>CANTUZ010000003.1:113937389-115178389 GCA_947846985.1 Fratercula arctica
GTAAAAGCCTCGAACCTGGAGGATCATTTTGGCCTGTTTTTCCTCTGGCGTTAGTCCACAAGAGACTGTGCCACTGTCTTAGACAATTCCTCTGCCACCTCCTCCTCTGTCAGCAGCCTGGTGGGATGCCAGAGGACTGGGAAGTGCTTGTGGGCTTGCTGGCAGCGCTCCCGTTCCTAAACTGCTCCCATGCGTTGGTCGAGCATTTACTGGGAAAGCAGGTTTTCAATGGAGTTCACCTTCCCCTGGGAGATAGGGCACAGAACTCTGACCAGAAAACTGATTCCTTGTTTCACCACAGGAGGAATTCACTACTTTTAGAGATGAAAAAAGAATATGAGTGAAGGAGAAGCCCCTCATCTACTCCAGTGTAGCCAAATGGTCAAGGTCCTTATTCCAGGTGTGGTGAGAGAATGTGGAAGCTTTTTTACATTTAATTTTACAAACAGTACCATTTTTCCCTGAAAAAAACCCACCACCTTTAGAAAGACCAAATCTATTTATAGGTCTGTGTTAAGTCTGGCCAAAAATATAGACCCTCAAAAGGCAGGCATATTTTTTGAAAATATTACTTCGATATTTCTTCCTGGCATTTGCCAAAGATAACTTTTCACCTTTCATTGCAGAAAGGCATCATGAAGTTTAAAATTATACTAAATTTACAAAAGCAAGCCTTTGAAGGGTTAATTTCTATCTCCCCCACTAGTCTTAAAACATTTCGGTTTAGATCAAAAATATGGTAGATGGTAACAAAAGTGTTTCTCTTCTCCAGAAATCCCAATTTTCTGTTTCTTGGTTCAACCCAAGCGAAAATTTCCCCTCTAACTATTTGTTCAACCTCTGAATTAATAGGGCATAGGTTTTTTTATACTCAGATTTAGACGGTAGACTAAAGGTCGCGTCCCTGTCCTCATGTCCAGCTATTCGTAGAAAGGACATTTGAACTCTGGTCTAGGCAAAGGTCCCTGACACCGACCTGTTAGCTACCTTGGTGGAATAAATTTCTCCTGTGTTAAGCAAAAATCTCTCCCTTTTTCCCCCTCCAAAGGGAATACACATGTTCTAGCAAACCATTTTAGTTCATATTAACCACAATCTTTAGATACAGAAGGTTTCTGGAGGAAACTTTTAACCCTCCCTAGCTGCCGGGGTACTTGTGGGGTGATTTCTTTCCCTTTCACATTTCACCAAGGGAAGGAGCAGCCACAAGGGCGGTAAATGAAATTGCTCCCCAAAAATCAGCCTTGCTGGGGTAGGTTGAAGCCACCTTGACCCCATGGGAAGGGGGCAGAGGGACAGCCTCGGCAGGGACAACACAACGGCCACCTGTCTGAACCCACAGAGGTGTAATCAGGACTGGCAGGGAGCAGGATTGCTTAAAGCCCCTATAATTTCAAGAAGCCCTTGATATAATAGGCATCCCCATGGGAGTATTTTCCAGAGGTAGCACAATGTGGGAATCAGGGAGCCCATGCAGCGATAACCCATTATATTTCTTAGAGGTTTTGAGAAGCAGTGGGAAATACAGAAGACAACCTGGGTAGAAGTTAAACCATTTATGGCGGAACACCCTCACAATTAAAAAGAGGAATTAATTGCCTCACAGCCAGAAAGGATGAAGAAGATCTCACTTGCTTTCCTCCTACGTAGATAACAAAGAGAAATCAGGAAATGAAAATCTGAGAAATAAATGGCTAAAATGCTAATTTTATTTCACTAAGTTGCTTGTTACTAACTTTAAGCAATATGGATCCAGTACACGAGTGAGCTCATCACAGTCTTTTACAGAAGGAAGAGAGGTAGGATTTGCCCAGAGTCGTTCTCCTGGTGATAGAGAAGCAGATTTAAATAGGATTTAATTCATGAAAAAGCTCCTCTTGAGACAGGAGTCCAAACTGCCAGACTGATACTGCAAAGTCCCCAAATCTCATCTCCACCTGAGGGAGGTAGAGAGACTCTTCCAGTGCATACCCAGGGTGGGGTTTTGTAGTGTTTTTTTTTTTAAAAAGCATTATCTTTGATGCAATGCACTTGAATTCTTGGGTGCTTTGCCCTTCCTTATAAAGCAAGGATGAGTAAATATCAGCTGGATGCAGTACTGAGAGGACAGAGGATGGGAAAACAAAGACAGGACATGCTTTAATTTGTGCCTAAGCCATGAGGAGGGTGCTCAAAAATCACGCACGAGTTGTAACAGAGCCAAGCTATGCATGCGGCAGCAGATTGATTTTTTATTTTTATTTTTCTTAATGTGAACCAGGGCTTTTCCGCAGGGAAAGTCTCCTTTTCATCCTACGAGTCCTCCTTATCAGCTGCAGCGAGTATGGCACCACTGCTCCAGCCTGATGTCCCTCAGGCTGCCGGTGTGTCCCAGGCCTGCGGACGGCCTCTCCCAGTGATGGATGCTGAGGACTGTTTCTCCTTCTTGTCTCACATGATCCTCAACCCTGCTCGGGTGTTTCTCTTCTCTGGTGAAAGACTGCTGGTTGTTGCTCCAAGGGATGCACGATGTACGCGAGCGATCCTCCAGCCCGAATGTTGAACCATGTCACTGCCGTCTGCCACCCACAGCGCGCTCCGGCTCCACGCAGGAGGAAACGTGCTGAAAGATATGGTGCCCATGGACCATTTTTCAAAACTTTGACTGCTGTGAAGAGCTCGGTTAACCCTGTGCATGCGGCTCTGTGTGCAGCGGGAGGGGAGGTGGCTCGAAGGGAAGTTCTGTAACACTTAATAAGAGGGAGAATATATCCCCGGAACTGGTAGGACGTCTTTGGAGAAATACAAATAATAATAAATATAATAGCACTTGGCAAACCTGAACCAAATGCAATTTGTTCCTGCTGTAAGGACCTTCAAGGCTAATACCAGTGACAAAGCATGCGGAGGAAGGAGGAGTAGAGGTACCAGTTAGAAACAAGAATTTTCATGCTCTTTTGGATGTCACTGGCACTGGTGCCATTGTGGCTCGCCAGACAGGATGTGTCCTGGTCTGCAGCCCCATGGACACAGGGTGTGCTGGTTGTGAAGACTTGAAGGGGGAGAAAGAAGAAAGAGAGGTATCCTCAGGGAAGATGGAACACTGTGGGTAGGAAATGGCTCTACCATGTCTCAGATCGGCGGTTTCTCTGCCTTATCCTGCTCTCCTGCCCCATCTCACATCATGTGACCTGCTCATCCTTTTCCCCTCTTGTTATTCCCTGTGTTTCCTTTCCTCACCCTCCATTTGCACCATGCCTCCCCCTGTACCTGAGCACACATCTCTCTTCTTGGACATCAGAGGGGTGATGGTTATCAACCACACTTTCCATTGCAAAGAGGCCAGGGTTTCATCAGTTCACTACCTACACTATTTTTTTCAGTCCACCTCCCTGTTTGTACTGCCATGACTTTTGGCCATTTGGTAGAGTTATAATCCTCTCGTGGACCATATAGTTTTGTATTAGTGAAACCATCATTGTTACTTACGTTAGTAATAGCTAGAAGCTTTACATTTTTTGGCCTTGGTACAGTGAAAAGACATAGTAGGAGACAACTGCTGCACCCAGAAGGCTTGTAAACATGATGGCTGGGCATCTTAAAAGGTGTGGAGTCCACTGGCCCCACTGGCGAGCCTTGAGAAGAACCACCCCCAGCTTCCCAAAGGAGCTCCGAGTGGATGGCCCTGAGAAGGTGAGGAGGTGAGAAGGATGGGAGCCGGTCCCCGGCTGTAAGCAAGAGGTGGTACTGCATGAGCCACAGCAGGCCATGGCAAATCCTGTGGCATGGAGGCTATTGGGCACCAGTCTGGGGCAACTGGGAGCGTCTGCCTAGCCTGGGCTCCAGCACTGAGGCTGGGATCATTGTCCATGAGATACTCACAACCCTGGAAATGGCCTGACCAGTCACCCCACTGAACCATCCCTGGAGCACAGGCATGCTCCAAGGGGAATGCGAGTAGGGAGGAGGGCAGCAGCCATCCCATCGGCACCATCATGGCTGCAAGCAGAAAGCTGGGCCCAGGCTAACTCCTTAATAACTATGCTGAGGAGCAAGGCTAGGGCTTATTCAGGTTAATTTAGGTTTCCCAGACTAATGCTTCCTTCTGTTCCTTCTCTCTCTTCCCTCTAATAAAGTACCGCTCATTTAAAACACTTTGTTGAAGCTTGCTACTGTGACTAGGAAAACAATGCTTAATCCAGGGTGCAGAGAGAGTCATTTAGTCTCCCAGGTCTCTGAATGGGAGGTTGAGTCAGGGTTGCTCCAGTTTTCAAGGAGGCATAGTTCAAAATTGGACCCAGCTTAGCAGCACATGCTGAAAATGTTACAAAAGTAAGCAGACAAGACCAAAAAATTGGGATGACGAAGATGAGGTGAAGGATGCTTTCAGGAGCCCCCTCACCAACTCAATATATTCTATGATTCTATGACCCCACCATGGGTTCCTTCCAACTTCAGATATTCTGTGATTCTTTGGTGTGGCAGACTGTCAACAGCAGAGTAGAGAACAGATCTCTGAGTCAGACTCCTCAGCACGTCCATCACAAGACTGAGCATATAGTGGACATGGACACGTCCTGACAGATGCCAGGTCATGTATTTGGGCTCATTTTGGCAAGTTGGAATACGCCCAGTAAAGTCTCTTATCCATTTGCCAAGCCTCTTTCTTCTTGTTACTGCCCCTTCATTTATTCTGTTGGAAGTTCTCACATTGCAGTATATGCACCTGAGAAGACTCACCTGTTGTAGGGAGGGTGGTAGCAGGCTAGATATGACCTGGGAATTTATTACCACCTTTGCTTTCTATGCTCCAAAAAAAATACTAAAAAACATTAGAGACCAGTGCTGCATCCACAGATGTCATCCATCCATGACCTTCTCTAAAAATGCAATACCAGCTCATATAGACAAAGTTTCAGTACCTAGAATGGCAGGATGAAGAGTAATACAAAGTATGGAAATCAACACTGGTAGCCCTTGATATCTGTACCTCTCTATGCTTCAAATAGAACAAATAAGAGCAGTATTCTGATTTTTTCTTTATAATTATCTTAATTAAGACCAATATATGATTTGATTTGTCTGTCTTTTTAAATTCATGAAATTTGTTAGGGTTTTAAAGATTAATGTTTTAGAAAGTTGGAGTACGTTTCACCTCTATACTAAGACTCCTGAACTTCAGTATCTACACGGAAACCACACCTAGTATGCATTTTACATATGAGACCATCATGGTCAGTGGAGAGGTCTTCAATACAGCCAATGAAGCCCAGCAAGCAATTCAGGTCACCAGTCCCCATAGCTATGGGCTCAGACACATGTCCCGGGGTGCACAAGACTTTTATGTGGTGCTGGGAGAAACGACACAGCACAGAAAAGACACAAAATCTTTTGCACTGTTGTCCAGAAGCCAGAGAGGTTACCAAGGTCTCAGGCGATAAAAACTGAACAACTCCTTTACCTCACGTGTTGACGCCTAGATGTAGACACCCCAACTTAGTGCCCTAAATTGAATCTTGACTTTTTTACAGTAACTCACTGCCTTCTGCTAAGTCCTGATGCCTGAAGTGCTGCTGAGAGCCTCATTTGTTCTTGTTCTCTCTTGTCCCAGCAAGATAAATCCTGATATGGCACTACTGTGAATAAAAAACAGTTCAAGGACTGCTTTCTGCCCCATGGTCTGGAGTTGTGGCATGCCTCATGGCCGCACAGGTAAGCAACCTTCTCCCCCAAAACTGAGTTGGTACATCCAAAATACCCATTGGGAATGGCCCAGCTCCAGAACCATGCCTGAGCTGTGACTGCAAGAGTGCAAGTTGGCCCAGGTTGGAGATGAGAGATGTCCAACCCCTGGGCCTCTCTACACTTTCCTAGTACATTTGTATCTTCTGTTCATAGTGCTGCTTTTCATTGTTACATCTGCTTTTTATGACAGCATAATTTTTTAAGGCCAGGATGATATGTGACTGAAATTTTCTAAAATCTGGGTGTTCTCTATAATGAAGAGAAAATGCCAACCACAGCGTTGCTTCAATTGAACCAGAGGCTTTTCACGGATACCCTGCAAATGACAACTTTACTCAGCTAAGGCAAACTTGCAAAGCCCAGGAATGCCAGGTTTTCTGAGAGCTGACTGGGTTTTGCCCTTTCATCCCACCTTGGCTTCACATTGTAAAAATGCAGATGCTTAGGAAATTGCCTCCAGGTGTTGAGTGATCTGAGTTTCACAAAAATAATAAACCTTGATCTGAGATAGATGACCTTGTTGTCAGCATAGGATCTTTAGACTTGCAGAAGAGAATTGAAAAGGGTCTTTTTGCATTCCCTTGCTGCAGCTGTAGCGCTCTGTCGGTGACTCTCAGAGAGACTCAGGATTGCTCAGTTTTCTTGGGCAAGAGAGTCTTGTGATACACACAGAGCGCAAGACCGGTTTGGGTGTTTTGTGGAGATCTGTGAACTGATGCTAAACTCCCTCATTCAGATACTGTCTGTTGAGTTAGTCCTGGCACTGTGGTACTCAGCTTGGAGGAAAACATCTGTTTTGGAGGTATGCAGCACGCATAAAGCTGCATGATGTCTCTGCACAGCGACCTGCAATGGAGACCTGCCCTTCAGTTCCCTTTGGACATCTCGTGAACCAAAAGCACCTGGCCTTTCTGTTCTGTTCTGTTCTGTTCTGTTCTGTTCTGTTCTGTTCATTTCTTCAACTACAGGAAAGGATAATACAATTTTGCTTTGTCTTGGGGGTTATGTGTTGGTTGATTTGTGGAGATGAAGTCTGGAAGTCTTTATGTAGAGGCTCGCTATAATGCCAGTCTTTTGTCCCATGTCTCCCAACAAAACAAACTATGTGTTAGGGACATCTGATTCACACAGTGGTAGCCCAGCAACTGCTGCCCAACTGTCCTCATGGCCCATACAATATTTACTGTGCTACCAGGTTCATCGGTGCTGGAAAACATGTGTTGTAGATGCAATTTCATTGTAGAAATTGTTTAGAGCCAGCTAAAACTTTAGTTAGAGTAAATGGGACTTTTTCTTCTATAAAAAGTCTGTGGGTTAATATCTGTTTAACATCCAGAAGGCAAGAAATGCTTCCAGCGTTTAGAAACACTGAAGAGCATCCTTCTGGTGTCCCTGAGATGGGATACTAAATCTTGTAATGAACTTGCACTCCTTTTTTTCCTATTATAGCAGACATCGAGGGGTAGCAGTTGGGTCCCTGTACATCATCACCATCAGCCACAAAACACTAACTCAATGCTGCTAATGAGCAGCGAGTGAGCACTGAAATAGGAAGCTATGTTGACATTTGAAAGATCCCAGTTATCAGGCTCCGTGTTGCCTAATTGCAAGGCTTGTGTGGGAAGCACTGCTTCAACGTCTGTATCTAGTATGGACATGACCAGCAGGAATACACTACTCCCATGGAATGTCAGTTACGGCAGGAAACAATTATCCTTTCTGAATATTCAAAATATGTCAAAACATTCTTCCTTTTTCCCTTTTAGGGCTCATCAAAGCTGTGAGTGTGTCAACAACATTCCACCTACTTGGAGGCGGCTCTGGAATATCTGATTCACAGGCATTTCTCTTGGCGTTGAACCTTGTGCAGCCGTAGCCGACTCAAGCCTTTGCAGGTAATACAGGCAAAACTGGATTTTACCAACCAAAGGGTATTCTGGTCAGCATGTACCACCACTACATTCCTGTCCTCTCCAAAATAGGGTGCCTATGTCCAAATTTCTTGTAGCCCTGGACTATGCTCATTTCCCAACTGTGCCAAGTGTGTCTGGGAGAGGATTAATTGGCCCAGGCCAACAGCATGTGAAGGACTATTCTAACAATTTAATATTGTAGTGATCACATTCTGGAGTCCGGGCCTGGGTCCTGATACTTTAATTTACTAGCAGAGATAGAGCCAGTGAGTAGAAACAACAGGACCATCCAGTCAACTGGTCTGATGGTATATCATGGACTATTATGTCTCACCTTGCTTCCCTTTCATAGGGGTTTGCCTAGGGCATCTCTACTAGGAAGACATCCAATCTTGATCTGAAAACATCAAGAGACACAGAATCCAACCCTACTTTTTGGTAAGTAGTTCCCAGGATTAATTGCTCTTACTATTAATAATGCATGCCTGGGTTTCTTTGTATGCATTTGTTTGGCTTCAGCTTCTAGCCGTTGATTCCTGCTATGCTTTCTCCACTAGATGAAGGAGATCTTTTGCATACAGTATTATGTTGTTGTGGTGGTACCTGTACACTTTAATCAAGCCATGTCTCCATGTTTTTGATAAGGTAAGCAGAGAGATCCCTTCCAGGCTTTCACTAGAGAGAGACATTTTCTCTCATCCTCTCTCTGACCTGTCTCCAACTTTTCCTATTTAAAATGTGGGCACCAGAACTTTTAGCACTATGCCAATATTAGTCTTACCAGAGCAGTGGGGAGAGATAAGATCAGCTCCCCACTCCTACTCAGTACTTCCTTGTTCATACATCCATGAATCACATTATCCCCTTTTGCTTTACACTAGGAGCTCATGTTGCCACCCTTAAATTCAGTCTGTGGTCCTTGATTTCCATGGCTGTCTGCTACCTACACAGTAGGCTCCATTCCGTGTTCCTATCGGAGTGCCTATACTAAGACGCATCTTTAAAATCAGGTCATCATCTCCACTGTCCGTCTTATAGTGTTGCGTGTTGCAAAGTTAAATCGCTGAGCTCCTCTGGTAAGATTCTTGGGTATGGAATAAAGAAAATAAATAAGAATTGTTCCTTAGAAAATGAATGACAAAATTCCCTTTAATGTCGATAGGAGTGGGATCAGCTCATGGCATTTGTTCACCAATATGAATGTGTAACTAAATTTTCCAGGTCTACAAAAGGTGAAACCGATGCTGCTCTAATCCTTTTTTCACATACAAGATCTTGTAACTGCTGTAACCAGTGAACACATGTTGATTCCTTCCCACTGCTACTGACAGTATTTTCTCATGTTAAAAAAAAATAAATCAAGTCTAACCTGTCTTCCCAACAAAGTTTTTCTGCTTATTAAAATCTGAGAACTGCTGCATGGATTTCAGCTTGATAGTCAGAAAGTATCTCATTCGTCCCAAAGGCAAGTGTAGGCTACGTGGCTAAACCAGCATCATGAATTTTTTTAAGTCAAATCAGAACTATTCTTTGAAGGACTGTGATTGTGCAATCATCAAGGCATTTTTCATGCGGGCAGGAAAAGACACAAAGCAAACTGATCTGACGCATTTTAACAGGAATTTTTTAGATATGTAGATTGAAAGAAGAGCCGTGAAACTTCTACATGAGCGATCCTTACATCTTTGGTCCTACTGATTTTCATCAGAGTTTCTACTCAGGAAAGGATTTCAGGACTTGACTCGAGCTGCCATTTTCTGCCGGTGATTTTTCCCATGTAAATATGAGGTCGCACTGATGTCATAACACCAAGAAATCAGTCTTGTGGGCTCATTAACAGGGGACAAGCACCTAAAAGTATACAGGTTTTTGTGGCTAGCCAAGGAATACAGTGGAAACCCGACTGTAATACATATTGATGCTTGGAAGAAGAAAGTACATTTAAGTTCATGTGAAGCCGTCAACTCCTGTGCACAATATGCTTTATATTATAGCACAAGAGCTCTCAAAATCTCCCATTAAAGCAGGACCTGGTGATTCTGAGGAATGCTACAATTTGTGCCTGAAACTACTTTACAGAGACTGACTGTGATTAGTGTCGATGTGGCTGTCATTGTCAGATGTTCACATGAAATTATATGGTTATTATTTCTGAAGAGCCGGGGTGCGCCCAGGAGGAGGGACGCTTCCCCAGGCCCCAGGAGGCGATGGCTCTTGGTGAGGGCTGAGCACAAGGTGGGGATGTTTGTG
Organism: Fratercula arctica; assembly: GCA_947846985.1. Lineage (NCBI taxonomy): Eukaryota > Metazoa > Chordata > Aves > Charadriiformes > Alcidae > Fratercula > Fratercula arctica. Next base: position 113,947,277 of record CANTUZ010000003.1, read on the forward strand.
GAGACTTGTACCTCTGCAATATGCATCCCACCGTGGTTTATTTGTGCTGTCCCAGGTCCCCGTAGCACACCCAGTGTGTGAATGCCTCTCAGTGATGTATTAAACAAATAAACTATCTGTCGCATGCGTTTTGAATGCAGCTTTGCAGTCAAAGAGGAGAACTCATCCCTCTTTGATGGCCAGTCCAGCATGTTCCCATGCAGGCACGTTGTCTCTGCACTTCCTAAAAGTTTAAAACAAGCAAGTAAAGTAAATTCTGTTTTAAATAAACACAGCAAGAATGTGAACATGAAAAATCTGTGTTAATAATAGCCTGGCCACAAAGTATTCTATGAGCAAAAGGTGGGTTGTTTTTTTTTTTCTGCCAATGCAGTCATAGCTGTCCCGGTGGCTGGGTGGCAGTAAGGTGTGTTAGCCTGTGGGAAACATGACCTGGGGAGTTCCCAGGCAGGCGAGCGAAACAAGGCCACCCTGCCTGGGTATCTCTTGGGAGACCGGTCATATACCTCACTCAGCCAAACACTATCTTCCAAAGTACTGGTGTCTGCTCAGGGTTTGGAAAACAGTTAGAAAGAGTGGTTGGATTCCTCAGTTGCTTAAAAACTTGCTGTAATTCCCTCACTGAGAGAGGAACCAAATTAGCCACATACAAAATATCACCTATCAGCCTCAGCCATGCCTGAGTAGCCGGAGTGTGGTGTTCTCTAAATGGATCATGTAAAGAGACTAGAAAAACCTGGCCAGCAGGGGTCAGATACGGATTTGAACAGTTTGAGAGCAAAAGTTGTTCAGAGATATTCATTTGGCTTGATATTGTCCCTCGATATTTGGGGATGGAGTGTTGTTTGGTGCTAGTCTGTAGAGCTGGTCTGCCTGCCCTTCAGCCATTTCAGTTTACTGCTGCCTCTGATTATATTTCCATCATTATGGTATTTGCTGTGTTTCACTTCCTAAGTAAAGTACATTTTTAGGTTAAATATCATATTTTGACTCAGTGATAAAAATGGGGCTATATGGAAAGTCATAATTTATAAACAAGATGTATAAATTTCATTCCCTTCCTCTGTTCTTTCTTTTTTCTTTTCTTTTTTTTTCTTTTTTTGTGTTTTTCCCCATTTTCTTTTTCTTTCTTTCTTTCTTTCTTTCTTTCTTTCTTTCTTTCTTTCTTTCTTTCTTTCTTTCTTTCTTTCTTTCTTTCTTTCTTTCTTTCTCTCTTTCTCTCTTTCTCTCTTTCTCTTTCTTTCTCTCTTTCTCTCTTTCTCTTTCTTTCTCTCTTTCTCTCTTTCTTTCTTTCTTTCTCTCTTTCTTTCTTTCTTTCTTTCTTTCTCTCTTTCTTTCTTTCTTTCTTTCTCTCTTTCTCTCTTTCTCTCTTTCTCTCTTTCTCTTTCTTTCTCTCTTTCTCTCTTTTTCTTTCTCTCTTTCTCTCTTTCTTTCTTTCTTTCTTTCTCTCTTTCTTTCTTCTTTCTTTCTTTCTCTCTTTCTTTCTCTCTTTCTCTCTTTCTCCCTTCCTTCCTTCCTTCCTTCCTTCCTTCCTTCCTTCCTTCCTTCCTTCCTTCCTTCCTTCCTTCCTTCCTTCCTTCCTTCCTTCCTTCCTTCCTTCCTTCCTTTCCTTCTTTCCTTTTTTCTTTCCTTCTCTCCTTCCTCCCTTCCTTCTTTCCTTCCTCCCTTCCTCCCTTCTTTCTTTTATCTTTGTCTTTCTTTGTCTTCTTTCTTTCCCTCTCCTCTCTCCTCTCCTCCTCCTCCCCCCCCCCCCCCCCCCTCCCCTTTTCTTCTCTCCTCTCTGTCTCTCTGTTTCTCTGTCTTTTTTCTCAGGCTCACAGGGCTGTTTTGTGAACTTGGGTACACTGGATGACATAGTTACACCCACGGATTCACCCTCCCTAAACCCATTCACAGTTAGACTTGCCACTGCATGTTTCTCTCCTTTCTGAAGCTGAACCAATTGCACAGAAAGAATTGAAATAACTTAGATTTCCTTTCTAGCAGCTTCCGGCTGCCATAATAACTGAGAACGAGTTGTTCTTGACTTACGTATTCTGCAGAGAGCAGCATACATTGCTCAGGGGTGTGAAACCGAGGTGGGTCAATCACAAGTGATAAATACCCTGTGGCTGCTCTGGAGGAGCCGGGCACCAAAGCGGAGGATGCTGGGGCAGTGCCTGGACACCCACCAGCAGCCATGGCTGCTCAGCCTTTGGGCTTGTGGTGTTTACGGTGCTGCTCGAAGGTTTGCTTGGAGAAATTAAGACAACGTGCTAGCCCAAGCATTCACTTTTATATATATATATATAAAGTGGCAGATATTGGTAAATACTGTAGCTGGAAGCCAAAGGCATTTACTTCTTGTACCCCCAATGACAGAAGTGAAAATGCTGATCCCCAGGGTGGTTTCCTTTACATTGACTTCCATCATATCTGCAGTTCTTTGTAGAAATATCTACCAGCAATATTTTTAAAAATCACATGGCACATTTGTACGGCGGCTATTTCCCACCTACTTCAGATTCAGCATCTTTTGTAAGGCTGTAGGTGAACTGTTTTTTAGGAGAAGAGTACTCAGGCCAGGCAAGAAAGCACAGCCCTGGGTGAAGGGCTGCCCTCGACAGCCATTTGCAGTTTTCATCATGAGCATCCTAACAGGAAAGATATTTATTCAGTCTAAGTTTCCCCTTTAAACCATGTTTTGTTTGTGTTAGACAATTTCCTGATATAATTTCCTGACCTCAAGAATTAGAAGAATTAAGAGGAATTAATCTGGAAGGAAAACCTGTGAGGTTTTCTTTCTTGATGCAAGTCACACTTTCAGAGAGAATACCCAGATTTTTGTCTGTCAGAAAGTAAGGTTCAACACAGCTAGGAATACCATATCCTGAAATTTTAGAGCTGTAGCAAGGTCAGGGTGAGAAGGGAAAAAGGACGAGAAGGCCTGTTGGCTCTTGGTGGCTTGGTAAGCAGCTCTCATTGCAGGGAGCTCAAAGAGGAAAAGCAGGTAATTCCCGCTTCTAAATGTCTTGTTATTCCTCTGAAAATATTATATAGGTCTATGTTATAGTACTGCCCACAGATCTCAATCTACATTGGGACTACTTTGTGTGAAGTGAGTGAGGAAGAGTCCCTCCTCCAGAGAGCTTGCAGCCCAGGTAGACAAGAGGGATGAAGGCTAAGGGAGGGAGCAAAGCCACCAGCAGAGCACGGGCTGGTCAGCCAGGACGACCCTGCTCTTCCACACTTCCAGGCTGATCTTCTGCAGGCCATGCCTGAGGAACACGTAAGGTCCAATGGACCTGGCTGGTAGTAAACAACTCCCAGTCGCACGCAAAGGTCTGCAAAATGCATTTGTAATAAATGCTTGAATTGTTGGCTTTACTAATACAGCTTTTTAAACGTAGATTGAATATTTCAATAGGTCTTACAGTAGTACCTTACACCTCCCCTAACAAAGGCTGTAAGTATGTGTGAAAAAACAGGTAATATAATTTGCAGAAAGAAACATGTCAGTAAATGCCTAATTATAACATTTAAACTGCGCTTGCTGGAGCCCTCGGCTATATTCCACTGCTTGAATTTTTGTAAATCCTTGACATTACGACTGCTTAAATCCATGCCAGGAGCAACACTGGATCTGTCAAACAGAGAGGGAGGCTTCATTGTCCAAAATTAAAGATGCGTGAAGCCTCAAATAGCTTTTCACTCTCAGCTGCTCTGCTTCAGTGTTGGAGAGCCTGTGTAAGAGATCCAAAGCCCAGCTGTAGGAGCCTACTCTTTACTTCTGTAATATGTACGATAGGTATCACTAGCACAACATGTCTGGGTCACACAGGTACAGCAAAGAGCCTCCCTGCTTGTGATTTTCTTCATGCTTTGAGGGCTCTGGAGCCAGCCCTGCACCCTGAACAAATCAGTGAAGCCCTGCCAGCCCAGACCACTGTCTGAGTTTCAGCTAAATTGATTGCAAAAGTTTCCAGTACAATGTGTTATCTGTATAATCATGTACATCTCCTTTGTAGTGCACTTCTCAACATAGTTTTGGCTCTTTAACACAACTAGAACAGCTTCTTTTCATGGTTAGATAAATACTGCTAAGGTATCTTCAAGTATTTCCTGAAAATAATCACATGGGAATGGCTATTCCACCTTCTTTTGGGAGAAAAAATAGTGGTTGCAGAGAAGATCACCAAGTAATGTATCGACAGGAGAGTCAGAAACGGCCATAAACAAGAGGAGCTTTGCCCAGATCTCCATATAAGCTCTTTTACCTTCTCTGCATTTTTAGAGATAGTGGGAAAAAAATAAAATTCAGAACAAGTTTTTTTCAGTAGTCCCATTAAATGATACTTTCTCAGTCAAAACACTCGCTTGTTCTTAATTTATCAAAATTGAGCTGAAAAGTAAATATTGCTCCTTCCATGAGATATGCAATGGTGGGCCCTTGCTTTGGTGGTCGTAAAACAAAGGAGTCAAATATGCTTGGACACTAAAGATACCTTGGCATATTTTTGTCAGGAGAGATGCAGTATTTTGGGGATGCAAAGTAATTTCAACTGTCTTCCTAGGATTCCTTGCAGATGGAGAATGATGATAAATCTCTCCGCTTCTTTGCATGGTTTAGGGTTGCTGCACACTGTTTGAACAGCTGCACTTGTCCCATCCCTGAAGGTGGCTGCAAGTCAGTGGAGGAGGAAGTAATCCAAGTATATATCATTCTAAAGTGACAGACAGGATGAGTTATTGCTTTTTTTTTTTTTCCACTGGTAATTCCTTGTTTCTGTTAGTGATACTGAACAAGCTGTCATGACTGAAGAGCTTCAGCAACTCATCGTAGTTCTCAGTGCATCTGTCATGTAACAGAAAGAGGGTTTTTTTTTCTTGTCCCGGCTCAAATTTCCTAATGTAGAAATCTCTCTAAACTCCCTTTGAACCCCCAAAAGGCACATTTCACGGAGCAAACTCCACTGCTCTGTGGCTTGGGTAACTTACTGGTTACAGCTTTCCTGCAGGTTCCTAACTGGAGAACGCCCATAAAATCATTCAGTAAATATGTGATATGTAGCCCCTTCTTAGAGGGCTTGCACAGAGTAAAAACTGTATATTTGTCATTTTTTCCCCATATTTAGTAGCCTTAAAAGTGTAATGCTCAAAGCCGTTATTTATTGCCAAATTCCTCAAGTCATCCAAGAAAGCGTGTTCTCTTACAAGAGAGGGAAGTGTCTTCAGTCTACCGTCGTGTTCCTACAAGACCACAGTATGGGTAATTCCCCACACAGCGAGCACACCTCCGCGCTGAATGCTCTTGTGGAGAAACCTCTAAAACACACTGCTTATTTGCTGCGGGGGACCTTACTGATTGACAGTGACCATCTCCGTGGAGCTGCTTTTGGTTCGATCTGTGGCGGGCATATGACAGTGAATTTAAGCAAGTTCGGTTGGGTCTGTGGTGGTGCCACTGACCAGGTCAACATGCCCATGTTGGGACACCTCCCAGCCCACTGTGATGCATCTCGGGTCGCTGCTCACCGGCTTTCAGCTTTGCTGTGTCTCACTAAGACTCCTGCTGGGACATGTCAGGCACAGACTCCAAGTGGAATCATCTTCATCTAAATTTCAATGTGTAAAAAGTTGGGTTTAGGCTCTCTCTGCCATCTGTGCTGTCAAAGGAGCACTCTGAGGGGCTATTTTTCCCATAGAAAGGGAAATATCAAAGTTAGCTTGGAAGAAAAGTTTCTTGAAGGTTCCTATTTTCCCTCTAATGACTGTACAGGATGCCCAGAAAAGCAGCTGAGACAGGTGACGAATTTTATGTCTGAATTTAAGTGGTATGAGATCCACCATCTCTGTCTCTTAATCCTTCATGGAAGCAGAGGCTCACAAACCCATTGCTGCTGGACCTTAGGACACTCACAGCTCCCAGGTAGGACATCTTGATCATTTAAATACACTGAGAGTTGTCCAGGGAAGGTGACGAGTTTGTGGAGCCACAGGAGGTGCAACTACAAGAGCACATGGCAAGTTAGTGCTTACACCCAGAGACAGGCAGGCTTTGCATGGGTTTTGTCGTTTTTCACGTCAAAGCCTGAAAAAAAAAGATGTTCAGATGGTTTAGGAAACAATAAAGTTTATGTGAATGCTGTACCGTTTTCACCAGCTCATCTGCCGGAGGTCAGCAGATACAACAGTCCCAGATGAGAGCAGTTCCTGTCGTTCCCTCACTGCTCCTCCCCGATCAGCTCCAAGAGGCAACCACAGCCCCTTCCCTCCCAGTTCCCCCACAGAAGTTCACATCTGGAGAACTATTTCACACCAGCCAGTGAAGCACTCTTCTCTCACTGCCCCTACTTTTAAAACCACAGAGGGTCAGTAATCCCCTGTGGCTGGTCCTGTGCCATCACATTTTCCCTCCTCCTGGAAATCTAGCTCAAAATCGAAGCTAAAAAATGGCAAAGCCTCCCCTCCCCTTACATTTAAAAAATGACATTTGTGACACAGAGAGTTTGTAAACTCCAAGATCGTTTCCACCAGCTGAGGGAACAGAGGGAGCTGCACAGACTCCCGTGGGGAAGGTGAGCCAGAGGGACAGGCATCGCATCACAGTGGTTGTTGTCTTCTGAGGGCTATACAGACTATTGAATCCTGGTTTTAATCCAGCTGCCTGACAACCTGCAGAAAAGTCCTTTGTCTGTAAAAGCCCCTTGGTTGGATATAAATTGAATTTTCTACATGTCTAGTGAATATTTCTTCAGTTTAAAGAAAGGGTGAATGTGCAGGCTACACAGGGAGATGTGCAGAGGCTTTACCCGAAAACTTATTGAAGGGTCACCAAAAAAAAAAAAAAAGGTTCTAATTTAAAAAAAAAAAAAAATTAAAATAAAATAACCATACAACTATGCACTCTGTTTTATGGTGCATTTCACATATTTTCAAAGTCCATATCAACCTAACAAGACTCCAAAGGCTTCAAAGCCACCTATGGTGTACCCTGTTAAGCACTAGCAGTATAAATATTATGGATATTTCGTTCTTGGCTCAATAATTTGGGTATTGGATCTTAAATGAATGAAAAACCTAAATCAAAACCCTTAATTGAATCACATCTGCATTTCAAAGATGTTTTAAAATCTGAATCTGGATTCCGATCTGAAGTATACCACTATACCGCCAGAGTGGACTTGCTACAACACCCATCATAAATGCCACAGACACCTTGGAATATGTTGTGACTTAAATCAGCAACTAGAAAGCAAAGCAAAGGGTATTTCTCAAATGACTAACATAGATAGATTTGACATATTTTATATGGAGAGATAAATCCTTTTATCCTATTTTGCAATATTTTATTTATGTAACAGGTTAAAGGCTATTTTGCATCATAAAAGGAAGCTAAAAAGACAAAACTAACCAGAGCTGACCAAAGCTGAAAAACAGGAAAGCCACTGGGGAAAGAGAAAAAAGGAATTCTAGTTATTTTACATAACAGACGGCAGCATAACAGAAAGCAGCTGATGTTGGTAGCCTAAGGGAATTTTCCCGTGTCAGAAGAAAAATAAAATTTAGGATATACAGAACCCCCCATTAAACGAATTTCATAAAAAGAGTGTTTTAATTACATATACATGTATGGACATGGACATGTAGATGTATACAAACTTGCACATAGTTGTAGAGACATCTGTGTTTGGAGGGAAAAGAGGCTAAAAATTATGACAGAATTATATTTTCCTTACCTGCTACACAGTGTTTATTGTTCCTTTCTTTGGAGCACCTTGTTGGTCTCCTCTACCAAACTCAGTCTTTTCTGTCTCCCTTCCAGGGCTCTCTACATTTTCACCTATATGCTTATTTGCGTTCCCATTTCCCTGTACTCCCTCCCTCCTACACCTCCATTTTCACAGGATCACAGAATGGCAGGGGTTGGAAGGCACCTCTGGAGATCATCTAGTCCAACCCCCCTGCCAGAGCAGGGTCACCCAGAGCAGGTTGCACAGGAACGCGTCCAGGCGGGTTTGAATGTCTCCAGAGATGGAGACTCCACCACCTCTCTGGGCAGCCTGTGCCAGGGCTCTGCCACCCTCAAAGGAAAGAAGTTCCTCCTCATGTTTAGGTGGAACTTCCTATGTTCGAGTTTGTGCCCGTTACCTCTTGTCCTGTTGCTGGGCACCACTGAAAAGAGCCTGGCCCCATCCTCCTGACACCCACCCTTCAAGTATTGATAAGCGTTGATAAGATCCCCCCTCAGCCGTCTTTTTTCCAGACTGAAGAGACCCAAGTTCCTCAGCCTTTCTTCATAAGAGAGGTGTTCCAGTCCCCTAATCATCTTGGTAGCCCTTTTATTCTGCCACTGAATCTAGTGTCCCACATATGTTGCACCCTTCTGCTGATCTCCTCCTAAACCCCTTTTCCCTGCTGCTCTCCTGCCTGGAAACACAGCTTGCCTCGGAAAGGAAAGCTCACCCAGCATGCCAACCCCACCGAGCCTGCCAGGGCAGACCCATCCAACAAGAAGGGCTGCACCTCATCTCTCCGAGCTGCCTCTACATACGCAGGGAGCTCGCAGGGTGATTTGTGTTGCCTGTTCAGACCAGAGATACTAAATGTATGACCTTTGGTCTCTGTATATCTTGCCTGGGCAATTCATCCTCTTTATGGCGCACTCTCGGTGACCTTTTTTCCCATGAATGGTAGATGAAATATTCCCAGCAACGGCATCCCTCTCCTACGCTGCATGTCTGTACAAGAGGGACATTGAAGTGCTGGAGCGTGTCCAGAGGAGAGCTACCAAGCTGGTGAGGGGTCTGCAGACCAAGCCATATGAGGAGAGGCTGAGGGAACTGGGCATGTTTAGTTTGGAGAAGAGGAGGCTGAGGGGAGACCTCATTGCCCTCTACAACTACCTGAAAGGAGGTTGTAGAAGGTGGGTGTTGGCCTCTTCTCCCAGGTGAATAATGACAGGACCAGAGGAAATGGTCTGAAGTTGCGGCAGGAGAGGTTTAGATTAGATATTAGGAAGAATTCCTTTACTGAAAGAGTGGTCAGGCACTGGAACAGCCTGCCCAGGGAGGTGGTTGAGTCACCATCCCTAGAGGTATTTAAGAAACGTGTAGATTTGGCACTTCAGGGCATGCTCTAGTGACAGAGATTGTAGGGGTTTTTTTGTGTGTGTGTATAGTTGGACTCAATGATCTCAAAGGTCCTTGCCATGAAGATTCTATGATTATTTGTTCCCAACTGGCTTGTCCCACTACCCCTCGTACATGCCCATCACACCAGGCTTATAAGAGGGATAAATCAAACCACTAAGGCAAGCAACTTGATTTGCCTCACCAGAAGGTCCTATGGAGCTAAGTACCATAAAAGCTGACTAAGGTATCCGAACCTAAATATCTTATCTGAACAAGATATACAATGTACAAAGGAAAATAAGTTGCAGTGAGGAAGCCCTGACAAAGAACAGCACAGACGAGAGAAAGAAGAACATGAATAATCACAGAATCACAGAATGGTTCGGGTTGGAAAGGACCTTAAAGATCATCCAGTTCCAATCCCCTGCCATAGGCAGGGACACCTCCCACTAGACCAGGCTGCTCAGAGCCCCATCCAGCCTGGCCTTGAGCACTTCCAGGGATGGGGCATCCACAGCCTCCCTGGGCAACCTGCTCCGGTGCCTCACCACCCTCACAGTAAAGAATTTTTTCCTGATATTTAATCTAAATCTACCCTCTAGTGCTACTTGGAGGTTGATGGGCTCAAGTCTTTTTCGGCTACGTGCATGTGAATGTCTGTCCCAGTGTGCAAGGGGTTTGTGGGCTGCCAGTTGGAATATAAAGGGAAAATAGCTGCTGATCCAGTGCCACTTGACCTAGCACTGAACACACCTCTGTTATAACTGTTCACGTAACAAGTAGTAATTATTTCTCCTGAGTACATCATTACACTAAAAGAAGAAAGTGATTATTACTAACCAGATTTATTATTCACTAAAAGCTACATGGAGGAATTTTCCATGCACCAGCCTAACCGCACTCCTGTTGAAATCCATGTATTGTCTTTTTCACGTGGATTCAACTAGAAGCAAATCAAAGCCTGAGATCTTTGGAAAAAGCCAGCCAAAAAAGGAAGCTTTGCCTTGTTGAGAATAATTTTTCTAAGACTTTGAAAAAGATGAAGATTTAGCAGCCTGAAAAGGAAATAGATGGCATCAGAATAAAAATCTTGAAGTCAGCACTCCTAAATGGGAAATTCTTCCATCCAAGTCCCAAGAAGTGGTCTGTTGAATGCTCCACTCAGTGTCGTTTTATTCCCAAGAGAGGTTTCGGCTGTGTGATTCTCATCCCAGATCTTACCCATTACTGAGATAAGGGAAGGGCACAAGCAGCTGTTGTAGCTGGCCATTTCCAACTAGAAAAGCTCTGTTGTGATGATGCCTGGCCGCAGTACTTTCCCCTTTACAATTACAAGGCTACACTGGCTCAAAACTGATGTAGCAAAGCAAAAAACCTGACAGCTATTTTATTGTGGGCTTTTATTTTTTTTCAGTGCTTAATTTTTCCACTCACTTTCCTCCCCTTTTATTTCACCTCTTTACTCTGCTATTTTGGTTTGGTTATTTTCAGTTCAACTGATCTTAATGGAAAACCACTTGGAAACAACGTTTTGGTTGGTTTTGAATTATTTTGCTGTGTTTATCTTGGAAACTAGCAATTCCATTAAATCTTACCCAATAAGTATCTTGTGAACAACAAAGTGATCATACAGAGGACTCGGGGATTTTTAATTAGTGCAACCTAAAAGTTCAGTGTGGAGCAAAGAGGGCTAAAATCACTTTGACGCACTGTACCTAAAGGTACATTTCCAACTATCCTCTCTTCTTACTAGCTCCACAAAATCTTCCTTAAGGCATTTTCTATAACCAAGACCAAGAAAAGATCCAAGGAAGACCAGGTGAGGAGCAGGTAGGCCAAACTCATTCTGTGCAAGATGCTCAGGCTGTTTCTGAGCTTGCATTAGGATGGTGGTCTTTGGGGGTTTTGGTTTGGGTTCATCTTCAGGATAGACAAGGAAGGTGACGACAGGGAAGTCCTGGGTTATTATGAAACCATGGCCATCTGTATTACTTCAGTATTCAATATTTAGGAAAGTTGGATGAAAATGGTCTTAATTTTCTGAAAAGGGGGAGAGGAAGAAAGTATGGGATGGAGAATTTTTAAAAGTCTCAAAAAACATGGTGATTTCACTTGCCTGAAAATGTTGAGTATCAAATTCTGCTCTTAAGACACAATATAATCACACTTGCTTGATATAGTAGTTTATTGTGATGGGAGATGGTGAGAAAAAGCCAACATCAGATGTACCCATGGAAGTCTTTGAGAAGACAGGTTTTTGGTGAAAGAGAAGAGCAGAGACAAAGTGGATTCGGGAAAAAAAAAAAGGCACAAATGAGAAAGGAAAAGAAAAACAAAGAGTGCATCCATATGTGACAAGCTCTGCGGGTATATCTGTGTAACGAGTGTTAGTGGTCCTGGAGTCCTCACCTAAGTAAGTTGGAGGACTCCAGAGCAGCGCTGGTACATAAGCGAGCCGTTATCCCCCATCAGTGATCAGAGGATCTGCTCCTGTGGTTGCTCCAGGTGTTATTTATTTACCAGGGTTTTACTGGTTTCTAGTGACATCCCTGCAAGCTCACTGCAAAAATCGCAAGCTCCTCCAGGATGGATGCTATCACCGGTGGTGTGTGATGAAGATGGAGGAGACGGGGCCAACTCGCTGATGGTTCACCAACATCCATTGTCTCAGGTAATCCTGGGGAGCATGGGGCTAAATATAAGCAAAGTAACTCAAAGCAAAAAATATGGTTAAGACTCATCCCAATGGCTCTGGATTTTTACCTTTGTAAGCCCAAAGATTGTTACCTTTATAAAACTGTGTCACAAGCTCAGCAGAGGATTTACGTTTTGATATCACTGGAAATATTTTCCAGCCAACCTGCTGCTTCACCACTCAGAAGACTCATCTACCACATATGCTGATGCAGGCCATTGCTCACCCTGCTTCTACGCAAATAAATTAGACCATTTGTATTTAATTAGACATATTAAGCTAGTAAATGCCTAGGACCTCTCAATGCCACAAGGTCAACAGCATGGGGCAGTCCACATCCATACTGTTAGCCTCTGATAGCCACTAAAGCAAGGTGTCACAACAAAACTGCCTGATGGGAATGATCCTTGGCCCATACTGACTCCTGAGTTATGGGCCTGGCCAAAACCACACCAGAGACTGAACAGTTTCATGAAAAAATATACCCTGGAACTGTTTATTTGTTCATACAGAGTTACCCTCTCTCTCTGTCTATGTATCACAAATCGATTGCTGAGGCTTAACACGCATCAGATTCTAACTTCACCCCACATTCCCGCTCACTAATGGGCATTAGATTTCATTTTTCCAGAGTATGCACCACACATGAACCGCCTCAGGCGCAAAGTCAGTAGGTTGTTCTCCGCATGTCGTATATGTGAATTTACAATTAGTGTATGTCAGCTGACAGAGGATCACATGCAGAATTCAGTGTTCAGGGACCCTGCATGGATTTCTGACTTCTGGGAAACTCTGGTCCATAAACCAATGCAGGACTTAGACCCTTCTATATGAGCAATATTTTATTTCTGACATTTAGAGCAGCGTGATTCAGACATGTACTTTTCTTCAGCTGTTCCAGAAAATGCAGTCAAGGACAAATTGGTGGCTTGATCTTCTGTGAGATGGGAAGGTGAAGTACTTTCTGCATAGTAATGGGAGGACTGTTCAGTTGTTGCATATCTAAGGGAGCAAATCAAAACCGCAGTAAGAGACATGCTAGCAAATGCAGACTTAACTGTAAAGAGCTGCAATATGCGCTGATGAGCTCTATGGTCTTCAATCTGACCTTAAAGCAATCCCCTGCAAGACGTGAGAGGCTAGACCAAATACATGAAGCCTAAATGAAGTCAAGGGACCTGATCCTACCCCAGATTTCCCATGCTGTTTTAGGCTGTTTCACAGAATCACAGAATCACAGGAGCTGGAAGGAACCTCTGGAGACCATCTGGTCCAACATCCCTGCTCAGAGCAGGGTTAGGATTTCCCCGTCTGACCTGAACGTTCAATATTTATTTGCTTTAGCAGTTCACTGATGTCTTACAAAGACCCCTGAGACCCTTGAAAGGAAAGTACTACATAAGTAAAATACACGTGACAACTATCTAGATATTTATCTATGCAACTTTGGTACCTGCATGCTTAAGTGTGTGTGTATGTGTGTGTATATATATATGTATATGCATCCTGAGGGTGTTTGCATGAATCAACAACCTTGTCTGGCTCACAGCTTTTATTATGGTTGCTGTTATTATTTATTTGTGCTATTACAGTAGAGCTCTAGGTGACTGCGTTAAGCTCTCTTGTTTACTCCTGTCTGCATCCTCAGCACTTGTGATCCTCTATATTTCTTTGGGACTCTCAAGATCTCTAAGCAAAGGCACACATTCTTCCCCTCTTCCCAACTCCACCAGCATCCCCTCCTTTACATTTACTGGGGAGGGATGCCATCAGTCCTTGATGCAGTCTGAGTGAATTAGGTGTAGCCTGAGTACCCTGTTGGTTTGAGCAAACAAATACACACTAGAGGACAGACCTTAATTAAAACAAACTTAGGCAATTGCACAGTGCCTGTCATCTCGCACCGGGGAGCGGCTGAGCAGATGAAAGACCCTTTGCTCAGGTACTTTGTCAATGTGGGGCTCTAGCGCCGTGTTAGGCTGTCTGAGCCACTGCATTGCTCAGAAATCCACAGGACCCGACCTCCGGCATAGAGACAACTAAAGTCTTTCTAAGATTGGACCCGGGTTTTGGGGATGTAGCCTACTACCTAGAGAGAATGAGGTCCAGATATTTTATGCGTGCCATGCAGGCAGAGACAGGTCCTGGAGCTTGGCCATAGGGCTGAATTTATACAAGGCACCGTGATGTTTGGGTCACATTTTTATTTTACTCCCAGTTCTAAAAAGATACCGGGAACCTAACTTCTCCATAGGAATGGATCAGCTGTTGATCATTTTAACAGCGAACGTGTTTGGAAATGACACCCAAAGCCAAAGATGTGCGGATCTGCACACCCTGGTTTGCCAAAACAAACGACAGGGCAGAGCACAGGCCTTTGCAGAATGCAGCAATAAGCTGGGATGTACTTTTTTATTTACTTTTTCTCATGAGCAAAAAGGCTGAAACACCCCCTTACACATGTGATCAGAGCAAATCAGGCCAGCTGAGCAAGTTTAGTCTGGCAAACACCATTCGATGTAGGTCCTAAAGAAAACCTCCTCTCAAGTATATTGAAGAGCTGCTGAAATAAACCTTGTAGAGGCTGACATCTGGCCATAGTGGTCCACATGTGTGTATTTGAATGGGATGGGAGAAGAATGAATATTATTTCCCTGGGCTAAGGGAGAAGCTTTAAGCAGTTTCAGTTCTCACGTTGTACTCTGCAGCTGCCCTCATGGCTGTGGTGCAACATCTGTAGCACCACCAGACACGAGGAATCACAAACATTCCCCAAAATGACGAGCGTTGCAAATAAAACCAGCACTGGAAAGCATTCAAAACATACTAATCTTGCCCACTCTACAGACATTAGTGAGACCACTTGGGACAGCAGCCCGGGCAACCGTGGAGGAGCCGGTGCTTGTGATACTGCTGGACAAATGGGTGAAAACAAAGAAGCAAGAATGCAAGGAAAAGAGCAAACAAGCGATGAAAACCTTCCAACTGGGAAGGTGTTTGAGGGTGTTGGAGGGCTTCCAGATCTGGTCAGCAGATCACCGGCAGTTTACAGAGTTATCACATTAAGTCAGCCGAACAAAATGGTCTTGATTTCACTTTTAGTGGAAGACTTCGTGAGAAGATCGTTGTGAAATAGCGTTGGCTGACTTTGCTAAGTCAATGCAGGACAGCTGGAGCCTGTTTTAGGGGTAATGAGCTGAGAAATGGCAAAGATGACAGAAATTATGCCTGATTCTGAGGCAACAACAGCTCTTTCTCCTCTTCTGCTGTATCATCTTCTTCCTGACTTCTCTATTTCCTTTCCCTTTACTCAGCCTTAATGAGTGATGCTGAATTATTTCCACTATGTCACAACTGTCACAAGTGTTGTCTTCCAGTTTCCTTCTCATTTCCATTATTACACCCACTATTAACATGCATTAGAATGGCTGCTCAGATAAATCTCTTGCAACCTTCTGTATAGATTGGATACTAAAATCCTTGGTTTATTTAACACGGTTAGATCTATCTATGTTCCTTAAATATATTTTATCTGCTTCCTGATAAATCACACTACAACATTTTAATCTCCTAGTAAAAGGTCTGTTCCATCAGATTAAGCAAATAGCACTGAAAGGACTGAAAATTGGAGGGAGTGAATTTGCCCTGCATAGAAATTGGACAGGGTGAGCTAACTGCCCTTCGCAATTTCTAATTCTAATGTGAAATGTGAATTCTCATTTCACATCTCATTTCCAGTGCTCACCATTTGGAGACTGTTCTCAGAAACAGAAGCCACACTGGCAGAAAAATGGAGAAGACAGAAACTTCCTGATTTCTAAATGTTATAAACAGCTGAAAAAAACCCCAGAGATGAGCCAAAAATAGGTATTGTTCCCCCTATGACCAAAATTTCTCTGCTCTGATATTGTCGTAATAGACCCTAGTCATCGACTGCCACTAGTGATGCCAAAACCCCTTGGGAACGGACAAATCCATCTGGTAGTTTTTCTGCTGTCATTTGGGGTTATCTATTTGGTCATCTCATGTTGGACCTCTCTGTGGCCAGTCATTTAATGCCAAAATCCCCAAATTTATAGTTTAAGCCTGTATTTCAGCCTACACTTCAGTCACTAGAGGCATCCTGTGGGGTTTAAGCCAGGATGAGTAACTCGGATGTCTCTGCATCCTGCCTCTCCTTTGGCACGGTGTCCATGAAAACGTCCCTCCTCTCAGAAGACATTGCCCAGGGGCATGTACAGCCTGAGGACAGCAGGTCTGACTTGCTGGCGGGGTCACTGTGAGTGTGGCTGAGTCATATTCCTCCTCTTCCTCCTCAAAGGAGCAGGGCGAGAAGTTGAACCCACACAAGGGGAAGCCTTTTGGAGCTGCAAGGTCTTAAGGCAAAATATAGGAAAGTGCGATCATCTCTTAAAAATCATGCAGCCTCACACCGTTTGGTTTATTCCCAGACAGGAGTACGAGGTGGGCGAAGTTACATCTTGAAGACATAAGTTCAGCTTCATATTTGGATGCAAGCGTACTCAACCCTATTGCTATCAGGCAGGTAACCAGCATCTCCCTGTAGCTTCCTCCGGAGATGCCTGGATTACCAAAGTCCCTCTTGTTGGGCTTCTCCTTTCCTTTCTCCCCTGCTCCTCCTTTATTTTCACTCACTGCTCTGCTTTTTCAAGGCCTCGCGTGTAGGTTTGCTTTTGAGCAGTTGCACTTCCTTATTGGTTTTGTTGTGATAGCGCCCAAACTTCTGGCCATAGACAAGGTCTCTGCTGTCACAAACCGCTTCGCTGGTTTTTCATTTCCAGGACTCATCTGGGTGCTGGGGGCGGGGGGGTCTGAATGATCTGCAGGGTTTCTGAAGGAAACACAGTCATAAACCCCAGGACAACACCAGCCTTTTCTGTAGTTTGCACAAGCTTTATAAAAGTCACGTCAGACAAAATTATTTATAGTCCTGGGCACTGCTCGCTTTTGGTTTGGACCCAGTCCTTCCAGTTTGCCTCTGCCATGAGGTTTGGTGGTTTGAGCACAGTTTAAGAGTTTAAGAGAGAGTTTCTGATTCCAGCTGTGCTACTAACCCCTTGTGTGGCCCTGGGCGAAGCAATGAACCTCTCGGTCTGTCAGTCCCCATCTGCAAAATAGAGTTTTTATCTCCTGCTCACCTCCATCTTCTGGCGATCGGAAAATTGACATGTGTGAGGAGCTCTTGATGCGCACAGTGCATAAGTGCTAAGTGTGGTTAGGACGATTAAGACCATCTACAGAGCTTGTGCATGAAGTTGTTACTTGCAGGTCTTTGGGAAAGAGAAAAACGTGACAAACACAGCAGCAAAAGGTGATCTCTTCTTGGGGAAAAAAAAAAAAAAAAAGCTAGACTGAGGGAAGGAGAATTTCCCGACGGTGGGGACTAAGCTGGAAGTGCCGTTTTGGAGCCTTTCAGCTCCAAAGCCTGACCCACAGGCTCTGGGCGCGACCATGGGTGGCTGGAAGCCTGAGGAGTAACTGAGGAGGCTCCAGGGCTGGCCCAGGAGGTGTCTGGGCGTACCTGGAAGGGGGACGCTCTGCACCCCTTGCCTGTGGCAGAGCAGCAGACTCGGATTTCATGGAGGCTATAATTTTGCCTTGCTGCCGCCGCTAGATCCTAATAACCAAGCCGAGAAGGGAATTTTTACGCCATCCGAGGCATTCCTGATCCCCCTCCGCATCTAGTGAAAACTTAATAGCGTGAGAAAATGCCTTCCTGTAGCATATTGTAAACCGCATGCAGAACAGGAGCAGATGGAGGGGGCCTGTCCCCCGCCCAACCGAGGGGCTCCGCCAAGATGCCCCAGCCAAAGGATGGAAGCAGAAAGAAACGGCACCTTTGGAGGGTGCAGTCGCTAGTCGATGAGGGAGAAGCCAGCAGAAACTGTAGATGCCGTGGGGGTGATAACTCCTGATGCTGGGAGGAACGTAAGTAAAGGGAGAGGGAGAGCCGCTCTCCCGAAGCCTTTCCCCTGTACAGATGGTAGCAGTTAAGATTCCTGCAGGAGCCAGGAGCTGCAAAGTTAGCACATCTGGAAGTTTCCTGCTGCCCGCAGTCAGTCAGGCCGTGGCGAACAATGCTCGCCGGGCTGAGCGGGCTCTGCTCGGCTGCTTTTATTGCACTTGGACTGATTTCAGGCCCTGCTCCGTGATTAATTGCGCTTTTAAAAATAAAGTTCAAAACACTTCCCAGGAAGTTTGGGGAAGGCAGAGCGCTTCGGTGGCACCAGGAGCTCAGCGCTCAGTGCGGTTCTCATTACAGCGTCCCCAGATACAGCTTGCATTAGCCACAGCTTCACTTGACACGGGGTCTTGCAGTCCCACTTCATCGCGGAGAGGGTGCCGAGCGATGTGGTGTCTCTCCTCCTCCTCCCAAGCCTCTCCGATGTCTGCTAGACCCGGCAGGGTGGCAGCAGGTGTTGGGCAGGCTCTCTCCCCCCATCTTGTTGGTACAGTTAAGTTTGGGGCCAGGCCAGGACTGCAACCGTCATCTGCCCCATGGAAATTATGGTAAGGAAGAACCTTGCACCTTCCCAGATTGTCTCCTGCCCACCTTTCCCAGGGCCAGACTCACTCTAACCCACAATTAAAAAACAAATGAGAATCTTTCAGGGAAAAAAATAAAAAACAGACAAGCACATATTTGGGAGGCAAGAGACATGTCAGAGGACTGGAGCTACAGTAAGAGAGGTTCCTGTCACCGTATAATGGTGGTGGAGAGGCCAGAGGCAGGACTGAGAAAAGGAGGATGATTGTACTTTTCATCTTCATACTGGAATGGAAATAGTCGTGATTTCTTTGCTATAAAAACAAGTATATATCTATGGTAGAGAAACGGCCAACTGTTGAAGGTGCTGTTACTAATGGTGGCACAAATTACGCTGCCTGAGAGGAACCGGTGTGGATTGAGCAGAGATCTGGAAACCAGGGTCATGGTAACTCATTAACACATAGCAAAAGGGTCTGTGAAGGGCTGTTGCACATCCCTGTTATGGTTTGAAGACCTCACAACAACTTATTGTCATTTAGACAATTATTCTATCACCCAATGACCCTTTCTCATGAGGGAAAGGGAAACGGGGAAAAACAAGGAAACGCGAGGTTTGAGATATAAACAGATTTAATAGAGTCAGACTAAATAATTAACATTAATAATACTAAAGAACCAATACTGATCCCAATATAAGATATCCAAGGATTATACTCAGCCCATTCTATCAGTAGGAAGCTGATTGCAGGGACAGCAAATGTGGTACACTGTGGCTTCGGGAGGAAGGGAAGGGCTCAGGGCTCCGGCACAGGGGCAAGGAGTTCTCAGGATCACAAGCATCACAGAAGAGAGAAACTCAGCAGCAAACTTTCTAATTTATATTGAATGTGACCATCATGGTATGAAATAATCCTGTTGGCCAGCTGGGGTCAAGTGCCCAGGTCTTGCTGCTCCTCATCCCCGCACCTGGTGAGCTCGAAAACACAGAGACCTTGAATCCCACATCCCATAGCTGGCTATAAAGTAAATATTTTCACAATATTACAAGACCTGAGTCTTGTAAAAATGCAGTTTTCCCAAGCGTTAGAAGAGACCTTACTGAAAAGTAAAATTACTGAAAGATAAATTAATTCCATATTGCTCAAATCAGGACAATCCCTTACAGCCCCTCTGGGGCATCTCCATGAGTTAGTGTGGACCAAAACTCACACATCCACAAAGAGGTCCCCTTGCAGCCAGTCACTCACACACACAAGGTGTGCACAAGGCTGTTCCGCACTCTCTTAGCACCCAAAGGTGCAGCAGGAGCCGGTGAGGTGCCTGGCTCAGCGTGTGAGCTCTGTGCCAGCGTTCTCTTCACTGCAAAAGACAGGGAGTGTTTTTTGTAGAAAGATCAGCAGGATAAACAACAGAAGATGTGCTGGACCGCTGGAAAATATCCCAGGCAGAGGGGCAGGGGGCTGCCGGCTCCATGTGCTTGTCTTGGCAGTCTCTGCAAGCAAGACACACGCAGGATCCCAGGTTGGTCATGCCAACACAACACAAAACCCACGGGCTCCTGCCACCATGAGGCATTGCTGCAGTGGAACAGAGGCTGCAGACGCATGAGAACCAGACAGCAGATTTGTCATCCTGTGGGCTTGTGGCAGGCTCTCGGCATCCCTGGGCTTCTGGCATTTACCTCCTCTATCTGATATGTCTGAAAAAACACGCAGATTGGTAACCATCAAGTTGGGCGTGCTGTTGGTTTATTTTACAACACATCTGGAGTGCTGCTCCCTTTCTCCTCCGCCCCCTCCACTTCCTCTGCTACCCTGATTTTGCATCTTTGTCTCATGTTCGGACCTGATTCGGCAAATAATTTAACTACTTGCCTAATTTTAATACACTGCAAGTGGCTGTAGTGCAATCACAGCTCGCTGCATGTATAGCTCATCACATGTGCCGGCCCTGGCAGAAGGGCTGGGAAAGCTGGGACAGGGGCCGTGCCTCCCCTGCAGGAGCTGGCCGAGATCAGCCTCTTCCAAGATCCTACCTCCAATGCTTTTTTGGCTACAACAACACCCAGTGAGCGCTGTGGCTGGGTGAGCTCTAGGCCGCTGTTTGCAATGCTAATGTGTTAATTTCAGGGTTTCTCTGCACCTCCCATCTCTTTTGTAATCTCAGTTTGGCCCTTGGTTCATCCACAAGCTCTTTGCTCCGTTTTTACAGGGCACTAAACACCCCGGGGCTGGACACGGGGTCGGTGTCCCGGTTGGCGCAGCTGATTGAAATGCCATCAGGAGACCATGCCTCGTCCCAGGGACTGAATGGCACCGTGCATAAGGCAGCCTGTGTGGTCACTGCTTGCAAATAATAGTTTCCTCATTACAGAGCGGTTTATTTTTAGTTATTTATCCACCATGCACAGATGCCTTATCGAGGTGACATGTGGAGCATACAGGTCCTTGGACAGACAACGCTCCTTCAGAAATGGAGAAGAGAAGGCTCTGGAGAGACCTTATAGCAGCCTTCCAGTACTTAAAGGGGGCCTACAGGAAAGCTGGGGAGGGACTTTTTACAAGGGCATGTAGCAATAGGACATGGGGTAATGGCTTCAAACTGGAAGAGGATAGATTTAGATTAGATATCAGGAAGAAATTCTTTACTGTGGGGGTGGTGAGGCACTGGAACAGGTTGCCCAGGGAAGCTGTGGATGCCCCATCCCTGGAAGTGCTCAAGGCCAGGCTGGATGGGGCTTTGAGCAGCCTGGTCTAGTGGGAGGTGTCCCTGCCCATGGCAGGGGGGTTGGAACCAGATGATCTTTTAAGGTCCTTTCCAATCCAAACCATTCTATGATTCTGTGATAACCACTTTTCTGCTGCAGAGGGTCCAGATGAGGGTATTCATAGAGCGACTTACCCAGTTCAGCGCCACTGAAGGATCTGGCTCCCATTACCCTTCTCTGAAAATCCCTAGGCTGGATTGTTGTGTGTTTGTCCAGCAGTAGGGCTGCTTCGCTGGGGGATACCAAGCCATGTGTAGGTACAGCACCACACACAGCTGAGACTCGGGGTGCTACCACAGTGCTGGTAATCACGGCAGAAATAACCTCAGTGACTGCTCGGAACCAGGGTGCTCAGCTGTTAGCTGATTTCTCTCTCCCTAGTTTATCCCTTGTGTACTCTTTCCTTTACCCGCAGCCCTGAAGGCATGTGTCTCTGTGGATTGAGGCTATATTGTACGCTGCTTTACATATATATCAAATAATAAATTAACAAGGAAGGGATTTTCCTGAGACAGATCAGGCTTTTTACCAGAGGCATATATCAGCAATCACTGTACACATGTAAAATTGCAGGTGGAGCAAGCCCGCACATGGAAATACCGTTCTTTGCAAGCAAGAAATTACCATGCTGTTTTGTTTTTCTGTTTCACTTTCCTCCTAGGAATTTCTTTCTGCTTCCACGCTTTATCTTCTGACCAGATTTCATAGCGCATGGAGCAGAGGAATGTGCGTGGGAAACACTGGGCTGGCGGAGCTCCTGGCCCTGCCGCACACCCTCCCCTCCCGCCGACCAAGCATGAAGCCCTTCCCACCAAAAGACACCGAAGTCCCTGTCACACATTTCACCTGTGAGTCACTAATGTGCCTGGCTGTTCGTGTTGCGGCTTGCAAGCCATTAGTGCTTGTTCAGATAGCTTTTCTTTTTTTTTTTTTTTTTTTTTTCCCATTTCCCCCGCTCCTTCTGACTCAGCTGATTTGGACGGCCGATGGCTTCCTTGCTTGCTCACGCTGTCGTTAGTCACAGCCCTGCTGTGAATTCACCATCTTTCCAGGGGTGGGGAAAGGACAAGCGGCCGGAGGCGAGCATTTGGTAACCGGGGACGGGCGAGTTGTTCTGGGTGGAGTCAATCACTGCGCGATCTCATGGCACCGCAGAAGGGAGCTCAAGCCCTGCTGGTACCACCTGCCTGAGCATTTCACACAGGAGGTGGTAAAAGGGGATTCTGAAGCTTTAGGGATAAGCGTGAGTTGTGAGTGAGCGCCAACACACCAGGCAAACAGGCTCTGCTGGCTGTGCTGGAAGGTGAGGAGCTACTGAGCGTATTCACGCAGCTGTTTGAGAAGTAAAGTTCTGCTCCTTAGGTTGACTGCAGAAAGCTGCTGCCTATTGCCATATTGTGGCCTTTGGATAGCGTGGCTGGGGGTATCCATGGCATGGGAAGATGCCATTCCTGGTCTGTTTGCTGAGGACTGGCTGCTGCAGGGAGAGAAGACAGGCAGCGGGGCTTGTTTGGTCTCTCTCTTGTGTGCCCAGCCCCTGGTCACGGCAGAAGAGGTCATTGAATGGCCCCACTGGGCAAGATGGCATCCCCTTCTCCAGCAGGGACCAAATCACCCAGGGGAGAGTCCAAGGATGGAGCAAACATGCAGCATTGCCCATTGCAAATGGTTTGCATCTCTGGGACTCGCTGTACTATGGGGGAGTTTCTCTGTATTTAACTGAGTTCAGGGCATTTGGGAAGCCTGCTTCAGCCTGCACGCAGACACGGGCCATGCTGGGAGGGCCCCTTGTTGACCAACGCTGACCCAAAAAAGCCCCCCTGACATCTGCTAAAGTTTTTCGTCTCCCATTTTCAGGAAGGACTGCTGCCTTCTTACCAACAGCAATGAGAGTCCTCCCACCGCAGCACACAGAAACGAGATACCCGAACCGCGCGCTTGCCTTTTTGTTTTTTTTCTTGATGTTTACCTGGGATTGCAGCCAGATGGGCACTGAAAACTGGTTTCCGAGACCAGAATTTGGGACAGCGATAATCTAATCTGACCTCCTGTGTAACCCAGGTCAGGGAGTTTAACGTGGTAATTCCTGCAAGGGAAGGAATTAGTCTTCCTGGCTGTGCCGTGAACTCTGTTCAGCCCAGCAATTTGTGGTTGAATTAGGTATATTCGGTCTCGGGTCTGAAGCAATGATGAGTTTTTGTCTCCCTTGGTGGATAAAGGTCTGGTTTGTTGCATTAGAGTTTCTTCCCAGCTACATTCAAGAGATGTTGGACAGTTAGATTAGAGGAACTATACCCCACATGATAGAGGTATTATTTGGATGTGTACAAATATAACGTGTCACTAATAGTTTGACCCTGCAAATTCTTGAGTTAAGAGGTCGATGATTACAATTGTGGTGATTTCCTGCAGATGACTGTGAGTTATTTGTGCACACAGTTGTGATTCAGAGGCTGTAGGAGTTGGGTGCAAATAATACAAAAGGAAGTTTATGACTTCCTCCTCCACTTCACCCCTCTGACCCTGCTTGTCTCCTGCCTCCACTTCTGATATTATTTTGGTTATATGAAGACCTGTGAAGGGATGCTGGCTATGTTTCAGGGGTATCCACTTGTGAAAACTGAGTCATGCTCTCCCACAAGAAGTGTTTTTATCAGAGTATCTCATCTCTTGCATAATATGAGAAAGGCAAATAGGGTGGAGAAAGGAGAAGGCTAAATGTTTAAAGCCTCAGAGATCTCAATCTGACCCCATCACTTGTTAAATGACCAAAGGGAGATCACTCTTGGCCAGAGTCTTTCCAGCAGAAAGCTGCTCCAGAGACTGCTGCTTGCCTGCTTCTCAAGATAAATGAGTTCATATGGAAATGCATTACCTTGAACATACAGCCATATGTGCGTGTTTTGTATATATCTACACGCACACTTACTTGAATAATATATACAAACAGATCCCTGCATATACCTGAGCTCCTTCAGTTTGAACTAAAGGGCTGTCAACGCCTCATAGCTTCCAGTAGAGGTGATATATGTCTATACATATACACACACATACACATACATACATCAGCTTTCCCTGTTTTCCCTGCCGAAGACAGGGATCCTTCCATGCCCTGGGTCTTTCGGCAGCAGGGAACAGACATTTCCATCATGGTGAGGCTGGATAGATGAGAGGTGCAGACAGAAACCAAAGCTCTCCTGATTGGGAAGGAGGAAAAAATCTCTAATCAAGCAAATATACACACAGAGCCCAATGCTGCCCTTAGTACAGCTGTGCTCTCCTTTTGTGCCACTGGCGGAATTCAGTCTATAGACTGAGCTGGTGTATTTTCTTCTGGTCTTCTCTAGTTGCAGATTCAGTCAGTACCTGTGCAAAACTCCTCTCCTCCCCATAAAACCATGGCTGCATTTTACCAAGCAGGTCAGCGGTGCTCAATCTGTGGCTTTCAGCATCTGTGCAAGCATCTGAGAAGACAAACCTATTACCAGTTAATTTAAATTATTAAAGTGGAATTTTCCCCTCCACCAAGGCCGGCAAACTGAGAAAGGCTGAAGTCCTCCAGAGTAGTTTTAAACTTGCAGCTCAAAGAGCTGGAGAAAGAGCCTGCAACAAAAACCAGGTGAGGAATGAATGGTGGGTGCCTTCTGCTTCTGCATTCGTCCTTTTGCTTCTTATTGTAGTTCATCATCTCATTTATGTGCAACCGCAGCCCAGAAGGCCAATTGCATCCTGGACTGCATCAGAAGAACCGTGGCCAGCAGACCCAGAGAGGTGATTCGCCCCCTCTACTCTGCTCTCGTGAGACCCCACCTGGAGTACTGTGTCCAGCTCTGCAGCCCTCAGCAGAAGAAGGACATGGACCTGTTTGGAGCGGCCCAGAGGAGGGCCAGGAGGGTGATCTGAAGGCTGGAGCACCTCTCCTACCTCTCAGCACGGGCTGGGAGAGTTGGGGTTGTTCACCCAGGAGAAGAGAAGGCTCCGGGGAGACCTTATAGCCCCTTCCAGTACCTGAAGGGGGCTACAGGAAAGCTGGGGAGGGGCTGTTTGCAAGGGCATGTAGCTATAGGACGAGGGGCAATGGTTTTAAACTAGAGCAGGGTACGTTTAGATTAGACATTAGGGAGAAGTTCTTTACAATGAGGGTGGTGGTTGCCCAGAGAGGTGGTGGAGGCGCCATCCCTGGAGACATTGAAGGCCAGGCTGGATGAGGCTCTGAGCAACCTGATCTAGTTGAAGATGTCCCTGCTTACTGCAGGGGAGTTGGACTAGATGACCTTTAGAGATCCCTTCCAACCCAACACATTCTATGATTTCCCTTTCTATGGGCAATGGGGGTGAGTGGGTCTCAGGTTGTCTGTGTCTAATGGAGGACAAGGAAATCCTGTTGCATATATCATTTATGGCATATTTTGGTCCCCTAGGTTTTGTGACATTCAAGGAAGGAAGGATCATTTTATTCACAGCTGAAACATCCTAAATAAAATGTGTCTGTGCTTTCCCTCTGCAGTCACTGCTTGTGGCTCACTGAATAAGAAGCTCTCCTTAAAATGACAAGCTCGGCCCCAAGACTGGCAATCAGCTGGAATGGATGGAAATCAAATCAAGGCTGTTGTTTTAGGGTATTTTTTTTTTTTGTCAGCACCTGATAAATTTGCCCCCATGTAGAATAATTCAGAGCCCAGATTTTTTACAGAGCTCTGAGATCACTATTTTGCCTCTTCATACATTTTCTTTTCTTAACAGGGTTTTATTTTTCGTGATATCAAACCAATAAGCGAGGAGCTTGTGGAGACCTGCTCACATGTTGAACCTGGAGAACAGAGGGGAAAACCCAAACCAGTATTGCTGCATCGCTAATGGCACAGAGGCTCAGATAACAACTATGGCTGCTGGATATTTAGGCTCTGCATTTAACCCACCTTTCCTGGCTCCCTTTACAGCTCACGTTCAAACAACAAGCACTTTCTCTTTCCCAGGGCTTTTCCTTAATTGGATTTGTGTTGCGCTTTTTTTTTTTTTCCTTCTCATCGGTGGCTTAAGAAACCATAAAAAAATAGCTTGGAGGAACCAAAAAGAACCAGCACTCCAGAGAATTTCAGGCAGGAATTACACGGCTTTCCTAAAAAGCCATTTTTCCTCTTACTAACGGGACAGGGAGGGAAGGGAGATGGGAGGTGTTTTGTTCTGCATGATTTGGTGATGAAAATGAAATGCAAGTTTAAATCAGGAATCGGGGCCAATTTCCTTGCTGAAACCAACACCGTATGAGGTGGGTCAATATTGCTATCCCAGCTTTATATATGTATGCGTAATAGAGCATTTATGATTCAGGGAAGGGCTTTGGGAAGGGGCTGACTATTTTATGCTGTTTACTCTGTACTTGTTTTTCCCGGGGTCTTGCTGGTCCCACAGGGTAGCAGAGCTGGGACTGGTGTGGAGGCTTCTTGACTCCTGTTTCCATTCCTGGTGTCTGAGCCGTCACTGTCCACAATAACTCCACTACTGTGGGTTAGACTGTGGTCTTCACACCAGGTCGTGTAGCACTTTCATCTCATGAACAGCCATGTCACCTGCAGCAGTGGGCACTGCCCTGCTCAAAAGGGGAGGTGAGAACACTGGTGACTAAACCCCCTAATGCAGCATTTCTCCTCCTTGTCAACCCATGCCTGTTTTTCTACCCAGTCTAGAGGAGAAAAAAAAAACAAGAGGGTCGTTACCTGGCATACATCCTTCAGCAGCAAGCCAGGTGTAGATGTTCCTGCCCCACCACACTTTGGCTCCTGCTTGTTCATCCTTGCTGTCTCCTCCAGGGTGACAGCCCTGCTGCAAGGCTGCACTTATCCACAGCATCACAGAAAGCATCCCCACTGGAAATAAAAACATCCTCTTCTGAATCAGCACAGCTGAAGGGGTGGTGAGCTGTGGCAGAAGGTGAGAGCAAGCAGGGTGAGATGCACACCAAGGGCCCTTCTGAAGGCGAAAAGCAGTGCGTAGGCGCTCACTGCAGTTGCAGTAGATCCCTGCAAAAACCCTTCAGTCAATAAACATGTTTCAAATAATACGGTGGACAACTGGATATTGGATATGAGGAAATGGGAAGATAGAACCATAGAATCATTCAGGTTAGAAAGGACCTTTAAGGGCACTAAGTCCAACTATTAACCCAGCACTGCCAAATCCACCACTAAACCATGTCCCTAAGTGCCACGTCTACATGTCTTTTAAATACCTCCAGGGATGGGGACTCCACCACTCCCCTGGGCAGCCTGTTCCAATGCTTGATAACCCTTTCAGTGAAGAATTTTTTCCTAATATCCAATCTAAACCTCTCCAGGTGCAATTTGAGGCCATTTCCTCTTGTCCTATCACCTGTTACTTGAGAGAAGAGACCGATCCCCATCTCACTGCACCCTCCTTTCAGGCAGCTGTAGAAGTGATAAGGTCTCTTCTCAGTGTCCTTTTCTCCAGGCTAAACAACCCCAGTTCCCTCAGCCACTCCTCATAGGACTTGTGCTCCAGACCCTTCACCAGCTTCGTTGCTCTTCTTTGGACATGCTCCAGCAGTTCATTGCATATTGATGTTTTGCACCTCATTGCATAGCAAGATTTCTTGGTAAAGATCTCCGAGGGGGAGCTATAAACTGTTCTTGTTGTCAGTCCCCATGGCAGTATATCCTATAGAGGTCCTTCAATAAAATTAAGGATTTAGTCTACTTCAAGAGAACTGCTGAAAGGCATTGCATATAGTCTTGCCCCTCCAAGATTTTCATGGTCCCATGTCCCATAGGCTCATAAATCATAGAATCACAGAATCATAGAATGGTTTGGGTTGGAAGGGACCTTAAAGATCATCCAGTTCCAACCCCCTGCCATGGGCAGGGACACCTCCCACTAGACCAGGCTGCTCAAAGCCCCATCCAGCCTGGCCTTGAACACTTCCAGGGATGGAGTATCCACAACGTGTCTAGGCAACCTGTTCCAGTGTCTCACCACCCTTACAGTAAAGAATTTCTTCCTGATATCTAATCTAAATCGACCCTCTTTCAGTTTAAAACTGTTACCCCTCATCTTATCACTCCACTCCCTGATAAAGAGTCCCTCCCCAAATGTGCATGTACGCTGGTCCTCATAGCACAAATGCTTCTGAAAAAGCAAGAGAAGTGTTGTTCTTCTATCATATAATTTTGCCAGTTTTCAAAATACACTGGGCACCAGTTACCTTCTTTTTTGAGGAGGCATTCACTCATGGGCTGCTGCTGCACTGATAAAGGGATGGTGAGGTTTTTTCTCAAGCCATGCCTGAACTCCTGGCTTTGGGGATGAAGCAGCACCCCTCTGTATAAATAACAGCAGTGACTCTGCAGGCATCCTAAGTCACTGAGTGCTAGAGGGCTTTCTTCTTCTCTCCAGAAGACTGCAGCATCATGTATTGGAGCTGCAGCCACTGGCACTAAGTAGAGGTAGGACTGCTGCCAGAGATCTGGAGACATGCTGATTTCCACTCCACTTTTCTGGGCTTTGTCACCTTATGAAAGAAGCAATCACCTTTCTTGCAAGAGAACAGGTCTTCGCATTATTGCAGCATTTTTCACTTCCAAGTCACTTTACAAACATTAAGTGGTGCATCCTCACAACACACCTCCAGGGGGCTGTGGATGCATTTTATCTTAATTTTATAGTTGTATTTAATCAAGCAAACAGGAAACTGGCTTCTCATCAAACCTTCATTTTCTGGCCCTCAGGTTAGACCCATAGGCACAGTCCCATCCTCTGTCTGGCTTGGTCTTGGTCTCTAATCAGCCTGGGATGGCATCGCTACAGAAAAACAGCCCAAAGAATAATCTGGGGGCAGGCCACAAATGCCAGCACCAGGCTGCAGAGTGGTTGCATGTCATAGTTTTACCTTCAAGTGTAAATGTTTAAGCTCTTGGGCATTTGCAACCTTCTCCTCTCAGCTTGTCCTACACAGTACGTGGCATTTTGCAGCTGCAGCTCATCCTCTCTGACCAAATGTTTATTTTAAAGGCATCTATTCCTCCTAGCTTATAGCCACACAGGCCATCAGAAAATGACCTGGTGATAAAACATGGTCTTGTTAATCTCTCCCAAAGCATATTTTCAGGCTCCATTGACTGTACATAGTCAGCAGTGAAGAACAGGTACGGGCATCAGGGAAGCAGCAGCAGGATGGGGGAACCATGACCCTGGTCCTGGAGAAGCGCAAGACGTCCTGTGTGCTGCCAGGCTGCTGCTGGGAGCCCAGAGCTCCTACCCCTTCCTCCAGGGCAGATTTCACACTCTTTGGAGGATCTAAATAATTTTTAGTGACTACTCACTTGCCCATTCTGCATCAGCATATTCAGAGGTCCATGCGCAAAGCTTTTTTAATTTTAGTTCTCTTAATTTTAGTGAATAAAACACAGTCATCTGACCACTGCATGAAGCTCCCCAAATGACCTTATTTTTGACCAAGTGCACTCACTTTTTACAATATGCTGCACTGTGATTTTTCAAGGTGGTTAGAAAAGCTAAAGGAATCACCAAGGCTACATTTCTGAGTCCCATCCCGGTTGTTCGTATCTCCAGGTCAAGATACACTGCAGCAAAACATGCTGGGCTCATTTTCATGTTGCATTTCCCAGAGGCTCTGTGTAAATAAAGGGCTGCAAAAGCCCCCTGACTGTTCCCAACGCTTTCATGGGGGCAAAACCCGGGAAGCTAGGGTGCTTGTTGTCCGTGCCTCACATGTCGATAGTCTTTTAACACGAGAATTTGAAAAAGGCCAATGACTCCGTTCAAAGCAAAACCCCACCATAGGACGGTAGATCCTGATTGCCAGAGACTCTTTAATCTGGACATCATGGTGCATCCGCTGAGAGGTTAAATCCATGAATACTATCTCCAGGTTTCTATTTAACATTCAGAGACCAAACATCACATCTAAAAACATGACACTGCTGTTGTCCTTGCTCCTGTACCAGCCTACACGATTAACACATCCATATGTGTTTGTACAGCGCAGAAGACAAATAACGGCAGCATTTCCCAAACGGCAGCCACGGCAGCGTCGATAAACTTCTAAACATCAGTGAAAAACTTCTCCACATCAATGGATTTCTTGCTTATGGCAGATCGCTTGCATGTCTGGATTTCCTACTGCTATTAAGAATTATGGCTGTAGTGCTACATGAATGGATTTTTAGTGTTTTAACTGCAGCTCACCATCAGGCGGGCAAGATAGTGCAAGCTGCATGGGCTGAGCTAGTCTGTGATCTCACTCCATTACAGAATAGTTTCAGGAGCCCCGGTGGTGTAACGTTGCACAGAACAAGCTCCAAGGAGTTTGGGGGTTACAGACAGTTCCGAGGAATTATTTTATGTCGTGAGAGAGAGAAATGGGAATGAACGGGAGTTCAAAGTCCGGATTACCACAAGGCCAGCAAAACACATTCCTATAGCCTGCAAATGTACACAGACATCATACTTGGCTCTTTTTCCTTTTCTCTTGCCTGCAGCAGCCACAGCTTCAGCCCTGCTTTATTTGTGCTACGTCAATGTCTCAATAAAACGTGACTGTGGGGCCTGATCCTCGCCTAGTAGGTAGCTCTCCTGATGCCGGCACGTCTGTGTGAACACCATCCAGGGCAGCTCTGTCCTGGGCAGGGAAAGACTCTTTCCATTACACTATCTCTTTAATTTATTGGCTTTTTTCCCCCCCTTAATGGTATTTACATTTCAGCCATAAAACATGCTCAGATTCAAACTTGTTCTGGATCAGGTCTCCTCCAAAAAGTTTGTATTTTAAGTTTCTATTCAATTTTCCAACAAAATTGGTATGCCTGTTTGTAGGGAAGGCCTGTGAAGGTCAGGCTGGGCTTAAATCCACAAAATTCAGTTTGAATTTATACCAGCAGCGATGGCCTGCCGGGGGGTGAGGCAATGACAAGCTGAAGGCCAAGGGAGGAACCAAGGACCTGGGGGAGATGGGGTGACACTGAAAGAGCAAGAGAGAAAACACGGCTCTGCAAAATGGGGTTCCCACCGTGATAATAGGAAGGTGCAGAAGGAAACAGTACAGTTGACCAGCCCCTCTCAGGGATTGCTACCAGAGACACACAGAAGATATTTTGCTCTCCTAGTCATTGTCAGTCATAGGATCATAGAATCATAGAATGGTTTGGGTTGGAAAGGACCTTAAAGATCATCTAGTTCCAACCCCCTGCCATGGGCAGGGACACCTCCCACTAGACCAGGCTGCTCAAAGCCCCATCCAGCCTGGCCTTGAGCACTTCCAGGGATGGGGCATCCACAAGTGTCCTGGGCAACCTGTTCCAGTGTCTTACCACCCTTACAGTAAAGAATTTCTTCCTGATATCCAATATATATCAGTCCTTGTGTTTCAGAGCTCCTCTGCTGTTTCAGGGCTGACCTCTGAGTCTCTCCCCACCGCTGAGGATGGGGCTGGCTTGGATGCCGTGGTCGATGTCTGCATGTACCTCTGATGCCTCTGGGTATCATGTGCTCCCTCCCTGAAAGGTTTTGGTCAAAATGAGCCAACTCACTGCAGGTCCCCTGGTTTGAACTCTTCAAATTGCTGCTACTAAAACCCACTGAGGAGCAGCTACCCAAGCACATGAGCAAGCTGCCCTGAGAGCACAGGGCCTCAGAAACTTGGGAAAAAAAGCCCTGAAGTGTTTTTAGAAACCACGTTATTCTAACAGTTCTGATTTTAGAAAAACACTAATGCCAGGTTTGTTATCATGTCCAAAGCACTGATAGGAAGACTAATCCATTGGTCAGGAGGAAAGCTCACCGTAAACCAGTCAGAAGCCCACATATAATTTTTCCTACCAAAGCAGCTGTCCTAGAATTTTAAGCAATTGCCATTTCAGGATCCGATAGGCTACAATCAGAGATGACTTCTATCTCCTGCATAATATCTGTATTTTTTATGCTGACTGGATTTTTGATGGTGTCTCATGTTTTTACTGGGGTTTGCCCTCTGCTGTGGCAAGTACAGTCTTTAAAAGAAATCTCACTTCCATCTGTGTGCTCGGTGCTTTGCAGAGCTTCTGTGTTTACCAAAATGTATCCTAATATCCCTTCTGTACCTCCCCGGGAGCCTTCATGCAGCAGCCTCCTGCAGTTGTTTTAGTTATCTGTATACTTTTCTCCTTGAATCAGATGACTTCTCCCTTCCTAGACTGATTACACAAACTGTTCCTTACCCAGACACCATGAGTCTTCCCGCCCCCAGGAATTGCCACACAGCTCCTTGCTGAGCCTCTCTTTCCATAAATAATACATGCCCAGGTTGATTAAATTCTTGGTCATCTTCCTTGATTCAGGTGTCAATGACCTCTGTTACGACACTGTTGTATTTCAAACAATTACAACTTGCGGCTGGAATCCCATTTAATAATTTTTTTCTTATTATATAAATAGAAATATGTGTCCTCCGTGGTGGAGCAGTGAAATTACCACGATGGTTTTGTGCCCCGTTAGCATCTCTGACCTGATTTAACACAGGCTGGCTCACACAGCCTCTTACTCAGCGTTTTCCATGGACGGGGTGCAGGCGAGCCACCTACGTGGAGCTCGTGGGTTTGTGTCATGTGTGATGAGACAGGAGAGGTTGGGAGGGAATTCATGCCACCTAGCCAAGGTGCTGCAGTTATAACCCTAATTACCCAGTCTCTTTCTCTAACCACTGTTTAACCTAATTCCCTTCCCTCTGTCAGAGGGACATGTTTGTTTTTTCCCATGTGACTCCCTACAACTCTGGCACCAGGAGAGCTTCACTGTAAATGTGGTGACCCCAGCAAAGGCACAGTGTATGGGATCATCCTCACGGCATGGATCATCTTCAAGGGCGTGGTAACAGGAGTGAGATTCTCATGCTCAGCCCAATGAAATCCAGTGGAAACAATGAGATCAGGAGCAGAAGCACATGAGATCCATTCCAGTTTTACCAGTAAGGCATCAGATACTGAGTTAACAGTGTTCAGTTTTCTCCACAAAACATTTTGCTCCAGAAGATGATCTCCTTTATGTCCATAATGGCGTGGTTTTCACAGTGTCTCTCTCCCTGTGAAAAGGCAGCCTGTCTCATGCTGCTTTATATAGTCAGTAATACACGC
This sequence comes from Fratercula arctica, assembly GCA_947846985.1. Taxonomy (NCBI): domain Eukaryota; kingdom Metazoa; phylum Chordata; class Aves; order Charadriiformes; family Alcidae; genus Fratercula; species Fratercula arctica. Next base: position 113,980,503 of record CANTUZ010000003.1, read on the forward strand.
ATCCTTGTGAAGGAATATAGGCTTTTCACAACTTCTCTACCCTTACTGGATCTGAGGACCAAAGCCTCCTCCCTGTGCTGTGATGTATGTTACATCTGCAACGTAGTACTGCTGTGTTTATAATGAGGGGTGGCTGCTTTCCCAAATTTCTGCTTTCTGGACTTCTGCTGTTGTCCCATGTCCCAGCCTGCTCTGTTCTCACATGCATGAGTGTCCCCCCCTTACCCCATCCTCCTTGCCTGGGTAGCTCATGGCCCTACCATACTCCAGCATTTGTCTTGCAACTTGTGTAGTTCATAGAATCGTAGAACAGCCCAGGTTGGAAAAGACCTTGGAAGATCATCCGGTCCAATCTTTCATGGGAATGGGAGCCTAGATGAGGTTATCTTGCACCCTGTCCAATCACATCTTAAAAACCTCCAGTGATGGGGACTCTACCTTGTCCCTGGGGTGGTTGTTCCAGTGATTGATTGTTCTCACTGTAAAAAATTTCTTTCTCACATCTAAATGAAACCTCTCCTAGTGCAACCTGTACCCTTGGCTCCTTGTGAAGAGAGAGTCTCCATCCTCTTTGTAGCCACCTTTTAAGTACTGGAATACTGTGATGAGGTCCCCCTGAGCCTTCGCTTCTCCAGGGAGAAGGGACCTAAATCCTTCAGTCTTTCTGGAGACTAGTTCTGCAAAACTCCTGTGTTCACAGCGTCTCCTGCTAGACATATCATGTTTGTACAGGATCTCCTTGCACAGCCCGTGTTTACTGCCCGTGACCCTGCCACTCTCCCATGTTTATATTCTGTGGCCCATATTTACATCCTGTGACATCCGAGGCCCTGCTGCCTCTTCATGTTTTTGTCTTCCAACATCTGTCCCTCGGTGCACATTTTCTCTTGGGTTCAAAGTTTAAAATGAAATGTAGTCATAAGCGAAAGACGAAAAAAAAAACCCGCAAGTGAAAAAAGACACCTATATCCTTGCGTAGTTCTGCTGATGTCCTTGATATGAATTGATGTTTCCATCCCCCTTGATATGCAGCCAGTGGACCCTTTGTACTGTGTGGGATGCAGAGATCAAAACAAGGACATTTAATGAGCTCATTTCCAACAACATTTTGAAGTTGTCTTTTTCTAGTGTATCTCCTAAATTCTCTCTGGGTATACTTTGCATTTCTCTCATTAGAAACATGCTCTTCCAGTCAGGCTGCTGACACTGCAGAGAAAGTTACTGCCCTCAGTTGGAAGCTGAAACATAATTTGAGGTGCCTAAGCTCACATTCACACACAGGCACAGAGTTAAAACTCTCAAACATGCACTGACCTTTTTAACCCAAGCAGCTCACTAAAATTCAGGATCTTGTAAAACATTTCAGTTACAGGGAGAAAGCTGAAGATGGCTTCCAACATTTTTTTACCGGCTGGTTTGCTGCAAGAAAGTACAAAGTCCTGCTTCCCTGACCACAGTAATAAGTTACTGTTCATGCACAGCTGGCTTTATTTTAATCACAGTTCCGAAACTATGTGAGCTCTTCCCAGGTTTTCTCCCCTGCTCCCTTTCCCCAGCAGCACGTGGCTGTGATTTCTCAGGCTGCCTGACCGCCTTTCCTGCAGCTTCAGGGCCGGGGCTCTCTGCTGCTCATCCTTTGCTCTGTTTGCACATCCAGAGCCCACATGATGCCTGGAAATATTTCTTCACTGGGATCTATCAAATTCCCATGTTATCAGTGCCTTTCTCTGTGCTTACATCGGGCTTTTGAGGTTCCTGATCTCCTAAAAGACCTGAATGGCATCTCACAGTTAAACAAAGGCTGGGGAGGACGTGCTGGCCGGGAGCTTTTGCTCAACTCCCATCACAGCTTTCTGGTTTCACAGCCGAGCTGTGCAGAGCCATCCCCTTCCCCGTGCTGGGGACCTGCTGCAGAGGCTGCATCCCGGTCTCCTCCAGCATCCCGTCACCCTGTGGTTGGTGCCAGCCCTCCCAGAGCTGCCAGGGCAGGCTCTCCTATACCTGCTCCTCCTGATGTTTCCCCTGAAGTTACATTTTCTATTTAAATGCTCTCAGTCTGGCTTTTTTGGGGGGCTGAAAGGGGGCAGGGATTGCACACACAAGAGGCAGATCTGACACAAGTCTCCCACAATGGGGCTGGGCCAGGATGGGGACGAACGGTGTCTGCAGCCACGGAGGTGGCTGGGGGGGATGTCCACAGCCCCGAGCACTCAGGGAGCAGAAAACACCAGATTTCAATCAGACCCAGGCTGTGGCTGTAATGAGCATAATGGCCCGTACTTTAAAGAGCTTGAATTCATCAACATTTGGAGTGTGCTGTGCTGTCAGACTCAATTATTACCGTTACGCATCGTCCTGCTATTTGAGCTAACTCACAAACTGTTTTTTTCCATCCCACAATGATTCGGAGCTAGAAATAAGCCAAGTCCCGTGAGTGCCTGAAGGGTGGTGCACGCTCAGAGGCGTCAGGCACACCACGGGTCACACACATCCCACGCCATCCCTCACTTATCCCTCCTCGGAACCTCGCAGCCCGCGCAGGGATGCAGAGGTCTGTAGTGCCCACTGGGCGCACGCACCATGGGGCGTTATTTCCAAGGCTGCAGCACGTATGATGCTAGAAATTTGTCTTTTGTACCCTCAAAATTCACCTGGACATGGCTTTTATTATGCCTTTTTTTGTTGTTTTCACATTGTATTTTTGCAAAACAAATGCATGTACTGTAATCAGACTCTTTTCACTCTTGTTTTTGATAATTTGAGGAGATTGAGCTCATATTTCTCATTGGAAGCGGTTTTTTTCTCCAGTGCTCAACTAATTCCCATGACACGTTTCTTGACTTCTCCGGCGTACTTTAGAAAGGACACTAGAACTGCAAGAATTTTTCCAGGATCAGCTTTAGGCAATGAGATAGGCAAAATATCTTCTCTGCTCCTACTAAACAACTTCCTTGCTTGTACAGGCAAAAATTGCTTTATCCTCTTCTGTCACCGTGGGAGCTCATGTCATGTTGCTCGTCAGATAGGACTCCTAAATCCTTCCAGTGTTCCTGCTTTTCAGAGACAGTCTCTTTCTGCAGGTGGTCAGCTGTTTGCTATGAAATCTGTAATTTTCTGTCTCTCTGATTTAAAACACAGGTTGTTTGAATCAGCTCAGTTTAGCTCTCTCTCCTAATGATTCTAGATGACAGCCTTGTCTTCATCATTATTTATCATTCTGTCAAACTTTGTGTCATCTACAGTAAATTATCCCAGCAGTGTTTCTTATATTTGCTTCCAGAACAGTGCAGAAGATGATGAACAGCACTGAGTCTATACTGATCCCTGCAGTTCATCATTAAATGATTCCCCATTGACAGTCACTTTTTGAGACCTATCAATTAGTGCGTTCACGATCCAATTAATGTGTGCTTTATTGACCTTTTATGCTGTTCTTTTTTATTGCAATGTTACAGGAGTACCAAGCTCTAAAAAGCCCTATTTGCCATCACCACTCAACTCTGCAGTCCCCCCAATAATGAAATCAAACTGGTCTGAAAAAGACAGTGAACCATGCCTCTGCCTTTAATTATGTTCTTATTGTTTCCTTCTTTGCTAACTGAATCTTGCTAATGGAAGCGTTCCCATTACCTTGTCTGAGAGTGGCAGGGTAGCTGGCCTGTAGTTACACAAATAATCTTGATTTCCATGTGTGACTGCCTTCACATGGGCCCCTTTCCAGCCCTCTTGAACTTTCCAGCTTTTCCAACATTCACCATCACTGAGCCAAGTCTCCCACCCTTAACTCCTTTCTGGCTCTTCAGTTCAAGTTACCTGGACCTGCTGATTCTCAAACGTGTTCACCGTTGTGCTGTTAATGGACTGGGAAGCTGTAGAAACCCACTGTTCTCTTTCTTGCCAATACAGAGGTATTTATTGAATGTCTTCGTTTTCTTCTGTGGAGCTCCCAGAAAGGGGTTTCTGATTGCAATTTTACAAGGACGTTACGAAGTCTGGTCCCTGTGCCAAGTTCCCTGTTCATGCAGGGTGTTTTTGTCTGGCTCAGCCCTATCTGGATGTAAGCATGTTGGCAAATAGGACTGGCAGAGACTTGCTGTGATATAATCTTGTGGCCTCATGATATAATCCCTTTCACAAACTGCTTAAGCTTAAAAGTGACTGGATTGTTTGTTTCTCTGGGAAAGGCTCAGAGTACCTCACTCCTCTGGAAGAAACTTCCTTCCAATTTCCAGCCTAACATCATTCATGACTGTTTTGCTGCACCAACACTTTCCTTTTTTTTTAAGCAGTCTTTTCCATCCTGCGTCTGTACTCTTGCGGTGTATGAGGGCCATACACATACTGCACAACACAGTTTTTGATGTGATCAGTTAAGGAGTCAAGGTGTTTTGGTTTCTCCACTGCTAATAGACTCCCTGTTCTCCCAACCATTCAAGCTGTTCTCTGAACTTGCTGCAGTTTGAATTCTCCTTTCCTAATCTTAGGATGACCACATGAGGTCTTATCAAGTCTTTGCATAACAGTACTGATGTTTCCCTTTTTTGCTGGCAGTTCTTCACTTAATGTGTCCCACTTCTCTCTCTTAAACGCCCTATTACATGTATTCTTCCTTGTTGTTATGGGGTGGAGACACTAAGGAGACTGCAAGAGAAGTAAAAATACAAATACTTACAAAATAAATCATAGACTGTTTTCCAAAATCTCCACAGTATCTCAGGGGCCTAATCTCACTTTCATGGGTGTTTCAGCTCCAGTGCAGTTCTCTGTAGTGCTTAGGCTTGTGATGTACATGTGGCCCTTAAATTCGGATTCTGGTAAAACCCTGCCTGCACCTTTAGGTCTCTAAAACATCTGACCTTAAGCATGTGGAGTACCTCTAGAAAAGGACTTCAACTTGTAGGTCACTGTTATGGTTTGAAGAACCCACAACAATGTATTGTCATTTAGACAATTATACTATCACCCAATGACCCCTCCCTACCCAGGAAAGGGAATCAGAAAAAAACAAGGAAAACCATAGGGTAGAAATATAAACAGATTTAATAGAATCAGACTAAATAATTAACATTAATAATACTAAAAATCTATTATTGATCCTGATACCAATATAAAATACACAAAGATTATACTCAGCCCACTCTATCAGTAGGAAGCTGTGCACTCCCAGCAGAGGACAGCAAATGTGGGACACTGCGGCTTCGGGAGGAAGGGAAGGGCTCAGGGCTCCGGCACAGGGGCAAGGAGTTCTCAGGATCACAACCATCACAGAAGAGAGAAACTCAGCAGCAAACTTTCTAATTTATATTGAATGTGACCATCATGGTATGAAATAATCCTGTTGGCCAGCTGGGGTCAAGTGCCCAGGTCTTGCTGCTCCTCGTCCCCACACCTGGTGAGCTCGAAAACACAGAGACCTTGAATCCCACATCCCATAGCTGGCTATAAAGTAAATATTTTCACAAATTCAGACACTAGAGTCTTGTAAAAATGCAGTTTTCCCAAGCATTAGAAAGCAACTTACCAAAAAGTAAAATTACTGAAAGATAAATTATTCCTGTGTCACTCAAACAAGGACAGTCACTTAAACATTTTTTTAACTATTCCCTTAGAGGTCATACAGTGGGCATGGTGTGCATTGTAACGGGATGCGTCAGTAGTGACTAATCATAACTTTATGGAAAGTCTTTAAAGTATTTAACTAACAAAAGCAACAGTATAATTTTCTTTAACTAACCTTATACCGGGAAAAGCCACCAGAAGTTTTCCATTGAAGACTGAAGGATAGCTCACTGACAGACCCTGACACAGAACAGGAACAAGTGCAGGATCCCTGGCCTGCTCACTTGCATCTCCTCTGGGTATTTAGTGCCTAATATTTTTACAGTATTGACTTTCCTCTTTTTCATGTCATGCTTACAACCTCACACCTTGCAGAAAATTGTCCTTTCTCACATTTGGCAAGGATTCAGGTTCCCCCTTTCAGAAAGGGAACACGCAAGAAGGGTGGCAGGGATGAACGGAGACAGAGGATGGTCACTGCGTGAGGAAGACCGACATGTGCTTCAACTCGTCTGCCAGGGGTGGCAACTTTGAAATACATGTCTGTAAAATCACGAAGAAAGAGGGTCAACTGAGAAGAATTGTCTGCTTTTAGTGTCATAGAAGATCAAAACAACAATATAAATTCAAAACATACAGAATGAAATACTTCTTCACACTATGCTTGAGTCCCTAAGCTATGGGCATGTGTGGGCCGGTAGAGTATATGGGGAATATATCGCCATACATTTGCATTTTCTGTATATTTTTCCCCATGTGTCCCTTTTTGGTCCCTTTGGAAACATGATTACAGGATAGCCGAGCCTCTGGTTGGAGCTGGCATGAATATTTTCTATTCCTGTGAGGTGTAGGTGGACGCCTGCTCGGCTTTTGCTGTGCCACACTGTCTGACTACTGACCGACTTCCTTATAGCCCTGCCTGAAACACGAGGGAGGATTCGGTGGAGCCGCTGGTGTGCCTGGCTCCTGTCCATGGCAAACCAACACTGCAGCAGGTCCCTGAGATCGGCTGCATTTCTGATCACAACCAGTTGGTGTTGCCATTAATTATTTCCTCTTTGCTTGACTGCAGTGTGCCACGGTGGCTGCTGGCTCCTCATTTCTGACAGCGCAACCTCGTGTTTGTAAGGCAGCTTTGGAAGTAGTTGGTATTTATTGGCTTTGCTGTCTCCATCCTTGGCTGCACAGTCTCTCCCCACCTCCTCCTGCCCTGGCCCTTTCCTGACTCCACAGTAACCTGCTTCAGGGATTCAGTCCCCCAGAAATTACTCCTTATTTTGTGGGGTTATTGTTCCCCTGGGTTAGCACCACGAGCTGGTTCACCATGAGGTCAGAGTGCTGTTACCCGCTCCAGGGGAACGGGGGGAGAGGACGGGAAAGGGGAACAGGAGGACACTTTTCATGAGCTGTAGCTGTTATTTTGGCTCTGCAACATGAACCCTCACCCCAGAAAACTCTGGATTTGTCTGCACGCAGAGTTAACATCGCTGTCCATACCACTTTGTTGTGAAGTTTGCTTAATACAGTCCTTTGAAAGATGATTTTAAAAAAAAAAAAAAAAAAAGATGGATCTGTTCCTGTGTTTTCAGCTCAGGCATTCATTTCTTAGAAACAAAGAGTCACGTCTGTATGGAAGACACAGAGAAACCAACATCATTTTAATATATGACTATTATTAAATTAATGAGGATAATTAACTAGCCCATAATTAACTTTATGGTAATATTTTTCAGAATAGACAATCAAACCTTAACTATACTCACATTGAAATATCGATATAAAGCCGCCGCTCTAATAATGTTAGATATCTAATAGCAATTTCAAGCATTTAATTACACTATTTCTTCAGGTTAATAGATCAACTTGCACTTCAAATTATCTTTATGCTCTTTACAAACAGCAATCAATTAAGCGTTATGCTACTCCTGCCAAGTCAGTTAATAGTATTATACCAGTGATGTGAGGGGTTTGACAGATTTCCCTGAGGAGGCAAAGGTGGCTGTGCTCCAACCTCGTGCACCTCTGCCTGGCTCTGAAATTTAGGTGACAGGGACCTGGGCCCAGGAGTAAGGTGCCCAAATTATGATAAAAAGGTCAGCAATGACAAGCTCAACATGCTTGGACTTAAGGAAGAAATAAGTAGGGACAGTTTAGGTTGGGGAATCCGCAGGTGGACACTGCTGGTACCCTGATGCATTTGAGAAACACTTGGGTACTTACTTCTAACTGGTGTAAGACAGAAGAGGGGAGCAGGAGCAAGATCAAACAGTACAGGGCAAGGTCCAGACTGACAGCGTTGGTGTCTGTGAAGGGCTTGGGCAGCACCCGGGTGTTACGAGCTGGTGGGTGGTTGCCCATGCTGACAGCCTGGCACGGTCACTAACAGGGTGATATGCTTCAGGATGCTCCACCTTTCCATACACCTGTTCCCTTGCCAGCCAGAAAAAGCTTTATATGGGATTACGGGTATGGTTACCTACGCACTCTCAACCTTGCAGACTCTGCTCCCCAACAGGTCCCCAGTGCTCCCCTTCAGCTATCTGTGCAGTCCAGACATTTCTCACACAACTGCCCCTCAACCACCTGTGAGATGCAGCCATCCCTCACGATGCTGTCTCTACCTTTTGTCAGCTTCTTACCCCATTGTTTGTTATCTTCAACAACTTCTCATGCCACGTTCTGTGCTTTCCCTCATCCTGCTCACTTAGCCTCCTCTCAAACCATGGTCTACTTAAGGGCCTGGTCATTTCTCTGCAGTCCTAACACAAGTCCCAAAGGCCAGGAGACAGTCCAGAGAAACCACAGCATCAGTGGCTTCCTCAGCACCTGAGTGAGTGCAGAAACACCACAGCTTGGGGAGGAGCCAGCAGTGCTCTCAGCAAGGGGAAAGCCAGCCCAGGTCTGACCTTGTCCTCACCATCAGCAGATGGAAACTCGTGTCTTTCCCTTGCCAAGGGCATTTTATATTGCCCCAGCATTAGGCAAAACATAAAGCTAGACCAGGAAGGCAAACCCAGGTCTCCTTGCCTGCAGCTGTGTGTCCTACAGCGTCCAGCTGCTGCTAACTCATTTCTTCCTCCTCCGAGCAGAACACCTCCTGTCTGACAGCAGCGGGTTGCTGTAAGTTTGAGACTCCTCTGGGGAGGAGAGGGGAGGGTTGAGCCCCAGCCTTTTGGCCTGTTGCAGTCAAGCAAAACAACTCTCACTCCCAGTTTCTCCAACACCTACATTTTAAGCAGCGTTATCCCTGTTCTACTAGTCATCCATGTCCAGGGGAATGCCTTGCTCTGAAAACTGAATACATAAAGGTGTTTGAAGGTTAAAGCTCAATATCTTCCACTGTCCAAGCCTATGCTGGTTTGGGATAGGGATAAAGAGGTCCGAATTATGCAGTTCTGAGCCCCCAAACAATCTTCTTGATCTCTTCCAGCACCCGTAAGTGGTTGACTCTCTGCTCTGCCAAATCACCCAGCGATCCGGTTGCGACACTGCTGCTGCCTGACCTCTGTGGAGTGGCACGGGATGTAATGAATGCTTGCAAAAAGTACAAAGATGATTTGATGGAGGGCACTTGAGAAGTGTAAAGCGATATATAACCTGCAAAGCAAGTTTAATGAAATGCTTTGAATTGCTGTGAGTTATGTAGCCACATTAAAACAGCAGCATCAACACCAAACCATTGAACAGAAGCTAGGATTTTCCAAGCTGGGACAATCAAAAAGTGCTAAGAATTCAACCTTCTCACCCACACTACTGCATTTGCAGAAGACAAGGAATCAATTGCTGAATTTTCCAGCAAAACAGTCACTACCGTTTGGTAATTACTCTGTGTGTTGCCATTTATCTCAGCAAGGTGCACCAAACTCCCCAGGGGCACAATTCTCCACTTTTTCTGCATCACAGAAAGGAGGAAGAGAATAGAGGAAGGTACCGTCCCTCATCCCGCCAACCTGCCTGAGCCAGAGCTTCCCCTCTTCCCATGAATGGGGGAATGAATGACCCCATATCATACGAGTGACTCCAAACAGCTGTCCCGGATGACCTACATTTCTCCCCTAATTAGAAGTCCTCCCAACTAGCCAAGTCCCTTTTGCAATCTGTTCATCTCAATGGTATAATTTTTCTCTATTTTTCTCTGATTTACACTGATGAGATATAAGACAATGAAGGTTCTTTAAATTTCTTTTCGGAAAGTAACTTTCTCGCACAGCTAGCAGACCAAATTTTGGTCTCATTGTCTGAATCCACCTTCTTTACTCTGATCAAAGCATAACGTTGTGTTTGCTACCTGAACATCTTCTTACAAAAGACCTCTGATTTACGCCATCGCTAAAAAAGGGCGATGGCCATATAAAATCAATTTTCTATACAGTGAGATATGGAAGGAGTCCTCATGCACTGAAGCTGCAGTTGGAGACGAGCCCGTTCTCCCCTCTGATAACCTAATTTAGAAGCAGGAAATTCCTTGGAATAACCAGCTCCCAGTCCCAGCTGAGAGCTGGCTGATAAAAGTGCTGTGAAATATTTAACTGTGCATAGTAGCAGAAGATTAAGAACAGATGTGGTCTAGAAAATTGGTTACACCTAGACTGAACACAAACCTCCGTACAGCGTTCCCAGCTCCGGCAGCGTCCGGCACGCCCATGTCTGGCTGGCTAGGGCTCTGCCGTGGCACCGCCGTCCCTGTCGTGCCGGTGCTCTCTCCCTGCCCGCACATGGGAAGAGCTGATATTCTCCCTTTTCTTGGATATTTGCCTTTGTATCTGATGTTGCCTGTGATACAGACACTCTCAGTCAAGTGATAGTGCTTGAGAACACAGAGAGGCCATGAAGATGATCAGAGGGCTGGAGCATCTCTGCTATGAGGACAGGCTGAGAGACCTGGGGTTGTTCAGCCTGGAGAAGAGAAGGCTCCGAGGAGACTTTATAGCAGCTTCCCAGTACTTAAAGGGGGCCTACAGGAAGGCTGGGGAGGGATTTTTTACAAGAGCATGTAGTGATAGGACAAGGGGTAATGGCTTCAAAGTGGAAGAGGGTCGATTTAGATTAGATATCAGGAAGCAATTTTTCACTGTGGGGGTGGTGAGGCACTGGAACAGATTGCCCAGAGAAGTTGTGGATGCCCCATCCCTGGAAATGTTCAAGGCCAGGCTGGATGGGGCTTTGAGCAGCCTGGTCTAGTGGGAGGTGTCCCTGCCCATGGCAGGGGGGTTGGAACTAGGTGATCTTTAAGGTCCCTTCCAACCCGAACCATTCTATGATTCTATGATTCTAATGCTGCAGGGGCCACTCTGCTGTGGCTGTTGTTACCCAAGGGTACAGGAAGAGCATGTGTTGCATGGAGAGGTAACGTGTTCTTAGACAAGCTGATAGTGCTGGAAAAACCAGACAGTGCAATCTCAGACCCCTTTTGCTACACCTCTTGAGGAGCCTCTGAGACCAAAACTTTGCCTTCCTTGCTTGCTGAAAGGGGTTATTTAAAAGGTAGTGACCACAGAGCAGCTCAGCTAACAGATAGAGGGTGGCATGTGCAAAGTGGCCAAGGCGTGTTTGGGCTCCAGCCGTAGCTTGGGTGTTTGCTGTCCTCAGCTGAGCCCTCAGATCATCCTGCCCTCCATGTGAGCTACGGCACCACAAAACAAGAAACTTTATTGGAACTGTTTTGGTGCTAATCCAGGCTGTTGTGGGACTGCCAGGGATGCATTTCATGTGTGCAGTGGTCCCCTGGGTGCTGCATCCCGGGACGGGTATGAGGGCTGGGCGTGAACTGGGGCAGTGGGTGGGGGACAGCTGTCTGACCCAGGGGAGAGCAGCTCCTGTTTTTGCCTTCTGTTCCAGGTGGAGCAGCTGAATTGAGATCTTCCCCAGTCACGGGTTGCAGCACGCACGTGGAAGCTGGTAACAGCAATGTCCAGCAATCTCTGTCATGATGAGATGTTTTCCTGCCACTGTCACGGACAGCCCTGCTGTTGCAAGGGGAGAAGCAGACTGGCAGCTCCTCCTGTAGCATTTACTGCTCTTTCTATACCTTTAAATGCCCTAATCCCTGGTGAGATGTGAGTATTGAACTACCTCAAAGTTGGGAAGTGTTTGGGATTGAAACATCATTACAGGAACCGGGCAGAATGTGGGTGCACAAACCCAGGTTTAAGTTGCCCCAAAGACACGACCCTACTTTCCCGGGTGCCAGTTATTGGGATGTTCCAGGTACCGACAGCTCAGAGCTTCCAGTGACTGTAGTTGTATTTCTTCATTAAAACATTTCGGACAGCTAAGTTTCCTTTATTTGGGTGCCTTGAAGAAGGATTCAGGAGTGTAAAGTTTTGGTCCTGGAGTTGGGAATTTCATCCAGTTGCAATATTTCCTTGCTCCCTGCCTCTCATTCCGGGGCCTTACCCTTTGGACTTCCATTACTTATTTTCTAAGCAGACTAAGTTTTGTTATCTTTTTGGTGTTATTATGCGGCAGATATTTTTTATAAGATTTTATTTAGTTACAGCTATCAAGTATTTCACAACGAATTCGAGGGGAAAAAATAATCGAGAGTTTAATTTCTTTGCACAGAGGCAGTTCTTGGTCTCCTTCTGACCCAGTGAATGGCAGCGGGATGTTTTTGATTGCTGCCCAGAGGTGGCTGGTTGGCTCTGACCCACTGCGCGCGGTTTTAGCTGCAGCCACTGAAATATTCTGAGTCACAAGGAGAGGCACAGCAGCTGACAGCGAGAGGTAATCATGCAAAGGATATTACAACCATGAAGGCACTTTAGGCACAGCTGCTGGTGGACAGCAGAAGCAGGGCGCAAATATATCTATGTAATTCTTAATTAACTACAAGAAGTGGCTGGGTCCCTTTTTTCCCCCCTCTCCCTCTTATTTCCCAGACCATAAACCAAATCTTCAGCAGGTATAAACTGGCACAGGCTCTTTGACTTCAAAGGAGCTGCATCAGTTTGAACCAACAGAGATTCTGGCGCCATATGGCCCTAATTATGTTAATGTGAGGCCCAAAGGATGCAGTGCAATAATAAAAAGGAAATACTGTGTGATCCATCATAGCTTTGGCACTCAAGGCAGGGCTTTCAAAGGTATTTAGGCACCAAAAAGCAGCAGACAGGTGTGTAGGAGATTTTCTGTGTTCCATTTCCCCACGATAAAAATTTATTTCCCTCCTATTCCAGACCAGAGAGTCCCTGCAAAGGGGGAGAAACCGCTCACCCAAACTTGACCGGGGAGAGCCATTTTATTTTTATCACCGTGGAAGTAAGGGCTATTTTTCCAAGGTGGACATCTAACTCCTTCATCTCTAGACGCAGTACGTCTCTGAGTGCTCAGCAAGGTACCGGCGCTCGCAGGGCAGCACCGACCAGGATACGGGTGACCTGCTGCCAGGCGTAGATGGAGAGAAACTTCAGCAGCAGGTCAGCAGGTAAGGATCAGGATGAGATGAATGATTCAAACTGGGCTTGCTCAGCCCAAGGAGCATCTGCAGTGGCGTTCGAAGGCACACCACCCCATAAAGACATCTTCTCACAGAGCCATCCCGGCACACGGAGCTGCAGGAGGATTTTGGGAGGACAAGTGCATCGTATTCCTGTTCTCCGCAGCTGGAAACCTACCGCACCCTGAGTTCCCCCAGGCCCATTGGTATGGAAACCCCCAACAGCATGGAAACTTCCTTTGATTTTAAATCCAAACAACTAGCCGCTGTTATTCTTGGACATTTCTATTACATTTTCCTCATATTTTCCATCTCATGGATGATTAAAAACAAATTATTGCATTGAGGTGTTTGAAGTTAGGATGCTCTGTGCAACGCTTGTTTGTTCCTAAGCCCCCGTCAGGAATTTCCTGCTGATCTGGTTTTACATTGACTTTACCTACAACAAATTTTCACCGGGGACTGAAATAGTCCCTAAATAGTTTAAAAAGGGTTCTCCCATCTCAGGCTGTTTTCTAAAATCCTTGCAATCTTTGCCTTGCCAGGTAATGAAGCAAGATTGCTGAGAGCGTACTCACGCTGCCCTAAAGGAGTGGGAAACAGATTGCTTAATACGGCAAGACTTAACATCCCACATAATTTTCACGGTCATTTTTCATTGTCCTAATGCTTTTATATTGGTGCTCTCTTGTAGCGTACTTAGGAATGATGCAACTCTGATGCTGTAATAACCTGGTAGGCAGCTGGATAAATTCCCTTTAAAAAAAAAAAAGGTTACCATTTCACAAAGAGTTCCTAACATGAAAACACGTTTATTGATTGCTTGCATTTTGCATAATTTTGTTCCTTAGACAGGTTACTGTTAAGAGATTAGAGGCAATACCTGTGGATGGAGGTACTCGCTGCGCGGTGCTGCTGCCCTTCTGAAGAGCTTCCAGCACTGGATGCTTTTTGCTTTAATTCCCAACATGTACCAATGCGTCAGGAGTACACATGATCCTTGGGACTAGCCAGAAAATGTGGAAAGTGAAGAGTCAGGTAAACCGAACAGTCAGGCTCTTCGCCCTGTATATGCGAGAATAAGGCTTACGTCTCTGCTCTGCCCAAACCAAGCCAGTTAATGGAAATAGGGCTCCTGAAAGCTGGCAAACGCTTGCCCTCTCTGCTAGTCTGCAATGGACCTCTCTAAATTTAATCCAATTTTTTTTTTTTTTTTTTTTTTTTTGGCTGTTAAAAGCAGCTGTCAAAGCAGGTTTGATCAAAACCAACATATTTCTGAAAAATATTGGATTTCGTGTTTTGACATTTCCTGGTGAACAGACTTTTGCTGTCGAGATCCCAGATCAGTCCTGGGCAACTGCAGTGGAACAGGAGGGAGCCTGGGTCAGACGGGTTATCCTGTATTCCCTCATGTAGAAGGTACAAATAGTCCTGCCACCTGGTTGCAATAGCGCCGCTTCAATAATAAGCCATTAAATTACCGATGGTGCCCTATGAGAAAAAATATGGCAAACGATATCGCTAAAACGTACACTGTTAATAGGATCGTGACCTCTTATGATTTTCATTTCAGCAAGTGAACGTTCACAAGATGAAATCCCAGTCTGGCGCATTTTTGTGATTGTAACTAACGCTACACATGTAAGCAATGTTTCCCCTTTGACTCAAGTTATTTATTGGCATAAATATTTGCAAGATCAGAACATTAACACCTAACTAACACATTTTAGGAAAAAATAGCAACAACTCATGCAAGTCTCTATAGTCTCTGAATGTTTCTATAAAGTACCTGAAGTTCCTATATACTGCACAGCAGGGAGTAACACACATCTGCCTTTAAAAATTCTGAGGACCTGTTGACTTATACTCAACTGAGAAAAAACATGAAAAAAAAATATTTTTATAACAAATTCCTCAAATATTTACCAGGTGAGGCATCAATAGCAAGACCTTGAATAGGCTTTTAATTCCACAGCGAGGTATTTAAACAGTGGTTTGATTTTCAAAAATGCTGGACAACAGCACTGCTTATTGACATCTTTTCTGAAGATCAAACCACAGCCTTAGGTTCTCACTATAGACCAAACTATATTTGGGCATTCATTTGGAAAATTTTCATTGCTACTTCCTTTATGTGACATTTCATCCTTGTATTTGGGTAGAGGATGCTCATCTAATTAGCACAAATGCTTTGCAACACCCAGCTATTGTGTTCTCATTAATTCTCTAATGTTCTTGTGTTTATAAAATGCAGACATACACTGCACTGAATATTTACTGGGGACCCGGACAATGACGGCTATTGTTACAGAGCGTAAGTGTATGTAAAAGTCTCTTTTGCATTTCTCATATTTTGCAACCACTTTCTTTTCCTCTTCTTATGTCATAATCGCCGCAGAGAGTTCTGTGATGAAATCCTTGGCACAATTAAGATAAAGGATTCATTATGATTCATCCAGAATAGGGATAACTGCATGGACTTAAGCTAAAACCAGAAGGTTTTTCCCCAGCATAGGCTTTCGTCAAAAATCAGCCATTGCCTCCCCACTTGCCTGAAGGCTCCTTAGATTTGTAAACCGCGTGGACAAGCGTGGGCCAAATTTCAGATATCTCTAATCTCAGCGAGAGACTGGGGCTGAATCCAGACAAAACGCAGGAGTTTCACTTTTGGTCCCGCTCCTGGAAAAACAAGGGATTTGAGCTTTGATATGACATGGACCATGCCTTCAAATCTGACACTTGGAAAAAGGTAAGGACTCCGGCTGAAGTGATAAGAAAAGGGCTGGAAGGAGTCTAAAAGATGAGCAAAGCCAGGACGCGGTGTTGTAGTCACCACATTATGTAATTTCCCTTACAAATGTCTTCTTTATCATGTTAAAATCCGCTGAAGTTTTTGCCCCCGTAGCCATACTGGCACACTACAAGAGAGCGTAAGGATGGTGCACACAGCCAGATGGGATCAGACATCCTTACAGTGCAGCATCCCCTCACTGCCACTGTCCCCGGCTGGTCCAGGACCCATTGGACCAGGGCAAACACAGGGCCAGCCCCACAGAGGTCTCCCAGCCCTTCTTGCTCATGGCACGCGTGCCAGAGGTAATGACTTTGCATTTAATTTGCATTTGCAGTCCCACTGTGGACTTTTTCCTTGTATGAATTGATTCAGCTACTTTTTGGAAATCATCGAAAGGCTTAACATACATAAAGTCTCATGGAAAGGGGTTTTTTTTTTGACTTAAATGCATCTTGTTCACCGACCTGCTGAGAGGCCCCTTCCACTTCTACAGCGTTCTTGGAAAAAATTGGGAAGGTTCTTCTTTGTGGACACCAAAAGGGATTCTTTAAAGCTTCAAGCCATGATTTGTACATTTATGAGGCCCATGGAAAAGACAAAAATAACCCAAAGAGTATCACAGGGAGACTGCAGAGCACCGTTAGAAGCCTGCCAGATGCCATCACATGAAGCTGCCAGGAGCTCATGGAAGAGCAGACACCATTCAGGTCACCCACTCCAGGTGAGGTGGCACTGGCAGAGGCGCAGGCCATCCCAGATGGTTGCTCAGATGGATGACAAGCGACGAGCTTCTCAAATGGAGCGAATCAAAGGCTTGGAGAGGTCAGGAGGAGTTATTTATGCTAAGGGGTAATGTTGGCTGGAGAATAATTGCTTTCAGACTGCTTTTGGACAATCATTTTTTGGCTGCTCTTAAACCGTTGCTTTTAGGTTGACCTCTCCAGGCTCATCTGGTGCTGCTCTGCCTCTTTATTAGTTACGATTAGTAATTGTAGCCTGCAGCTACGGGGCAAAGGAGCACAGGGGAGAAATAAAACACGGGAAGAGCTGGAGAGGGAAGGGCTCTGCTCAGAAGGGTCTGCTGCAATGTGGCCTCTGCCGAAACGTGGCTCATCCCCCTCTGCAGAGCAGGGACGTTGCAGACTGACCTGTGTTTGTGCCCAGAGTTGAGACCACCAGCCTGGCAGGAGGGGTTGAAGTGATGCAGGTTCACCATAAACCACCAAGAGTAAACTGAGGTGGTGGAGGTAGTTCAGGAGGGTAAATAGCAGCTTTGGAGAGCTCAGAGGAGTCAGAGCTGTGGGAGCAGGAGCTGAAAGCCTTCTGTGATTGCTCTGCTAGGGCAGAGGTAAAGCCCTGGTGCCCCTGCCAGGCAGTGGACTGGACATCCTCCAAGAAATCTCAGCTTGTTTTCAACCTTCAGGCTCATTGTATTCATGTTGGTAAGTGCCAAGCACCACCAAGATGTCCACCTTCCATCTGAAGGACATGGTTTAGTGGTAACTTCGCAATGCTATGTTAACAGTTAGGCTTGATGATCTTCAAGGTCTTTTCCTGGAACAGATTGCCCGGGACAGTTGTGGATGCCCCATCCCTGGAAGTTTTCAAGGCCAGGCTGGATGGGGCTTTGAGCAGCCTGGTCTAGTGGGAGGTGTCCCTGCCCATGGCAGGGGGTTGGAACTAGATGATCTTTTAAGGTCCTTCCAACCCGAACCATTCTATGATTCTACGATTTCCAACCAAAATGATTCTATGATTCTATGATGTCATTTGGTTTCCCAAGTGTCTGCATATTTGTGTGAGGAACCTCCAGGCGGTTGCGCCTGGCCTGTCTGGATTGGGAAACAGGAGGATTTCATCATTTTGAGTTAGTTTGATGTGCTGATCTGCCGACCTGCTGCATTTCAGCCCGTTCTGACTTAGCGATGAAATCGCAGACACACACTCCTGTTGCAAGCAGCTCTGCTAGGGGAGGTCCAACATGGCTCTCCAGGGGACGGCATGGTCCCCAGGCTGCCCCGAGACACAGGAACTCAAAGAGCTCCTAATTCTTCATTATGGAAAGGGATCCACCAGAAGTTTGCAAAGCCATGCACAGCTTATGGAGCAGGCAAGGATGGGTCACTGGCTGTGTCTTTGAGCACAAGCAGGGCACCTAATACACAGGAGCCAGGTTCAAAACAAGTAAAAAAAGGCAATTTCTGGACAGCAGACGTGTGGTATCCCTGGCCAAAAGGTGCTGTGGATTCAGGGAGGTTTCAGGGCTTCATGGAGAGACTTGAAAAAGAGCTTTGCTGAACAGGCTCAGAAAATCCCTGATCTTGGAGTAGCTGGGAGCTGGGAAAGTACTTGGAGAAGCGTTGTATACACTTACCTAGATTTTGCTCTCTCTAGGTGTCTGCGTAAGATCTTATTTTTAATTTAAGAAAACAGAAAAGTGAGGAGGGAGGGAGGAGGGAGGCAGCAGTGGGGATGAGACGAAGCCACCAGTCTGCCCCCATATCCACCGCCAAAGTCCTCCACCATGGGTCACATGGTGAGGTGTGGTGGAAAACCGGGGAACAGCCTTGTCCCCAGGATCCTTGGCCAGGCTGCGGTGGTGGGGATGGGGGCGACACCTCCACACTGACAGCAGAGGTGGTGCAGAAGCAGCAGGGCTCCTGGCAGCGGTGTCAAGCCCTAGCTGGATCTAGAAAACCCCTGTGGTCAATTGAAAGGTGTTAAAGATGTCCCTGCACGCTCATTCATTGCTAACTAGTGGCATCAGGGGATGGTGTTTGCCTCTGGATGGGAAAAAGAAATCCAGTGAAATTCCCAGGGAGGACTCTCTTTTCAGTACTTCTGCAATTTACCTAAAAAAATGCCCAGTCTCTTTAATGCAAGCTGCAAGCACTGCCATTATAAATAAAAGTGGCACTAATTCTGCTACAGGAACAGCACCTTGGCATCACATTGCTCCAACATGCAAGGCATACATTGTTGCACTCTTTGCCAAGGTATAACTCTTAAGCAAAACAGACTCTCCATTTTCTAAATGTGGCTTCCCATAGCTACGGCCGTAGCAGCTTAATTAAGGACGTGTGTACACATGTGCGTGCACACATGAGTCTCTGAAATTTCTTTCCAAATCTGCCTATATGAAAGAAAATTTCTTTTGTGCCTGGATGGCAAAAAAAAAAGAGGTCATTTATTTATTGAACTTGTAAGGGCTGAAGTCCCCAGGGAGACGAGCACACTCTTCAGAGGCTTCCTGAATCGAATTGTTTAGCTTTTTTTTTTTTTTTCTTGCTTGCTAATTGCTCTTTGCAGCTGGTTTTATTTAGGAGGTTAGTATTTTAAAGTTGAAATGAGGACACGTTGCAAACTTTACCCCACAGTTCACTGTGCTATATACCATCCACAGCAGCTCGGACTGTTAATCATAGGCGAGGGTTAAAGAAGACAAACTGATGCAACTGCAGAGAGGCATATGAGGATATGGCCAGAGCAGCTTAGAGCTGTAAACAAAGTTACTGTCCCAGTGAAGGACACGCATATTGCAAAATACGTTAGCTCAGTGCATCCCTTTGCACTGCAGTAAGTGAGGAATACATGCCAAAGGGCTGTCGCGGGCGAGGAAACCCTCTAACGCCACAAGGACCACGCGCTTGACTTATTCACCATGCCTGGGGGAAGCTGTGGACAGGCTCTTCACGCAGGCTCAGGAGGTCTGGTTTGGTGCTACAGGAGTATCACTGGAGAAGACTCTGAACACACAACCTTCCACCTTCTCCAGGCTGTTCCCCGTCCGCGATCCCGCCTCTGGTAAACGCGTGGCATGTGTAGGTGCTCCCCGCAGCAGCAAGGGGTCTGAACAGGCTGGGGAGAGCGGAGAGCCCGTCTGCGCTCCCAGGCGGGATGCTTAAAGGTCCAAAGATAATCCAAACATACGCTGCCTTGAGAGAAAAGTAGGAAATCGCCTTTCCAGCTTCAGGTTATGGATCAGATGGCACCAAATGCCAGATACTTTGGTTTTTCTTTTCCTATGACTCCTGTTATTTCTGGTAAACACATTCAACAGACAAGTCAGTCGGCAACGGGAAAGTTTTGATCCAGCTTTCCATTCATACGCCCCCTCCTTCCCACCCACTTTTTGAAATGGTGCAAACACCCTAACGGATTACGGGGTTAAAACAAAAATAAATAATTTGTCCTTCATCAAGGCAGTTCATGCTGTAGATGATCTAGGTGTGGCCTAACAAGGCTGATACAAGCCAGTCTGAATCCAAAACAATTTCACCAGTTCAGCCAGTCCTGCTTGCTCACAGTGAAGGTGGTTGTGTTTCTACCACTCGCAAACAGGCCGCTTCGCCCTTGGGAAAATGGTAGATCGGGAGGACCAAGGGTGTGCAGCCGCATTCCCGCTCTGTTTAGCAACGGCCAAGGAACTGGTAATGAAAAAGGAATGAAAGGAATTGGTGTTTTCTGGTAGAATTAATCCCTTGAGGGTTTCCAGTCTGTAAGCAAGGTCTGGCTGGGCTGTATAGGAGGTGAATGGAAGTGTTTAGCTGGGAAAAATGAAACTTTTTGTTAAAAAAAAAAAAAAAAAAAAAAAAAGCTGCTTTCATTTGGTTTGCTTGAAACAGAAAATAATAAAAAAAGAAGGAAAAAAAATTAAAAAAAAAGAAGGAAAAAAAATACAGAAGCTTACCTTGGGAATTTAGAACAACAATAACTTATAAATTGAAGTATGCCATTTTTTTCCAAGCCTCAAGGGGCTGAAAGACTAAGTATTTGCAGTATTTAGACCCCCCTCCACCAAATATGTTTCCCACCATTTTCAGTGAAAATGCAAGGTAATCAAAATCAGGGTTTAAAAAAACCCACCAGAATAATTTAGTTAAAAATCCAATTTTCTACCTGAGGTGTTTTGAGGGGAAGTTGTTCCTCCTGAACTTGCTAGTAAATCATATTGTCAAAAAAGGTTGTTGGCAGACGCTGGGGGAGGAGGGTTTCGTATATTTAGCATCTGGCCTGTAAAATAATTTGGTATCAAAAAGGCTGATGGTTTTCTCTCCTTCCCAAAGCTGCAGGGGAGAAAGGTGTTTGTGGTTGCTGCTCCCCCAGCTGGGACATGGAATAAGGGACCCTGAAAAGGCTCTTGCTGCCCTCTCAGCAGGGAGCTGAACTGGCCCAATTCTGAGACACATTGAGGGACATCCCGATGAAGAGCTTCTTCCTCTTAACCTCTTCTAGTATTAAAAATATCTTTTCAAATTAACACCATTACCATCTTTCAATGGTGCCCACTTTGCATATGCTTGCAAAAGAGTCTCTTAGAATCACAGAATCGCCGAGGTTGGAAGGGACCTTTCAGATCATCCAGTCCAACCACCACCCCAACTCTGACAAAAACCATCACTAAAGCATATCTCTAAGCACTATGCCTACACATCTTTTAAAAGCCTCCAGGGATGGTGACTCAGCCACTTCCCTGGGCAGCCTGTTCCAGTGCTTGATAACCCTTTCAGTGTAAAAATTTTTCCTAATATCCAATCTAAACCTCCCCTGGTGCAACTTGAGGCCGTTTCCGCTTGTCCTATCACCTGTTAGTTGGGAGAAGAGACCGACCCCCACCTCCTCTTGAATCCTTTGAGACAACTACTGGCTTGAAAAGTCCTTTTACCCTCTGGAAAAAATAAATATTGAACCTTGGATCTTGACCCACTTCTAGTTTCTCACCATGCTTCATGCCTCGCTGCCACCACCAATCTCAGCAGAAACCATCCTTCCCTTTCCCAAGGGGTGGGGAAGTACCATCCCAACCTCACAAAGTGATGATACAAGAAAAAATACTGGCTCTTGATTGTACCAGTATAACACCTAGAGGTTATAACCTAGAGGCTGGAGAGGGTTGACAGAGAGGGTTAGGGTCATGCTATCTTTTATTCCTCCCTGGGCCACGTGCAGAATTTGGGAAGGGATTTTGGCTGCACCCTTCACTTACTTTCCTTTAGCACTCACAAATCGCTCATAAACCTGCCTCTGTTCAGTGGCTCGTTGTGGCAAAAAGTGGCAAAAAGACCTTAGGCATTACATTTTTTTTTCAACAATGTATTAGGGAGTGTAACAGGTGTTAAATCAGCAGGAGGATCGCTCTCTTCCTTCAGTGAATACACTTCTAGCTACAGGTAAAACATTAATTCAAGAAATCAAATGCAAGCGTTCGGCAGTTCAAACAAAGCCCGCTTCCCGGTTCAAAGCCTAGTTCAGACCTTGATCTATAAGCCTCCAGAATCTGTTAAAAGGGTAGACTTTATTTTATCAGTTATGACTGGATGTTACAGTAAAGAAAGTGTTGGTGGAGTGTTTTGAATACAGGTTGAGCATTTCCAGGCAGTGAAGGTGTTTGTTGGTGCTCTAATCAAAATACAGTCTTGAGCAAGTGAGATTCTGCTTCGTTACAATCGATCATTTATTTCATTGAAGATTAAAAACACAAACCCAAACCTGCTACAGAATATGACTAGCCAGGGTTAAACTCTGCTGTCAGATATTTCGGTGTAAATCTGGTTATAACACTGCTGCTGGTTGGGTTACGCCACATTCGGACTGGTACAACTTGAGACTGATGGACTGGAAGCATTTGATGTAAACATGCCCCTATGATTTCAAATATCCTTTATCACTCAGCTATGCAAACTAGCACCAGCAGAACGTAGACATGCTACTTTGGAATGGAAAAAAAGCCTATTAGATTAAAATAATAATATCAATATATAAGCGAGAGGGAGTTTAATTGGAGGGCAGGTGTATGTTCTTAGTGTTCCCCCCAGTCTGCAGATATAAATCTCTTTCTGTACATCGGACTTCATGTACTTCATGCTTTCTTCTGAGAAGCATGGAGAGTTTTCTATAATTATACTCATTAGCAGCTGTCTTTTTTAAATGCTTCCAATTTTTCAGATGAAAAATATGAGGCATGAGTTGTATAATGTAATTTCTATCATAAAATCTCCATTAACAGCCTGCCTAATCAAGTCCTGCTTGTTGTTTATTAGTAGCCTTGTCTTTGTGGCCGTGAGAGTTAAGAATACGTGCAGTGAGAATTTCAGGGAGAGGCAATAGCTTTTTATTGGAAAAAACCCACACATCTAGTTGGAAAAGAAGAGAGGCTTTGAAGCAACAAGTCTGACCTGAAGAAGAGCTCTTTCCGTGTTTATCACTTGGTCTTATAAAAGATTCCCTCTCCCCACAAAACTTGCCCCAATTATTTACTAAACGAGTGCCTTGAATGGCTAGGACCTTATGGTTTATGCAAATGCTTAACAGAAAAAGGCATGAATATAATAATATAAAAATAGAGAAAAGACACAAAAGAAAGGTCTGTCCCCAAGCTTTGGTGTCAGTGATGAGAACCCACCGCCGCTGTGCTGCGGATGAAGCAGTTCTGCAGAAGGGCCAGTGTTTGTTTCTTGGGTTTATGGGAGGAAGGCATTTGAAGCTGGCTGTAAAAGAGGATGATGTGATGATAAAGGAACTAAATGATTACCCTTGTGAGAAAGCTGAGAAGAAAGAGCAGAGTTTCTCCCCATAGTCTGGTGTCATGATCCAAACTTTGCCAGCCGGTGCTCCAGAGCAACAGTAGAGCTCTTTGTCTGGCGTAGCTGAGTCATACAATTATCTCAATAACAGCAAGCACCTAGCAACAGCCTCAATAAACACTCATTTATTTGATTAATCAGCCATTTTGAAACAGGCTTGGTAAACATTACCCGTTCACTTTTGGATTTCGTTATTAAAAAAGCTGCCCACTGAAGCTGCACCCCATGCTAGGGATAAGCACACCGAGCCCCAGATGTCCTGGCCAGCTTGGGCAGGTGGGATGAGCTTCACCTGGCCCTTCTTGCCCATGTCAAAGCACAGAAAGCAGGTAGGGATCAGCATAGTATTTATCACGGCTTTTCTAGCCATGGGCTCGCAATAAAACTGTTGATGTTAATGAGCACTATCAACAACTGCACAAGAATTTGGTGGCTGTGAGACCAAGATAGGAAGAAAGAAGAAAAGAAGGAGCAGAAACTAAGTTTCCATAAATGTAAACATTTGCATGTGATGTTTAAGGGTAACTTACAGAGGCTGGTATGTACTTTTAAGTACTGAAAGGGTTTTGAGTACTCAGAGATTGTGAGAAGTGTTTACAGTGAATTGGGATCTGTGAACAAATGGAATTTTTTGCTATCATGGAAGATATCAAGATTATTTCCAAAGTAACCCTTGGTGGACTCCTGTGGAAGGGAGGCTGCGAAGTCTAGTTAGAGAGCATATATATACATATAAATATATATGTTTACTGCTTTTCCCAAGCTCTCCAAACAGCGCTGTGCCTGCCTCTTGCGCAGGGATGAGGGAATTGTCCCTCTTCAAAGAACCGGGAAACTTTTTGCACAGGAAAATCTCATTGTTCAGCTGAACCTCTGTCCTCTTCCCCTCAGGTAAGTGCACCATCAGCCCATGTGGTCGGAATGACCCTCCCTCAACCTTTCTGCCTGAAACTGTCCTATTGTCCATGGAATAATTAAGTGCAGATCTCTACTTGCTTCGATGAATAATTATATACCCGTATTCTCATCCAGCATTTCTTTTCATACTGCTGTCATAATGGCACTTGCATATTTTTCATCAGTATACCTATATTATCCCCAGTATAAAAATGCAGTATAGCAGCAGAGTTTATTCCTTTTCCTGCTGATTTTTAATGTACAAAGAAAGAAACTCTTTTTATAACTGTGTTCACAGCCCAGGGATTATGCCTGTCCACTAAAGCAATACAGAGTCTGCATTCAGATTAAGATCTAAATCTAACCTCGGCCAGCAGAGAGGAAAGGAAGAAGAAATAAAGCTCCCTCCTGCCAAACATCACCCATCTGCTGGGTGGGGGTGAAGTTCTCCGGTGTCTCCTGATCTCCCAGCTTATCTCAGCCACTCATCGCACCTCTTTGTGTTTTTCATGCGTTTACCTTTATGCTGCGTCAACAGAGCACAATACAACCCATTTCTGTAAAGGTACAATAACAATAATTTAAAGTAAGAAACCCACGCTGTACCAGACATACACTCCTAGTACACAAGAGTTAATTACTTACATATTTTCCAAATAGTTCTCTGGGCTCATCTCAGGATTTTAATTTTTTTTTTCTCCGTAAATTACAACCTGGGTAATGTGAAGGTGTTGTGGAGTCTCCATCCTTAGAGATTTTTCAAAATTTGTCTGGACAAACCCTCTTCGTCTAACTCTGACGCCAGCCCTGCCCGGAGCAGGGGTCAGGGTAGGTATCTCCAGAGCTTGCTTCCAAATTATTTTTTTTTTTCTATAATTCCCCAAAAATCTGATTGCAAAACTGATATCTGATGCACCACAGAAGACAACATTCATGCCACAATATACAGCGTGCGCCGTTATACCACAAAGACCCTTGAATACCTTTAATTGGCTTATTTCCCCCAAAAGGGGAAAAAAAGCCTTTTGGCATGTGAATTGTGACGATTACACCCATATTCATTTAAAGCTCAATGTAAAGCATGAGGAAGGACAAACAGCATTTTACCTTCCCTGGGTATGACAACTCATTTATAAGCAATTTTATTATTTGCTGTTAACTGTACAGGAGGGACGAGTGTAATTATTTGCCCATTAGGGTGTTTTCTTGTTTGTTTTTTACATTTTCTTGTGTATGATGTCTGGCAAGTTGTAAATAGCACCAATTTCCCAGCCTCTTCCATGCTGCCAAGTTAAGGTTCTTCACCCCTCCATCCACAGAGGATTCAAGAGATATCACACAAGGCTGAGGGCAACAGAAAGGGAGAATAAATGCAATAGCTTCCACAGATGCACATAGATAATCCACCTCTACTCTGAAAAGTGGAAACCTTCCCCTGGGAGGGGTGTTTCTGTGGATGACATACCACGACCTGAATAAACACACACGGTACCGCAGCACACACAGGAAAATAAATGTGTGCGGATATTTTCTGGTCGGGATAAAGCGCAAACCAAAAGTGACCACAGTGCAGGAATCTACTTGTTTCTTTTTCCCCCCTCCAGAGGACGTTTGTAAGCAGGTAGTCATAGAGACATACAGCAATAAAAAGAGGGGGGATAGGTATGTGATCTATTTTCCTAAAAGCAGCCAAATTGAAATTTAAATTATGAAATTTAAATATGAAATTTAAAAGATAGACAATAATAAGTCAGAGGAAGCCAGAATTCCCTTAATGACAGCTAAAAATCTTTCCTTTTCTCGACCGCACATCTCACTCCGGGAACAAAGCACGTTTTAAGGGCTCCCTCGTTAGAGACAGTTGTTCAATGCACACAGTAGGTTTTGCAAGTCGGGACAGATGTGAAGTGCTGCGCAGCTTTGAGAAGTAACACTTCGGAGTTACACTTTCATCAGGCGATTTCTTCATGAAAAAAAAAATTAAAAACATACCACATTGAAATAAAAGTTCTGCTTTTGTTCTATCGAAGAAATTATAATAGAATCCAGATTAAGTCAAAATTTAAATTAAATTCTCCCAGAGAGCTTGGAAATAAAGCATCAAAATTGCAAGGTGAAAAGCTTCTGAAACACAGGAACTAGCCAGAACTTGTTATGTTCCTGACTGATAAACACAAAGTTCAGCTGATCTTCCATGGAAAAAATATAGCAAATTTCCCTTCTGGGGGTTGTATTTACCCAACCTTTTCAGGTTGCATTGACGCCCACTGTAATGTATTTAATTTCCATTCATGAGTCACTCTGACACTATATTGCTTTTCAGCTATGCAAACAACACAAAAACCGAGTTCCTAGCCACAAATAAGGGAGGAATTTTGAACACGATTTTTTTTTATCAATGAAGTGTATTGACACATGACTATATTGATTTCAGTTATTTCCAGTGAAGTTAAAAGGAACAACAGCAGGCCGATATTTGGTGATCATTTCACTCATGCACTGCAGCATCTCTGAAGACCAAGTCCTAAGAGACGTTGAACACAAGTGATTCTACCAATTAGTGGCAACTACAGATCTGCAGCATCTTTAATAATTGGCCATGATACAACTTCCATCACAAAATGTGTACACTAATACATTAAAACACATTTTAAAGGTGAGCATAGTGTATATAGTGTACGGGAATGTAATATATACCTTATTAAAAATGTTTCACCATTATTTAAAGTTAGAAATAAAACAGGCATGCAGCGCTCATTTATGTTACAGACTTGGTATTATTATAAGCAATAAATATTTTATTAAAGTTGAAGCAACAAAGAAGGGTAACGCATTGAACTGAGAATTAAACTGGGGCACATTTATATACTATGAAGTTGGAATGTGGGTTTGGGAGTGGTGAACTCCCGTGGTTGAGTTCCTAGCCCATGAGGTAGGCAGTAAAGCCTCTTTAAAAGGTGCAGTTCAGATACACAGTCCTGGGGTGTGAGATTTCCTGAGATAATCAAAGGCATCAGGTAGTCGATTTGGTCTGGATTCGGAGCCTGATCTCCAGTACGGTTGGAGACGTGGTGTGACCTGTGCTCCTGGAGGACATCCCGGTCATTTTATAGACTCTAAAGGGTCAGTAGGCACATGCATCACATGAGTCCTTCCACGTCTGGACTCAGCACAGCTCTTCTTGGTGTACGATGCTTGGGAAAAATACCTGCTTGATTTCAGCAGAATTTAACCAAGTAACCCTGGCTTCGTAGAACGGCCAGGGATAGCTGTAGGGGGAGAGGAATCTGGCTGGGAATGGTTTGTCTTTGTCACTAATGAACTCATAAACCATGAAAAAGCCCTGTTTTGCCAAAGGGAAAGTTTTAGGAATGAAAAATGAAAATTACGCCCAAGTGCTGTGGTCGTAGGAGCACCTATGTCTATTTTTTGCACCAGGAGAACTCACTTAAGGTTCCTTCCTAGTGCCCAGGTGGGTCCTTGCATGCAGCATGCTCTGCTCCTCCTGCAGTTCCAGGTAAATGAGATATTTATTACTTCCTCTCCCAAACTGCTAATGTTTGCTCTTTCATTTCAGGACTTGGCTACATTTCAGAACGAGATGCCATTTCTTAAAGGACAAAATGATTTCTGCTGTCAGGCTCTATACACAGCTCGAAACAATGCAGCAGGGAGGCAGATTTCTTCATCTGAAAATGAGGTGGTGAACTTGGAAGTCCTGCCTCAATCCTGCCTCCAGGTATACTATGAAATATAGTATCCTTTATATTCTGTTATCTGCTATATAAAATAACGCAGTCTCTACATTCACAGAATGCCATTATTATATACCGAGCACCCTTTACTCTCTGAGATCTTAAAAAAAATAACTGTGTAAACCTGTGCAAACTGAAAATCACCGACCAAGTCCATTAGCAGCTCATTATCCCACTATCCCAGACAAACAGGAGGAGAGTAATACATATGTAATAAATAAGAGGTCGTTATTTGCTGTTTTGACACCAGATCTCATTTCCGAGAGGCGTTCACCCCATGCCATGCTCAGTGCATTAGGTGCAAGGAGGAGGAGGAGGACCTGCCCTCTGCTCTGCCTTCGAGCGCCCAGGCCAGGAGCCCTCCAGGGAGCCGTGAGGCTGCTTCAGGCTTCGGGGCCGTCTGGGCTGGCAGCGATGGCACGGCGTTCCCGAGATAACAGCTCAGAGGCCATGGAGTTTTCGGTACAGGTTTTTTGTGTGATCCACTCTCAGGAATTGCCATACCCTCAGTGAAAACTCACCAGTGGCTGCAAAAGGAGCAGAATTAAGGATGGACATGAGGACTCTGCAAAATCCCATGTGTTACACGGCTCATGGATGGTCTCCAAAAACCTTTCAAGGAAGCACTTGGGCTGCCCAGGGCCCGGGTACTCACCCATCTTCTCAGGCAGGTTTTGCAGCTTCCTGGGAATAAAACTCCGCCAAGGCTTGGTGGTTATGGACATCCACACTGGAAGTCCTTTGAGATGTATTTGTGCAAACTGGCCTGGCTGCAGCGCAAGCACCCCAGGGGCCTGAACCCCACCAGGATTAGACAAAGATCCATGATTTTTCTCAGGAAGTAGCACAAAACATGATGCGCAAAGTGATCTCAGATCTCCAATCTCCCTCCCTTCTTCTGCGCAGTGGTTTGGAACCCCAGCCTGGACCTTTTCACAAACACTCCCCCCAGTGTCCCTGGCCCCACATGCAGCAACCCATAGGACCCATTGCCTGCCCCAAACCTTCCTGCTCTTCGCTGGATGAACCATGGAAACCTCTTTGGGGAACCAGTTTTCCCCTCCTGCCCTGTGGCACCACCCCATCCTCATGGCTGAGGTCCCAGCAGGAGAACAAGGAGGAGCAGTGGTCCCAGGAAACCGCTCCTCACTGGGGCACACTTCCAGCAGGTGCGGCAGAGAGGGAATTCTGGAGATGTGGAAGTGCATGAAAAAAGAGTAAAATATTTTCTTCCCTCTTCACTGCCTCAGTAAAACTGACTGGGCTGTTTCATCCCTCAGGCTTTTTGTCACTCCTTTTCTGATGTTTTTAGTCTTCCCACCCCCTAAACACCTCTCTATCTGCTGGCACACTGCAGAATGATGGCACATCTTTTTGTAGTTGCTCATACTGAGGAAAAACACTCAGTTTGTTGAAAGATGCTTAACTGAGAGTTGTTTAACTGAGTTTTGTGAAAGAAAATCTTCTTCCAATGTTGTTGGAAAGATGAGGTTTGCATTCATTACAGAAGATATAAGGACAGGTAAGCAGGTCCAGCATGTTTTTTGCAGCCTTGTTACGGTATTAAAATACAATGAAAAAGCCCCTCAACAGGCACCACAAAAGCCAGTGGACAACCTTTTTTAAAAAGGAAAACCTGTCTTTGCTTTAAAAATTCATTCAGTGCCCTCTTGATTACTCTGGCTTCGGGTGGGCTGGTGGAGCCAGCAATGCCCTTGAACTCCTGAGCCCAGGTGGATGTGTCCTGGAAATCTCCTGGTTTCCACAGGAAGGAAGGGCAGCAGGGATGCCAGCGGGGAGCTGTGCCATCATCCAGCTGCTGCCCCATCGTCACAGCAGGGGACAGGACACTTCAGTGCACCACGACCTGCCTCACCAGGTGCACGGCTTTCATGAACCCAGCCACAAAATGAAAGGATGACTCTGGAGCTTTGCATTCTTAACTTTTATCCCTGCCATGCTTGTCCTCTGCCAAAACATATGTGCACAAGTGTGTGTCCACCTCACTTTCTTCCTCATGTCTGCAGGATGGAAATAATTTACACTTAATATTTTTTAAATGCCCAACTTCCCATTTACAAATTACTTAAATTTTTAAAATCACTGAACAGATTGCATGCAGTTTTTGGCTTATCTCTTCAATCTTTGTTAATAAAAAAAATAGGCCAGGGACCATTTGCTATCCCCGGGGCAAAAAGTGGCACGGCGCATCTCACATCCATATGGCTGGACTCTCGTTCTGCCCCTACACACTGTGGCTGAGCGAAAACTAACCAGCGGGAACAGCCACCGGCCTGTGGTGTTCCCCAGATGGTGACGGGCTGTTGTTGGGGCAGTGCTGGTTGGTACAAGCCAACAATAACGGGGCGCATGTAACAACTGAACCATGGCTGAACCCCCACTCCAGCCTCCTTTTATTTACCAGTATAGATGTACTTGGTGAGAATTACTTCCTCCAGTTTTAGTTCTCCGAATCCTGCCACCTTCTAGATACTTGCAGTATGTATTCCTAAGTAGTATAGATGGAAAAAGCTGAAATTTTAATTTAATTTATGTCACGATTTATCTGATTAATTTTCAACTTACATACTTAGAATCATAGGATCATAGAATGTGTTGGGTTGGAAGGGACCTTTAAAGGTCATCTAGTCCAACCCCCCTGCAGTAAGCAGGGACATCTTCCACTAGATCAGGTTGCTCAGAGCCTCATCAAGCCTGGCCTTGAATGTCTCCAGGGATGGGGCCTCCACCACCTCTCTGGGCAACCTGTGCCAGTGTCTCACCACCCTCACTGTAAAGAACTTCTTCCTAATGTCTAATCTAACCCTACCCTGCTCTAGTTTAAAACCATTGCCCCTCGTCCTATAGCTACATGCCCTTGCAAACAGCCCCTCCCCAGCTTTCTTATAGACTCCCTTCAGGTAGTGGAAGGCTGCTATAAGGTCTCCCCGGAGCCTTCTCTTCTCCTGGCTGAACAACCCCAACTCTCTCAGCCTGTCTTCATAGGAGAGGTGCTCCAGCCCTCGGATCATCTTCATGGACCTCCTCTGGGCCTGCTCCAACAGGTCCATGCCCTTCTTGTGCTGAGGGCTCCAGAGCTGGACACAGTACTCCAGGTGGGGTCTCACGAGAGCAGAGTAGAGGGGGAGAATCACCTCTCTGTGTCTGCTGGCCACGGTTCTTCTGATGCAGCCCAGGATGCAATTGGCCTTCTGGGCTGCAAGCACACATTGTTGGCTCATGTCCAGCTTTTCATCCACCAGTACCCCCAGGTCCTTTTCTGCAGGGCTGCTCTCTATCACGTCATCCCCCAGCCTGTATTAATAATGAGGGTTGTCCCGACCCAAGTGTAGGACCTTCACAGCTATGGTCAAGCAGGGTGCCAAGCTGTGCAAACCTGGCCTGAAAAAGCTTAAGAACTGCATCCGCAAAGGTGAGAAAGACCAGAAGAAATACACAGGACAGAGCACACTCAGAGTACAAGGTCTAGGAAAACCTGACCAAATACAAGTCATCCTGAAATTTAACAGCTACTCATGCTTTCACTCTACAGAATCATACATTATTTTTTTTTAATTTTCATCAGTGATGTTGTGAGCATCCTCGAGCACAAGAAAGCTAATCAGCATCCTCCAACAGTCAAGGACCAGAAGAGTTTCTTTAACAGGACTAGATAAGCTTGATAAATTGTCGGGAAGAAATAAAGCCCACTGAGGCCATTATTTTGCTATTTATTCTTCACTAAACACCTTCATGTCTTGGATGGCTTCAGCCATGGTGTGAATGGGGGTGTGGGCAGGTGACCTTGGCCAGGTTTTGCCAGGCAACTGCACACAGCCGAAGCCCACAGGCAGGTTCCTATGGTGACTGAGTACTGTAAGGCTTTTTGCCTGGCTCTCAGGAAGCACTTAGCGAGGCAGGACTGAAACGTTGCTCTGCTTAAAACCTTTTCTGCAGGATTTATTCACCTGTAGCCTGGCAAGCAATGAACAAGCTGTATTACTCCTGAGGCAAGTGATAGAAACTTGAAGTGTTGAGTGTATCTCTATTAGTTCTTAGCTGTAACCATTTTTAGGATTCAGGAATCACTAGTGCTGAAAGCTTGGAGATGTATTATCTGTCATTACTCGAATAATTCTCATTCACACATTAAAAAAAAAAAACCTCATTGAATTTACATAGTTATAATATGTCTGGCATCCCCTACAGCGAATGGACTATACATTGGTGGCAGAGGCAGGTTTTAAAGTAGTTTATTTATTTAATTGGCAAAAAGAATGAAGAGTCAGATTACAACTCGTAATTCACAGCCTACACCATTGATTTCTGAGCGTCTCATACAAGGTCCTCCCTGTGCCAATGAAAAATAGGAGCATCTCTAGCCTGGTCACACTAGCTCAAACTGCAGGATGTCACGATTTTAGTCCCAGAACCCAACTTTTAAGCTTCTTCTCTATTAGCTAAAATGGCACCTACCACGTCTGCCAGAGGAGCTAAGACACAAGGTGCTCCTCAGTTCCCCATGGGGGTTCCTCAGGAGTCACATCCCTGTCGAGTTCCTGCTTTCCCTACCCTGCAGGTGGTCAGAAAAAAAGCTGGAGGCTCCAAGAGCTCTATCAACTGCCATAATCTGCCATAAACACAGCCGCTTACCCACCTCACTGGTGTCAGAGGCCATGTCACCTCTGGGCTGCCTCTGCAGAAGACATCTGGGACTGCGCCCATCGATACTGCCCCCCACCAGGTCTCTTGCTAGAGTCTAACCTGCCTGCTGGTTTTACCTGATCTCTACAAACCGTTCCCGTCTCTCTGTGTTAGAAGTCTTCCAAGCGTTGACCGGAAAAACAAGTCATCCTGTGAGCAGTGGGATTAGTTGGTCTTTTCCCGTGTTCGAAGCGTTCATTACAAAGGCTCTTTCTCTCTTCGTTCAGTTATCTAACATGGGCTGAACTCAGGCTGTAGACTCTCCCTCAGTACAGGCACTAATGGGGTCTGCTTTCTTTTCTTATTGCTATGAAATCCATGGGAAATAAAGACCTTTGCAACTGCTACTGGCTCCAGACTGCCCATATATGAATGCAGGGGTTTGTGCAGGTATTGCACTTGACTCAACTTATCAACACTAGGTTATCACAACAGTCAGGTATATTCACTAGGAAGGGAGTATTTCTTAATCATATTACTTTAACCCATTTTGCTCTACTTCTAATCTTGGTGTAGGAGAACCTCCCAAAGTGCTCCTGTTCTTAACAAGCACACACAGTGTTCATCTGATGTTAGCAGCCAGGAGTATATAGAAGAGCTGCTAAACCATACTAGAATCCTGAAATGGTTACAGTTGTCCAGTAAATCAGTGCAGCTGAAATTTGGTTGTGTCAATAATAAAAAATACACCCTATTTTGCACATACTTAGAGTCTAGCTCCTTCTTCCCCCTGGACTGGCTTTCCAGCATGAAGGAATGAAGGAAGACACGTGGCTCCATTAGCCAGGTCTTGCCTCCACAGATCTGTTGTTAAGGAAGTGTAAAAAGGAACAGGTTTCAGCAATTAAGACATTCAGCACTGGTGTTGTATTTCACGTGATTCTTGCTCCTGAAGGACTTTGGACAACCTTTCGGCCTTCCTCCCTTGCTTAAGCAGAACTATGCAAGAATAACAGGAACATGAGAACCTGCATAGGACAGGCTCCTTCAGCCTGAGCTCTCTGGACTTCAAAAGCCACGTGCTACACAGCAACCACAGGACAGACAGACGGGAAATGCGACCAAGTGTGGTAGCCGCTGGCATAAGGCTGCTCTCCTGCCCCCTCAGCAGATTCTTTCCTGCCTTCTGATTCATCACCACCAGCTGCTCACGTCTTCATGGGCTGTCCTGCTTGGTGGCCCTGCTTAGCTTATTCCAGCGGAGGAGTTCCACTCTGAACTTCAATTATTTTTTTACTTTTCTCTTTCTTTCTGATCAGATACACTTTGTTTTGCAAAGGTTATTGTAAAAATGCTTCAGTTTCCAGCAACGAAATGGGCAAGTGCTGGCAGATTTGTTGTGCGTCCGGATGGTGCGTGATGTTTCCTGAGAACAGTGAGCACTTGCTACATCTGAATGGGGTCAGACGTCACGCCGCAGGTGTTGCACACTGAGTGCATGAAACAGCACTAGGCTTCAACCAAACAAGCCAAAGGAAAAGACGCTGCAAGCAGAGCATGACTGGTTTGAGGTTTTGTGTTCCTTTCTCTTGGTTATGGCTCATCACACTCATTATTTGCTTATTTCTCAAGAAAAGAAAATGTCATTTGGTTCAGGTTCAGTAAGGTCCCTGAAACTTTTGTCCTGGTGTGGATACCTCCATCTATGTATTTATAGCATCTTGTTTGTTTTCTATGTGCCTTGTAAACACCAGGCAAGGTACAGCTGAACTTATTTTTCAAAAGAAGTATGATGTTCAAGCCCCTTAGAAACTGTCATGCTCTGAGGACGCACAGGATGTGAGAGATGACCAGAGTCAAAGCCAGCCATCTCCAGGGATCACCAAGCACCTCAGCTCTGTTGTGGACAGGAAGCAGGGCAGGAAGATGACTCCACCAAAACCCAGCTGTTGGTTTCACAGTGCCCACAGACGTGGGACTAGAAACTAAAGAATAACCCTCGTAGGAACAGGTTCTCTTTTTTGCTCCAGCAGTGATGCCAACTGCTGAGACTGTATTTAAGATTGAGCATAGATTCGTTCAAACAAAGGTTTTCTTTCTATCAATTATACGCATGTATACAGACTTTCACTGGGTGCTGGTAAAAATTTTTTAACCCTGAGTGTACTAACTCTAAAATCATTACTATAAGGCAAAGGGTTTTTTCCCTAAATAAAGATCTTAGACACACAGCTGATGATCTTAGTGGAGAACGACATAGGGTTCTCTTTTAGTGGAGAACCATGTAGGAGATCTAAAATCCATTAGTCATGTACTGCCCAATAAAGATATCTGGAGCTGCCCCATACAGTCAGAGATGGATCAATGTACAAAATAGTCCACAAGCTCAAGAGGACCCTCGAGGACCTAGCAAGATAACTGGACATGAGAGGTCACTGAGAAGGGGATGGCGACAGAGACAAGGGGCTGGCTGGGCGGCTAGCGCTTGAGGAGGGCATGGGGAAATCCATGGGCCCAAATTGTGAGGGATGATGCCCTTGAGGAGGGACTGACCTCCATGGCACAGAGCTGGCAGTGTCACCACCCCCACCCCCACCCCCCCTTTCCTGGGGCAGAGGGAGCTGCTGTTCCCAGCAGGCAGGTTGGGCACACTGAGTGGGACCCCACGGCAGTGACACAGCCTGCCGCCTCCTTCAGGGCAGGAGGGAGAGCCTCAGGGTGCTCAGAAGTGACAGGCTCAGGCTTCCCCTTCTCCTCCTCAAACTCAACTGGGAGATGCCTGAGGGCAGGGACAACTCCTGCACCTCCATCTCAGCGAGGGAAGCCAGCTTGTTTCCAGAGACATTTTTGTCCCCTAGGAGACATGACTCCCCCTCTTTGATCTTGGGGCAGGAAGCCAGCTCCTCTCCAGAGATGTCTCTCCCCTCTTTTGTGGATGGTGCAGACATGGCTCATGCTTCCAGGGTCCAGCCTTGCTTGGGGCATCCCAGAGCTGGCCTGGAGGTGCAGCAAGGCCCAATAACTAGCTCATGCTTGAGGGAAGAAGTGTCCAGCTGCCTCAGAGTGGGCAACATGCAACAGAACCATCAACACCTTGAGATCCAGCTGGGTGCTGGATCCTACCCCACCTCCAGAGGTGCCCAGTGCCCGCTCCAGGGAAACAGAGGTGCCTCTCCACCACCACAAGACCCAGGGCTGCACCCAAAAATGAAACAGGAGCGGGAACTGGGCTTGCCAGTCGATGGGGACAGCAGTCGCAGGATGTCTCAGTTTCAGTTCCTCCAACATCTCAGCAATTAGCAGAGCCTGACGTGATTGTGGGTTCCCATTGTGCAGGACCTGCCCTTTGTGGATGAGTCTATGAAAAGGAAGCTGCGTCAGCATCACATCCCAAAAGTGCACATACAATGTCTTTTTGGGTTGCCAAGGAGGGTCCTCAATTGTGAGAAGAACTTTGAGGACCACCTCCTGGGACAAAAACCCTCCAAGCCTGCTCCTCCACAGAGGTACACTGGGCTGCCCTAATGACCTCCTTCCGGCACTGGAACATGCACGCTCAGAGCAGGGGGTTGTCGGGACATCACCAAGGAAGAGTCTGCAGACCCTGTGGACATGTGCCTGTGAGGGACGTAGGCTCCAGTCCACTCTGGGCCATCAGCATTCCTGGGAGAGGCACAGGAGATGCCTCAGGAGGATGGGGAGACACCCCAGTGTGGGGTGCCCAAAGACAGAGCTGACAGCAGAGCTCCCCGGTGCCTTGCAGAACCAAGGCTGGAGAGAAGTGCAGAAGGGCACAGAAAGTGCCCAGCACAGAGCTGGCTCCAGGAGACTCTGCCCCAAGTGCAGCAGAGCCCCGCGCTACAGCCTGCCAGGCAGCGAAGGCTCCCAGGCATGGGCTCCATCTGATGCTGCAGCCCCATGCGCAGGAATGGAAGGGACAGTGGGAGAAAGGTGCCCACCCGAGGACAGGGCCAAGGGGCAGCAGGGCCAGAAGAGGGATGCTGCCACTCAGCAATCGCAGCGGGTCCATGTGTGTGGGTCCACCGTACGGATCCCTCTGTTTCGGCATGGGTGGCTTCTGCCACAGTGGGCACCCGCCAGGCGCGTGCCCCCAGGAGATCAGACAGACACAGGAGTCCTGGGGCAGAGACACCACCTCTGCCAGGCAGCAGCTGCTCTGTGCTCACCCTCATCCTCGCTTGCTGTTAGAGAGCCTGTGCACGAAGCTCCTAGGCACAGGCAAGGCCCAATTTGGCAGCAGCAAGGAGAAGGGAAGGGAAGGGAAGGGAAGGGAAGGGAAGGGAAGGGAAGGGAAGGGAAGGGAAGGGAAGGGAAGGGAAGGGAAGGGAAGGGAAGGGAAGGGAAGGGAAGGGAAGGGAAGGGAAGGGAAGGGAAGGGAAGGGAAGGGAAGGGAAGGGAAGGGAAGGGAAGGGAAGGGAGGGGAGGGGAGGGGAAGGGAAGGGAAGGGAAGGGAAGGGAAGGGAAGGGAAGGGAAGGGAAGGGAAGGGAAGGGAAGGGAAGGGAAGGGAAGGGAAGGGAAGGGAAGGGAAGGGAAGGGAAGGGAAGGGAAGGGAAGGGAAGGGAAGGGAAGGGAAGGGAAGGGAAGGGAAGGGAAGGGAAGGGAAGGGAAGGGAAGGGAAGGGAAGGGAAGGGAAGGGAAGGGAAGGGAAAGAGAAGGGAAAGAGAAGAGAAGAGAAGAGAAGAGAAGAGAAGAGAAGAGAAGAGAAGAGAAGAGAAGAGAAGAGAAGAGAAGAGAAGAGAAGAGAAGAGAAGAGAAGAGAAGAGAAGAGAAGAGAAGAGAAGAGAAGAGAAGAGAAGAGAAGAGAAGAGAAGAGAAGAGAAGAGAAGAGAAGAGAAGAGAAGGGAAGGTGAGGAGACCCAAGGGAAGAGGACAAAGGGGATGGGAAGCAGATCCTCTGTGCCCACCAGGCGCCAGGCTGAGGGCTACATGCTATTTGGGTTGGTGGGGCGGGTTGCAGGTCACCGTGGAAAGACAGGGAAAGTATCCACCTTAGGAGGCAATGAGGAAGGACTCATTGGGATCTCAGGGTGAGGCTTGCTCAGTGGGAGAGACAGGTGCCATCAGGACATGGTGCCCGTGAGGCCAGGGGACAGCAAGGGGCAGAGCCAGGGTGGGAGCAGCCCTGGGGACAACGTCTCTGCTTGCCTGTGGGGTAAGGTTTGCTGGGAGCAGGGACGCCTTGTCCTTGCGGTCACCCCAGTTCCCCACAAGCGGCGGGCCGCGCTCCCAGCACGAGTCTGTGGAGGTGGTGATGGCGCTGAGGGCAGAGTCTGTCACCAACGACCGCTCCAGCACCAGCTCTGGGGTGTCTGCTCTGCAGAGGTGAGGAGTGGCCTGTGCTGGCCATTAACAACAAGGTTTTGGCTACCATTTCCACTGTGACCTGGGGCTTGCCCCTGTGCCTAGAATGGGGCAGGGTTGGCATTCAGCAGCTCCCTTCTGATGTGGCCACGCTCCCTATAGCTGGGCTCTAACCAGTTCTAAGAGCTCTGTTCCTGCACTGTATGACTCACACCAGTCAGCCACTGGTCTGTTACGAAGAAACTTCTGAGTCTCAACCAGCAGCCAGTTGCTGGCCTCACACAGACCATGCGAGCAGCTTTAAATTTTGGTTTTGATCCAACGCAGGGCAATTCCTGCGCCTTGGCATGTCTTACACTAATGTCTGGAAAAAAGACGACTGAGGGGGGATCTTATCAACGCTTATCAATACTTAAAGGGTGGGTGTCAGGAGGATGGGGCCAGGCTCTTTTCAGTGGTGCCCAGCAACAGGACAAGAGGTAACGGGCACAAACTTGAACATAGGAAGATCCACCTAAACATGAGGAGGAACTTCTTTCCTTTGAGGGTGGCAGAGCCCTGGCACAGGCTGCCCAGAGAGGTGGTGGAGTCTCCGTCTCTGGAGACATTCCAAACCCGCCTGGACGCGTTCCTGTGCAACCTGCTCTGGGTGACCCTGCTCTGGCAGGGGGGTTGGACTAGATGATCTCCAGAGGTGCCTTCCAACCCTTCCATTCTGTGATTCCAGGAGGGTGACCTGGAGTGTCCCGAGCCTTTACTAATCGTGACCTCCATGCTGGCAGTTGAGCACTGCCCACTCCAACCAGCACCTAGTTGAATACCTCCCCCTCCAACTTGGGCCCAAACAGGGACTGTCCCAGTGCCTGCCCCTGCCCCAGGCCAAAGCTGTCCTGGAGCAGTGTCTCTGTGCAGGGCCAGTGTCGGGGTCAGGACTGCCCTCGAGTGGTCCTCCAGCACTCCCTGCTTGAGCTGGGCCGGTGACCCCATCTAGGAATGGTACAAGGACTTTCTGAAAACATATGTTTGCTTTCTGGAATAAACAAGGGAATACTTGGCTCCAGGAATGTCATTAATGTTAATAGGTGGGGAAAAAAGGTTTAAACACTCATTCCTGAAACTTCAGTATACTTTCTGGCTCCCTAGCTGTGATACAGTCCTTGTGTGCCTGAAGATGAAGCAGCAAGGGCTGGGCATTAACAATAGCACAGAAGGCTGTGAAACTGGGCTGTGGAGAGGAAGAGGTAGCAGTACCCTATGAAGATTGTACCGTGGCGTTTCTCATTGGTCTTACCTCATTTCACATGGATGAATGCAATGGAAAGGTGCTGGAAGACTGATGGGAACACAAGCAAACTTCTCAAAGGCAGTTGTAAAATGCCCTGTAAAAATGCATGTAAACATGCAGAGTGTCCTAATTGGCCAGAGGAATTGTGTTGCACAGGTTTGATTTTCCCATTTACCCAACGGGATCAGTGTAGGAACCCACTGCATGGGATAATTTCAGCTTTCCTTTTTCCCTAAGGGAAGAAACCCCTCTAAGGCATTTTCTAGATAAATAGCAATGGTTCCTTGCTCAAAGCAAAGTTGGAGTTTTTGCTGCCCCATGCAAAGAAAACGTGAGGAGCCTGAGGCAACCTTCTATTACTCACTGCAGGTAGGGGAGGGGAAGGATGATGTGAAACGTGCCACTGGGGTAACAGGAAAACAAGCTGGAGCAGGCATTAGAGGCAGCGGTGCTTGGTAAGAGGGGAAATGAACTCAGTGCGCAGAAAACATGCACTTTCTCAGAGCAATTCAGTTTCTCACATTACGGTAATACCTAAGTTCCTACCCCAGCCTAAATTGCCTTTTCCAGGCAGGAGCCAGAGTGAGGATGTGGCTTCAGAAAGCCGAATGGAACCACAGAAGCTGGCTGAAGATTCCCACCTTCAGCCCTCAGATACTGGCACATCACTTCCAGCAATACCAGAAAGCTGCACTGCCTTGTTCCCAATGCTCAGTTCTCCTTGATGTACTCAAAAAGCAGCTTGAGTCTGAAGAGGCCTCGCTTATTTATATGAAAGAGACTTTGTTGGTTGCTGACTTGCAATGGGCCATGTGACACAGGCCTGGAGCAAATCAGTAAATTCAGAAGCCAGGCTAATGTATAAAGAGAGAATTTTCTCTTGAGAAGGCAAGGGTGGGGCAGAGGACATGGTAATTACATGTTCTTCATGAGCGCTGCTTTTCTTCCTTTGCCCAAAACAGCTTTGGAGAAAGCATTCCTATTTGTGTATCTCTCATCTGCCCTGCCTTCCACCCACCCCCCACCCCCCCCCCCCCCCCCTCCCAGAAATATCCACATTAGGAAGGTTTGTTATTCTTTCAAGGGAATTCAACAGCAATGGAAGAATAACAGAATCCATGCTTGGTTGATGATGATCTGGGACTCTCTCCTGGAAGCCCTGACGTGTGGACTGCAGCACCAGCAGTTGTCCAAGGCCAAAGCTCGATGCAGAGTGTCCCTACCGAGTCACACGTTCCTCGGGGGGATGCTGTCTTCTTTCCTTCCCCTCTAAGCTCTTTGGCTTTACTACCTCAGAGAAGATCTGGAGAGGAGGACTTGGAAATGGAGTGCAGGATCCATACTTTCCTGAAGGCCTATGCAGAATGAGATGTTAAGGACATGTAGAGAGAAGGACGACAGGAATGGATGGTGGTTTTTCTATTGAGTGAAAAGCAAGAGAACTTGCTACAGCTTTTAGCTGTCATCATGGCAATGAGCAAGGGTGTCCTTGCTCCTCACGGTCCTAAAGTTGTTAGAGTCACAGAGCCCTAAGTCATCATTTGGCACCACCATCTTTGCCTCAGGTAGCAATGAAATAGTGTGGCTAAACCCTGTAACAGCGTGAGTGCCCCCCCCCTCGCCGAGACCTGCTGGTTTAGAAACGTTGGCTGACTCAGCTCTGCCTGTAAGAGCTCAGTAGACACTGGTCATTCGTGAAAGTTGGGGAGGTAGAAGGCTGCCGGAGGAAAAGCTATGGTGCATTGTGATAGCAAAGTAAACAGGCTAGCTGTATGTTGCACAATGCTGAAGAAAAATGGAACAGAAACCCACCTCCTCGGTAACAAGCATCAGACTCAAAGGCTCTCAGTGTTTGGATGTGATTTTCCCATAGACATGTTTTTACAGCTGTGGTTAATGTGTGACTAATCCTTAGTGTGGAGTAACCGCACAACCACTCCTTGGAGCTGTGCAAGCACCCGTAGCTGCGCTTCGGCAGTAGGGGGTTTGTTTGAAAGTAGAAATAGTAACATCCGAAAAGAATACTTAAAACCAACAACACTTTTGAACAGGGCTCTAATCATTTATGCCATACCCAAGAAACTTGCAGCTAGGCTCCGGTTTATGTATATAACAAAAAAGACAAACCATCTCCCAAGAAAAATAAACAGTTCAAAGGCTTCTGTTTTCAGGCAGCTGCTATCAAACATTAACAGCAGTATTTGAGCAGGAAGAGCAGACTCAACCAACATTTTCAAACTGTCTTTTCCTCCAGTATTACATTAATAGCAATAATAATAAAGCCACATTTTCAGTTTGCACAAAAAGCTGGTAATGTAACTCCAAAACAACCGTATTTTCCCCTGTGCCACCCTGAGAACAATAACTCCAAGAAGACCTTCTTGACCCATTGCTCTGGGTCATAAAGACTGAACACTCAACTGCTTTTTTTAAGTTATTCATAAAGTGAACTTCAGGCCTGGATGTACTGAACGAGAAAGGACTGATTCCTCCACCAGCAGGGCTGTGTGCCGCATGTAGCTGCACGTACTCACCTACCTACTCACTTCATGTGTCGGTCCCTGAAGGGCTGGCCAGACCCTGGTGTCCACTCACCGCTGGGCTGTGAAGGCTTCTGACCGTTCAGGATGGATGATTAAGGTGATTTCTGACTGCCAGCAAAGGTAGCTTTTCAGATACCCTCCAGGCATGGGTGGATGAGTAATTAGATGGGCCATGGGCTCACTTGATTGTGATACGCGCAAACTTTCTTTTTTTATGAACTCTCTGCTTTATTTTCACAGAATCACAAAATGGTAAGGGTTGGAAGGGACCTTTGAAGATCATCCAGTCCAAGCCCCCTGCCAGAGCAGGTACACCTAGAGCAGGTTGGACAGAAACACATCCAGGCAAATTTTTAATATCTCCAGAGAAGGAGAATCCACAGCCTCTCTGGGCAGCCTGTTCCAGGGCTCTGTCACCCTCAAAGAATTTTGACAGCTTCTAATCTGTGAGGTTTTTTGAAAGGACAATAGTGTTCTTTTATGGTCTTTTGAGATTACTTCAGCCTTAATTCCAGTTGGTTTGATTTTGTTCCGCACAGAGAATATCTCAAGTTTTAACATCTTTAAGCTTTCTTGCCTTAGCTAGGGCTTTGCATGAGGAAGCCTGGGTGTATCCGTTAGAATAACAAAAAAACCTATACGATTCCTTTAGGTCACACATTGGCTGGTCTCATGCAGCGGGGAATGGCATCCAGCAGAGCGCCGAAGCAGGGCAGCAGCAGGTTTACGAACAGCATGTTGCTCGTGCTTGGGGAGCCACAGCAGCCCGGAGCATCTCCCAGAGGAGCAGCCCCTTGCTCTCAGCACCTACTCATTCCAAATCTGATGGCAGTCAGGAGCCACCTCCTTGCAGAATAGAAAGATATCACCGGCATCACAGCTTGTTCAGAAGCTGCATTTCTCAGCTACCGCTGAGTTTCTGCAGGCACTCAAACCCTCTCCTTTCAGAAAGAAATGCGACCTGTTTTACCACCCTAGGACAACAGCTAGCCAGTCGCCTAAGACTGGAGTTCCCAGGTTTCCTTTAGAGGGAGAAATGCACTGGCGGCATCAGCAGAAGTTTCTTCCATGCTGTCCCCAGCCTTCCCCTTGATGTCCCCCGCCCCCCCTTAATCACCTGCAGCAGCTCCTAGCTCTGTGTACAGAAGGAGGGATCTAGCTGGCTCCTGCCTATCACTTCCAGAGATAAGGCAGGTGTGACAAGTTTTGATGGTGTATTTTTGGAGGTTTGTTTTTTAGGTTTTTTATGCTTACTATTTGGAAATATAGTGCATACTGCAGTGGAACGTGTACCACCATGTGGGGATCCCCGGGACTGGTGGTGCATCTTAAGCATGCGGCTCTCCCCCACACAGGTTCTCGGGGATGGACAAGTAGGGGTTCATGCTGAGGACCTGTCTACACAACAAAGTCACATAGGCTTTACTTAAATTGCAACAGCTTTGTTCTGAGATCCACTGTCTACCCAAGTGCTAATCTTTCTTTATATCTTACCTATTTATTCTTTGCTTTACACCATTTCGAAGTAAGATTTTTCTATTTCTAAAAGCACTTCATATTTTCTGCCTTTGTAAAATTTAGTGGTTGCCCTTACGCAGTTCCTGTTTTGATTTCTAGTGAGCACCTACATGTATGTGCATGCACATGCATACGCATAAGCACATGAACATATACACATGTATGTTTGCACACACAGAACAGAGTACATTGGTCCCAATTATGTTTTGTATCATCTCAAAGAATGGTCCGGAAGGCTGCCCAGCTGCTTTTCCCCACGCTAAAGCACACTAGAGGAAGAGCAGTAAACTAGAGTAAATAAAAGATGTGGTAAATAAGAGCAAACCATTGGCTCTAAGGTAAGATGAGACCGTCTGCATGCAGAGAGCAGACTAAAAGGCAATTCATAAAGCCAGCAGTATCGATACCTGCAGCAGCATATTGCTCCAGATGGCTACATGTTGCATCACCCTCTCTCTGTCCCCACATTTTCCTCTTACATTTGCTGCTTTTATGCCAGTGGGGCTAAATCTTGTTAGAATCCCAGCCCGGTTTATCTGCACTATGCTTTAAGCAATGGTAAGTGTAGAAGCGTGATAGCTTAAAGTTTGAATTAGGATTTTTTTTTTTCTCGGGCAGTGTTTGCAGGGAGAGAGGTGTAATTTGGAAAGTCTGACAGTTTGAGGAAACAGGTTGAAGACGACCTATTTCACATTTTCTCCTAACAGAAGTGACATCGACTTGCCTAATAATCTAGTTTCTTAAAAGAGGTGGCTTTCCACAAACCTCCACCTGGAAATGTGATCAGCTGATCTTTTCTGCATTAGACAAAGAACTTTATTCTCAGCTGATAGTGAAGCGGCCTAAAAAACTCCTATCTAGAGGAGGAAAAACAGGATAAGAGAGGAAAGGGTTTTAACTGGTCTCTGTATTCTTTGCATAGACCATTGGCTGAAAGACGTT
This sequence comes from Fratercula arctica, assembly GCA_947846985.1. Taxonomy (NCBI): domain Eukaryota; kingdom Metazoa; phylum Chordata; class Aves; order Charadriiformes; family Alcidae; genus Fratercula; species Fratercula arctica. The sequence goes on from CANTUZ010000003.1 coordinate 114,024,784, forward strand.
CTACTGGGTCAGGAACATTTCGTACCGTAATCTTCCTGAACATCAAACTTCGTATTCAATCCATTTTGATCTTTTGTCCCCACCGTTAATGGAAAGATTCTCAAGGTTTTTAATTATTTCAATGTTTATACATGCCGGTTTCTGGGTTGTTTTGTTTTTTTTTTTTTTTTTTGGTCCCATATTATTCTTTAGCCTCAAATGCTCACCTCCATCTTTTGTATTGTCCTGTACCACAACAAGCGTGCAGACAGCAACTGTAGGACCTGTCAGTTTGTGTTTTCCCAAGCTGAACAAACCAAACACCATTAGTTTACTGTGGGAAGAGACTCTGTACTCCCACATCATTTTAATGCTTTTCCTCTGTTCCTTCCCAGCATGAATTAATCCTAGAGTATGTAGGTGATGGTGAGGGGCTCGCTAGTTCTTTGTATAATGATACCCACAATGCTGAAAATTCCCTCTATTTTCTGGAAATGCCTTTGCTACTACATCCTGTATTTATTTATTTTTTCCTTTCTTACAGCTGCATCAGTCAGATAATTATTCTAAAACTAACTAATCCACCTAGCCCTTTCTTCCCCTGTCTTATTCCCAGGCCAGAGCAGAAATTCCTGTTGCTACCCCCTCCAGCCCCTGACCTTGTCCTGTTGGAAGTTGATCCTAATTGCTACTTGTCAGAACATTAAAATATTCTACACTTGATGTTCCACACTGTTGAGGCTGCCCAAATTCCCAGCAGCGAATGTAATTCCGCGTATTCCCTTCCATTCCAAACAATATTTAGAAAGACGGCCCCCAAATGAGGTCTTTTCTTCCTACTCCCCGTCTTGCAGGGCCTGCTGCAGGCTCCTCCTTACCCCATTCCTCACCACTTTACAGTTCTTCCGCTAATCCCCAGCTTCTTCCTTTCGATTACTCATTTTCTGCGTGGCACTGATAAATTGCTTTCCTGAAGTTCAATTAGATTAGGTTGCCTTTGACTGAAAAAAAAACCTGCTATCGGAAAGCAAGAGATCTGATTAGTCTGGCACAATCTACTTTTAGTGAATCTATTTTATATTTTATCCCATGTATCAGCATCCTATCTTTTAATTTTTCTATCTGTCAGATCCTTTTGTAAGATCCTGTATACTGCTGAGGCCATACCTTTTCTCCCCTCTGTCCTTAGTGCAGACACTGCACTTCATTTTTCTGCAGTAAAACTGCTGTCCTCTAGTTTGATAACCTTATTAAAAATGCTGTCCATCAGGCTTCCAGTTCCACGAGCTAAACACCACCCCAGAATGCCAAGTAACTATTTGGTTTTGAGCCTCTATCTCATCTCCTGTGTATTTAAGGGGGTTTTTGGAGTTTTGCTGCTACCTCAAATGGAGCAAATTCCACCCTGCACCTTTATTCCACTCCTCATTTCCATGAACGTACACGCTAGTCCTGATGAAGACCCAGATAAGGCATTTATGAAATGTCTGAAATAGCTTTTCTCCTCAGTACCCCCGTAGAGTGGCTTCCCCCCCCCCCCCCTTCTCTATTTCAAGCCTTTTAGATTTGCTTTAGCTTCCTCTATAGGGTCTAATGCAACCTGACAAAGTGAGAACTGTGAAAAGTCCTCCTCCTCTCATAGTTTGCCTTCCTTGACATTCAGTGCATTTACACCCTCCAGCTCATTTTTCCCCGAACAATGAAGGGGTCCGATTTTCTGCCAGCAAATGTGATAATTGCTCCAGCGTGGATGAAGAAGAAAGTCAGGAAGCACAGTGAAGAGAAACGTGACTTGGGAAAAGCCAGGCCACGCTGTGCCAGAAGACGGAGGCAGACTCTCCCTGCCATAGATTATTCCGGTTTAGCACAACAAAGTTTCTCTGAAGTCCACACAGAGGATCAGACCCTGCGTTTCACTGGTAAGGGTTTTCACATAGAAATCTCCCACTTTTCCTCAGCAATTCATTTTTTCCCCTCCCCGCCACCTTAACTTCCCACATTAATCACTAATTAGAAAAGTGGAAGCAGAAGTCTCAGGAAGCCCCGAGGAAGAGAACTGATAGCCGGTAAGACACTGCTATACAAAAGTCAACGCTGATCTCACAAAAAAGCCTTTTACCCAGCTTAAGGGACTGGCAAAAGTTGACATGCAGTTCAAAAGTGCTTTCCAGCTTTGTTTAGCTATGGAAGCAAAGTCTTCTAAACTCAATCCCTCAATTCTTTTGCCTGATCCCAAAACTTTCTGATTACCAAGATCCCTGTAAACGTTTTCTGGTTGGGAAACACACAGCCTGCAGGGTTCCAGTGCAACCAAGGGGAGATCATAAACTGAAAAATAAGATGGCTGGTTTACAAACCAGAAAAAGTTAAGTTTCTTACAGCTCAAAGCCTCGGAAAAGAAAATAATTGCATAAAGTGCAGTAAGACCCACCCAGATAGGCAGCAGCTTTTGACTTCCCTGTTTTGTGAAGGACATTTTGCTCTCCTCCTCCTCCTCCCACACAAGCTGTAGCACCCCAGAGTAATTAATTGATGCTGCACATCAGAATACTTAAGACAGGCCTGTTCTGTTCTCCCTCCTTGGAGGTACAATCTCCACATTTGTCTTGGGAAGCTGCCCCTCCTGCGGCTCTCCCTGCTCTCATACTCCTGGAGGCAGAAGATAGGTAGCAAGAGGGAGCCCTGGGGAAGATTTACAACTTTTTCCACCTTTTTGGGGACGGTTACTGCACTGCACGAGCAAGGAGAGCTCCCAAAATCAGAACCAGCATGAAATGCTGCAGGGTTCTAACAAAGATTTCATGCAAGTCTCAGCTCCAGCCCGTTCCTGTCCCACGCCACTGCCTCAGGGCGGAGCAGCTCCCCAAAACCCGGACAGCCAGGGCAGGGGAAGAGGGAAGAAGGTCTCGCTCATACCCTTCAAATCCTGAGCTAAACCTCCATATCTTCAGCACCAAAATTCACATTTCATACTTGGAATCCAGCTTCCTTAAGGACCTGGGCAATCTTAAGAACCAGATCCACTTTGTGATGTATTATATAGAGCGATGGTCACAGATCAGACGCATTCTTGCCAAAATGCCATTTATTGCAGTATACCTTTACATGGCATACAGATAACCAAACGTTGCATCCTCTGTTAGAACTCATATTTCATTTGTACCACTTAAATAACACGGAATGTCATGTTTGTTTCACAAACTGTCAGTTTAGACTACCAAAATATACAGGTTTTTTTTTTTTCCTTTCCCCCTAGCAAGGTTATGAGGTACAACTGAAGTTTACCACTTTATCTTCCTGTGCTTTACAAGAACCTTTTCATAGATAAACCTATCAAACAACATTTCTACATTCCTATACAAAGCAAAGAATTACAGCTGAAATTAACACCATCCGGTCATTGCATTAACCTATAAAAATTCATTCAGTTAAAAAAAAAAAAAAAGACGTAATGGACTTTCCAGCTTTACTTAACCACAGCCAGCTACACGTATGCACAAGTTTTCCTTGTGCATAAAGAAGAGTTTGGAATCAAGAAGTGGTGTTTGTTTTGTTGTTGTTTTTTTTTTTTTTTTTTGTCTTTAATCTCAGGTTTGCAGAGAAGGCACCAATTTTAGCTGCGTAGCAGCTCAGGAGTGTTATATACTTCATTTAAATTACACAGGTTTTTAAGTTTTACCGTTAATGTGCAACATTTGTACCAACTGTTGCAATATTCTCCAATATTCTCCAATCATTCCCTCTGGCTCAACAATACAAATATTTACATCAGTTGTAAACACTCCTCCACCCACCCCATACCTTCTCCACTGAGTGATGAGGAACTGAACTTGCAAGAAGCTAACCAAAGGCAGAGCAGAAGTAAGGCTTGTGCAGAACACCACACTTTTCTTCTCACTCGGTTTGAGATACTCTGGAGAACTCCAGACCCTCAATGAGGCCTCGGTGCCTCACCTCTGACGGCACATTGACCACCAACAGCTTCAGGCATCCGGACTTTCCTCAGGAGGTGCTTTTCGGCCCTTACTAGTCTGACATCCCTGGAGCTGCTTCTCTCCAAAGTGCAGGAACAGCTTCTGAAGAACCGTTCCGGAGTCGTGAGAGTCAAGCACGCCAACTGTTGTATATATTTAAGGCCATCTACACTCAGCCTTCATCAGGCTTGTTTCAGATGCTATGCTTCTCTACTCCTTAGCTGCAAAGTCACGATATGCTGCTTTCTACCTTCCACCCCTGTGTGCCCAGGTATTCTGTGGCATAGACGGCAGACCACGCTCCGAGACAACCACCGTAAACAGTGCACAGAGAGGTAGGTGCTACAACATGCCATCGGTCGCCTGGCGACTACACAGTAGCGCGGGATAAGAGTACTTGCAGCACGACAGCCCAGCCTAGATTCGGCACCTAAGAAGAGGGAATGTCTGAGATGAGACCGCTTAGAAAAAAAAAAAAAAAAAAATCTATTTCTTACCTAAGCCTAGAAAGAGCAAGAGGGTATTGGGACAGTCTAATGCTATTGGTAGAGTGAACTCTTTGTCTTTGGGGTTTGTTTTGTGTTAGTGGATGCACCAACTGCTTATGAACTGGTTGTGAGTATGGGATAATGCTTCCAAAATGTGTTATTTTAAACCATGTGACAGTCATCTGCTTACCCTGCCCCTCGCACCTCCTTTCACTAGACATCACGTTCAGCTTGATGTTTCATAGGCATTAAGTGCTTCAAATACGGCAGTTAGAAAGAGTTAGAGGATTGGAGTGTACCAAACGTCTGCCCGGTGCAGCCATTTGTTACACTTAAAAACACATCTACGAGTTAAATAGGAAGGATCCCTGCTATACAGAATTTGAGCACTGATAATTGTTTATTCTTGCTAGCCCTTTCCCTAAATATCAAGAGGTTTATACATACAGTGCTCCCTTATCTTCTCCCCACCGCCTGCCCCAGCAGTCTTTAGATAAACCAAAGTGAGTTTAGGAACTTGCAGTCCCACTTCTGTTTTTTAAAAAAAAAAAAAAAAAATTAAAAAAAGTTGTGCAAGAAAGCGGGGAATGTTCAATGAATCCAGATCTACTTTGTAGTTATAAAATTTCCAATGGCAAAGTGGTAAGGGCAAATAACCCAATGATCATATGGCTTAAGTTTAATGCAAAGCACACTAGGAGGTCCACGTGCAGGGAGAGAAGAGTCCAGGAAAGATGGGATAAGAAATGTCCTGAAGATCAGTGTTTATGCATAGAATTCTTCTTGTTTGTGTGGTTTTTGGTATCCTCCGTTAGACTGTTTTGGTTCATCCAGTGAATAGCTGCCTTCGTCTTTTTTCTTCATTCTGTACAGCATAAACACAACTAGAAACACTGCAAACACCAAGCCTACTAGTCCTCCAGCAATAACACCTAGAAGGGGGAAAGAGCCACAAATTACTCTAGGCACCACACCAGATAACGATTATAAGTTCCAGATTGTTCCTTACTGTGCGGTCCCTGACTTCATGACTTCCAGAAATTAATCTGCCCTTTTGCCCCCTCCCAAACCAGTCATCCTGCCATTACCAAGAGCCTGCTCATCTACGCGAGGTAAAGCTAGAGAAACCGATCTCCCACCGGGCCGTGCTGCAAAGCACACAAGGCTGCGTTGTTCAGCTCTAGTAATTTGACCCAGGCAGCATGAGTGCTTTTACTGTAATTTTTGAGAGGAGCAAAGGAATAGGCTTAAACGTAAAATGCCAGATAACTAGCAGTGGTTGCTTTGCTATTAGCAGATTAATATTTGCCCCCGTTAGGGTTTTGACAACACAAGATTATGAATCATAGAATGGTTCGGGTTGGAAGGGACCTTAAAGATCATCTTGTTCCAACCCCCCTGCCACGGGCAGGGACACCTCCCACTAGACCACCACCCTCATTTCAGACATCTAACATAAAAGGTTGGCTTTCACGCTCAGAGATGTACTTGCAGAACTGCAGCTTCTGCTGCCTGGAAGACTCCTATGAGAGTCTGCTTTTATCAACTAGAAATCCAGAATATCAGGTACCTCCAAGAACTTCTTTTCTGTCCATAATTCCTGAGGCTCCTGCTGCTTTGGCATTCCTCCCAGAGTCAGCCAGCACTTCTGAGTTCTGGGTGGGGACCAAATCCTCGTCTTTAGTCAAGATGAAATCTCCCTGTTGGGACATACAAGGCAGGTTATTCATGTTTCTCATCATGTCTGTTACTGGAGACTTTCCACAGCTTTGTTTTTTTCTCATCTAAAACCCTCCACCAATATAACCTATTAAATCAATCATTGTTTTTGACAAATTACCACGCTTTCCTGCATAAACCAACTTACTACATACTACTAAAGCCATCTCCCTGGAAAGGGTGTCAAAGCTATTAGTGCTCACCGGGTCTCCAGAGCCGTCTTCAGAAACCTCCTCATGTGTAGGAACCACGTCCTTTGGAGCCGTCGTCGTGGGGGTGGCAGCGATGTCTCCCTCATGATGGATGGTAGAGTGGGGCTCAGGCACGTCTTTAGTGTCTGGCACATCAGAGCTAGGGAATTTAGGTTCGAGCTCATGGGCTGTGTCTGAGGCTTCTGAAGGAGTTACATGAACCACTGAAGGTAAGTGAGTAGTTGGGCTTCTCACTGTTGTAACTGCATCATTTGTTGATTTCTCATCAGGTGAGCCCAGGATGGGTACTTCATCCTTCACAGCTACAACTGGCTCCTCCGTCACTACATTACTAGTTGCAGAAGGAGATATTACTTCCTTTTCAGTTCGGCTCTCAATCCCGGGAAATGGCTGTTCATTGAAATCCATTGGTGTTACCAGTAATGAGGAATTAGTTGGTTCTCCTGGGATTCTCCAGGTGCGAGACTGGTCAGTTAGGGGACCTGCAAAACAAACAAACAAAAAATATTATCCTTGACCGGTTTAGAGACCTATTAACAGTATTTTCAGGACTCTGGTCCAAGGAGGACGCCTAACCTGCATAGCCAATTTTTGTAACAACTGGAGTTGAGTTTTCAGTGGAGTAAGGAAGGGACAGACCAATGCGCTACTCAGCAATACTTTGTTAGTCATCTGCTTCTCCCCCAGGCACAGGTGCTAGTCTGTTTGCGGGCAGGTTGACAAGGGGGACGTCTGCTTTCAGTACACTCTTTTCTCAGGATGGTTATCTGACTCTTTTCCCATGGATATCTTTTGTGTGATTCAGAGCAGTAACCCGTATACTCAAAACCTTTACTCATTGGCGTATTTGGCATGGATTTCGGGGTCTTGTTCATGCAGAATTTAATCTAAAATACAAGCACGTGGCTGGAAGGAAGCTTTAGCTTTTAATAGCTTGCTCTTTCCTCAGTAGCATCTCCTCAACTTCATCACTGAGCACCAAAGGTCTCTCTGGTGCAGTTTAGTAACCAGTCCAGTAGACTTTTCCCCCACACTAAACCCCCTTTATTCCGCTTTTAAAAAATAATGGTCCATGAGAACTTACACATCTGATAACAGATAAAATTTGCACTTAATGTATGTTGGCAGGTTGGGGCTTACACACCCTCAAGTGGTTATCTCCTACCAGCTTGTAAGAGGAGACAAAGGCCCTTCGTACAGTCTCTCTTTTCCGTGAGTAAATTACGCCAGTTTCATAACATTCTTCATGCAACATCTCGTATTAGCAGTGACATGGAGTATACCTGCTTCTGCTCCCTTTCAAGTCTCCTACAACTCAGTTTCTGCTAATTGCTAGTATCTGAAGCAATTCAAGATGAATAGGTTAGGCTCTTTCTCTGTTCCCAGCTCTCATATTCTGGGGTGGGTATGTGTGCGATTCCTCCCCCCTCTTAGCTTGGATGCTCGTCAAGATCTCGATTGCCGCAGTCTGGAAGGATCAAGCACTAACAGTACAAGTGCTAGTAACTCACCTGCACCTGAACCTGAGAATGCATCATCGTCATCACCAGATGAATCAAGATCTTCAGGAGGAAGGTTCAGATTTGTAGTTTGCTTTAAAGAGAAGGAAAAAAGGTACGTAAGTGATGAGATTACTAAAAGTTACCGTGTTGCTTGGGCAGAGTCCTCTAAGGGCTCCTGAAGGTTACACAAACTTTCTTTGTTCAGATTGCATTTTCTCATCTTTCTTCATTCCATCCCCCCTCCCCAAAGGAGTAGTTCTGATTAGGCTATTTGGCGTTGTAAAGGTCAGTCTTGCTGTCTCCCTTCTCTGCGCTGCTTCCAGGCTGCTCTTTGGGAAAGAAGAAAGCAAGGAATCTGTTCAGAGCTGCATCCTGGTAGCAGCCGATGCTCAGTCCTTACACAACACAACCATTCTGCTTCAGGTTCTGACTGCTCACATCTTCGTTATCTACTAACCACTTCATCTGTGAATTACTGCATTACTTCTAAGGAGCAGAAAGGAAGGGGAGACAAAGTAGTTTGGCTCCTCTGCCTTTTTGAGCTCTTCCAGCACTGTTCACACATCTGAAACTACAGCATCTAACTGGAAGTAGAATGAGATTCCCTTTTTATAAGTGTGGGCGCTCAGACTAAGTCTTGAGATAGAAACCAGCCTTCCACGTAGGAGAATGCAACCCTGAGCTTTCTCCAGTTATGCCTCAAGGGGTACGCTAACCAGCACAGAAGTTCAGTTGCTGAAACAAGAGGCCAAACCCCTGTTCTACTGCACCTGCTCGTCATAACACACAACATTCAAAGCTGTTCAGGTTATCCGAAGAAGACAACACTAAATAAAGCGGAGTGATTACTTCATTGTTGGTCTCTGCTGTATACACTTACTGTTGCTATTGGTACAACACGCTTGACTCTCAGCTCATGACTAGCCCCAGGTTTACTTCTGCGGCGTTACCATTACCTAACCAGTCATTCTCCTTCTCAGATTGCAGACCAAAGCTCTGTAAGTCACTTCTGACTTTCATCTTTCCCCATCCAACTGCATTCCCTGTTTTCCAGAATTTTGACTTCTATCCCATACTCAAGGTGCCCTCATCATCTCTTTCCAGCACTGGCCCATCTGCAAGTTTAGCAGATATTGCATTGCATTATCCCAGTTGATCATGGTTTTATCAGGAGTATGAAATCCCATTTTCTTATGTAAAAAGAACACCACAGATTGTTGCCAGCTTTGCACCTAGGCCCACTATATTTGTTTAGTTTGCACTAACACAGTGTCACTTAAAAATGATGTTAACACTCATCTTCATGCTAGGAAGAAGTCAGCCAGCACTAGTATGATCTGTCAAACAAAGCAATTGAGTTCTCTCATTGTCACTTCATTACCTACACGGCTGTATTTATTGGCCCTATCTCCTTTTCATTCTTTTAAGATGTCAGGTTTATCCAGTTTTCTCTTCCATCCTTAATACCATATCCATTTCCCACATTTCCATAGAACAACTATGGTTAACTAGCCCATTAGATTTGACCTCTCTCAAGACAAAGAACTATGCAAGCTGCCACCTGCCTAATCATGCCCAAGATCTTACCCCTTCTAGGCCATCGTGGTCGTTAGATGACCTTTTTTAAATAACAAAAAAAAGTAAGAACAAAAAAATCTCATATAGACATTAAACTTTTTAGACTCTCCTTCTCTACCGGAAAAACAAACCAAACCACACCGCTCTTCCTCAAGCTTCTGCAAGCATATTTCTAGAGTAATTTCTAGAAATTAGATTTTGTTCAGCTGTATGTCATGAGGTAATTTGGATTTTTAGATTTGTCCCTGCTTGTCTGCACTGTGCTTTTGCATTCACCCATGGAAAGTAGGTCAGGTAAGTACTTCCTCTGTTTTCCTTCTGGTGTCGAAGGTCAGTGACTCACACAAGCTGATCTCGCTACACTTCAAATATTAAAGAGTACGAACTGCGAGTGCAGAAAGAACAGGGAAAGAACTGCCAGGCTTCCCAAAATCTGCTCCCTTGAGTGGCCTTTCCAGTACGTCCATAAGTGAAGTCAGACTTCAGAAATTGCACCATTTTGGTTGATGGGGGCAGGGGGTTGGGGACCATTTTTTCCCCTCCTTTCTTGCACTAGCAGTGGCAAGCACAATCCTTCATTCTCCCACTCAGGTTGGTTTTAAGTGCAAAAGGGGGATGCACTGCAAAAGGCAGGGGGTCTGTGTGCCTTCTCCTCCTGGTGGAAAGGCTCTACCTTGAAGCAGTTGGAATGCAACCTCTCCAGCTTTTCGTTGCCCATACAGTTCAAGACCTGCCACCATACACCTTTATCTAGGATCGAGACTAACTTTCCCCCAAATCTGAATCTTTATACAGGATTTGCAAGCACACCTGGATAGATGTGATGTTCTCCAGGCCTTAGCAACACTCCTGAAAGGATTACAGACTGTCAGGAAATGAAATAGCAACTCTTGATCTTGACTACCGAGCCAGCATCCCTTCCTTCCCCTTGTGGTGTTAACAGATGAGGTTTGCTCAGTCATGCCATCCTTCCTTTCCTGTTATCCAGCGTGTTCAGCCAGCCTGCCCTTACATTCCCCCTTGCACCTGAGCTTCTAGCCTCTTCCCAGGCTACTGCACCTCCTGCTTCTCCGCAGCCTTTGTCATGTACTTGTTTGAATCCTAGTTTGATTTCTGTATCTTAGCAGGGATAACTAGGTCCTCCTCAGAGGAGGGAAGTCCAGTACAGCCCAATCTAAACCAATGGGGACCTATGCTGCTCCAGTGTAGAGCTGCCCACTTGTTGCTCAGCAGCCCCCCTGCAAACATGAGGGCAGACTGGTTCCCTGTCCCTTGAGGTTGACTACTGTACTTCAAAAGAATAATAGGAAACACGATTAAGGATTAGTAAAATCTGTTTTCCAGAGCTCTACATGAGAACTTAGTGAAATTGCACTAAATGTGTCCTTCTACTTAGTTGTCCCAAAGTGTCTTGTCCCAAGCTGCTCTTCTGCGAGTTATGGCATCTCCCTTCGACCAGGTAGTTTGCGGCCTGGTATCTGAGAGGGACTTTCTTTGCCCCAAACACTCAAGGGACAGGATAGGATTATGCACATGTGGATACCAATCAGAATATCCACAAAGTGATGTAACTTCATGACATCATCCAATTTCATGACACATGAGTATTAAAAGAACATTTGCCTAACTTATGCAACTGTAGAGTTATATAAAGACCACACTTCTTGCTCCATGGACTCCAGCTTCAGTAGGCATGGAAGGCACTAACCTTGCCTTGTGAGACCACAAAATACAAGTACTGCAGAAAGGTCACGCTTCTATAATGATCTGCTGCTGAAGGGTTTCAGACACAGCAAGGTTAACATAAAACACCGACTCAGGACAGCAGCGGAAGGGATTGAACTAATTTGGGTTTGCATCAGGAAGACGGACCGTGCTGTTCAGATGACAAACACCTCATGGTCAAGGCTTTTCCATGACCTTTTATTGCAGCTGAGTTACACCAATGAGAAAGGTTTTGATTAGTCAAGAGGATTAGGGGCGCAGAACACAGATTGAATCACCAGGTCATGCTATCACATGAAAGAGCTGAAAATAAATTCCAGCTTAAAGCAAGATTGCTCGACCAACAGCTCTGCATTACTTTAGCTCAAAATTTTATTATCACACTGTTAGAGACAATCAGCTGATGTGGACATGCTTTCAGAAATTACTTCCGTCATCATCCAGTTTATTTTTCAGTCCACGGAGACTAGTTGTGGACCATTCGTGTTGTAATTGATGCCAGAGAGGCATCGATGGACACGCTTAATTTCAGGTGGTGGGTCCTTTGAAGGATGTCTGATGTATCATCTCACCTATTCTTGTCAAAAAACGTTCAATTCTTACACTGCAACTACACAATGCTGGGTTTTTTTTACCATTTAACAGACTCGTATTTTTCTATTTGATTTGGGGGTTTTTTGGTTTTGGGTTTTTTTGTTTGTTTTTTGGGTTTTTTTTTAGCAGCTCAGACAACTGGTTGGAAATACTTGCCTAGCCATTTTGATTTGGAGTCACTGAATTCAGTTGCATGCGAGAGGTAAAATTTTTAAACAGCATTTTTGATATGCATTAACCAGTTCCCAAAGACTCCCCTCCCCAAGTATCAAAGCGGCCTGTTTAGGGGGAACCCTGGGGAGACTGTCAGCCTCCGCTCTCGCCGAGCGCTGTATTGTTGTGGAACAATAGTTATTCAGTTCTGCTGGGACAACCAGAAAGCTGCTTAGTGGCATCTTCAACTTAATCAAGAATGGGCCAGGCTTTCACAAATCATTAGCAATATTATTGGCTCCAGAAGTCTGACATACTCCAGGACTTTTGTTGGGGTTTTTTTTAAAGCATTGTTTCTAACTATTCTTCAGTCTTCATTTTGGCCCCAGCCTCAATACGTGAATCTTTCTGTGCTTCTCCCATCAGCTGCCAGAGCGTTCCCTCCTGCTAGAGCACAGATCTGAAGTACTTTCTCATGATAGAGGGGAGATTTGTACTTTATTAGCTGATCTCACCCCACCCAGACTGGGAACCACATTTCTTTAATTTGGAGCCATGGTATATGTAAAAGGAAGCAGCTTTTTTCAAATGGCTCTTTGAGGTAAGTAAAAACACTGGCTTTGCCACAAGCTGCTACAAGCCCTAAACTAGATTAAGGATGATTTGTATCCCACTTTTATTAATCCGAGCTAGCAATCAGCCTATTACAGCAGTGTCAAAAACACTTGGAATCCGCCATTATCTGAATAATGCCGTTAAATTTGCACATTTGTTTCTCCTAATAAATCCTTCTTATTCGGCTGAAAAGGAATGAGCTGTAATGAGCTCTCCCACCTCAAACACTTCCCTGAGCACCCTGCAAGATTCTTCCAACTTCATGGGAAGCCAAACAATAAGACAAGCATTTGCCCTCTAGTTTGTCTACCGCATATGACATTGGAGCACCTAGAAAAAGACTTTCACAAGGATTTGAACAGCTCTAAAATGAACTCAAACAGAAAGGTTCGTCTTTCACCTTTTTCTATATGTTGAGGAGCAAAGCTAGACCCGCTAACAGAAATGCTACCTGAGGCAGAGCAGCCTGAAGAGCCTCTAGCCTCAAAATATTGATATTACTGTGTGGGAAGACAAAACCACCTGCTGAAAGAACTTTTAGCTTTGTTAAAGCTTGATATTCTGCAGTTAATAGCCCACACATGATTAACTCAACTGCTGGATGTCCATGGTCTTAAATGATGAAGGGGGGAAAAAAAAAAAAATCCACCAAAACCCACCAGCATCCTCAGCTATCCCCCTTCTTCTGCAGCCAGCCAGACTGCTAGCATTAAGTTGACCACGCACACCTTCAGTTTTAAGTCAGCCATAAATTCTGGAGTAGCGGAGACAGAACTGATGTTTTTATATGGCAGGTCAGAAGTGAAGCTTGTGTGTAAGCCCGCTACATCAGAAGTCAGTAGCGGTGTGGCACCATCGCAGCTAAACGCTCCTCCAGTTGTTTCTCCTGTTACTCCCCTGCTCAAGGGAAGCCCCAGCGCTGCTTGGTGACCCTGCAGGTTAACAGAGTAGTTATCCTCCTACAAGAGCCAAAGATGCAGACTAACAGCACAGTCCAAAGAGCAGGAAGACAGCCACAAACCATCCCACGAACAGCCCATGGACCGCACAGGCTAGATTTATGCAGTACTTTTATCCCCGGCTAGCATTCCAATAGGGGCTGTTCAAAGCATTACAACTACCTGCCCTCCCCGTTTCAGAAGGTGTCGTTCCCCCCTGCCTCAATGAGCTTTTGCTGAGTACCAACAGGCTTCAGCATCTCCCACCCTTCCATCCATCAGTTTATGCCAACTGGAGTAAGGCTGGTGAGGGGCTCACAGCGTGCTCCTTCCAAAGGGAAGCCAGTGGAGAGCAAAGGATGCTCTTTTGCTTGGCAAGGCGAGCATCATTTTAGCAGCTTGGTAAGAGGTAATTATGCCAGTTAATCTGGATGCTTCTCTATCAGATCCTTATTAGTATAAGGAAATCTGGAAAATCTTGGTGAATTGGTTCTCATTGGTCTCCTCTTCTATTTTTGGCTGGTGATTTCAGAAGGGGACTATCTTTGAGGGAGAGGTCCTAGCCACAACAGCAGTTGCTCGTTTGAAGCACGAACCACCTGATCATCACACAGTAGCTACCTCTTGGCACTCGGCTCTCAAGGCAGTGAAACACCTTCCAACACCTACTCAAAACAGGACAAGAGCTTTTAGAATCTATTCCACTAAGGGCAGCCCAAAACAGGCTGTAAACTGCTCACCATCCGCTAGGCTTTGATCCTCCTCTGTCAAGTTTTGCAGCCACAGCTGTAGAAGCATCCCTGATCCTTTCAACAGGATGCAGTGGCCAAGGAAGGAGAGCATCCAGCTATTCCACACACAGAGCAGCTGCAGTCCCAATGCTCCTAGAGACTCACCTGAGAAGTACCACCCTATAGCCCAATCAGTGCTGTGTTTTCTCCTTACTGTGACAGGGCAGTTTTTTTTAATTAATTAGGGCTGAAACACAGGCAATCAACACACCAAGAGTGAAAATGAACCAGCCTGTCACCATCAGGTTGGGTTTCACATCCTGCAGCGGGGCCCTTTAAACTACCACCTCCCACAAGAGCGTGTCCCTTCATGCTTCCTGGACCATCCCCTGCAGAGCTGTTCATGCAGTCTCACGGTGAGCCAGATCAGGGAACTGGTCTGGTTTTAAAAAAAAAAAAAAAAAGGAGAAAACATCATGCAAAGAATTTTCCAGCAGGACCAGTTCCCCAGTCCTGCTCGGTGCATGAATGCACAAGTGTTTGTATTGGCACAGGGCAGAGCGCGGCAGCCAGGGCTGCTTAAGCAATTCACGGAGAATCACAGCCTGGGTTCTCGGGATGCTGCTGACACACATTCACCGACCCTGCGGCAGAGGGGCAGCAGAACACCCTGCCACCGCCACACATCATGGAAATGCGGCTCACCACCCTCAGACTGCAGGCAACATGCAAAGCAGAGGCTGCCTCAATGGGCTGCGCACGTTTATACAAAAAGGAGCAAGAAGGTTTGTAGGGAGAGTTCTCTTCTGCAGAGAGTTTCCTTGTTCACAATCATTGAATGGTTTACGTTGGAAGGGACCTTAAAGATCATCTGGTTCCAACCCCCCTGCCATGGGCAGGGACACCTCCCACTAGACCAGGCTGCTCAAAGCCCCATCCAGCCTGGCCTTGAACACTTCCAGGGATGGGGCATCCACAGCTTCTCCAGGCAACCTGTTCCCTTGCCTCACAACCCTTATAGTGAAAAATTGCTTCCTGATATCTAATCTAAATCTGTCCTCTTCCACTTTGAAGCCATTACCCCTTGTGCTATCACTACATGCCCTTGTAAAAAGTCCCTCTCCAGCTTTCTTGTAGGCCCCCTTCAGATACTGGCAAGGTCTGGGTAAGGTTTGCCCTTACAACAGGTAAGGTTTGTTCCTAAGTCTCACAACATTGCTTTTAAGTCCTGCCTGACCTCCTAAAGACAGTAGCAAAGGCTAGGTAGATGCCTTATTCAAAAAAGGAGTGCTACTGCTTTTGTCTCGAGCCACATGAACTTTACAGGAGTTGCGATTGCAGTTTAGTACTGGACAAGGAGTATTTTGCACGTCCTTCAGCAGAGGGGTGAGCAAAGCCGGGGTAGTAGGAGTCCCACAGGTTTACAGACACCACAGCCGGGGAAGCTTGTGGCCATGCAACACACACAGCATTGGTGACAACACATCACTTGTGCGCACTGCTAGGAGTGTACGGAGCACCACGTCTGTTCTCATGCAGAAAAGCTGAGCTGCCTCCCAGTTCTCTCTCAGCCAGCTCCGCTAGAAGAACAGCCAGTCCTTCAGCAACACAGAGAAGCAAGTTAAGAGTCTGTGCTCCTGCTTTTTCACCTGGAGGATATACCAAACTAAGTTACTGCACACTGCTTTCACTCCTGCCAGCCTGCTCCTTCCAGCCAAGCAGTACAGCCCAGGCCAGTGACTGAATCCCACTGACAGGTCAACACATCCACAGACGTGGCACACAGCAACCACTCAGCTCAACTCTGCATCAGTGGCAGGCGCAGGTTGTCACAATATGGCCAAAAGTGGGGTATCTTTTGTCTCCCACATTCAAGGCAGCCTCTGTTTTGAAGATGCAGTCTAATGAGAGAGCTCTTTTCCCTGCAGCTAATCTCATGAGAAGCCGCCAGTTCAGTTTTATGCTATAACTCCTTTTCTTTAAAGGGCTTTCCCTGCAGCTCTTTAACATACTTGATAGTTCAGGCATTCATTTCTTCAGATAGCATGAGAAAGCCACAGTCAACGTATAACCTCAAAGAGTTGTGCAAAGTAGGTGCATCTCAGTGAGGCCATAGAGCTAACAGCTCCAGTTCATCCCAGGGAATTAATTTCAAACCATTTCAGCTGGCTTGAGACATGAGCAGCGAGCTGCGTAAGCTGAGACCAGACAAACCTAACTTATCTGAAAACCCTCTGACTTAAAGACACCAGCACTTCTTACTTTCTCGTGTAGCGAAACCAGGAGAGGAGGTTCAGTCTTACAGCAACAGCCAGCTCTTCTGCTTGTTTAGAAAAGCACAGAGGGGAATTGCATAGTTTCAGCCAAAGGCGGTGGCGGGCTGCCCCCAGGAACCCTGACAAAGGAAAGTTAAAAGAGGGGAGGATGCTGCAGGTCAGAAAATCTTAATGAAATGGAAACCCATCCTGCAAAGGACTCAAGTAGCCCAGACCCCACTCCCCGTGAGTACTAGTAACTGCAACGCAGATAAACATGACCCTCCCGATGGGAGAAGAAATTAAAAGTGACAGGATCTAAGGTCCCTGCTGCCTCTTCCTCCCCCTGCAGTAGCACAGCCACATGCTCCCTGGCTACCACCTATTCCGACATGGCTAGTTCACCACACGTAGGATGCGCACAGCCCCTGCTGTGGGGCGCCGGCAGGTGAGGTTGAGCAGCTCGCCTCAGACACGCCATCAGCAGTTACAGCCACTTAAACAGAGACCGGACTTCATAGCATTGCCCTCCAATACACACAAACACACTGACCTTATGTCTTCAACAGCAGTCCCAGCAAAACCAGTCCCTGTCCTTAGGGAATTACTCCCATCCATACGTTGACCTCTGTTGCCATGAACAGTCTTGCTTCCATCTGGGTGCAAATTCCTTTCTTTGCCCCATCTCTTGCCACCCACTCTTCCAGGATCAGCACTGAGGACTGTCACTGGGGTGAAACGCACTACAGGACCACCGAGACTCCCTGATAAGTGCAATAGTGGTCTTCACACCACCTGAATGCTCCTGGACATCATGCACGAGTTGGAGAAGCCAGTCTCCTCTCCCCATAAAGCTCAGAAACAACCCAGCTCCCAGTAAAGCAGACCGGTTTGCATTAGAGCTCCGAGACTGATGAATGCAGTCCAAGAGCGGGTTTGAGCAAAGCGCTGCAAAGCATCTAGTGTCTCCCCTTGTCCCATTTGAGACTGTCTTCTAGTAGGCCTGCTAGCTCAAACTGGCCAGCATGCAGCTGTAGCGGCATCCACGTGCCAGGATGCCAAGTGGCTCAACCCTGCACGCTCCTCCTGCTGAGGCCATCACTGCAGAACACAGCACAAGCCTGCAGCACACCAACGTCAGGACAAGAGAGGCAGTTCAAGGTCCCACAGGACCACAACTTGCTCTTTTCAGCCATTCAGCTTCAGAAGTCCCAGCTCAGAAGTCAGAGACATGTCAATGGCATCTCAAGTCTTCAAATTAGGCTGGTGGCACACTACGAATCACCCATGCCTCTCAGCAGCACGAGGAAAACGTGTGCCTCTGGTCCTAGGGAAGCCCATTTCCTGGAGACAAACACCATACAACTTGGCTGGTGGAATGACTACCCATTTCAAATGAGCTCCATGGCAGCTCTGTGTGACAGGGAAACTACCACAAGCAACACTACAGCTCCACGAGTGCTCTGTCCTGAGCAGATGTGTTCCCAGAAGTCAGAAGCAACCTCATCACCATGCTACGCTGTATTCTGGAGAGGGTAAGAAGCTGTTCCGCTTCACCTGAGGACAGGAAACCAATATGAAGGAATATTTCCTGCCTCCAGGAATTGTTATCAGGCAAGAGTAAGTGTAACAGCCTCCCGTATCCAGGCACATGGCTGGGAGAAGACTCAGGTTCTTATCTCAGTCCTGGGAGTTTCCCCTCGTCTCTGCCTTCAACTCCAGCAATTACCTAGTGAGAGATATGCCAAGGAGCCAGGAGACAAAGCTGTAAGATGTTCTCGAAGGATCTCTAAAGCATTTTCACCCTATTAGTGAGACATATATACATTTCTAATTTGAGCAAGCTGCTTGCAGTGCTACTCTAGGTCAGTGAAACCCAAGTTTCAGATAAAAATCCCTAGTGTCTCAAACTAAGGGTTTACTGGCAGCGCTTGTGGTTCCTAGCAGCTAGGAAGATATTTAAACCTCAGCAGAAAGATGAGCTTGCAACCCTGGAGTACCAAAGGTCTCAGCTAAAGAAAAGTTAGTTGGTAAACTTAATGAGATTACTTAAACCTACAAATAGTTATCCTTACAATAACAAAAAAGCTGACAAGGTATCCTGATTACTTACATAAAGTTACAGTGGAACCACCCAGACTTAAGGTTTTATAGGAGGATATGTCCTATAGCAACTGGATATATCCTATAGCAACTGCCTATGCACAAGACAACAAAAAGTACTTTATTTGCTGACGCTTCAGTGGCAGAAACACCTGCCAGCCGTAAGGCCTGCCGCTACCAAGCTCTGCTTTAGCTTCCAGCTGATGTGGTCATGGTTTACCCTACAGGACATACGTCAGATCCTTCATATTGTGACAACCAGCCTAGGACTCAACCATCCAAGGCCTTCTTGATCATTTTTGTAAACTCCACATTTTCTCCAGGAGGCGGCACAATGAAGTCTCCAATGTTTGTGAAATGTTTTTGGTTTTTTTTTTTTTTTTGCTAACAATCCGTGTTTTCCATGCACACATCCCAGATATCTGTTACCACTGGATGTTGTATTTCATTATAAATCTCATACCCAGCTTCTTAGTTACAGCACCACCATCAACACTTTCCAGGCACACCCCCTATTGAAGAGCTGATCAATCAGGGAACTAGAAGCATCCAGAAAGAGCCGCTTGGCTTGAACAGACACTGTCCAGTCTCCCTCTCACACGTGCACGCCAGATGGCAGGACTGGTCACACCCCACAACTTGGTCCTTTGGTCAGTCTGCTACAGAAGACCTCGGTATTTGCAAGGGAGCTGCAGAAGCAAGTTCAGCTTGGGCAGCAAAACGAGCCAACAGCTGGCATTCAGCAGCTCCCTTCTGATATGGCCACGCTCCCTATAGCTGGGCTCTAACCAGTTCTAAGAGCTCTGTTCCTGCACTGTATGACTCACACCAGTCAGCCACTGGTCTGTTACGAAGAAACTTCTGAGTCTCAACCAGCAGCCAGTTGCTGGACTCACACAGACCATGCGAGCAGCTTTAAATTTTGGGTTTGATCCAACACAGGGCAATTCCTGCGCCTTGGCATGTCTTACACTAACGTCTGGAAAAAAGACGACTGAGGGGGGATCTTATCAACGCTTATCAATACTTAAAGGGTGGGTGTCAGGAGGATGGGGCCAGGCTCTTTTCAGTGGTGCCCAGCAACAGGACAAGAGGTAACGGGCACAAACTCGAACATAGGAAGATCCACCTAAACATGAGGAGGAACTTCTTTCCTTTGAGGGTGGCAGAGCCCTGGCACAGGCTGCCCAGAGAGGTGGTGGAGCCTCCGTCTCTGGAGACATTCCAAACCCGCCTGGACGCGTTCCTGTGCAACCTGCTCTGGGTGACCCTGCTCTGGCAGGGGGGTTGGACTAGATGATCTCCAGAGGTGCCTTCCAACCCTTCCATTCTGTGATCCTGCGAGTGTACTTTTTGCATTTGCTTCTGTGCCTCACCATTCCCAGCTTCGAGTAAACCAGCATGGACGTGAAGAAATCGAGTCGCTCCCTACATCATGAGGCACGCTGCCAGGTCCGTTTTATCCACATCATCTTACAGTGTTGACTAAGCCTAGATTGTTTATAATGCAGAAGTCACCCCGCCAAACAGATGCAGTTACACCAGCATGACTAAGCCATGCACAAAAGGACTGAAACATCTCCATCAAATGCAGGAGCCACATCTCAGACCAGGAATACCCTGTTCCCCCATCCCAAGAGTCTTCTCAAAGAAGCACTTTCAGCATCACCCCTTCCTTCCACATAGTCCTAGCAGCTCCTGAATGCAGGTGCCGAAGAAAAGCAGCAAGTAAGTGTTTTGGATACTACTACTCTCCTTGGAATAAACAGCAGTAGGCCAGATGGTGTTTGGGCACAGGCTGGACCACGTTTCACTGAATTACTCTAACGTATACCACAGTTCAGACTGCATGAGCTCCCTTTGAGAAATCTCATAATCTCACACTGCATAAAATGGTGTGGAGATGAAGCTCTCAGTGCCTTTTCCTAGGACACTAATGGTCTCCGTGTTCAGGCTTACAAAAGCCTTGCTAATCCCCCGTTAAGACAAAGTTCTGACAGCAGTTGCTTACTAGTGCCCTGTTTGCAGTTAAATTATGCAACACCTGAGTGAGATTATGGCAGCTGGCTGGTGTACTTCCAGGCTGAGTCATGAGGGTGTTTAAGTATCATTTCAAAGCTGAAGCATCAAATGAAATCCTCCCATCAGAAACAGTCTTAAAAAAAACCCTGCTGCTGCAATTGCGCTCTAGTCACCTACAGTTCTACTCATCCCAGAAACGAACATTAGGCATTTCTTGACCAAACACCAAACAGATTAAACTCATCGACTCTGACCTAGAGTCACTCAGTTGCACTGTTTAGTACCACATCTGTACAGCAGAACCCTAAACAAGGGACTGTTACAAGGATAAATCAGAGAGCTTCCCTTTGACCCAAGCCATTATCCAAGTCTCACCGTAACAGATACTAGCTTCAGCTACCTCATGCCTTCATTTTTGGCTATGAGAATCATAGAATGTGTTGGGTTGGAAAGGACCTCTAAAGGTCACCTAGTCCAACCCCCCTGCACTAAGCAGGGACATCTTCAACTAGATCAGGTTGCTCAGAGCCTCATCAAGCCTGGCCTTGAATGTCTCCAGGGATGGGGCCTCCACCACCTCTCTGGGCAACCTGTGCCAGTGTCTCACCACCCTCACTGTAAAGAACTTCTTCCTAATGTCTAATCTAAACGTACCCTGCTCTAGTTTAAAACCATTGCCCCTCGTCCTATCACCACATGCCCTTGCAAACAGGGCACGTAGGCAGCTTCTTCATCCATCTTCTCCACGGCCTTGTTTCAGAGCAGTCACCAAATCAATTGAGGAGGTTAGAGTTTAGGGGGAGATGCTACCACATTTGCAGAGTCTAGATGCTCTCCTACCTCACATGGGCAACTGTAAGACTTAAGCTGTGATTTGGACATCCCCGCGTTTTACACATGTATACTGTGAAGAGACAAAAGACATCACTACTTCCACCTCTGATGGGCTGTCAGGCATTTAAGACAAGTCAATAAAACAATACTAAAAGCTGGTTTAGTACCAAGTTACTCCTAGCCCAACACATGCCTTAGCTGAGACAAGTTTCTTGCAGGGAGTACCACCAGGATAGCTAGATGCTGCATATCAATAGACCAAACTTGAGACCCTGTTCAAACATCACTAAGTTAAAGACATTTCATATAAGAATAAAATTCTGGGTCTACTCACTGACTGCCTAGTCTAGTCAGCACAATATATCTCTACAGAAAGTAGAGCATGGAATGCTGAAGGACCACCTTATGGGCCAATTCTAAAAGCACCGGCTGCACCACTGGCATGTCCCGGCACCATCACTACTACCCCGAACGCTCCGCTCTTCCAGGTTTGTGGTATTCGCCTCGCAAACCTCAGCTGATCGATTACACAGGATCTCTCACGCAACTGTAGGTGCTCATCATTCTGAAGCACCCAAAAAGGTTCAGTTTTCCATGAGAGAGTCGTGATCTCCTTGTACGAACTTTCGCTTTCTTTTACTGGATACTGCAGTTTTCACAATTTCATAACATTCTGGGCCTGCTGCCAGAGACCCACTGGCTACATCCATACTACTAAATTAAACAACATCAGGGAACATCCCCGGGCACTGGAACACAATCTATACCATCAAATTATTATTAGAGTGATCTCTGGCACAGTTTCCAGCGTTGCCAACTGGTCTGCCCCCAGATAATGCATGGGAAGGCTCCCCAGCAGGCAATCCGCCGATGGGGGAGTCTTAAAAGATAGGTCAGAAAATGAGATTTGCTATACGATTGGGACTCCAGCATCCCAGCTGGCTACAGCACAACTAGCACGCAGCGGGTTTTACTTACTAGAACCAGCGTGAGGAGGTTTGGTGGCTCTTTTTAAACCCCTTTTGGCTGCGTGCTGGGGAGGTGGGGGCACACTGAGCGTTTAGCACTTTCCAGCTACTACAGTAATAACTTCTAATTACTCATCATCGCATCTGCCAGCTTCTCTAGCAAGAGGCTCCCCACCATTTCCCAGCTCGGCGCGACTATGGATGCAGATGGAGGAACTTTTTGCAAGTTAAACGGGCTTCAGAGCGGAGCGGATGGTGCCGGAGGATTAAGCGAGCAGCTCTCCTCCGCGAGGCCGTGAGTCAGTTGATGTGAGCACACGATAGCGGAGCACTCCTTTGCCACTGCCCAGACATGCCAGAGTCGGCCTCTTTTGTTAGGCGCTTTGTTCACCGATGGGAAAATAGTCACGATCTAGATGATTCCTCCGTTAGGACAGAAAGAGATTTAGAAGTCAAAGCTGTCTAGCTGCAGGCTGTTAGGCAAGTTTCGATGCAAGCCTCGCTTACCACTTTTCCACTGCACGTAGGTGCCACTTACGCCCTGTTAGAGCCAGCGAGGTGGACAAATCTCAGTTGGCCATCAAATCTGCCAGTGTGAGAGTCTCCATTACAGTTTCATAAGCACAGAGCACAGCAGGGGAGTGAAAAATATCCCCTATATTATGAATTCAAGCAAGCTTTGTGGTTCCTCTAGTTTGGACTTTTATTCCTCTTACCCCTCAACTTCTTGACCAAAGAAAGCCTGGGCTCGGTCCCTAAAGAAGACACCTATTAGCTGGTCGATAAGATAACAGGTTCTCTCTTCTGCAGAGATGTTCTTACCCAAGACTGGTGTTTTGGTAGATAGACAGGCTGCTTTGAGCTCCTGTGGTTGTGCAGAGCACAGGCACCAAAATTCCCAGATCACCATCCTGGGGTCAGGACACACAGCCTCCAAATCCTGCTGTGAACTGGTTAACAAATAGCACATGACAGGGATAGATATCTCTCTGTATAAATATACACATACCTATATTTATATTTCTCTACTCCACTGCTCTCACAGCATACAATAAGGCAGCAATAGGGATCTGTTTGGGCACAGGAAAGAGCCAGGTAGTCTCCTCCCGTAGCGCCGTAGCTCTTGTCCCCAGGGAACATACAAAGGCTCCTTCCCTCCCAACACAGCCACAGCAGCACCGCTGCTACGACATGGAGCTTCACAGGACCTCTCATCTGGAAATCGTTACGTTAATCACTGCTTGCTCTCCAGATGGTAGACTGGCTCCACTCTCCCCTGCCCACCTCTGGCTTCAATAGACAGTCTGCTCCTCTAATAATCCCTAGATGCAAGAGGGGCCGGGCTGGACCTGCTGACGGCTCCGACCAGGATGTGTACTGCCACCAGCATTAGAAACTAATTAGAAGAGCTTTCCTGTGTACAGCGCAGGACAGTCACGGTCTGTGGTGCTGCCCAGAAAGCATTCGGCACGCTCCCCTTACAACTGGAATGGAGTTCAAGTTTCCTTCCATTTAAGAGGCAATAACCTCCTCATCACGTGGCACAGGCAGACAAAGAGCAACCCCCGTTCTCAGGCTGCGGCTTGTGTACACTGCAGTGATGGAGCCGGGGCGCTCGGAGAAGTCGTTGCTGTACTTTGCAGAAGGCTGGCTGACAGGAGTGTGTGCCTGGGACTGCCTACAGCCAAAAAAAAAAAATCAAGACTTGGCCTTTGTTTCCATGACTGGCATACAAGACATTGTCATCACTGCACAGGCAGCGCGGAAAAGTTACAGGGTGGAGTATGACACGAACACAGAGCCCCCATGAAAGGCAAGATACCCCTGAGTATTTTAAGCTGGCTGGCAGGCAGTTCCCTATCTTTTATTGGTGCCTTTGATTTAGTCAGGAGTCATTCCGCAACAGCAATCCTGAAGACCCTTCAGTTATTAGAAAAGCCCTGAACACTAAGAAGCAAAATGAGTGGACATTAAAGAGAACCATATTGCAAAAACAAGGGCTATGGAGAAGGCAGCTCTACCACAGAGAGCACAGCAGCAAGACGCGCAGGTGAAGCAGAAAGAGCTCTTCAACCCAGAGGAGTTTCAAACTAGAAGCCTAGAAGGGAAAGCCATGACTTACAACACCTCCATGACTCAGTTGTAACTGCAGCTCCAGTGACTCAACGGGAAGTTCTATTACCAACTCCATCCAAGTCCCACTAACACACTGGTTCCCATCCAGCAAAGCAAGTCTCACTGGTGAGACTGGTCTCAGCGGTGAGATACAAACATTACAGTCAAGCATGGCAAGGAGCCCAAGCTAACAGACTCTGTTGGACCCATGCCGGTTCCACAAGACCCAGAACGTCAGCTGCAGCCAAGCACTGCTTGAGAAACTGAGAGGTTGGGAAACCACCACATTAGCAGATGTTACTCCACAAGAGTTGCTCATAGGAGGTCCAAATGTTATCTCACCTTGAGGTAAGGCTTCACAGTGCAGTAACTTTTCCACTAGCATCTCCACGGTAGAAAGTGCACTATCCCAGGTTTCTAGCCAGGCCAGATAAAGCTCATTTCTGCGGTACACCAGTAGCCCAGCAGAGCAGCAGTTCAAATGAAGTACACTAGTCGTCTCTAACTTAAGAGACCTCTTAACAAAAATTGACACTCAGCACTCCTAAGGAGACACCACGTGCTCTCTGCGTGGTGTCTCCTCAGAGTATCTTTAGAGTATCTCCTCAGCTCAGAAGTGAAGTGAGCCTATAACACCATCAGTCCTTGCACTGTTGGTCAAAACAACTTCCATTTTTCACTGCCTGTATCAAAGGTTCCTCCCTTCTAATCCACAAATGAAACAGTGCCTTTAAATACTAAAATGCTCTGATGCTTCCTCAACAGCTCACAATCCCCCCAACCCCAAATACATCCACTTATGTTTCTGCTTGTACTCCTCACTTCAGAACACTGACACAGGACCCAACTATACTCCCTCATTTCTTCCACAGCCTTCAGCAGAGCAAGACTCCGGTACTGTTTGGAGACACTGATCCAGTTGCACTAGGACAGGAGAGAGCGGACAAGTTCTCGCTGAAAGCTGGTGTTTCCCACTGCTTTGCTAGTTCTCTTGGCACACAGACAGCATCTGTCCAGTCTGTTTGTTTATGGAGAGAGTTACCATAAAAGTTACACAAATAAAAAGACTGTTGCTTTGAGCTAAATTGCTCTCAGATAAAGACACTAAAGTAAAAGGTGTCTATGCTCCCCGCATAGGCAAAATGAGATGTAGTCAAAGCAGCCCCGACAAAGCAACTCACCTTGAAGCAGACGTGCAGGGGCTGGTCAGATAATCGCTCTCTTTGGCTCCACTGATTACATCTCCATGACTGTAATGAGAGCTTAGGCACCCAGCACACACATAGACACCTACATTTAGGTGCCTTAACATCAACTGAACGTTGTCCTGAGGGACTAGCGCCATTTGAAGTACCCCACGTCTCAGCGAGCACATCAACCTCCAGCTGTCCTGGAGTGCTGTATTAATAGCTCTGAGTTAACAAAGAGTAGGAGACATCCAAGATGAAAATACTAACGCTGCAACGCTGAAGCGCTGCAATTTTATCATTGACAGCACCTCCTCGGGAATGGGGTCCTATCTTCTCTCTCCCAACAAGTTCCCTCCTCCCCGTAGCAGGCCCTACTGAAATCCCAGCTCCCTAGATGCCAGACGACCCAAACAAGCGTGGAACATCCCTCTCAGAGGCATTAGTATGGTTCCTGGACACAAAAGCCACTTCAAACAAGGTTAGGACGAAGTGCTACTATATAGGCCACCTGGAGACATCTAAGCACTAGCAATGCAAAACACATATTTAAAATGGCCCAATTTTGCTGCTAAAACAGCAGCCTACATTTCAAGTTAGTGCAGTAGCTTAATTTTAGCAGGCTTACAGGTTTCTTGCACTTGCTGTAACTTGTCTCGGGTTGTTAGAGAGGATTGTTTGGTTTCCAGAAGTTTCAGAGGGCCGCCATTAAAAATGCTAGCTCTTCCAGCCA
Source organism: Fratercula arctica (assembly GCA_947846985.1). Classification (NCBI taxonomy): domain Eukaryota; kingdom Metazoa; phylum Chordata; class Aves; order Charadriiformes; family Alcidae; genus Fratercula; species Fratercula arctica. Next base: position 114,051,209 of record CANTUZ010000003.1, read on the forward strand.
CTTGAAACCGAGAGAAACCTGGAACAAAGGACTATGAACTTGCACCAGAGCCCCCCCACACGACGCAAACCACAGCTTATTTGTCCCTGCTCTAATTAGAGTTGACCAGATACAACAGAGTCCACAATCTACTGGGAGGTACCACCAGCAAGTGAGTGTTTGGATGGAGAAGAGCTGTTTACAGTGCTTGATAAATAATGTGACGCTGCTCTGCAGGTACTACAGAAGAAAGTGTTTCCTCCTTATCCACTGCTTACACGTTTAATAAGCAAGCTGGACTACTTAATTTCTTCTAATTAGTTTACATCCAGATAGGAATGACATCAGCCTTGGAAAAAGGTTCTGCCTGCTCTGCTAAGCTTGTGTTAACCACCAGCACGGACCTACACCAGATGAAACAATCCAAACCCTGGTCTCCCTCACGGTAGAGGCTGGATTGTCCGCTGCCCTCCCGCAGCAGGCTGCCTCTTGGCTCAGCTGGCTTCACGGCAGGGTTACACCACGCCGAAGTTTCCATTTGAGAGAAGAACTAGGTTAATCCATGAAGATGCATCACCCTTCTTATTTGAAGGAAATCGATGCCCCCATCATAACAAAAGAGGGCAATTACTCTCGTACAAGGTGTTTTGAGCTATAAAGTGTCACCTTGAAGAAGAATAGGAACCTCCCCCACCATGCCTGCAGGTAGGAGTGCTCAGAAAGAAAACAGCTACCGTTTGGCCACTTTCTTGTTCCCGTGTATTACTTCCATGACAATACGCATGGACGAGTCAAGTCGTGCAGCAATAGCCAAGGGTCAAGCGATGTTGCCGGCAGCAGTGACACGCTTTCCAATGACCGGACCACCGAGATCCCAACACAACCCTGCCAGTGCCCACGGCACTGCGATCTGCCACGTGAAGGACTGCGGAAGGTCACTCTGCTTTCTGCGCCCAGCACAAGAGGCTTTCTGCCACTCGGTGCAGAAGCGTAACTATTCCAGACAGGTGGGAAAGGCAGCTTCGTCTGTGTCACTGACATTTTGAATGGGGGGAGGGGGGGAAGGCTACTGTGATCATCAGAAGGGAAACAGCCCCAGTGCTGAGTCACCACAGAGAGCCCTGAGGACTTCTGCTGCTCCTCCACGTGTTCACCCAGGGAACCCCTCAACCTGAAGTGTCATCCAGGCCTGCCTGTCCCTTACGGACAGGAAAACTCCAGACAAGCATTTACGTCATATCCTTACCATTTCTATTAAGGAATATTTACAATACGGGAATTTTATCCAAACGCACTACAGAGGCTGCAAATTAACTGCAGTTTTTCCACTTTACTCAGTAGAAAGCTTATTCAGACGCTACGAGTGGAGCCCTCTCCCCATGGAAGAGGGGTGATTACGCTCACATGCTTGTCATTTTTAGCCATCTCATAACTACTCACTACCATGTGGGCCAGAAGGGGACGTGTCCAGAGCTACAGGCAGAGTTCACAGACTCAACGGTGCAGGGAAACTGGAGAGGTTTTGAGCAGCTCGAATCCTGCCGTGCGCTTTGCTCTGTCACTCCTTACCCAACTGCTGCTGTGGTTCATCTCCAGACAGGCTTCAAATCAATTATTCCCTTTCCGAAAGGAAAAAACACCCATTTTGATTCTGATGATCCTGCCCGCTCACCCAAAGCCTCATGCGCCGCTTTTTCCTTCCAGCTCGTCCAAAGGAGAAGACTCCATGAGCGACGTGCCCACAGGGAAAGCGGGGAGCGAGGGTCCCTCACCAGAGGAGAAAGGGACGGCAACTCGGGCTTGGTACCCCTCGAGAGGTGGCCGCAAGGTCTCCTACCCCCACACTCTGTGACCCCACGCAGAGCTTGGGGGGGGGACCACGCAGCGCCCCGACCTCCACCAGCACAGACCTGGAGCATGGAGCAAAGCGCACTTTGACGAGGCTGCGGGGACCAGGTTTGTGTGGCAAGGGCGAGCAGAGGCAGGGAGCCGCGGGAGAGCCATCCCCGAGTCACGGATGACACCTGGTGGCCGCTGCTGCGGGGATGCGGAGCTCCCCGGGGGCGGGGGGAAAGAGGTGCCCGCAGCCCTGCGGGGCTGCCCCGCACACCCCCGGCACAGCTTCCCCCCCCCACACCGGAGCTTTGAGGAAGCGCAAGCCTCAGGCGGTGTGATTAATTACGGGGCGGGGCGGGGGGAGAAGACGAAATCGATGTGGAGCAGAACCGGAGGGGGGTGGGCGGGCCGCCCCGCAGCGCTGCCCGGGCGGCTCCGGCGGGTCGCCGGGATGGATAGATGCCCGCCGCCGCGCCGGGGGGGTGGGAGGGAAGCGGGGCTGGTTTCCCGGGGCTGCCAGTGGGCACCGGTCACCGGGGGAGCCGAAGGATTCGTCCGCCGAGCCGGGCACCGGGAATTTTTTGTTTTAGCGGGCAGAAATCAAAAAGCGTCCGGGCGCACCCCGCACAGAGGCGGCCGGCCCCTTCCGAGCTCCCTCCGCAGCCGGGCTGTGCCAGAGGGGGCGGCAGGGGCACCCCCGTTTCAGAAGTCACCCGTGCCCGCGGAAAGGGGGGGGGACGCACACGACACACCACTTCTGAGCCACAAAGGGCCACATGCTCGCCCAAACTTACCGCTCGCCCCACCTCCGGGGCGCACCACGCCGGGCGTGAGCATCCCACCCACATCACCCCCCCCCCGTCCCGTCCCGTCCCCTTCCCCGGGCGCACCCAGGGGCTGCCGGTGCCGGCGGGGGGGTCCCCGGGCAGCGCCGGGGCGGAGCCGGCGGCAGGTCGGGAGCGGCCGCGGCGGGTCTGGTTTGAATTAAAGCCGCCGGAGCCCGCCGACGGCACAAAAGGCCACCGAAGCCCTCCTGGCAGGGCAGGGCACCGTCCCCCGCCGTAACCCGTGGCTAGGGGGGAGCCGGGGGGGGGTCACGGAGCGCAGCGAACCCCCCAGCCCATCCCATTCCCAGCCCGGTCCCGCCGCCCCACGTGCGCCGCTCACCGGGACAGCAGCCTGGAAGCAAAGGGCCACCAGCCACACGGCCACCACGTTGATCATCCTTCCTCCTCGCCGGGCCTCGGGAGCGCACAGCCTACCCCTTCTTCCCGTCGCCGCTCCTCCTCCGAGCCTTTTAAGTAGCTTCGACTTTTCTCCCTTTTTTCCCCTTCTTTTTTTCCTCTTTTTTTCTTTTCCCCTTCCTCCCCTCCCCTTCTTCCCAAGCCGCCGAACCAGCCTCCCAGCAGCGCTGTGCGGCGGCGAGGAGTTGAACTCTGTCTTTTAATGAACCCAACTGCAACAACCTTCACCTTACGGCCACCCCCCCAGCCCCGGCCGGCTCCGCCCCCCCCCTCCCCTCCCTTCCCCTCCCCTCGGCGCCCCGGCCCGCCCCGCCGCCCGCCCCCGCCCTACCTGCGCTGCCCCCCCCCCCCCCCCGCCGCCGCTTCCCTCCCATCGCATTTCCTCTGCGGCGTTCCTCCCGCCGAGCTTCCTTCCTCCTCGCTAAAAATAATAATAATTATTATTATTATTATTAATAATAATAATGTTAAAAGACCTCCCTTCCCTTTCCAGCCTGGGAAAATCGCGGGGGTGCGATGCTTCCCCCCCCCCCCCCCCCCCAACCTCCCCGCTTCCCCCGGCTCCGCTCCCGGCAGAGGGGAGGGAGCGCTGACCCCCGCCGGCCCCGCTCCCGGGACGGCTCCCCATCGCCGACAGCGGGGGTTTCTCCCCCCCCAAAAATACGGGTTTGGATGTGGGGGGGGTTGTCCTCCCTCCTGCCCCACCCCCCCGGGGCTGGCCCCTCACCCTCTGCCCGTGCCTTCGTCGCATCCCACCATCCCACCTTCTGCTGCCGGGGACAAGTTTCCTGGCAGCGTTAAAAGGCAGCGAGAGGCTGGCGGCGAAAAGGGCTGCTTGGAAAAGAAGCGCCCTCCTGCAAATTCCCTCCTTCTTTCCCAAACTCCTTCCTTCTGGAGTTAAAAGCAACTTTTCAGCGCTGCTGCGGGTTGATCTTTGCTCATCTCAGCGTAGATAGCAAAAAATGAGGCGGGCAACCATCCTGAAAAAAAAAAAAAAAAAAAAAGAAAAAAAAAGAAAAGGGCTGAATTTTATTACCCTGCTCACAGGGTCAGGGCTGGAGTTCCTGTTCCCTTCCAGGCAATTCAGTTGTCTTTTATTTATTTATTTATTTATTTATTTATTTTCTCGCATGTGTGTGTGCCAGCACATGTTGAAGTGTTGGCTATAAACAATGCGACTGAATGTGTGCGCAAACATCATTAAAAAAAAAAAAAAGGAAAAAGGCAGTTTTTAAGAATTAATACCTCCGCTGGGAGCTGCGGGAGCGCACCCTGGCTGCATGGCCGATGGGCACTGCGGAGCAGCTGGGTGGATGAGGGATGTGGCCAAGCCTGCAGGCATGGGACTGTGCTGCCCCAGGACTGCTCATGGGGTGGATACCCAAAAAAGAGCCATAACTGGTGCTTCCTGGGTGCTCAGGAGGCTCCTGGTGGGTGTTGGTCCGTCTCTGCCAGACCCAGGATCCCTTCCCACAGCTGTGGCCCAAAGGCTTCATAGACCTAATTGGATATTCAGTGTGGCTAAAACTGCTGTGATTTTTATCACGTGTCTTTAATTTCCCTGTCTCTTCAATTACTCATGCAGCCTTCCTAGGAACGACTCCTACCACAACGTCTTTCCCTCAGGTGAGCCATAGCCACCATGTTCTTCTCCCTGCGATGGGGCTGATGGGGAGAAGATGGTACCCATGGGGCCCCACAGCCAAGATGGCCACTGGCGCATGAGGTGGCCGGGCAGAATGGCGAGGTGGGGTGGAGAAAGGAGGCAAAATACAAGTCATGGGGGCATGCGGGTGGGAGATCAGGCTGCCACTGAGAGATGGATGGGGAGAGAGTGGCCTTTCTGAACCACATCTTGAACCTGATGCAACCAGAACCTTGGCGATGAGACTTTGGGGATGGGGCTTGGGACAGAGATGTTTGGCGCTGGGGCCTGCAGAGAGTGAGGCTGAAAATGTCACCTGGGCTTGGTGGGCAGGTAGTGACATCCAGCTGTGATGGCGTCCCTGGGAATGGGGAAATGCACGCCAGGCACGGTCACTGTTCTCGGCTGATTCTAGTGTAGCAGAGGCCGGTTTGGCCAAGGCTGCATCTGATGGACCCTTGCAGCCACGGAGGAGGGAGGAAACACTTCCACGACCGGTGGGGTTGCGCGACCTCTGGGTGTCACGCAAGTGTGGGCGCGCGGGTGTCCGAGGAGGTGGTAGATCAAATGGTGCAGTGGGACTTCCCACTGGATTTGCTAGAAAACAGTCAGAGCTGGATCGGGATGTTCTGGTCAGGGTCTGTGAATGGGGCACGGGGAGAACAATGCTGCGTTGGGAAGCCAAGTGTTTTCAGTGACATTCCCGTGCCCTCCGCTTGATCATTGAAGCATGCGAAGTATTGTGGTTTCACTCAAAAGAGCTCCATGCTGAAAAGCCAGATGAGACTTGTATGGAAAGGAGTTTCTTGGCAGCCCTGAGCTCAGGGGATGATAGGAGCTGGTTGCCTCTGCCCGGCGCAGTGGAGCTGTGGGGATTTCCCAGAACTGGATCAAGGGCTTCCAGCAGTGTAGCCCAATTGAACTCAGCCTCCCCTGGGGATAAGGGGCTGGTTTGAACTGTGTCCTGCCATGGGAAGAGGGGAAACGCAGCCGGGGGAGAAATCCAGCCCGCTGCTTCCGCCACCACCAGAGGCAAGGGGGGAGCAGGGATGGCAACTGTTGCTTTTGGGCAACCGCCACCATTCTTCACTGCGCTCTGCAGCAGAAGCCATCCTTCCTCGTCCCCTAATGAACGTGAGCATCACGCAGCAGCAGGAGCTGCCTGCCTGGCTTTCCAGGTGTCGGACCTATGCACAGTAGCGTGTGAGGGTGTGGCCACTGTCACCCCATGTCCCCACCTCGCTTTTGCCCACCAGCAGCGGTGGAGCCTGCAGAGCAGGTGACCACCTCTTCTCCTGAAGCCTGGTGCCATGTGTCCTCGGATGGTTTATTGATGGACTGTGACCAGATGGGGTGGGGTTAGAAAAAGCTGATTCTGTTCCAAGTTCCTTGGCGAGGGCTGGATTGTCCCTGTGTCACCAAGCTGGACAGGTTCACATGTTGCATCTCAGTGACTTCACCTGTTGACAAACTTGTTTGAGGATGTTACGGGCTGACACCTGGGGATGGAGAAAGGGAGTGTATTCCCTCATACATGGCGGGAGGTTACAGTATATGCAAATATTGAGATTGCGTTACGTACACAATTGTTCCCTGCCTACTGGGGCCGTGGACTTGACGGCTCACTGCTACTGGGTGCTGTCTCTGGTTGGCTTCAGATAGTTGGCTTCCCTGCTGATGGCCATTTTCTCAGTTGTTGCTTTTGTGCCAGAGAGAAAACTCTTTTTTTTTTTTTTTTTTACGCCCTATTTGGTAGCTCAGTTGACTAAAGGGGGATTATAAGAATGGGAAACTCACAGCTCCTTGAGCGTTTCCCTTCTGAGCTATAACGTGTAGACGAGGCTTTGAGTGAAAGCCCCGAATCTGTGTGGGGATTGCTGAGGAGGACAGAGAGCAAAGAGGGTGCCTTCAGACGTACGGGGCAGTTACAGGAAGTTAAATACGTTCAGTTAAGTGCGTTCAGATTGTGTCTGCCCCAGAAACCAGTTGGAGTGAGGTGGGAGATGCACCCGAAACACATAATGGTGTCTGGTAAGGGCTTGAAGTACCGTCACTGATGTTCCCTTTGGCGTCTGGGTTTTTCCCATGGATGGTGCCTCAGAACGGTGAGCTGGCAACGAAAGGTCTTGATCAGTGGCCTAAAACCTGGGGATGGAAGAGGAAGGATCATTTGTCCTGAGAGGGCCAGGAGGAGGTAGGACAATGTGGCTGGTGGCCTATTTGGAGACTGCAGAGACCAGGAAGGTTTGCAAAGTTTCATTCCCTCTTAGCCTGGAGCTTCTCGACTCCTTTCACTTACAAAGTGCCCCTGGCCAGTGTTTCTATTAGCCATGGCTCACACCACATCCTTCTCTTTCTAACTCCGTGCAGTAACAAAAGAGCAATCCGCCTGTTCCTTAAGTCAATACCGAGTGGAAGAACAAGTCTGTGGAGGAAGCAGCCTGGACCTTCAACCCTGTGTTACCAAAGCTTCCCTGCCAGCGTGTGTCGTGGGCGGAGTGATTAACTTCACTTGTAAGAGAGAAGTAGTGAAATGTTTATTAACATAAAACAGTGATTTAACAAAGTTAGTAGTGAATGCGACAGTGTTTTACGAGATTCGATGCCAGGGTACACTTGATTATTTACTGCATAGAGGCCAGGGTCAGACAAGCTGTCAGGGAGACCCTCCCGTTGAGTCACTAGGTTCGGAAAGGACCCCCTTGCTTTCTAAACTCCTTCTCAGAGAGGAGTCTAGGTGCGGCTGGATCCAGTCCTAGTCCCAGACTTGGTCAACGGTTTATGTCTAAAGGATTACATATGCGCAATCAATCCTTACGTCACTTAGCTAAGATTTCAACATTTAGCATGCCATTAGTCACTTACGAGAATCTGTTGCAGCAAGGAATCTCTCAACCTCGAGGAGTAGAACCTTAAGCAAGCGTCCCCACTCAAGGGGAGGTCCTGTCGTGCAGCCCGCTGCCATGCAGGAGAGCCCAAAGGGCTCTCGGGCTGTCCGCTATTTATGGAGTAAGATAATTGACCTATTGTCATATTCGCATGGGAACAAGATACCTAGGTTCCCACTCCAGACAGTGTTTTGGTTATGTTGCCAGCCATCTCCCACAGTTCAGGTGCAACTCATAACAACTCACGCTGATGGCCATGGCTTGAGCAGGAGCCGGAGGGGGGGAAAAGGGAAAAGGGGAGAGCACACCACCACAGTGTTCAACGTTTGGCTTCCCGTCACTGTGCTCGTTCATCTTCTGGGAGCCCAGACGCTGCCGTCCCTCATTCCCGAGACCGTCACTCTTTGTTCAGGGTGGTGGCACCGAATGCGCTTAACTCTCTTCCCACCTCCTCCCATGCCTCAGCGAATCCCCTGCAGTTTGTTTTGGATGTCCTTTTGCACCGATGTAGAAATAATGGATTCCGACCCTTTCAAATGCCGACTGTGATGGATAGCAGGATCACCTGAACCCACCCAGTTGGCTTGCACGGTGATATCTGATTTTGCTTGTTCCGTCCGGCCGCCTTTGCAGTGAGTCAGACATCTCTGAGCAATTCCATCTGCCTCCTGGCTCTCGCTCCCAGGAAGCCAGAGACCAAAGGAGGCTCCCCCCCACCTCCCGGGCCCACCCCAAGGCGTGGAGCGTGAAGTTCGCCTGAGGGGATGTCTGCTCCCATCTCCTTTCTTCTCCCCCGTGCAATGCTCGGGTGGAAGGCATGACCTTGCTTATTTGGACAGGAATAAACCTTCCCGCAAAAACTCTGAGGGTTTTTATTTTTCAGCTTAAACAACGCAATGTTTAATGGTCCAAGTGTCAGTGTCGCTGCAGCATCGGCTTTATAGATACCAACTGAATCAACTTGGCTGCCTTCCCCAAGAGTTTGGTGGCTTTTTTTCTTCTCCTCCATCCCCTTTCCCTGTGTCCTGCTAATGAGAACTTCTGGGTGGACACTGAAAACTATATATAAGTGTGTCTGTGCCACTAACCAAGTATTTCTTGACCTAATTTAGCAGAGCTTCCTTTGGCAAAAGCCCAGCTGGCAGTGGCATGCCACTTTTGTGATCGTTTTCATAAACAGCTGTAATAAAACCAGCTACATTTCTTTGCTGCTGCGTGTGAGGGCCTTGTAGGGTCCTGCACGCTCGTTACAGAGAGCCTCAGAGCTGGATTTCGGGGGCTGGTGGATCAAAATCTACGGCGGGGTTTCCCATTAGCCTCCCTGGGGTTTGGCTGAAGTTACGTGGCTGCTGCCCACAAGAAAAGACCGACTCGCCCTCCCTTAGCGAGCTCCTTTGCTGTAATACCGGCTGGTGCTTTCACTGCTCAACAATTTCGGCCGGCCAGACTCAGGGCTTGTGGACTGGGCAGGTATTTCTCAAAGCACTCCCCTGAATAACCACTTTTTTTTTTTTTTTTTTTTTTTTTTGTTGGTTTTTTCCTTGCCCAGGGAGAGACTCTCCTGCATTTCTGTGATTCACTTACCCGTGTGGTTAACTTGGGACAACCCACTTGCAGTGACTAACGCTGGTTTGCCGTGCGTGATCCCTCAACCTCGGCGACCTTAAAATAATTTGAGCACGGAGCGGGGTTTGCCCCGGCATGAAAATGAGCGCGGAGGGAAGGGTGTCACCATTCCCAGGAGCGTACAGGTGGGCAGCAGCTGCTGCTGGGGGCATTGGAGAAGAGGGAATAGGCACAGGGAGGGCAGAGCCCACCTATTTCCATGGCATCCCCTGCTTGGTACCTCCTGATTTTCCCTCTGGCAGCCAGCCTGGCTATTCTGGGGGAGTTTCCATCGATATTGTGGTCCCAGGAGGAACAGGAGCTTTCTTCAGACCTAGACTCGCAGGTAGGATGCCTGAGCTGCAAACCCTCTGACCACGGACAAGAAGTTGGACCCTTCATAGCTGCCTGCCATCTTGCAAAATTGGGGGGGGGGGGGGGGGGGGCTGGGATCCTTAGCGCCTTTTCAGTGCCTCGATGACCTCCGTGAGAATAACAATACGTATAGTTTTAATCCTACAGCTGGCTCTGGCAGTGCCACAGAGACCCATTATTTGCCTGGGAGAGGTGGGGACTCCAGGTCAAATGAGGTATAATCTCTTCTCAAAGGACTCCTCTATTTTCTCCGTGTGTTCCTTTATCGTCCTCATTTGTGACAGAGGCTTCTGGATGCTCAAATAACTCACACAGAACTTTAATAAAAGTTCTCCTTGTGGGGTGTGGTGCCTGTTTCTCTCTGACCATACCAAATATACAGTGTAGTCTTGGACTCAGCCATCAGTTTTCACAAAAACCAGTGGCGTACGGTTAAAAAGTTCCAAACAGAGGTGAAAACGCAAGGGTTTTAACCAAAATAGAGAAGTATTCAGTCCACGTGAAACATGTTAACTGTGTGATTCCACACTGTCGCTTTTAAACAGCCAAGTGACTCGGGTTAGGTGCTTCTGCTACACGGGGAATTCGAGTGAGCACGTATAGCTCCAGGAATTCTGCCAAAGCGGGTTTAATACTCCTACGTATGCAAAAAAGCTGTGGCCTTGGAAGAAGCAGATGCTGCAGCAGAGCGCTCACGAGAGCAGGGTTAGGCTGCACCAGAGCTTTCAGTGCCATTTCAGTAACCGCCGGTCAGAACAGACATTTACAACATTGTGAAAAATACTTTTTTTTTTTTTTTTTTCCTTTTCATCAGCCTGTGAGCTGGACCCCAGCCTCGCCGAGGGTCCCTGAGGAATGCTGCTCTTGGGCTAACTTCAGGTTTTAGCGCTTACTCTTGCTCGCAAGCGTGACTACACCGTGAATTTGCTATGATATAACATACAGGTTTTCTTCCTGATTAACCAAAAGGATGCGTCTTGTTGTAATTATCATCCTTCATTTAGCATTTCGAGGCCACTTACCCGTTTCCGCCGATGTTGGCTGTCTCAGGGCTGTGTACTGCACTGCCGCATCCCTCCAGGCGGTACAAGTGTCTCTCAGCCCTTGCTGTCATAGCGTTGATTCACCCATCGATTCCCCACCCATCCTGTCTCATCCTGGACCTTCTCACGCCCTCATTAGGAGAACGCCTTTGCCCGGCTCCCGTTGTCCCCCCACCTGGCAGCGGGGTCGGTGTAACCCCTACCCCAGGTAGGTTTGTGCTCCTGTGCCCCAGGGATGGAGCTGAGGCAAGGCTGGAGCCGAGACCAAGCTGTGCTTGGGCATCAGCGAGCATTACTGGTGAGTAACCACCACCATGGGGACGTCTGCTGGACATCCCCAGTTCAAAAGAGACAGGGAACTACTGGAGAGAGTCCAGCGTAGGGCAACAAAGATGACTGAGGGACTGGAGCATCTCCTTTATGAGGCAAGGCTGAGAGAGCTGGGACCCTTTAGCCTGGAGAAGAGAAGGCTGAGGGGAGACCTTATTAGCATTTACAAGTATCTAAAAGGTGGGTTTAAGGAGGATGGAGCCAGACTCTTTTCAGTGGTTCCCAGTAACAGGACGAGGGGTAACGGGCACAAGCTGGAACATAGGAAGTTCTGATCAAACATGAGAAAATACTTCTTTACGGTGAGGGTGACAGAGCACTGGAACAGGCTGCCCAGGGAGGGCGTGGAGTCCCCTTTTCTGGAGACTTTCATGACCCGCCTGGATGCAGTCCTGAGTGATGTGCTCTAGGCAATCCTGCTTTAGCAGGGGAGTTGGACTAGATGATCTCTAGAGGTCCCTTCCAACTCTGAAAAATTCCGTGATTCCGTGATCTACCCAGGTGGGAGGCAGGGTGCACGGCCGGAGGGAGGAGAGCACAAGAGGGGACATTGATGGGTGAGGAACTGGAAGACAGGAGGGGAGGGAGGGCTGCAACCCCGGCTGGGCTGTGGGGCGGGTTTCTGCAGTGCTGACCTACATGTCCATGGGGGAGAGAGGACCTACGTGTCCATGGGGGAGAGAGATGGGGTTTTACCTTGGGTTTAAGCTTTGTGTGGCGTCCCTGCACGCTGCCTGCCCTGCTCTGAGCAGCACTAACTCTGGCAGGGTGAGCGCAGATATTTTAATTGCTTAATTTTTTCAACTTTTTTTGCTTCCTCCTTCTTAAAGTCTGATTTCTTTTTCAGTGATTGTGAAGTTAGCTGTACTTCACAGGGAGGCCTGGAGTGAAGGTTTTGCTGTGCAGAATGGTGTCTTTTTATTAGTACTATCTTTTAAAGATACCGCTGGGTTCACAAGGTGCTCCTTCTCCCTTCCGCCTCCCCTTCTCCCAGTATTTATAATCCAAAAAATCATAGAATCATAGGATTGTTAGGGTTGGAAGGGACCTTAAAGATCATCTAGTTCCAACCCCCTGCCATGGGCAGGGACACCTCCCACTAGACCAGGCTGCTCAAAGCCCCATCCAGCCTGGCCTTGAACACTTCCAGGGATGGGGCATCCACAGCTTCTCTGGGCAACCTGTTCCAGTGTCTCACCACCCTCACGGTGAAGAACTTCTTCCTAACGTCCAGTCTGAATCGACCCATCTCTAGTTTTAATCCATTCCCTCTAGTCCTACCATTACCCGACATCCTAAAAAGTCCCTCACCAGCTTTCTTATAGGCCCCCTTAAGATACTGGTAGGCCACTATAAGGTCTCCTCGGAGCCTTCTTTTCTCCAGACTGAACAACCCCAACTCCCTCAGTCTGTCTCAGTCTGTCCATCAATCATTATGGTTGTTTATTACGTGGTGGTTACAGCAGCTTTGAGCATGTGGTGGGAATGTCTATGCTTGCTTTCTCCATCTCTCATCCCACCCTATAATGCAACATAAAGCTCTTCTCTCTCCCACCCCCAACAAACCCCTTGAGCCTATTCCTGCCTTTTATTCCCTCCCTCCCCCTTTTAACCACTGATGTATAAGTTGCTTATTGGTTTCTGGTACCCTCTGGCTGAGGAGACACGTTGTCTATATGAAGGTGTCCAGTGCCACCTTAGATGTAGGAAGTAGAAGGAGTAGAAGGTAGAGGCTAGGCTGAGGCAACCTCCTAGGAGATGTTCACCTGCCTTGTCCAGGTGTTTGGGATGCTCGAGGGTCTCTCAAATGGCAGTGGATACCTAGGCAGGCAGCGGGATCTGTTCCCAGTGGATGCGTCTGCGTGGAAGTGTCTACACTTAAAGAGAAGTGGTTTTAAACTGGGACGGTGTCTCCTCCATAGCCCTGCTGATGGAGTGTAGCTGTGTGACCGTCGTGGGAGTATCCCTCGTACCCCTTCTCGAAGCGGGCAGCGTGAGGGGTTGCAGCACTTCACAGGAGCGTGGAGTGGGTGACCTTTAATGCCCTGATCAGATCTCCAGGCTTTGGGTTCCCCACGTGTGGAGGGGGCGGCACACAGGGAAGGGCTGGATGAGAGCCCCTTTCCCAGCAGGATGCGAGCTTGCATGACTCCCAAACTGGGATGAATAATCAACCCCTTGCTTCTCCTGAGACACATGACGTTTCAAGGAAATGGGAGGCATCATGTGAATTTTGGAGATCTTAAGATAGTCAGTTTTCAAACAAAAAGGCTTTTTAAGAGCCAAATGGCCCAGCTGAATGAGATCAGTGTGTAGCCTGGAGCTCTGACACGGGTGAACTCTGCTCCGTTCATCCCATCCCTCCACGCAGGGGGTTGGAATTGACCCTGTGGCTTGCATCGAGTTTGTCCAGCCTCAGCTCTTCAGCCCTCTGTAATCCTTGCTTAACGAGTGATTGCTCTGATTGTTGTACCAGCCGCTGGAAGCCAGGTTACATGCAAAGGTGTGGAGCAGGGAATGGCACTGGGACAGACCCACCAGACCTGAGCCCAACGGAGAAGCAACTGGGCTGAACCCTTCCCCAAGATCCAAGCTTGTACGAGCAGCTGATCTCCTGAAACCTCTCCTCCTGGATTCATTCGGGGCGAGGGAGAGAAATGCAAATGCATTTTAATGCTGTATTTCAGCTCTCTTGGAGAAAGGGAGATAAGGATTACACAGGGGAGGAAAGAGAGGTCTTCATTCCCACCAGGGAACCTCTAACTTCTGGTTCTCCTGAGGCAGAGAAAAGGGTGCCTACATTTGCACTCGTGGGAGAAGAGAATCTGGCCGTGAACGTGCTTTCTGTCACCATCCCCCTCGCTGGTCAGGCTGGCTGGTGCCTTCTGCCACCACCTTCCTCTGTGCCACCCTTGCCACAACACTCCCCTTTCTTGCAGTTTCCGCTGGCCCTCAGTAAGCACTTGTAGATCTTTGGGGACCTTTATTTTGGGACCTGCTTTACGTGACGCCTGAAACAGCTTCTGTAACACTGTGAAAAGCCCTTTGATGGGAGCAGACTGTGGTCCTGCAGCCTGAGAGGGCACAGCAAACTCGACCTGTAGGGAGAGGGACCTCAGCAGGCTTGGCCAACTCCTCGCCAGTCCCCACTGGTGACATTCCTCTGCAGCGGCTGAGGACCAGGGCAGCTCCGCGCTGCTGCGGGGACACACGATCCGTAGCCAGCAACCAAAGGGAGCGTTTGTGAAACCGTAGTGTGTGAACCTGCCTTGTCATCGGCAGCCAAGCGGGCTGTGGTCCTCAAACAACCTCCACCACCTCAGCACTGTCATGCCAGGGAAGGGCTGTCTCCCTCCCTGCCCCCCTTGGGCTTGGCTGGGAAAGGATCCGCAGCCGAGCCGGGGAAGGGCTGCGGTGCCAAGCGGCTGCCAGGAAATCTGAACCCTCCAGGCAGGTCTGAAGCTCCAAAGAAGCTCATTAGGGGCTGCTCAGCTCAGCTCAGCTCAACGAGGGGTTTCTCCCTGTCCTGTGGTCTGGTACGTCAGCTCTGTCACCCGCAGTGTGTCCCTGACTCCCGTTTGCAGATCTGGGTACTTTAGGGATCTGTAGGTTCTGTGTGAGCAGAGGAGGAAGCGGCAGAACCCCCTTGTGCCCAGAGTACTACCACTGGTGAGAGAGTGAACATTTTATTCCTACATTCGTTCTTACTAATGAAACAAAGAGGGTCTTTAGGTCTTCCTACATTTCAGCTGCTATATAAAAAGCCTCTGGAGCATTTCCGATCTGTTAGTGATGGGGGAAATGCTGGTCCCAAGATATATTTCGTACTAGGCGAGTCTGGGAGAAGCGAGGTGGAGGCAAGGATCTGGAGAGCAGAAGCTACCCACTCCCACCCGCCTGCGTTAGGAGTCGTGCTCCATCTTGCGCTGCCGGTGATGCAACGAACGGTTCAAGCTGTGCTAGAAGCCCAGCCCAAATTCAGGAACAGAAAGTGAACCCGCCCAGCTCCTTGTGGTTAGGACGTACTCCTCTGAATCGAGGGAGCTGGGTTCAAAACCCTGAGGCTGATCAAGGAAATGAATTCAAGCATCTCATTTGCTGGGCAGGTTCCCCAACCACAGAGCCAGTCATGCAAAAGGAGGAGGCTCCGTCCAAAGGGCTGATGGAGGAAACACCAGCACTTCAGTTAAACCCGTACGCTTGGTCTTCCCTACTGGCTCTCTGCCCCGATGCAGGGCGGTGGCTTCCCGACAGCCTCTATGTTCTCAAACTTAATGTGAAACGTTGGGATTTGGTTCACTCTCTCGGAGAAAGCAGTTGCCTCCTCTCCTTAACCTGCACCAGCAGGGAAAAGCCCATGTACTGTATTGGCTCTGGAGGGCTATCAACACCCGATGGACATCCTTCCATCCCTTTCACCTGGGAGGACACCACCGATGACTGGTCTTTCCATGATAATGGTGCTGGTTTCTAACCCCTCCTGCTGACAGAGAGGGGGTACCTGGGCTGCTCTGCCACATAGGAGTGCTGACACCCCAGGCTCCTTCTGCAGCATCACTCAGATGGTCTCTTCCTGGGTGCCAGGATCTGCGTTTGTTAACTTCTCCTGAACCTCTCCAGCCCAATTCTGCACACCAGCCCTTAAGGAAACACAGAGACTTCACATTGAAACTCTTCAGGCAGAGTAACACATCAAAACATGATCAAAACATCAGTATTGCTCATGGACTAATGAGACTTTTGTGATTGCTTCAAGCACTACCAGTAGCTCGGTCAGATGTGAACCTTAGTGGTAAACTGACAGACGCTCCTACCCTGTTGTGGGCTGGGGCAGCTGGGATCAGATACAGCATGTGGTTCCCCCCCCCCCCCTTCCTTCCTCAAGCAGCAACATGGGACTACATCATCAGTGAGCAAAGCTACAAAATGACCTGCCACGCTCAGGACAGGCGATGCCCAGCCACCGTGGTATAAAATTAATTCAGCGTTCGAGCACTGCGGCTGCCCTGACTGCAACCCTTCAGCAGCAAACTGCTTTTCTGTCGAGTTAGCACTAGGTCTCCTCCCCAGGCGCACGACTTCCAGGCAATCTGCAATTTTAATTCCAGACCAATTCGAGACCAATCATCAGGTCTTGAAATGCTTTTGCGATTGTTCTCTCAGCTTTACTTCACCGAATGACACGGTGGGACTTATCACCTCACTGTTTACCCATTTTCCTAGTTACTAGCGTGTTGAACATCAAACATCCTCATGGAACAAAACTGACTGACAGATCAACCCAATGACCACGCTACTACGCAGCGAGTCACGAGCACCTCTTCAAATGCCTGCCCCTTAGAGCAGCGGGAAGAGTGACTGAACTGGTTTCTGCATCTCCACCAGCACTCTAAACCATCTGGACGTTACGCCCCCAGAAGCCTCAATCTTCCCCATACTCTGATGAAAAACTATCAGCGGATCGAGCAGTCAGCGAGGGAGGCAACTGTATGGTGGTTCTGTCTGTTAGGGGCCACTTAGGTGAGATATTTTAACACCACAAAGCAGACCCACTCACCTTGAGCTAAAAATGGTCCTTTGAAAATATCCTGGGCAGTAACAGAAACGAGCGTGGATCCAGCAATGCCAGTGACCGCTAACAATTCTAGCCAGGAACTCCTCCTGGATCCAGCGGTGGGTGAAGAACCTGTCATCAGGCTGTAGCCTGGAAAGATTTTTTTTTCCCCCTAAGATAATATGAAAGTTTAGCTACTCAGAACTAGCCTCTGGAAACTTAATGATCTAATAACACGGTTCTTCAATAATTGACCGATTCCCATCAGGTCACTAGAAATGAGTAGGACCTTCCCGAAGCTGAGCTCCACAGAGAGCAGACAAGTCGTGCAACTGAGAATATAAAGAATGGCTGGTTTCCTACAGGAAAAACACAAGACCAGATGTATTTCACACAGTGTTATTCACACTTTTTTTTTTTTTTTTTTTTTTTTTTTACAGTATATACATGTGAACATTACATTATTCAATATGAGCCACCTGGAGTCAAACCTAATCAACCTGGTCCATAAACAATCTATATCAAAAAAGCGATATTTGAGCAATAAGTCGAGTGGTTCTACCCAAAGCCTAAAATAGCTGAAAGGAAAAACAGCGATTTTCATGTTCCTGGATGGAATTTGTGCAAAATGATTTTAAGAGAGCAAGTGGAAGATTATGTTCAAGATACTGAAAGCACTAACGATGATAGTTCTAGGACTGTTTAAATTCAACCATGGCATGAGTGCTACAGGGACAAAGTACTGGGGGACATGATCAGCTTCTGCCTGGACATCCCCGAAAGCCCGACTTCCTGTCTCACATGTTGAAGAGAACGTCAGCTCTGGGGGTTATAACGCACAGGGTAAAAACAGTCACTGAGGAGAATTCATGTGTCCAAAGGAGTGGCTCCAAAGTCACCCTTTGCATGGCGACGGGAAAGCTCTGGCTCCAGTGACAGGGCTTGTACCTCTCGAGAGGAATCTTGTCAACTGCCACGCAAAAACTACTTGGCAATTAGAACTGTGCTTACGGAATGCCGGCACGAAATGACAGATTCAGAAACTGGAAGTAGGCCAGAACAAACGTTCCCATTTGCCTATTAATGAGTTAACGCTACCATTAAAAAAACAAGTAGCGCCTCAAATGTATGCTTTAATAAGATTTATGTAAACCTGATATAAACAGTAATACGACAGAATTCCTTACACAAGTTACACCACCACTATTTTCTTTCCTCATGATCAGACCCCTACCGTAACAGCCTTTTATTTGATCAATGCTCAAGACGTTGCTTCCAAACTACCTTGTTGATCAAAACTTTAGGTTAAGCCATCCAAATGAATGTTTTACACAAAATACTTACTTCCACAACATACAAAGCACTTTCTTTATCTTTCAGAAACTGAATATACAAAGTAAGCTTTTTCCAAAATATTTCCATAGGCAAAGGATTAAAAAGGATTTTAATTATACACATATGGTCACAATTCTGCCTTAAAAAGATCATTGGGAAATGTACATAAGGCCGCTTGTAAATGTACATCATCTTTATGTTACTGTTACAATGTCATATGTCCAGAGAAAAAAATTGACAGTATCATACATATTTGCTTTACGCTGGGAGGAGGCTATTCAAAAATACAGTACTCTTCTGTACAAAAAAATCATGCCACATTTATTAAGATGGAAGAAGCATTGGTTTCTGCGATAACCAAATATTTCAGTCCATTTCTTACTATGCTTATTATCCCGACTTAAAATTTGAACAGACTGATTTCCCAAAGTGTCCATATTAACAGAATCAACAGCTATGTTATAAACAAAACATGTTTCTCACAATAGATAAAAAGAAAGCCGGTTCATATTTCTGAAACCATATAAAGATAGAATTTAAAAAAATCACTCTTGATTTGCTGAAATAAATTTACATTATACAACACTATATGCCAGGGGGATAAAAGGGAATGGGGATATGAATATACACTAAAATGCAAATTTTTGTCCCAAAAAGGGGTAAAACAAATTACATTTACAGCATGAAGGTTTACAAATGTACATCTGTACAACCAAGTTAAGCATCACTACTAAATTAGCAAGGCTTGTAATAAACATTGAAACGAGAGATTTGTTTTCAAACTGTAAACTTACACCTATTAACTACACGTATACAATGCATATATTTATAGGAAGCAAAAAAGCTATCTGAATATTTAATCAATCATGCTTAAATGTTGAGCTATCAAGTTTACTTTTCAGTGGCCCCTTTTCTCTTCATCAATACCTATTTCTTTTGCATCTACAGTGAGAAAGCAAAATAAACGCTCAACACTTTCAAATCCTTACAATTCTATATGCAAAATAAAAAAATACAGATCTCTACTCTTCCTGCCTTGTAAAACTGACTGTAAAGTTAATACAGGGTTCACTCCTTTTCCAACAGCGTACTTTACCGAGTGGAAGTACCACCATCATTTTAATCCCTCTACCTTGTACAACAATTAAATATATAAGTATATACAGCACTTTTATTTTTAATACATCGCTAGAGAAAACCTTAGGGCACCGTTTTTAAAAAAAAAAAAAAAAAACAAACCTGTATCCACAGCAAGTGAAAGCTAGTCTTTTGAAGTTCCCACTGTTTTGTTATTCCCTACTTTAATTTGCTGTGCCCTGTTTATTATTTGGATAGTATGTTGTGAACCACCAAAATACAACTTAACTTTTCAACATGTTAAATAATGTTTATGCAGCTGATCAATTTTAATCTGGTATAAAAGACTTCACACAAAAGGGAAAAAATAAGGATTAATTCTATATACAACTCTATAAACCTGTTGTGCTATGATGCTGGGCAGACCTACCAGATTGCAAGCCAGTGTATTAAAAGAATACTGTACTTTTTCCCTTTAAAAACTATTTCAGTGACTTTACAAGGTAAAAATTTACAAAATATGTGACAGCTATTTTGATACAATTACATCATATACAGGCATTCTGTGCTTTGCCAGCCATCCAATCTGATAGGTCTCCGGATCAGGGCTGGAGATATTTTTTCTTTTCTTTTTTTTAATAATTCACTCCCCAAAAATATACACAAGAATAAAAATTTTACAAATGGATGAACAAAGTCAATAAATAGATTTAAAAAAATCAGAACATTTAGAGTTAAGTTGTATGTTTTGATCATTCACAATTCAGTTTTTCTTCCATTTCTTTTTGTCTTTTACAGCATCCCATTTGGTGGTCCACCAATTGGCCCCAGATCAGCGCTGTTCTTCAGGTAATACTTTTCCAGCTTGGCCAGAATGTGTTTGCCATAGGTATATTTACGCAGAGTTGTGATGTGGGGTCGAATCTGTAAGAAGAAACCCGTTAATTTCCCCCCCCCCTCAAAAATATCAAGTAGAGGTTACTACACTTTAAAAATATTACGTAAAAAAAAAAAAACCCAGTATGTCAGAAGCCCGTATGTCAAAAATTTGGAAATTTCTGGAAAGATGTAGAAGTGGTGATTTTGACTCACTAAGCAACTGGCGTACCCGTTGCAGGAAAGGGGAGGCAGCCCTTTTGTGGGAGCGCCCTGTTGGTGACTGGGGGAAGCACAGCTCCTGCTGGAATGTACTGGGGCCCACGTTAAATAGCCTAGGGCAATTATGGCAATAGCACTTTTGTCCATGTCTGGGTATTTTAAGTAGAAAATGTGCCTGTATGTTAGGAAGTGTGGGAATCTCTTTTGGGAAAACTGCAGAATGGATTTAAACCAGCAACCCGCAAATAAAAAGAGAAACCTGTATTTCTTCTCTGATATTAATAAAGATGACAGATACTGCATTTTTATATTAAAAGTATTTTCACAGAAAAGCTGGCACAAAGAAAGGATAGGAAATCCAACTTTGGAAACTTTTCTGTAGATTTACGTTTTTAGCTCAGTGCTCAGAGACCTGGATATATTCTGCTTTATCAAACTCCACTGAGTTTAGCGTTTATACATCAAGTTCTGGATAACAGAAAGTGAGTTTTACACCTAGAGGGAAAGATACTCTAGCAGAAAAATCAGTATCGGTATTTTCTGAAGCAATAAAACTATATACGAATATACCTTGTGCATTATTATCTTCCGCTGAGCAGGTTCAGCCATATCAATCATCTTCTGAACAACATAGTTGGCGTACTGGTCCTTCATCATGGTGTATAAGGCACTGTGAGGACCATCATTCTGGCAACAGACCTCATCAATAAGTAACGCTCTTTCAGCACGAGAAGCATGAGTTACGCATTTTTCTACCACATTGCTGAAAAATAAGACAAATGCATTCTGTGACTTCAGATCTAAAATTCTTTTAAATAGCAATTTTAAGTTTATCTGAATGGTTCAAGTGTCTTAACACCACTAAAATGCCACGGCAAACACATCAAGTCCTGACTTCCAAATCTTTAGTCTGTAATGATTGAGGAAGTTAAAGGATTATACACTCTTACTCATGTAAAAAAAAAGTAATTTTCCGATACTTATTATCTTGTAGGAGAGATTTTCTGCTGGACCTACAGTAGATATACTGGACCTCAGGCTGCAGATATATTCTAGTACATCTATTTTAGCTGTGGGCCCTTTGAGACACAACAGAGAAGCTGCCTGCTTTCTGAAATAAAAGTGCTTTTCAGGAGCATGCCTAGATCAGTGATACTGTCAAATATTTCTTTTTGTAGAGGTAAGTCTCTGAGCTTCCAGATATCTCAGAAGCTGGAAAGGACGTCAACGGTTGTAAGACAGCAAAGTGCTTCTGGTCCTAAGCTTGTCCTTTAGAAATCAAGCAAGTTCCAAGGAGAGGATTATGAACAGTTCTATTTAGGCAAAGAAAAATAAAATCCAGGTAAACTTGTCAGTTTGCATACAATCAATTTTTTAAACAAATGCCCCCATAATGTCACAGTGCATTTCTACTTAATGTTGATGAGAAGGTTAGTCTCACTAAATCATCCAGCATGGATTCCAAGGTGTGTTTTCCTTAGCAAAAGGCATGTAATCTGTATTTCGGAAAAAAACACTAAAGGATGAGTTTTAGGTTCTAATGTTAGAGTAGTTCAGGACTCCTGCAATAGTCTTTGAGACTTCCTAATGCATAAAATCCTTGTCAGGCTGAACCACCACTTCGGACTTGTAAATTGCTTGGCTGGACAGTCAGAAGTCCCAGCTCATCATCATCAGAGTATCCAGCAAGTTCTAGGAGAGGTTTTCACCTGGCTCTGGGGATCCTCACAGGCAGACTTGGAACCCATTCTCTGCACTTATATAAGGTGAACAAAAGCCATCCCATGAACCCATGGAATCTTCTTTGTTTTGCTACAGAACAGCATTTCCCCTTTCCCTTCCTGAAATCTAGTATCAAACACCACTACCGTTCATCTCTATAAAAATATGAAATTTCATCAGGCAAGTTACACAATAGAAAAAAACCACATCACATCCTTTTTGTAACACAATTAATAAATCCAATACTACAACTTTAAAAAGATAAGTGAACCTTTAATATATGAAGGCTGTGCAATACCTGGCAAATTTGTGCTGACTCAGAGCTAGAACTTTTCCTCTTATTTCTGAAACTATTTTACTCTTGTCTTCAGGACGACCGTGCTCCAGTACATGTTGAATAACGTAATTTCCATATTGATCCTGAAAATAAGATGACTTCAATTTTCTTTTGTGTTCAAACCAAGTAATCCATACAGCTTTTGTACATTCGTATAAACTTTCAAATTACTATTTGCACAGGTACAAGAAAAAATACAATAATGTCAACATAATAGAAACAATGTGATGCAAGAAATATTGCATCAAGAATTACTTAATGGCCCACAAAATTTAAAATTTAAAAGTTTTATGCAAAACATAAGTAATCTGTAAAAACAGCAGCTTGCTAGAGTACCTTTTATCCTCTTAAAGAAAGAAGTCCTCAAAATTAAGATCCTAATTCTTTAACAGCTGTAATATCTCCCTGAACTTTGGTTCCCCAAGACAGTTAGGTTTTAACTAGAGACCTGTATATACAAGAAACCACTGAGAAATAAACTAGACCATGAATATGTAGCAATAGGCAATTCTTGCCTTTTTACATGTGGAAACTCCTACTGAACATTGAGTTCCTTCCAGTATTTTAGACTGATTCAATTTCAAAGCCATTTGTAGCACCCATTTTGTTCATCTGAGACAGGAAATCATGTTCTTTTGCCTTCTTTTAGAAAAGATGCCCTTTTTGTATAAGAATATGCAACATTTGTATTTTTACAATGTATTTGTGTTTAGACATCAGAAGTTATCTGAAGGACATCAGAGTGAATCAAGATAAACTAGGAAAAAAGCAATCTTTGCAATAGGAAATATACTAATTCTGTGCATTTACAATGTATATTCGAAGCTACGGTCAAAATTGTAAGGAAAAGGCTTTTTTATATCTTCTTTGCCTCCCAACTTCCAAATTCATTTTCATTAAAACTATGGAAGGAAAGAAAAACAAAAAATCAATGTCTACAAAACTAAAAAGACGCAAATGCATTTAAACTATTTCTTAAACTAAGAAATAGGAATAAATTATGACAACAATAAAAAGCTCTGAAATGCATTAAAAAATTAATATATGCACTAACCTGCACTAGCTGTTCTGTGTGTTGATGCAGTTCTTCTAAGATTGGCAGAGTCTGCTCAGCAGTACAGTGTTCCAGAATACGCTGAATTACTCTACAACCATATGGATGAGTTGAAAGTACAAATACCTTAAAATAGGATTGCAAACTGGAGTTAAACCAACCGAAGTTAACAGATATAGTAATATTACCATGTTCAAAATGGAACCGAACATGCCAACTACTTCTATTAAAAAAAGTTTTGCCTGCCAATATCAGAATTCCACCTCCAGTAGAAGTCAAGAAAAGACGACAATACATTTTTTTGTATGTCAAGGACTCCAGTAATTACACAACTATGAACTCAAGTTTTCATTACAATGTTTCTACCCTACTTAGCTGTGAAGGAAAGCCTGGAAGTATGACCCTTAGTTAAGGACTGTTCACCTTTCAAGTTTTCCTTTTAACTTTGTACTTCATTTTCAAATTTTACAAGTCAAAATCTTGTTCATTCCTTTTGCTTGCTTCTCTAGAAGTCAGGTTTGTGTTTCAGGGATTAATTCAGAAAATTTAAGAGTCAGTTTCGGTCAGAACTGAACACAGAATCTTGTCTGATTAGACATAGATCCAAACGATGCAGGCAGACAAAAAAAAAGATATGTATTGTTACACGACATGAGTAAACGGTGCTATTTTCCATTTGCCACTCAGATTAGCTAGTATTTTTTATGTATAAGGATGGATGATGGATGTCCAGTAAAGAGTGTGACGTTTTAGTCAAGGGGATCTATTTACAGTTTAGAAACTGCATCTCATCTACCACATACACACTTTTTGGTGTAAAGAGACCCGACCCTAGAAACCTTGGTATGCCATTTACTGACCCGAGAAACCTTGGTATGCCATTTACTACTATGTACAACAATAATTCAGGTATTGCTGTTCTGTAAAACGTGAGAGAAGGATATTGTAGATTTTGTTAAGAAATACATTTGGCCATCCATTAAAGTAAAACTTAGTAACACAGCCAAGGTAGTAAGATTTTACAGTTCTTCGAGACTATAAAAGTACATGTTTGTCTCAGAGTATTAAAATCTTATTTAGCTGTAGCTTGTTCTCTAGCCTGCAGCACAATGTCAATCTTATTTTAATAACTTTTTTGGAAACAAAGCAAAAACCCCAACCTTAAATAAACAAATACCACCCCTCTTCACTTAACACTAGCCCATATGTAGGCAACAGATTAGTATATTTCTTCAAAGTATTTCCTTAATGATAGACATTAATTGGGAAACACTGGAAGACAGACTTGCAACATAAGCAACAGAAGAAGAAAAGGGAAATTTTAATGAAAAATATATGCCAGAAAGCAGATACTTTATTATTACCATAAAAAATGGCAATGTTAAAAGTTATAAAGGAAATTTGAAATGGCATATCACAAAAGTCAAACAGGAAGCCTGGTCTTAAGCCAAATACCTCTATTGGTATTTATAATGCATCCAAACAGGTCTTTCTAGAGACTCATCTCCAACAGATTTATCTTTTTACAGCATTTACAGCTTTTCCGTTTTATTATCCCTTTTTTATCCTACTTAAAACCAGCTGACTGCAAAGTGTCAAACACTATCTTGTATATGCAAATGATGGGAAGAAGTCTGCAAATCAAAGCAACCCTACAGAAAAGGAAACGAACTGTTGGCACTACCTGTCCTTTGAATGCATCAATGATGAACTGGAGCGACTGGGGTTGAACACACTCAATACATTTCTGTACAACGTGGTTTCCATTTTGATCTTTCACACATTTCAGAACATGACCATCCAACTCTTTCACCATTTCATTCTGGAAAAAAGATTATCCTTGTCTTTACAATGATTTTTTTTTTTTGTATTCCCCCTTCAAAGCAATATTCCATTTCATCCTAACTATCCATATTCACTGGTGGTTTACCTGTGTAGCTCAGCAATTTAGTTTAAACAACTATTTCAGTCCCTAGGGCATTTCATAATGAAAGGAACAATCAACAACTTAAGCAAGTAAAAAGAGGGATGCAATAAAGAGAAATAAAATTAAAAAAAGTATTGCTCTAACTTACAATTACCTGCTGGTCAGGTGAGATTGACTCAAGTGCTTTCTGAATAACACGGCAACCATACATCTGTAGGGCTAACGGCAGAACATGACCACGTATGCGTGTTGCTAGGGCTAACTTTTGATCCAGACTTCCAAACTAAAAGAAAATAAATATGCTGTTAACAAATGAAGACATAAATGAAGCAATATTACATGTCAGAGTAAGTACTTTCATGATGTATTACAGGCTTACTGTGCTCCTTGAATGATTTTTCCCCTTGTATTTTTGCTGGGTATATTTACCAGGAGCTTTTATATTCTAAACGCAACATTTTTTTAACATTCCACATTCCAGCTACATACCTGCTATCAAATGCATGACCTTGAAAGACAACAGAAGAGATCAAAGTAGTTTCTACTTGACTGTCTGTAGAAATATTTAAGTGCAATAACCCGCTTATTTAGACAAATTATGCCAGGCAAATTAATTACAGATTACTGTAACATATTCATTCAAATCAGATATTCTCTGATATCTCAGATTTGTATAGGTCAGTGTATCTTACATCTTGTAAACAGTAAGCAAGCTGTAACAGGAGGGGGCGAGGGGTCAAAGATATCAACCCCTGAAGTAGCTTCTTGGTAACTTCACATGGCTTGAAGGATCATTCTTACCATGGGCACTTTGGGAAGTCTAGAAATACTTGGGCTTTGCAGAGCAAAATCAAAATGGTTTTGTACACTGGCTGTGTATAATTCAACCAACGTTTTTCAGCAGTAGCCAATTCCTGCCCATTATTCCCTCTATGATACTGCTACAACCTTCTGTGCTGCTCCATGTTGGGTAGAGTAGAAGCCAGTCAAGCTTCACAATAATACACATGACCCTGTTCCCAGATCCCACACAAGCTCCTGAGCTGGCATAGCGCAAGAGACCACGCAGAAGTGATCGCCTGGACAATCAGCTGGGTGGCACCAGCAGTATTCATGCAGCACTGCTGCGAACTGTCAAACCTCACACCTGTAGTCACCTCAGACTGAAAGAAAACTCAAACAACTTCGTCTTCCTACTCCCTTACTACAACTAAGGCCTACTGCACTTTTTTTCTTGAGAACTCTTCCACAGAATTAAGATGAAAACACTCAGTTGACAATGATTATCTACGTATCCATTCAACCTAACGTTACGGAAAAAAAGAGCAATTGATGACCCTTGAGCAAGATCAGTATCTTATACACCATACATCATTCATGCTTTTCAGAAGGTATTTTGGTTGCTAAAAAAGAATATCAAGTAAAAAAAAAAAAAAGTGTTTCATTGATTATTCATTAAAAACTGCATTCCTGTTTACAGCAACCATCTTATTTCTTACTGGACGTTTTCCAGCTTCATCTTCTGTCCACCCAGATACTTTGATGTGGTCCCCGATTTAAAGTCCACTATAAAAGTATACCTTTCCTACATATAACTTTTTCCAGGACACAGGTATTACTTTTTCTCCTCTCTGTAAGTCAAATCTTGTCACTCTCTGATAAGGCTTTTTTTTTTTTTTTTTAACTCCAGTTTTTTAAAAAAAAAAAACAAAGTTGTTTTAAACACTAGTTTTAGTAATATTGGATGTATCTTATGATATCTCTTCCTCAAAATTCTTCTGCCTCAATACATTTTATGTGAGTTTCTTCAGATACAGCACCGGATGAAGTTCACACAGGTATTTATTTGGGTACAAGTGCGTTTCCCAGATCCACTCTTCACCAAAATGCAGTAACCAATACGAAGTATTCTTCAAATTTTTATGCTTCCTCATTATCTCCTGAAAGTCTCCATAAATTACGCTAAAAGGCTTGCAAAGCCTGTGTGTGCAGCCTGCACGTTCACCAATGTTCACCAACATCACCAGCGTGAAGAGAAACTGTGCCTGTTATGAAGAAAAGCAGGGGATATAGAACAGAAAATGTGCAATGCTACACGCTTGGGTTCTGTGCTAGAAGTCCAGTAGAATTCTGCTACAATGTTAAGAAAAAAAAAAAATCAGTTAAATTTAATCAGATTTTACAGCATTTCAGTTCATACACGTTAAGGTTATGCTTACCTCAAAGAACTTCTGTATTACATAGTTTCCAAACACATCAGTCATCAATTGATACGCTGCTTGCAGGATCTCATTAAATACCATCTGGCGCTCAGCTGGAGTAGCTCGCTCCAGCTTTTGCTGTATAAATCTAAGTGTGAAAAAAGGTACATTATGCTTCACATAAACAACAGGAAAACCTCTCAAACGCCGTTTCAATGAGACACCTCAAAATTCTAAAGCAAGTATTCAACATTTATAAAACTTATTAAAATGAAAGTAGCACCTTCGCATATAAAAGGACACGTCTTAGTGAAATGATACTTAAAAACTTTCATTTGAAAAGGATTAAAGATAAAAAGAATAACAATAACGAAGTACCTGATGATGTATTGCTGAAAATTGGTTTTACATTCCAGATGCCACATATTTTGTTTTCTTAATCAACGCCTTTTTGATACCTAAATACTAGAGTTTACAAGTCTAGTTATGAGGCTATTTCTACACTGAGAAGTTCTACAAGCAGCTAGAGGTATACTACTTTTATAATGAAATTTCCTAGAGAAGAAAAAGGTCAGTGTAAGAGCATGTGCTGCAATTAATGGCATGCTTTGTATGAAAGAGGACTAGCAGCTCATTCAAATGTTTGATGTCAACGTAACAATATCAAAGCAGTAAAATGTTATTAAGTTATTAACTTTACTATAGTAATTACCTAGAACCATGCTGGTCTTGGGAAAATTCAACAATATGTCCAACAAGGTCTCTTAGTTGAAGATTGGGGAAACGATTGTTTCTGAAATCTTCTAGCAATCGACTACGTCCAGAAGGCATAATATCAGACCTACTGTAACGAAGGCGTGAAGGAGGGAAGAGCTGACTGGTGGAGCTAAAAAGACTGGAGGTACTTGCTGCACTGCGATACTTTGCTTCGGCTCCAGGTGCTGCAGAAATATAGCGACCACTACCATTTGTCAGTCCTCCTACAAGGAAGCAGTTCCGTCAGTAAAAGCCATAAGGAAAATAAGCAACAGCACAACAGTAAGTGTACTAGAACTACGGATACACCCTGGAGCCAAAATAAACAACAGTGTTGTCTTGTTATTTATATTTACCTCATTATGGTTGGAGGAGTTAGACAGCTTTATCTTCCAATAAATAAAACCATTCTCCTCCTCATTTTTATTTTATGTGAAGGGCACCAGGAAAAGAAATGTCATTAGAGGAATGTAATGAAGGAGGTAAACTGAGCGCCCACTCAGGCTTACAGAAACTTTAGAACTGGGTGGGCCTTAGCTCAGTGGGCAGATTTCCACTTCACAATACTGACTTATACCCCTGTTAGTAGTCTTGAAGTTAGCCAATTGTTTCAAAATAGACCATGAAATCTGAACTACCCTTCAGTCCCTACTGAGATACCTGTCCAGGGCATTTTTGGGGAGGCACACGTGGTGCCTCGTCATGCTGTACCTGTTCTGCAGGACATTTAATGACTTCAGCATCCCAGGCTTTCAATATGGTACTTTTTGTAAAAGCACTAAATATGTCAAATTTCAAAGCAAGTAATTAAGAATGCTCTACTCAATTCTAAACCCAGAAAAGGTATATCAAACTGAACTTCCTTTTAGAAACCTGAAGTCCTTTCCTTGCTGCGAAAACATTCATCGCTCTCACTACACTTCATCTTTCCTTACTTTCTAAGAACTGAACTGCCTTCCTGTGTTTAGGTCCTGCTCCTTTTTGCTAGTGATTCCACCTCCAGCTATCATCACCTCTCAGTCCTCTGAATTTCTCCTCCCGTGTCGCTCCCATGTCGCTCTCTAATCACTTTATGTCACTCTGAACTCCTCCAGCAGGCCTCTCTTCCCTCCTCGTTAACACAGGCAGCAATTATCATAATAAGCATGCAAACAAAGCATCTTTCCCAACTACAGTATGATTTTAAAAGGGGTACTGCTACTATACTACAAACAGAAATATTCAAAGACAATTCCCACCTAGAAACCTCAACTCTACCACTTAAAAAACCCAAAAAACTCAACAACCTAAAATTATTGAGTATGAATTGGAAAAGGAAAGTATTTTCAGTTTCCCTACAAGTGACATAGTAACCAAAAGCCCTTTCGAAGTCAACAGAAGAAATACCTACATTTGAATTTAAAACAAATTGCAGTATGTGCTGTTTGAATGGTGCTCTATTTAAAAATCATTAAAAAAAAAAAAGAAAAAAAGAAATCAGCTGACAGTGCCCCAGCCAAGCCTTCTTTTGGTTCCAAGTATTTACAAGGCCAGGCATCAACAGTGTTACAGTGGGCTGGTAACGGATTAATGGTATCTTTTTTGAAAGGTCAAATTGCAATACCAGAATCTGAGATGTTAGTGCTCTGCAAGACATATCAAGCATCACATTTATTGCACTGTATCAGATTATGCCCTAAAATAGAAATAATTAGTATTTACTTTACAATTAGTTTTTAAAATTCAGTGGTAAGAATCAGTAAAGAATCAGTAAATACTCTATGCCCCACAATACCTTTAAAAAACCACTAGGTTTTCTTTTAAATTAAAGCCTATTATTTACAGCCAGAAAAATCAAGGTTTTTTTAACTATCATTTTTAGTTTACATTAACAATCACTATTTCCAGAAAAGAGCCAACAGCGACATGGTATCAACCGACAAAAGAGAAAAGAAACCCAACATTCTGCAGGTGAAGCAGTATGCAGAGTGATGCTCTCCACTCAGTTCTCACCTAGGAACAGCCTTCTAAAGAACAAAAAGTTATGCATCTGAAATCATGGTATTTTTGATTTAGATTATTTGAATATATGAATGAAATCCTATCTTTCCTGTAAATGCTGTGTAGTAACACTATTTAATGCCACGAGAGGGCAGCCAAGCCCGTTTAAAAGTAAGTCCTATAAGCTACTTTCCTGTTGTAGCATCTCCATTTCTCCACTCATCACATGCTCAATTCTGTGCCAGAAACTAATAGGACAATTTATAACTATATGCTCAGAAACTGCATGGCTCTAATTACCATACACAGACATGGAATTGCACATGTGAATCAGGAATGGCTTCAGCTTTGCTTTTTTTTTTTTTTTAACTGAGCCCTCATGTAACCATAAATTAAATGTGACAATTTGTTCAGCAATTAAAGCAGAAATTAAGAAACTTGGTAGTATTTACTAAACATACTGTATATGTGTAGTAGAACTGCACGTATACAATACATTTCATGCTCAGGATTATCAAAAGCCTTTCTTCAGTCTGATTTGGGAACCATCTCTCTTTAAGACTTGTAAAATGACTACACTGCAACTGGCAGACTCCTGTCTAGCCTGTGAAACTACTTAGGACAATCAAGTTAAGCAGGATCATAATACAGGATGGCTGTACCTAGCAGAACCTGTCATACTTCAAAAGCACACAGAAAGCTTCACCTTGTAGAACCCTGGATGCTATTATAAAAACCAGTAATTTAATAGGTAATTAGCTTTTCTTCTCATGTAACCTTTTATTATAGCAGTGTCACAACTCAGTGGCAACTTTGCAGATTTGAAAAATAGTAAAATCCCCCAAATAAAAGTATATTGTCATAGGTACTTATTATATGCAGACATACTCTCGTCTACAATGGGCTATTTTCTGAAATATTGTACTCATTACTTTCTCAGTCCAAAACCACCAAAACATTAGTGTGGACCTAAGGATACCCGGTCTCCTTCCTGAAAACTTCGAGTGTGAAAAGCTTAGAAATGGAAAACTGAAATCTGAATTCAAGTTACCCAAATCCTCCTGGTTAGCGTACCACATTCCCCATGCTCTTCAAGAACTCAGGACACGTGTTTTACAGATTCTGATTTCAAACTAGAAGGCTAACAGCCTAAGTCCTATAAATCACTTGGGGAACACACCCTACTGAATCAAGCACCTAGTCTAAACATTTCTGCAAACACTGAAAATTTAAAAGACTGTTATCAGGCAGCAGTATAGCCACACAATTAGAAATCGCTGGGGAATGAAGTGTGCAGTTCATTCTTCGCATAATCACTTAGCTATCACTTCTGATCTTGTAAAACACAGATCTCCAATGCAATGAATAATATTAAGTTGTTTTACAATTTAATTGAACCTAAATCCCTGTGGCTAGTCCATAGGGACAAAGAAGCAGAGAGAAATAAAGAGGATACAGACCATCTAAAGAGCCTTACTAAGCTTCAAGGACACAAAGCATGTTAAACTACTAACTCCTTAACATGGACAGCATAATTAATGTAAAGGAGAACATGAAAAAATATTAAAAACTAGATCTAAGCACGTTTATTTTGATAGCATTAGTCTGTTAGTACTTACAACCAAAGTATTTCTTCAATAACTTCTAACGAAGACATAAAACAAATTTAGTGCACAGTAACTGTTGTTTGAATCAGCAACACTATTTTCTAGTAAAACACGAGTACATAAACACTTTAAGCTTGATTTCTGCAAAGTATTTGTTCATCTGTAAAACAGTAGCTCCATCTCATCCTCAGCTAAAAATTTCATCTTCATATGGAAAACAGAATTAGACACATATATGTACACATACATATGTATGTATATTTTATGAATCGATGCAAGTGCTTATTACGCCTGGTTTACCAAAGCCCTACAGAGTAGGTACATAGCAGAGGCAAGGCAAAGCTCCCCATACTGTCTTGCCAAGGGGCCTTTACTCTTAGCCTGACTGACTGACCACTTCTGAAGAGAAAACAACATCCATCTAAACCGCTAACCACTTTGGCTTGCAACGCACAAAAAGTAATTACCTCCTAACGCCCAGATTTTAAAAATCCTACTCTACACCAAACCCTTAAAATGCCACAACGTACTATCAAACAGAGTAAGCACTACCAATCTAAGAGGATTTTTTTTTTTTTTAATAACATAAGAAAAATACTTCCTCTTGCAGTTTTTTGTCCCTGGGAGTGAAAGGGTAGTTCAAATTCATGACCTTACTGCTCGAACCGATTACAGTAAAGAAGCAGTTACAGACAACTGAAAATCCCTTCAAATACAGGAAAACTGACACTAGAACAAAGTAATCGTCACATTCCTATTTTAGGATGTTGGGTAAGAGTTGGTGCAGAGAGATAAAAACAGTAAAACATCACAAATTTCTTGTAAAAGGGAAATTGGTCTTAAGCTACAAATTGCAGCAGTGTCTGACAAAGGGGTTATAAAACCATGCACCCTTTCCCAGTATTGTGCTCTAGTGTTCTGGTGGCTGAAACAGGAGCAACCGAGTTTGATGCCCATTTTAAAACAGGAGTTAAACTTAGCTGAACCTGTTGATATAAGCAGGCAGGACAAGTTTTGAAGGTGGAGGGAGAGCTGCATTTGACAGGCATTATCAAAATACCAATGGAAACTGCATGCAGACATGAACTTACAATGTTGTTCTACTCTGAAAAGTGACTACGTGATAATCATACCCTTCTTAAGATACACTCCCTCTTTGATTTCAGGTGTAATTTCTCATTTGGTGAGAAAGCTTTGCCTTTTTATTTTTATTTTTTTATATGTGAGAACAAAACAAATGCTTCCAAGAGTGGCTGACGAACACACCAGAATAAATTTAACTGGACAGACAATTAACTGCAGAAATAGTCTTCAATTTTTTGTGATGGTGCACCTTGGATGTAGCTGCACAAAGATACGACACAGGGCAGAGTGCAGGAAATGCTAAAAAAAATTACTGCATTTTTGTGAAAGCAAAAATCCAGAAGACCTCAATTTCCAAATTGCAGATTGATTTGGTAAGGTAGCAAAAACTTTACCCGTAATCAAGGTCCACTTCACTTGGAAGATGAAGAGGCAGTAGTAGACACGGAAGCCAACAAGGTTGTGTCAATTTTCAGAGTACAACTGTACATTCTGGCCTTTACACACTGATCTAGTACATGATTTTAACAAACTATTATTATGCTTAGTTCACACTGCCAAACAGTCCAAAATAGATTAAAAACAGTATTTAACAATTTCTGCTGATAGAGGTAATCCTCTATACGATCGCAGCTTATTTTCTCAGAACTGAAAAAAGTCTTTCAACATATATCAAATGTGAAACAACACAAAACTTTACATGTTTTGAATTTTAGATAATGCCTTCCAAAATTTGGTTTAGGTATAGTTTTCAGTAATATGAAAACTATTGTGAGAGTACTTTGAAAAGAAAGAAAGAAAAAGATTTCCATGATAACCCCATTGTCAGATGTTCAGAACTTTCTCAAAAGCCTCCATTTGGGCTGAAACTTTCCATGCTTGGTCTCAGCCCAAAGGTGCACTTTGTAGACCTGAAAAAGGAAAAAAGGTAAGTAAAAAAAAATAAAACGTGCTGAAACATCCCCTTGCCCAGTTTTACTTCGGGTATTCAGCACTTAACCGTGAAGGAGATACTGAACTGTAAATGTAATATATTTAAATTACTTTTAACCTTCTTATACAAGTCACTCACACATTTCTCACTTAAAGTGTATTTTGGTAGGCACTTTTAAATTTTGTCCTGTTTTATTTGCGCTAACAGAAGTACAGGGGATTAGGCTGCCTATTACATGCACAAAACTGCGCACTGAATAGTTACTGGAGCAACAGGCAACTCAATCTTGAAATTACATCCAGTTTCATTGTATGATTTTAGCATTCAAATCAAATGGCCACAAATATTTGCAGCAAAAAAAGGGAAAGTTTATCAAGTAACCTCATGTTAGAGGCACTGTCTTGTAAATAGACTATAGGCTGTGGTGGGGTTTGTTTAGATTATTTTATTTCTTTTTTTTTTTTTTTTTTTAAAAGGTTGAGCTTCCACGTCATCTAACCAGCTCAGAAATTTTCTAAATAATTACTATCGTCATTCCTTAAAAAAATACATCCAATAACAGAGAGCCACCACTGACAAAGCCTTTGCTACTTCTTTCACAAACGTATTTTCTTTTTTTTTTTTTTCCACCAGCCTGGTGATAAACTATTGTCTTCCTGGCAAAGCATCTGAGCCATGAGGTAGGAGGCTCACCAATTCAAAAATTGCCTTTCAATACATTTTACATTGAGGTCTTTGCTCACTTTTCTACTTTATCATGGTAAGGGGCAGTAGTGAAAGTCAACTTCACTGTTAAACACAATACCATTTTAAGAAGTCCTTAAAGTGGTAATACACTGAAGTAGAAACAAAAATAATGCACCTTTCTTTGTCATACTGTGGAAACGTAATACAAAAAGGACCACCAATAAGTCTTTACTAGGCTCTCTACTGGGCTTCTGCAAGGGAAGAAAAATAATTGTTGGCCCGATCCTGCAAAAAGCTGAGTGCCCTCCACTGGAAATCAATGAGCATTTGAACGTGCTCTTCACCTTTGAGGAACGGCCCCTCTTCATTACAAAACTGTTCAACAGTAATGTGACATCTCTTATGCAACATATATTTTACACATAGAAATACATACACACATACAAACAAAAAGTGTTTTTTTGATTTTTTTTTTGTTTTTCTTTTTCTTTTTTTTTTTTTTTTACCTAAATGCAAACTGGATGAGGATCCATGTGATGAAAGTGATGGCGGTGGCGTAAGTGAATGTCCTGGCGTTTGGCTTGGCAGAGGCATGCCTATTGGACTTGGAGAGGAGGAAAATCCCAGACTATTGTAAAATGGCTGCCCTATGGGTGCTAGGCTGCTACTAGATCTTTTGTACAATTCAGAGCTAGTAGATAGAGAATCTCTCCTTGTGGCACTACTACTTGCAGAACTGCCAACTGAAGAAGAAATAAAAAGACCCTAATTACACAGTGTCAACTGAATAAAACCTATCCCCAACTACAGCTGGGCAACAACAGACGCGATCACAATAATTACAGCAATCGTTATGACAAAGACAATTACTGTGATAACCACACATGCTTTTAAGTAAATCTATGTGGGTATAAACATACCACTGATAAGTAATTTCACCAATGCCCACGTCTTTCAACATTTCATTCTAGACTTCTCACAGTAATATTGCAGTACTCTGTTTTAACCACCTGGCTTCAGGCTTTGGGACAAATTTGTGAGATCAGATTACACTGTCACTTTACAGAATAAATGATTCTAAAAAATATTTCCACTAAACTCTTCAATAAATTTTCTTCCACTGCTAATTATTAGTCAGACAGCGATACTTGATTTCAGGAAAAAAAGGCCACAAACAATTGATTGTTGTTGTTTAAGGGTTCAGAAAATAATCTATGTTGCTGTTCAGCTGTTTCTGAACTTCCTCTTGTTTGCGAACCCCTCACCTGTAGGAAAAAAATGACTACTTAAAATTCCCTGTGAGAATTATGGTTCTCAAAGAAGCGTTTTGAAAAGATATTATGAAGGAGGAACAGGCTAAGAAGAACATGAGAAGCAGAGCAGAGATAGGAAAATCAAGGTGAGAAACTGAAAATGTAGTTTTACTGCTACCAGTATTCCTAAAAGTCAAATTAGACTAGAAGCTTTGGGTGACAATGTATTAGTGAAGGACCGGTTATCCTGCACAGCATCATTCAGCAGGGCGATGAATAGTCTAGGATAAATTAGGAGAACAATAAAAAAGTTTTAGAAATGTTAAATTCTAGTATCTGTTGCATACTAGTGAAATATTAAACCAGATCGCCTATTTTAAGGACCGGAACATTATTACTCATGAACAAAACAAAGATTATGGATATTTTGATAACAAAGATCCTTGTTACGATTAATTTGGAAAATTGATTTTTACTTCAACTTAAAAAGGAAAAAGCCAGAATTTATACTTCCATAATCTTTACCTTGTCAAGTACCTTCCACTAAAGCCGGCAGCATGGCCCAATATAAAGGTCACCTGATACTTCCCATTTTAAGGCACTAAGTTGTTTTCTCCTAAAATTAGCAACTTGGCTAATACTCTTCATGGCAGGTACCTGCTTGGACCAAATTTTTCAAAGAAGTTCCGCCCAAAAACCACTGCCGTTTCAGAAAAACAGCAAGGAAAGATGCTTTATCCTTAGCAAAAATAATCCAGCAACCTATTATTTGAGAAGTTAATGCTTTCATGTACTCAGACCAACGTGCTAGCAACAGGAAACCTTTATTTTAAAGCTCTCTTTGATTGAGCTAAAAATCTTAGCAAAAATCACAGTTCATACATGTTCAGCAGAGATCTGCTACAGACTCATAGCTGAAAAATTAAACTCCTGTCCATACCTGGCACATCTGAGAAGCTGATAAAGGTTTTCCCTACAATTTGACTTCTAGGCTTCTGGGTGCCATGCTAAAAAACGGACTCTGAAACTGCTGTCCAAGATCCCACCTTGTGTTCCAAAAGCCCATCAGGCAGTGTGGAAAGGAAGTTTTTGACTTCAAATGCAGAGGAGACAAAAGCCAAACACAAAAAAATAGACCAGGGAAAAGGGAAAAAAAAAAAAAAGGAAAAGAAACCAGAACCAGGAGGAGAGAAAGGTCAGACAAAGGAGTCAACAAGGAGACTGCAAGAAAATTGGCAAGCACTTTCAAAAATGAAAAGAAAGCAGATCTGCAGAGAAGTTAGGCTGTAGAAGGTATATATGACTGTGGGGCAAAAAGACTGGAACAGTAAGCTGATAATGGGAAGATCACACAATACAAGCAGAAACAGAAACATATTTGGGAGGGGGAGGGAGGGAAAGCAGGAGATAAATGTTGCCTGGACTGGGAAGGAAGACATCTAGAGGAGAAGCCAGAAGGAAAAGACGCTGGACTAACTAGGCAAGGAGACTAAGAAATCAGAAGAGCAAATTAAGGCAACAGTGGAAAGAAATCTCAAGATTTGAGACTAGCTCTACAGGTCCTGGCTCAGCTGGTGAACCATGTGAATGTTAATACAACACTACATAATGAATTGTTATTTTTCCAACTATGAAAAGAGCTAAGCAAACTCTAGCTTTCTTTCTGGGTTTCTTACTCAGCTAAATTACTGCAGCTTAACAAGTTACCGTGAACCAGCTGAGCTGCATTTTCACACACACAAGCAAAATTCACAGAAACCAGAAGGTAATTTGAATTACCCCTCTTCACCACTGTCTTTGCTGATGCAATTACTTTACACTTGTTACAAGCCAGAAGTAGGCATCTGGAAAGCTGCTGTAGCCAATCTAGTTCTTAGTTACCTGTTTAGCTGCAGTAACTTAACCTTTAAAACGGAGTATGAGTAACTTTATAATAAAAGAGCAGAGACTGTAAAGTACATACAGCCATTTATATGGTATGCTCGCCTCTTCCTGGCTTTTTGCTTTATTGTTCAGTCATTCATCTAAAACATGCTCATCTTTGCATTTTTTGCATTTTTTTTTTCTTTTCACTGCAACAACTGAAAACATAAGGGCAAGATCTGTATTGCCATCTGTCAGTCTTCATGGCAATATTTTAACTGAAATTCAACCTTTACAACAAACTGAGGGGAGTTACAAACAAGCTGAAACTTTGGCAAATAAAAAATTAAACTTGTTTTTAATTTGCCTCAATGTGCATTAACACCGTTTATATAATTATTCATCTGTGTAATTCAATTTGTATATACATACAGCTCAAGAACTCCTTAAAAAAATTTATCAGGAAGCTTTTTTTTTTTTTAAGTGGCTATTATGGCAACTACAATTTATACTTGGCAGGCGGGCACTTTCAATATACTTTTATTCCAATAATACTACTAAAAATATTTCAGGTTTAGATAGCACCTTTCATCAGCACTTCTCAAACTGCAAAAGCAAAGGCTTCCTTGCTTCCCTGGGGAAACTACCGTGCTAATTAAATCACCTAGGATACTGCTGCAAAAATCCAGCATATGCTGTCTATGCTGAAGGCTTTGGACAAAGCTCTGGAACTGATCTTTGTTAGAAGAAAAAGGCTTAATCTCCTGTGCCAGAAAGAACTACGCCGATTCTTCTTAAGTAGATACACAGCTAAAATTTGTATTCTATGGAGGTTTTTGTGATAATGCTGGACGAAGACATTTATGACAAAACTATTCTATCTAGAGACTTAAAATGTGTGCGCTGCATTAAATATGCAGATACACTTATAATCACTATCTATCAATGAAATGAAACTGTACTTAGAGTGCAACACAGCTGCTACAAATTCACTGAAATCCTACAAGTAGCTCAGGACAAATTATATTACAAAAAAAAAAGAAACAAGCACTTGAATAGCACAATTACTTTGTAAGTAAGATTTACCTGCTGTGGTATTATGAAAAATTAAGAACCTCTACATGACTGAGTAGCCTCCCCATTTTTTAAATTTATTTTGTTTTTAAATTGAAGATGGTATTTTTAGTGTCTCCTACTCCACTTTTTAAAATCAAATTCTTGAGAGGATCAGTGTAAAACTTCATTCTGGATTTCCTAGCATTAGTTTAGTTAAAGTAAATAACTTTTCAGATTATTTTATGAAAAACAACATTGCGTTGGTGCGCAGTATATTTAATGTCACTATTCACCTCCACTTAGTTACCAAATAACAGGTATCATGGTTTAACACTGTTTTTCCTTTTGTTTTTCCATATACTAAGCTACCTTGCAATAATCATTCTTTTTTGAAAAAATAATAAAATTTTAAAAATTATTTCCCTTGGGGCATTTAACTTTGAAAACAATACTATTAGAGTTCAAAATTTCCCCCAGTTTCTACCCATCTGCAAGATACACAAGATTATAAACATGCTCCACTGATTTCATTAAGATTATAATAACAATAATGATAATAAGCAATTCAGTGGTGTAACTCCGAGATTAATAGCCAAAGGAAATATTCTTTAGAAAAGATATTTCACTTGCCTTACTAATACTGAATCTGAAACATAAGAAAACCTACCTTCCATGTTTAAAAACTGTGAGTAAGAAATTTCTGCTATAGAACAGAAACATGATAGCGATATTGATTTTTTTTAAAATTTTTTTTTTAAACACAAATGGATTGATAGGAGCATCTATTGAAATAATTTAAGGCCTCAAACTTGCACACAATTATTTATACTTAAATGTATCCATGATTAAACCTACTGAAGTTAACAAGGACTGTTCTTGGGTATTAAGTCTTCCAGTTTTATAAATCTTATAAAAAATGTTATAGAAACAAGCACTTCAATATTAGATTAAATTTAGAAAGTTATATGCTATTTGATTTTTTAAAAATTTAGGAATTTTCCTACACATGAAAATTACAACAAAAGAATGCATATCTCAAAAGTGACCAATTGTTATTTTAAACACAGAATGAAGACTTCCTCGAAAATAAAAAAAAGCTTACTAAAAACAGTAACACACTTCTGGGGCAGAGTACAATGATCAATATGGAATAGTATTTTGGAAATGGCTACAGGATATTCTTCAAAAACGCATCTTGTATACAGAGCCCGAGTGAATTTAAAACCCCCCTTTTCTTCCCCTATAGTTTGTTTTAAACCTGAGTAACCTATTTTTGCATTCTTTTTAGAAATGTATGTGTATATAATACATCTGGATACAGATACTTTTTTTTTGCTTAACCACAAAAATCTCACAGAATTTCCTCACTATATTAATAACCTACCTGATGAGCCAAATCCACCAAGTGCAGAGCCGATAGCTGCTCCTAAAGAGCTGCTACTTCCAAAGCCAAGGGATGTGCTTCCTGGTTGGCCAGGACCATGTGAAAAAAGGGAACTGCTCTGGGAGTTATTGGTCAAAGAGTTACTGCCATAAAATGAATTGGATTGTAGGCTACTATTTGTTTGCTGTTGCTGTTGTTGTGGCTGGGCACCAAGTGGCCGAAATAGACCGTTCGTGGCTCCCGCGAGATTGTTTGCTGTTCCTCCAGCTGAAGCAGCTGCAGCTGTAAAACACATGTTTTCAATCATAATTACTCCCGCAAACATTTCTGACTGAAAATGGACTATTCAGATCTAAATTGTATTTTCTTGAAGCCCTTTTAAACAAGCAGAAATTCACATATTAAAGGACTAAAAGAGACTTTATAGTATTACACAATCTTAATTACCCAAGGAAAAAAAATGAAAAAGACAGCATACATTGTAGGCTAATCAAGGCTGTAGAACTGTTTATGTAATTGAGGGAATTTTCAGTGTAAACATATAAGACATTACTGTTTACTGAACTGTACTTCTATATCCAAACTTGCAATAGCAGAGTTGCAGCTGAGAGTCATTCAAAGACCCCTTCAGCTACTAATGTCAGAAGTGAGTTCTGCATAAAGAAGCTTACAGATTAACTTAAAATCTAATTTTCTGAACAGATTAATGTAATTAATCTGGTGTTCGTATTTTGGATTTTAATTTAACAAATGCAATAAATACAGTGGTTCAGTAAAGTAGTACCAGACCTTATTACTGATAAAAAGAGAAAAAGGAAACTAGAGACTTTTGATATAACTAATTATCCTCTTCTGCTGTTCATTCTATAGTTTTTTCCTTGCCACACTTTTCAGGAGAAAATACTTTCCTGAGAAAAGCATAGCAAGGCCCCAGAGCACTCCATCATCTTCTGCCAGGCCGAAGCAATGAAATGATGCTTCTCAGAGGACACCATTTAGGGGATTGATGAGAAGTGCATGTTATATGCATGGGGAGACGAAAGGGGAAAATGTTCCTATCTGACAAGCAACAACATTTGCAGAAAAATGCCTGTGTATGTATGGGGAGAGGACTGTAAATTCGAATCAAAAAAGGAAAACTACTTCTCTGAGAAACAGCAGCGTCTCTCAGAGAAAGGGAGGCAACCAAATAAGAAAGAGAGCATGGACGGTATATCCTTCACAACTAGAAAACGTCACAGATACATACAAAACATATCAACAATATCGGATACTAATCAACCAACATTATGGTTATGATTCAGTACAAAAGTGGAAGAAACCTCCATGCAGGATCAAATACTTACCTGCTTGTGCTGCTGCAGAACTGATGATAACAGGAGTCGAGGCCACCAATCTGACTGGTGCTCCAAGGCCAGTTCTCGCTCCAGGGCCTACTACTAAGGCACCAGTCTGATCGTAATAGGCAGTGGGAGCTAGTACTTGATAGCCTACACAACACAGAATACAGGAATTACTAGTACAGATAGTCAAGCATTTCTTCTCTCCTTGAAATATTCTGACAACAAACTATAAGGAGGAAAACAGCATTTCTGTCATATTGCCTTAGAGCCTTAACTGGCATCAAAAAAACCCAACAGTGAACACCATAAAACAGTGTGACAAAATCTTATTTAAGAATGCTCTACATAATTTTTTAAACCTAGAACAGCTAAATTTAGTAGGCTAAAGCTGAATTTTATTTTCAAGGTTAACAAACTAAGTTTGTAACACCATAGTGAAAAGGTACAGAACACCACAAGTGGCCACATTTGGATCATTATCGAATCAAATCCTTTCAGTAATTTAAGATATTCTACATTTCTCCTGTACTCCTTTATACATGAAAAAGGTATTGAAATCCACAATTAAAGGGCGGAACTAAATACAAGTTTGGCAATTCCATACATTGCCTAGCCACACTTAAAAGTCCATCTACAAAAACACATTAGGAAAGGAATGCTCTATGTGCAGGAATACCTTGGACCAGTCAGTTTCACAGCAAAAAAAAAAAAAAAAAAAAAGACTGTAATCCAAGTATAATTTAATTCATCTGACAGTTAAAGAGTTGGACCTGGGGGAAAAAAAGGAGGAGGGACTGAGAAAGGAGAAAAGCAAGCAGCAGGAAGGAAAACAGGATACAAGATATGAATGGAGGAAAGCAAGAGAGACAAAAAAGAGCAAAACAAAAACCCTTTAGGACAAGAGCAAGAGAATTAA
Organism: Fratercula arctica; assembly: GCA_947846985.1. NCBI lineage: Eukaryota > Metazoa > Chordata > Aves > Charadriiformes > Alcidae > Fratercula > Fratercula arctica. The sequence continues at coordinate 114,093,321 of CANTUZ010000003.1, forward strand.
TTTTAAAGCTCTGACATTTTATAATGAAGTAGAAGAACTGGAATAAGAATCCCTAAAATATGGAAGACGAAAGGATAATCTAAAAAAGGGTGCTGACAATGGAACAGTAACACTGTCTAATTTTTAGGTTGATTATTCTTTATAAAGCAATAAAAATCCAAGAGAATTTCAGTACTCCTCCCATATTCAAATACATACTAATGCTATTAAGAAAAAAGTCAAGATTGCAAAAATCACACATCTATTTTTGTAAGTGTAAGAATCAAGATTCCGCATACTATTTTAAGCTGGTTTCCATGTATGTTCAGAACTAGGTCTAGCAGAGCTCTCTCTGAAATAAATATGGATCTGAACATAAAGACCTGGGCCTCTAATTCCAGGTGAGTACCTCAATCACCAGGCTTCCAAGTCATGTTTGTCCTCCTCAATTTCTAAAACATCTGTGTAACCTTTTCTGCCTAGATGCCTGGTTTCCATCCAAAACCAGAGCTGGAAACACCATGGGCCTGCTGGCCTGGTGAACACTTTCTCTCCCACTAAGAAAATCTGAAGATACAAAAGAGACCCAGAACAGAAGAATAGTGATAAAAGTCCAGATCTTTAGGTTCAATTCATGGTTCTGGAGATGACTGCACTATAATGGTTATAAACGCTTGTCATTACTATCATTCCAAACCTGTTTGTTCTCAATGCTCACTATTGTTTCGTATTACAGGTGCATTACCACCAACAGCACAGGAAGACAGGTGTGCTCCACAGCGTTTGTCTGAAAGTTTGTCTAGTTAAAAAACAACCAAAATGGGTTCTTGACTTGGTTAGGAATCCTTCACTATAGGTGCCATTGCCTCTTCCACCTACAAAATTGTGCTGTCCTGCTCTACCACCTTCCCCACTAAGAAAGACTGCTGCATTCCCAACGTAGGGAGACATGAGAGTGACTGCTGCCTCTTCTACTGTAGTTCTGTAGAGAACACAGCATAGAATGTTGGAAGATCAGTGACACAGTAGGAAAGCTCTTTAGAATACCACATACGTTCCCTGCATACATTAACAATGCTTAATTAATAGTACCTACACATCACTTCTACTTTTACTCATAGCATGATCAATTCATAATACCATCTTGGTCCTGCCATTTGTTACTGTCATATAAACCCCTTTTTCAGAACTCAGAATTGGCTAATAATTACCAGCATTTACTCTGTCCACCTACCCTCTTCTAATGTTCAAATCCATGGATAATGCTATAGCTGCATAAAAAAAAGACTGATCATCTATTTACATCCTTGTGCTGATCTGAAACTAATACACAGCATTTTATATGACTTCAGACAAACAAGCCTATTTTCCAATGCAAAATACTTGGGGGGAAAAAAAACAAGTAAAAAGATAACTTAACAAGGATTGCATAAATTATATTTACTGGGATTAATACTAATGCAGTTTAATACACTAATTTTAGATTTTCTATAGTAATTGACTAGTATGGCTGCTGAAGTGAAAAATGGAAGCAACCTGCACTTGCTCTTTGCATTACAAAATGCCCAGTTTCTGATACTTCCTTGCCACTATCTTATCTGTGATGCTACCCCCAAACAGGTCATTTGAAATTAAGTAATAATAATTAAATAAAAACTAGTAATAAGTAGGTCATTAGCATCAACATACCAGCCATCACAGAAGGTTCAAGCTATGCATGAGAACTGATGAGCACTTCTATGTTCCTGATCTTTTGAAACAAAGACATTCTGACCTGGAATACGAGGCCCCTCTCAAATCTACTAAAACAAAGCAATGTAGGACTACTTGTGAAATTGCTGAGACCTTGCTAAATGCACCTGCAGCCTAAAAAGGTATAAAATTATTTGCTTTGACATCAAAAATGATTTCAGAGAGGCCATCTCAGATCAGATGAAACAACTGAAGAACAGCTCCCATAGCAAAACTGAAGTCTTCTGCTTTCCCTTCCTTCAAACTTTGCACCCCACCCCAGAAAGATGAACACAAAGATAAAAACTACTTCCCAGCCTTCTCTCTTATCAAAGATAAGATGGTGACTTGCCAGATCATCCCCTCTCTAATTCCCTCTCTCCTCCTGTTTCAGTTTTCATTACCTCTCCCTCACATCATCATCTCCCTGTAGCTGTGTAATTAACTCTCCAAATTAACAACTATCAAAGCTCATTTCAGTGCCTTCACATTCAAGCTTACTGTGGTCTTCCATGGCAACCAAAAACCTAAAACATACTCTTTGCTTCCTAATCAGTTCCTAATCACACCTTTGATTTTAGAATTCAACTGCTCTGTCTACACTTACTGTCTCCAGATCAGCGGGGAATATGAAAGTAAACAACCTGGTTTACCAGTACGGTGCTTTGCTGAAATGATTTCTAAATGTCTCCAAAACCACAGATTCTGAAAACTTTCTGGATTCTTTTCACACAAGCCTTAAATGTCCTTAAAGAATGAGAGGAAATCTGTTCTCTTGGCTCGTGCAGCCCATTCTCAGTGTTGCTGTTATCCATCCAGTAATTTCTTCAGTGTCTTTCACTGGATACTTCACACTCTCTTCTCACTTTTTTCGTATGTAATACTACAAAGTTCTGCCCAGATCTCCTACTCCCTTCCCTCTATGCAACTCCCCTCCCTGATGACATCCAAACGTATGTCAGAGTTTGTCACTTCTCTCTACTCAATTTAAGTTAACAGATGTGACATGTCTTACTGCCAACTCAATTATCTGCCCCTTTTAACACTACCATCCTGACACCTCTCTCTCTCTCCCCCTCCACTCAGGAGCGTAACCTGTAGGTCCCTGGAGAGTCCTCTCTCCCTGTGTAGAAAATTTACAGCTTCTCCCTTCTCATCCATTCCCAAAATCCGATTACTTTCCTCTGCATACACATTTGAAAATTTATTCCGCTCTTCATTTTCCACCTTTCCTCAAACGCTGCCGTCTTCACTTCAGTCTCCCAAGCTCACCAAAACCTGAACCACTGTAACCTTTTGTTTGTTCTGAGGAAGATACACACAGCCTTATCTCTGCACTTCTCCTCTCACAAATAAAATTCAGAACTTAATATCCTACCCATGATTTATACTTTCTACCAACATTATAACCTTACCAATACTGTAACTCCCTGTATGCTTGCCACAATTAAATTTGACTTCTATTTCATACTACCTGGAGGCACAGAATACACGACCCACTGCAGTGTCACACTTCAAATTCCTCTACGTAATGAAAAATGCAATGCTGATAGACAGAAATTGTTGATTTTAATGTTTTATGCATGTTTTTCAGACAGAGAAATTTATGTGCCCCACCTACATGCTAGATGCACAATTACAGTCAGCGCTAACAGATTCACTTGCGTGAAATTCAATAAAATTAAGTTGCATCTGATCCAACCAAAAGAGTCATTGAAGCCTCCAGAGGGACTGAGCTGACCTGCTGCTACATATTCTATTTTAGGGTAAGCGGAGCAGCTCTGCAGCCTCTGTACAGCAACTGCACCAGGGAGATCTCCACTGAGCACACTGGCTCCACAGACAACATAGGTCACATGCAGATTCCTGAATTTGGATGATTAAGCCAAGTCCAGCCGTCATCTATGATGAGGACTGGTTTTATTCATAGAAAAGAATGTATACTGACCATATCATGATGAAATTGGGAGTACTCTTTGACTTTGTCTTGCACATTTATTCAATCAGAAACTGTCTGGATTTTAAGAAATCTTGTTACTGAAAGACTTGCCAAATTAGGACTGGAAGAATTAAAAATGTAATTGCACAACTCCAACGCAAAATGTATTTCACTTTTTCTGAAAAGAGACTTAACAAAAACATAACGTGAAAAGCAACCTGGATTTCAGACTTTCTCTTTGCACTTAGGATGAGATACGTGCCTGAAGTGCTACATGAATACACCTCCCTAAATAATTAATACAGAAATACTTGAAGTATCAGATTTGAAAAACAAAACAATCCCATAGGTAGGATAGCTCATTAATTTCATCCAACATGAAGGTCGTGGCAAGGAGAAAGCAGCTGACACAATTTAAAGAGGAATATGGGCAGGCTGAATATACTCCCATTTATTAGCTTGCAGTGAAAGCCAAACCACAAACACTATCTCTGTAAAAAACATTTAAAAGCTGGAAACTCAATTTGAACCTACGCTTTCTTGTAAAACATCTAAGTCCATTGAAACAAGAATTACACACATTTTCTGCTCATTTATTACATTGTATGTGTTCAGTGGTTGCTGTCTGGGATGCACTTAAATCACATTTTGGTACCTAGATGTCATTTAGTCACCTTGACTCAATTTTATAAAAAGTGAATAGAAAAAGGCACCTCTGGAGCAAAACCCACTTTATCCTAAACCAGGTAACTACAATAGAGGCAGATGGATCAAGACCAAAAATTCCTATTTCTCTTCACTAGCTAAAAAGGAGTCTCAAGTATCTAGCTCAAATACAGACATATAAACCAGTATCACGATTTCCTTTTTAAATGGCTTATATTCATTTCATTATTCTATATCCTTCTCCTTCACCTAAAAAGAGGAATCACCAGCACTCCCTATGACTCAGTACAAAACCATCTTATGATGACTGAGAAAATAAATGTCCTTTCTGTTTATATTTTGAGCCCCATTCCCTGTAATAGTATGGTCAGTAAGGTTGAAAGCCAGTTGCACACAATTCCTATTATAGAACAGTCTGAAATATGTGAATAAAGTTTTTCTCTGGCCATCCAAACACACAGCAGATGTGACAAACAATCAACCTACAATAGAAACATAATAAAAAGCTTCCTGCCCTCACAGGAAACCTCTTGGGGCTTGTGCAGGAGGAAAAATGTCTCCAAGTCCAGTCTTCACAGGACAGGCTCTTGCATTATGAAGTTTATGCATTTGACCACTCAGTATTACTTTCAATCACCCCTTTGGAAATGGATCCTTTTTGTGGGTTTTAAGAATTACCCTTGAATTACTTAAGATGGACACTTTTCTTTTTTGAAAATAATGCTCTTTTTTACATCTTCCTGTAACGAAGCCACAAATTTGGGCTGGGTCTCAGATGTTGATCGGACTCAAGCTGAACGTCACAGGCTTTTTACAAGGCACAGACCACTCCACAGTCCTAGAGCTCCACATCCAAAGCAAGAACTAATAAGTAACTATAAACAAACAAGAACGCACACATGCCAAAACACACAAAAAAAGGTATAGCTAAACCCTTTTTCAAAGACGCTCATAACATCTCTGATATGTCTCCCTTTGCAGGCCTTCTCCACTGCTTTGGTGAGGCACAGAGATACCACTTGGCAGGTGCTGTGAAAGCACACTTTGCTGATTCCTCATTTTAGGTGAAAAAGAAAGATCCTAAAAGCTGAAGGTACTACTGCATGAGAAGAAATAACAACGGCAGTTATAAAACAGGTCAGAAAATCACAAGAGCCAGTCTGTTCTGCAGCTAGAGGCGTAAAATCTGATGATGTGAGGCCAAGTGCACAATGCAGTCCCGGAGCATCCAGCAACAAACTAACTCTGACTTCTATAGGTTGTGAGGCATTTCACAGCCGTGCTGACAGAGGACAGAACCTGTACATGTCAAATGCATGCACAGCTACAATCAACTTTATCCAACTTACCTATGTAAAATCTTTAACTTTCATACTGAAGAATGAGCAACTAAACTTAAATTGTTCTCGCTCAGGTAACTGCACCCAACACTCAAAAGTGATGCTCAACTTCAAGCTAACACATTGTGCATTTATGACACACACACTGAGACTCAGAATAACCATTCCTTGGATAAATCAAAAGCTGTGCACGCTAAAAGGATCTCAGGCTCCAAGCTTTGGAGTGCTTCCACTTCAAGCATGTCATGATCTTCAGAGATGATTAAGCAGTAATTTTCTTCTAAATTTTCTAATTTTGGATTCTGAACTCTAGACTTTATTATTATACACCACAAGTAAAAAATTACTTCAGAAAGACAGATTAATACTTCCTGTTACATCAGAGTGACCATTCAGACAACTCGTGACCTTTTAAGACAGCATGTAGTTGTTTCATCATATATGAAATTATCCTGCAAAAATCTACAGTATTCCTTGTAACAACAAATACAGAGAAAATGCTCCAAATCAAAAATGCTAGGAACTTCTTGTGCCTTAAGAATCCCGTGCCAATATTTTAATCCACCTGAACAACATAAAACTATATAAAACTCAATTCTAAGCAGCTTATCATAAACATAGCAGGATTTCGATAGTTAATCTGGTATCTAACACCACCAGTATTTTAACTTGCAGTGATTCTCTTAATCCACTGACAACGTACGCACCTGGCATGCCCGTAGCAAGACCCTGACCAAAAGCCAAAGCTGGATTTGCTGCTGCAGCGGCTGCAAGTGACTCTGCCTGCTGCCCCTGCTGCCCCTGATTGGGAGTAAGCGGGCGCTGAGTTGCTCCAGCACGCAGAACCTGGGAAAGACCAAGACAACACCCTCTCCTTAAAAGGTAAGAAAGCAAGTCCATTACATGCTAAAAAAAAAAGGTCTAGGACAGTTGGTTTGAATATCTGATGCCACTTAGCTCTGAATTGCATTTTGGGAATACTTCACCTTATTGATTTCACAGATAGATACATACAAAGAATAAAAGGCATAAGCTGTTTTACTGACAAGTGTGACAATAAAATATCCACCCTGCTCTGGGCAGCAGAACTCATGTATGTTCCATCGATAGTAATGAGTATAAAGTGAGGAAGAAAATCTGCAAGAGTGATACATTTATTATCTGCATTATTTATTACCTGAACACCTGTCGTTCCCTGATAAATACATTTGTTTACATTATTTTCAGGCAACTGAATGGTGTAAGCCTGAATACTTTAGAGCTTGTAGTAACTTGTCTAAATAATTAACATTACACTGCCAACAGTGCTGTAAGAAAATGCACCCACTAAGTTTTAAGAATTCACATAACACTCTATCACTATGCAACACAGGCTTGTTTTATTATGTTCTGACAGCATATCACTGGGAATCTGATTGAAAAGCAATCTAAATTCTTGCAACTACTCTATTCCTCTTGGTTAAAATAATCTTTTCCAGATCCAAAATAAGAGGGAAATACATCCCCACAAAATATCTTACACGTTATTTGCATAAATTGGATATTAATTTTGTAGAGAAAGCAAAAAAACCACTGGAGAAGAACTATCAGCAGGAGGAAAGAGCCACCTGAACATTAAAGCAGTAATGAAGCTACTCTGGAACTTCCCAGTAACTCAAAGTCACTTCCCATACTAAATTTATAAGAATGGCATTGAAAATAACAATGTTGCTAGTAAAAAAAAAAAAAAAAAAAAAAAAAAAATTACATTCATTCAAGCATAAGATTACTATAAGATTTGGGTTTTTCCTTTGTGGAAAAAGGCCATTTGTTTACATTCAAAGATCATACAATGGTTTTAAAAATGCATCCAGAGTAACAATAGAAGATTAGCATTTTTTTAAAGTTACTTAACAAATGGATATTTCAGTAAGTTCTTGTAACAATTGCTTACTCTTGATTTACCAAGGCAAAAATAACATATGGCACATGGTGATGTTGCAATACAATTATTCCATCACAGAAAAATATGCAGGGCAATCCTTCTTCCCCATGAAGCAACAAAACTATTGATAACCACCTTTATTTCCCTAATTTTTAAAGAGACAAAGAAAAATGTGTAACATTTTATTTTTCAGCTAATTAATAAAAACGCAGATCAATTTTTTCCCCAAGCTTAAAAGAAAAAATATCCTCTTAAAACTACTAAAACATCTCTCTCCTTTCATCCCCTTATGTTAGCTTTCTAGATTAGTTTTTTACTCTACATTAACTTTTGAATAACTGTTCAGGCAGCATTATCTAGACATAATTAGGATTAAAGGAACTATTTTTTTTTTTTTTATTTTAAAAATTTTGACTGCAAAATAAGCCGAATGTTTTGCATGCAGTAAACAAATTTTTAAAAACAACGATAATCAGTAATGTAAGGAAATTGAGAATTTTTAATATTCATTTATTATTTGATGCAACACATCCGAATTATGTAAAATTTTCTGGAAGCTGATCCTTACATATTGAAAATGTTAAGGTAAGGCTTTAAATGCACATCTCCTTTTTATGAAGGACATACCGGTTGCTGTCCCTGTTGTGCCTGTGAAGCTGCTTGCTGATTTGCTGTGGTATTTGCTGCTGCAGCTTGCTGCTGAAATAAATTGGCTGGATACACCCCCCATGGAACACCATAATACTGAGGCGGAACCACAGCAGGACCTAAAACCAAAAAACATGATTATTCCATCTATTGCAGCTAGTTAAAAATAATTGTTTCTATTGTTTGTAGCATCCCTCATTGATCTATCTTCTAAATGTCAAAATGGAAATCAGTACTAAGAAGAAATGAATTACCATATTAGCCAAAATGATAAAGGAACACAAATGGGTTAACTTAAAAGACTCGCATCAAACCATACCTTCTCTATGAAAAAATAAATACCCTTTTGAGACTCGGGTGACAAAAGAAAATACTTGAAGTAATCAAAGCTTATATAGAAAGAACACTTAAGATCAGTTTCCATGGTTGGAAAAAAGATCATTTCAGAACACCACAGAATGAACCAAATTAATTCTCCTGAGAGTGATATACTGAGACTTTGATTATCTATTATTCCTCCTTTCTGTATGCTTCCTTTGCTTATAAACACCACTATTGCCTCTGCCTCCCCTGCCTACTATGTCACACTCTTCAGAGTGGGCACACTTACTTCTTTAAGTCTATTGATAAAGAACCCATAGAACAAGCTCTCTATGTCACTGAATTGTACACATAATGCAATATGTATACATATATTTTAGTTCTTCCCACTGCTTTTCCTGTGAAAACCACCAACTGGAGATACAAGGTTTTTTTTCCAAAATGTTATGCTCAGGTCTGAACACTAGCTGGGACTTGAATACTCAGTAGTGTTGTTTCACAGTGATATCTATTAACTTCTAAAGAGATCTTCCTGGGCTCGGGGTTTATCTGTTGTCTGGGCCTTTTAGGATGCTGGAGACCATCTTTATAATGAGTAAGTCTGGAATTAGAGAATTAATGCACCAAGTAAAAACATACAAGAAAAGACTAGCTGTCTTATCTTTTGAAAATAATACATACTACTAATGTCAGATCAAACCTTATTAAGAATAAATAGTTTTTAGAACAGAAGAAACCGAATTATTGCATATAAAAATCCAGTGGAAAGAAATACTCAGAATCCATATATAAGAGAAACTGAATCCCTTTACATTTTAGTGAAAAATTTTCAAAACCACAATATTAATTTTCCTACAAGTCTCTCCTTCCTAGAAATACTTTTACAGGAATAAACAGGATGGATTTCAGCTTTCTTCTAATTTCATTCAGTAAAATTACCAAGACAGACACTAGAAAGTGTTCAGTTACCTGCTAGGGTAGCTGCTGCAGCTAATCCAGCTGCAGTGTATGGGTCAGTACCTGGAGGAGCAGCACTGATAATGTATGGGTTTGGCACAAAAGCAGCTGGAGCCAAGCCTGCTGAGAATACGCCTGCTACAGTAATAAACAGAGTTTAATTATAGCTAACACACTTAGCAAGCATCATCGTATTCAAACCAATCAAATCACAAAAGCATATCTGTTAAAATCAGAACTGCTTGTACTTTGGAAGTTTCTAAGAGCAGATACACCATTACAGAAATTAACGCTTTATGTCTTCTCACCAGTCCTTTCTTACTAATCTCAAGGCTTTGTTTTGCTGGATCTACAGACTCCAAGGAAATTTATCACATATGTATCTACCCACCCTTATATAGAAGGGATTAGTCAAAGTGGAATTTATCTTGCCCAACTTTAACTATCTGAAAGTTAGTCTTACAACTAAATCTGTATCAGACAAATCATCTAGTGTCTTAAGTGAATCGGCCAGAGAGAATGAATCACCCGTTAGAGATACACATCTCTTTTCACTATCAACAGGAAAAAATCTAACCAGATAGTTTAAATCAGACACCTGGCTTTTAAACAGTCAGTTACGAGATGCTAATCTTACTTTCAAGAAGCCAAATTTGATATAAGGATTGTAATGGAAGGAGACAAACTAAGCAACTCAGCCATCAAAGGAAGCATCACTACCCAGAGTTTTCCCTGTCAGTCAGATTCACAGACTTTCTCCAACACTGAGGCAGCAACTAGTCCAGCAAGCATGGCACATCAAACTATGCTCCTCCTTCTAAATAAGAGGCTTCTTGCTAAATTTCTATTAATATGCATATCAGAAGAGGCTGCATTTCAAAGGGGCAAGATACAGCTGACTGCTGAGTTGGCACTTTATCCAGAGTAGGGGCTCCTCAGCACTTTAGAAGTCAAAGACAGGCAGAAGACAGGACTTGTGGACCCACAAACATCTCTATCTGCCACACTCCCAGTTCTGAGACTGTATGAGTCAGCTACGTAACACTAAAGAGCTGACAGTTTCAAACCCCAGGCTGCCAATGCCTGTCTGAACAGACCCCAGTCTAGCTAAACAAGCCGGTGGGAAAACTTAACTGTCACTGTATCACGGGAGAACATGGACACATGCCTTTGGAGATGCTGTTTCCTATTTCTCTCTGACCTTCTCATCCTGAGAACTCTTTTTCCCCGTACAGAGGAAGGAGAGGGGTGCACACACCTCAACAGCCTGGTGGTGAGAGAGGGAAGGGCAGGAGGAATCTTTAAACCTGCTCTACAGTGTCAGAATGTGAGGAGCCACCTTCCTTAAATAAGGAATTGCTTCCATGTGCGCTCCAACCTCCCTCAGCCCAAACATACAGGTTCCCCATAGCAGCAGATGAAACTGTTGTCACTGAACTACAGCCTCCTTGCTGATTTGCCAGCACACTAAGAGCTTTATGCATTTAATTAATTCACTGATTTACTTTAAAGGGATGGAAAAAAATGCTTACTAAAGAATAATTCCATCACAAAGAAAGGTACCCACAAGAATAGAGCTATTTGTTTAAAAGGTGTCATTAACAAGGAAGAATGAATTAATCAACACAGAAGTTTTATTTCAAAATCCTACCATAAAACCATTTTCAACTAGATTAACAAAAATTTTCAATTCTGCTATTCTATTATTAGTAGTATTTTTGATATTTTAGTAAATACAGTGTTTCTATGACTACTTATAGCAGAAAAGCTTTTTTACTTTTTCTCCCATCAAAATTCAACTATTGTGCTACACAAGCAAAACTAGATTTTATTTCTTTGTATAACACAGGTTAAAGTAGGCAAAAATTCACATAACAGAAAACTTTCTTTAAGGACAGGACAGTCTTATGCAGTTGTTCTGAGCAGTTTTCAGGAGAACCATTAAAACAGGCCAATCGATCAGTATCTATTTGAATTAGAATACCGTGGGCAAAACGGCAAGGATTGTACCAAAGTAGCGCACCCACTTTTACCAGAGATTTTTGCTGTACTTTACAGAAACCTCACCTATGTGTGGCTGCTGAGCTGCAGCCAGTGCGTATTGCTGCTGCTGGGCTGCTGTTAACTGTTGAACAGTCAGAGCATTAGTCCTCTGGAAAAGCTATTGGAAAAGAAAAAAAAGATGCATTTCAGTTTTCAAGTCAGGGCTATAAAATACTGGGATTTACTCAGACAAAAAAGATTTTAAACTAAGGTTCTACCCTAAGAAGTTACTACAGCAGAAAATTATGCAACAGTATTCTTCTAGATTAAATATACATTTATTTGCCTTTGAGTAAGTCACTGTCAAAACAAAATTAAATGCATTATATGCTTAAGTGACTGATTATCAAAGAGGATCAATTTGGCACGTTTTCAAGTCCAGTACTAACCTGCTGCTGAGAATTGTAGTCAAAAAGTCCTACAGTAGCTCCTGAAGAGTCCATTTGTACCTGATTGCCAGGATAGTCAAACTGCAGAGAATCAAGACCAACTTGTTCCATGGCATCTAGATTCTGGTTTTCTGGATTTGAAAATTCTTCTACCAGAGGCTTGTGGGCAGTAGGATTGGGAAGTGGACCTAATCCTTCTGTGGTGCTGGGATTGGGGCCCAAGCGTTCAGCTACTTCTGTTGGGGAGGCTTGTCGACTTCCAGGGGTACGACTGTTTAGAAGAAATTTAAGATAGACTCTTCAGTCTTAAATAAAGCTGTCCACAGATAGAATAGAGTATTCCTATTTTAAAAGGATCTCAGAACTCAGACTTTACAAAAGGAAGTGACAGACTGATTTTAACAATTTTAATCAGCATGCATTGATGGCTCAAGATAAAGGACACATTTCACTTCGAAGTATAATTTATTTTTTAAACCTTAAGACTATACAGCTCTTCAAATCACTGAGAGAAACAAACCAATCTTTGAGGCTGTCTTGAATGAAATGGAGTGAACTCTTGTCGCCTGTAACTTTTGGGATGGCTCTTTACAGCATTCTGGAAGCCACAGGAATTATTAGAAAGCGTACCAGAGAAATTTAAGAAAAGGAAAGGAAATGGCTAAGCACATCTCAAGCAAGGAAAGAGACAATAAAACCTTAACTGGAAAAGACAAACACACAATATAGCAAGTATCTTTCACATCTCAAAGGCAAACAATACTTTTTTCGCCTTAAGTAAAATGCACTAGCAACTGCCTTATTTGGCATTTGACTGCAACACTTAATTTCCTACGCTACTCATTTAATAGACTACACTACACATGATTGGTCAGGGGAAAGAAAGTGTTCCTAGTATAATTCCATTGATTCCATCTCAGTTTCCCTAAGAATATATAGCCTGTTGTTCCAGAAGAAAATCTTTAAGATAGAGCAAAACACAGGTGTTTGATTTCTGTTGACAGTAAGACAGAGATATGGAGCTAGAGATCATTTACTGTGCCAAACCCCTGAAAGTTCAGTTTCCAAATATAAAGGGCTGGTGGCAATTCAGATGTAGATACCTACACTTATGCATCTTTGGGTGCACTAATTGTTTGAATTCCCATCAGAGGGGATGAAATTCTAGTCAATACCACTGACAGAGCCTAGACAGCGACTCAACTGACCAGTCACTGTGTGTTTAATTTGTGGTAAAAGCTGAATTGTTCTCTCATATCTACTGGCTGTATTGGCTGCATCCTCGCTGACTACAGGGGAATCTCTGTGCACCTATAAACACCTACAGGCAAACACCTGAAGTGAGACATCAACAGATTCACAGCCTAAACAGATTTGCAACCCTAAATTTGGTTAGATTTTGGGTACTCTGATCTGGAGTGGTATCCCACCTTCTGTGCCAGGCCACATTGTTTAGAGTACCAATTTTTACTGGCAAAAATCTAAGTCAGCTACTCAGAAGGCATATGTGAAGAACCTATGATCCCTTAACAACATCACTGTGTTGGCAGAACTCAATAGTTATATATTGTTTCTCAGGAAACATACAACTTCCTGTTAAGTTTGCTTTATTTGTGAAAAGTAGGCTCAAAGACAAAATACCATCTTGCAGGATGAAACTACATTTATTCCAGCAGCACGCTGCCAGACCAGTACGGTGTACTGCTAATTCTAGAAGAGTGACACAACCTTAGTACTACCTGTTCTCCTCCCTCTTCAGGGCTCTGAAGCTGAAGTATTTGTTTCCTCACTGAAGCACAAGATTAATGCAAAGAAATCTGCTAGTACTTATGTATTTGCTGATACCAACTCTAAAGACTGCATAGCAAGAAAGCAGTCTTTTAATGAGTTTATTCAACAATACTGTATGATCTATTACTTCAGACAAAATACTTCAGAGATACAGCAGTTACACTAGGTTTTTTGTAATGTAACAACCAACCTTATGATGTTCATCTGTAAAATATCAGCTACCATCTAAATATCCTAGCTAGCTACCATGTCTTGCTCAACATACAAAACTTTTTTTTGTTGTTTGAAACCATGTAATATTCCTTATTCTTCCCAAGTGGCATACAGTATCAACAAAGCGAGGAACAAAAGGAAAAAAGGCAGTTATTTCAGTACATATTTTAGTTTAAAAAAAAGCTGTAAGTACAATAAAAATACGAGGAGGAGGACAGGACAAAGTTTCTTTGTTTACCTAATACAGGTTGCTCCTTATATTGGTGCTGTTCTGTTGCTATAGTTAAAGTTGCGTCAATACTTCAATTATAAACCTCTGTTTGGAGGGCTTTACACCACCACTTTATATGGCCCATTTAAATTAGACGGCCTTAGTTTTTTTATTTTTGAGAGGTTTACTGGCTTTGGATGCTTTTTTGCACTTGTGTATTTTTAAATAATTTCTCTATTTAAATAGTACAAAAGGTACTTTGCAAGCAACTATTTCAAAACTGAAATAGATTCTGGTACAGAAAACCATGACAAAATTTATTCTGTATTTTTTTTACACATGATATTGATGGTAACTTTGTTTATAGTGCATATTGCAGCACGCATCCGAAAGGAGCTAATCTGAGCTCTCTAATACGCTTGGTATTATATTCTTTCCAATACTATGTCTTGAAAAATAGACTTGAAGAATCCCTCCTTAGCCTCAGGTAAATACATTTTTTAAAGGATAGGAAATACTTACGTATGGGATTCAAATACGCATTTTAATATACTTGTTCAATTATGAACTACTGAAATCACAACTATTCGGTCACGTTCATCACATTAACACAAATTTATGAGCAGCACTCTAGTTAGCAGATCTTATTAATTCTTCTGTGTGACAGTTACAAATGCATCACAGTCAATTAAAAACAAAGATTAGTTATTTAAAAATACCCAATTTAAAATGCAGTTTAGTATTAGGAAAAAAAAAAAAACACAGGCTGGCTGTGCTGTCATATAGGAGTTCAGTTCAAAAGCTCGAGCTTGGTCCAGTTTTTTTTTCCCTACGTAAACAACCAAACCACAACACCATTCTATACTGTGAATTGGTGACATTTAACTATGTGAATAGGGAAATACATTGTTTCTCTTTAGTCAAATAAATGGTTTCTATAAAGACTTTTATGGGGAAATGATTGTGTTAGACTGTGGTATCCACTAGAAAAATTAGAAGGAAAATTAAAATTCTGTAGGACTTACTCTCTACAAACAACAATCAGATGCAAAACTTATAGAGTATTAAAAAGAAGCAGAGAGAGAAAGGAATTTAGTTTGAAATTAGAAGGGTTAAAGTTTTCATCCCTCTTTAATTCACCACATTTTGAAGGTACCCATTTACTTTGAATAATTACTATAATAACATGAATTTGTCTCATGAGAAGTGACACACACATTAATGACATCCTAAGAAACATGTGGCACAGTGGGAAAAGGGAGGACGTGGGGTAGGAAGAATCAGTCTGCAGCTGGGTAATGTTTAAAGCTGACACACAAACCAGAACTGTAATAATGCCCTTAAGAGACATGCTCGTCTTCTTGAGAAACAGTTAAAAGCTTACTTAAAATCTTTGCAATCGGCATCCATTCCATTTGGCAAACCTCTGCCATTTATTTTAGTAACATCCTCATCATCTCCTTGTTTAAGATCTCTGTTTTTGTCCTCCTCAAATGGAGAAGCCTTGCCTTTCTGATCTCCTTTCTCAGGTCCATCTGTTTCAGCATCTCTAGTGCCCTGAGGAAAAAGAATCTGTTTGATTCTGAATATTGAACAGAACACAATAGGAGCACCACAAGGTGACCTAATTCTACACTACAGTGCACGTAAACAATACAAACAGTTTGTTTTCAATGAAATTGCATTTGGTGTGTAACTTGGTCATCAAGTTTCAACCACATGCAATTAATAACTGCCAAAATGTGAAAAGGAATGCCAAGATTTATAATGGAAGAGCTAACTCAACCTTAACTATAGCGGTGCTGTTAAAGCAGTAACACTTTGAATTAGATAAAGTTTATTTTATACAGTTAAAACATCTAGTACAGAACAAACCCATTTGGAAACATGGAATAAGAAGATCTAGAATAAAGCCCACCACACATTTTGAATTAAACTATTTGCAATCTTTTTCCTACCTTTATTTAAAGGTATTAGGAAAGTAAAAAAAAAAAAAAGTAAAGACAGCTATTTGGTCAAGATTCCCAAACCACTTCCCTCTTCTGCCCCCTCCAACCAAGGAAAACAGACAGACAGCAACTACACGCTTCCTTCTAAAGAGAAGAGTTAAAAAAGAAAAATGGACAAATAGAGTAGAAAATATAACCACATAAGACAGTAAGACCATAACAGGTAACTAGGCAAGCTTAACACACTGCATTACTTACAAAAGCTCCTTTCCTAAACCGGGAATCCAATTTATCAGCTGGAGAGGAACTTAACACATATTCTACCATGCTCACTCCAAGGCCACCACTTTCTGATCGTGGAGACAATACAGCATTTACTTCACTGTTTCCATGAAAACCCTGTCCAGGCTTTCTCTGTACCATAATAGGTTGGGACATAGAATGGTCTGTTAAAAACAAATAAATAAATAAAACTATTGTATTTTTTTAAATACAACTTGTAATATTTTTGCATTTCAATACAGAGGCAGTATTAAACAAGACCAAAATTAAATTAAATAAACACCAAATCCCAGTTTCAAAAGGTGTAGTTGGCACACAACCACCGATGCATTACACATTTTCACAATTGAAGAAAAATAAAATTTAATATCCTATTAAAATTTATGATATTAATTTATTTTGAAATAACTTTTAATAAACATAACTTATTTTTCAATACATATACATCAATCACTTACGAGGAGTTCCCCATGCAGTCTCTCTCCACTCATCACCAAGGAATATCCCTTTTTGTCCATCTTTTGCTGAATCATCAGGTTCCCAAAACTTTTTGGCAGGTAAAAGCTGTTCCAAAAGAGAAAACGTTTTTATTTAAAATATGCTTATAAACGGCCAAAAAAATAAAAGGCAATACTATTAAGAGGATATGCAAGTAGTTCATTTTAGATACCCAATTCAGCTTTGCATAAGGAAGCACGCATTGTGCTGTGGAATAATTATAAACACTTAAAAGTTACATTCTGTTACTGAAGCTGATGCTGTATAAAGAAATCGCTCAAATGACCACAATGAGACTGAGATTCTGAAGTTATGAGGGAGACATACAGAATACAGAAGCAGCTGTGAAAAAAGCTGATCAAATTAGAATCATAGAACAGAATCACAGAACAGAACAGTTCGGGTTGGAAGGAACTTCTAAAGGCCACCTAAGTCTAACCCCCCTGTAGTGGGCAGGGACACCTTCAACTACATCAGGTTGCTCAGAGCCCCATCTAACCTGACTCTGAATGATTCCAGGGATGGGGCATCGACCACCTCCCTGGACAACTGTTCCAGTGTTTCACTCCCCTCATTGTAAAATTTTTTTTCCTTCTATCTAGTCTGAATCTTCCCGCTTTGAGTTTAAAAACATTACTCCTTGTCCTATCGCTACAGGCCCTGCTAAAAACTCTGTCCCCATCTTTCCTGTAGGCCCTCTTTAAGTACTGAACAGCTGCAACAAGGTCTCCCCAGAGCCTTCTCTTCTCCAGGATGAACAACCCCAACCCTCTCAGCCTGTCCTCGTAGCAGAGGTGCTCCACCTCTCTGATCATCTTTGTTGCCTCCTCTGGACCCATTCCAACAGGTCCATGTCTTTCCTGTGCTGAGGGCTCCACAGCTGGACGCAGGACTCCAGGTGGGGTCTCATCAGAGCAGAGTAGAGGGGTCGAATCACTTCCCTCGACCTGCTGGCCATGCTGCTTTTCATGCAGCCTGGGATGTGGTTGGCTTTCCGGGCTGCGAGTGCACATTGTCAGCTCATGTCCAGCTTTTCATCCACCAGTATGCCCAAGTCCTCAGCAGGGCTGCTCTCAATGCCTTCATCCCCCAGCCTGTATTGATACCAGGGGTTGCCCCAACCCAGGTGCAGGACCTTGCACTTGGCCTCATGAGGTTCACATGGACTCACTTCTCCAGCCTGTCCAGGTCCCTCTGGATGGCATACTGTCTCCCAGGCATGCCAACCGCACCACTCATCTTGGTGTCATCTGCAAGCTTCCCAAGGGTGCACTCAATCCTACTGTCTATGTCACTGGTGAAGATATTAAACAGTACTGGTACCAGTAATTAATTAAAATTGATCCCTGCATTAAACCAAGTCAATCCTCTCAGAAATTTTAACACTGCCTTCTTTCCATGTTGGCTCAAAAGCTTGGCCTTTAACTAATACTATCATAAGCAGAAACAGCAGCAGTTCATTGTCAACTTCTTTTCACTTAGAGATGCACCATGTTCCAAAAATTAGAAAGTGACTAACACATGTGGTGGCAAGTCAGCTCCTTTAGACCACAGGGATCTGCTGGTTATAAATCTGTGACATTCAAATTTGAAATTCCACGTAACAATGATTTCATTTAGCTGTAGGATTTCTTTTTTCCATTACTACTTCTAAAGTAGAGCATTTCAAGTTAGATCTGACTTCTACTGTCTTCGAGGACAGAAGATTTAGTGTGACGTGACAGAAGCACTGCACAAACAAAAATATCTCAAATGTCAGCATTCTTTTTACTTTTATTTTACTATTTTTACTTTATTCCTCTAACTTTTCCCATTGCTAGCAGTACAACTGCCAAACTCTGCATATCAAATTTTCTCTTCAATATGTAATCAAAAAAATGTATTCTCAGACCATATATTACATACTTTAAAAGGTCCATCAACTGAAACTACAGTGAAAACAGCTTTTGAAAAAAAATAGGGAAGATCTCTGAAGATAGCATCGTAATCCATCAAATTTTGCAAAATGTAATGTTCAATTCAAAATTTTAAATTCTGATGATTTGGAAAAAAACAAATGTAATCTGATAAAGCTCTGTTTGCAATAAATGAGTACATTCTAGAGTTCTGATTCTCCTGTTACTTAAGTGACTAAAAAACCCTTTTGAACTTCACAGCTGCTTAGTATGACTAAACAGCAATGACCCTTGATGAAACTACTAACAAGAGTAGGGGTTTTTATGTATTTCTTAATGTAGCATTGAAAGAGTTCATAAAAACAGTTTAAAGAGGAGGATAAGATTGCCATTACCAGCCCACAACATTGACACTGGAACAGAGGTGACAAGAGCTCCTCTGGAGTAATTTAAGGACTGACTGATGTTTTTCTATGCTGCGCACAGCTCTTACCAGAAACAGGTATTTTGACTAGCTCATCTGATGAAACCCCTGGGTTCCTCACATAAATTCATTATTACAAAAGGACTCGGGGTGGAGGATGATAAAACAGCCAAAGCTCAACAAAACTATAAGAGAGTATTACGCTTGCAAGAGTGTTACACTTACGACCTGCCCCGACAGAGATGTCCGCTTTGTCAGTGCATGGGAGAATCATCACCAGGTGTTAACAAACAGATTTTGGAAGCACTAGGATATTACATTTTAGCCCGAATTTAAGGGATCAAGTTAGCCATCAGAGGACAGAGAAGTAGACTAATGGAGTCTTACAGTTGTGGTTCAAACAAAAAAAGTTATACATTTCAGGTCACCCTATGCAGTCTGCGCACTCTCTTCAGCTTTATATTGTAACAAGTTTGCAACGCTACTTATTTTTCATTTGTCAGTTACTGGTAAAACAGAAAGCAAGCATTTCATCATACCTATGAAACCTTGGTTTTGAGAAAGAGAATCACATTTTATTTTAAATGCAGTCTAAGACAAGTTCAACTGCATCCAGTTGAGATGAGAGCTATGAGAAATACAGAAGTGAAGGTGTCACAACCTATCACAACTGTGTCAGAATAAAACAGATAAAAGTAATATCTTGGGTGTCATAAAACGAGCATCACCTTAAAGTATGCTTACCGTGAAATTAGAAAATTCCACTATTAGACAGGTGTTCAGACAACATAATGTTAAGAACAATATGCAAATTTAGAGCAGAACATGCTGCAATACTGGTTTTGGTTTCAAAACTCATTTGCAGGATTTCTATCAGAGGAAAAAACCTGCCCACTGGTAGAAAGCAGCAATAAACCTCACTGCAAAAGTACAGGTGTTTCAGGGGGACTTTGTTGTTGTTTGTGAGGGTTTTTTTTAGGTTTGCTTTAGTTTGTTGTTTTTGTGGGTATTTTAACTACATACTTTCAAATACCAGATAGATATATTCAACTGACTGCCATCTTCATGTACTCTGGTACACAAAGAACACAGAATATCTTTAACACAAAACATAATGCATCACCTGTACCTCAAGAGCCTCAATTTAAACGATCCAAATGAAGATCGAACAGATTTGCAGAAAATTTTCTGTTAAAATTTCTACACAACAAAGAAGTCTCTCAAATATTTCAATAAATTGAACTCTTTTAAGTTTACAATTTTGCACCGCCCTGAGGGCCTGTGATTTAGATTATTTACTTATTTTTGATAGATGTTGTATATGACATACACTAGGCTCTTTTTAAAGGGATATTTTAGCTACTGGGTTGCCATATAAATGAGCAGCCTTAACAGCTGTCAATTATTTCATTCTGAACCTAAAAAAAAAAAAGAAAAAAAAGTATTTTCAGAAAAACAAAACAAGTGTGTTTCTCTTTAATGGACAACAAAAAAACCCACTTGATTAGTTCTACTGAAAAACACTTAATCAAGAAGTCGTCATCGCAAATTAATACAAACAGCTAAAATCATCATGCTTTACCATTTGATAATGTGCGTTTTGGTTGATATTTCCTGCATTTAATCCAATAAAAAAGAAACTTTACAAAGATACCTCCAATCCTAATTCAAATTAATGGAAAAAGATTGCCATATTTCTCACTAAGCTCTTCCAATGGTACAATAAAAAGTCTCTTTTTTAGTATCAGTACTGATCCCTGTTATCATCTGCCAGATGAACAAAGCCCTTTTCTACGCACAGATAATAACCAATTATGTTAAAGCGGCCTCTTAACCAGCTCTCTGATAAGTAACTGCACAGTCTCAATTACTGGGTCTTGAATTAAAGATTTTTTTTATTTAAGATCAGAAATCATTCCTACAGAGCTGTCTGCAATGTCTCTGAATGAAGCTTTGACACCAGAAATGAATACGTTGTCCTTAAAATCAAATCTGTGTATGCTTTGACGCTGTAAGTTTCTATAGCAATAGACACTATAAAAAAAAATATTTAGTTTTATATTCTGTTTGGCAATTAATTTTATGTATCCCTGTATCAGGTCACACTAAAGGTCCTGAAGCCCACTGTGTTGGCCCCGGAACAGCAAACAACAGATGCCTAGAGAAGAGAAGTAGCACCCAGTGTCAGTACTTCTTCAGAATATTATCATGACCTTAAGGGTCATGATAGCTTTTGGGAGCCGGAGCCAGAAGCATCATCTGTGTTTAAAACAATTTAACAGCTAAAATTTTAGGAGACATTTAGAGAAAGACGCCTGCAATACAGCAGATCTCCTGCTAATAAAACTTCAGTCTGTTTCTTTACAGAATAAATTAACAAAGAATCGTAAGACAGAAAGAAACAGATCAAGGAAACCATACATCTGGCTCGTGTTATGCTGCGCTATTCCTGATACTGATTGATACCAGGCTCCATCTGAATGCAGCTCAAATGGATAGCTTAACAGAAGGATTTCCAGTACACATTACTTCCAAAACGCGTTATGGTACAATGAAAACAGATTTCATACTATATTCCTTTACATTGGAACATGGAAGAGAGACTTGCTTGACGATTCACAGACAGATTTTAATAATGATGTGAAAAGTAAGACTTAACAGCCTCCTAATGGCAAGTATTGATTCCCAGTCAGGAAAAAAAAGACGAAGGAGGACTAGAATTACGAACACGAAATTAATTTCAGTTCAGAGAAAAATCTATCCAGACAGAGAAAATTAGGAAGAGAACTTCCCAATAGCTAGAAGCAGATCATTTGACATGGCCTCTCTTTCACACCTTTCAAAGTAGACAGTGGGCAGCACGCAAGAACGTACAGCTACCAATTCTAGCTTACAAGGGCATTTTTGAAGACATTTCCTTTAATATTTTGGAAGGTTAAAATCAAAAAGAAGGTTAAAACAGCCATGGAATCTATTCCAGAACTACTTTATTGTTGTGCAATACATTAAGAAAATTACTGAGTAACTCCACCTAGCCATGTGAACCAGTCATATACAACTCGATTTAATTCCCAAGCTGGAGAGCTGCCTGGCAGAAAAGGACCTGGGGGTTCTAATTGACAAGCAGCTGAACATGAGCCAGCAGTGTGCCCAGGTGGCCAAGAAAGGCAAGGGCATCCTGGCTTGTATTAGAAATAGTGTGACCAGCAGAAGTAGGGAGGTGATTGTCCCCCTGTGCTCAACACTGGTGAGGCCATACCTTGAGTACTGTGTCCAGTTCTGGGCACCTCAATATAAGAGAGATATCGAGATGCTGGAGCGAGTGCAGAGGAGGGCAACAAACGTGGTGAAGGGCCTGCAGAATAAATGTTATGAGGAGCAATTGAAGGAGCTGGGACTGTTTAGTTTGAGGAAGAGGAGGCTGAGGGGAGACCTCATCACTCTCTACAACTACTTGAAAGGACACTGTAGAGAGGTTGGTGCTGGTCTCTTCTCACAGGTAATTAGCGATAGAACAAGGTGCAGTGGCTTCAAGCTGCAACAGGGTAGGTTTAGACTGGACATTAGGGAAAGATTCATCACAGGAAGAGTGGTCAGACACTGGAATAGGCTGCTCAGGGAGGTGGTGGAGTCACCATCCCTGAATGTGTTTAAGAGTTATTTAGATGTGGTGTTAGGGGATATGGTGCAGGGCAGAACTTTGTAGAGTGGGGTTGATGGTTGGACTTGATGATCCCAAGGATCTTTTCCAACCTAGATGATTCTATGATTCTATGATTTGTGCCATCCTTCACTTTTACTGCTTTCAATCTTTCAGAGTACTTCATGGGTGGCAAAAGAACAAATACCAATATTTATTTCACCCATCTACTCTATCACACTGTTGGTACTATCACAGATACCTTACTAACACCTTTACCTTACAAAAGGAGCTTTAAGAGCTGAGGGGGCAGGGGGAAGCAAGTATATACAATGTGGCTACTCAGCTTTCAAAAGAACAGGGCTTCATCTACTTTGCTTTTTCAAATAGGACATGGTTCAAGAAAGTCAATATGGAACCCTGGATGAAGCAAAAATTGCTGAAAAGCCAACTGATTGGTTAAATGCTTCATCAAAGTAAAAAAAAAAAACAAGTAAGAATAGCCACATGTCATGCCCAGGAACATTGAGCAACTAGAACATGGCATTTGTTTTTCATCAGTGAGTTACTGTTTCTGTAGAGATCACAGTCCTATCATCATTTTTTAAAAGTTGAGCTGAAATATTGCCACTGGTTCAATTATCAACTGAATTGGGTAAATACCCAGCAAGACAAAAGGATCAGTATCTGAAATCTTAGTTCAACGTGAATTTATTTCATTACCATATCCTGTCAGGGCAAGTAACTCTAATGCATGTTGATTACTTTCTAAACAGTTTAGGAACTGCTTTTGAAGGCGCTACGTCATCCTTCATGATCTTAATTCCCCCTCCCCTCCCCAAAGTACAGTGACTTAAAAAAATCCCCAACCAATCAAAAAAGTCCTTCTTCCCTCTAGTTAAATTATACAACAGCACTCTTCACCTTGGTCAAGATCTTCTTTTAAGGAGTAATTACCAGTTAAAAAAAAAAAAGTAAATTGCCACACGTTTCTCCTAGGGTATGCCAGTGTCACTTTTTCTGGAGCCAAAGCTTTTTCAGATCCCAGTCTCCTTGGCTTCTTCAGAGGTAGTAAGCAATTCTTCTAAGCTTTCACTAGCTTAGACACAGTGACACTAAAAACATGCCCCATTTCATAGAATTCCACCAACTTTCAAACAAATTACCCCGTCACTTCCCCAAAAGCATCAGTCACCTAGTAAGACTGACATAGTAACACAGTAGATCCCGTCAACAATCAGCCCGGTGTCCTTGCAAAGCACTTGGTTTATTTTCATCTTAGAGCAAAAATCTTCAGTTGCCTGAAAAATCAATTTGGTCTTAAGAGAAGCTCTTTGCTTCAAGTTGTATTATTTAAGACTTCTTAAATTGTATCAACACTTCCAAACCACCGAGCGGATTTTCAGCCCTCAATAATTACCTCTCCCATTCCCCGAGATTCTAGGGCAAGAGCTTGAAACTCATGATTCATCTCATCCACAGATCGAACCTGTAGGGGGAAAAACAAAAGAGCGATCCATTAGTCAAATGTATTTTCAAAAGTTGAGTTTGTCAGAAATCTTGTGGAATATTACAACTGAAAGCACACACAAAATTTGCTACTCAACTTAGACTGAACATGAGTTTAGATTTCGTGAACAGATACAGTTAGTGACCAATTTAATAAACCATGCTAATATAATAACATGCACGAAATTCCAAGAGACTTAAAAATTTTAATCTTCATATATCCTCACAGGTATCACTCACTATGGAAACAACAACCAATATGACATTTGCAAAAAATGCAAAAAAAAAAGTGAAATTAAAGATTTGGACATACAATATCCTTTGGAAAGGAGATGAGCCATTGCACACAACGTTACCAAGTACACTTAGCAGCAAACAAAGAAAATCTCACAAGACAGGTTACAAAACCTACTAGCAAGACATTGCTTTTAAAATCTAGTAGCTGACTGCATTATCACAATTTCTTCTGCTTTCTTCCAGGAAAGCACACTCTTCCTTCTCTGTGTGTTGTCTTTTTTTGTTTGTTGTAAATATGAAAGGCATATTACTAAAGCAAGAGTTGTTGCTGCAACAAACCACCTCTTTATCCACTGCATGCAGACACAATGCGCTGGGAGCATTCTTTCCTGAGAAAATGGTTTCCACAAGGAATTTTCAAAGCCATGACAAGCTTTGAAAAACAAATAAGAAAGGGAAATTTAGAGTTGTTTCTGCCTTTCCCTTCTTTCTCAACAGTGAGTTGCAGCAGGGTAAAATGGTAAAGTTATTCAAGTTCAAAGTAAAATTAAAGTTTCCCTCCAAATACCAGTCTCTCCTGAGGAGTTAATTTCACCCAGTAAACCCAACTGTTTACATTAACAAATAAAAGTTACTCCATACAGCTGATAATACATTAAGATCACTTTTTGAAAAAACACTCCAACATTAGGCAAAGAAACAATCTCACACTTTTAATATCCTGGCGCAAACAGCTTTTCCAATTCTTTTTTCGCGGTTTCAAACTGCTCTGTTCTCAAAATCCTACTCTCAAAATACTGCTGTTGCCCTTTATAAGGATTATATCATTATAAGCCTTTAACTTCTGAGGTTTAGTGTCTCTGTACTTTTGAGGAAAAAATTTCACAGCTCAAAGAAACGTTCCCTCAGAAAGAACAATATTGTAGTAAGATGGATTCTGAGATTTCCAACAATTTCAGTGAGCTACTGAAGAACAAATTTAGTTTCACAGTGGCTTGGGGCGGGGGGGGGAGGGCGGGCAGAAATCAGCACCTTGACCTTTTTTCCAGTGATGCTGACATTTAAGTCAATTAGGTTGATTTTATTCTTTTAAAAACTGAAAGCAGATTTTCATGTATCCTTAAGAAACCTAAAGGTATTTTTTCAAATGAATTAAAAATCAGATTATTTATAACTTATGTGAAAGCAGCTTTTTTGATTAGCTCAGAGAGATAATCAAACCTTTATGCATGCATACAGAAAAATTAACTGTAGAAGAATAATTATTTAGAAAGAAAAATCAGAAATTCAAGGTTTAAAGACTTCTGAATTTGGGTATTATAGTTTCTGAAAACAGAATTTCTTCTACAGATGATTGAGAGAGTTGCTTATCTTACCACAAGCCACTCCCCATGCTGAAGTCATGCACTTAATTTCAATCACAATCAAATCATAAATTAGATACTTTTGTCTCAAGAGGTGATTTTGGTCTAACAGTATCTAAACAAAATTTGTAGCTAATACTTGCCATACTATATTTACTGTAAACACTACCCAAATCACTGTTCGATAAAGAACAACCAAGCTTGAAAGATGTTAACATTTTTTTGGTTGTGTTTCTTTTGTTTGTTTGTTTTTGGCAGAGGTGTGTATGTGTGTGTTGGTTTTGTTGGGGTTTGAGGTTTTTTTTAGGTTTGGTTGTTGGTTATTTTTTTTTTTTTTTTTTAAATTTTTGCTAGTGATGGTTTTGTCTGGGGCTTCTTTTTTGCCCTGCAAAACCTAACACCAAATGCTTGTTTTTCACAACTCAGCAAAGTCCAAAAACATGGCCATACACACTTCCAAGTCTCTCAGAAAAGACAATCCAAGAATCAGGGTAATAGCACATAATAGCACAGCTAACTCCGTTTGGCTTTTTTTTCCTGAGCAGTTCAGAGCCAACTCTAAGAAACTGAAGTTTCCTGAAACTGTAAATAAACTTAGTACACTTAACATTTTGCTCACTGGCCCGTTTCTTACAAACATGAAATTTAAGTTAGTGTTATCTATTGCTATCAGCAACAAGACAAAAAATACAGTCCTTTTCCTGTAGCAAAGAATCTCCATTTCTGTTTCCATCAAAAACAGCAGCTCACAAAATCCTGTCCCATATCACAGATAGTTTAGAGACTGGAGAAAATACAGACAGCACTAATATCTTCTGAAGATCTGCTTTCCTCAATGCTAGCCCTATCACTACAACAACTGAAGAAAACATACAGTATAATAAAACCCAAGCTAGATCTACTGCTTATAAAGACATGCCCTCTCCCTGAAGGAGAAACTTTGCTTAGGATTATCCATATTACCAGGAAGTTTTGTTTTCTCTAATTCAATGCCAACTTTCACCTAATTCATATACTCCAGAAATAAGCAATTTTTTTTACATACTTTTTTAACCTCAAATTCAGAACATTCAAAAAAATAATTTCTCTATTTTTATTTATTCCTTGTCATCTGGAATAATTCATAAATCAAAAGAGAGGCCTATGAAACATACTGCTCAACATTTACAACTATTTCCTGGTTTTGGCTGATTACATTTTCTTTATTTTTTTCCTCTCCCCCACGATCACTCTGAAGACTCCTGTTTCTCCATTCACCACCTACCTGCTTTTGGGATTAGTTGCTAGATCTAATCTTAGTTTTCAGGAGTTGAATGCTAATGAGCCTTTCCAACTAAGACAAGCTGGCAACAGTTCCACATTTCTGATACACATCAGATCATTCCACAGGGTCCCCAAATTATGCAAATGGATACTACACACCAAAGAACTCTTTAGGTACAACAATTCCTCACATACTGCTGTTAGATAGAACCGTTTAAGTGTATCCATGAACTTTTCCCCTACGACACGCTGATAAGAAATTCTGATCTTTTTCCCCTTCCACAAAAACTGGATACAACATACCAGCATGTATTACTCCACTTTTCATTCCTAGTGCTGTGATGAGATTTTAATAGAGTGAAAACAAAGTTATATTTTTAGTAGACTCTTTCTTCATAAAGTTTACACTCTTTCTCTCTCCTCCTGAAATTCACAAAATAATTTATTTTAAATCTCAAGTCCTACGCAACAACCTTCCTTTACTCCATCAAAACTCCTAGTAAGATTAGTTATCTCATTTCTTTCTGTATTTCACTACTACCTCACACTATGTCCACAAGACTATCCTGAATGCTGTATCATTCAACCAATAAATTGAGTCCGTAACCAAGCTGAGCACATCTAGCCAGCTACCGATGAACTGGACATTCCTTCCACCCTTCCCTCAACAGCTTTTACCACTCCCCTTGCAATGAATTTGGTAATCATCAAGTAAAAGGGTTGATTCTGAAGGATTTTTCCTCCTTCTTCCATGCATGAGAGTTTCACCACATCAGACAGCTGAACTGGCTGAAACCCCACAGTGGGGAGACCACTAGATTTGACACGGGGAAAGCAATGAGGATAAACTGGTCTGAAGCAAGGTGGAGTGGGAATACCTACTCAGCAGCAGCTAGATGATAAACCAGTAATGTGAAACCATGTCCTGACGTACTTCCGGACAGAATTCAGGAGGCAGACTGTTGACTGGATAGTCATCTAGGATTACCACAGGAAACAATGCTTAAAAACATATAAATTTCTGTAATCCAGGCACCCAGATCCAGGGACAAGCACTCTCTCCAGTAACACTGAATCCCACCAGAAATAAGCTTCTAACCATTTTCTTGCAAAAGCAAAGATCACTCCCTTCTTTGGAAAGAGTTGGGGAAAAATAATTATAAAACAAACAAACAAAAAAGAGTTAAGACTTCATTTTATACGTTAAAAGTGATTAAACCAGCTAACCAAAAGTAGCAAAGACACTTTTTCTGCATGAAGAAATTCCGAACCTCATCTGTCACCTCCCAGGTGAATACTCTAACCACCCTGATGAAGAAGAGAACGACACATTTTGACACTGAAGTTATGTTACTAGGCCATAAATTCAACACAAAACACCTGGCAATTACTGTACTATGACTGGAAAGAAAAGGAAGCTTCTGTTCACATTGCAACACTTGAGCCTTTTTCTTATTATGCTGAACGCTTTAATGCAAAATACCTTTTTACTAATTTTCTACAGGGGTGGCTCTTCTGCAGCATTTATCTTCTTGTGTATGATACATGCTTATGGCAGAGTCAGAATTATTAGCATGTTTAAAACTAATTTAAGAAGACTAAAATGGTTTTATTTTAAAACACAATACATAGTTAAACACTGTTTTGTGAAGCCATGCCGGACACATTTGCAAATACAAAAAGCTCATTTAACATTTCAGATGGGTAGCCAGGAATAAAAACAGTATTTTAATATAAATTAAAACATCAGACACAAATCTAGTAGATTTGTAACAAAGGACAATGAGAGAAAACTATACAACAAGACTAAACTGCAAAACCCCAAATCTCTATTATCAAATAATGCAGTTCAGGGCTGCATATAGAGATCTCCCCACTAGGATATTTTGCTAAATTACCTAAGATTTCCTTATTTTGGTTTAGAAGCCAGACGGTAGTACATCCAGATAAAAAAAGCTGCTCAGCAGCCGAACAGGCAACTACCAGAGTCACAACTGAACTATGTTTTGTACACAAGTTAGTTAAATACTAAATATTTTGTGTTAACATTTTAAGAAAACAAGGCATTTGTTTGATTAAAGCTGCCTTTGGCCAGATGCATCTTCCCATACCTCTTTGAGGCACCAAGGAATCAAAGGTTCACTTACTGCCAAAACGGTTAATGTAAATTCCTGCTCGTGAGTAATTCAAAGTCTACAGGTATGTCATGTTTTGAAAAGAGATAACATTTTTGAGCACCATATGTAACAGTAATGCAACTTCAGACTTAACTGATTACTCCAAAATAGAGCAGTCCACACTCCTTAAGTGGTTTGAATAAACAAGATCTTAGGCATTTCTGACACACACTTAAGCAATCAATTTTAAGTTCTAATACACTTACATGGTTATAATCCCAAAACCATAACATCTTCCACCAATAAGTATTTAATAATTTTCATTGCATTAAAATATAGTGTTCTAAAACCAACTCAGACTTTTTGCAGGCAAGCGAACAATTCCTCAATCCCTGTATTTTAGGCTTCTTAATTCATATTCTGAGATCGAGCTATACTTTTGCACTATATGACCCTTAATACATTCAAATACTCTAACAAAACCAAATTTAATTTGTCAATTCAGTTGGCCTGGCTCAGCAACCACTCTGGATCTTAATGTTCTTGTGGTTTATTTCCTTGTGAACTTCCTATTGTAAGTTTGAGAAGCAATATTACCAGTGCTGAGGACACCAACAAGGAAAAAAATGAAACTAGGGGATTTCAAGGTAGGGTTTCTGCAGCATGTAGCAAGGGGGAAATATGTGTGTGTATGTATATATATATATACACATACACACACACTCAGCAAAAAGGACTGTGCAGTCTGCTGAAAAAGCTAAATCACAAAGGGGCAAGGTGAGAACAGCTGACACTTGCATACACAACACTGACCAAATGTTTTGCTTGCCTTTTCTTTTTTTTTCAATAGGAGTATCAGTAACCTGGAAGCATGCACACAGGAGAAAGGCATCTCCTAGGTTTTTATCAACAGCACATACCTACATATATATATATGTACCTAAATACATAAAAATTCTGCTGGTTAGCATCTCACAAGTAACTGCCAAGTTTGGAAATTAAAGATCTAGTTGCATATTGCCTGCCAACAGACCATACAGAGCAAGCAGAACAAGACACCACCTCCCATGAAGAAAAGCAGAGGAAAATGAAGCACATCTTGCCACCTGTTTCAGAGCTACATGATGGTTCAGGAACCTTGGGTTCTGTTCCCAGCTACGAAATGGAATGTGCTCTAGGAAATAGGTAATTGCACTCGTTCCCCTGGAACATGAACTCTTCCATCATGTAAGAAACTTATCTCTCCCTTGCACAGGCTTTCATGCTGTCCTTCCACCCAACAAGCTCCAGCTTTGCTCTAGGAGTGGCAGAACTATTTAGCACAAGTTTTTCTACATTACTGTCATGTGTCCTCAGTGCTCAGGATCTTAATCCCTACAGTCAAATACTGGTAGAACTAGCAGCCTCACATAAATTAATAATAATGTGTCTGCACTGAAACCAGATTTTATAACTATTTGTAACAGTCACACTATTTGCTCCATTTGAAGAGCTAAAGTGATATATTGCAACACAAGTAGGGCATATAGTTTATACTAAATAACTTAGCATGTTTCACAAAGTCTTTTAATTGTCTAAGAAATTATCCACTCAAAAGAGTTTCTAAGAAATGTACAGAACGGGAAGTCAGGGTGACAGATGTTGCAGGAGTCTGTAAAATAAAAGTCTAGAGAAAGAGACAGCAGATAAAAAGTTTATATATAGATAAAAAGTTTATATATAGTTTTACAAAATAGAAGAAAAATCCCATAAAAAACTTGTCCAATTACATGTTTTTGTAAACAGGAAGTTATTTTAAAAAATTTACTTGAAACAAATGATTAAAATAATATCTATCCACATATTTTTTAGTTTATTATTTCAATGAGCTATAAGAAAAGGTAATTCTTCAAAAAAGGGGCTGACTGGTCCTTTACTGTTTGTAAATCAAACTGAAGAAGAGTCTTTCGTATAAGAAAATGTACAGGTTTAATCTTCAACGTGAAATAATTTAGGTGTAATCCCATCTAGTTTGGTGAAACTCTGAACCTTCCCCCCACCGCACTCTTAAACAGGCATGTATTATTCTACATCTCTCACTCCAGTGTTCCTGCATAAATATACCACAAACAAAAAAGACAGACACTAACTATATTCAGAAGTTTGAAAACAAAGCTGTGAAATGAAATCTGAATCGCAGTTCTTGTCTAAACACGCTTATTATTTAATTGGTGCCTATTACTTAGTATATGCACATGACAAATCTCTTTTTTCCAATTTTAATTATTAAGCTAGTCAGTTAGCATCACCTTCCTGTAACAGAGTAGTTAGTGCTACTGATGATGTAACAGAAGTTTAGGGGAATTCATGAGACAAATTTCTAACCATTATTGTTCCATTCTACACTGAAAGGCTTTGTGAATAATAACACTATACAGCTATTTCTACAAGGAAGCGTGACATTAATTTGCTGCACTGCTGTTTTGAGACATCAGCCTTCATTACTTCATCATTAGCTCGTATTCAAAAACTTTATTTAGCAAGTTAAAAAACTTAACAAAAAACTTCAGTGTTCTCTAGACAATATGCTATTAAAAAATACTTTGCCTTTTCTGAAGATGAAAACTCTGTGTTCAATAAACCCAAAATTTATCTACCTACCAGCAGGAACTAGAGACAATTTATCTCAAAATATATTGTAATGATTAATAAAACATGTAACATTCATTCTAATAGTCAACAAGGGTTTCTTAAATGTGTTAACAAGAATTGGAACAATTAGAATGTACAAGCCTAGAATCAAGTAAAAATTTCCATAAATTAACTTTCTACATTGCAATCAAGACTTTTTTTGCTGATGTGGTTTTCTTTAGGTATCTGAATTATTTTCACTTTTCTATTTGCTACCAGAGAATCCGAAACAGAACACCTCCCCCCCCAAAGTAAAAAACAAGCTTTAAATTTTTGTTTCAAAAAATTATGTGTTTGTTAATACTGCCTTAAAAAAGAATGTGATTTTAAGGAACCCCATGGAACATAACTGATTTATAAACAATATAATTTATACCAACAAAAAGATTTTGTACATATGTATATACACACCCACCCCACTCCCCCATGAAAAGTGGGGCTGAGGAAATTACAGAAGTCACTCCGACAGAATTTCCAGGAAACAGTTTTAGTCTGTGTTATTATAGCACTCATAGCAGTCGCTTTCATTTTCTTTACTCCTGACTATAGCAGATGCATTTACAGTAACATTCATTTTCCAAGGACACTAGATGCAAGAACTGAAGTCCCACCAGTAATTCTCCTGCTCAGAAGTCTCTACCATCATGACTTCTCCCTCACAACCCAGTACCCTTTGAACAAGCTCTGTTGTTGTCTTCTTTTCTCCTCCAACAGGCAAGAGGAAACCAGAGAATACCAACAGAGTCTGCTCTTCTCAAAGTGGGTGCTAAAACCAGGGATGAAGACGTAGAACTACCTAGTCTTTAGGCAATGAATTGAACCACGGGTAGAACAAAGAAGAAATTCAGAATTTTTAGACTTCTCACTCCACTATGAATACGTAGTTGTTCAAAAGAAAGCTGCTGATAAAGCACGCAACTTCTCTGTATCACCAGCATAAAATGGCAGTTAAAACCCAAGAGTTTCAAATATATCAGTCTGCTTCAAAATCTACCTTGATTCTTCGAGCCTTTAAGCTCTGCATAACCCCAAGGACAGCCAGAGAACACTAAAGTATGTTTCTTTTCTCATGTTTTAGAAGAATTACTATAGGGAAGCATATGTGTTTTCTACTTTATCTGTCTATAGTAGGGGAAGGGACACTTAAAAGAAATTGCTGTTATCAATTCTTTCAGCTGTTTTCTAAGGATGCTCTCTTTGGACAATATCTGTATTTAAACTAACCACAGATTGCCTAAAAGCTGAAAAAAAACAGCCAACTGTTAAAAAAACTAAAACAACTACAAAGAGACTACTTTAATTCAATAAGCCTCATTTCTAATTCAGTAAGAGCAGCAGCTTAGCCTTGGACATTAATATCTCATTAAATGTTGGCCAGCATAGTCCTTCAAAGGAAGTAAAAGAAAGTCTAAAATAACACCGAAGACTTTATACTGATGACAATTAAGCTACTGGAAATAAAGCAGGCTATTTACAATTCAAATTAAAGTAATAAAAGCTTTGT
The DNA here is from genome assembly GCA_947846985.1 of Fratercula arctica. Taxonomy (NCBI): domain Eukaryota; kingdom Metazoa; phylum Chordata; class Aves; order Charadriiformes; family Alcidae; genus Fratercula; species Fratercula arctica. The sequence continues at coordinate 114,126,825 of CANTUZ010000003.1, forward strand.
AACAAAAATTAGTTCAAAGACTGATTAATACATCTGTGTTATGATGGATTTAAAGCCAAAATCTTCAACCTTTTCAGTTAAGAAGCCAAAAATTTAAAAGCACTTATATGTAAAGGCAGCTATCGGCACATCAACGGCAGAACTTAGGGTAGGCAGAAGCAGTAACTCTGGACATACAAAAAAAAATTTGAATTACTATCTAGCAAAATAAAGGAAGGCATTTTACAAGCAAAACTTCTGATCAGATGTCTCAATTCCAGGTTATTCATTCTCATCCAAACTAAGATATTCAGCCAAACTGTTTACCCGATTATGTGCTGCCCCCCAATTCCCTTCACGTATTTACACAACACTTTGCTTTGCTCCCCGTGAATTCCAATCTCCATTGTCTTCACTAAAGAGAAAAAGCTTCCTCGTAACTCTTCTGTTACCTTCACAAAGATACCCAAGGGCCCTCATCACCCTGGCTTTTATGTAAACTGTACCAAACCAAGGTAGTTCAGAAAACAAAATGTAGCTCCTCCATGCAATAAAGCAGTGTCATACATTTTCATAAGCCCCAATTTTAATCACATGAAAAAAAGAAAACTACATTCTAAACGTGCAGATAAGAACTTAGATTAAGCAAAAAATGTAACACTGAAACAAATTTAAAATATTTTTTCTTTACTTGACACCTTGAATAACAGAAGAAAGTGAATGAGAAAATATGAAGAAATATACTGCAAACGCAAAGTGCATGAATAACTACGTGCAGCCTTTTTTCCCCCCAACCTTACTGGTTCCCAGCACTTTATCCTGGATGCCTATGCAAAAACTCCTCTAGAATGCCTACAAGAAGTTTTATCTGTGGGACAAAACTCCCCAGCCACATGAAAATCATGTTTGGAACAAGGCCGCACTCATAATCCCACCTAGAACCTGGAGCACATGGGAATAAAATGCAAAGAAACATCAAGTGGCTCCGTTTGCGGCAGCTCAGGTCTCTGGTTCCCGCTGTGCCAGGTTCCAAGGTGCTTCCAGCCCGCGTTACCTCAGAAAGCAGTGCTACCATTCAGATTTATGCTACTGTCATTAATTCCTCACAGACCTGAATCAATTCTGTACAGAGCTATTGCTGCACAAGTACACAGAATAATTAACCTATATGTAAATCAAAGATAATGCACAGTTGACCACACGCTATTTGTTTTGCAGTAGTATAAAATCAGTCTCCCTATGCTAATTACTGAATAAGCACTAAAGTACGAAGGACTCTGCTTCAAAGAGCTCTCAGTCTGAGCATAAGACAAAGATTGATAGAATGAGAAACCGAACTGGCAAAATGAGAATAAAGTAGTTGTTCACATTGAGACAGTCAACAATACATGCGTGCCAGGTATTTGGAGACATCAAGGCAGGTGAAAATGTGAAGACTAGTTCAAGCAGTATGTCAAAAAAGGTGAAAATTTAAAGACTAACTCAAGAAGTATGTCAGAAAGCACAAAAAAGCTGAAGAAGGCACAAGCCTGCTTGTGAATATACAATAAAGACACAACTAACACTACAATCCACAAAGAGGGGGTAGCAGTTCACAGCTTGATAGCATAAGAGACAATGTGCAGTGGGGGGGGAATTGGCCAAGTATCTCATGAGCTGAAACTACCAGCTGCAGTTCGAAATGTTGGTGGTGAAAAGGTCAGAAATATGCAGATGAATCAACACAGCAAATGTGATTGGAAGGGGTGATTAAGGAAGAGATTCTCTGAACAGAAGTTACATGAAATAAACTTGTTTGCACAAGTCAGGTGACTGTAAGTACTCTCCTTGTCCAGAGGACAGTTAACACTAAGATGTCTATTCCCTGCACTACCTGCTTGAAACTAGTAAAAATACAAACCAAGTATCTGCAAAATTCAAAGCTGTAATTTTCTTCTCTCTAGTTAGAGAAGTGATTTAAAGTATATCACTGACAAGTTCTCAATGCTTTTCTTTCAGTTGAATTACACGAAAACACCGTGCAGTATTTCCCAAAATATTCTTTTTTAGATATTTCAAATCGAAGACGGGAAAAACAGACAAGTTACCTCTTTCAAGCTATGTCTGCTGCCAGAGCTGTGAGTCACAAGCAGGTAGTAAGGTGATGTCTCAAGTATGCAGGTTTCACGTCATTTAGATTTTTTTTAAACACACAAAAAGCCACAACCTTAAAATTCAGCTGAAAAACTTATGATACTTGCTCCAAATTTCATAGCACTAGTATGGTGAAAAAAATCTCACCAAAAACTTAAACAAGGTTGTTTTAACAGGGCATGAAAGATTTTCCAAAACAGGACTCAAATGCCCTTCCCCAGCTCTCCCCTAACCACAACAGAAAATCCTTCCAGTCTAAGATTTCTTTTCCTAGTTTGTTTGTGAAGCTTGAAAAGTTTTCCTAACGAGTAACCTTGAGAAGCTGCTTAAATTATATGTTTGACATTCATAATCTGGGTTTCTAGTTAAGCGGAGCTAAATACTACTCTAATTAATCGAAGAAAAGAGCAAAATAAAAAAATTAAAACCAGTGTAAACTTAAACACAGACAACACTTAGTTGTTACAGAACCTGTTGACTGCAGAAACAGAAATAAATGATCTTCAGAGCAGCTTAAGATGGATATTAACTTCACAGGGAGATGGAGCCATCAGTCAGCCAAGATAAAACTTCAGCTTTTACTATGATAGACTAGCAATAAAAGGAAAATTACGTGCTGCTTAGCACTTGAAAAAGTCTTGAAGTATCTATTCATGAAAGTTATTTTGAAAACACTTTAAAATAGTTAAATTTTGCAATTCTACTTTATTTTTAAATTTAAGTAAAAGTTGCAAACAAAGTTTAGAAATCAAAATATAAGGACTGCAAGCTCACTCAGATTTCTAGGGACAGTTTTAATTAGAATCTATAAAAGAAGAACTAATGATTCAGGAAATGCAACTCCCACTGTAAGGTCAGGAAACAGATGATGTTGTTCCCAATTTGAATGATGAGATTATGTTCATTGTTCCAAGGGACTGGCTACACGACTGTGAGGTCTCATATGGGAAAATTATTTCCCAATTTCCATTGCACAAACATATTAGCATATCTTATTTGAACAACAAACAAAACAATCTTATTGTTCAAAATCAAGGCAAAATTTTCGCTAGAAATTGTCCATTTTATCCTGAGGCAACAACGTTAAACATTTGCACATTTTAATTAGTTTAATAACATCCATGCATTTTCTCTTGGCTATATTAATTCTAATAGATTCACACGGAAGTCATGCTGAATACTTGCAAAAACTGATACATAGAGCTTCTCCTCCATATCACAGAAGTGCTAAAAAGCTCTTGAACTCAGCAAGACTCTTTCTTTTGTTCTCTCCATCCCCCCTAAAAAAAAGATTTTTCTTTGTTTCAGCAGCTATTCACAAAACTTCTCCAGAAGTTTGTAAATTCTAACACAAATGAGTTACAGCAACTGCAGCTCAACTGGAGCTTTGCGCAAAGACACAATTTATGTTCTTTTGTTTATAGCACCACTATCCTTCAGATGCTTTGAAAAGGCATTTTTCTGGCATTCTTTTGGGTATGAACTCTTGCTTCTTCAGGATCTGACAAAGACTCTGGCAGACCTACATGCAGGCTTTTAACATTTTCACCATCAGTTCTTACCCTTTTCCCTCTACTGGAGGCACAGAGAACAGAAGCAGCAAACAACATGTTAAAATTCATAACCCAGTGTATTTAGCTTAAACTGCTGAAGGGCTTAAGTACCTTTGCCATGAGGAAGGCAAGCAGATGGGGCCAATAGGGGAATAGGCAGGACAAACAGTTTGGGCCGTATCACACTGCTGTAGCTCTTTGCTTCAGCATGTGAGAAGAACATTCCCAAGTACTCTGACATCCAAGAAAATATATCCTGGGCTTCAAAAAAAAAAATCATCTCCATAACTCCAAATATTACCAACTGACTGCTGATCACTAAGCCTCTGTATCCTAGACAATTCTTCATTGCAGAAGTGATGTGAATTAATGACAAACAGATCACTAACCTATCTGCAGCCCCATGGGGATGTTAACAAAAGGACAATGCCACAGCGGACAGCGATATTCCTCAGATGCTGTGCTATTAAAGAGCCTGAAGTGGTTTTTCAGTCTTGAGGAAAAGAAAAAATATGTCAAAAACCTAAGTGAGTTATTTTTTTGTCCCTAGTTCGTTACCTTTTATAACTCTTTTCGATATTAAATATTTTAAAGGAAGATGAATGAGACCCAGGGACAGTAATTTCTAGATTAAGAAGTTTGTACTTAATCCTGTCAGTCAGCAACTAGATGCTCACTGCTGTTTTAATATGAAGGGTGAGGATGGCGGTCTCTTAACTCAAATTGCACTTTTGTCTTTGACATCTTGTATTGAGGAGCTGTGCATGCATTACCTTTCAGCTGAGTATCCAAAGATTTTTTTGGATATCATCTCTCATGCAAATGTGTACTCCTCTAGCCTCTGCCCTCCCTTATGCTGCCAGTAATTCTGCACAGTCTCCCCCTTTGCCAGCAACATAGTTCAGCTTTCCACAGTTTTTGCCACAGGAATAACTGCTGTCCATCACTTTTATCTTCTGTCGCTGCAGCTGAAGCAACCTTAGAAGGACACAGACAGAATGTGAATGTTAACAATATCACACATTTCTGTGGCTCTTATTCTATGAGCCAATGATTTTAGTTTTGAGTCAAGAGTGGCTAGTAAATTTAGACAGCACTCTGTCAGGCATACACAGATCAAAAGGATTTTTCCACCTCGACAAAGTGTTGAATTCCATTCAACAGTAGTGTGTTTGAACTTCCTGCTCTTCTCTTAAATGTGTGTGGCACCTGAAATTTTTCCATCGCAGTCTTGGTAATTTCCAAATCAGCATACATCAAGCCTCAGTACTACCACAGAACTCCTGAATAACCCACTTGATCTTTCCCCGTGCTATCACAGGCCTCTAATGCTGTTGTGTATTAATAGAATATTTCAGTTGGAAGGGACCTTCTAGTCCAACTGCCTGACCACTTCAGGGCTGACCAAAAGTTAAAGCACGTCATTAACAGCATGAACTGTCTTCCAACTATTGACACTTCACTGAAAATTCCCATAGTTCATTTCTCAATAATCCCTTATGAGGGACACTAACAAGCAATTCTTCAGGCTTTTAACCAGAGAAAAAATTTAAATATCCTACTAGACAACCAATTATCTTTACTAAAGACGCTGTCTTGCCTTATGCTTAATAAGATGTTCAGTTCTTTTGCAGATATTTCAGATGCCTTTCAGAAGACCAAAATGATGTTTCCCTAGTCTTCCCAGGAATTAGTTTCTAGGAATTAATAAAGTATATTTATTAACTTCTTATTCTGACTGACTTTGAATGGGTTACTCGACTTCTTGAGCACTTCAACTAATTTGAAGATTCTTCAAAATCCACCAGATTCCAGACAAGTTGATCTGTTCCTCTTAAAAACAAATTGCTCACAACAGCTCTTCTTTCAACTCACTTCTATGTACCACTCAAAGAGCCAGTCAAAAGGACCAGGTATCTTCTGGCACAGAAGAAAATACAACATTCTTCCACATTCTGTATTTTCTTGAATCCAGCTATTAAGGCCTCTGGCTTATGCCAGTTTCTTGCCAGAAGACTAGCAGGGTTTCAAAAGATAATTTTAAGCTATCCTTATTTTCAATGTATGAAAATGTCTTACTTTTAATAATTACTTTTTCTTGAAAAATCCCTGCTGAATTTACAATTTTCCATTTTTGTATTTCACTTTCTAAACATTTTAAGTTCCTATTGAATCAGTGGGGCTAAAGCTCCGTTGCCTTCATGAAAAAATGGTTCAGTCTTACTATATTTATCTAACATGCTTTTTTATTACTTTAGCATTGTCTTACATTCTTTGACTGCACTATGGCATACTAGAATTTATGTCAAACTTGCAGTTTTAAGATATGGTTAGATAACGTATGATGAATCAATGATTTCAGTATTTTCATTTCTACTTCTTACTTATACAATAATTTGGGCAGCTGTTTGAGGAGAGGGGTCAAACCAAATGACCTCCACAGGGGCCTTCCAACCTCAACCATTCTGTGATATTTATCTACTATACTTATTTCTGTTATTTTTCTTTCCAGTTTTTCTCTAAATGCATCAATGTATTTATCTACATAAACCGTCTACCCAGTACTCACAGAACACAGTTGTAACTAAACTCCCTCCACAGTTTGCACAAATTCAGACTTTAGAAAACCCAGTTCTTTAGTACTTCTAACTCAGAGCTGTCTTTTCTAAAAAAAATAAAAATAAATTAAAAAAATACAAAAAACATTAACTGTCTTAACAAAATCCCCAGAAACACTGATACACAGAATACTCAAACCAAAGAGCTGAGATGGAGAAGTCTCTTGATCTGTACTTGATTTCTGTTAGTTCATATTGCTCAGGGAACTGCAGAATGGGAGCAGTGAAAAATGGCAGAACATAACAGCAATACCGATTACAGTAAGTTGGAAAACACTATCCTCACATAGGTGACAATGCAGCAAAGTAAGAGTAAGAGTAGTTTCCCCTTCACTAAATCTTCATGTGTAAAACCACTGAAGCACTTTAAAAAATAAGAATAGTTCCACTCCATCCCCCATTCAAGTTACCAGAAAACACACATGAGGTTCATGACATTAACCTGATGAAGGAATGAAGAAATATTTTGATGGACCTCACCGATTATTAAACAAAGTTGCTGATTAAGACATAGCTCTGATTCCCACTAGGGATGGAAAGCAGGTGTCAAAAGAGAGATGCAACTGTTACTCAGCACTTACCTACCTGTGAATAATTTTACACATTATCTATACAACATATCAGCCTTGAAAAATGCTAGTGAAAATCGGCACCATTGCCTGTATAACAGACTGAACACTGGCAAGGAAATTTACACATTTTAATACTCAGGAATTGTGTCCAAGGGGACAAATAGATACTGTAGAATTTTGTATTTACAGAACTGCTTCACAGTTTCTGTAAAAGTGTAATACAGAACGTGATACAGCCTGAGACAGGATGTCAGGGGAATTTGCTATGCAGATCAATGTAAGAAGAAGAAAAAACTTAAAAGAGTAAAACCACAAAAAAATGCCAAAAGAAATTAAAGAATGAGAAAAAACAGATGAAGCAAAACCCAGACACAACAGATATTTCTGCTTTTAAGCAAAATTTTTAAGCAAATTTATTCATATTTGCTCCTGTATTTACTGCATTTTTTGAACACGTTCCATAAGTCCTTGGGCTTGGGAAGGTGCAAAATGTTCCTCATGGACTTAAGCATAGCACATTACAAGAGTTCTGGGGGGAAAAGCCATTCTTACCTCAAATTCAGAAGGAAGTTTTTAAAGAAAAATTAGGCAGCTGTATCAATTAAACATTTGGGGGTAAAAGCTTAAAACTGCATTTTTTTTTTTCTTCTAGGTTACTATCTGCAAAAAGAGAAAGTTAAGTTTTGATCTACACTTAATTCTACTACTTCTGTTTTATCTTAACAAAATTTTACCTGCAAGTGTACAAGTAAGACTGTGCACTAAATCCGTATTACTCATCATAGATGCTAGAAGCTAGCCCCTTTTCAAACTAAACCAGTTGTTTTGCATAAATTCAAACCTAATAATCTGATGGTATTCTGGTAAAAAATAGTTACAGAAAAATGAAATGCTTATATAAATTAAATGAATGGTTCAAACTGAACATTTCAAAATTATTTTATTTGCAGTTTTACTTAAGTGCTTTAACAAAATTAACTGGAAGGTTTTCAAAGTCTTTAGTAACCTAAACTGTAAAACTAGCTTAACTCACACCTATCTTTCTAAAAGATGTGGATTCAACACAAAACACAGGAACTGTTGCTATGAAAAACAAACAAACTACCTACCAAACTATATATATGAATGCTAACTCTTGTGGGCTAGCGGTGTTTGCTGGAGTAATTCCCAACTCCAGCATCATCCTGAGAATGTCCACTGAGGGCTACCTGGGACATTGGAAGCATCTGACACTGCAGTTGTTGAGATGGTGTTAGAAGTGTTTCCACCTGAACTGGGCCCTGATGTTGCTCCAACTACTGTTCCAGCTGGGGCAACCCCTACTCCAACCCCACTGGCTTCCTGACCAATCTTCACATGCATCATTTCTCTGGTCTCCTGCCAGGCCACTTCATTCATGCCTAGGAGAACACATGGAATGATCATTCCACGTAGAAACCTAAAAGAAAAAGTCCTGATAACATAAAAGGCTTTCCCACATATCTTTAAATATGCAGTTGTTATAACTAGGATTAAAAAAGTCTAAGCTATATAAGAACAATATTCATTGTCAAAATGTTTATTGATTTAAACTTTAAATTTTAAATACCATTACCAAACTAAGCCTCTAAGATAAACAAAGTACCACAGATTTTTTTTTTTTTTTACAAGACAATATATTAATATGGTACAGTTCCATATATTATCAATGCTTGCCCACACATTTCCTTGCTAAAAACAATCAAAATACGATTTTCAGTCACAATGGAGCAGTTTCTTTTACACTATTACTCACCATGATGTGTAAAACCACTAATTCTATCATATCACTATGTCCAATTTTATACAGCTGTAGACTACATAATGAAGCAGCACAGAAAACTAACTTCTCTATCTGAACTACATCTCATTCTCACACACCAGCATCAGTTTTTCTTTCAAATTTGTTAAGCTATGTAAGATTCTAACACAGTAATTGACATTAAACTTCTCTAACCCACATGATAGTACATTTCAGGATTTTCACAAAATAAAGATTTCAGGCTCACATTAAAATGAAGTTTGCCAACTCCTTTTAGAAGCGTTTAAGTTTTGGCTTGAAACAAGTATAAAGGACGACAGCAAAAATCTCTCTGATTTTGACAAAATCCTCTGCAGGAAAAGATACCTGCCCCTGAACACATACTCTTAATGATGTCCACACATATTCTTCATCTACCATATTACTGATGTATTATCAATCTTTTAGTACGCAAATGGACTTAAGGCAAGAAGGCTAGATATATAAACCCCAAAATATCCCCTACAGTCTTAACGAAGTACTTTCGGGGGGGAGGGGGGGTGGAATTTAAATTTCAAGAAATGCCTCACTTTTCTTGCTGAACAATTGTTAAATACAAACAATAAGAACTGACATATATGGGAAGATATTTAATCAGAATAGAACACAGGTATAAAGATGTACACGAAAGAAACCACAGTCCTCTAACCCCTCTACACAATTCTACATTTTTAATCTAACTTTATCAAGTATTGAATGTCCAATCTTTAGGGTGATATATATAATACATAGATAGATAGATGGTAGAAGGATGATTTTTTTTTTTTTATGAACTTGAACAATCTCAGTTTTGTGAGTAACATAAGATCTAAAGCTACTTTGTCTTATTAGTACTGTTACGGTAGATACTCACTGTCAAAATACCATACTAACATCAGTTTTGCAACGTCTTCAGACTACGTGACTAGTAGTATGCCCAGAACTAAAGGTTAAGCAACATGGAACGGAGATAAACAGCAAGATCCTTGAAAAATATGAGTCGAAACAGACTCATTATTTTTAGCTCAACTACACAAAGTCCTCTCCAGCAGGTCTAGCTTTGTATTTAATCAATAAGCACATGTAAAGACTTACGGAACAAAACACGTCAACCCAGCTTTCAAAAATTCACTTCCCCTTTGAAGAGATTAGTGAACAAATTCTATATGAAACTTCAGACCAGACACACAAAAAAAGAAAAAAAATATACAACTAGTTCAACACATCACTCAAAATTCCTCCTTGAAATAACATGGATGAAATCTAAGAGTGAAGTTACGAACATAGGTCTGACACAACCTTTATTTCCATTAGGATGTATATGCTGAGAGTTTTATAATGGAAAGAAATACAACCAGACTGATTACTTGTAACTGAAAGTTTTGCTAATACCTCAACAGCACCGATGAAGCAAGAGGTAACCTATCTTAGAACCGTATGAAAAATGAAAATAGTCAGAATTACAAAATGTAGACCAGATTACTTAGTCCAAGGTACACACATATATGTTCTAAAAAATCTGCCTGTTAGAAATGCTGCAGATGTGATATTTAGCACAGGTAGCAGAGGACAGAGGATCATATCACCACTTTTAAAGTTTAGTGGAAATAGATGCATATATAGAACAGCTAACAAAAAAGTCAAATTGCAGAGATACTTTTGCTACATTTTTGAGTTCTGGATTTCTTTCTCAGCTCCTAAGATGGTCGTCGTAACCTCTTCAGACATATTTCTTCTACATGTCTACAACTGTTCTTAAATAGCCACGTTAGGAAAAAAAAAATTGTTAACCAATAATGAAATATAATCTTTAAAGATATTGCTAGAGATGACATCTGGTCTTTATTTGTAAGCTAAGCATTTCACATACCAGCTTGAAAAGCTCTTGCCTGCTATTCTAAAAGCCACAGCAGGTATTTCAAGTGGGATTCAAACTAAACCTTGCTGTAAAGTTCCAGCATGCAAGCCGTTACCATAAAATAATTTTTACACAACTTGTTTGAAATTATACCCAAGCAGCTAGAACTGAACAGGTTTACATGTTCTGATGTCATTTAAAACTCTTTTCCACTATATGACTGTGCAGTCCTCCAACTTCATTACAAGAAGCACTACATAACTGGTATTTGTCATTACAGGAGGAGAAAATGAGCTTTTAAACGCAAGACTTCTTGCCCGGTTTCTGAGACAAGAGCCTGGGCACTGGTTTTGTGACAACACTGGAATGGCTGCATTGTGTGGAATAATCAAGACAACAGCTATGTTATGGGTGAGGAAAATTCACATTAGATGAGGTAAGCATTTTCAACCAAATTTATTGAAGAGAAAGAAAACTGTATGTATTATATGTATAGATATGTGAGAGAGTTCATCAGTGAGAAGTGTTTATAAAGAATGTCTACTCTACAGTTTTATGTTACTTCCTTTGTAGAGTTTCTACTAGAAACTGTTTTTAAAGACAATACAATGTATTAATGCTTGTTTCACAGGAGATTCCCAACACAGAAAGAATTTAACATTCAAGAAAATTTAGGTTTCTTTTTACTGCGATGGACAGTGATTTTTTATATAATTCCACATTCAAAAAGAAGCATGAAGACGTAACAAGCAGGAATTCAAACCATCTACTGGATTACTTGCTTCTGTGTATAAAAACTTGGTCTAATCATTTTGGGGTTTTAGAAACCACTGTACAAAGAAAAAAAAAACAAACATGAAGTTATCAAGGAGAATGCTTTTAGAAAATTCTACGTATGATGATTATTCAATGCACTCTCACATATCATTAAATCAAGGGGGAAAAAATATCTATGAGCAAACCAGAAAGTGCTGTTGAAAAGCAGATCTAGTTCACAGTACTCAACAAGCTGATGTCCAGTTAACACACTTGCCCCAAACATCTGCAATATCTGGCCCAATGAACACTGCAAAGAAACATCTGAGAGAGCAAATCTTGAGAAAAACATGTACACAAAGCTTTCACTGTGCACTAAAATCCTACGTAAGATTTAATATGTAAGGTATCGTCTCATCAGAAGACAGGCAAGTTCAACTTTTACAGCCAACTGCTTCTTGCACTATTGGTTTAATCATGATCCCAGATAAGATTATAATTGCCTCCGCACTGTGCCAATATCCCTAGTATAGAGGATAAATATTAAGTACTATAGGAAAAAAAAAGTATCATTCCCTATTAATGAAGAAAAAATGCTATTCAAATAACATGGACTTTCCTACATGCAATATCCACATAATAAACTGCAGAATCTGCATTATCAAGCAGTTTCTCACATGCATTTGCCTACTAACCATTCTTCTGGGACAAATTCCAAATTTTCAGCTCTCTGAACACTTCAGAAAACTGTCAGGTGATTTAGTGTCATTTCTACACATATAACCCAAACTACACCACCACTAAATTATCATTTCCCTTTTTATCCAAGTTTCCTTCTCCCACCTACCTATTTATATTCGCATTGACACAAATTGAGCAGTAGACCAGAGAACGGTAGACAATAATTCTCTCAGCTTCTCAACAACACTACAACTGTTGTTAACATTTGGTTTTAAATCTAAACATGACTAAATATAACAAAATACTATGTTTTATATGTAAAAATGGCAACATGGGGTAGTAATTATACTTCAAATGCATTCATATCCCACATACCTGAAGAGCTATACCATCAACTCATGCTAACTAAAAAGGCCTGATCTCTCAGTTGAGATGCAACAAAGACTTCAGTAAAAGAGAAACTAAAATAAATCTGAAAGGATTTTGTTAACGTGTAGCATATAAGTGACAAACAATTAGATGGTATAAGAAGTTTTACCGATTGTCATTTTCAATGACCTAAATAGCTCATACACGGCGACATTACTCAGAAAAAAGCATCCCAAAACCAGCTGCTATAACCTCTTTCTCACATCACATATAAAACATGCTACACATTTTGGTGTTTAGCCATCTTGCTTCTGTTGTAAGCCAGAAGAATATGAAGCGTCCCAAGTATATCAATTTTCTCTCAAGGAATTAGGAATCTGAGGTTATGAAATACATGCAAGAGAACAATGCCAGAAAAATAAAATAAATATCTTTCTACAATGACTGCTAAGGAGATTAAAACCCAAACTGTTAGTTGTAAGCACGATCCACTCAGGGCAGCTGGCATTTTCCTCAACTTTCTTGTTATTGTTGTCCGCGCAGGCACGTTTGAAGAAAAATTAAACCCTAACACTTCATTGTGTGCTATCAACTACCAAAAGTATTTGGCCTCCCTCGCTCCACGCCCTCAGAAAGCAGTCATTATCTTTAAGACCACTAAATATATATATATACACATACATATATATATAAAGCAAGTTTTCACGCTTTCGGTACGCCTAAACAAAGCCCGTTTCGCCCACGTTCCGCAGGCAGGCGATTGTCCGCGGGGTGGCCGAACCGCCCCTCCATGTCCCCGGCTGCTCTGGGCACCGAACCCCATTGTAACACCCAGCGCGGCGTGCCCGCCCCCCCCCCCTCCCCGGGGCCTGCCGCACGCTCCGGTCACCCTCACGCGTGTACCGGCACGTCTTCCCGCCTGAAACCCCCCCCGAGGGCCCTGTGTCGTCGGTCCCTCCCCCCTCTAAGACTTCTCTGAGGCAACAACTTCGCCCCCCAAACCCTGCTGGGCTGGAAACTGAACCCCGAGGCCCCTCTCCCCCCTGAGCTCCCCCCACCCCCCGTTCCCCTCAGCTCGCCCAGAGCACAATGCCTGCGGCCAGCCCCCCCGCCGCCGCCGCCGCCGCCGCCGCCCCCCTCACACCGCCTCCCCTCACGGCGCTCCCTCCCCACCTCGGCGCCGCTCCCCGGCGCGGCGGGAGGACACAAAGGCGGCGAGGCGCGGGCGGCCGCCGAGCAGGCCCCGCGCCGCCCGGTGACCTGCCACAACATGGCCCCCCTCCCGCCCTCCTTCTCCCCTCCCCTCTCTTCTCCCCTCCCCTCCCTCGGCGCGCAGCCGAGGCCGGAGACAAAAGGGGGCTGGAGGAAGGGGAGGGGGGGCCACCCGCCCGCTCCGCCCGCCCGCGGCCTAGCCAGCGCGGCTCCAGCCCCCGAGGATACTCACGGGCTGGCTGGCGGCGCTGCTCGCTGCGATGGAGCCGGAGCGGGCCCTGGGACACCCCTGCCCGCCCTGCCGTCCCCCTCCTCCTCCTCCTCCTCCTTCTCCTCCTCTTCCTCCTCCCTCTCGGCGCCTCTCCTTCCTGCCTCCCCCCCCCCCCGTCGGCGGCGAGGGGCTCACAACAACATGGCGGGAGGGCGCGCACGGAGGGAGAGGGACAGCGAGAGCGCGGCAAACCTCCCCCCTCCGCCGCCGCCGCCGCCGGCCCCTGCCGCCGCCACAGCGCATGCGCGCCCCCGCCCGGGAGGGAGCGGCAGGCGGCGGCGGCCCCCGGCCCCTTCCGCCGCCCACCGCGCAGGCGCCGCCGCCCTCCCCTCAGCGCGGCCGCGGCGGGCGGGCACCCAAGCGGCGGAGCCGTCCCCTTGCCTCCCGCCAAACTAACCGGTCAAAACACGGCTTTTGTGTGGTGATTTTTTTTTTTTTTTTTTTTAATGTTGTTTCCCCCCCGCCCTCTTTTTCGCTTTTCGCCGTCGGGGAGCGGCGGCGGGAGGCGGTGCTCGCTCGCAGGCCGGGGGTGAGGAGACAAAGGCGAGGCCCGCGTTGAGGGGTACGCGGTGGCTGCTGAGGGCCTCCCCCCCGCCAGCACCGCCAGGCCGCCTGCGTTGTACAGTAAACAGAGGCGCGTCGCCGTAGTTATTAATTAACTACTGTGCCGGTAGCTGCTGCGAGAGGATTTTGGGAAAGGAGTCAATTATTTCCTTCCCTCGAGAGAGTTAAACACAGGCTCTCTGATACAGCTGTGTGGTTGCTGTTGGTAAATACAGTACTGGATGCTAGTAAACACTGCTAGTGATGTGTTTTAATAGCCTCTCTCAATACGAGCATAAATCCTACTTATTTAGCTGCCTCTGAAAAATAATCAGAATGGTTTACATCGGAAGGGACCCTAAAGATCATCTAGTTACAACCCCCTGCCATGGGCAGGGATCCATTAGACCAGGGTGCTGAAAACCCCATCCAGCCTGTCAGTGACATTTTAAAATACGGCTTTCACTGAAAAGCTGTTGTTTTGCCTTTTTTTACCAGTTCTTAAAGGAGTCTGGTTAGAGAGTTCTCCATTTTAGGAAGCGGCACGCAGATGCCATCCACAGATCAAACCTCCAGGCAAAACCTGGTTATCAGTCCTGCGGTGGCTGTTCCGAACCCGGCTACCAGCTGTTTTTTCTGTAGCCAGGAAGGATTCAGGCTTTGCCAGTGCTGGGGACCCGTTCCGGTTACGGCAGGGCAGGAGCAGCGAAGTTGGGGTGCAGGATTACCGGGGTACTAGTGCTACAGCTCGTGGCAGCAGTTGTGGGGATGAGATGTCTGTGAGTACCAACTGCGTTCTTAAAAATAGAGATGTCTCGAAGGAAAAACCCTCCCTGTTTTCAGTATTTATAGTCACGGTTAAAAATGTGGAAGTTCCCAGCTCCTGGTAAAGATAGAAACGTTTTTGCAAGAAATGAAAGTGATTTCTTCGTCCTCATGCTAGTCATCTCAGTACCCAGATGCCTGCAGTCCGCTGCTGCTCACGTGCCTAATCCCTGTGATACCTGGCATCCTGTCCCACTGCCGCCTTTGGGCTGTCTCTGGGGAGGCTGCAGGGCTGGAAAACCCATTCCTTTGCTTACTTGAGCAGAGAAGGCCTCTAAGTCACAGCCTCCAAGCCAGCTCTTCCCTTCATGGAGACCAGCTGGGACTGAAGAAAACCCTGCCATCCCGAACACTTATAGCAGCTGGTCTATGTTGCACCAGCTCTCCAGCTCAGACCCTTGTGGGGCCTTGGTTTGTTGTGGATAATTCTGATCAACGTTTGTGTAAAGCATTAAATGTTCAGGAAGAGCTCAACATGTATTTGATAAGCATAAGCTTGAAGGACTTCTACATTGCTCTGCTGCTCAGTACTGGAAAACCTAACCTGACCAAAAAACAGAAAAAAGGTTTAAATGCAATCAGTTTGGGATTTGATCTGAGAAATACAATTATTTGGTTCTTGTCTAAAGTATTTTTCAAAAAAAAAAAAAAATCTTACCACCACACAACTCACAATTTGATAAGGGCGCTGAAGTTTTTGGCTGATGCTAAAACAGTTCTAGAAAAGTCTTTCTTCTGAGTACTTAATACTTTAGATAGTTTAACTTGGTATCACTCCATTACAAAATGCTTTTCCTTGCTATTCCTTTTTTAAGTAGGCGTTAACAGCTGCCTGGGCTCTGCTTACACTCCTAAGGTTTCTGATAAACGCCGTTAACACAGTTATGCTTTGTTTTTTTTCTGTCAATAATCATCCTTAATGAAAAATACTAAACAACTATCATTTTGTGATTTGTGTAGTAGACAAAGTCCAGTAATGACTTGATAAATGTACAGTCTACAGTTTGGAAAAGTATCCAAGGAAAACCTGGCTGCTGTTTCTTTCCTCTGCAGTCTTCCTATGAGACCTTGGGCAGGGTATTTAATTGAAAAGCACTCACAGAAATTGAAAGCTGCACACCTAACTGCCCCCGCTCAGCTACTCTCTAATCCTGAAGATGTTTACATTTTCTAAAGCTACAAACTTTGGGACCTAAAACTCTACATGAACAAAATTTGTTCTGCTGTGCCATGACATCCACATCCCCCAGCAGTTTTGACAGACAGTGCTGTTAGATCTAGCAGGATAGCAAATAATTAACCTGTATTAATTAAACCGAGGTATTCCTCCATGGAAATGAAAAAAACCCCAAAACAGATGTGGTAGACCTTCTCAAAGCATCTCCAGAAAAGATGCAGGTACCTACAAAAGGTTGCACTCTTTTAAAAGTCTTTTAAAAAAACTTCCCAGGACTAGGGAGCACCCAAATTGAAACTCAAAGAAGGAAGATTTAGATTAGATATTAGGAAGAAATTCTTTCCTGCGAGGGTGGTGAGGCACTGGAACAGGTTGCCCAGAGAAGTTGTGGATGCCCCACATCCACATCCCTGGAAGTGTTCAAGGCCAGGCTAGGTGGGGCTTTGAGCAACCTCGTCTAGTGGGAGGTGTCCCTGCCCATGGCACAGGGTTGGAACTAGGTGATCAAAGGTCCCTTCCAACCCAAACCATTCTATGATTCTGTGATTTGATTCCTTTGCTCAAGATTCACAGGTCTGACTTTCTTAGAGAGAGTCACAAAAATCAGCAGACTACTTTGGCTGCCCTATGCTGCAGCTGGACTGTTCTTCAGAAAAGAATTCAGGATCTTAATCTCAGATCTTCTGCTTAATGGCCTTGCTGGCCTTGCAGTCATAGAATCATAGAATGGTTTGGATGGGAAGGGACCATTAATGATCCTGTAGTCCAACCCCCAAGTCTAACTACCCCCAGTCTAATCCCCAGTGTACTATTTTATAGCTTAAGAGGAGCAGTCATAAATAGGTGACCCTCGCTCAGTTCTCTGAAATAACAGCTGCAGTTAACTACCTACCAACTTCACAGGACAGCGCTGCTGCTCGGAAGCAATTAGAGTTATCTGTCCTTGTTCCAGAGTAGGGCACTGGAATGGTGGTTTATGTCCTTAGCATGTCCCTTGTTACCTGCATCTCTGTAAGATATGCTGGTCTGGATGTACATTTCGTGCATTTACAGGAGCAGATCCCGTTCTGAAACTACTAATTTTCCCACATACTGCATAGCAAACCTGGGCACCCGGTGTACAATTCTGGATTCCACTTTGTCAACAGACATACAATTCATTAATTAAAAAGTCAATGAGTCTGAAATATATTGCTTTAGGGATCAGTCAGTATTTCATGTTTTTTGGCCAGCAGTGACCATAATACATAGGAAGGTTTACTGAGAGAAGAACTCTGGCTCAGTGGGCCAAGTGACCCCTTTGGCTAGTCTCTTCCTGGGGCCACAGAGAAACAAGCCACAGACTCTTCATAGGGGGACTTTTCCATCCACGCCTCCTTTTGCCCCACCACTGCCTCACAAACACAGCCTTTCCCTGCCACAACCATTCACCACGCTAACTCAGGCTTGACTTTTCTATTGCTTATGACCACGTAACTTGTTCATTAACTCAGCTCCTGCTGCTGCATCTCTTTGTACCTATACTGTTGCCTTAATTCCTACAAGCTTCACAGCCTATTGCTGTCTCAACCCTCTCTCTTCTGATACAGAAACATTTGTCCCACTGTATACAACTGCATCCGTTGTCCAATTTTAATGTTTAAAACTACACGTTTAAGCTTTTTTCCCATGTGTGGGACGAACTCTTTTGAGTTACCTTCGCCTCCTTCAGATTTCCCATTTAACACACAAACTGGTACAAAAAGACCTTCCTGTAGTAGGATTCCTGTAAAACCGTTTGAAAACAGCCAGGCTCTCAGTGTGCTGAAAAGCCCAGTCTGCCCTATTGCTGAAAACTGTGGTACTGTTTCCATTTGTTTCCCCTACCTGTCTGTGCAACTGTAAGTTTCTTCAAGGAAGACCATCTATTCTGTGTTTTGGTTTTTTTGGACTAGCTAGCAACTGGCATCACATACTGAGCTAGTGCAAATGAGAACACTTCAGTTTAGGACCAACAGAAAATTCACAGCTGAATTATTATAAATTTTGTCACTAATCCCATTTTTTTAGACTTACCCATTACTATATTAGTGTTTTAAAATGCAGGGAGACTGACTTGCCATTCAGTTACATTGCTCCTGTCGACAGGATCAGCTTTTCCAAAGAAGCTGGTCTGCAATAAGGTTAAAGGAAACACATGGGAGGAGGTGTCAGTGAATGGAGCGTGCAGCCCTGCAGCACTGTATCTTCATGAACTTGTCCCAAGAAAGAAGCGTCTCTCATGGAAGTCCTTTGCTAAGTAAGTCTGTGTAGAATGGTCGAGAAGGTGTCATCTGAAGACTTGTTTCACCGGCAAGACGGCTTTTGTCCCTGAGTCATTCACCCCCTCATAATCGGCTGAGGTATAAACAAGCTTCATAAACACACCTCAGAGTCACAGCCACCAGAGACAGTCATTGTGACAGAGCAAGAGTAACTAATGGCATCACTTCATGTACATGAATGTAAATAGCTTTGGAGTGGCAAAGCCAGAGATAACGCCAGCTGTTTTTTAGATTCACATTCACTTTGTTCACAACAGAGTGGCTATCAACGCTTATCTTAAGAAAAAAGCCCGCGTGTCTCAATAGAAGTATATTTTTCTTTCCAGTGGAGAATTAAGTTCCAGGAACTCATCACGCTGAACGCAGACTGCGGTGGCTCTTAGAACTGAAGATCGCATATTATACTCAGTACAAAGAAAGAAACCTCAAAGGTGAGCATCAAATTGATTCTCACTCATTTCATACATTAAGCAGTAATGAGTAAACACTCTAATTTCTAAAAAGTTAAAAAAGTTCAAAGAAAGATCGCAGGCAATGAAAGCGATCACAAGAGCTCTGAATAAAAGGCAGTATTTTTTTTTGTGCACTTAGAAGAAGATAGTTCAGCCATATCAGAACAAACTAGAGTGGGAAGAACATGGGATTTTTTTTTTTATCTCCTAAGGAAAACCATTCTAAGAATCCTAAAAGCGTATCCAGAAGTTTTGATTTTGTTGCATAAAGTCTCACCAATTTAGCTTGCATGAACTAGAAATTCTCTGTATTTCCAAAAGTAAGGAGCCATAAGTACAGAGGATAAACTAGAAGAAAGATCTGCAATGGTGCTTTGTCCTTATATCATTTCGCTCACCTTAAGTTCCTCAACACCCTTCTACCTATTACTGTGTCAAATACTGATCCTTCTGCTGCAGCAGGTTCTTCTGACAGGGCTCCGAAGAAGCAGCCCAGCACCAAGTGGACTTTGCTTGGGATAACACTGGACATCTGTGGTCATCTCTGCTCTTGTGATGTGATCACTAGACTATGTATTTTTCTTCTATTTTAATCATACCTGAAGCTCTCCCAAAATTTTCCACCTTACACGACGTCAGGGGGCACAAGCAACAAGACATGTCTACATGACTGGAGACATCATTTGCATACCAAACCACAGCATAGCCCTATTAGCTCAGAGCTAATTAAGACCCCCATTCTGACTCACCATTATAGCATGGAGACATACACACTGGCCCCTATTTCCATGTAGAGAACCCAAACCTTATTCTATGCCAAACACGCCTTCAGCGCAACAAGACACAGCGCAGCGAATATACAACGCCAGAGATCTATGCAGGAATGGAAATCCTAACTTGCTTCCTGAGCATAAACAAAATGGTTGAGCCCTGTAATACCGAAAAGTAGGTGTCAATGTTATGCATGTATTGCATAAAGTATTACATAAATAGCGACAGTGTATTCATACCTATGTGGGCTTACCTTTAATTATATCTGTAGGTTTTACAGACTTCTGAAGTACCTCTTCTGTTTCCAGTGCATCCCTCTTCCGAGGCAGCTAGGCAAACACAGAACAAAACAAAAAATTCATCGAGCTGAAGATAATGTATTTTTTAATATTGCCAAAAATTCAAATTCTGTTTCTGAGTCAGCTCTCCCTCCCTTGCAGAACAGGACCCCTTGTCTGCAGCTAATCTCCTATCAGGGCCCAACAGCCGTTTGTGCCCCCGCAGTGCCGGGGTGGGGACCCAAGGGTGAGCCTGCGTCCGTACCAGAAAATGGAAAAGGCAGGGCGAGAAGGAAGAGCAGCACTTTGTTTTTCTGCGGGAGCTGCTGGGGGAAGGACCCACCAGCCACCCAGCTATACCTTTGCTGTTCCCGTAACACTGGGAGCAAAGAGCTTTGTGAATGGGAAGCAGAGATTATCTGTTCAAATGGGAATAATCGATTCCCATTTCCCTGACAGAGGAAAAGTAGGCACCAGAGCACAGCCCGCAGCCTGCTGCTTGCTTTGCCTACTGGCTTGAGCTGGCTCCAGACGGAAATCCAGTTCAGCTGGAAAACTTCTTCCCTCGTAATACACATCCTGTTAGTGGACTGCAAAACAGGAAGTTTATGTGTGTGAATGTGAGTGCCTTTCCACTCATTTTGGCTAAGGGCTAAGAATTAGAAGACAACGTTTGTAGATTCATCCAATTTGCATTCAAGGGAACAATACTATTTCAGAGTGATTCTTGGCCATCAGCATTACGTCATGAATTTATCAGCTTGACTACATCACTGACAAGGGCAATTAGGAAGCTATGATCGGGGACCGGAAAGAGTCCTCCAAGCCTTTAAGCATGGTTCTTTTCCTCATACAATCTCAAATGAAAATTTACCTAATGGAAATAGAAACTCGTCCCCATCTCCCACACGTTTCCCCTGGAAGGCCAAGAAAAGACAAGTAATCCATTTCATCCTTCCTTTTATTCATATCTATTTATAACTTTAATCAAAGCATACAGATGGGAGTAATTACGGTCTCAACACATCACTATCTTCCTGAGATCATTAGTTTTTCTGTTGGTAAAATTGTACAAGATGAAGCATTAGCTGCAAAATACATGTTTGTAACAACTTCATAAAGCACCAGCCAGAGATATGAGTGTCATAACCTATGTGACTTTTCCAGGCAAACATTTTTTTTTTCCTTGATATTTGGCAGAGACAGAGTGAGGTTATAATTAAACAGAGTGTTAAAATTAATCCCTTGTCCTAGCTTTTTGAGAAGCTAGGCAGAAACTGGCACAGAGACAGGCTGATCCCCCTTGTCCCTTGTTCCCCTTATTCCAGGAGATCAACTTCCTAGTGCCCTAAAGTGTGGCCCAGAGCCCATCGTACAGCCTATACCTACTACAAAAACGAGATGTTTTGGGCACGCAGGGGTGAAGCCTGAGCTCGTGCTGGCCCTGACTGCCTGCTGGAGCACATCCCACCCCAACGTGGGGGAGAGTCGTCTGCCCCACACGTGTTGACAGCAGTCAGTGGGACGAGGGGATAAGCCTACCCAGCCCCACCCTGCACTTTGTGCTGGGACGGAGAGAAAGCAAACAGGCAGAGGCAGCCCAGAAAACTGTCAGGAGCTGCCGCAAGCCATGTTACCCTATTTTTCTTCCTGGCTACAGTTCTCTGAGTGTCTTTCCTTGTCCCCCACACAGGTCCCCTGCTCTACTGTGCTACGAAAGCTGGATACTTCCTCCCTTCTGCCCTGGCGATTAAGAAGAAGAAAAGAGGCATGAGGGCAAAGAACCCTCTGCTCCTTTGGGTTGTTGGGAGGAAGATGCTCTCTGGCAGCAGTGGGGTGGGCTGGGGAAGGAGCTGCCTTCTGTGGGCCTTCAGTGTCACTTCTGCTCCAGGGTTTCATTAACAAATAGGTATCAATTTGGGTGAAATCTTTAAGGGACTAAGTTAAGTACCTTCAGTTACTATGTCCCCTTTTCACCAAAGAAGAACTGGAGTTGTTTGGGCCAGTGTTATTATGATGTTTTTGACAAGAATCATCCAGCGGACGTTCTTTTGTTGTAGAACGATACCTAACACAGTGAATATAAAGTTATAGGTTAAGCTCTATGCATGTGCTGTAAAAGTTTGTTTTAAAAATAATAAAACTATTTAGTGTTAGTGAAAGTACTATTAAACATTTACTCATAAATGTAGGAATGCATTTCACTGATTAAACAGAATTTCAGAGTTGAAAATATAGCCGTGTTTTAATTCTGTTTTTCATCTTGCTTGGTAGAAAGTTTTAATGAAAATGTTTATTTGTATTCTGGTATTTAAAGTGACAGCATTCGTTTGATAATGGTTTTGCAAAACAGACTTCATATAGGACAAGATAATCTAATCTTGAATTAAACCTAATAAATAAATTAAAAATTAATTCCAAAATTCAGAAGGAGTTCTTAAGAGTGCAAACAAATGCAAAGAAATTGTTGGAGCTAATTTAAAGCACTGCTAGGAAAAGAAAAAGAAAACAGGACGGGTTTGAAATGCTGTGTATATATACACATTTATACACCGTGTATCTATATAGCCATAAAATCTGGAAATATGGAAACAGGAATGAAGGAAGAAATTTGTGTGATATTCCCTCAGTGGGTGAAAGAAAATGTAGCAATGGCACTTAGTACAGTAACTGCCTGCAGGGCTGAAATGTGAAGTCCTGGAGCCAGCATCAGTCTAAGACTTGATTTTTTGTAGTTTTGGGTTGGTTTTTTTTGTTTTGTTTTTTAGTGAAGTCACTGCTGCCCAGCCTGGGGAATAAATACTTACACAGATACTCTTCTGTTGCTCTCAGTCTTAAGATTGAGATCTTCTTCACTTAGGATCTTCTCTTGGTGTATTAGTTTCTAATGTCTGCAGTGTCTAGTGGTAAAAATGCAGTCCTTATTTGCCTGTTTAGCTTCAGAATGCTACTCTAATCATATGAGAAGCAGCATTATTTTTCCCAATTTTATTATAAACCTTTCTAATAAAAGTTTATTATAAACCTTTCTAATAAAAATAAAATGTTTGTAAACTAAACTTTAAGTTACAACTCCTGACCTCTGCAAGCAGCGCTGGGATCAGTACTCGTGAAAGTTGGAATTACTTTCTTTTCAGCTATGGTTCTTGTTTTGTGTTATTCCACCACTATTTTCTGTAACGGTTGTTTTATTTAAGGGTGAACCCATGCAACATGTAAGAGTGGGACCGTTACTGCCCTATGCCCGGCTCTGCAGAGCAGCCCAGAGAACATGCAGTACCACACTGGTAGCTTCTTCCTGAATACAGTAAGATAACTAAACAAAATATTCAGTATCTGATTGGCAACACGTGGGATACCAAATATGTTTTCAGGCAGAATATCTGTAAAACAAAAGCAAATCTTTCGAAGTTTAATAGTTGCAGAACAAGAACACGCTGAGCCCTTACTGAGCGAGAGCGGGGAGCCCCGAGCTCACCTTCCAGTGGCCCTGCTGCAAAGCTGGACAGGAACCACTAACTCAGCTTACGGTAAATTCTTGGTTTTTAGATTCCCTCTTAATCCTCTGGACTCAGATCTGCTGTTGTAACATGACAGGGAAAGGCAGTTACAGTCCAAACTTAAACAAGCTCCGTTTTAGTGATTATTCTTGGTGTGAAGCGTGGAAGTGCTATGTATCCTCAGAAATGCCTTTTTTCCCCCCATTCTGCTCCCAGTGGCTCAAGCTGTTTTTTTTTTTTGCTAGCTGCAACTCACGTTGGTGTTTTTACAATCTTAGCTGGAGCTTCTTTGCTGCAAGGCAAAAGCTTTAGGGACATGGTTTAGTGGTGGACTTGGCAGTGCTAGGTTAATGGTTGGACTCCATGACCTTAAGGGTCTTTTCCAACCCAAATGATTCCATTCTAAGGCATGACAGGGGCCCTGGTCCCTTGGGGGCAACCAAGCGTTGCTGGCCCCTGGGTGCATAGGAGCTGGCAGCACCATGAAAGGACCTGGTGGGTCCAGGTCATCTCCAGTGGGGTGGAGGCCCGAAACTGCACTGTTTGGGAGTTCAGATGTGAGAAGAACCAGGACACCCTGGGGAGGTAGAGGATCAGAGTCAAGCACTCTGGCACCCCTTCTCCAGGCAGACACCCCTAAACAAGTCCTCTTTCCTTCTCCTGTTTTCACACGGGGCACCTGGGACATGTTTTCTCCTGCCCCATTTTTTCTATTTCAGACCACCACTTTCCTAGTCCTTACTTCCTCCCTTTTTTCAAGCAGGCATCTCTACTTATATCGCAAGTGCAGGTACCAAGATCTGCCTGCAATTGCAGCTCAAAGCCTGCATTTTGGAGGAGAAGGTATTCAACTTGGATTTGTGAGTTTCCGTGTTCTCAAGTAGAGAAGGCTATTGAACCCACACCTCGTGTCCTGGGTAAATTCTGTAACCCTCAGTTCATCTCATACAACTTGACTTTTGGTTTTGGATTTTTGTTTTGGGTTTTTTTTTTTATGTGTTTAAAAAAATAAAATCTCGATTCCTGCACAATTTTCTAAGTATAATATTGGTGTCTACTTCCAAAGAAAGTTACTGGCAATGGCTTTGGCCACTCCATCCTCAGATTGTGGGTTATTTTTAATCCCCATTCTGAGATATGTAACTCTTTCCCAAGCATGGGACAGGGAAGCCAAACCATAACTGTGTTCCAAATACCACTCCTGGGACCTAAAATTAAATATTGCAAAATATTTGCCCACATGTTTTGTCTAGTTCTTACCACTGACATTGGCCTTTACCTTAAATCAGCTTTCTCTAGTCCTTGTAGCTATTGCTGGCATAAAAATAGTCCTAAACACATTAAAAAGAATTTTCTTTCACTCTCTATTTGTGTTGCCTTAATATTGAAGAACTAAGACTTATTGTAGGCTTTCCTTTTAATCATTAATGCAAAATACCAAAACCAAACGCAGAGTGAGCCATGTTTCACTGGACCAAGCTGCCTTATTGTTTTGAGACCAGCAGATGGCAACACTCATTGCAATGTCAAAGGTAAGTGAAAAGTCAGATGAGAGTTGTTTAAGTAGGAGATTTATTATGCGACAGCTTGAGCAGCAAAGTTTTGCTACTCCAGATAAGAAGAAAGCAGTGCTTTTATTTTTATTCCTGCTCATGCACATCTTTTGAAGGGGAGCGGTGAGATGCCCTTTTACGTAGCCGGTTTTGACAAATGATAATTGTGACAATCCATTTGACTAAAATGTCTTATCGCTGCTCCTTACTGATGATACCAGTCAAAAAAAGAATGAGTCAGTGGAAAAAAAAAAAAATCTAAAGCAATCAGACTGTCTTAGCTTCCACAGGAATAGCCTCAAGTTCTTATCATGATTAATTAGATTCATTATTACTTTAGGTAGAAGCAGCTAGAACTGAGTAACAGTGATCCCGGGATTGGAAATAGACCTCCCTTTAGGAACTGAATGAATCTATTGATGTACCAGTTAATCCTTGTTATCTGAGTGGTCTTACAGAAATTTTTTTGACACGATCAAATTCTGAAGAAATTCAGATTCTTACTACAACATTAGATTTTTTTTTTTTATTTTTTTTTTTTTTTTTATTTCTAAGAGCAGGAGCTGTGAAGGTTTGAAAAGAGCGTCTCAGGCCCTCCAAAAACCTTGCATTTACACTTTAGAAAAGAAGCTCCTTCATTAAAACAGGAGAACAGTTGTGGAAATGTATCTGTAATCTTACTGGAAGGATGCTTAACTACCTGTATTCATATTAAGTTTTCCTTTAGCATTGATTTAACTGTATTTTGTGAATGTGCTTTAAATTAGGATTGGTATACGTGATACGTGTATGGATGCCCACAGAAGTACAGTGTCTGTAGCGCAGAAAAAACCAGACCTTTAGACCTCTGAAAGATTCCAGCATCGCCTAGCACTGTGATTAGCAACTTTAAAAAGAATGCGCTACAAATCGCTAAACCAGCTAACAAGAAGAGCACCGTCACTTAGTGGAAGTAGAACAAAATACTCTGCATTACTGGGATGCCTCCCTCCAAGTTCTCAGGCACTTTGCAAACCATTAACTTGAAATGCATTAATTTGCGTCCTTGCCTACAAGGTGTGTATGTTTATTCTCAGAACTCACGGTTTTGCTAGGAAGACTTTAAAAACCTACTTGATACAGGTAAAGTAACCTTTCACTCTTGCTAAAGCTACAGCTTGATCAGCGCTGTGATTTTTTGTAAGTGACTTTGAAATTAGCTGGGATCCATTATTAGCTTAGAAATCCAGCTGGGATCCATTTCCTAGTGAATACTAGTGAATTGGTATTAGGAATGGCTTCTAGTATCCCTTATAAACCACCCAAACTTTTCTCATTATTTCCTTAATCTCATAAGATTTATACCGTAAAAAACCGTACTGTTTAATGAGATTTGAGTTCTTTTTTCGCTTCTTTGAAGAAATTAAAGGCCTTCAGCCCGATGCTAAAATTTGTGCAACTTTATTTGCTTTATCATAAGAAATTATGTGACTTGTATATGTTGTTTTTCTTACAGGCCCATGAGTTCTGCTGAGTCCAAGATAACTCCTGGACTCTTCTTGCAGAAAACTGCCAAGCTAGCAAGATGATTTAAAAAAAAAAAGAATCAGGCAAGCAAAGAGAAATCTAAATGATTTAGAAGAGAAGGCATTTTTAGACAAACAATAAAAATACTTTTCTGTTTATATTCGTGCTTTTTTTTAAGCTCAAATGTTTGGGGAGGACAGATAGTTTTAAAGATTCAAGGTCTGCTGTTTCCATGAAGGGCTGAGGAAGGTCTCACTCCTGTTTTCTGGTACTTATCACAACAGAAGTCTGCAAGAGACCACCGAGGACAGTGACTCTCCTTCTTTACAGTTGCAGTCAGCAAAGTTTAGTTTAAGTTCAAAGGAATCCGTATGGACATTCCCTTCTGCTCTATGCTTCATACAGATCACAGATCACAAAACACACCCTCATGCACTGTAACAGTGTTCAGACTTATAGCAGAACCCTCCCCAAAGTCTGAAATTTTACGTGTTAGATATCTAAGTAGCGGTCAGTGGCATTTGCGAAAGCTTGTACCTTTACATTTCTCTTGGGTGTGCGCTGAAACGTGTGTATGATGAGCGGTGACAAAGTCCGCTGAAGATCATGCACACGGTGAGCCTGTGCATACCTCATGTACATTGGCAAAAAGGGCCCAATAAAAATGTAATTGCCGCCTTGTCATTCTTCTCCTGCACCTTCTACAATTTGAAAAGAAACAGACTTGGCCCCGACTATTGTGCAGAAAAACAGTCTCTGGACTGTTTTTAGCAGAACATTTTCATGTCTTTGATTAAGACACTGGAAATGTTCCACATTGAGCAACGCCATAAGCGTGTTGGGTGACAGGTTTGTTTGATCACTTTATAGTGGGGAATGAAAATACAACTGAGCACTAAAGCAGGTGCTTGCACATTGACTTTTAATCAAAGAATAAAGTACAGATTTGCATGGGGATTTTGCTTACCTGTTCCTCATTTCAGATGCCAGTTGAAGCATAATTTAAAGGATAGGACACAGTCCAGTGAGATGCCAAGTGATTCTGGGGTGGTGCCAAATGCTATCATCTGTTACCATTGCTTGCAAGGAGATTCAAAGGTAATCAGTCTTGGCAGGATCTGAACCATCATAAATTAACAAGATAAAATGGGTAATGAAAGAATGCAAAACGCAGAAGGTAGGTTTGTATTTCTTGACAGTGTTCAGCGTGACTTTTGTAATCATTAACTTAACCCTAAAAGCCTGAGATAGACTTGTTCAAATGCCTCAGTCTTATTCCACATTTTGTCCTAGCAACATCTCCTAACATTTCCACAATGAGGAAAAGGAAGACAACAGATTCACCTCATTCGCCCACAGATCTGAGTGAAGGAAAGGAGAAATTAAGACTGAAGCAAGAGGTCGGCCTGATTAGTGGAGTGTCATTAATTGCAGGCACTATGATAGGTTCGGGAATCTTTATGTCCCCTGAGTGGGTGCTACATCACATGGGGAGCCCGGCCAGCAGCCTGCTCATCTGGGCAGCCTGTGGTCTCCTGGCCATGTTTGGAGCCTTGTCGTATGCTGAGCTTGGAACCATAATTAAAGAATCTGGAGGAGAATATATTTACATCTTGAGGATTTTTGGTTCTTTTCCTGCTTTCCTTTTCGCCTACACTTCTGTTATCCTGGTGAGACCAGCTGGTTTGGCAGCCGTCTGTCTGAGCTTCGCTGAATACGCCGTTGCGCCGTTCTACCCGGGATGCTCGTCTCCACGGGTTGTCATCAAATGTACAGCTGCTGCCTGCATCCTGCTTTTGACTATCATCAACTGTCTCAACGTGAGGCTGGCGACGTCTATTATGAACATCTTTACAGCTGCCAAGCTCTTGGCTTTGCTGGTGATCGTGGTGGGCGGAGCGGTGCTGCTTGCCAAGGGACAAACTCAGAGTTTTCAAAATGCTTTTGAAAACACGACTGCAGGTATCGGGGCGGTAGGAGTGGCCTTTTACCAGGGACTGTGGTCCTATGATGGGTGGAACAACCTGAACTATGTAACTGAGGAACTGAAGAAGCCTGAGGTGAGTGAGTGAGCTGGGTTTTACTTCATCCTGCTGCTAATATGTTTGAGTCTATCTATGATTGTATTAAGAGTGGTAATCAAGGGATTAGAGCATTGAAGAAAGACTACTGAGCTTTCCTCCTGGCTTGTTCTGTCCTCTGGCGTAAGACACCTATGGATGTATCCAGAAAGGATAAAAATGAGTCTGTAAGCAAAATAGCAGCCTCCCTACAAAAAAGCACTAAAATACCCCATTGACTCTAAAGAAGCTCTTGGGCAGCACTTGGGTGCTTTGGGGATCAAGTTTTGTCTTACTGTTTAGAGGATCTCACTGTAGCCATGCAGAAAAGCACTCACTGCTATAAACCATACAGGTTTCTTAACACCACATATTCCCTAGAAGGCTTGATCCATGATGTGTACATCAAAAACCCACTTACCTCTCCTCATTGCGTGGACGGGGAGCTTCAGAGCAAGCCAAGTCTCACTGGAGAGGGCACCTAACTCTCTGAAGGACCCTTGTCTTCAAATGTCTGCTTTTTAGGCATTGTTCTGTCCATGCTATAGGCACTGAAGTAGCTCACTTGCATCTCACATCAGCCCTCTCTGTGCCCTGTTACCTCTTTTTACAGATCAGATGCTGCAGCAGTGAACGGCCCTTTTTCAGAAAGAGCTGTGTGAGTGCAGAGTGTATCGAGTGTGCTTTCTTCCAGTGCAGCATGCAAGATTTTACTGATTAAATGGAAATACGCAGTTAAATATTAACCTAAATGGCAAGCAAAGATCCTAGGGTCCGGTTGCACTCTCTCCCACGGGGCCACGAGCACTGATACTCAGACCCTTGCGGAGTGGAGGCATCAACATAAGGAATTGCTGTGTCTTGTCCTATGGTGGGAATGGGGAATGCAAAAATTGATATTTCAGGTTTTCAGATGTATAGTTCCTCTATGATCACTCTACTAGTTGCTTTTTTTCCAGTGCTTTCGGCTGCATAAGGCAGTATTTGCTGATTTTATTGAGCCTTAAAATGATCTGTGGTGTTGCAAGATCGCAGCATCCTGTCACTAGAAAAAAAAAAAAAAAAAAAAATTCCTTCCTAAAGAAAATCTCCTTTGTGCTGCCCTGCTTGGAATAAGCCTGTGGAGGAGTTAAATGTGATGCAACACACACTGGTACTTCATCTGTGTCCGTGGGACGTTCATGGAAAGATGCAGCACACCAGGAGACATAACACACTAGTAACAAATAAATCAGTATTAAAGTAACCAAGAAGTGTGCACCAGACATCTTAGGTAGCTATGAACCAAAGTGGTTTTGAGTAAGATTTGGGGTTTGGGGGTTTTTTGGGGGTTTTTTGTGTGTGTGTGGTTTTTTTTTTAAAGCCTAGCTTTTGAAGTGTATGATCTTACTGTTTGCCTGACATCTTTGGGATACTGGTGTAAAAACTGCCATGTGAATCTGGATGCAAGTCTTGTTCCGTGGAAAAGCTTAGCGAGCAAAGGCGTTTGAATGAGAGACGTGGGTGGTGGCAAAGACAAAACGAACAAAAAAAGCCCAGTGCAGGCATAAATGTGCTGCATCTAACACTCTTGTCATCCCTTTTCCAGGTGACCCTTCCCAGAGCTGTGATGATTGCCATTCCTTTGGTTACGTGCCTGTATTTGCTGGTAAATGTGAGCTACTTGGCAGCCATGACTCCGTCTGAAGTGCTGTCTTCAGGAGCTGTGGCCGTCACTTGGGGGTGAGCTCCAATTGTGGCAACACAGCCAATGCAGTCCTGTAAAATACGGGTTGTCTCCTGAATTTCAGGAGGTTCAGGTGCTGTTCCCAGTGTGAATAACAGCACTGCATTGGTCAGGTCAGGAAGACCTGTCAGGCCACATTACAGGGGAGCATGCTGCCAGTCTCCGCTTTGTCACCTGCAGGGCAGTGGATAGCTTTCCCCCACCAAAGGCCAAGGCTGACCAGACCCATCTTCAAGGTGCACCCAGGCTGCCAAGATGAGGTGCTCTGCAGCACACCCTTTATTCTCCATTCCCATTCATTCCCTCTGGGAACCTGTGGCTCCCCTCCAGCTCATGTTTTTCCCCACGGAAAGTGGCCATAAAGAGGGGTGAAGTGCACACCAGGAGCATCTACCCCCAGCCAGTGAGGATGCAGCGAGGGTCCATATCCAGAACTGGGGAGTGGGAGATGCCCCACATTAGGCATTTCCAGAAGAGTGGAAAGGACAATGTGCGGCCCCACTAATGCAGAGGCAGTGGTTTGGGAGTGCGACAGGAGCCAACTGGGTGAATCCTGCCCACTCAGCACCTGGAAATTAGACCAGACCAAAGTCTTTGGTTCAGTTTCTCCATCTGTGGGGAAATGGAAAATGGCACTGATCTCTACAACACCTTTGAGAAGGAGAAGTGTTATACATGGGTTGGGTAGCCTTGGGTAGTTGTATCTTTAAATTGGCTTGTGCTTTTCCAGAGTTGCACAGAAACTATTTGTACCTTCCATCAACCTGAAGTGTTTGGTGGTATTAAACAGGGTCTGTGCAAGACAAGGATTTTAGGAAGAGAAGGAAGGGACCATCATGAGAGATGAAGGCACCATCAGCTTCTAGCCAGATGATCTTCCACCAGAACATCCAGCCTTAGTCTAAATATTTCCAAAGACACAGAATCCATGATAACCCTAAATGAGTCGTCTGGCAGAAATGATGACACGGGATATCCAGAGATTATGTTGCTGCTTATCCTCTTCCTAAAAAGCCAGCAGCGGCTTTGCTTCTGTGTGCATTTCACAAGATCTCTCCAGTTTGAAGATCTGACTGAGCTCTTGCTCGATGTGTTCTCTAATAGCCTTTCATGTCATTATTAGCAAGAGCTTTTAAAGGTCTAGTGCCTTGTTTGAACAGGTTACAAAGCCTCACTAAGCTGCAGTGTCATGAACTTTCTCTGCACTTCCTTTCCCATCATTCCTAATTAACAAGTTATTTGTGAGCTTCCTCCTTTTAACACATCTCCTTTTCCTGCCTGATTAACCTTTTCACACTGAGAGTGCCATTTAAAAAAAAAACCAAACCACCATTGAGCTAGCAACCAGAAAGCTGGGCACTCAAAAGCCTGGAGGACAGGTGGCTGAGGAGGGTGCAGTGGCTGTGGTTCACCAGCAAGGGATGCAGCTATTCAGGCCATTAAGGAAGGATGGGAGGAGTATAAAGAAGGCAAAGGAGGATGTATCACATCGAAATGCGTTTATTCCCCATATAAGAGAAAAACTGCCAGAGAGAAGCATTGCTCAGTTGATGAGAGGTGCAGCCACAAAAGGAGCTCCTGAAACTCTCCCCTGCATTTCTGCCGCGCCAGTGATTTAACAGCAACTGCAGCTCTCAGTTTGCTTGTAAGAAGCTACTCTCAGTAGCCCCTGTAGTTCATGTTCAGGGTCCAAACAGCAAAGCACCGATCTCATAAATGCATAAAACACAGTTGCTGAAGATTTTATTATTAATTTTGTGATACGTGTTGCTTTCCCTTGAGATGTTGTGGTTATGGAGTTGCGTGGTCACAGGAGATGCCCAGATTCCGTCATTTTGAAAATGGGAAAAATTTTAGTTCTGGTTATTGCAAGTAGCTTAATAATTGAAGCCTGAAGGACCATGACCCAGGTATTAAGCTTCTAAACTACATTTTTGAAATTATTGGGGTAGATGAGCTCCTGCCATTATTTTGGAAAATTCATCTCTCGATTTTTGAACGTTTGGGATAGGTGATAGTAAAAGAAGAGTACATATGGCTTAAAGCCATACAATTCACATGGAAATATCAACTGTTCTAAAAAAACTTTTGAATTTTGCATTTTTGCCAATTAGATGAACAGTGTGTTTGTCTGTGTATGTGTGTGTGTATGTGTTTGTGATAATTACCCCAAACACCAGCATTTATTACTCAATTAATATTATTCATGCTGCTTTGTTCCAGAAGACGTGCTTCACTTTTAGGTGAGAAGATTATCACATCATCACATCTTCCAAATATTTCCCTTGAACTCTATTTGTGACCCTGCTACTTCTTCTGTTATGGAGAGAGCAAACCATAAATGTCTGAACGTGTGGTAGAACAAAACTTCTGAAATTCAAACAATGGCTTTGGCTTAAGCCTGATTAACAGAGTAGCAGAAATACGTGCATATGGGATTAAAGGGTTAAATTCTTATTGGGGAAGAGGTTATAACATGGGATATTTCTTCAGGTCTGCTGGGAACAGTTTTTCTGTGATTTCTAAGCTAATATGGTTGGCTGTGATAGCAATATCTCCAGGATTCGCCCCACAGCGTCTGTACACAAAAAGGGGATTTTGCCTGTGGTGACAGCTTTGTACGCTATTGCAATGTAGATGGGTGTAGATATATATACCCCAGGCAGGAAGAAAAGCTGCCTTTTCTGGACAAGACAAAGTTAGTAGCGACTAAATATTGTGGGAACTGGAGGAAGGCATTAAATCGTTAGAAAAGCTTTGGAAAAAAAATCAGTGAGAATAACGGAGGAAAGAAACCTGTCTGGTTCTAGGGTGAGCATTTGATACACCTACGAGCTGGATGTTATCCTCTGAACTCTTTCCCACTGCAGGGACAAAGTCCTGGGCAGCTGGGCATGGCTCATCTCCCTGTCAGTGGCACTGTCTACGTTTGGGTCATCGAATGGCACGTTCTTCAGCGGAGGCCGCGTGTGCTACATTGCTGCAAGGGAAGGCCATATGGTAAGGACAAAAAGAAAGGGGGTCTGGCTTGTTTTGAGCACTAAAAGCAGAGAGGAAAACACTGTGTATGTTCAACTGGTAAAGTGATAGCTCTTCAGTGGTTTGTTTCTTGCTCAAAGTCTTTCTTCCTCATCCTTTTCAAATGTAATGCGTATGTTGTCTCCGGACTTTCTTCTTCAACCACGTCATTTCAGAAAGATACATGATCACATCTAGCCTGGATTTTAAGAACAGCTTTGAAATGAGCAACCAAAATGCTGCTGTATTGGAGGACCTGGCATAGGCTCTGGGATGACTGAGCCAATATACCTGCCAGGGAGGGGAAGCCTGGCCGTGCTTGCGTGTTGTAAGCTCCCACTTCCCTGCTCCCACTGGAAAGGTCACCCCACACTGGCAAGCTGCCTTTGCAGGCAATACTGACTACACAAGCTGGTCTCGAGGTGTTCCAGCCTTCCCATGGGGTAGTCCAGTTCAGATACAGTGTAGGTTATCTCTGCTCTTCAAGCTTCATAGCAATTACAAGGTGACGCTGGGCCTTACATCTCCCCTAGTTGGGGTTTTTAATTAGTTTTGTTAGGTGAGGCCAAATCTGGTAGCCCAACGGAGGCCAGGCTGCTGCAGCTCCATGCTCCCTAGTCCAACCGGTAAGTCCAGCATGTATTCCCAAAGGCACACACACATGAACACAAGTATACAACATATATACACACATACATTATATGTATATATACATATACAGAGAGCAGGCCACATGGATTTACACACACAGACACACTCAGCTCACACAAACACTAGCACAAACAGCACCAAGGGCCTCCTCTTGTTCCCCTCTCTGGCTGATCAGGGAATAGTGGTAGTGGGAAATATCTATATAAACATATGTACAACCTGGGTCCCTCCAGCAGCTGGGCTCAGACATTCAGTCTGCCCAGTAGCTTCCAGTCTGGATCCCAGTCTCCCCAGTTGGTGGTACCTGGGCATACAAGTCCCCAAGGCTGCTGCTGGTACGGACCCCCTCACTCACAGGCCTCCACACCTACCCACGCTTCTCCCTCTCAGGGCTTGGGCTGAGCTGCATTTGTCCTCCTCTGTTTTGAGCAGGCACGTTGTGTTCCTCCTGGACCTTTCTGCCTCTTTGGTCCTGCCTCCCCACACCATCTGGCTCTCAGGTGCGAAAGATACCACCCCGTACCAGCCCACTCCTTGTACATAGGAGGGAATCTTTTATGCATATGAATGGCCAGGTTGGTGGAGATGAGTGGGTTGGTGGCTACTGGTTTTGGTGGTTACTGGTTCCACAGCTTCTCTTACTGATGACAGGCTGTGTCTGCTCTATTGTGGCAACCTCTGTGCTGGGCAGTTCACAGATGGTCTGAATTTGACCGTACCAGACTAAGAGCTGAACGCTTATGCCATTTCTCAGACACTCAGCTCTAGCAGAAGTCCTTCCATGATATTTTGGTTGGAAATAGAAAAAGAAAAAGAAAAAGAAAAAGAAAAAGAAAAAGAAAAAGAAAAAGAAAAAGAAAAAGAAAAAGAAAAAGAAAAAGAAAAAGAAAAAAAAAGAAAGAAAAAGAAAAAGAGAAAAGAAAAGAAAAGAAAAGAAAAGAAAAGAAAAGAAAAGAAAAGAAAAGAAAAGAAAAGAAAAGAAAAGAAAAGAGAAAAGAAAAAAGAAAAGGAAAAGAAAAGAAAAGAAAAGAAAAGAAAAGAAAAGAAAAAAGAAAAGAAAAGAAAAGAAAAGAAAAGAAAAGAAAAGAAAAGAAAAGAGAAAAGAAAAAAGAAAAGAAAAAAGAAAAGGAAAATAAAAAAGAAAAGAAAAGAGAAAAGAAAAAAAGAAAAGAAAAAAGAAAAAAGAAAAGAAAAAAGGAAAAGAAAAAAGAAAAAAGGAAAAGAAAAAGAAAAGGAAAAAGAAAAGAGAAAAGAAAAGAAAAGAAAAGAAAAGAAAAGAAAAGAAAAGAAAAGAAAAGAAAAGAAAAGAAAAAAGAAAAGGAGAAAAAAAGAAAAGAAAAGAAAAGGAGAAAAAAAGAAAAGAAAAGAAAAGGAAAAAAAAGAAGAAGTTCCCAATGAACCGAGCAATAGAGAAGCTAGTAATTCTCTCTGTGTTCTGGTTCATTGCATAGATGTTTCAGGAGTAGTCCTTGTCTCATTTTCCAGTCAGCCCAAGAGAAGTCAAGGGCCAGAGAGACGTGACAGAGGGCAGAAACATGGGACCATGCACGAGGTCCTGATGATGATCAGGAAAGGTCTGATTTGACTCAGCCTTAGTCTGTCACATTGCTAGTTTGAAAACCTCATCTTGTCTGCCTAAACTGAGCACATATGATACGAAATCAGTGAGACACAATAAAAATATCCTTGAGGGGGGTTTCCGTGTTTACACTCCTCGGAGTTGAACTGCTCTTATATTATGATGCTTATTTGGTGATTAAGAGTGGCTCTGGCCGCAGGCCGAGCTCCCACCAGCAGCTGAGGGGGATGAGTAAGGATGTCTGAGCGTGTGATATGATGGTATATTGTTTTGCTTTGGCTTTCAGCCCGACATTCTGTCTATGGCTCATGTGCGATGCCTCACGCCCTCCCCTGCGCTGCTGTTTACGTCTGCGATGTCTTTAATAATGATAATCTCAGGAAGCTTCACCAGTATCGTGAACTTTTTCAGGTATGTATGAGTGGCGTTCCTCTTTGCATCCCCTGTGCGCCTGGTTTTTGACATTGTTTTAGAAGTATTTCCTTTGAATATATTTTTTGAGCCTGGGCTCTTGCTTTCTAACCAATATTGTGGAGGGGAGGAGGGGAAGAAAGAAAAGAGTGAGCTTAGGAACCAGCATCTTTGCAACGCGTGAATGCTTCTGTCACTATATACTTAACTGGATGTGATTCATTCTCATATTGAAATGGATCTATAATATTCAGATCATTCTAAAGTTCTTGTTGTGCTGGAAAATAAATAAATGGAAGAGCTGCTAAATTTATATCAATATTCTCCCTTTTAATTGGCGATATGAACATCTGGGATCTGCAAGGCAGGTCTGACATTCCTGGAAGATCTCACCCCAAATGTAATGCTGCCTTTTTTTTCTTTTTTTTTTTTTTCTTCCAGTTTTATAGCATGGTTTTTCTATGGCATGACTATTTCTGGTCTCCTGTATTTAAAAATCAAGAAACCAGAACTGCCAAGATCTTACAAGGTGAGGTAATCACATAAAATCCTAAAACCCTTTTCCAATATCGCCCAAATAACTGAGAGCACATTATGAGGAAAGAGCGAGCACTGGGGCTGGTTGCTTACAGATTTAGTGTGCTTGTCCTTTTTTTTATTTCACATTTTGTCTCGGCAAAGTCAATGAGGGGCAAGATAGTGTGAATATATAGGCATAAGTCAAGGTTGAATTCTCTGTCTTGATAAGCTAATAATGCACTGCCCCCTCACTGGGGAAAATATATCTGCCATGCCCTCTTTTTTTTCTAAGACATTTAAGAGGAAAATGAAGGATGATTCTAATCAACAATGCAATCACCTGTATATGCTCTCAGAGCTTGGTCACACTCCTCAGAGGACAGCCCAGGTGTAAGAACCTTGCAGGGGACAGAAAACTCAGCCAGAATGCCCCGAGTCCTTTCAGATGGCCAGGGGACAGGTTTGTCCCCCACAAAACAGCTAAGTGGAAGGAAATCAGGAGTTACCTGTTCTTCCCTCTGGTGCCATAAGCGAGTTGAGCTGCAGCACTTCCTCAGTGACTGGGGGAAATATTTTTACAGAAAAGATCCCGGGAACAGGAGACCCATGAGACCGTGAATGCAGGACAATGACTTTTCCCTGAGAGAAGCTGAATGAACATCCTAGTTTTCACGGGGTTCCTCCAGGAGACGGATGACATGCTGACACGGCCAGGCTGTGCAAAGCAATATCGAGTGTCCCATGGGGCTTAGCATGAAGGAGAAGAGCAGCGCTCTATTTTTTCCAGTCACTGGCTTCTGTGGCTCTGTCCTGAAATTAGGATGCTGGATGAAGATGTTCACACAACTTATTGGCTGAATGGACTTTAAGGAAAAGAAATCCTGTTTCTGCAATAGTGTTTCATACACTGTATACAGCTCCCACGGTCCTCCAGGCCAGTCCTGTGAGGATGTCAGCCTGCTGCAGCCTTTGGCTTGATGGCCTCTAGTTATTTCCTTTAACTAGAAGCAGCTCATGTCTGAAGGTTCCAGGTCAACTGACAACGTATGGCTGATGTCCTGCAGAATCTGTATGCGTGTTGCAGGTTTATATTTGAGGATAAGATTTCCCTTGGTTTGAAAACAACCATTTTTATTAGCATTGTGCCAAAAGTGTTAGAAGACAGTGGGGAGGGAGCAGAGTGGAGCACCCCACTAAGGCAGATGAAGCCAACGGCAGGTCTTCTCCGTGCTCTCACAGGTAACCATGAACGACATTTCCTTTGGTCTATATCAGTGCCCTTGTGTTGGACAAAAGGCACAAAAGTAAAAATTGGAAAATTCCAGATAAAGCGTTCAGTTTTTCATCTTGTGAAATCGTTTTGTGTTATGCATTCACTTGCTTTTGAGGGAGGTTGGCTTCAAATTTAAGTGCTTTATGACTAGACTTACAGAAAAAAGCCTCTGAGATTGCCTGTCCACCTATCTGTCAACACATGAATAGACCTTTTTGCCCAAGTGAGTTAAGATTCAGCTATGTGATTTGTGCATGTTGCTGCGTGGTTTGTCTACAACTGAGCTTTTGGATGGAAGGTAGTAGGAAGAGCAAGAACAGATCTGGCACTAAAAACAGTAGTTTGCATCTTCAGGCCAAGGAGGGCAGGGAAGACCAGGGGTTAGGGTGTGTGGCAGTGGTGTAGCTCTTGCAGGGATTTTCAACCTTGGAGCGGGGGTGGTCTGGGAAACAGGATGTCTGGATTAATTGGAATTTCTAGATAATACCTCAGGTTGCAGCAGGGTTTCATCTAAAAAGCCTTCTGCAGAAGTTTCAGGGTTGTCCAGACTCAGAGTGGCCCAGGATTATGTGCGTCTTCACGCTGTTGTTTTGCTTTCACAGGTCCCAATTATCATCCCCGTAATCGTGCTGATGGCAGCTGTGTACCTGGTGTTAGCTCCCATCATTGACCAACCCCAAATTGAGATCCTCTACATCGTCCTGTTCATTTTCAGTGGCGTCATTCTTTATTTCCCACTGGTTCGCTTCAAGCGCCACCCTCGCTTTTTACAGAAGGTCACTTTACATCTCCAGTTGTTCCTGGAAGTTGCTCCGACCACCAGGGATGCAAACTGAGGTAACGTCCTCCTGGCATATGGCTGCCTGCCCCTCATGGTTTATCCCAGCACCTTGGTTTTCAAGGCTCAGAAAATATTTTTCTGTAAGGGAGAATGAGTAGAATGAAAGTGTCCCTAAAATGTCTAGCTGAGAGGGACTACAGCCATGACTCCTCGTGTTTCCTTAAAATTCTGGGGACATGTTTTTCTCATTTTCAGCTCTGCCTTGGCAGATTACACACAGATTCCAAACAAATATGTGCTTTTGAATTTTCCATCCCAAGAAGAGCCGTTCCTCAAAATCTTAGCTCTTAAATTTCAAGGCAACAGACTGACAATGAAATATTATCCCTGTAGCAGGCTGTGACCCTAAGCCATTCTTGGCAGTGCCTTTAATTATTTCCACCCAGTTCTGCCCATTGTGATTGCAGAGCTTCTGAAATAAAGAAAGCATGGACACACCATGTTCACAACAAAAAACACCTTTCCCACTCAGTCATTCACTCTGGGAGTGTGCTTTTCCCTTGCTCCTTCCAGTCCCAGGTGCACAATCACAACAGTCCTTTCTCTGTCTCAGTGCATGGTTCCACCACATTTCAGCCCAAATTATCCTATGTCTCCTGCAGAAAAACCTCTGACATGAGATGAGAAGTACTTTAAAGCTCTGTTTACTCAGTTGAGAATGCACTTGTCATCTGGGATACATCCATTTGTGGTGAGGACACAGGCAACGTCACTAAAGTAGTGACAGTCACCCAGTATCCTTCCCGTAATGCCCCTAAAGACAAATAACTTCGCTTGTGACAAACTAAGCAAAAAAAATAATCTACATCACATGTGCCAGCAAGATAATCTCTTTGTGAATTAAAGAAGCCACGTACTGGGCTACATTAGCAGAAGTGTGGCCAGCAGATCAAGGAAATACTCCGTCCCTTTGGACTCAACACTAGTGAAGACACCTGAAATACTGTATCCAGTATTCAAGAGGGAGCTCAAGAGGGAGTTGTGCTGTTCAAGAGAGAGTTGTGAGGACAACAGAGCCAGGCTCTTGTTGGTGGCGGCAACTAGGGGCAACAGGCACAAATCGTGGCTTGAGATGTTCGGGCTG
Organism: Fratercula arctica; assembly: GCA_947846985.1. Classification (NCBI taxonomy): domain Eukaryota; kingdom Metazoa; phylum Chordata; class Aves; order Charadriiformes; family Alcidae; genus Fratercula; species Fratercula arctica. Next base: position 114,166,695 of record CANTUZ010000003.1, read on the forward strand.
GACTTCAGGAAAATTTCTTCTCCGTGAGGGCAGTGCAGCATTGGAGCAGTGTGCAGGAAGGTGGTGAGATCTCAGCTCTTGTACATTTTCCACTATAGCCATTTCCACTAATTTCCATTAGGCACAGCACAAAAAAAGTCATGGGCTGTGCTCCACCCACACTTGACACACTGCAGTCGCTGTTGTTTCCCATTACCTTGAGGCTCAACCCTTTTGCTCATGTTCTAGGGGAAAAAGAAACATTATATGCTGGTTTCTTTCCATTTGTGCAGATTGTTCCTGGATGGAACCTGTCCTGTCATAGGCTAAAAAGGTCTAGGTGTTAGTCCCAAAAATGTCTTGTCGTGTCTCAAGGTACTGAGTGTTACTCAGGTCAACTTTCTGTCAGCATTTCTTCTGCAGATCTGTACCTAACACTGCGTTCCTGGAACAGGGTCACTTGATCCTCCAGACCTCTTCCAGCCCATCTCAGAGCCATGTATCTGATTACAATCTCATTCTGTAATGCCGCCCCTTCTGTTCCTCTGAGTGATGATACCAGCAGCTACAGAGAAAGACAAGAGTCTTTTCCAAGTGTTAGGTATGATAATGGGACTGGCTGTTGCTGCTCATCTTCTAAATCCTTAGCTTAAACAGTCTTTAGGAGGATTTCCTTCCACTGCTTTTTACCAGAGTTGTCAACAAAGGCCAGTGAAGGAACAGTTTGCCCCCTTAATCCTATGACGAGGCAAAATTCTGGGGATGCCACCTTGTCTTCCCTCCCTGTATACCCTGATGGTGAGGGTATACTTAAAGGACTGATGAGCTCAGGAGATCTATGTTGACTTCCCACCGCTGCCCTAGGCACTGCCTAGGCTCTTCATCTGATGTCAGGCAAGCTTCTTAAAGGAGCTACATCTCAGCTACTTATCTAAAAATGAGGATAATGTTATTTCTCTGATTATATTTTTTGGGGAACAATCTCTGTTACCTACACATATTTATGGAACCTACCACATGGAACTGTGCTCCTTTGGCGATCTACAGTCCATATCCAAAAAGTGGGAATTTAAAGGCGTATTTAAAGGTTAGACATGCAGTATTTGTGGCTTAAGCTACCTATCCCTGTGTACTGAAGTACAATCTGGGTAGGTATTGTGTGCCCTTAATTCTTGTAGAGCAGGAGTTATTGCCACTGTTTTATATTATGGGTGTAGGACACTACAGATGATGAGAAGATGAAAGGATTAAGTGGCTTGATCGAAGTCACCCAGGAAATGTGTGGAAAATGTGACTGTTTCTTCCAAGGTGGAGTCAAGCATCTTATCATGTAGTCCATCCTTTCTCTCTGTGCACCTCTGACTTATGAGCAATAACAATGAACACAAAAAGACTTAACACTTTGGATAAGTAACCTTTATATGTTATTGGTTTACGTGTGGGTACAGGGGAGCTGAAAAGCTGCAAGTATCATAATTTGCACCGATCTCATTTTCTACAGATATTGTAACAAGATGTTCTTTTTATTTATGTTGCCTAGGGTTCGCGTGTGCAAGTGTTTATAATGCCAAAACGAGATGCTGAAAGCTCAGAGAATGGCAAGATAATTACAATAAAATGGACATTAAAATGAAGCGAGTTGACGTGGTTGTTGCTGTTTTTCATCCAAGGAAAACAATTCCATATAAATTTTACTGCACGAACATAAACAATCAGCATCAGGCTCATCTCTCCTTGCATGAAAGGTTTAACTACATGCGTGGGTGCTTATATGTGCATACACTCATTTTTCAAAATGATTGCTTATCTATTTCAACCCCAGCATATGCAAATCAGAATCTCTCTTTCCGTCATCAGACATTTGCAATAGAAGCGTCGGGAAGAGGCAGCGTGTCCTCACTGTTCATTACTAAGGCACAGTAACAAACACGACGGCGGGCAGAGCTCTACAGCTGCCGCCATGTCTACAGGTTGTACTGTAAGATCATGTTGGTCCTCTCTGTCTCCAAAGCTCCAGATCCCTGTGACCTGTGCTTTGCCCCTTCCTTTGTGGGCTCTAAGGAAAACTGGACTATCAGCATTTCCCTCAAGGTAATCAAAAGACCCGTACTTCACCTCAAGACCCTGAGTACAGTTGAATCTCAGTGCTTCAGCTGGCAACCTGCAACCACCAGTCGGGAGTTTTACCTCGATGCACAACCCTGAATGTCTTTTCATGACTTCCTCAGAAGCATCAGAAATGGACTACACCTGGAGACAGTCAAGGATGGTCCAGTGTGTGAGAGGGTACGGAAAATCCTCCTTTGGTGGTTTTCTGATAAGCCTTGCTCATATGCCCAAGTTGAAGTGATTGTCATCATTTGTGGTTGAGGAGAAATTTCCCCTTGGGTGAGACAGAACAGAATCCATAATGATTTTAATTTTCCTCTGTTGCAGAAACACAGTTCACCTGCTTGGATTGGCTGGATTTATCTCATCAGTTCACTGCCAGTGCAGAGGGCTTGGCATTCAGTCTCTCCTGCCCTTTCCTGGGACATAGAGAGTAATCAAGGTCTCGCTGGAGCCTCTCAGCAGTGCTGACTTGCTCTCCAGGTCATCAGACTGAGGGGATTGTAGAGCTTCTGTTTTCAGAGATGAAATAAATACAACCAACTCTGGGAATCCTAGACCATTAAAGCGTGGGTTGGAACTGACCTCTGGAAGTCTCTTGTCCAAATCCCTGCTTGGAGCAGGACTATTCCCCACACTAGATTAGGTACCCATGACTCTATCTCACCATGTCTTGGAAAAAAACAAGCATGGAGAACCCACCATCTCTCTGCACTGCCCTCCTGATAAAGAAATTTTCCAGAAGTCCAGTCTGAACCTCTCAAGCTGCAGCTTGTGGCTGTTGCCCTTCACTGTATCATCTACTGCTGGCAAAGAAGTTGTCTCCATCATTTTTGTAAGTCTACTTCATGGATCTGTAGGTTGCTCTTTGATTGCCTCTTATCCTTCTTTTTGCCAGATTTAACGAGCCCAACTCCCTCAGCTTCTTCGTGTAGGTGACGTGCTTTAGGCCTCTAACCACCTTGGGAACTCTGCTGGACCCTCCTCAGTTCCTCCCCATCTTTTTTGAACTTGGGAGGGGTCAGAAAGTTGGATGCAACATTCCAAGTGTGCCCTCACAGCTGTCGAGTCTACAGGGACACTGATGTCCCTTGATCTGCTGACTGTACTTCTCCTAATGTAGGCCACTGCGTGTAACCCCAGCTTCTTTCAGCCAGTCAGCTCCCAGCCTGTGCTGACACATGGGTTTATTCCACCCCAGATGCAGGACTCATGCTTCTCATTGCTGAACTGCAGGATGCACCTGCTGGACCAATCCTCAGTTTTCTCCAGGTGCCTCTGAATCAAAGTTCCACCTAATTTAGTACCACCTGCAAATTTGCTGAGAGCACATTTTGTCATGTCATCCAGGTTGTCCATGAAGACACTGAACATCGTTGGCCCCAGGTTCAACTCTTGTGGTACTTATTACCAGCCGCTGACCAGATGTCAAGTCACTGATGTAGCCTTAGCTTGCTATGTAAAGGTACACACCTCTGAGAGATTCAGCTGAGTGGAAGGCAATGGCAAACCCTTATTTTAGAATCATAGAATCATAGAATGTGTTGGGTTGGAAGGGACCTTTAAAGGTCATCTAGTCCAACCCCCCTGCACTAAGCAGGGACATCTTCAACTAGATCAGGTTGCTCAGAGCCTCATCAAGCCTGGCCTTGAATGTCTCCAGGGATGGGGCCTCCACCACCTCTCTGGGCAACCTGTGCCAGTGTCTCACCACCCTCATTGTAAAGAACTTCTTCCTAATGTCTATGATGTTTTATACAGTTGGTGCTAGTATTAGAAACTTTGGATAGGCTGTGATAAATCTACCCGTCAGGGTGACTGAGTCTGGCAGTTTACGGGGATCAGTACCTTGCACTTTATCATTTATTGACTAGTTTGTTGAATATCATTAGGGTCTTTGTGTAGGTGACTCATTCCTCATGAAGGAATGATTTTTGCTAAAAAAGGATGCAGACCCAGGGTCATAAAATAAATGGGTGGTCTTAGGTTTGTGAACTAGCGGTGAGACTAACAGGCAGTGAAATAGCCCATCTGGTTTTAGACTCGAGCTACCATGGCAGATTTGTCCTCGGAGGCCGTGAACCCTATGGCTTGAGTGTCTGGCAGATAAATGATCATCTTTTACTTCTAAAGACTGGTCATTAATTCTTATTGTTTAATTTCATGGACTATGCCCTGGTTTTCATGCAGTGAGATGACAGGTAACAGGGGAGCTGAGAAAAGGGAAAATAAGAAGTAGACTGAAAGAGAATTCCTATATGTGCAAGTCTTGGCTTGTGTGTCTGAATTACCGATGTAAAATCCAGACACGGACAACACCTAAGCAGCAAAGACAGTTGCCCAGAAGTTCAGAAATGCTAGAATAGAAGTTGTTTGTTCAGCAGCGATTCCTTTCCTTTCTGTGTGTACATTCTGGGCCTATCTTTTAGTATGTAATCTATTTTTTCCACAGCACGTCTGTGTCATTAATGGACAAAGTAGAGCAACAGTTCAGTATTTTGGCTTTTCCCGTTGCTCGGTCTGTGGTTGCTGTACTTCATCGACAGGTCATGATTCCTCTGAAGGGATGGCTCCAGAATGAACACAAATTTTCAGTGTTAGGTACAAGCCCTGGCACAAGGGGCATCACCACAGCCCCATTGCTCCCAGCTCCTGAATTGGGGATTGAGAGCTGCCCCGGGGATCTCTCAGAGTATTGGTCCTGCTGTCCTCCCTTTGCTGTGGCCTTACTCCAGGGCTCTGCATGCTCATCTTTCCACTCACATCCCACCCTGGTTTAGAGGAGGCTAATGAGACTTGAGCCTTGCTGAGCTGTTGTGAAGCTTAGTTCATTCATGTTCATGAATAAAAGGAAATCATCTTACTGAAGAGGAAGCAGGAGGGTCAAATGATACTGATGATAGTCTTCTTTCTCCTTAGGCCAAGCAGCCCCTTTTACCTGTAATGTATCTTAAGCGTGTGGAGCCTGCCGAAAATCAGCAGGGTTCCATTCCAGCTGAAGGGCCACTCCTGTAAGTGATACCAGCTGAGCCACCACCAGCCACATCCATCCAAGGGTGGACGCCAGTCCATCAGGGCCGCGTGGGCGCTTTGCGGGCAGGAGCCATGCCTCGTGCACAGCAAGAAAGTGGAGAAGAGGTTGGAATGTGAAGCATACGTCCAGGTGATGCTGCAAAATACCCCCAGGATCGGGATCCTCGACACCTGCGGAGAGGCAGAGAGCTGTGCGCCTTGGACTGAGCTGAAAAGTTTGGACCAGATCCTGCTGGGGGTTTGTATCAGGCTCCCCATGTACCAGGCACATCCCCTCAGTGCTGCCTGGACTCCAAGTCACTGGGGGGTCAAAAATGGCCCTTAAAATTTCCCCGCAGCCTTCACCAGCTTCCCAATGGGTTGTCTCACCCAGTCTCCCCCAGCACCGAGCCTTCCTGCTCCTCCTGCCCCAAGGGCTGTGCTGCCAACCTGCCCAGCAACCCCCTCCTTGTTTTTCCACTCTCCTTTAGTTCACTTTGTGCAAAAAATACCATTCCTCAGATCTGCAATGCAAAAGACCCCCCAGGCAACACCAAAACACTTTTCTCAGGAGACCTGAAGTTGGGCTAAGGGCAGGGAATACCCACGGCACAGGTGAGGCTGGCAGGGAGGGAGGTGGGCAGGATGGGCATTGCGCAGCTCTTGTGGTTTGAAAAACCCACAACAATTTATTGTCCTTTAGACAATTATGCTATCACCCGATGACCCCTCCCCATCCAGGAAGGGGAACTGGGGAAAAACAAGGAAACCCAAGGGCTGAAATATAAACAGATTTAATAGAGTCAGACTAAATAATTAACATTAATACTACTAAAGAACCAATATTGATCCTGATACCAATATAAAATATCCAAGGATTATGCTCAGCCCATTCTGTCAGTGTGAAGCTGATGGCAGGACACTGCGGCTTCAGGAGGAAGGGAAGGGCTCAGGGCTCCGGCACAGGGGCAAGGAGTTCTCAGGATCACAACCATCACAGAAGAGAGAAACTCAGCAGCAAACTTTCTAATTTATATTGAATGTGACCATCATGGTATGAAATAATCCTGTTGGCCAGCTGGGGTCAAGTGCCCAGGTCTCGCTGCTCCTCGTCCCCGCACCTGGTGAGCTCGAAAACACAGAGACCTTGAATCCCGCATCCCATAGCTGGCTATAAAGTAAATATTTTCACAATATTACAAGACCTGAGTCTTCTAAAAATGCAGTTTTCCCAAGTGTTAGAAGACATCTTACTGAAAAGTAAAATTACCGAAAGACAAATTAATCCTGTGCTGTTCAACCCAGGACAAGGCTGAAACCTCGGCTCAGACCTCGGCTCCGTTAGCTCAGACGGGCGGGTGTGCGCGTCCCCCGTGCTGTTGTCCCCAAGGCCGGGGTGAGGGTCCCACTGCCCACAGGCAGCTGATGGAGCTGAGTGCGTCCGTCCTGCAGCTCCAGGCCCTGGAGATGGTTTTGCAGAGGAGATGGATGCCGGCAGATGGCGGTGGCAGCCACCTGATGAAGAGCTCGGCAGCATCAGCCTCTCCCCTGGGCGAAGCAGGACAAAGCGCAAAGCTGCAGAAGAGGCGGAGGAAGGGATTAGCTCTCAGGAAGGGATTAGCTCTCACGGCAAGGGAGTTGCTTCATGGTGCAGCCCGCTCTCTGGTACCTTGGTCGATTCACTGAAACAGCAGAAGAGCTCATTTTGGGGGCAGGTGAATGAGATCAATCAGCTTTGCTCATGGTCAGCCAAATGCCAGCTCTGCTGCGAGGGAGAGGGGGAGATCCTGTGGCTGGGAGCAAGATGGGGAGAGAGAACAAGAACAAGTCCTGCCTTCCTCAGGAGTGGCCTCCTGGTCCCTGCACCCTGTGGCCATACCCCAAGCACCCGCCAGAGCCACCCTGTGAACAACATCGGGGAGACTTCTCTTGGGCTGCAACTATTGCCCCGCAGGAACCTCACCCTGCCCTGGGACAGGGGATTCTCCTCAGGGCCATTTTTTTTCTACTTAAAGCAGTAGCAGCTAGAAAAGAAGACAGCTTATTAGTCTTAAATCAGCACGAGTCCTTATGAAGTCAGGCAAATTCATGAAAACTGAATTATTCATGGCTGTATTCAAAACATAACTATTCCCCTGCCATGTTGGAAATCCAGATGAAATGCTTTCCTGCTGGAGCTGGATACCCCCAGAGGTACTTTTGTAGCGCACTTTAAAAACCCGGCTCTTTGTCTTGTCTTGGGATCAAAGCTGTTTGGGAGGCAGGAGCCGCCTCCCGGAGCGTGCAGGACCCTGCCCAGTCGAGCTCAGGGCTTGCTGCAAACCCGCAGGGTAAAACTCAAGAGTCAAGTTGTGCAACTGAGCACAAAGTGAATCTGACATTTTCATTTCACGGTCCACGGTGAGTGTTTGCAGGTAAACACATGGGATAATGATTAAGGGTCAATTAGATGTAAATTTTCCATAGCTCGGTGCTCCAGCGGAATCATAGAATCATTTAGGTTGGAAAAGACCTTTAAGATTGAGTCCAACCATAAACCCAACACTACCAAGTCCACTAGTAAACACTAAACCATGTCCCTCAGCACCACATCTACCCATCTTTTAAATACCTCCAGGATGGTGACTCAACCACTCCCCTGGGCAGCCTGTTCCAATGCTTGACAACCCTTTCAGTGTAGAAATTTTTCCTAATATCCAGTCTAAACCTCCCCTGGTGCACCTTGAGGCTGTTTTCTCTTGCCCTATCGCCTGTTACTTGGGAGAAGAGACCGACCCCCATCTTGTTACACCCTCCTTTCAGGCAGTTGTAGAGAGCGAGAAGGTCTCCCCTCAGCCTCCTTCTCTCCAGGCTGAACACCCCCAGCTCCCTCAGCCGCTCCTCACAAGACTCGTGCTCCAGACCCCTCACCAGCTCCGTTGCTCTTCTTTGTACAGCACCTCAATAAGCAGAAAAGTGGCATTTATTTATGATGGGTTGGTCTATAAGACAGAGAAGCTGTAGCTGTGAATTAGGACCTGCATTTGAGAATAGACTATTTCAGTTGGAAGAGACCTACAACAATCATCTAGTCCAAATTTCTATTGCCATTCTATTTTGCTAAGTGCTGTACATATGCAGAAACCCCCTCAAAAATGAGTCCTTTTGCCAGAGACCATCTGTGGATAACTGCAGAACCATGCAGAAGAAGAAACACGGTTGTGTTTTCAGTGGATGCAGTTTATGTCCTGGAGCCCCAATTCCTGCACAATTCAATGCACTTTGGACCATGCATGCAAAGCGTGACCCATGGGAATGCTTTGTGGGACAGCGTTTCCTTCAGGAACGTTTCCTTAGAAGAGGTGGGACTGGCAAACAAACACAGTTTTCCCTTTCCAGTGTTCCCTTGGGTAAGAGAGTGGAAAGAAAACATTTAAAGTGGAAGTGGAAGAAAAGTGGAAGAAAAACATTTACCATTCCAACAGTTCAGCTTGTCCACAAGGATGTATTCCCCTCCCTTGTCCCTCCAGTAGGGAATACCTGGATCCATGCTTGTGACATGTCAGTGGCCACAGACATGTCTTGTATTGGTTCAGTTTCAAGCAGAAATGGAGTTATGTACCCTGTATAATAAAGCTTGTGAAGCAAAGAATACGTGTAAAAACAATATACCTGCTTTCTTTTGTAAGAGGACAAAGAAAAGAAAGAGCAGAAAAGGCAAAACCTTTGGCTGTCTGCTCTGCAGATGTCCCAGGCAGATGCAGTGAGCCAGCCATGAAAGGCATTAGCTGTAGCTAATTAATTCCCTAAAAGCACTTTGAATATTAGCAGGTTAATTCAACCTGGTAACGATGCCGTTTCTTTAATACCACTCTGAGCAGCAAATTCTCCAGGGTTAGGATGCCTTATCTGGCTTTTCCCAAGCCCCTGCCCCAGGGCCGCCGTTGCCCCCTGGGACACTGAGCATCCTTTCCATGGGAAGAGCCACGCCGTGCAGGACACTATCCCAGCATTTTGTGTGGGTGGCTTTGGCTTAGACTTGGGTTTTGTCCCAGGGTTTGTTAAGAAAACAAGGGGATTTTGCCTGGTGGTGAATGCATGGCCCAAAGAAACTGTCAGGAGAAGGAAGAAATGAGGACAGAACAGGATGGGGAATCTGGATGGCTTTTCGGAGTCATCGGGAGAGAAAGACCAAAAGATAGATGAGCCAGAAGTTTGTCAGAGCAGGGACAACTCTGCAGCCTACAATCAGCTGGGGAGGGCTCAGTTTTGGAGCTACTGAATAGATGGAGAAAAAGGACTTGGGGGAGAGGAGAGGAAGGGGGGAAGCTGAACTCACTGTACAAAACAGATGTATTCTCCATCGTCATACTATGAACCAGTGAAAACGGAAGCATTTTCCCACCTAGCATTGTGGTATGCAGTAAGATTGCTTACACACTTGGCTGGCAGTAGCTAGAGATGGTACTTGAGATCGGAGCCCCTCTGTGAAGTCCCTGCTACAGGCACCATGATGAGAGTCGTTCCCCAAATTGCCTGCAGTCCCCAAAGCGATGAGACAGGGAGTAGGCTGTCCTGGACTGGTGCTGGAATGGTCTGCTGGGTCAGGGGTGGAAATCTCACTTCTTCTCTCTGCCATGACACTGAAGATGTCCCCTGGGGAGGTCCAGGTGGACCTCCTGGCCCCTGCTCTTCCCCCTCCCCATAGCCCTGTTGTTTGCTCCCCAGGCGGATGGTGGAGGCTGATGGAGAGCGGTGCTGAGCGTGGGGTGTGCTTAGGTGACCTGAACTGCTCTGTCACTTCTCAGCAGGAGGATGCCCCATCCCTTGAGTGTTCCCTACGCACCTGCCAAGCCACAAAGAGCCCTGCCCCTGGCACTGGAACGGGCCCGGTGTAGGCTCAGCTGTTGTTTGTCCGCTGAGCAGCAGGAATGCCGCACATCCCTTGGGTTCCTGCAGGAGCTTACCTGAAGGTTTGTGGTGTCCTCTCTGCCACCCGGTCTGGTTCCCCCCGCGCAGCCACATGCTGTGTTATCCCTGGCTGGGGTGGCGTCGGGGAGGAACAGGCACAACTATCAGTAACACAAGAAAATCAAACCTGATATAAAATCTGCATCATTTTGATCATAAAGCCTTAAAACCACCCGTCCATCGCAGCAGTGCCATTCTGGGGGCAGACGTGGCCAAACTGCCCCTCACTTACTGCTGAGCTTCTCCTGAAGGCCAGTGCAGCTCCCTCCGAGGGACACACAGGTCTCTCTGAACTTCTTCCTCCGGGTGAGTTTCAGTCCCCTGGTCCCATCCCAGACTTCAGTCTATGAAAACACAGCCAGGTCCAGCTCCCTGGCTCTCACGGGCTGGGTGGGTTGGGGGGAGCTTTTGAACACTCTGATGCATCACCGGAGACAGTGGAGAGCAAATGGGATCCAGATGTGTCCTCCAGCATGAGGCTTTTCTTTCGGAAAGAATTTTCACAGATCTTTCCCCAGATTTTGCTGTCAGGGTTTCTCTCATGACATATGGCTCCCTGGCTTCCCTCCAGCTCCTGGCCATCAGCATCATCTTCTCAGGGGGAGAAGGCATGGCCAAAATACTGCCTGCTGCCCTCCACCACTGCTGCCTGTCCATCCCCCATGCCCAGGGAGCGGAGGGTTGAGCCTCTCAGGAACCCTGAGCCAGCCCCTCACCCCTCTTCAGAAAGCCATCCACATCCTGGCAGCATGGCCAGCAGGTCAAGGGAGGTGATTCTGCCCCTCTGCTCCACTCTGGTGAGACCCCACCTGGAGTCCTGTGTCCAGCTCTGGAGCCCTCAGCACAGGAAAGACATGGACCTGTTGGAGTGAGTCCAGAGGAGGCAACGAAGATGGTCAGAGAGGTGGAGCACCTCTGCTACGAGGACAGGCTGAGAGGGTTGGGGTTGTTCATCCTGGAGAAGAGAAGGCTCTGGGGAGACCTTATAGTGGCCTCCCAGTACCTGAAGGGAGCCTACAGGAAGGATGGGGAGGGACTCTTTATCAGGAAGTGTAGTGATAGGACGAGGAGTAACGTTTTTAAACTGAAAGAGGGTAGATTTAGATTAGATATTAGGAAGAAATTTTTCACTCTGAGGGTGGTGAGGCACTGGAACAAGTTGCCCAGAGAAGCTGTGGATGCCCCATCCCTGGAAGTGTTCAAGGCCAGGCTGGATGGGGCTTTGAGCAGCCTGGTCTAGTGGGAGGTGTCCCTGCCCATGGCAGAGGGGTTGGAACTAGATGATCTTTAAGGTCCCTTCCAACCCAAACCATTCTATGATTCTTCCTTGGGATTCCCCAGCACACAGCCTGCCTGTTGTGAAGACAACAGGACACTTGAGTCCTACTGTATTGACCTGAAATGATGCTTCAAAGCACACAGAGAGTGGAGTCAAGAATGGAGCCCGGGCTCCTTACAGCCTCCCTGCCCTGCGCCAGAAACGATGATGAAACATTTATGGATTGCAATGAAGTATTGCTGCACTGAGAGAGCTAAGGCAGGAATCCACGTGGCTCAGCCTTTCAAATCCTTCGCCTCAATATTTTTCCAGCTATCAAAATGTATTTTTTCTCCTCCCAGGCAGACATTTGGCAGCAGAGTTAAGTGAACCCTAAGGGCTGTTATAACTTAGCCCCATCTTTGGGAGCCCAGTGATGCATGAGAAAGAGCTCTGTATTTGCAAACTCCTAAAAGCACATGTGAGTACTGCATCCTGCTTTTCCATTGAGACTTCCAGGCATCTTCCAGCAGGATCACTGGGTGGCCTGCGGGCAACCGAATATCAGTGCTGTATCATCTTGTCTGTTTATTTGGTGAATTCAGATTTTCATATATTAGTGCGATAGAGAAATTCAGCAGATAATTCACTTGGGGGGAAAAAAATATGCCTGGGACTGTGATGTTAAGGAATTTAAATCAAGCTCTCTTTCAATAAATGCAACCCATTAAAACCCTCTTGATTGTCTACTTGAATATTTCAATTTAAAATGCTACTTAGAAAGAGTAAATAAAATATGCTTCAGTTCTGCAAATTAAATTTATCCTCAGTTAAAGTCTATTGAGAGATACCCCTAGGGTGGATTTGCGTGACATCTCATTTCTGCCCTGGGGTGTTTTCATAGCAGTCTGAGTCATCCACAGCTCCCAAGCTGAATTAATTTCTGAATCTCATAGTTGATATCCCACAAACAAAGCCACGTCTGTGATTTGGAAAAGCGCTGATTAACACTGGGTGGGACGAAGCCAGGCGCTGCCGTTTGCTCCTGCCCATTTCCCCCCAGCTCCCTGGCTGCCTGCAGGCCCCGCGCCATGCCGGCCAGTGCTGGGGGAAGGCAGAGACCCGGCGGACGGGATGGGGAAGCCGCATGCATTGCCGTGAGGGTCCTTTCTCCATCCCAGCAGCCATCAGCAGCTGCTCTCAAGCACTTCTCCAGTGGCAGCAGGCAGGGCTCCTGCCGCAGCTTTGCCCACTGTAAGCCTGGCCAGAGCTCCTTAGCTCATGCTAGAGTGTGTCACCAGCTTCATAGAAGAATCACAGAATGGTTTGGGTTGGAAGGGACCTTAAAGGTCATCTAGTTCCAACGCCCCTGCCATGGGCAGGGACACCTCCCACTAGACCGGGTTGCTCAAAGCCCCATCCAGCCTGGCCTTGAACACTTCCAGGGATGGGGTGTCCACAACCTCCCTGGGCAAGTTGTTCCAGTGCCTCACCTCCCTGGCGTTTGGCTCCAGCCTCTCCGGCCCGGCCTGGCCCCGCAGGGAAGGTCCTCCTGCAGCTTTTTGCTTCTGTTTGCTGGAGAAGCTCCATTAGGAGGGAGGAGACCCTGCCTTGCCGGGGTCGCCTCACACCAGAGCCTCATGCGGCAATAAGCGATGGTCCCTCGCCAGCGAGCTCTGCCGACGGATTTCTCACGTCCTCCACATGCTGGCGAGGTGTTTGAGGAGCTGCACACACCAGCAGTGATGCCTCAGGGAGATGGAATTTTTTCAGCATTTTTGACTCCTCCACTTTCCCTCCGAGCTTTCAGCCGCTTTTGGGGCATCAGACAGAGGCACTGCCCCCATCCATGGAGGAGAAGTCCTGGTAGGGACATGGCAGAATCCTCCACGAGCTCTGAACTCCCATTCCCCGCATCCTCCTGCAACTTCAGCTGGGCTTGGAAGCGTCTCAGCTGTGGGCAGAGGTGGAAGCCCAGCTGTGCCAGGGCTTTGCCGCCCCAGAGCGGGTCCCTGTGCAGGGCGGTGGGGTGGTTCTCCTGCTGCGCTTTGGTGGATAGCCAGATGGTGCCATCAAGATGATTAACAGCGCTGAAACCAGTTTGCCAAGAGCCTATTGATTTTCCAGAAGGGTAACAAATTTTCTCCTTACGTACTACCAGCACCGAGCCTGCAGTAATCTGCTGTGCAGCAGGAGGGAAATCAGCTTTCAGCGTGATTTAGATGCTGTGTTGCATCCAGACGCATACCAATATGGTCTTGCTTGAGTCCTGTTACATACTGCCTTAATAATTAATTAGAGATAAATAACATTTATGTTTAACGCTAATTGGTAGCTGAGTTCGGGCAGCAGACAGCATGCCAAGACGAGGTGCTGCGCTGGCTGGATGGCTTCCCTGGGAGTCACAGCGAGTAAGGACTGACCCTGGGCTCTTCCCCTCCCGGGGTCTTTGAGATTGGGTGTATGGCCGCGCGGAGAAGCCACTGTGGCACTGTGTTAACCTCTTTTCTTGGCAGATTGAGAATCTGGGAAGATCTCCAGTTAGTAGAGTTTGCCAGACATGATGGTTTGCTCTTGTCCTAAAGCTTTTAGGTTGTGGGCAGACAGCAGCAAGGGACCTCATGAGACCCTGCCACCGCCAGGAGCTCCTCCCTCTCCTCTGGGGTGGCTCAGCCCCTCGTGTTAGGGACTGTGCAAACACGGAACAAAAAGATTGTGCTGAGTTTGCAAGTGCATCTCTTGATCCATATGGCTATCCTCACAGAAGTGTGTCAAAAAAGCCTGATAGGTGTTGCCACAAGACTTTTCTGTATCCATCTAATTATAAAGCCAAGTCTGTCTTGTAATGGGAATCCAGCTGTCTGGGTAGTAGCAGAGGAAAATAACAAGTTTGGTTTCAAGATGTTGGATGCTGCTCATCCCCAAGCCCTCAGCTTTACCCCTGTGGGCCCCTGCTCGAGGCTGAAGCATTGGCACAGCGAAGGGGACCACAGCGATGCTCTGGCAACTATGGCAGGGGCTGATGGTAAGGGCTACGAAGATGATTAGGGGACTGGAACACCTCTCTTATGAAGAAAAGCTGAAGGATTTGGATCTCTTCAGTCTGGAAAAAAGATGACTGAGGGGGGATCTTATCAACGCTTATCAATACTTAAAGGATGGGTGTCAGGAGGATGGGGCCAGGCTCTTTTCAGTGGTGCCTGGCAACAGGACAAGAGGTAACGGGGCACAAACTTGGACATAGGAAGTTCCACCTAAACATGAGGAGGAACTTCTTTACTTTGAGGGTGGCAGAGCCCTGGAACAGGCTGCCCAGAGAGGTGGTGGCGTCTCCATCTCTGGAGACATTCCAAACCCACCTGGACGCGTTCCTGTGTGACCTGCTCTGGGTGACCCTGCTCTGGCAGGGGGGTTGGACTAGATGATCTCCAGAGGTCCCTTCCAGCCCTTCCATTCTGTGATTCTGTGACCAAGTCCTGTGGGCCTTGAGCTCCAGTTGTTGGGGGAGAAGCCACTGTGCCCTTCCCACCGAGACTGGGATGAAGAGAAGCAAATTCTGAGCTGCCTCCATCGTATTTCAGAGCACCATCATCTGTTGGCAATTTACTACTAATGCACCATATACCATGTTTACGGCAGGTCACTGGCAATGTACCTGCACCCATTCGTCATTTTTAATAGCAAAGCAGTGCTTTAGTGCAACATTAATTTAAATTTACCTTCCTGCAGAAAACTGGTAGACAGGGAGCCTTCCAAAAGATGCATTTTTATTAGCTCTCTCTCCTATATTTGGCTGCTGATAAATATTTATTTAGACTTACCCTGCCAAAGGCTTTAAACACAGCCACATTTCACCTCCTCCCAGGAGTAAGCGGTGGCAGAGGGCGGTCAGCGATGGGCAGAGCCTGCGGGATAGGCAGTGGCGGGCAAACCCCAAAGTGTCTTCCCCCGGTGGCCTCACCCCACGAACACGAGGGACGTCAGAGGCAGGGTGGGGGGAGGAACCCCAATAATGTGGTGGGGGACATGAGCTCCTGATGAGACATCTCCCAGGACTGTCCCAAGGGAGGCTCAGCCCGGGGTCCAGGGGGACACCCAGCACCCTCAGCTAAAGGGAGAGGACCAAGGAGGGTAAGTTACTGCCTCATGGGAACGGGACACGTTATGGGATGCAGAGGAGGAACGTTTTGGGATTGCACAGGACTTAACTATGGGTTGTTTCGGAGAGGAACCAAGGGTGGGGAAAGGGAGGGATCTCGGCAGTTTGGGAAGGAACAAGTGTGGAAAAATAGAACAATCAGGGGATAAAAGGGGCCAGTGGCATGTAAAGAGTTGGCTGGTTGGTATATCTGTCTGGCCATGCCCTGCACCCAGTCAGCAGGGCTTGTCTCCTCCCTGAACCCCATCTCAGGGGTAGTAGAGGGTCCCTCACCTTTTCCTGGGTGAGGGACTTTATACTCTGTGTGCACATGTGTGTTTGGGGGTCTAGGTGAACCACTGGTGAACATCAAGCCAAATTAGCTGGTGAGTAGGATAAGAGGCTTTGGGAGCCAGGTATTGAAGGAACTGTAAGCCTGGGCTGGTGCTGGAGGGACCGGAAGTCTATGCATTGGCTACTAGAGGGACCAAATGGCCAGCTACCAGGGAGATCCTGGGGTCTGGAAGTCAACTAAGAGACCTGTTTGTGTGTGCTTGTGCAAGAGCCAGCTGGAGATGAGAGGATCCAGGGGCCAGATACTGTTTAGACTGAGTGTCTTGGGCTAGAGGGAGTGGCTAGAGGGATCTGCGTCGTATATATATCCTTATAAGCGTATATATATTCTACTAATGGGCTTTCGTCCTGATCAGATGGAGGATGAATCCCTTGGTGCTGTTTGTGTTTGTGTTTTTAAGCTTTTCTGTGTTGCTGGCCATGTATATATGTAGATATGTGTTGAATATGTGTGTTTGGGCTCATGTGCCTCCTGGGAATACAGGCTGAGCCCCACTGCCAGCTGGAACTGGGGGCAGGAGGCTGTGGCAGCCTCTACTGGGCCACTGGATTCGGCAGCCTGTGACAATGACCTTGGGCTAGCAGTTGGATTTGAGCCAAGGATAGCCTCTGCAAAGACTATACTACTGCCTGAGCAAAAGGATTGAATGGGAGAAGATTGCTCTTTTTAATGCCTTCAGGCTTGCAAACTTCCTCTTAATCCAAGCTGAGTGACGACAGGCAGCTAAATCCCCTGCTTCCAGCACCTGGGCACATCCACTGTCCTGGTTTCGACTGGGATGGAGTTAATTTTCACAGGAAGCTGGGAGGGGACGCAGCCAGGACAGCTGACCCAAACTAGCCAAAGGGATATTCCAAACCATATGACGTCGGGAAGGGGCTGGGGCATCAGGTTCCGGGTTCCGGGTGGTGAGCAAAATTGCATTGTGCAGCACTTGCTTTGTATATTCTTTTATTAGTATTATTGCTATTGTTTTTTCTCTTCCTTTGCTGTCCTATTAAACTGTCTTTATCTCAACCCACAAATATTGCCTTTTTCTTCCGATTCTCCTCCCCATCCCGCTGGGGGGGGAGGAGCTGCCTGGTGCTTAGTTCCCAGTTGGCGCTAAACCACGACAGCCCTTTCTGGCCCTCAACGCGGGGCACGAAGGGTTGAGGTAACGACAGATCGGACCAGAGCGTGTTAAAACAATTTTTTTTATATTTGTTATAAGCATTCATTACGTTAGTTTAATAGTCGCTGGCCACAATGTTGCTTCATTTATTCTCAGAGTTGTGCTCTGTAATACCTTACTTGCTGTGTACGCTGCTTACCGCTACCTACCAAACGCTGCTCGATATGGTGCAGCACCTTCAGGGAGAAGAAAGGAAAAATAAACCAACAGTTACTGTGGCTACTCAAACCCTGCAGACAGGCACTGCGGCTACTCCAACCCCTGCAACAGCTACTGTGGCTACCCAAACCCCGGTGACGGGCGCTGCAGCTCAACCGAAGACACTCACCCCCTCCCTCTCCCTGAGCGAGCTGCGGGATATGCGGAAAGATTTCAGCCGCCATCCGGGCGAGCACATCGTCACCTGGCTGCTTCGGTGCTGGGATAACAGAGCCAGTAGCTTGGAATTGGAGGGTAGGCAAGCCAAGTTGCTGGGATCCCTGTCTAGGGAAGGGGGCATTGACAAGGCGATTGGAAAAGAGAGACAAGCCCTCAGCCTCTGGAGGCGACTCCTGTCAGGCGTGAGGGAAAGGTACCCCTTCAGTGAAGACATTGAGTGTTATCCAGGCAAGTGGACCACCATGGAGAGAGGTATCCAGTACCTGAGGGAACTAGCTGTGCGGGAGATAGTTTATTACGACCCAGACAACACTCAGTCACCCACAGACCCCGACGAGGTCCAATGCACAAGGCCCATGTGGCGGAAGTTTGTATGGAGCGCACCATCATCATACGCCAACTCATTGGCAGTAATAGACTGGAAAGTTGAAGAGGCACCAACGGTGGATGAGGTGGCTGACCAACTCCGGCTCTACGAAGAAAGTCTCTCTTCCCCCCTTGTCTCAGCTCTGGAGAAACTGTCCCGGAAGATCCAGCAACTTGAAGAGGATATGTCCTACTCCCCACCTGTACAGACCAGTATCTCAGCTATTAGGAGTAAGCGTTCCTCTGCTCGAGAGAGAGGATATAGAGGGTACACACCACGAAGCACCCTGTGGTTCTACCTGCGTGACCATGGAGAGGACATGAGGAAGTGGGATGGACAACCTACTTTGACCTTAGAGGCACGAGTCCATGAGTTGCAAGGGAAAAAAAAAGGGGATTCTTCCAGGAAAATTGCCACTCAAGTTTCCAGCGGGCAGTTCCTCAGACAGAGTAGTAGGGCTGATCTTACTTTTAATCCACTTGAAGAGACTTCTAAGTCATTTTTGCAAGAAGTGAGTACCGGATACTGTGACCAGGATTAGAGGGGCCCTGCCTCCAGCCAGGTGGGGGAAAGGGACAACGGGGTTTATTGGACTTGTGGACTCGATGACCTGGCACGTCAGATCCACAGGAGTAAAAGGTTCTAGTGGACACTGGTGCACGTTGCACCCTAACACTATCAAGCTGTAGAGGGGCAGAATCCATTTGTATTTCTGGGGTCACAGGGGGATCCCAAGAGTTGACTGTACTGGAGGCTGAAGTGAGCCTAACTGGGAATGAGTGGCAAAAGCATCCCATTGTGACTGGCCCAGAGTCTCCATGCATTCTTAGCATAGATTACCTCAAGAGAGGGTATTTCAAGGACCCAAAAGGGTACCTGTGGGCTTTTGGCATAGCTGCCTTGGAGACGGAGGATTTTAAAAAGCTGTCTACCTTGCCTGGTCTCTCGGAGGACCCTTCTGTTGTGGGGCTGCTGAAGGTCGAAGAACAACAGGTGCCGATCGCCACCACAACGGTGCATCGGCGGCAACATCACACCGACCAAGACTCCCTGATCCCTATCCATAATCTGATTCATCAGCTGGAGACACAAGCAGTGATCAGCAAGACTCGCTCACCCTTTCATAGTCCCACATGGCCACTGTAAAGATCTAACAGAGTGGAGGCTAACAGTGGATGATCGTGGCCTGAATGAAGTCACGCCACCGCTGAGCGCTGCCGTGCCAGACATGCTGGAACTTCAATACGAACTGGAGTCAAAGGCAGCCAAGTGATATGCCACAATTGATATCGCTAATGCATTC
Source organism: Fratercula arctica (assembly GCA_947846985.1). NCBI lineage: Eukaryota > Metazoa > Chordata > Aves > Charadriiformes > Alcidae > Fratercula > Fratercula arctica. The sequence goes on from CANTUZ010000003.1 coordinate 114,185,718, forward strand.
TTCTCAATCCCTTTGGCAGCAGAGTGCAGGCCACCGTTCGCCTTCACCTGGAGAGGCGCCCACTACACCTGGAATGGACTGCCCCAGGGGTGGAAACAGCCCCACCATTTGCCGTGGACTGATCCAGACTGCACTGGAGAAGGGTGGAGCTCCGGAACACCTGCAATACATTGACGACATCATCGTATGGGGCAACGCAGCAGGAGTAGTTTTTGAGAAAGGGAAGAAAATAGTTCAAATCCTTGTGAAAGCTGGTTTTGCCACAAAATGAAGTAAGATCAAGGGAAACTTGGTCACCCAGGAATTCTGGAAGTGATCATGGACCGGCCAGAAGGCAAAGATTTTGGATAACCTGAACTGGCTTCAGCAACTGGTGCCCAGCAACTTCCTCAAGATCAACATTTTCAACCTGCAGACCGTGGGCATGGGCCACGCCAGATCCACCAGCTGCGAGCTCCAGATGCAGCATGCAGCAATCCAACACCACAAATCATCTCTCCTGCCCTGAAAGACTGGTGTGACAGATTTAGCCCAAAGTCATGGATTAAATGAACTCAACAGACATTTTAGAGGGTTGGTCCATAGACTTAAGGGAATGATTTCTGTGTGTGCGTGTATGTATGTATATATATCTCAAAGATGGGAAAAGTGCTGATTAATTGGAAAGCGTAGGATCTGGGCATGACGTAGATGGTACAGAATAAGGGGTGGATAATGTCCTGGTTTTGGCTGGGATGGAGTTAATTTTCACAGGAAGCTGGGAGGGGACACATCCAGGACAGCTGACCCAAACTAGTCAAAGGGGTATTCCGTACCATATGACGCTGTGCTCAGTACATAACTGGGGGAGTTGAGAAGGGGGCAAAAATCGCTGCTTGGGCATTGGGTTCCGGGTGGTGAGAAAAATTGCATTGTGCATCACTTGCTTTGTATATTCTTTTGTTAGTATTATTGCTATTGTTTTTTCTCTTCCTTTGCTGTCCTATTAAACTGTCTTTAACCCATGAGTTTTGCCTTTTTCTTCTGATTCTCCTCCCCATCGCACCGGAGCAGGAGGAGTGAGCGAGCGGCTGCATGGTACTTAGTTGCCAGCTGGGGCTAAACCACGACACCACCTTGTGACACCGCTCGGTTCAGACACACCTGAGCTGACAAAGTTGCTCCCAATGGCATCGAAATGCTGAGAAACCAGTCATTGGTGTGATTCATGAATCGGAAGTTCCTCTACCAGTCCGTCTCCTCAACAGACACAGCCCAAGGGATGTGCTGAGACGAGTCCCCCCAAAAAGCTTTCTCACCCTGACACAGGAGGTAGGTGGCATAAAGCATGTGTTTGGGAGCTGAGCAGATTGAAATGTGAACACATCAGCAGCGCGGAGGTACTTTCAATGATGGACAAATCCACTAGCAGAGATGAAGCTGACCAAAGAGGCTTACAAGGCCTTAGGGGCACCTAAAATTTAATTTTGGCAAATAAAGTTGCAGTCCTTCTGCCTTTTCATATGCTAATCTGCACTGCTGTGGAGGAATGCCATGATCCAGCCCTATAATTCTATCAAAACGTAACGAATTACAGGCTCTTGTATCAGTTTGCCATTCTCCAAGTGATTGCAGAGAAACACTCTAAGCTGATGAATTATTTAAAACAGATGCAGTACTTTTCAGAAAATTAATTTGATTAAGTGGAAAGATATTAGGAAGAAAACTGAGACAAAAGCCTAAGAGAATCTATTTTCATAAAATATAGCACGCTTCCAGTCTGATCGTAATTTTGAATAAACAGACAAATTAGGAGGTAGACTGATAAATTGTCCACTAGGAAGAAATATTTACACAGGAAACTCATACAAAGTGGAGAATGGTCTTGCTAAGCAAGACACATTGCCCTCTCTCCACTCCAGCTGCGAAACAGGCAATGAAAAGGAAAGAACACTGGGGGTTTTTTTTTAGGTTCAAACTTCTCGTCTTTCCAAAGCCCTGTGCTGTGTGGTGTAGGGGTGTGCTTTTCCTAAAGCACTACTGATACGACACTTTGCAGATGTCATTGAAGCTTACAGGTTTTGCCTAAATCTCTGTACAAAACACATTCTAGATTGTCATGGCTTTCGTGGCTTATCACAATCTGTAGAGCTTTACAGGGAGAAGCCAGGTCCTTTATCAGACGAGATCTGGAAGAGGCGTTAGAAGACATGAGTGTCCAGGAGCTTTTTTCCCAACAAAGTCAGCTTGTCTACAAACCTCGTCTTGAGAACCTTCTTAGGCACGCAGGCTACTACAACACTATTGCAAGAAATACACGAACTGTCTTTGCACTGAAAATGGAGAATTGCTCTCACATATTGCCTTATTATTGTTATGTACTGTTTTCCTTTCTTTTAATTCTACTGAAAGACATCAACATCATTTATTTGCATATTTGCTTCATTGAAATCGCAAAGAAGCTCTTATTTAATTGCAAGGCATATCATTGTATTCACCTAATACAGTATAAATTCCCCTGCTGTTTCAATTGGACATCTGTCTCAAACTGTCGTGGTGGGGTGTAAACAGTGTATTTCATCTTAGAAACGGCCCTGCTGAAGGATATGTGAATGCTCAGTTAATTTCCATCTTCTCTTCCACAGTACTTCTTTCCTTTGCTTTTTATTTTCCTTAATAAAAAGTCATATTTAATATTTAAATTCATAGAACTAAAAAAAAAAAAAAAAGGTTAATAAAACAGTTTGTGATTTTCCTTTCCCTCTCCTTCTTCTCCCCTCCCCTCCAACACTGGAAGAAAGACTTGCATTAGAGAACAGCACTCCTGGCTCAGGTCTAGCCTGGGTATTGACTGCTGGCGGTTTGCTTCTATGTGGATTCATCGCTATTGATTTTTGTTCCGGGTTTAAAGTATGGGCATGTATCACTTTCCCAGCAGCAGTCTCACACAGACTTTCTAGCTCTCCCACGGCTAATAGCTGAGCTCTTCGCACGCAGGAGCACAACCACCATCCCAGCAGGCCTGGGGGTAGGAAGCCTAACATCAGCTAGAGGGGGGGTGTGTGTGCGCTGCAGGCTGCAGAGGCTCCTGAAGACACAGTTTTACATGGGAAGGATGAACTACCACCTGTCAAGCTCCATGCTGCTATTGCTTCCTTTTTTTTTTTTTTGCTATTTATTCCTATTCCTTCCTAAGGATTGCTTCCTTCCAGCCACTTTGCAGTACAGATGTGCAGAGTCTCGTCTGTACGGTCGTACAGACCAGAGCATGTGGTGGAATACAGAAGCAACCCCAGATACAGATGTCTTAGGCTAATATCGTGACTACTAGGCTATATAACATGAGGGGTAACTGTTTTAAACTGAAAGAGGGTAGATTTAGATTAGATGTTAAGAAGAAATTCTTTACTGTGAGGGTGGTGAGACACTGGAACAGGTTGCCCAGAGAAGCTGTGGATGCCCCATCCCTGGAAGTGTTCAAGGCCAGGCTGGATGGGGCTTTGAGCAGCCTGGTCTAGTGGGAGGTGTCCCTGCCCATGGCAGGGGGTTGGAACTAGATGATCTTTAAGGCCCCCTCCAACCCGAACCATTCTATGATTCTATGATTCTATGATATCCCCTTCTTTCTGAATTACACGTCAATGCTAGAATAAAAAAAAAAGAGGAAACCATCCATCCTGTGGATTTTTTATGGGAGCCAGATGCCCTAAAATACAGATAACTGTCCAACGTATTTCTTGAACAGCCACATAGTAACCTGCTCTTGCAAAAGTGCTCTGAGACAGATAAAAAGGAAGAGCATTTGGATTTTTTGACAAAAGTGGCAAAAAGAGAATTTATACAGCTTTAGCAAAAGGATGATGAAAAACCTCCCACGGATTTCTCTTTCCCAGTTGCAGAGGAGTACACAGTAGAAACGTATTGCCAACTTTTTTATTTCACATAAAAAACAATAAAAAGGTTAACGTTAAGAAATAGAAACTGAGTGTAACAACAGTTTATTTCAGACATATGTACAGTGAATTCTGGGAATGAAACCATTTACCCTTATCTTGAGCAAAGCACCCTTCTGGAGGAAAATACCTGTTTATTTAGACTGAAAACAGACACCAGTCGATACGCTGACCAGTGTCCTACTAAACAAGGGGCAGTGTAAGCTCCGATTCGCCCAAGTGGTCTAAACTTTCCAAGTCGTGGGAGCATTAAGTGCTTAGCATCTTTGCAAAACTGCCTCCCTCCGATCCAACACCCCACATCAGAGGCACCTGAGACACCTGTGTTCTTTAACTTATCTGCAGTCTAATCCTCCCCACCCACACATACACCTATAAAATGGAAATAACAATTTAAACCTATCTACATAAATACAGCTCTTTGAAATGCACTAATGTATGTTATTACCTGAATGAGGAGAACACTTACGCACAGCACACATTCACATTCAAGTTCCATGGGGAGAAGAGTTTTAAAGTTTGGGTACAATATCAGGCTGCGTCAAGGGGATTATTATGGACTGAGAGGAGAGGAAACTGAAGTTAAGAATGGTCCATGAGGGAAAAGGGAAAAGGCATGGAAAACAAGTCAAGAAAAGGAAAGCACCAAGAAGTAAATGGTTCACAGTTACTTTAGGTAGCAGTTTAAGTTTCTCAGTTTTGAAAATGGAAATAACATCTACTTATCACCAAGCGGTGGATTGGTAATTCATGTTGAAAAGTGCTCAGAGATACTCGGAAGAAAGGTACTGTTGGAAATGTAAAGTGTCAGCCTTGAAGCATTTGTTATTATGCCATAGTGTGATTGTGGACTTCAAAATTGCTACTAAAAACTGATGTAGAGGGAAAGCAGCAATAATGAATAATGCAATAATGAATACTTGGCCAACTCCAGTGATACCATCAATAGACAAATACTGGTGGGAAGAATGGGTAAGACAAAAATCTTAAGTGTGTGTTTTATTAGGTCTCTCACCTGGAAAAGCTAGTTTGCTAAGTGTACAGCTCCAGGTGGCATAATAATCAGTTTAGAAATTTGTGTTTACTCTTGTTTTGTTTCCCCCTGGGAAACTGTAACCAAGCTGCCAGAGTGATGAAACCACCACCGAGGAAGTCAGCAAAAGAAAGTGATAGACTTCCATGTTCTCCCAGTTCATGACAGTTATGCTCAATTAGCCCTGTATCTTTACTTCAGGGTCAGGAGTTTACCTTAAAACATTTTTCTGCCTACTTACTGTGTTACAGCATGTGCCTTCAAATCCTGCAGTGACATTATTTGCCTGCTCCCAGACTTGCGCCTTTCATTTCAGTCCATAACTCAGTTCCTTGGGCTGTCAGCAATCAGTGCTTTAGAGAAGGGAGGAGTATGGAGATGCACCCGAAGTCTTTCTGTTTTGGTCCATCTCTGTGCCTCTCTGAGATTTTCTCCTTAGGTTGACAGCATGTCTCAGTCTCTTTCCAGATTGTTAACGACTTGCAAAGCTGAGAGCGTGGTTGTTGGCATTCCCTTTACTTCATGTCTTCTGCCTGCAAGTGCTAAGGAAAGACAGAAAGTTTTAAGATACATTCAGACCATAAGGACAAAGAGGTTTAGAAACTGAAGTCTGGTCTTTTTTTACTTCTCTCCTTGTGAGGTTGGAATTCTATCAAGAACTGGATTATCCTACCCCAGAGCCGGACTGTTTTACTCCAGTTTATTTACCTCTGCCTGAAGAAGAGTTGGAGATAGCACTGCCTTCACTGTATCCTATGCTATATTTTGCATTCCTAATGCATTTATGGAACAAAGCCCAGGCCAGACATGAATGAATCCTAGAGGAAGTCAGACCTGTTCTGCCAGTCAGAAACCCAATGCTATGAGCATGGCAGACTGTTGGATATGTGTGTGGTGACACCCTTCCCTAAGGACATCCTTCAAGGAAGTGTATGGAAGGGAGTGCATACTAGGAAACCTTGTTAGCACAGCAGCTTGCCACTAAGCCTTGCAACCAGGAAGCCGGGATTAGATTCACTGAACAACATGTTCTTGTGCTTGTCCCAGTACTTCGGTTTTAGGTTCCTGTCCTAGTCTGTGTGCATCTGCCTTGACTGAAAAACATCTGTGGAGAACTGTCTGTAGCTTGGTCATTTCCCTTTCTCAAGACCAGTACTCAACTCCAACCTGGAATTGTGCTCTTCAGCCTGTTTTGGAGGTGGAGAAGGAAACAAATCCAACTTCTCAAGTGTGACACTTTGCAGACATAAGGGATTTTTTCCCTCCTATAACATAAAAGCAGTCCTTATAGCACTCACACACAGCAACAAAGACATCTACTCACCTTTCCGCATCATGAAATACAACAACAAAAAAACGTTCACTCCTCTTACAAAATTCGGCAGTGCCTGTAGTGCCTCTTTCTCCTCCTTTTCTCATGTAATGCACATTGGCTAATTATCTCCAGGGCTGTATCAACACCTTCTTTTGTCTTGGCAGAACACTCCAGGTAAGCATATGCCCCAATGCTGGCAGCTAAAGCTTTTCCTTCTGTAGTGTTAATTGACTCGTTGCCTGGAGTAGTTAGTTTCTTTGTAATGCTTTCATCACCCCTTAGTTCTATCTTGGTAGCCACCAGAATAATAGGTACTGTGGGGCAGAACATTTTGATTTCTGGAACCCAAAAATCAAGGATGTTTTGCAGTGAGTCGGGCCTGTCCACGGAAAAGCACATTAAAATAACGTCGGTGTCCCTGTAGAACACTGAGCGGAGATTTCGGTAACTGAATTCATTCTTCCCTGCTACATCGCAGAGAATTAGTTTCATGTCCTTCCCGTCTACCTCCGTGTCAGTGCTGTAAGCGTCAAACAGAGTTGGCTCGTAGGACTGGGGAAGCTGTTCATGACGCAGAGCAAAGAGGAGGCATGTCTTACCACTGCGGTCATCTCCGACTACAGTTAGCTTTCTCCTGAGTGCAGCCATCCCTTGAAAACCAAGATGAAGTACAAAATGGATTATTCCCATGCTGGGCCTTTTCATTTTTTTTTTAGCTTTTGTAGAGGGTATAAGGAGAAGAGAAATCCCATTAGTTTGGAATTCTTGCCCTCATCTCCTTTTTTTTCCTCCATACTCCTGCCTTTTCTTCATTCCCTATTTTTTCCCCTTTTCATTTCTCTGGTATCAGAATCTTCTGAAATTTTGAGTACCTTGGTCTTGACTATTATTATAGATCAAAAAATGAAGGTACAAACCAAGTCTGGATGTAACTAAGACTCCTGCAGTGCCCTATATTTCTGTTTTATCATCTGAGACATTGTTTATGGTCAGTGCTCAGCCCATAACAGACTTCATTTTCTAGATTGAACGACTTAATTTTGTGAGTGAGATGGAGTATAAAACACTGTGCTGTACGAATATCCAAATCGCTTTTATTGACTACATTTTTCCTGCCATGGTCTGCTAGTAGAATTCTACCAGTGGCGATAGCTATCCTGTGTAAGTCCGTGCTGCTTTTGCTCATAGATCTGTTGTCATGTGGGAGTTAAGAAAGTGTTCTTAGTCTTCGTATATACATGGTTAATTTATATGAGATAGAAGTTTGTTAGACTTACAGGATAGTAATTTCCAGCGTCAACCTCCTCCTCTTTCTTGATGTTCAGTATTAGGTTGGTCTCTTCTAATACTGTTGCCACCTCAGCTTCCTTAGGTCAGTGATTCCCCTGTTCACTCTTCAAAGACTATCACAATGACCACAGTATTTAAAGGAATAGGTCAGTGTTTCTTAATATAGCCACCAATCTACAAAGAGAACCTGATGACATCATTGTTTTTTAAAGAAACCTACTTTACTGGCATTAAAGTGGAAGTTACACAATTCATTAACAAATCACAGTGTGTTTACTTTAGAAATTTCCTGGTTCCTATTGCAAAAGACTCATCCTGAGTAAGCATTTCAGTACTGAGTGTGCCAAACTACTTGGGGGGGGGGGCGTGGGGTGCTGACAGTACTAGAGTGTAAAACAGCAGTAGACCTGCCAGACAGATCCTCAAGACACCCCTTTCCAGACCTGCTGAGTCATTGTAGAGAAAGGAATTGCAGAATCAAAGAATGGATGAGGTGGGAAGGGACCACCTAGTCTACCCTGCCCTGCTCAGAGCAGGGTCAACTACAGCAGGCTGCTCAGGACTGTGTCCAGTTGGGTTTTGAGTACCTCCTAGGATGGAGTCTCCCACAGACTCTCTGGGCAGCCTTTTCCAGTGTTTGATCATCCTCAAAGTAGCAAAATTAAGTCAATCAACTGGAGAGTCTAAAGAGAAAGAACTGTCCACTGTTAGCTTGGACTCCAGAGATGCTGAATTCCCTGTCATCTTGTTGGCACGCGACAAGACATTTCTACTCTCTCTGACTCAATTTTCCTGGTAGATAAAGACTGTAAAGTATCTGTAACCACTAAAAACTGAGAACAAAGGGAACTGGAGGTGGATTAATTTGGTCTCTGCAGAGAGAACTGTTTCCAAAGGCTTTATTGGTGATGTAGATATGTAACTGCTGATTAGTGTAGTTATGTGGTCAGCCCGTTTATTTCATCTAGCTACAGAAGAGTTCTTCAACTGAGATGAGGGTTTTTAGGTCTAAAAATGTTAACCTAAGGATGAGAAACTTGTTTTTGTTCAATTTGAAGTCAGCTGGAGACCTGAGGCCACTTCAGTTTTCTGTGGTGGTCTAATTTTACTCTGCCAGACCATAATTCCTGAGTCCTATTCAAGTATGAATCTGATAGTCTGGCCATAGGAACCTGACGAAATTAAAGTCATCAGTTTCTGACTTGCTCCACTTATTCCCTGGAAGAGCAATGCCAGTGGGTGCCATACAGCTCATTAGGACCAGGAAGGCATTTCTTGTTTGGGATGATGTGCTTTTACATGCGCTGTACTTAGCCTAAACCTCTGTCTGAAAATACACAGGTCTTTTTCACCTTCTCTTTTTGTGCCTTGGCATTCCGCTTTCTAGGTAGATCAGTTCTGGCTTCTCCGATCACACGGGGATCTGGGAGTTAAATTCTGTTTTTCTTCAGGGATACTGGAAAGCAATGGACCTGCTGTGACATGCCACAATTGGTCTGGTTCCTATATATGCCAGAAACTCTTAGCAGCTCAGAGAGACAGATATTTACCATTTCTGCCTGTCCTCCCACAGCTACTCAGAGTTTTTTAGCACTCGCCTGTAAACTGCTCATATTTAGCTAGCTCTTGCTTTCCTTACTTCCCTGAGAGGCTTTGCCTGCATGAGGACTGCAGGATGCTTGTTGCTAGCGTTACGAGTCAGCGTGCGGGACTCAGTATGCCATTACTGGCACATACGGCTCCCTCAGCACGTTAAGCCGCAGTAGGCAATGTACTTACTTGCCTACTTATTGACAAAAAGGAGAAAGATTACCTTCCCCACTGAGCTTTCACGCTTTTGGTACAGATTTATGCTTGAACACAAATTATCTGAGTTACAGACATGCCCTTTAGAAAATCTGTTTAGCAAAAAGAGTGGGGAAGGGAGACTATAATCTGGAAGCAATCTTCAGTAATTGACTGGAATTGTCTTCTCAGCAACAAAAAATGCCAATTGGATTAAATCAAGGAAAAAACAAAAGGCTGAGTTTTAATCTCAAAACCACCAGCATAAGCAATGAAAGCTAAGAAGTGGTGTCTTCTTTCTCCTATTTCATACTTTCTTCATCAATCATACAGATGTATGTGGTGCTGCAGAACTAACGCTCTGCTTAGAGCATGCACATTTAGGGATTACTGGAAGTTTCAGCTTTCCTAATGAAGTATGGTTTAGCATATCATGCAAATTTGATCAGAAGATATAAAATTTACAACACGAAGTTAAAATTCAGCCCTGAAATATGTGAGCTGGCTACACTCCCTGGTGCCTTCCAGACCACAACCATGCTTGAATACAGAATTGGTCCTGTACAAAATTCCCTGAGGACAGGGAAAAGCCACCTCATCCCAGAGCCCCTTTTCATTATTTTCTTTCCCACCTCTGCCCCACCTCTGCTCTCAGGCAGCACCCCAAGAAGGAAGCCTAAGCACTTCCACAGGTTATTATCCACGGTGCTCATTTACAGTACTCTTCCTGTTGCACTCGCAGCACTGCCATGCTGGTCGCATTCCCATCTTCCCTGATGCATTGACCCAAGCAAGAAGAGAAAAGGATTCCTATGTACAACTCTACCCCTGATTTCCACTGTTCTTGGAACTGGCTCACTTCATGCTTTCATGTATGGGCTGAAGAAAGAATGCGCCAGAGAAGAGAAGCAAATACTGATAGCTGGAAAGATAATATAAATTAAGGGCCTCTTCACTTCAACTTAGATACCTCAGGGCAGGTACCACATAGTGCACTGGTATTTATGGGCTAAATTCACTGTAGGAAAAAGGTGGCATGTAGCAAATTTACACTAAGTATGAAACGCAGGCCATGATCAAGTCCCAGATATTACACATTTAAGTATAAATGTGTGATAACCACAGTGACTTAGATGTTCCCTGCAGAGTCCATTGCTGGAGCATACCCTAGGACAGTGAAGTGAGCGTGATCTCAGCCTGAGTCACAAGGCTGGGTCTCCCGATATAAAGCCTCCGAAAAAAAATACAAAACATTTGAAACGCTAGGTCAAGGAATTACATAGACCTTCCAAGTCTTTCCTGCAAGGTGAGAAACATCAGGCCCTTTGCCTTCAGCGTAACTGTGTGGAAGGCTACAGATGCAAGACTTCGCTAGAAAATTAAGCAGTTACGGCTGAAACCATAAATGTCTGCTGGAACTACATCTGTGCTGTTCAATTGCAAGAAGAGTCCCTGCTATGGGTTCAGCTCGGGTTAGTTGGACCTTTGCAGAGTATTTCCTTAGGATAGCCTGGAAGTTGGGACCAGTAGACAGTTTGGATGAGGCCACTCTGCTTTGAATTCTAAGAGTTAAAGAGGATGAATATGGGCCACCTATTTTGCTGTCTCTGCGCCTAGGCACACGGATAATTGCTAGCAGCACTCTAGGTGAACAAGAGCCATGTGCTTTGAAATGAATAAGCTGCATATTTTCCTACCTTTCATGGCACAGCACAGATCAACATAATTGCTCATTTGGATGATTCCTGTTTCTGTTTAATGAAGTGTTTCGCTCATGAAAAGACAAATCCAAATATCCAGGTATGATTCTTCGTGCCACCCAAAAGTCAAATAAAAACGGATTCAAAAGCATATTTAAGCAGCACCTATCATGGTCTATGAAGTGCTTGCAGCTTTTCCTGCTGCCACCCCAGAGGTGGAGTTTTCCACCTTTGGAGCCGTAAGGAAGGCGGGCGTCCACGCTGGCGGGGCTGCCGCAAGGTGGCTCTGAACTCCAGTGAAAAATCCACCAGCAGTTAATAGCGCTGGAGAGCTTCAAGAGACAACAGCAAACGTATTTAGAAGCCTTGCATTATACAGCAAATTAACTCTGTCTGCCTAACAGAATGGCTCTACACGCTTGTGATCATATTTATAGAGAAAATAGCTCCAAGCTGCCAATACTCCATCGCCAGAAGGACATGCCAGCACAGGGAAGACCTCCACATAGACAACTTTTTTTCATTTTCATGAGGAATTTAAAACTGTGAGCAGTGACAACAAATGTAAAGGGACAATACAAATGAGAAATGTGGCCCATGAAGAAGCCACAGGTACTGTAGAACACTGATGCCTATGACTACACTTTATTTCTGGCTTTTTTCAAACATCAGTTTGAACTAATTATGTTCATTTACGTAAAATATGCTGTACAAACTATGTAAGATCAAGGTACAAATCCATCCATCACCATCCAGGGACGTGCTCTTTTGACAGGGAGAAATGGGAATTAGAAAAATCTCACAGAAGATTAATTATATTTCAATGTCTAGGATTAAGTGAACCGTAAGTGAACCATTTCCCTTACTGACACACACTTCTGTAAGTCTGCTGCAAGTAACTCATCAGGCAATCTGATATACTCAGTGATGCATTTGGTCTTCAAGTGGATATTTTTAAGTACCATTTTTAATAACAATTATACTGTTCAAATCACTAATTTTTGGTTTATTCACTAATGCCACTGCTGGCTAGCAAAAAAGAACGCTTTGCATCCAACCCAGAGAGGCGGTAGCCACGGGACATTGTTTAGGTGAAGATGCTTGCAGGGAAAAAGCTTGAGACAACACCCAGTTGAACAGCGATAGCTGCAGTGGGGATGTAGCGATTCGCTACCAGTAATTTCACAGCGTGAGACTTTACAATGCACGGCTTTATTAACGGACCCGTGCAAGCCATCTGTTTATGTTAAGGTACTTAGACCCTATCCTCCAAGCAACCTGAAACTCCGGTCTTTTACACTCATTTATTTTCCGCACTCATTTTTTCATTACTGTGACTTCCGATCTCTCTGTAAATTGAGACCAAAAGGGCATTTCAGTTCAAGTCTGCTACTTCTCCTGGTTTATAATTCCTCCGTTCCCTTTTGGCCAAAAGCTGGCAGAAGAGACTCAAACACGATGAATTCTTTCCTTTAAGGAAGGGAAGTGGTCGAGTCCTGCGTTTTTCCAGTAATATCCAGCGAAGGCTTTTGTTTTATTTAACCGCCTGCAATACTCTCAGTTCTTCTTTGCTTGGGCTTTAAAGCCTGCCTCTGGGAGGCAATGATTTTCCTTTTTTTCCTAGATTGCTCGCCCAGCCTCGTAAGACCGGCCATTCCGAGCAGCGGGGATGGCGGTGGCGCAACCGGGGCCACAGCAAGGACCTGCCCCGCCGCAAAGCCGCCACAGCGGGCCGGGATGGCGGCACAAACCGGGGGTGGTGGTGGGGAGCTCCTCCGGGGGCACGGCGCGGCCGGGGGACCTGCCCCGGGCTCCTCCGCGGGTGCGGCACCGCTGCCCGCCGAGCGCCGTCAGCCCCCCACGGTGTCCGCCTCAGACCCCGACCATACTCGCCTCAGGGCCCGGCCCCAGTCGCCTCACGGCCCACTCTGCCACCACAGACCGCTGCCTGCCACCTCCCGGCCCGGCCCACCCCCAGCCCGGCTCCAGCCGCACCCCAAGCACCAGCCCCGATGCCACCAGCCCGGCCTGGCTCAGTGACCCCCGGCCTGGCCCGGCCACCTCCGCCTGCCCCGGCCCCGGCCCCGGCCCCGGCCCCGGCGCTGCCCCGCCGCCGCCGCCGCCGCCGCGGGCCGGGCGCCGCTCGCCTCGCCCCTTCGCCCCCCACCGCCCCTACTGGCCCCGCCTACCGCCCGCAGCCCCGAACCAATCGTGGCGCTCTCCGCCGGCGATGACCTCACTCCTTGCCTTCCCATTGGCCAGCTATATTAAGAAAGTCGCGAGCGCCTTTAAATAGCGGCGCCGGTCGGCAGCTTGCGGCAGTGGTAGCGCGTCGTGGCGTGGGTTGGACGAGCGCTAGCGGCGATTTCCCCGCGAAGGGGCGAGCCAGGCGGGAGCGGCGGCGATCGCTGCGGCCGTATCGCTCTCCCCTGAGGAGAGGACAGAGACGCGGTGCCCGTGCGGGGAGAGAGGAGAGTGCGCCCGCCCGCCTGCGTGCGCGGGCCCGGCTCGCCACGGTGCCCTGTGAGAAGCGAGAGGAAGGGGGAGGCGGCAGCCGCGGCGAGGAGGGCGCTGCCATCGTCCTGCTGCACGGCAAGGCCAGTTTGGCGAGCCTGGCCATGGCCGCTATCCGCAAGAAGCTGGTGGTGGTGGGGGACGGCGCTTGTGGCAAGACCTGCCTCCTCATCGTGTTCAGCAAGGATGAGTTCCCCGAGGTCTACGTGCCCACCGTCTTCGAGAACTACGTGGCTGACATCGAGGTAGATGGCAAGCAGGTGGAGCTGGCCCTGTGGGACACGGCTGGCCAGGAGGACTATGACCGCCTGCGCCCTCTTTCCTACCCGGACACCGATGTGATCCTCATGTGCTTCTCTGTGGACAGCCCGGACTCACTGGAGAACATCCCAGAGAAGTGGGTGCCCGAAGTCAAACACTTCTGCCCCAACGTCCCCATCATCCTGGTGGCCAACAAGAAAGACCTGCGCAACGATGAGCATGTGCGCAACGAGCTGGCCCGCATGAAGCAGGAGCCGGTGCGCACCGAGGACGGCCGCGCCATGGCCATTCGCATCCAGGCCTATGACTACCTGGAGTGCTCGGCCAAGACCAAGGAGGGCGTCCGGGAGGTCTTTGAGACGGCCACCCGGGCAGCCTTGCAGAAGCGCTATGGCACCCAGAACGGCTGCATCAACTGCTGCAAAGTCCTATAGGGTGCAGCCGGAGCGTGGCGCTGGGCACAGCGCCTGGGTCACCTGTTGGCAGGCCGAGAAGAGCTGGGTTATGCACGCAGACGGCATCTGCCCGTCCCCTCCGCTGGGGGCTGGCGGTGGATTGGGGTGGGGGCTTAAGGGAGGGAGCACACTCCCTCAGCCTCGGCCGAAAAGGGGTTGTGCTGGCTCAGCTGTGGGGACAGAGGGAGGGGGGGATTTGCATGCCCTGAGTCTTGGGAATAAAGTAAGGGGGAAAAGACTTCTCCCACCGCCGGCCTCTGCGAGTTAATCGCAGGCACTCCCAACAACAAAAAGCTGCTGAGACTGGACTGAGCAAACACTGCGCCCGGCTCTTTCCCTCTGCCTGCCACCTGCTGCTGCCAGCTCCCAGACAGCCTCCTCTCCTTTTGCAAGAGGAGAGCGGTGGAGCCGAGATGCTGGAAGGGACTTTTGCCTCCTGCCTGCATGTGCCTCCCCCCAGGGCGGGCTGAGGAAGAGGGGCTGCGTCTCTTGGGCTGCCCGCTGCATCCTCGCCTCTCCCACGGATGTCTCGGCCTGAGCCTGACCTGCTGTGGAAGTCCGTGCCCTGAAGACCGAGACCGGGAGGGGAGGGTCATCCCAAGCAAAGCCTGTATATATCTTACCTTTTCTGTCTTGTGCAAACTGGGGTAGTGCAGGGGGTGCTTATTTAAGGTGAGGTGGGGAGGGGGTGCCCAGCTGGGACTTGTGTTGTGCAAAGGAACTTGCCCCGAGTGGCTGATGCCCGCTGATAACACGAGCCTTGAACTGACTCCAGCTGCAGAAGCCACCGGGCTGGAAGTAAAGCTGACCTGCTCTGTCCTCCTTGCTGGGCATCCTCCTCCTGACGGCCGAGGCAGGATGAGCAAGGGGGAAGGGGATGATATTGCCATATTATGATCTTGGTGCCTGCTCCTTCCTTTAATGTTGTCTTCTGCAAGTGTGTTGATTTGGGTTTATTTAAAAGTTTTATTTTTAAAAAAAGTTACTTTGCACAACTTGGTGGATTTCTGGTTTGTGTGGTTTTTTTTTTTTTAATTAAACACTCAATGCACTTGTCATCTGCATACAACACTGTAGCATTGGAAACATTCTTCCTTGGTAACCTCATCTGGGTCTTGTTTTAAATTGTGATTTCAACACAAGACGAAATAAAACCACTGTATCTTTTTTGCCTTGGAAAAAATGGGTGAAAGCACTGTTCCTTATGCAGTGAGTACATCAGACATTAATACTAAAGGGCAATTTAAATAATCTAGGTTTATTTAAAACGATTTTCACAGGGTAGCCAACCCAGGTGAAAATAATCTTGTGTTTCTCTGGTTCAGAGAACAAATGTATCCATTTTTGTTTACTTTTGTCCCTCTTCCCTCAACAGTGGTACTGAGACTGTTCTGTTTCTGTTTTTAATAAACTGACATGGCAAAAACTGAGATGTATATGATGTTTACATAAAATTATGAACTGTGTATGCAGTTTTTTATGTAAAGTATTAAAAGATTCTATGCTGACACTCAAGAGAGCGGTGTTGTGATTTATGGAGGCTTCTCAGCTTGCAGGAACAGACGTGGATGGTGTTTAACTATGCCACAGTTTGCCCGCTGCCTGCGTGCTGCCCTGTTTGTTTTTTTTTCCGCTGGCTGAAATATCCGTCTGGCAGCTTCCAGAGGAATGGTGGTTATGTTTTCCTTAATTTTTCTGTGCAGATGGCCTGTGGAAGTGTACTCAAAATTCAGGGTGGTGACTAATCCATCCTTGTTGCTGCCTAAGCAGAGAAGCCTCTGTGCCTTGTGCGTGGTGAGCTTGGGCTCAGGCCCCCGCTGCTCCTTCACCTGGTGCCTGGAGTGAGGTTTGGGCTTGTGTAGCAACAAAACGGGCCGAAAACTGAAAAGCATCGGAGGCTACAGGGCTTACTTTTCAAGCAGAATATTTAGATACAAGCAGTGTTTATTAGCGACCTCTCCTTTTCTTGGAGTGCATACCTGTTTGCTGCAGCAGGGCATGCAGAGAGGCTTTGCTCGCTGTTGAATCCGTCTCCTAAGCTGCCTAGCCAGATTTCCTAATCGCTGGCCCCGTTAATTCTCACAGCAGCGTAAGAAGTCTGCGCTTCTTCTTGTGGGGGATCCCCGGCAGGGCACGGTGCCGGCCTCCTCCATCGCCCTTTCTCTGCTTCCTGGCAGTGCTGCCTGCGGCAGCGGCCGCGGGCAGGAGAGGTGGCCCTGCTGCAAAACGCGTGGCATCGTTTTCACTCAACAACAAGCCCAAAGTGCTGATATCTCCCTTCCCCGCCCCCCCCCCCCCCCTTTTTTTTTTTTCCTGAAAAACTCCCTTATGTACCTATAATCACAGGATTGTTTCATATTTTCGTAAATCCTCTCGACTCCTTTTGCGGAGGTGTCAGAAAGGAGTGGAGCGTTTTGTTTTTCCAGCCTATGACTATCTGCCGAGGTGCGCTGGACTGTTCAGAGATGCTAACAGATACCAAGGCGAGCAAAACACCAGTTAGGGACTTTTGCTGGTGGGTTCAGGGAGGGCTCTGCCCAGCCTCCGACTGAAAGCGATGGGCCTTTTCCGACAGACTAACATAGAAATGGCGGGCTCCTTATTTGACAACTGGAAAGTCAATCAGAAATAGTGTGAAAAAAGCCTGGGTTTGCATTTTGAAGGCTCAGTCCATGCCATGACTTTGTTGTGTTGTTTCCTGTGATCCTTAATGAAAGACAGCGGCATTTTCACTTAGGCAATTTAGCCACGATTCCTTAAAAGGTACCCGAGCCCCATGTTTTGGGTATCTGTCTCCCAGGATTTCAATTTTCCTGATACTCAAAGGGCGAGTTTCTTATCTTCAGTTTGAGAATCCTGAAATCACTTTTTGGTCCTAAAACATCCTTTGAAAAAAAAATAAAATATCTGTTTTGGATGTTTAAAGGGCCACAGCCAAAGCCCCCATTCTTGCGAAGGCACTCGAAAGCCCAGTTCTGTGCGTTGTAGCACTGTTCTGGGCAGCATCAACCAGCTATAGTAAAACCAGCATGGGAAACTTTTTCCTTAAACTGATTGCAATAGCTACAAAACTTATAAATTCTGTTAGGCTGCAGCAACAACTAATCATCTCAAAACCCCAAAGGAGAAAGCATTAATATTTGTATTTTAAACACCGGGAAATGAGCTAGCATTGCATCCCTGTATAATTAACTCTACCAATATTTTCCACTAAGGTGCTTACAAGGTAATTACATTCATTATTTCCGATTGGACCTTTGCCCAACTCAGGGCTACAGCATCTGGCCCAAGGGGGGAAAAAAGCTGCAAGAAAACACATTTCGGTTTTAAGAGAGTGTGACCTTTCTCTGCTGCTCTGTGAAGCTGTTGAGTCAGCCGGCGGGGTGAGATCATCCTGTGGGCGTCCGTCCACCCCTCGGGGTCAGATGGTGGGACCAGAGCCACAGCTCGTTTTGGCTTTGCGCCACATTGCTGCGCTTGCTCGTTAGCATCACCCCCCCCCACCCCTGGCGGAGGGGGACACGAGGTGTGGCTCATCCCACCCTCCTTGACTCAGCCACCCTGACACGGCCAGGCTGACGCTGTGAGATGTTGCGCTGACCAACTCCACCCCGTAGCTGCGTCTGCCCACGTGTGACATGGAGGGTCTGCCCACCGCCGGGACCAACCAGCCACCCCACAACCCACACCAGGCCTTCAGACAGAGGGCTGGTTTCACGCGGACCTCCCCTTGCTTGTCTTCGTCTGGTCCCCGAGCTTGTGTTCATCGGGTCCCAGTCTGCCTTCTGTAACATTTTGACAGGAGAAAAGGTGACGCTGAGCAAGTTAGCAGTGCATCAAAGGAAGGTCAACAACCAACTCATCTCACAGTCCCCATGCACACTGCTGGGCAGCAGAGACTTTCCCAGCTGTGTCCACATGCCTGCACAGATGTCCTCAGCTGAGGAAAGGTCGCACCTTCACTTACCCTGCCCAGGCCAAGTTCCAAGTTCAGCATCTGCAAAATGTGTTTCTTCTGGTGGGAGCCAGAGCTCCACGGGGAAATTTGCTCCATACTGGTACCAATGCATCCTTAGCAGCAAATCCTGGGAATATAGAAAAGCCTCAATGAAAGGCCTATTCATCTCCATCATTCTCTGTTCAAGCGAGGAGGCCACTTGTGCACTCAAACCCTGAGACCAGGGTGACAGTGTGAGGGTGTCTCATCTGGGCAGCCTGAAAATGAAGCCACCCAGAGAAGGTCAGGACCACCTTCTCCTCTTCTGGAGATACAGCAACAGCAGCTGTGAGCAGTCCTTGCACAATCGAATAGAGACTCTCTGTTCAGAAAGCTCACTCTGTAGCGTGTGCCAAACAAAGGATAAGTCATCTTTGGTGGGAGAAAGAAGCCAGGAAAAATCCTTGGTAGTTTTGGCAAAATGGTTTTTAATGCACTTGTTATGCATTGGAATTAAACTACATGTTTTTACTAGTTTTTTTTAACTCTCACGGAACTCCACATGCTACAGTGGGGTTGCATGACTGCAAGTGTGTGCAGAATTTGAAGTAATGTCCTCTTATATGGCTTTCTGTTTTTGCAAGAATAACTTAATTAAGCTCCATTTGCCTTACGCTGTGTTGGCCAGGTTGCAAGTCTGTTTTAGCAATTCAATAAAGAATTGACCCAAACTCCATGCTGTAAGAGAGAAAAAAAGAAGTACTTCGAGGAAGTCCACAAGTATTTTACTAGAATCAGTGCCACTAACTGTAATTCACTCACAGATTTTGTTCCTTGACTGCAGAAAGTAAAAAATGCCCAGTTTGATCCTTCAGATTTTAGTGGACTGTAGCACTAGTGAATCCAGTTCTTTTGGTTTTGCTGGTTCTGTAACAATATTAATTCATAAATAGAAATCTCATTGATAATCTATTGAGCTAACTTTAAAGGATGTATCTAAGATGAGGCATTTGCCCCTGCAGCTCTGAAAAACTGTTTGCAGATCTGACTAACCCGGTGTGTCTGTGAAGACAGAGATGCTCCAGGTCAGGGATCCAAGCCTTCTTCACAGTTAGGCAGCCAGCAGACATGGTGGTGGCGGGGAAGCTGATAAGCGTCTACTTCAAGGAAGTTTTTGGAGGTTTAGATCTGTTGCTGGAGGAGTCTCTTTGAAACCTTTTGGAGCTCCTTGTGGACATTTTTAGATGTGGAGTTCAAGGGAGGGAAGGATTTCAGCTCACTTCAGCAGTTTCAAAGTTATGTTATCTCATCTAGGTGAGATAACAGGTTCACCTGCCCTAGATGAACCTGCTTTGGCAGGTTGGACTAGATGAGCTCCAGAGGTCCCTTCCAACCCCTATCATTCTGTGATTCTGTGATCTAAACTAATTGTCCAAGGTGCCTTGAGTGCCAGCAGACAGAAACAGGCAGCTCCAGAGGACATCTCTCCACCATCTGGGAAGGAGGCAACTCCAGAAGACCTCCCTCCACTGCCTGGGAAGGAACATCCTCACCCTCTGGAAGGACTTGCAGGTGAAGCTGGGTGATATGGGCTTTGCCAACACCACTGCCTGCTCACCTCCCACCAGACCAGCTCACTCCGCCACAGGTCTATTCCCACCAGGAGCATTCAGCCCCTCCAGTTCTACCTGACTGAACAGGAGGTGTCTGGGCCACATGTGCTGTTTCCATGCCCTGGTCAGTCAGCAGGAAGGGCAGCGTATAGTCCCATGAACGGCTGGGCACATCCAGCTGCTGCTGCAGGGAAGCAGCAGTTTCTCTGCGAAGCTGGTGAGCCGAGCTGGATCAGTGCAGGGCTCATCCAGCGCTGGCACTGGGCTGGGGCAGGCAGGGAGGTGTGGGAGAAGCGTTGTCTATGGAGGGAGTCTGAGGAGATTGCTACAGCTGGATAAGCAACTCCAGAGAGGACAGATTAGGGTGAGATAGTTTGTGAGGATGGTTGCAGTCTCAACATCATCAAGTCTAGGATTTGGAGGCCATATGAATTATATGAGAGACACCGCAATAGGTTGCCCAGAGAAGTTGTGGATGCCCCTTCATTGGAAGTGCTCAAGGTCAGGTTGAACGGGGCTTTGAGCAATCTGATTAGTGAAAGATGTCCGTGCCCATGGCAGGCAAGTAGGACTGGATGATATTTAAAGGTCCCTTCCAACCCAAACCACTGTATGGTTTTATGATTGAGTAGCTTGATGTAATGAATGGACATTTTTTTCAATCCCACTAGAGGAAGGGAATGAGTTGCTCTTCCCCCTTCTCCCCTACTTCCTTGAATTTTTCCCAGTTCGTGTTGAAAACAAGGAGTTTTCTTCTGGTTTGCTCCCAGTGACAGTGGTAAGCCACAGTCTGTGATAAGCAGCAGCCAGGTAGATTGTTTCATGGCCAGACACTCATACTCTGTGCAGAAGGACAGACCACTCTCCAGTTCTTCAGAAGGTCCATGGAGTACTGCACCCAGCTTTGGAGTCCTCAGCACAAGAAAGACATGGACCTGTTGGAGCGGGTCCAGAGGAGGCCACAAAGATGGTCAGAGAGGTGGAGCACCTCTACGAGGACAGGCTGAGAGAGTTGGGGTTGTTCAGTCTGGAGAAGAGAAGGGTCCAGGGAGACCTTATGGTGGCCTTCCAGTATCTGAAGGGGGCCTACAGGAAAGCTGGAGAGGGACTTTTCACAAGGGCATGTGGTGATAGCACAAGGGGTAATGACTTCAAACTAAAAGAGGGCAGATTTAGATTAGATATTAGGAAGAAATTCTTTACTGTGAGGGTGGTGAGGCACTGGAACAGGTTGCCCAGGGAGGCTGTGGATGCCCCATCCCTGGAGGTGTTCAAGGCCAGGCTGGATGGGGCTTTGAGCAGCCTGGTCTAGTGGGAGGTGTCCCTGCCCATGGCAGGGGGGTTGGAACTAGATGATCTTTAAGGTCCCTTCCAACCTAAACCATTCTATGATTCTATGAGGCGAGAGGCTTTGCGGTTACCTGTAAGAGGTGCCTGTATGCATCAGCAGTGTATTATGCATCCGTAATTCAGCAGCAAGTACCATTTGGTACAATAATAACTACCGTCATATCTGCTTTTCTTACATGATTGAAATATCACGCTCACGCTAAAGGGTGGGCTGTAAGAGTCGGCGTGAACACCGGCGGCACTGATGCGATACCTACACTGAACCGGAGCAGAATAGCGGGAAGAATATTAGATTGGTGCCTACAGCACGTACTAAGTGTGTGTACATTTTCCCCCCAGCTTGCTAGTCTGTGTGGTTTTTTGGGTGTGTGCTAAATCTTGCTCTCCAAGTAAAGGGGACTAGTGGGTGGGATTTTGTACTAAATGCTTAATTCCGGTGCTTTTAGGCCATTCATCCTCTTTTGCATTCAAAGCTTGATGTGGCAGGGCTGGAGATAGGAATTTGGAAACAAAGTGGATTTCCTGGTGGGCTCATTTGCATGATAATCTCCCCTTCCCTCCCGGCTCCCAGGAAGGGAGGGTGGTGGCAGTTCCGGAGCCACCAAGGGCTCCCAGGAGGGAGGTGGGGAGGGAGGCGCTGGCAGAGGACAGCCCAGGAAGAGCCTTTTCTCCTGCTCCTAAGCTTTTGTGCAGTGGGGTTTTTTTTTGATACAATGAGGTTTGAGCCTACAGTCCCTGCTCTGTGGGGCTCTTCCCTCTGACCGCAGCAGAAAAAGCCAGGACTGCAGATTGGGGTCCTGCTTTGCAGGATTCTCTGGGGGTTGGTGGCAGCAGCCTGACCCTTCCTGGTGGCAGCCGATTTTCTCCTCCCGTGAGTCAGCGAGTTGTAGACCAGGGCTTTTCATAATGTATATGCATAGCTAGATGTAGATAAACTATCTGTGTAAAATGCAAAAAAGATGAAAATCCAGCCCTCTGCATTTGAGATTCTTATTGGAGTAAAACAGCGCTTTGTATTTTCAGCCCCATCGGCCATGAAGGTATCGAGGAACATCTACTGCCTGGTGTGCAAGTGCCACTGAACGTCAGTGGTAGAAGTTACACAGACACCTTGAAAGAGATAGGACAAGGGGTAACAGTTTCAAACTGAAAGAGGGTAGATTTAGATTGGATCTCAGGAAGAAATTCTTTATTGTGAGGGTGGTGAGACACTGGAACAGGTTGCCCAGGGAGGCTGTGAATGCCCCATCCCTGGAGGTGTTCAAGGCCAGGCTGGATGGGGCTTTGAGCAGCCTGGTCTAGTGGGAGGTGTCCCTGCCTATGGCAGGGGGTTGGAACTGGATGATCTTTAAGGTCCTTTCCAATCCAAACCATTCTATGATTCTTTTTTTTTTAAATCCTGAGGGGAAAATAATCTGTATGTTTTGGTCTTAAACCACCCATGCCCTCATGAGCATCTGAAAAAACCTCCAAATTTCAGGCTACTCTAAAAGTACTCATAATTTATTTTCATTTTCTCTGACAGTCAGGTGGGAGGGTCACTAAAGCTGCCAGCATCTAGAGGACCAAGGAGAATTAATGGGAGAGAGCTTGTGTCAAAACAGCCTTGTACCAAACCTGTCTTCCCACGGTGAGGTGATGGGCAGGAAGATGTGTGTCGCTCCCACGTTTGCTCTTTATCGAAGTGTTCCCAAACAAGGCGCCCTAAAGCTAGGGAAAGAAATGAGCTCAGTCCCTCCTGGTGGTAACAGGACACTTTGCATTGATGGCGATTGCTGCATCTCACTCAAAACACTCCTCAGGGTTAACTAGCATGAGACACTTGCATGACAAAGAGACACATATACTAGCAAAATGGTAAAAAGGCAAGCAAACTGTAGTAGCTGCAAATTCCTTGCGGCTAGGAATTTAGCAATGGTGTGCCTAATGCCTGGGCTCCCGGTGGCCTCTCCTCTTGGGTGGGCTCACGGGTTTAACACCGTCGTGTGAAATTCGGAGCAACTGTTCTCAGCCTGTATTTAGCCGGGAAGATTGCGGACTGGAGGAAAGGCTTCGGTGCTTGAGGGCTTCTCTGTCTTTTCCAGCTGTAGCACTGGGTTTAATAAAAAGCCATTACTCCTTTGCACATTCTTCATCTAAGAATGTTCTTAATCCCTCATCATGCCAGGGATGCGGCTAAGGATGACAGGATGCTTCACTCGCATGCTTAGACTGACATGGCTATAGCAGTGCTACTATATATTCTGAGACCTTGGTTTCAGCCACTTTTTACTCCCCTTAGCATAAGCATGTATTTGAAAAGTAACTTCTAAAATTTTGCATGTCACATACGAGGCAAAGGAATAAGCCAGACATATTTCTTCTGTGTGATCATGAGAAACCGGTGCCCGCAGAGCTGAAGCTTGGCTGTTGAGTTTGGTGTAGGTATCTGGCAGGTTTAGTGACCCCCATTCCTCTGCACAGCCCTGCAGCAAAGCCCGGAGAAGGCTTCTTTCCTAGCTTGCCCCCTAACTGACCCCTACCTCCACCCTGCCAAAGGCTGTGCGAGTGCCGTGGTGGCCAGGGTGGCTGCTGTGCCCTTGCTGGGTGCCCCCAGGCAGCTGGCGATGGGTGTGTTTGGTGCTGGTGTGGGGTCCCTCCTGCCCTGGGGACATGCTGGCATGCAGGGACCATGGGGCAGCGTTTCCCTATACCATACTGCAGACAAGGTGTAAGTAATGTATTGATTTCCTCAGCTGCTGATACTACGCTTGGGAACTTTGTTTGTTAAACTTTGTTAAACTTTAAGGGGGCCTACAAGAAAGCTGGAGAGAGACTTTTTACAAGGGCATGTAGTGATAGAACAAGGGGTAATGGCTTCAAACTGGAAGAGGATAGATTTAGATTAGATATCAGGAAGAAATTTTTCACTCTGAGGGTGGTGAGACACTGGAACAGGTTGCCCAGAGAAGTCGTGGATGCCCCATCCCTGGAAGTGTTCAAGGCCAGGCTGGATGGGGCTTTGAGCAGCCTGGTCTAGTGGGAGGTGTCCCTGCCCATGGCAGGGGGTTGGAACTAGATGATCTTTATGGTCCCTTCCACCCTAAACCATTCTATGATTATTATCAATTTATCTCAGGGGGTCAGTTTATCAGTGTAATCTTCCCATTATCAGCATAATTGTATGACTGTTGTTGCACTGGTAAAACTCCCCATGCGATTAGGAACGACGCTGCCCTTTTGCAGGTTAGACCCCTCCAAGCAGGAGTGTCCATGCAGCAAACTGTGCCAGTGGGATGAGGACAGGAAGGTGGAAACACCATCACGCTCCTCCGCAGGCAGCAGCCGGCTGGCCGGCAGCAATGGTTAAACTGGGGAGGCAGCTGAAGCTGCAGTGGCTGAAATTTCACTGCAAAAGTTTCTTGTTTCTCATTTTGCTCCTTTGATCCGTTGAAAAAGGATCAAGTTTCAGGGGAAAATCAGCCAGGACAAGCCACAGAGGTCTAGAATTACCGGCATGCAAAGAAGCAGGGCGAGACAAGATACATTTCAGGCTGCAGCGGGTCCTTACTCAGCTAAAGCTTGAGCCCGGGACAGATGGAGGGCCACATCGATTGCTCTTATTGTTAAAGATACAGATGTTTAAAATTAAAAGCAATTGTTTTTTAGGCATTCCCAGATGGCTATTTCATAAAGTAGTCACACACCGGTCTCAGAACTCACAGTTCTTCCACTGTCAAACCATGTTAATTTTGTACATGAATGGTTTTAATAAACCCAAGAAAAAAAAAAGCATTTCTCACGTGTTAATTTTGCAAGGCAGTCCAGCAGCCGTGCTTTAAACATTAACAAAAAATAAAAAGCCACCCAGAAAGTGCTCACATGCCAAAATTTGCCAGATTGGTGGATGAAACGAAGCGGGGAGGCAGCGGCAGTGGGGCCGGGCCGTGGGGCTGGTGGGCTTTTCCAGCCCCAGCTAGTGGACTGGCTACTACTGGCCTCTTGGCATCAGGCTGGGTGGCACCAAGGATCCCTGCAACCTCTGCAAAATGAAGCAGGGGCTTTGGTCCAGGATTCGGTCCCCAACAAACTAAAGCAAATTCAAGTCAATGCTGCAAAAAGATTGCTTGTCCATTCAGAAACGTTTGTTGGACAATGTATTAGAGTCTTTGTGAAATTATAATAATATTGTCCTTACAGCTAGTGTGTGCTGTTGTTGTTGTTGGGCAGATGCAACCTAAATATTTTTTAAGGTTTTAGCCACTCAGGGTAAAGCCCAGGTGGATTTGAGACTGTAATGTATTTCTGGGTGAGGGAACCGTTTCAGACAGGGTTATCAAGATGTCTCAGCAACACTGTAGATGACACAGATGGGTGATATTTTTCTGGACAAAAATTAGGTCTGCAAAATCATCTGGAAATAGCTATGTTAACGGGATTTCATCCATAATATCAGCAGGATTTCAGTATTCCAGAATTTGTGACTTTCATAACTGTTCTGCAGAATTTCCTGACGTCTCTCATAAAGCTCTTCAGCCTTTTTTATATTTTAAACAACTCTGATTAGACAGCTCCTGTTGTGCTCGAAAATGATGCTATAAAAATAATTAATACCCCTGAAGTAAAAAAAAAAAAAAGAGAGAGAGAAAAAAACAATCCACAAAACCCAACAGTTCTCAAGAAACCATTAGATGTTTTCAGCAAAAATCTCCCAGTGCGAAAGGCATCACGCCAGCACTCAGCTTGCAATGTCTCTGGGACCGGTTTCCATCAAGCTGAGTCCCTTGGCTAAGGGCTGCAGATCCTAGAAAGTAGCAGTCCTGCTTTTTCTAATGATGCTTCATTTGCTGAGGGGTTTGTTAAGCCTTCCCTTCCCTTCCCTTCCCTTCCCTTCCCTTCCCTTCCCTTCCCTTCCCTTCCCTTCCCTTCCCTTCCCTTCCCTTCCCTTCCCTTCCCTTCCCTTCCCTTCCCTTCCCTTCCCTTCCCTTCCCTTCCCTTCCCTTCCCTTCCCTTCCCTTCCCTTCCCTTCCCTTCCCTTCCCTTCCCTTCCCTTCCCTTCCCTCCCCTCCCCTCCCCTCCCCTCCCTCCCCTCCCTCCCCTCCCCTCCCCTCCCCTTCCCTTCCCTTCCCTTCCCTTCCCTTCCCTTCCCTTCCCTTCCCTTCCCTTTCCTTCCCTTCCCTTCCCTTCCCTTCCCTTCCCTTCCCTTCCCTTCCCTTCCCTTCCCTTCCCTTCCCTTCCCTTCCCTTCCCTTCCCCTTCCCTTCCCTTCCCTTCCCTTCCCTTCCCTTCCCTTCCCTTCCCTTCCCTTCCCTTCCCTTCCCTTCCCTTCCCTTCCCTTCCCTTCCCTTCCCTTCCCCTTCCCTTCCCTTCCCTGTGACCCAAAGGCCTTTCACCAAGACAGTGGGTTGTGTCTCTGGGGCACTGAATGTCAAAGCCCAGCCCATGGCAAGAGACAGGGTTGTTGGCTTTGTTTTTCTTTGCTGGACATGTTATTTGCTACCAAGTGGAGGTTTGATCAACCAGAAGCTGCCTGTGAATTCAGAAGAAATTCATGCTGGTGTTTCACCTGAACTATTGTCAGTGTTAGCACACCCTTGGGCCAGGTGACCTCCTGAGGTCCTTCCAACCTAAATTACGCTGATTTTGTACATCGAGGGTTAGCTGTCACTTACAAAGTTGGGAGAGGGTCAAGCTCATCTTTCACCTATTATTCACTGGGTAGACCTATGCTAAAATATCTCTCCGCTTTGAGGGACAGCACTGATGTCATGGTGACTATCCTACCCACCATGCTACAGCTTACATGGGTAGTCACCATGCCTTTCTCTTCCAGACGGCAGCTGAACACCCAGTGGAATCTCTCTTGATTGCTACTTTGCCACGTAATTACTGTTTTCCTCTTGTTTTCCATGTGCAGTGCTGACAGCATCCCACCTGTCACATGTATCTGGACGGGGATCCATGTGCTGGAGCTGTGGTTCCTGCTCTTGCTCTGCTCCCTCAGCTGGAGGGGATCACAGGGGACATCAGCCATTCTGTGGATACAGAGGTGGGGACACCCCACCAGCCCTCCCACCATGCCGGTTGGTACCCACCATGCGCACGCACCAGCCCAGCAGCTCCTTCCCATCCAGCCATGGCTGACCCTGGTGTCCAGGTGCTGCCTCTTCACACGGGCATTTGCCACCAGCGCTGGGCCTGAGAGCCCTTGTCCCGGCTGCAGACCCTAGTTGGATCCTGACTGGGGTATCTGCGTGCTCTCTGCACCCCAGGGCATGATAATCCCCTTTGATTTTCCCATTTTTATCTAAACCCCTCTGGAAGTCAGTCAGATTTTAATTTTTTCCTCCCCTGACCTCTACTTCTGGCATCAGAAAGCTGCTCTGAGCATCACCTCCTTGAGCTTGAAATCTGATCTCCAGCCTATTTTTTGCTAATAGATAGATGCCCATTTATTAACATGCCAAGATTAATGAACCTTTTCCCTGGTATAGGAAAACCGTATTGCTAAATTACTGAATGCATGTGTTTCCCGTCTGGACAAACTGAGAGGGGCTGTTGGATCAAATCAGTTCTTAAATGGGAACCATTTACGACTCTGTGCTGAGAAGGTGGTGTTTGTCGCTGGGATTCACATCTTCCTTGCGCACATCCCAGTCATTCCTGTCTGACCCTGACTGTTGTCCCTCATCCCACTCCTCATAAAGGAGTCCAGACTTTTTTAGAAAGAAGGAAAATGTTCTTTATCCTGGCAAGCACCTGGGTCTTGATCCTTTCCTAAATGTTCTTGGAAGAACTGGAGCCTGATGGATGCTCCCGGCTTTACAGATGGGAAATTTTCAGCTGGACTTTTCCTAGGGAGAGGTTTCAGTCCCTGTTTTTCTCTTGAGCATCTCTAGGGGAGATTCATCCTCCCTGTGATGCAGCAGCATGTGTGCAACATTTCCCAGTGTAAGCACGAGCAGGCAAGGACTATTAATTTTGAGTGTTACCTCCAGCCTTTCTTTTGGCTTCACGTGGAACTGTCTTACCTGCGTTTGACGAAGCTTTTGTCACGGGGAACAGTACAGCCACAAATACAGCACACTCCCCTGCCACTGGGGAAGGCAACCACAGTTTTGGGGGACAACTGAGGTACCTGCAGCACAGGGACCTGCAGCCTGTCCCTGCTACACCCAAGGGCACGTGCAGGTGAGGACACAGCCCCGGTGAGCGGCACCGTGTCCATCTGAGGGTGCACCGCGCTCCTGAGCCCCCTTCGCTGCCCGCCCCTTGCCGAACACCTCCCCCAGCAGCGAGGTGAGAGGGAGCTGAGTCACCGCCAATTCTCACGCTCGGCCTGTTTTCATGGCCAAAACAACCGATTTTATTTTCCATAGCTGTCAGTCATGGCAGGCGGCTTTGTTTTTCTGTTTTAAACGAGGAAGGAAAAACGGCGTTGAAAGCCTGCCACCGCCTATTAGTGATGAGGACTGACGGAGCTAGACTGCGCCTGCAGAACATCTATTCCTCCTACACCTTCAGCAGCTCGGCTTCGTACTGCCAGATCAACAAATAACTCTTGCAAAACTGCGCCGTCAAGCCCGAGGTGTGCGTCCTCTCCCCGCTCAGGCTGTAGTCACCGCGTAACGCTGTAGTCACCAGCGTAACGAAGGGATGCTTCCTAGGCGAGTTCGTGGATTAAGTGTGTGTAGGGCACTGCCTGCGTTTCAAGCTTGCTCAGCGGTTTAATCAGCTCTGGAAGCAGTTTGTACAAGCTTTATCTATCTACCTACTTGTTTATTTATTTATTTATTTATTTATTTTAAATTATATATTTATTTTTTTTTTTTAGCAGAGGAAAATACTCAGCCCCTCCACAGCCAGCAGCGTTCCTCCCGGGCTGCAGAGGATTATCAGCTGGGTCCCCAGCAAGCAGCCGGTGCGGGGGGGACATGGGATTCCCCTCCTTTCACATCAAACACCTGGCGTGCCCGCCAAACTTCCAAACTGCCTGATAACTGGATAAGAAATGTCACCTCTGTCTGTATCTCTGCACAGCTCTTATCTGGCCGCAGGCGTTAACTGCACCAACCCTTCACCCACGTCATTTTTGTCTGGCTGAGGAAACTCTCGTCCACCTGTTCATGTTTTCTCCCTTGTAGATAAGAAGTATAGGAGGCCGAGGAGGTGCTGGGGACACTTGATTCTCCTCCCTCTCCTCATGTTCATTTATAACTGACTCACAAGGGAATTTTTTCCCCTCTCAGTATTTCTTCTTCTCCTTTTGATGACCAAGTGCCTGCTGTTCAGAGGACCCAGAAAATGTGAGGCGAAGGAGGTACCACCATGGCATCAAATGAACAGCCTGAAAGGTGTTGGACTTGTGTCTTTCCACCTTATACTTACAATTATTGTTGTCCCAAATTCATTTCTTCCTTTCAGGCTCTTTAAATCATGCCCTCGGTGTTTCTCACTGCACAAAACACATACAGAGCCACCCCTCTCCATAGTAACCCCAGCTGGCAGCTAAATATTTACCAGTCTGACAGCATCTTTTTTAGTCATAGAGCTTGTTTTTCTTGGAATTACCCAAACTTGGGGTTGCTACACAGTCTGTTTAACCCAACAGCTGGTTTTGGGGTCTCTGGGGCTGACAGCCAGTCTCAGGCTCTGCCACGGCAGCTCACGCTGGGCTGTTGGGATGGTTTGATGCTTCAGAAGTGGTTTTCTGGTGAAAAACCTTTTTCTCAGGAGGAATAAGCTGGGCATGAGATGTCCCCTCAATCTTTTCACGCCTTGAGGCTGGGGGGGGTAATGTTCCTTATAAATGTTTCTCATTACCAGCATGGTTGTGCCCAGTACCCTCAGCCACCTTGAACATCTGCTCTGCTCTGCATCCTCCTCAGCAGGCCTGGTCACACGCAATTCTGGGATTAGTTTCATGTGAAAATTGTTCGGGACAAGGAGGTGATTTAGAAATCCCATGAAATACCCCCATCAGTGCAGCTCAGAGCATGGAGGTGCTATACGCCAGTTAGCTCGTCTCCCCCCCACATGGGACTAGCTGCAACACACAGAATCATTGAATGGTTCGGGTTAGAAGGGACCTTAAAGCTCATCTAGTTCCAACCCCCTGCCATGGGCAGGGACACCTCCCACTAGACCAGGCTGCTCAAAGCCCCATCCAGCCTGGCCTTGAACACTTCCAGGGATGGGGCATCCACAGCTTCTCTGGGCAACCTGTTCCAGTGCCTCCATTTATTCCTGCATCACTGCTTCTACAGTACAGGATGTATATTTCTTCTTGGAGTGCCAATTTCTGTGTGCAGACAAGGCGGAGGGCCTGACTCCAAAACGCTTGTGGGGCTGAGTTAATTACGGGTGATGTAGAAAGCGTTTCCTTCTCCCCTTTTCAGTCCCTTCTGCAGCCCTTGGTTTCATGTCCCGAGAGTTTGAGGGGTGCAGCGGCAGCTGCTGCTCAGCTCCCGGCTCTGGATGGGGCTCAGAAGTTGCCAAAAAGGGCTGCCTTCAGGCGCCGGCACCTGGGCAGTAGCTGCTGGGGCAGGGACAAGCCACCGCCGGCAGCTGTGTCCCTTCCCTGGGCTCCAGCCCGAGAGGGTTTAGCTGAGGAGCAGAGGATGGTCAGAGCCAGCACCAGCAGCTCTCCAGGCCCATCCTCGCTTCCTGGCTCCCTGTCGCTGCAGGGTTTTCCCTGCAGGTCTCTCTGACGCCGCAGAGTTTCCCTCCTAGTCTCTCTCTTTCCCTGTTTCCCGGCAGGGACAGACCAAGCCTTGTTTGTAACTTTTCCCACAGGCAAAATCCAGCAGTGCCAACATCTGCCGAGATGCTCCATTGCAAACTGGCGGCCTGAAGTTGTGTTGAAGCAACAACTACACCTGCTTGGCAGGCATCGTCAGGCAGCTAAAACCCTGCACTTTGCCGTTGCTTAATTTTTTTTAATAAGCTGCTTTCAGGAAGAAAAAGCGTGGCCTACTAGTGCATCGCTGCATGCCGTCAGGAGCCATCTGCTCTGCTCCTGGGCTTGATTCTCTTGGGCAAAACACTTCATCCTTTCAGGCCGCCTCTCCCCTCGCACAATTCTTACTGTTCCTATCAGTTCAATCGGTACCTAAGGAAACTGGTGTCTTATTTTTGGGAGGGCCCAATGTAAAACACAGTTGAAAACACTCATGAGTTAGTGCAGTTTTCGCAGTCAAGCCCTCCTCCTGAACACGAGCTGACGTATCATCTCACTGGTGCCTACACCACCATGGCTACAGCAGTGCTATGGCTCCTGCGTGCATCTCTGTTTCTCCGCAGCTGTGGAACCGCAGCAGCACGTTGACATCTTTTAAGGCATTGCCAAACCCAGCCAGGCTTGTTGCCGCAGGACAAGGAGCGAGGAATGTCAGGACTCAGGAAAGTTGCGTGGAGGTATTTATAGCATGGCTCCTTCCTGGGAGGGAGGGACGGAGGGAGGGGGATTTAGTTCTGAGTAGCAGAGAGCAGAAATAGGCCATCTCTGAAGGTGAAAAGGTATGAACTGCTATTTGGGGAACACTGCGTGACTGGAGCCGCATGAGAAGGAAAGGAGCAGTGAGCAGAGATGGCGCAGCCTCTTCTGCCTTGGCTCACGGAACCTTTGGGACCTCAGAGCCAGATTCTGCCCCCTTGGTTCAGTGCCGAAACCTGACCTCAATTTAAGGCAGGCAGAATCTGGCCATTCTTTTTGGGATTTCACCCCGCTTTTGTGCCTTTAACTAGATCTGTGCTAGGCCCCGAACATTCCGTGGGAGGGAATCTGGGTGTATTTAGGTGCTGATGCAAAGCGACAGATCGGCGACGTGCGATCAGAACGAATATCCAGGATTGTGGTGGAGTTTCACCCTGCGTTTGTGACAGCGGATGAAATTATGTATTGGGTACTTACTGCCTTTCCATCAGCTGTGCTATTATTGACTTGGACCAAAGTAGCCCTTTAAGCAAGGGCTGCTAGCCATTTTCACAATTCTGGCTTTTAATCATCGCCAGCTTGTAAATTCCTCCTTCAGAGGCTGAACCTGCTGGAAAGATTTCCAAGGGGCGGACAGAAGTGTTTTATAGAAGCGGCCCCTCTTTTCTCCTGGGGAATTACAACCCTATAAGTCTTCATTTTACTTGACATTCCAATTTGCAGCTTCGGTGCCACAAGAAATGCCTTGGTTTTCAGTTTAGTGATGAAACTTGTGATATGGCAAGTGTAACAGAAAAATGAAGATCTGTAAAGGCCTAGTTAAGCTTTCCTTTGCTAATGTACACAGCCAGCCAGACAGGAAGAAAAACCTCTCTTCAGCTGAGATATTTAGATATAAACTTATTGTCAAACATGAAAGCCATGGAAACATGACCGGTGTCTGGCTGTGAATTTGCGGTGAGCCTCGAACAGTCACAGAGCCTGACGATGAGCCCAGACCACGCTGCAGCCCAAGCGCAGAAGAGGACAATGTCCCCTGGCCAGGCTGGCTCATGCCCTCAACCAGGTGGCTGTGGGCTGCAGGGGCTGCTGCAGCAGCGATGTGTCTGCTCCATGACCGTCCAAGACAGCTCAGCCTCTGCAGCCCTCGCCGAATTCTCTGTCAGCCCCCTCCTTGCAGCCTGATTGCCACGTACGCCGTGTCATCTTTGCCTACTGAGGTGACTCCCTTGCAGTCTCCACCATTGCTCTGACCTGTTGCCATGCCCCCGTTAAACACTCTCTGTGATGGGGCAATGCTGCTGCAACATCCAGTTGCTTGGTGAACATCTAGGAACAATATATCACAAATACAGATGCTCTGTTAGGTTGGACTGACCACAACAGAGGGGAAAAGGAAAGTGTGGGAAGCCTATCCTCAGAAAGGGTGTGCTTTGCTGCCCTATTTTATATTCTCTGTCTGTGGGGATGAGTGCCCTGTTTGCCGTCTGGAAGAGATGGGATTTGCAAGGGTGCAGCTGCAGAGACCAAAGCCTTACACTCCTAATAGAACACTTCTTGCTCTTCCGTCTGGAGGACCTTCCTCAGACCCAAGTGGCTGTGCTGAGAAAGCTGCAGTCACGCAACCATGATTGCAAATGAATTTATGGCGGCCTTCCTGGCCTGAGGGATTCATTTTTATTTTAATCTCCCTTCCTCTTCACTGAAATTTTTACAGGGAATGACATCCAAACTAAAAAGGACATAAGTTTAATTGTGGGGGACAATGAGCTCCTATATGGAAGATTTTCCCAAGAAGCCCAAGCACTGGGCTTTCCTCTCCATTGGTCAGCATAGGGATGGTTTGTTACCTCGTGTAAGAAGGAGCGGGATTTGGTTTGGCCCACAAAACCCGCTTCTCCCCTGCAATAGCTCTGGGCTGCTGTAAGTCAGCTGGAAGGCAGGGACATCCTACTGTCCTTCTGTATTATTTCCTTCCCAGCCACTGGCAACTCACAGCCCCACAAGGGCTGAGTTTCTAGTCAAAGCAAGGGGTGTCTGGGAGGCAGTTGTGCCATGAATGGAGATTTATCTTTCACCTTTTGCTCAGGTAACAGGGTGAACTTGATGCATGGAAACATCCCCTTTCCTCCGTCTCTTGAATCCCTTATTTCAGACCTGCAGAAGTTTTTTGAGGGATTCCCTGCATGCATGGGCCTTTGGGATTGGGTATAGGAATAGAACAATTTTCTCTTGGTGCTGGATTTGTTCTCTGTTTCAAGGCTGTCCAACACGGGAATAGCACTAGTGCAGTTGGCCCTTGCAAACATGACCCCTCTTAGCAAAGGTGCTTTTCCCACTTTTCCCAGCAGGGAAAGGGAGCTGTAACGCTGCGCTGAGTGGTAAGCCCTGTGTTGGATGAGCAAAGTGTTGTAATGCTGTAGCTCTCCCTAACCCTGCCATCCCCACTCATATCTACCAAGCCTTTAAGTGGTAGAGATATCTGCTGCCCTGCTATGATCCTCATTTTGCCAGACCATCCTTATTTTTTGCTATGCAGAAGACACAGCAGGAGTAGCTTTAGCAATTAAATGCCAATGAGCCAAGAGTGGGCAGTCACAAAGACACATGAGCTGGGGACCTTGTCCCAAAGGTATACCTTGCATTTTCCACGCTCTTTACCTTTGGCCTGCTTACCCCCAAAGTAAGAAGAAATGAACCATTAAAACTGGGGCAACACTTTAGCTTGCTTTGCTCTCCGCTTCCACAGGGTGAAGGAGGAAACTGTGTAGTGAGGTGGGGCCCCAGGGTTGAAGCTGGTAGCCAGGAATTAGCTCTTTGGCTGAGCCAGTCATTGGTTTCTATTTTTTCCCCTTTATCAAAAGCTGGTGGTGCCTTTGCTGGTGCACCAAGGAAGCTGCGTGAGGAGGCAGGGTGCCTTTTAAAACTCTTCAGACTCTTTGACATGGCTGATGATTTACGTGCGTTTGCTCAGGTGCTAAAATGACTTTATTCTAGTGTTTGAAGCTTGGTGAATAAATAGCCATCTCTCACCTGGGCAGGGCAGTAGACTTTGTGCTGTGCTGAGAGCAGTAATGAAATCTGGCCAGGCTTCTCCAGGTGACATGAAAGTGGCTTTCTCCCCTCTGACAGCAACCCTAAAACATGTCCTTTCCTTCATGTCTGGTCCTGAAAACCCACAGAGCTGATTTTCAGTGCTTTTGTTGCCTGCTGAACCACCATCCCCACTGCAGGCTCACCCTCATCATTTCCAAGCTGGACGTGAAACCATCCAGGTCTCCAGGCTCACTTCTCCATGAGCCTTCACCACCCAGGTCTCCAGGCTCACCTCTCCATGAGCCTTCATGGAGGAGCTCTCATTTAAGGCAATGGGACACAGCTGAGTCTCTTAGCCCTAAAAACAAGAGGAAGGTATCCTCTGACAAGACAGTACTGTCAGCCGTGGCAAAACTCACATCTCCCCCAAGAAGTGGGGAAATTATGGCTTTCTTTTCAAGGCAACGTCTAGGTTTATGCATTCAGGGCTGAGTCTCCATCTTTGGGTGGCCATGCAGTCACTAAGTTTGATACTAGCTGTATGTACACCTGTAAGGGATGAATTTTCCTGCTGCCGTGGTGGACTCAGCAGGCGGATAGGTCCATCTTTCCAGGAAAAGGCAGCATTGTCACATGGTCACAACTACATGGGATTGTCTCCATCTCTAGGGTCCCTGCAGGCTTTAGAGGAGTGCTGGCTGTCCTAGCCCACTGACCCTCTGCCATCTGGATCTGCTGAAGCAGTCTCTTCCCAGCCAAAGCACTTCTCTGCTACTGCACGCAGTCAATATGCCACTGAAGAGGACCAGCAGATGCCTTACGCAGCTCTGTGAGCTGCTGAATTTATGCTGGTTTATTTGTGCTTATGTGAGCCCTGTCTGTAAGTGCAGGTAGCACACGATGAGAGCTTTGCCAAGTGCTTGTCCCAAGGATGGGGACCGCTTAGTGCAGTGGCGAGGGAGGGCACCGATCTTCCCAATGCAAGTTACAGCCAGCCGCAGGTCGTTGTGTGCTGCCTGGTTTGGAGATTGGGCTGTTGCCACCGAAGTAGTGCCACCAACACCCCAGCTGAGCTCTCAGGAGACTCTGAGCAGATGTGCCAAGGAAGGACTGGCCCTAAAGAGTCGCGTGTGCTCTCATTCCTGAGATCAGTTGCCTTTCACTCAGCACAGGCTCAGATAACTGCACGATCTCTCTGCAAACAGAAATTGCCAGTCTCATACATACCCTAGAGGTATTTAAGAAACATGTAGATTTGACACTTCAGGGCATGCTCTAGTGACAGAAATTGTAGGGGTTTTTTTTATGTGTGTATGGTTGGACTTGATGATGTCAAAGGTCCTTTCCAACCCTGAAGATTCTATGATTGGCAAAACACATCCCTTAGCGGCTTTGCACTCATACAGAAAAGTTGGAGTTCAAACTAAATTGACTTTCCTGCTTCTGTGGGTCAGATGGCTGCAAGTATATGAGATTAGTCCCCCTGTTGCCATGGGAATGCTGTAAAAGATCTTCGCTGTGGAAAATGGCAGTGTTGCCCCTGACATGGCCAAAGCCAGTCACTTGCCCTTAGGAGCCCAGGGGAGCCCTGTGCCATAGGACAGCCTCTCCAGGCAGAATTTAGCATTACAAAATCTCTGCCTGCCTTAATTAACAAGTCACATAATACTTCATTGGGCAAAGAATATCTGAATTGTGAGTTTGCGCAGAAAAAAAGTAAGTAGGTGGGTTAAAGAAATGAAACTTCTATAATTAACTTCAATATCTATGCCATGTTATAGTTTGACATGGCAATTTGAACACATGTGCCTAATTTCACTGTGCTTTTTTCAGTCTCTCCTACTTGGTTGTGTATAACAGTAAGTAATGGGCAGGTCCATGTTGCACAGAAGATGCTTGGGGAAGTGCCTGTGAGGAAATACCTGCACCTTAGAGTGACTGATGACAGGCATCATATGTGCCATGGACTGCATGAGCATGTTCAGTGCCAGGCTGGGGTTGCAAAAGGAGTCCTGGAGTTCAGTCATACCCACGGCACCTACCTGTTCACTCCTCATCAGGGATCACGTTTGACTTTCTTCCTCCTGATCCACACAATTGTGCCTTTCTCCCAATGCTGAGTGTGCTTGGTCAGGAAATCCAGCCTGGGGAAAAAAAAAACCAACCACAGGAAACTTCTTTGCTCTACCCTCCCAACCACTGCTATTTTTTAATGCGTATCTATATCCCGACATCACAGTTTAACCTTCAATGCTTTTGAAGCTTAGAAGTGGTCAGATAACATTTGCACTTCAGTTTTGTTTGCCTTCGTACTCTTGGCTAAGACTGCAAGCACGGCCGCCACGTTCACACAAGAGAGGTCTCACTCGTGGCATGTCTAGCCAGGAAGACACGCAGCAGTGGCCTGGGACCCAACAGGAAAACCCGGCTGTGTGGGGCTGCCAGCCTCCATTTGCACAGAGAGGGTTCAGAGGGTTCAGACTGATGACCAGATCTCTTATGCTTTTTCCAAACCATAATTCTAAATATTCTGACAATTATCCTTCACTAGACAAATAATCTTGCAGGCACAGTAAGCCAATTAGGTTAGCTCTTCTGTGAATAACCCTCATTTTCATGTGTGTTTAGCACATTTAAATTCTCGCTTTTCTTTGAAGCTCCCTGAAGCTCATACAGACATAAACAATTTGTGTGTTAAGGATGAGTTGTGATTATCTGCTGTTGAAATTGTCCAAAAGACTCCTGCTTTGAACGTGAGCTCTCCTTCGAACAGCAGACTGTGTTTACACCTTATCACTAACTCTCTCCAATCTTTAAAATGTCTTTAAAATCAGCTTATTTCTGTTTGTGGAGCTATCTATCAGCTGCCAGCTCTCTGCTTCCTCTGTCCACAGCAAGTTCCCAGCTGGCAGCTGCTGCCTGGAGACCTCTCTGCTATCCTAGCCCCATGCCAGGGTCTTCGAGGTGGTCATCAGCACCATCACCGCCTTCCCAGGTACTCGTGTCTTGGAACTTCTGTGTGGCTGAGATGCTGCCAGGAAAAGCAATACAGAGCATGGCAGTGAGGAAGCTGCTAGGACAGAGACAGAGGATGGAGCCACCTGAGTAAGCTCTCGTGAGGGAGAGGGAAGGAGCTCTGTGAAAGCCAGAGCAGAAGGCACCAACAGCTCCTGCAGCCCTCAGCTGCTGCTTTGCCACTGCCCATCCCCGCAGGCTTATGCCTTCCTTAGCTGGGAGAGGGCATGGAAGAGTGAATGCGGTCTGTGTTTGTGTGTGTGCCGGGGAAATTGGAGAAAACACTCGAGACCCTCTGCAAAGCCTCCTGTTCCCTTTGGGGTCCCCACCAGAGACAGGGAAAGGCCTCTGTGCTGGCTGCAGTGCTCCAGGGTCTGCACCTGCGTACTCTCTGAACCTGCACAAACTGTTTTAGGAAGGTGCTGGAGCCAGAATAAGCTTCTCGTTTCCATCTTCACCACCCTGCGAAGTGACTCACCCTCTCTGGGAGTTGTTCCCGAGGGCAGGAGTGGGAGTGAGGTGTCAGAAACTGAGCTAAAACAAAAGTTAGGTTGAGGCCCAAGAAAATTTTCCGCTGCTGCTGTGGGTGGATAATGACACAGCCTCCACCGACACAAGGCAGAGCAGCACAAAACCCTGGCAGCAGGGTGAATACAGGCGAGAACTATTTAAAACTGAGAGACTGTGCTTTGGATTTTTATGTGAAAGACCTAATTATGGGCTCTTAGAATCCTGTCAGAGCAGCTACTTCAGATGATTGAGTGCCGGATTGCTCACAGCATGGAGGAACGCTCCCAGGTTGTTTCAGACAAAAGTGTTTAAGGACCTGTTTCTCCATCCCTTTTCACGCAGCCAAACCTTTCTTATGCCAACAGCTCACAGGGATCAAGGCTACTGCGCTAGAAAGAACTGCTCTGCAGAAGCTGATCACTCAACTCGGTTGAAAGGTTTTGGTCTGAGTCTTTTGCTGTTGCACGGGCCGGGGCAACGCCGGACAGAGACAACTCTCACACCCGGCTGCAGCACAGTTGGACGCAGCTCCAGCAAGAAGATAAAAGTTGTATCCGCTGCCTTTTAAGGTGGATTTGATTCAAGCCTTTTAACTCCCTTCAGCAATAGTAGGAGCGTGTTGCAGGTATTAGTAAACTCTTACCCTGGCAGATTTCAAGCTCTTGGGGGTTATCTTGGACAGAAATTCAATAAATACTGCTCTGTGTTATGCTTTGGCGATGCCAGAACAGGATACTGCTGGAAGTAGCTGTTTGCTGTAGAAAAATACCAGGGCTACTAAGAACAGTTGTGGCCGTGTTTCAAATGGTTACTTGCATTATAAAACTGAGATTTGCCTACATGGTACAGCAATCTCCTTGGTTTAAAGGACTTCCCCTTATTTTTTTTCACTTGCTTGTCCCACAACAAAATACTGTCCCTCCCCAGGCAAGAAACCTTCCTGCGAGTCACCACGACAGCTCCCGCATGGCACGTGCCCCTTTCCCCTACCAGCAGGTACGGGGTTTAGGTGAGGCCACACATGAGCTTTGCTTTTAGCGGAGCGGAGGATGACACACACACAGAGCACAGATCACCCCAGCTTCCCACTCCTGCTCCCTCTCGGCTGTCCCGCACCGATGCCGTCGGCTCAGGATGCTGCGCTTGGTGTAGGCTCAGATATGAATCCAGACAGGCATAGCCCCAGCAGCGCAACACCCCCTGAACGGGATTAAGCATAATTAATACTGACACGGGATTAAGCATATCTAGTCTGTCTGAAATCTCCTCTTTATGTCAAGGGGTCTATGCCTGAGCAGGTACGCAATAACCTACCCACAGTTCTCTTGCTGCAAAGATAATTTTATTTTATCTTTCTCCCGCTTTACCTGGGGAATAAGTCAGTATTTTTACATAATTGAAAGCTCCAATATTTAACCCCTTATGCTTCCCCTTTATTAGACAAAATAAGCCCTGGTTCTTCAGCCTTCGCCTGTAGGTCATAGTTTGGAATCCATTCATCATTCTGGCTGCTGCGCTTTAGTCTCCTCAGTTTATCTATGTTCTTTCTAATTGAGCCACAGCGGGTTAGTTGAGGCTTTTCCAGTGAGGACCAGAACAGAATAATTATCTCCTGTCTCACAGAGAGCCTCATATTGTAGGTGCATCTTTATTTTCTGATGCATTATAACTCCAGGCCCTCTTTTGCTGCACTGCTGCCAACCTGCGTGCTCCTCATTTGTGTCTGCGCCTCTGGTTCATCCTTCTCAAGTTTAGTATTTTGCGTGTGTATGTACTGAATTCAATCTTGCAGAGTTTGGTCCATTTCAGATTTTTCTTCAAGCTTTTTGATCTCTGAACTTATCTACTGGGATGTTCTTGTTGCCAGCAAATTTTTAAAGTATATCATCTTGTTCATCGTCCAAACTGTTCACAGAAATATGGAGTAATGCTGGATCTAGAGAAGACCTTATAGCAATCTTCCAGTTCCTAAAGGGGGCCTACAGGAAGGATGGGGAAGGATTCTTTATCAGGAAGTGTAGTGATAGGACGAGGGGTAACGGCTTCAAACTGAAAGAGAGTAGATTTAGATTGGATATCAGGAAGAAATTTTTTACTGTAAGGGTGGTGAGACACTGGAAGAGGTTGCCCAGAGAAGCTGTGGATGCCTCATCCCTGGAAGTGTTCAAGGCCAGGCTGGATGGGGCTTTGAGCAGCCTGGTCTAGTGGGAGGTGTCCCTGCCCATGGCAGGGGGTTGGAACTAGATGACCTTTAAGGTCCCTTCCAACCCAAACCATTCTGTGATTCTGTGTGATTCTGTGATATAAATCAGAGTGCCACAGTACGCATTTTAAATGTCTTCCAAGTTTGGTATACTAGCTGATCACAAACGACCTTTGAGGACAGTTACGTGGCATACCCTGTTCTATAAATGAAAACCAAACATTTTTGTAGAAGTATGCTTTGTCTGTGGTAGAGATGAGGGATCCCAGATTTTCCTGTTCAGCTGTCAGCATTAGTGGCAATCTCAGAAACGATGGCACTAGCTGACTGGACAGGCTTCACCATGCAGAGATTTCCTCGTGTGAATCTGAAATACCTCTCACAGTGTATATGGTACCCTCTGGAAAAGCCTGGCTGGCATTTTTTTGTCCTCAGCTGATTTTCAAATGCCAAAATTCACCAGGTGCATGGAAGGACCAGGGAAAAGGATGAGACTTCCCCAGAAAAAGAGTAATTTTTTTTTTTTTTAAATGATCTGAACTCACAAGCCAATGTATTACCTTGCAAATGCTCCAAAAAGGTATTTCTTGCCTTTGCACGTAAGCTTTTGGAAACCCTTCATGAATCAGACTGGTGCATAAGAGACAAATTCACTGTGTGTTAGCTCTGCTGTTGTGTTAATGGGTGGAGGTTGGGCATCTGAGAAGAAAACTGCCTCTAACTTCTGTGATTTGGATGAGGTGAAAATTATTGGTGATAAAGGGAAATTGAGCCTGAAACTGAGAGCAACTGAACACGCTCAGTGTGGAGAACTTCCTGGGGAGTGGGGTGGGGTGGGCAGAGCAGAGGACTAAGCCCGGAGCATCATTTGTGGCTGTCAAGGGTCATACTACATATTCCTCTAGTGGCAGGCGGTGGGTGACTCTTGCTGGAGCCTCTGGAGGTGGGGGGGTGTGTGTGTTCTGTGGCTGTTTCCCTTTGTGGGGGCAGCGAACTGGTTATCACGGCTCGGTGGAGGAGCACTTGTGCAGGAGTCACACTTTGGTTTTGTTCTGGCCACCATTTTATGGTGGGGCACTGCCATTTTGTTAAACATTTTTAAATGTACATTTGTAACTCAAGTGCTTGCCACTGCTCATGTGCTCCAAGCAGGACTTGAAATTCTGCTAATTTGCAAGTCAGTGCTTGTTGAAAAACAAATTTGCAAGAGATGCAGTGCTCAGGTCACTGATCCCCATGGTCTGGAGAAACACCTTTCTGTCTCAAAGTTGAGAGCTCATCCATTTGCCTCAATGTAGTAACTTTGTATTTATAAGTAGGTTGTTAACTTTAGATTTAATCATAGAATCGTTTTGGTTGGAGGAGACCTTTAAGATCATCAAGTCCAACCGTTAACCTAGCACTGCCAAGCTACCGCTAAACCATG
Organism: Fratercula arctica; assembly: GCA_947846985.1. Classification (NCBI taxonomy): domain Eukaryota; kingdom Metazoa; phylum Chordata; class Aves; order Charadriiformes; family Alcidae; genus Fratercula; species Fratercula arctica. The sequence continues at coordinate 114,227,506 of CANTUZ010000003.1, forward strand.
TCCCTCATCATGACCCCTAGGTGAATAAATTGGTTAATAAGAAGGACACTGAAAGAAAAATAATAGGCAGGTGATGTTTTTTATATGAGATACAGCAGCCCTGTCCATCTTGTGAAACCTGCGTTCTGGTCTGGTACCAGAGCAACGAGACCTTCTGGGACAGAACATAAATGTACATCCTTCCTTCTGGCACACACTCTGGCCAGTGCCTCGGCTGAGTCCCTCGTGCAGCTCAGCCCATGTTGCAGCCACGTCTGGTCCTGTGGCTCCTTCCCCGGTACACTGCCATGGTCAGATTCCTGAGGGGAAGCAGGAGAGCACAGGAGAGGTGTGAGCAAGTGTCCTGAAGTCAGTGGTGAGCTGCAGGAGGGCAGTGGTTTTGCTTTGTTTGTGCATCGTGCAATGGGATGGGATCCTGAGCCATGGCCAAGGGTCTTCAGCATCAGTGCACACAAGTTGTAATTTTGTCCTGGCTTTATAGAAAGCATCTTAGACTACAAACGTCAGGGGGTACCATAGTTTTTATTCATTTCTGACATGTGAAAACAGGCAGACTAACTTAAAAGTTAGTTCAGACCCCAGCAAGTAACTTCTCTGTGAACTTCTACTCAAATAGAAACAAGTTGCAATTTCTTACAGTAGAGTTATACTGCTGATTCTGCTGTATTTTGGCTTTTATACCAGGCTCATCTGCTGTTTTGAGCACCTTCTAGCATGGAATTAAGTGTTACAACAAATTCTCACAGGCTCTGAACACAGAGACGTTTATGATACTACCTGGAATGACAGAAATCTGCTGTGCAGCATTTCTAACCAAAACCCAAAGTACTCAATCTGAATGGGGAAGAGTCTTGTGCGTGCTTCCCACAATAAACAGCCTTTGGACTGGTGTGCTAAAGGCAAACAGACAATAAGTCAGGAAATTACAGGAAAAGAAATAGTAATTTCCTGTAAAGAATAGGACCATTTTTGAGCATCTGATTGTTAAAAAGTACAAAAGTGAAAATTCTCACTCAGGGTGATAATTTTTCTTTTCTGCTCAGGATCTGCAGGCTCTTTCAAATGCTGGTATGACTCTGAAATAGTTCTCTATCTCAATTTGATGGCAATAGAAATACAGATTTGTGGGTAACTAGCCTGAAGTCAGTGGTGCTCTGTGTAGGAACTGAAAACTTTCTGCTTTTGAAAGGGACCTAAAACGACTTCAAATCTGGGCTGGTCAGATGGATTCAAATGAGAAAGGGTCTGATAAAATGCACTCTACCTAAGGGCCAGCAAGATTAATTTCTAAACTATTCAGGCTTATTTTATAGAGCTATTGGAGCACATAGGCAACCTTTGTAGCTTGGGAAAGGACAGATGTAGCATCCATCTTTAAAAGCAGGGAAGAAACAGACCCTGGGAATTTGAGACCAGGAAGTCTCTACTTCAGATCCTGGAAAGCCCCTTCACAGCCCACCAACCCTGGCTCTGTACTCGCTCTACCACCTAACCCTCACCCTCACCTACCCCCTCACCCTAGCCAGAACACAGGTCCAAAATGGACACCCACCACCTAGGGTTCCCATACAGAAGTGGCCAGGACTGAAAGCTGTTGGTGGCCTTCCCCTTGCCTTGGCAGCCCCTTCACAGCCCTGCAGGATCAACCCTCTCTAGCTGCTCCATTCATTTGAGCAAAACTGCTCTGGCCACCCAGACAGTGGGTGAATTGCCTGGGATTACAGAAAATCCAGACCACTGGGGCTTCATCAGTGTGTAGATTCAGAGGCTTCAGTCCGACTTGCTTAGACAGGGGAATGAGTCTGGACTCAGGTGATGGCTGCACTCAGAACAGCCTTACCTGATCTGGAAAAACTTCCAATCCAGAATGGTTTTTTCCCCTTGGAATTGGTATTCTGATGGCTCTGCCCGTTGCTTCCCCTTGGCAAGATCTCCAACGTAGCTCTGTTTGTGGTAGGTTTCTTGCTGCAGATTTCCATGCTGAAGATTTGTCCCAGCTCCAGCACTGTGTTCAGCAAAAGGCGTAGCTCTCTGAGGACAGGATGCTGGTGTAGATCAGGAGACTGGCACCTTGCGCAGCAGAGAACTGCTCCAGCACAAGCTGCAGCTTCTTGCTGCCTACAGTAGGCCTTGGTGCTGGAACTGCTTCAGTGGTGTTTAGAATTGAGGGAAATCTCCATGTAAATAAAATGTATTTCTGAATTTCTACTAAAGAATGGCATATCTGTCTATGGCTGGAGATACAAACCACACGCCATCGTGTCTCATCCTATACAGATGAAAGAAATTTGAATGCTCTGAGAAAATTCAGGTCAGCTTGGCCCTGGTCAGTCATCTGCCACAGTTTTAAAAAAAAAAACAAAAAACAAACAGAAAAGCAGATCACAGCATTTCTTTCAAAGGCAAAGCGCTGTGTCTTGAGCAATGTGCTAAAATATCTCAACACAGAATGAGCCACGTGAAATGTTCTATCAAAATAAAAAGTCCAAGCAAATGAGGCCGTGAAAATGGCCAGAAAGGAACAGGGAGCAAACTTCGTGGACTGCTTTTTCCAAAAGCTATTAACAGCTCTTACTGCCCAAACTACTGCATGTGTCAAATATTCAGCTACATCCCCCTCCAAAGCTGCTGCCTTGGGAAAGAGTTTGGGCTCCATGGGAAACGCAAGGAAAATTTGGTCCTTTGCCTTTTAACTGCTGTCACTTGGCAAATTAACCATTTGTGGTTTTGTTTCGAAGTCACTTCCATCTTCAAAGATTTGTGTATGTTACCTGTCCCTCTCTGCTTTTGTTCTGTGTATCTCGATGCAGCATCAATGTTCAGACAGTAGTCAGGGGCACCTGACTAGTTAAGTGCCACCGGCCAGCTCCAGCAGACTTCTGCACGGAGTGAGGTTACTGCAGACTAAGGTGCAGCCTAAGCCTGAAGCATCACCCTGCACTGGGGCAATTCTGCACAGGCACTGAATTTGGAAGAACCAAGATGCCAACGGCACTCCCAGAACAGCTCTGCTGCTCCACGGTAGAGTATACAAAGGCCACCTCTTTTTTCCATCTTGCCCAATACGGTCTTGTGGAAGAAATGGATCTGTCGATTTTTGTGTCAGCTCTGCGGGGCTCTTCTCCCCGTTTCCTTTAGTCTCAGGGAGCTGAAGTAGCCATAGTTGAGCTGGACATTCACAGACAGAGCTTGACTTCACTGAAGTCAATGGAGGGACCAATGAGATTTTGTACAATTGCCTGTTGAATGACTTCTAGTTAAGCATGCAAAATAAATATTTTAAAACCACCTTCTTACAACTATTCTGGATCTAGACAGCTGTTTTTAGAAACAAGAGGCCTTTCAGCTTACTAGCCAACTCCCCTGCTATCACACAAATCTCTTTTATAAGCTTTTGAAAGAATTCAGCTTGAAAGTCTGTTTTCAAAGAAATGTTATTTCTTGCCTTTGGAAGATATCCTGATCACTTTAGAGGCAAGAAGCCTTCTAATTTTCAGCCTAAGTATATTTGTGGACAGTCTGTACCTATTTGTTCTCCTGACAATGATGTGCTTTAGGTTAAATGAATCCTTTCCTCTCCTCTGTTTGCTTCCCCCTTCCTCCCTGCTGTATTTATAGAAAGCAGTAACAGACCTTTTTAGCCTCTGGTTTCCTAGGCTCAGGAAGCCAAGCTCTGGATGCCACTCAGAAAGCGATGCTTCCTTCATAGATTTGTTCAGACAAACTTGTTACCAGACCTAGCTGGCTGTACAATATGCATACCTGTAATAGTGGGGATAGAGGTCATTTAGTTCCTGGTTCAAGTGCATCAGACTCCCTGACTTATTTTCCCCTCAGACTCTGTCCTTTCCAGTCCCGTGTGCTTATTTCCATTTAGCCACCTGGCCTTGTCCACACAATGAACCGTGGCATCCTGGTTAAACCACGATAAAGTCTTATTTTTGCTTTCAGGCTTTGCCAGTATTATCCTTAGATGTTAGTCCACACACTTTCTCATTTGACCCTTTTTGTTTACAAAGTTTATCCCATGTTGGTGTGTGGTGTTTTAGACTCTGCAAGTCCCTTTTTTGCATTCCTGGGAGACTCCCTGCTTGTTCCTAATATCCTTTGAAGCCAAGCCCTCTTCTCACAATTGTCAGGCTGCTCTTCTGATATTTTTTGCAAACAGTTAAAAGCCTGAGAATCTGAAAGATGCCCTTGTTCATTCAACAGTGAGATTAAATCACCGTGAAAAGTGTTGTGCTTTTGTTCCATCCCTCTGTAGTGCCTTTTAGCGAACCACAAACATGTGCGAGAGCGGTGCCAGATCACGATGACGCCATTCATCTTGTCCATCATCATCCTGTCCCCATTTGGCACCATGTTCCTTTGCGCCAGCCCAGGGATATTTCTGGCTTGCCTTAGTGTGAGTGTTTTTCAGTCATGTCATTCTTCTAGAAGCAAGCTGTGTTTTTCTGATGCAGCGACATTTCTGGGGGGCAAGGGAGGATTTTGTGAGAAAAGTCACATCTTTTGTAAGTAATCGCAGCAAGTTTTCAGAGCTGTAGGAGAACCTCTAATATTTGCCACACTGACACGAAATGCCTCAGATCAGCATGACAGAGCTTGATTAGGGCTTCTTTTATCCATGCCACAGGGTGGTTGAAGGCTGAAAGTCATATTGTCCATCCCACTTGGCATGGACTCTTGGGGTCTTGCAGCAGATGGCTCCTCCTCCTTTGCTTTTTCTCTCTCCTTCATCCAGAGAGGAAATGGTGACATTTGTGTCTCCTTGCCATGAGGATGGGTGGTTTTGCTAAATCATAGTTGGTGGCAAAGTTTCCTTTGTCTCATTAGGCATTTTTCTATCGGGTTGCAACTTACTCCTCGTGACATTCAGGTATCTGTGAAATGTGAACCTCTGCTACTTTTACACTCGGAGAACTAGAAAAGCTGGGAAATTAATGGGATTCCTTTCCCCCGATTTGAGATACCACCCTGGGTTTCCTTCTTTGCCGATGGAGAGAAAGAGATGTTTCAGGGAACAGTTCATGTGACCCAGTTTAGGTGGTTCCTTTAGGATGAGGAGAACAACCCTAAACAAGCCATGGAGGGATTTCTGGATGACTAAAGTGGATACATTTGGTGAGATGAGGCCCACCTCAGCTACTAGTGTAGTGCATGAATGCATTGCAAGAGAGCTTCTCTTCCACACTTTTGTAGACTTACGTAGATGGCACTGAGAGGGCAGGGAAGAGGGCAGGGTAGACTTCTCCCATCTTTGAGGGGAATTGTGCTGCAGAGCAGACTTACTTTGCTCAATGAGCTGGAGAGAGGTGTAATGCCCACACCCTGGCTTCATTCTCCAGTTTCCTAGTTCAGTCCCTCTAGCAGGAGACCAAGTTTGTTCTCTCTTATGGCACTGTCAGATCCCTGATCCTGCCTTTGTGTCTCATTTCTGGCCATTTTACTGGGCACTGCTGTTTTATTACGTGCAAAAATTTTAACTAATTCTTGCAACGCACTGAATGCCACGCAGTACTGAGCACGTGGGGAGATGTGGCTTTAAGAAATGACCAGAATCTGATTAGATCGTGATCATCTTCTTGTCAGCAACCTCAGATGTACTTGTTATGCTTTTCCCTCAAGTGGTGACAGATCCTTCCTCTGAACATGTAAACACAGGTATTGGTGACTGACACAAGTTGTTTGCTCTCCTTGCTAGAGCTGGTTCTAATGCCAGAGACCCAGAGGTGTCGGCAGGTTAAATGCTGGCAACGTGGTCCTTATCTGTGCAAGTGCTCTGCCCACCTGCAGTGCAGCTGGCTGTTCCCTCAGCACAGCCCTTGAAATGGGATATTTCTCGCATGGCTTGCCTTCAGGCAGACTGGAATGAATGCTTCCCCTGCAATGACACTGACCCTCCAGCAAAAAAAAGCTGTCCTTGCCAGCCATTGCTCCACTCTTCTGAGAGCTGCTGAACAGGCAAATGAGCAAGCGGTTGTTTTGTTAAGTGCTATGGTTTGAGGAATCCACAACAATTTATTGTTGTTTAGACAATTATTCTCTCACACAATGGTGCCTCCCCACCCAGGAAGGGGAATTGGGGAAAAATAAGGAAACCCAAGGGCTGAAATATAAACAGATTTAATAGAATCAGACTAAATAATTAACTTTAATAATACTAAGGAACCAATATTGATCCTGATACCAATATAAAATACACAAAGATTATACTCAGCCCACTCTATCAGTAGGAAGCTGTGCACTCCCAGCAGAGGACAGCAAATGTGGGACACTGTGGCTTCAGGAGGAAGGGAAGGGCTCAGGGCTCCGGCACAGGGGCAAGGAGTTCTCAGGATCACAACCATCACAGAAGAGAGAAACTCAGCAGCAAACTTTCTAATTTATATTGAATGTGACTGTCATGGTATGAAATAATCCTGTTGGCCAGCTGGGGTCAAGTGCCCAGGTCTCGCGGCTCCTCGTCCCTGCACCTGGTGAGCTCGAAAACACAGAGACCTTGAATCCCACATCCCATAGCTGGCTCTAAAGTAAATATTTTCACAATATTACAAGACTGGAGTCTTCTAAAAATGCAGTTTTCCCAAGCGTTAGAAGACATCTTACTGAAAAGTAAAAATTACTGAAAGGGAAATTAATCCTGTGCTGTTCAACCCAGGACAGTCAGGCTTTTGGTGGGGTTCTGCCATGTAACCCACCAAAATGGCCACCGGCATGACCAAGAGCGGCCCCAGCGCCAGCTCTTTCATGGAGAGGTAATGTATTTCCTTAGTTTATTTTTTATTATTTTATTAATACTTTCATTACATTAGTTTAGTTTATTTTTTAAACTCCTACGTCCTGTTCTCTCTCTCCCTCCTCTCCTTGGAGAGAGAGGTGTGGGAGAGCATCTGCTGTCCCTTTCAGTGGCCAGTCCAGCCCAAACCACGACAACCTTCCAGTGCTGAAGGAGGAGCGGTAGGGCAGCTCAGGGTGCTTCTGCAGAGGGAAAGTCAGAGAGGCTTTTTATCTCAAAAGGAGTTTTTCAAAGCTCTGCTCACATTCCAGGAGCCTCGTTTGCAGCCCATAGCACCTCTGTATCTTCATTTTTAAAATGTGATCTTCTAGTTCCCTTTTCACAGCCTCATCCAGGAAGGGCAGATCCTGCACAGTGCAAACCACCACATCGTGCTTTTCTGGTCGGTGGGGTGTTGGAGGAGCTGAGGCTGGAACATTCTGATGAGTCTCCTCCACATTGACTGGAAGGCCCAGTTCCTGCTCCAGTTGGGATTCTGAGATGAGGCCCTCCAAGGTCTCCTGGCCTTTGTTGTGGTGCAGAGCTGTCTCCATTTCCCTGGGGTGGACCTCGGGCACCTCTGGAAGTGCAGTGGGAGTACCCAGCTGGTAGTGGGGGGACAGAGACACCTCTGCAGAGGAGCCAGCTTCACAGGCCATGATGGAAGCTAAAGAGTTATTGTTTCCCTCAGGTACCTCACAGTTGAACCTGTGTGAGGAGGAGGAAGAGGAGGGGAAGCTTAAACCCAGCACTCCCAAGCACCCAGGGGCTCTCCCTCCTGCCCTGAAGGAGGCAGCAGGTTGTGTCATTGCTGTGGGGTTCCACTCAGAGGGTGCCCGAAGTCCCCTCCCTGACTGCACAGTGTCCCCCTCTGCCCCAGGAAAAGGGGGTGATGCTACCAGCTCTGTGCCACGGGCCCATGGATTTCCCCATGCTCTTCACAAGCAGTTGCCCCAAGGCATGCCCACGTCCCTGTCCCCATCCCCTCCTCAGTGGCCTTACGTCTCCAGGTATCTTTCTAGGTCCTTGATGGTCGTGTTGAACTGATTGACTGTTTCCCGCACAGCATCCATTTCCGGGCATGTGGGGCAGCTGCAGAGGGGCAGAGGGCAGTGTTAGCGGCACTTCTCTTGGTAGGGGGATGCTGGAGGGAGGTATCATGCTCCAGGGGGGATGGATCCACTTACTCGGTCTTCAAGGACTGTAAAGGCTGCAGGGGGACAAAGACTGCAAACAGAGGAGACGGAGAAAGCGGATGAGTCATCCCCGGATGGGGCAGTGGGTATGTGGGGATGAGGGAGTCTTTGCAGGGCGCCTGCCCTTGCCCAGGGGCAGCTCACCTCTTGCATTCCTCTTGTCGCCTCTGTATTGGCACCCCTCCAATCTCCCTTCCTACAGAAGATGGAAAGCAGTGTGTGAGAGGGGAACGTTCCCCGTCACCTCAGCAGCACCAGCAAAGACCCCGAGCCTGCCAGGGCCAGACCTGTGCCTGCCCCGAGCCTCCTGGCCCAGGCTGGCCAGCATCTTGCTGGCAAATGGCCTCCTGTGCCAGGCTGTCCCCCCCCAGACCATTCCTGGGGCTGTTGTTGGGCGCTGCTGACCCCCACCCTGCTGTCCAGGGCTTGGCTCTTCCCCAGCACTGACTCCTACCTGGGACTTGGTCATGGTCACTACCAGGCAGAAGACAACCAGGGCCACCAGTGACCCCAGGAAAGCAGAGTAGATGATGAAGCCCACTGAGCTCATTCCCCAGAGCGTGACAGACATGCCTGTGCTGCTGGTGTGACACACAGCTGTCACCCTTTCAGCAGCTGCGGTGTCTCCAGCACTCAGCTATGGCAACGTTTGTGATGCAAGCGACCCTCCCCGAGCTGAGCTGAATTGAGGGTGGCGACAGTCACCCGAACGCTGGACAATGGCCAGCACAGCTGGACCAAGCTCAGCACAGCTGGGCCACGGCCAGCCCACCCTGTCCCCAGGCCTGGACGTACAAAGCCTCTGGCTGCTCCCCAAAGAGGGATCTCGTCAGATGGGAGCCACCCCTGGGGAAGCGTTACCGAGGGCAGCTGCCTGGCATCAATCCCTGCCCCAGACACGCCATAGCGGTGACAGTCTCCAGCTCCTCACAGTTCTGCCTTGCCTGGCCATGGGCCCCACTGAGCCGCACACTAGGAAGGGCAAATGTCCCACCCGGCCTCAGCCCGGCCCCTCGCAGTGATGAGGTTTCTCCTCATGTTCAGATGGAATTTCCTGTGTCCCAGTTCGTACCCGTTGCCCCTTGTCCTGTCACTGGGAACCACTCAAAAGAGTCTGGCCCCATCCTCTGGATACCTGCCCTTTAGAGATCTATAAGCATTGATGAGATCCCCTCTCAGTCTTCTCTTCTCCAGGGTAAACAGACCCAGGTCTTTCAGCCTTTCCTCACAAGAGAGGAGCTCCATCCCCTCGATCATCAGTGTAGCCCTGCGCTGGACTCTCTCCAGGAGTTCCCTGTCCTTCTTGAACTGGGGAGCCCAGAACTGGACACAGTACTGCAGACGTGGCCTCACCAGGGCAGGGCAGGGCAGGGCAGAGCAGAGTGGGAGGATGACCTCCCTCTCCCTGCTGCTGCGCTCTTTTTAATGCGCACCAGGAGACCGCTGGCCTTCTTGGCCACAAGGCCACACTGCTGGCTCATGGTCAACCTGTCCACCAGGACTCCCAGGTCCCTCTGCAGAAGAAGGGCCTTCCCTCTGCCCAGGCGCATTCCCTCAGGGTGACGCCCACTCCTCCCATTGGCTCGCAGCCCCCAGTGAACGCCGCCGATTGGCTGAGCTCTGTGTCCATTGCAGAACATTCTGGAACCGGCTGTGAGCGGTGCAGGGCAGCCCTGGCCTCCCCTCAGCAGCTGCCTCCGCCAAACCCTTGTTGTTCGTGCCCAGCGCAGCCGCCCCACGCCCCTGCAGAGCAGAGACCCCAGAGCTGGCGCTGGAGCGGCCGTTGGTGACAGACTCTGCCCTCAGCGCCATCACCACCTCCACAGACTCGTGCTGGGAGCGTGGCCCGCCGCTTGTGGGGAACTGGGGTGACCGCAAGGACAAGGTGTCCCTGCTCCCAGCAAACCTTACCCCCCGCCCCTGGAAGGCACAGAAAGACGGAGGATTGGAGCAGGTGGAGCATCTGTTCATTACAACCTCCACCTCTGCTCGCTACCAAACACACGTCCAAGAAGACCTCCAGCCGTTTGAATGGTCCCGTATCACAGGTTTCACGCTTCATCCCTCCCAGGAGGCTGCTTCTTGGCAGAAACTGCAGACTGCGGTGCATGGCTGCGCACAGCCCTCTCTCAGCTGATGCCAAAGCCTCGCTCCCTCCCACGGGGCAGCACTGACCTGTGGCAGAAGCCCCCAGGTTCCCACAGCAAGGCTCTCTCCAGCCATCAGCTGCACCCCAGCTGCCAGGGCATCGATCTCCCTGGGGGCAGTCCCGAGAGGCTGTGCTTCACCTTGAATGGCAGGCAGAGAAGGGCACTTTGGGAGCTGCTCCATGACTCACAGCACAGAGGACCTCCAGGAACCCAGGCAGCCCGTGGTGCCTCTGGAAGCCTGAGGCATAAGGCAAGCCCCAGGTGTCCATCCTCAGGGACCTAGTTGAGGGCCATTGTGGTTCTCTCCAGAGAAGCTGCCAAGACTGCTGCTGCCCACCTTGGCTGTGCAACCAGGGGCCAGGAGGGAGCAGGGGATGGAGCTGCTGCTCCTCCCCAGGAAAGAAGACATTCCCATGAGGAGGTCAATTAAAGAAAAAGATGTTTATTGGGAGAGCTTCTGCTCCTGGTAGGGTGTGGAGGGGATGTACTGCCCACTGAGTCCGTACCCCGCTGGGCCCTGCTGCCCCTGGACACCTGCAAGGGGAAGAGCACGGTCACGTTCTGAGGGTCTGAGCTCCTTGCGCTCCCAGCTAGCAGCATGGGGACAGGCTCCCCACAGGCAAGTGGAGCTGTTGTGCCCAGGGCTGCTCCCACCCTGGCTCTGCCCCTTGCTGTCCCCTGGCCTCACGGGCACCATGTCCTGATGGCACCTGTCTCTCCCACTGAGCAAGCCTCACCCTGAGATCCCAATGAGCCCTTCCTCATCGCCTCCCAAGGTGGACACAGGCTTTCTCTTTCCCCCAGGAGCCCAGACCATCCCCAAGCCCCACAATAGCCTTCGACCAGCCCCACCCACCCAAAGAATGTGTTGCGCTCAGCCTGGTGCGCACTGAGGATCTGCTTCCCATTCCCTTTGTCCTCTTCCCTTGAGTCTCCTCACTTCTCCTCTACTCACCTCTCCTCTCTTCTCCTCTCTTCTCTTCTCCTTGCTGCTGCCAAATTGGGCCTTGCCTGTGCCTAGGGGCTTGGTGCACAGGCTCTCTAACAGCAAGCGAGGATGAGGGTGAGCACAGAGCAGCTGCTGCCTGGCAGAGGTGGTGTCTCTGCCCCAGGACTCCTGTGTCTGTCTGATCTCCTGGGGGCACGCGCCTGGCGGGTGCCCACTGTGGCAGAAGCCACCCATGCCGAAACAGAGGGATCCGTACGGTGGACCCACACACATGGACCCGCTGCGATTGTTGGGTGGCAGCATCCCTCTTCTGGCCCTGCTGCCCCTTGGCCCTGTCCTCGGGTGGGCACCTTTCTCCCACTGTCCCTTCCATTCCTGCGCATGGGGCTGCAGCATCAGATGGAGCCCATGTCTGGGAGCCTTCGCTGCCTGGCAGGCTGTAGCGCGGGGCTCTGCTGCACTTGGGGCAGAGTCTCCCGGAGCCAGCTCTGTGCTGGGCACTTTCCGTGCCGTTCTCTGCTCCACTATGGCAACAGCTCTGCAAGGCACCGGGGAGCTCTGGTGCTGTGTCTGTCATTCGGCACCACATATTGTTCGGGGGCTGCTCAAACCCTGACACCAGGAACTGCTTCTGCACGTCCTCAACAGCTTGGCTGGTCCTATAGCAATCAGTGAGGAGCTCTTCCAGATGTGGGATCTGAAGGCCCGTTCCAACAGTGTCTGGAGGCGGTGGCAGAGCTGAGGGTCTCTCCTCACTGGTGGCTGGGACATTCTGTGGAGTCTCTTCCTCTTCAGCTGGCTGGCCCACTTCTCGCAGCAGTTTTGTTCCTGGGATGGGGCCCTCCAAGGTCTCCTGGCCTTTGTGCAGTGTGATAGGTGTCTCTGTTTCCCTAGAGTGGGCACCAGGCACCTCTGGAGGTGGACTGGGAGCACCCAGCTGGGTCTGGAGATCTTGCTGGTGCTGTTGCACACTGCCAGCCTCAACTTCAGAGGCCATGATGGAAGTCAAAGAGTTGTCACTGCCCTCACCTGTCTCCCAGTTGAGCCTGTGAAAAGGAGGAGGTGGCAGATTTTGTGTGACTTCTCTTGGTGGGGGGGATACTGGAGGGAGCTATCATGCTTTAGGGGAGACAGATCCACTTACTCGGTCTTCAAGGACAGTGAAGGCTGCAGGGGGACAAAGACTGCAGACAGAGGAGACGGAGTAAGCGGATGAGGCATCCCCGGATGGGGCAGCGGGTACTTTCATTACAGTAGTTTAGTTTATTTTTTGAACTCCTACGTCCTGTTCTCTCTCTCCCTCCTCTCCTTGGAGAGAGAGGTGTGGGAGAGCATCTGCTGTCCCTTTCAGTGGCCAGTCCAGCCCAAACCACGACAACCTTCCAGTGCTGAAGGAGGAGCGGTAGGGCAGCTCAGGGTGCTTCTGCAGAAGGAAAATCAGAGAGGCTTTTTATCTCAAAAGGAGTTTTTCAAAGCTCTGCTCACATTCCAGGAGCCTCGTTTGCAGCCCATAGCACCTCTGTATCTTCATTTTTAAAATGTGATCTTCTAGTTCCCTTTTCACAGCCTCATCCAGGAAGGGCAGATCCTGCACAGTGCAAACCACCACATCGTGCTTTTCTGGTCGGTGGGGTGTTGGAGGAGCTGAGGCTGGAACATTCTGATGAGTCTCCTCCACATTGACTGGAAGGCCCAGTTCCTGCTCCAGTTGGGATTCTGAGATGAGGCCCTCCAAGGTCTCCTGGCCTTTGTTGTGGTGCAGAGCTGTCTCCATTTCCCTGGGGTGGACCTCGGGCACCTCTGGAAGTGCAGTGGGAGTACCCAGCTGGTAGTGGGGGGACAGAGACACCTCTGCAGAGGAGCCAGCTTCACAGGCCATGATGGAAGCTAAAGAGTTATTGTTTCCCTCAGGTACCTCACAGTTGAACCTGCGTGAGGAGGAGGAAGAGGAGGGGAAGCTTAAACCCAGCACTCCCAAGCACCCAGGGGCTCTCCCTCCTGCCCTGAAGGAGGCAGCAGGTTGTGTCATTGCTGTGGGGTTCCACTCAGAGGGTGCGCGAAGTCCCCTCCCTGACTGCACAGTGTCCCCCTCTGCCCCAGGAAAAGGGGGTGACGCTACCAGCTCTGTGCCACGGGCCCATGGATTTCCCCATGCTCTCCACAAGCAGTTGCCCCAAGGCATGCCCACGTCCCTGTCCCCATCCCCTCCTCAGTGGCCTTACGTCTCCAGGTATCTTTCTAGGTCCTTGATGGTCGTGTTGAACTGATTGACTGTTTCCCGCACAGCATCCATTTCCGGGCATGTGGGGCAGCTGCAGAGGGGCAGAGGGCAGTGTTAGCGGCACTTCTCTTGGTAGGGGGATGCTGGAGGGAGGTATCATGCTCCAGGGGGGATGGATCCACTTACTCGGTCTTCAAGGACTGTAAAGGCTGCAGGGGGACAAAGACTGCAAACAGAGGAGACGGAGAAAGCGGATGAGTCATCCCCGGATGGGGCAGTGGGTATGTGGGGATGAGGGAGTCTTTGCAGGGCGCCTGCCCTTGCCCAGGGGCAGCTCACCTCTTGCATTCCTCTTGTCGCCTCTGTATTGGCACCCCTCCAATCTCCCTTCCTACAGAAGATGGAAAGCAGTGTGTGAGAGGGGAACGTTCCCCGTCACCTCAGCAGCACCAGCAAAGACCCCGAGCTTGCCAGGGCCAGACCTGTGCCTGCCCTGAGCCTCCTGGCCCAGGCTGGCCAGCATCTTGCTGGCAAATGGCCTCCTGTGCCAGGCTGTCCCCCCCCAGACCATTCCTGGGGCTGTTGTTGGGCGCTGCTGACCCCCACCCTGCTGTCCAGGGCTTGGCTCTTCTCCAGCACTGACTCCTACCTGGGACTTGGTCATGGTCACTACCAGGCAGAAGACAACCAGGGCCACCACTGACCCCAGGAAAGCAGAGTAGATGATGAAGCCCACTGGGCTCATTCCCCAGAGCGTGACAGACATGCCTGTGCTGCTGGCGTGACACACAGCTGTCACCCTTTCAGCAGCTGCGGTGTCTCCAGCACTCAGCTATGGCAACGTTTGTGATGCAAGCGACCCTCCCCGAGCTGAGCTGAATTGAGGGAGGCGACAGTCACCCGAACGCTGGACAATGGCCAGCACAGCTGGACCAAGCTCAGCACAGCTGGGCCACGGCCAGCCCACCCTGTCCCCAGGCCTGGACGTACAAAGCCTCTGGCTGCTCCCCAAAGAGGGATCTCGTCAGATGGGAGCCACCCCTGGGGAAGCGTTACCGAGGGCAGCTGCCTGGCATCAATCCCTGCCCCAGACACGCCATAGCGGTGACAGTCTCCAGCTCCTCACAGTTCTGCCTTGCCTGGCCATGGGCCCCACTGAGCCGCACGCTAGGAAGGGCAAATGTCCCACCCGGCCTCAGCCCGGCCCCTCGCAGTGATGAGGTTTCTCCTCATGTTCAGATGGAATTTCCTGTGTCCCAGTTCGTACCCGTTGCCCCTTGTCCTGTCCCTGGGAACCACTCAAAAGAGTCTGGCCCCATCCTCTGGATACCTGCCCTTTAGAGATCTATAAGCATTGATGAGATCCCCTCTCAGTCTTCTCTTCTCCAGGGTAAACAGACCCAGGTCTTTCAGCCTTTCCTCACAAGAGAGGAGCTCCATCCCCTCGATCATCAGTGTAGCCCTGCGCTGGACTCTCTCCAGGAGTTCCCTGTCCTTCTTGAACTGGGGAGCCCAGAACTGGACACAGTACTGCAGACGTGGCCTCACCAGGGCAGGGCAGGGCAGGGCAGAGCAGAGTGGGAGGATGACCTCCCTCTCCCTGCTGCTGCGCTCTTTTTAATGCGCACCAGGAGACCGCTGGCCTTCTTGGCCACAAGGCCACATTGCTGGCTCATGGTCAACCTGTCCACCAGGACTCCCAGGTCCCTCTGCAGAAGAAGGGCCTTCCCTCTGCCCAGGCGCATTCCCTCAGGGTGACGCCCACTCCTCCCATTGGCTCGCAGCCCCCAGTGAACGCCGCCGATTGGCTGAGCTCTGTGTCCATTGCAGAACTTTCTGGAACCAGCTGTGAGCGGTGCAGGGCAGCCCTGGCCTCCCCTTCAGCAGCTGCCAAGCTCAGCACAGCTGGGCCGCGGCCAGCCCACCCCGTTCCAAGGCCTGGCCCTATGCATGGAGGTACAAAACCTCTGGCCTGTCACTAGGAAGGGCCAAATCCCAGGTCCTGTCCTGCACTGCCCCTTTGGGAGCCCATGAACAGTCTGCTGGCCCTCTTGAGTCCCACTCAGCCTGGCCCCACAACCTGTGTGGTGACCAATGTCCATAGCTGGGCCTATGGAGAGAGGCACATGGTCAATGAGGAGGTGATTGGTAAGAGCCAACATGACTTCACGAAGGACAAATCGTGCTTGATAAATTTGGTGGTTTTCTGTGACAGGGCTACAGTGTTGGTTCATAAGGGGACATCAACTGATACCACCTACTTTGACTTGTGCAAAGTGTTTGATGCTGTTCCACATGACATCCTAGTCTCTAAATTGGAAAAGCAAGGATTTGACGTATGGACCACTTGGTGGATGAGGGACTGGCTATATGTCTGCACTCAAAAGAGTTGTGGTCAATGTTTTGATGTCCAAGTGGAAACCAGTGATGAGTGGCATTCCTCGGGGGTTAGTACTGGGACTAGTGCTCTTCAACATATTTGTTGGTGACATTGACAGTGGGATTGAGTGCACCCTCAGCAAGTTAGCCGATGACATCAAGCTGTGTGGTGCGGTTAACATGCTGGAGGGGAGGGCTGGGATGCCATCCAGAGGGACCTTGACAGGCTTGAGAGGTGCGCCCATGCTAGCCTGACGAATTTCAATGGATCCAAGTGCAAGGTCCTGCACATGGGTTGGGGCAATCCCAAGCAGAAATACAGGCTGGGTGGAGAATGGATTGAGAGCAGCCCTGAGGAGAAGGACTTGGGGGTGTTTGGGAATGAGAAGCTCAACATGAGCCAGCAATGTGTGCTCACAGCACAGAAAGCCAACTGCATCAAAAGCAGCGTGTCTAGCAGGTTGAGGGAGGTGATTCTGTGCCTCTAATCTGCTCTGGTGAGACCCCACCTGGAATCCTGTGCCCAGCTCTGGCCCTCCCTGAGGCCAGTTGCCTGGCATCAATCCCTGCCCCAGACACGCCATAGCGGTGACAGTCTCCAGCTCCTCACAGTCCTGCCATGCCTGGCCATGGGCCCCACTGAGCCGCACACTAGGAAGGGCAAACTTCCCACCTGGCCTCGGCCCATTCCCCTCCCCAAGATGGTGCCTGATGTCTGTGCTAGGGTTTGTGGAGGATTTGAGGAGGTGGTGACAGGGCTCCCTGCCTGCCTGGCTCCCTGGCTGGGTTGGTGAGATGACCCTTGGGTGTAGGCCCTGCCCTTCCACTGTGGGGAGCCCCTTCTGCTCCTTGCTCCTGGTCTACAGGTAGCCACTGGCCCATATGATGTGTTAACTTCACATTCTGTCTCAAAAAGTCGTGCATCTACCCCTGCATGTGTTGGAGAAACAATTTTTCATTAACTGAGGTACTTTTTGGCAAAAGTGTTTGATGTCACGCTATAGCTGTAGAATTTTTAGGTATTTTATTGATAGTTCCCCTTCAGATGTCATTTTGATTATGCAGCTGTTTCACAGCCCCTCCTCAAAGGTGTTTGTAATGGTAGCATCACTTCCCCAGTGATTGTCAGTTGGTGGCAGGATACTTCACCAAACAGTGTATACAACCTATATAATTTCCCTAGGTGCTTGCATGTTGATTATGGAAAGTTTGCTCCTTGTATTCACGACTTGTTATCACCACATTGACTCAAGCCCATGTACTTTGCACACACTTCCATAAAGCAAGAGGTACTTTGACCAAGAAGTACTTCTATCATGGTCAAGATCACGAGGAGGAAGAAGCTGAGCACCAGGATCAGGAACCCCAGGAGATGTAAGTAGGAGACAGAGTGCATGGAGGTGGGCAACAATCTCATTCCCCAGATACCAGACATCCCTGTAACATGCCAGAGCTTCAAGCAGGTGAAGGATAACCTCCTCATTTGTGGAACTAAGGAAGTATTGTTGGTTCAGCTACTGCTTTCACAGCCTCCTCAAATCCTCCACAAACAGCTGTGATTCTTTGTCCCAGTAGTTAAAAGGAGACTGATACCCTGAATCCACATTCTCTGATGAGGAAATCCTGAGCAAGATTCCTGTGTCTCTGAGCAAACAACCATCGTCCAAACTCTTGACAGCTGCCAGCACAGCTAGGAGTAGAGGCAGTCAGCAGAGCTCCTCAGTGGAGCCAGTCTACCACCAGCCCACTCCAGTCCTCAGACATGACACTGTGCAAGCGAATAAAAAACCTGTGGCCTGTCACAAGGAAGGGCAATTTCCTAGTTCCTGGCCTATGCCATAGCCAAAGATGTTTCGTCATCATAAGTATTACTCAGTGGTCAGCGCACTGAAGAGAGTGTGACAGCTCTTGCATGGGCCAACTCTCATGCCTTATGTCTCTGTCACAGTGCAAATCTCTTCATCCTTTTACAGGAAGTAACCTCTCAGATCACTGAAGTGAGCAAAGAGACTAATCACAGCATAGTTTGAAGTTCCAGGAGCCCTGTGGAGACCCTCTAGTCAACTCTTCTTGCTCAAAGTTGGGTCAGCTAGAGGAGGTTTCCCAGGACTTTGTGCAGTCAGGTTTTTGATATATCCAAGGACAGAGACTCCACAACTTCTCTTGGCACTCTCTTCCAGTGTTCACCCACTTGCACATTAAAAATTATTTCATATCTTCAGAGTTTTTCTTTGTTTCGATTTGTGTCCATTATCTCGCTTCCTGTTACTGGCACCACAGAGATGTGTCTTATTTTGTCATCTTAACACACTCCCATCAGGTATTTCAATGCACTGGTAAGACTTCCCATGATTATTTGGAAGTCCAGTTTACATGCATACTTGGAGTCTTAAACTGTAAAAATATTTGTGGCCAAGGACTCCAGTTTTGGTTGAGAATTCTGAAATGCACACATGACAATCTTGCGCTTTGGCAAGGTAACCATTCTGCAGTACACCAACTTGCATTTGGAGTACTGGTGCCATCAGATAAAAAGGGATTTTGAAAGTTTCAGCCTCAATTCATGGGTTCCTGAAATCAGAAGATCAGTTTTGATCTTCCTTAAGTTAGCAATTCTGCTGATACTTTTAGCCATGCCAGCTTTGTGTGATTGTATGTGCCAAAGCATTCTTGAAATGGTTCTCAACCTGGAGCTAAATTTGTTCTTTTGGGCACAAATGTCACAAATGTACTTTCTCACTTCTTCCACATACAACTCCTATATTGGGCAAGAGCTAGCATAACATTTAACAAGAATGCTTGGGCTTCAAGCCTTTTGGGTTTTTGGTTTGTTTTGGTTTGGTTTGGTTTCGTTTCGTTTCGTTTTTTTTTTGCCTTGTCATTCAATACTTCTTCTTTTTCTGACCATGAATGGTTGCATCTTGCCATTCAGTTCAGAAAAACACCACATGTTTCTGACTTGCTACCCATCTTTGGCACAGTCCAGCCTTCTACGGTAAATTTTGCATTCTTGCAAGAGCTCACAAACTGCTGCGCCTTGGGGTTCTTAGTGCAAATTAATTGTTTTTAGTAACCACTTCTGTGACCTGATTTCATTTATCAAAATCTCTTTGTAGAAAAACCTCAGCAAACTGAAAAGCGGCAAAGTGTTATTTCAGGTCAATAATTTACAGCTTTACCCTTTTTCTGTGCCACATCTTAGTTCTCTTCCCCACCCTCGGAGGCGAATGGTAGCTAAACTCCCAGCTCTTCTTCTGTCCTGAAGCAGCGCTTCTGCCATAGTGTTTGTTGGAGAAGTGCTTACATCATTATCTTCAGTCAGTTTTGACCTGAGCTTCCCCAGCTTTCTTGCTTCTGCTACTTTTGTGGCTTTTGTAGGCAGTTTGTGAAATATTCCCTCTTAGGAGTAGTTTTGATGATACAGCTCTGTCACAGGCTGCCCTTGAAGGCATTCCCAATACAGAGTCACACTATCATTGTCACTGAAGCTGCTGATACTCCAGAGAATGGTTTATAGAAAATGCATCATATTTGTTTACCAAAGCGTTGCTCCTTGTCCTCATTGTATGTTAGCATCACGTATGTTACAGGTTGCTACAAGTCGTTGTTAAACAGTGGTTAGAAGTCAGGCATGTGGACTTTGTGTTCACTTCCACAAAACAGTAGATACTTTTGACTTTCTTCAGAAATATGTGGGTCTCTAGCTGAATGAAGATGTGGGGAGATTTTTGTGTAATATATAAGCATAGAGAAGAGCTGGAAGACTCAGGCTGGCTGTGCCTGGCTGGAGAAGAAGAATGGTGCAGAAGTACCGGGGTGCCCATGGTGAAGGCTCCATGCTGTGCCACACTGTGAAGGTATCAGGGATTAAGTCTGAGGTAGCCTGGGGAATCTCTGCAGGATGCTTCGCTGTGCAGCATGAACATCTCCAGAGATCCTCCCATCAGGGAAGACAAGTAAAACTGTTCTGTGAGCAAGTGTCAACCGGTGGTCCTGCTTCCAACACGTGCCCGTGAGCACAGAGCAACAGTGACCATTTCCTGGTGTTTCCTTTCCAAAGCAGGAAGAATGGAGCTATGAATGGGGACAGGTAGCATTTTTAGGCAATGAAGCTAAAGAACTTAGGCTGAGAAAAGAGAAGGCCTCAGACAGGAAGCCATGCAGATTAAACCAATTTCCTGGTCCCTGCCAAATGTCAGTATTTTTCAGGTAATGCAAATGACCAGATAGCCTCCTAATTTAATCTCTTTTGAAGCAGTAACCTAATCTGAAAGTTTTGTGATGCATTAGCAATTTCTTAAGCCACCCAACTGCACTCCATGAACAAGTATTTTATGAGATAGCTGAGATGGAGCATAGAGATCCTCAAGGGACCACTAAATGCTAAACATGTAAGCTGTGACACAAATGCAAGCAGTTAATCCAAAGAGTTATTAATTGAATGTCCAAGTGATGTACTGGCTATGAGAGAGAACTCAGGCAGGATTTATGAATTTTAGGGCAAACATACAATTGGGAATGACAAAATGGAGAAATATATAGATTTTTATTTCTTCTTGGCAAAAACCCCCCATTAAGTTGGATCTATAAACAAAAGTGCATGAAAGCATCAGTTCTAACAGATAAATGACTAAATGTGCTCTGCTCTGGCTTGGTATTGTAGCAACAAAGGAATGACTTCAGAAATTTATTTCAGAACCACAGGAGACTAGACACTTGTCTTTAAACTAGCCTTCCAGGATAGATGTTGCGTGATCCTTGCAGATGTAGGAAGGACATCTTCCCTCTCGTACTATGGAGAAGGTGCCTGGATTGTGCTAGTGTTGTTCCCCTGAAACAGCATCAGCCTGAAGGACCTGCCAGCTGTCTAAACCACATTTAATCTTTAGAATAGCTGTGCCAATCTACTGAGTGTGCCTAGCTGTGATTCAGGCCTGTCGACACTGCTCAGAAATGACAGAACTTTTCAGCCCCTTTCCATAAGGAGCGAAGAATCATAACAGGGCATGGTGGAAACTGCTGAGTAACAGGGAACAAATCTGACATGAGGGTGTCACTCTTCCTACAACACTTCAGTCTCCTTATGTGAATTCTGCACCAACAGGGTTTGAGGGGTGGCACACCAGACTAAAAGGAGTAGAGCTGGGAAACAAGATTTCGCAGGTCTTTTCAGGGGAGATACAGCAGGGTCAGAGTAACATGGAAACATGCTTACTTGTGCAGCGTTAGCCCATCTCCATCTGTTACCTGTGCAACACAGGTATATTTTCCCCTGTTTTCCACAGTAGGAGACACTTCTATTCACCTCCTGGCACAAGACACGATGCTGTCCCACTTCTGCATCTAATATGAATCAAATGTAGAATCACTGTCACTGAAGTATTCAACTAACAAACATTGGAAAATTCAGGTGGGTTGGTGAGATAGCAAATAATAATGTGAACAGAGCTGCTGCCCAAGTTTCTGAAGTGTTTTGGTGTCAAGATCAATGCTAATGCAAAGTAAAGGCTAAGACCACAAATGAGGAGCTACTGCCTCCTGATGTGTCTCTGGGAAGAAGTTAGGTACACCTGGCAACATAACGGAATCTCCATAGGGAAATTCAAGCGCCTCACAATCCTCTTTCTTTACCTAGCGATTACAAGGTGAGATTGATACAGCGAAACTAGGAACAGATTTGCTCTCTGTATTTTGAAAATGATGCTGAAAACCTGGAGAAGGTGCAGAGGAATCATTTGAGGTACAGAAATCATTCAAGAACTGTATACAAGAAACTCAGAGAGTACAAGATTTTAAAGAGTTAAACCTCTGTTTTACAAAGAAAAAGATTGAGGTCAGGATTGTAAACCTAATGAAGGAAAAAATGTTGCATATATATAAGCCAAAAAAAGACAGAACAAGAACCTAGAGCTGCATTGCTGACACCAAAGATTTTGTACTCACAGAGCACCTTTTTCTAAGAGATAGTGAAAAACAGTGATGCTGACTATCAGTGGGCACAGTAGATGGCTGTCCTTGATTTCTGCGAGAGTGAAGTCTTTCTGGAAGACACACTTTGTCAAGCACAGGCTTGTAGTCCGTGTGTGAGAGTGGCTGAGTTAAGTGTAAAAGTCTGGGATATTCCAGAAGCCAAAATGATTGTTCACATAGCCCTTTCTGGTATTAAATTTAGTGTATAATCAGAGATGAATCTATCTAACATTATTTATGAGCTCTGGGTTAACAACATAGATGTGCAACAGCGTGTATCAGTGCAGAGCTTATACTTGGAAAGGTCAGATCCATTTGCAGCGCCTAATGACAGACTTCATTAAGTGTGTCAGCTTTAAGTTTTCACTTTACCTGAGGGATTGTCCTTTTTTCCTTACTCTCTGTTGTACTTATTGCTACGCAGGGAAGAAGAAGATGCTTCAGCCTAACAGAAGGGAGGCTTCAAAGAACAGACTGCTTGTGGGTACCAGAGTCAGTATTTTTAGAAAGAAAGGCTGAGAAATATTTAGATATGATGCTGCAACATGTAGGCAAGGGATAAACTTACAGGCAAATAAGAGTGGATGGGATTGTGCAAATAATCAAGCAGTTGTATACAGCTCTCAATTCTTGTTTGTGTTTTCACAGAATTGTTGGAGTGCTGGTTGCAAGGAATCTCAGAAGGTCTCTAGTGCATCTCAAGCTGAAGGCAGGACTATTGCCAAGATAGGCAAAGCCGTGGCCAGTCTGATTTACATTTCATCTCTAAGGATGAAGACTCCACCATCCCTCTGTATAGGAGAGATGTATTGTTCCTGGACTGTATTATTCTTCTGCTTAAGAGGTTTCCTAGGGCACAATCTGATCTTCCCAAAGTGCAATTTCTCATCATTGCCATCTTGAACCTCAATATTCTCCAGGTTCCTTTTCTGACTTAGTCATAGGATTTTTTTGAGTTAACCTAGTCTTGCTTTCTTCACCAGCGGAGATCAGCGTGCACCTCATTCTTTGCAGTGTTATTGGAGATGTTACAACCTTCCAATATTAAATCATGCTAGACTTGAAATTCTAGCTGTTCTGCCCATGCCATGGGAGAAAGTTGCATCTGCTCATGTGTATGTTGATAAGAGGAATCGGGTCCCCCTCAGCATCCCAGCACACTCACTGAGGAGGATCCACAGACACAACGGAGAGTGAAAGCATGACGAGACTTGTGGTTGGTGTCATCCACTAAGCCACCAGGTGGGATGATCTTGTTGAATGTGACACACACCATTGGTGGATGTGCAAGCCACAGTTCATGCAACAAATGAGTAGTACTGGGGGCAGATGGGACTTCTCTGTGCATACACTTAGGTCTTCTGCTCTGCAGTTCTGCCCATGGAAGTTTTGGGAGTCCTGCCTTGGAACATTGCCTCCTGTGGGCATGGTGAAAGTTGACCTGTTGTGTGGACATTGAGAAGGAAGAGAGGCAGGAGGAGAAAAGAAACAGCTCCAGCTTTCCCTTTGTCAAACTTGTCATGATGTTGCTGCATTGTCTGAGACCCTTAAAGACCGTCGTGGCCTATTCTTGCCTCCATGTCCAGTGATTGTGTCATGCCGGCCTAGGACATGGCCTCCTTAACACCTTAACAGGACAACACGGCAAAGCTGCTTACCAAGTGTGCAGCTTGTGTTAGGCCAACCAGTGTGTAATGGCAGGGTGTGAGGTTTGAAGTGGGGGTTCTTCACAGTTCTATTGCCATTTATATTTCTGCATAATCTGCGACTGGCAACTAAGTTACTGGGTCTTGTAAGGTAGCACAGTGTGGGAAAACAGCAAGGGAAAATGTGGGGGTGTATTTCTGACACCAGTGCTAGGTGGTTAGTTCATTTTAATTTTTGTGTGCAGGGAAATAGAGGGATTTTTTTTGTTGTTCAGGGCTTCTACACTGGCACACACTGAAAATTTCATTTTTGAAAAGGCAGAGACGGGAGCAGCATACCAAAGTTAAAATGACTGATGCTGAAGACTGTAATAACTGAAATAATGGATAAAAAAAAAAATCTCAAAGCCTGAGTGACACCGCGACTTAGTGTTAGAATTGGGGGAAGAACATTTTCTTTGACAAAAGTTATTTTAGATTTTTGCGGACATTTATTTATTTTACCTCAACATTTTTTTTAAGGTGAAAATTAGAGACATTATTTTGTTGGACAATTTTTCTGGTGCGTGTGGAAGGGTGGGGGTGACACAACTGAAAAAAACCTAACTCTAGCTCTCCTTAGGAGAATTTGTCATGGAACTTTTCAGTGGGTAAGAGTTAACCTAATTTATGTAGTTCTTAGGATGATCAGACAGATGGGCAAATATTAGGAAAAGATAAAAATAAATATGTTTGAAATTTTCAACACGTTTGGCCTGACTTACACTCATCTTTGTGCTTGTTGCCTACAAACATCTTGGCAAACAATTTACTAGCAGGAGTGTTTGCTGAAAGAGCAATCTCTAGCGCCGTGCTGCAGAACAGTCAGGGAAACTGCATTTACAGTCAGGCGTATTAGAAAACTTGATTCTGTTCATTAGGTCAGTGGCATCACAGCAGCTAGTAGGTCTGAAATAGGAAATCCTGCACATTTTATCAGTAGGAAAGGACCTAAGACACATTGTGTAGCGCGCTTGGGAAGAGAGCAAGGTGCTGGGCCGCACCTGGAGAGTGTGTGGTCTGCCACAGGCAACAACTCAAAAAAGAAATGAGTTCATGAAGATTATAACCTGTACATTCTAAGATGGAATAAAAGTAGAGAGCTCCTAATTATTCCCATCCACATCGGAATGCAGATAGGTACGCACACATCCCACTTTGCTGAGCAATTCCCATGTGGTCAGGAACTTAAATTTAATTGAAAGTCGGTACATCTTTAAAAAAGCCTGGAAATGAGGCATCCACCAGACAGGCTTCAGTAAAGAAGAGCTGTAGTGGAGAGGCCTATTGCTCAGCTCGTAACCACTCTGGGCAGAGGGAAGTTTCTCCTTGTCTCACTCAACAGCGTTGCTGGTTCAAGTCTGGCCTGGGGTGGTTTGAGGGATGCATGCACAGGAGCTGTGGCCACCTCATGGAAGAAATGCTGGAAATTGGCTAATTCCGCTTCAGTGCCTGGTCTCCTTCTAGCACACATGGCACGAGCACCTGTGTAAAGCAAAAGCAAATTGCGCTGAGACTTCCTACAGCCTCCAGACAAACCTTAGCAAAACACTCCGCTCCCCCCAGCCTCCCAAACAAGTCTGCAGGCATAAGCTGCGTCTTTGTGTGGTCTCTGCCGTCAGGCATGCCTGGTGTCGCTCTGTGGCTGCTTCTTTGAGGAGATACAGACCATTTCCTAGGGAAGCTCCTTGATAATAGCCTTGAGCAGACAAATTCTTATAGGGAAAGAAGTTGCAGGCAAAACAGGTTCGACTCGGGGAATTTCTACTTATTTATTTCCAAACAGCACAAATTTCTGATTACTGATTAGGGTATTGACAAAAAAAAAAAAAAAAAAAAAAAAGACACAAACAAACACCTTTTGTCTTCATTCCCCTGACTCACCCCAAAATCAAACAGTTGTCATCCCCCCTTCCTTGCTTCAATTCCCAGACTTTCACCCCGTGTTACAGTTAGCCTGTCCCAATTTCTGTGGTGGCATAAGAGCATGGGGCCATGTCTGAAACTGTTTCTTGCTGCTGCTTTTTGTTTATTCATTTTCTCTGCCGCCATTTGCTTCTTTAGTTTTTTCTCTACTGCTTTTTGCTTCTCACTCGTTCTCATGGAGCTGTTTCTTAGCGTCCTCATATGGTGTGTGTCACCTATAGCTGCAGTCCCTCAGGGACGTTCCTACAATGGTGTGGGTCCCCCATGGCTGCAGTCCCTCAGGGGTGTCCCCACATCAGTGTGGGTGCTCACAAGCGCAGCCCCTCGGGGTGCACTTACTGCCTTTGCCATGGGGATCTCCCACAGGCATCCATCTCCATCCTCCATCAGCCCCCAGTTTCATTTCTCACTAGGCTGGGTTGTGCTAGAGAAGAGCAAATTGTCTTTTGACAAATCTGTTTAGCCATGGAGGTGCTCCTGGGCTTGGTTTTGCTCTGCCCACAAGGATGGTGTGCCCCTGCGCTGAGCGTGTACCTTCTGTGTGTCCTTCGTTGTATTCCCTGTATTGAGGGCTTTTTTTCTTTTCATGTAGCTTTTAGCAGTGATATATGAGATTTCCAAATAAACACAAACCAGGTCTTGGGACACCTCACAAGGAACTTTATTCACTTCAACAAATGACAGAAAGGAACGTATTTGATAGAAATTCCTGTGTAATGTTTTAACAAAACTGCTTATGAAAGGCACATGACTTTTATTACTGCAATAAACTGCTTAAATAACTCTCTAATACGTTCAGTTTGTAGTTGGAGTTGGGGGAGGTGAGGTAACCTGCAGATTTTAAAATCAACACCTTATCAGCCATTAGAGAAGATAACGTGCGCTGACAGCAGGCATTTCTAGAGGATGCAAGGTCACCTCAGATAGTGGTGCATCAGGTGATTGTAACGCTGCTGCCTTTCCTGCTGAAATGGCCCCAAAGTAATACCTGACTTGCAGTCATGTATAATATACACCTATAGCAGGGTGGACATGCCCTGCTCACAAATGGCTGGAGAAATAGGATGATCTGGGGAACAAATGATATATTTGCAACACTTTTTTGAGAGCTGATTTTCCACAATGAAGTCTCTGGTGTTTAGCGTTTGTTTCACTCCTACCAGGGAGCTTGTGAGAGTAACAAGAGACTGCCAGGAATTTTGTTGTGATAAAATGCTTACTTGATCTTTGCATTAGTGTTAAAATTCCATCTCCCCTCTGCCTGCTGTGCAAACGTATGATATTTTCTACAACTTTCATGGAGAGCTGTAAAAGGAGACAATGAAGTAAGAAATAAGTAATGTACATCTTTTTTTTTTGGAAGTCAGTGTTGCAAACAGTGTATGGAGTGGGTGTAATGACCTTGGAAATGGATTGAGGCCAGATTTTGTGGCTGTCCAACTGAACTGCAAGGGGGAGGCTGTGGGTAGTGGGAAGTGACAAGAAGCTCCAGAGTAGGGATGGCGTGGGACAGTTCAGCAGTGGGTGGAGGCTGGCTTGTTTGAGGAGAAGTCCTCAGGACAAGCTTGTGGCTCTCTGGAATGGGTGTCTGTCCAGGCACTGCCTGGGCTGAAGCATTTCACTTGCAGCCTGAGCGTTTGTCCCGGAGGTACTCATTCAATACCTCTCACAGACACTGCTGGCTTGTTTCAAAGGTACTGAGTGCTCAGAAGCTCCCATAAGACCAAGCTATACATTTGAATCCTCAGGCCACATTTATTATTAATCCTGAGTAGAAAATGGTCCTTTTGCACTGAACCTCTGCTGTATCCTACTGATTCTGCTCAAAATATGTAATCAGAGAATCATAGAATAGTTTGGGTTGGAAGGAACCTTTAAAGGTCATCTAGTCAAACCTCCCTGCAATGAGCAGGGACATCTTCAACTAGATCAGGTTGCTCAGAACCCCGTCCAACCTGACCCTGAATATTTCCAGGGATGGGGCATCTACCACCTCTCTGGGCAACCTGGGCCATTGTTTCACCACCCTCATTGTAAAAAATTTCCTTCCTTATATCGAGTCTAAATCTACCCTTTTTTTGGTTTAAAACCATTATCCCTTGTCCTATCGCAATAGGCCCTGATAAAGAGTCCCTCCCCATCCTTTCTGTAGGCCCCCTTTAGGTACTGGAAGGCCACAATAAGGTCTCCCCGGAGCCTTCTCTTCTCCAGGCTGAACAACCCCAACTGTCTCAACCTGTCCTCATAGGAGAAGTGCTCCAGCCCTATCATCATCTTTGTGTCCCTCCTCTGGACCTGTTCCAACAGGTCCACATGTTTCCTGTGCTGAGGGCTCCAGAGGTCAAGAGCTGGATGCAGTATGGGACACTTATTTAAAATAGCTAAGGCTGGGCTGTGCTGCTACCCTCAGTGACAGCATTTTTGCTTCTAAATAGTTTTTTTCCCACTATAATATTGGTGACACCCCAGCAGCCAGATAACAAGATATGCATCATCTAAAGTGCTGGTCATGTTTCTGGAGTATATGGTCATATTCTGTAGTCTATGTATAGCTTAGAGGCAATGTATGTTTGAGATCTACATATCTTTTGAAAGACTCTCTGGCGATCTGGAGATGTTATGCACATCTATGAAACTGGTGGGCACGTACCTCAGCTAGAACTACTACTAATAAAGCCAGGGTTACTGCTAATAAGTATGCTGTGTGTGTCCTGAACAAGAATTCACTGTTAGCTGTCTTAAAAATAAGAGAGATTTGCCTGCGCCACAGAACTAGTTGAGCTATGGGGTTTATTTACCTTGGTTGAATGTTTCTACCCCTTACACATGAAACACTGGTTCATGCAAACAAACTTATAAACCTGACATGAGATGTGAGGAGCTGTTGTGATGAACAGTGTGGTAGCTGACTGCTTGAGGAATATATCCAGTTCTGTAGTAGATACCATTATGTGAGAGTAAGAAGAGGTGAAGAGAGCTAAAAAAGCAGTAGAAGTGAACTTGCTCAGTCAGAGCATAGCACTGCCTGAAGTCGATTTGTTGTTTATCTGTAGTGCTTGTTCCCTGCCTCTGACAGTGCAGCGGTTGCACTGCTGTTGGGACAAATCTCACTGTGTTTCTGAGTCCCAGACTTCTCTCCAGAGGAACATGGAGCTTTATCCTCCCAGGCCTAGTATAAATTCCAGTGTGGTTAGAGTTACATGCAATGCCAAACATTAAATTAGCAGAGAAACAGGAAGCTAAGCGAAGAACTGACTGCCAGCTTCTGAATTTGAGGAGCATAAGAATGTAGAAAGGCACAAAAAGACAGAACCAACCGGAGAACACCAGTTTCCACTTCTGAAACCTCCTAGAGTGATGAGCCAGACTCCTCTTTGGTTGTGCTGCCTTCCCCATTGTGAAGGCAGCTGCTCCAAGGATCCCCTAGAATGTCTCTAGAGGCCTGTTTGAGAGAGATTTTCTGCAGAAAACTTCATCACTGAAGGAAGGCTTGGCAGTACTATGCTGAGACCCAACCAGATGATTTGAAAACCTCCTTGCATTGGGTTAGATGTTTAGACCATCCTCTGCCGTAGTCTAAACTCAATACTGTATGCTGTGCCCTATGAGTCAAGCAGCTGGATATTCACAATTTTCATAGAGTAATAATTGCAGAGGCTAATAAATCTCATCACTCAGAATGTCTTTGGAAGAGTCCTGTCTTCTTTCTCTCTGACTGTTTTTTCCTGTCTGCTCTGACCAGCATAAACAAACCCCTTCTCTATTTTGTATTTACACAGTCAGTTGCTCAGAGATGCTTATCTTGGTCCCTTCTGCATGCAGGCTGCCACTCAGCCGCGACATCATCGTGACTCGGAAGGCTTGCGGTGGACTCCTGAGGAAGACGAAGAAGACTTGCAGTGGACTTCTGAGGAAGCTGCTGCAAAGTACATGAAAGGAGGCTAAAGTCAGCTCTTAAGATTAAGATCAACGGTTTCTCAACATTTCAAAACATACTTATTAAGTGAATACGCACATTGCTTGTCTAGGCTGGTTTCTGGGAATGGGGTGCGATGCTTTTTCCCTTATCTGCCTAGATTTTCCTGCATAGACAGTGTGTCTGTCTTCAGTCAGAAGAAAGTGGCAGGTTATTTAACATGCATCTAAAAGTGCAACACCCATCCGTGATTCAAATTGGATAATAGGCCATAACACTCAGGGTTACAGAGAGGTCAAAAGGAGAGCTGTTGTTCAAAAAGGGGAGGTTTAATGCAATTTTTAACCATTATATTCACTGAAAGACGATGATGGTAGTCTACAGGACAAACGATTAAAGACCTCCTGAATTGTTAATCGGTTATAAAGGAGTTGAACTTTATCTGACCTTTCCACCAGGAGCTAAAATCAGTCAGATTTGCTGACTACATGCTCCTTTTTGCAGCCCTTATTGAGAGAAAGCAGAATTAAGGATCATCTCAACGTGGATAGCATGCAGAATTTGGTACTCTTGACTGCTTCAAAGCGTAATTTTATATTTCCCCTTAGAAAATCAAACTGATATTACCAAAATAAAAGAAGAAAAAGAAAAAGAAAGGATCTTCATGCTGCCTAGAGTATTAAAAATAAAATCTCAGGCATGTATTTAAAGCAAACTAACCTTCAGAAACCACTAGGGTTGATATTTGCTAGAATATCTGCCATTGAAATGTGAATCAGCTCTTTCAAGTACCTCCAGTTCAGTGCATTTTTGCATAGCTATATCCTTATTAATGGTATTCTCTTCGCATTAAAAGGAAACCCGCAAGCGGACACTCACACACAGACACGCATGGAAATGTTTAACGTCTTCCAGCAAAACCTGGGGATGTGGTAAAACTTATGAGGCAGGATAAATCTGGCTGAAAGTAAATACCACCGGTATGGGTGTTTATATCAGAACTAATCACCCTGGAGAGAAACAGGCGTTGCTGGTCTGTGATTCATCTCCTGCTAAAGTAGATGTCTGAAATGGGTCAGATATTTATTTCTGTCGTTATTTTCAAAGGCTGCCCTTGGTGCCTAGCTCAGAAAGAGAGATCTGTATAGTAGACATCTAAGGATGGGTGAGATGAGCATGAGTCATCAGCGTGTCCTTGCAGTGAAGGCAGCTACCTGCATCCTGAGCTGTGTTAGAAAGAGCTCAGCAGCAGGTCCAGGGAGGTGGTTATTGACTGAGCTTTGAGCAGGTGATTGAACTAGATGACCTCCCCAAGTTGTTTCCAACCTGAATCACCTTGTCAACCTGTTCTTCTCTATTCAGCACTTGTGATACTGCATCTGGAGTACCGTGTCCTGTT
This sequence comes from Fratercula arctica, assembly GCA_947846985.1. Taxonomy (NCBI): domain Eukaryota; kingdom Metazoa; phylum Chordata; class Aves; order Charadriiformes; family Alcidae; genus Fratercula; species Fratercula arctica. The sequence goes on from CANTUZ010000003.1 coordinate 114,258,075, forward strand.
CTGGGCTTCCCATTCCACAAAGGCTTTGATGAACAAGAGCGAGTCCACCAAAGGCCACCGAGATAGTCAGTGGGCTGGACCACGGGGCTGGACCACAGGGCTGTAGGATATGTTGGATGGCTCAAAGAGGCTGAAAGAAGTGGGTTTGTTCAGACTTAAGTAGAGAAAGATAATGAGGAATCCTGCAACTTTCTTCAACTGTCTGTGGGAGGAGATAGGGAAGACATAGTCAGACTCTTCTTAAAGGTGCCCAGTGAAATGATGACAGGCAACAGACAAAAGCTGGAACATGAGAAATTCCAATTAGCTAGAAGGGATTTTTTTTTCACCCTGTGGGTGGTCAAACACTGACACAGGTTGCCCGGAGAGGTTGGAGACATTCAAACCTCAAATGGACAAAGTGTCAAGTGATGTGTCTAGGTTTGCCTTGCTTGGAGCAGGCAGATGGATGAGATGACCAGCAGATATCCCTTCCAATCTGTGTTATTCTATAAATCATACTATACAGATACGTTTTTGGGATAAGGCTGGTCCTTGGTAGAATCTAGGTTGTTGCTTTCTCTTCCCAACTTTTATTTTTTTATCTGTAGTCTTCTCTGGATATATTCAAAACCCACCTGGATGTGTTCCTGTCCAGCCTGCTCTAGGTGAACCTACTTTGGCAGTGGGTTGGACTAGATGATCTCCAAAGGTCCCTTCCAACCCCTACAATTCTGTGATTCTGTGATCTTTGTTGAGCTTATACCCTTCTGTTTCCTAGTCTATCAGATGATACTAGGCCATGATTGTCTCTTTTTTGTCGATTTTTGAAGGGTGCATGCTCAAAGCTGCTTCCATGCCTAAACACACTTCCTTTAAACATGCCTAGTTTGCACATCCAGTGGAGCTGCCCCAAACTCCCTGTATATTCAAGGAAAGGCATCATAGGTACAAATCATGCAGCTGATTTTCAGATTTTTAGATGCCAATGTTGGTCCTTCCGTATTCAAAAAGCCCTCCAAAAAAGATGTTTAACCCAGATCATCCCAGTGATTTTGTTACAGAGCAGCCTCAGTTACATTGGCATAATCAAGGAGGCTGTGATGTATGGGGTGAGTGTAAGGGAAATGGGAAAGCAAGACATGCTATTTTACCACCAATACCAACGTCTCATGGTATTCAAATATCTGTTCTGGTCTCCTGATTTGGAAACAATGATTCATTTACCCTTGATACTTCTATCTAAAACGAAGCTACCAAAAGGAGGCAGTTGGACACAAAATCCCAGCCAGCTTGACCATATCTGAGGTTTGAAGCGACAAAACCACCATTCTGCTGCATGCACAGGGCATTCCCACCACACGCTATCAGCCAAGCAGGTCCCTGTTTCATGTTCGCTATCTAAACTTGCCGGCTCCTAATGGCAACCAGTCAACACTCAAAATGCAAAGTATTTTAAAGCTGCTAAGGAAATGTTCCCCTTTTTAATTTACATGCTGTCACACATTTAGAAAGGGCAGAACACAGTAATAAAGTCATGAGCCTCATTGCTTGCCCCAGCTGAATGCGACTGAGAGGTCCAGAGGCTTACGGGCAGGTTGATTTTGGAGATGAAGACAGTCTAAACATAGTTCTATACCGTGGGATAAGGCAGCAGTTCAAGTTCCAGTTTTATCACTTGTTGTTTCTCTTATCAGTCCCATGTGTTTAGTGTTTTGCTTAAAGTCCAAATTTCTGTAAACAAGCAATGAGTTGGGAGCCTAGTTTAGTTGTTCTAAAAAAAAAAAAAAAAGCAAGCTGTGCTTTTCTGGATATTGCAAAAGGATAACTTAAATGTGATCAAAGAGCTCAATTCCCACTAAATTTTCTTTCCTTTAGTACAGGATTTGCTCTCTCTCTCTTTCTCAGCTTAATATTTTTTTCCTAACTTTTGAAATCTTTATACATCAACTTGATAAATGGCATGACCAAACTCAGAGGCCTCAAAAACCAAATGCCAAAACCCAAATAACTAAAAGGTATCTTAAAAAAAATAATTAGAATTTTCAATGTTTTATTTAGATTATGATTTTCATATTAATGAGGATATAGTGTATTTGAGGACTGACTCATGTGTGCTGGTAGTTTAGAATTAATTCCTACATTCTGAAGCAGCAGAGCTCTGAGTAAATTGTGGCACTTTCATTAGTGAATTTCACATTACCAGGGTTTTGCAATCTTCATTTCATAACAAAGACAGGAAAAACAAAACAAGTCCTGAAGCATCTGAAACAAGAAAAAACAAATGACTCTCTGCAAAAGTGTTATTTCCCTGTCCTCCCAGGAAGGCTGTTACCCATACTTAAAAGAGCATGGCACAAAGTAAAGAAATAAGGACATTAAACTGTATGTATGGTATCTCGCTTTGTTTATGACAAGTGAAGAACATGATGAGACCTGCAGCCACCTTTCTTTTCTTTTATCCTACAGGCTTTTCCTGGAGCAGCAAGCCGTCCTGTTGTACGGACATAGCTTCCGTGCTTCAGAAGATATCACAGGGGTGCAGGGAAAACAGAGTGGAAGCCATGCATGAGAGGCATGTGAGCACAGGGACCGTGGCAAGGTAGAGAAGCAAAATCCCTACATGAAACAACAGAGGGGCTGCGAGGCCAGGGCTACAAGGAGAACTTGAGTTTGAGTGTTCTGCCATCCAAAACCACCCTGGCAGGGCTCGGCAGAAGGAAGCCGTTATCTGTTATCTGCTGTCGCTAGAACATTTCCTGCTGGTACTTAGTCTATGTTAGTCAATACCATAACCTTCTCGCTTGCTGCTCAGTCCTTCGGTCTGCTGGTGATAGCACCTGGTGCCATGCGAGAGCCCTGTGGTGTCTGGGCACACTGTGCTTTGACCTGGAGTCAGCTACCTTTAGCCCTGTGATTGCCATTTATAGCTCTGAGCTTCCTCATCTCATGGATTCTCCTCAGCTCAGCCAAGAAACTGCAACGAATGTCCCCCCCGCTTCTGGGAGAAGAGGAGGCCGTTAAGGGGTCATTCAAGCAAGGGCTTTGTCGCTTACTGCAAGCTGAGCCATTCTTGAAGCATTTCTGACAAAAGCTGGAGCTTCAGTGGGTGACACCTTCATGGCTGTAACAGTGAAACAACCAGGCCCTTAACACCCTCTTGGAAAATTGCCTTTGGCATGTAGCAGAAAAAGGTTTTTAAAGAGGTGGATATAACAGAAAGGATTAAACACGGAGTTCATGCAATTCACCCACTTTGTGCCATGATCCCCTGTGTTCAAGTTCCAGCCTGGATTGCAGTTGCTGACACCTGCTGAGGTTGGGCGTTCTCATAAAATTTTCAGGCTGGCACTGAGTGGTACAAATAGGTGGATAAAATTTTGCATGCAGGTCCTGGTTATGTAAATTACAGAAATTTAATCAGTTGTTGTTCAGACTCTGCTTCTAGGAAGGAAGAGAGGTAAGTAAGAGCCTTTCTGTAACAGTCAGAATAATGGGTCAAATTTGATCTGGTGTGATGCTATTGTCTAGCTGGGATAGGACTTGAGTCTCCTGTTTTAGGGTCTCTAAGGTTTAATGAGGTCATAGCTTAGTCACTGTGGGAAGGATGCAATGAGAAGTAAGAGCTGGAGCACTTGATATGTAGCCATCAAAAAAGAGTAGAGAATAGTTCTTTGGAGGAAAAGAGTATATTCTTATATTAAAGCTTCCACTGCTCACTTGCTCTGTTACTGGACAAAAAAATCTGCAAGGCAGAAACCATTTGCCAGCACATTACTAAGTCTGAAGCTCACCTGGATTACTCAACATGTCCACATCAAATCTTATCTTCAGAGTCAGGGCAGACGTCAAGGATATAATCAGAAGGACCTTATCCCCTGCCTATCACAAGCTTTAAGCAGAGGCTAAGCTCTCTGCCTGCATGCCCAGACATAGATCTGGCATCTAACCACATGGTTGTTTTCTTCTTGGAGGAAGGGAATTACGTATGGCATAATGTATATGGCATAGCTGACTGATGTTGCCCATGATCTTGCAAGACTCTACTGTGTGATTAAAGTAAGAAAAGTCTTGCTGTTTCCATGTCCTCCTAATAATACAAAGGATATTAACTTGACTAGCAAACTGCCCAATAAATTCTAAAAATCTTCTCTAATGTAAGGACAGTGAGGTGTCATGATGGTTCCTTGCACTGAGAGAGAAACACATCTGAGCCCGTAGAAAGAAACCTGCTGCAGCTGTCCTGTTGGACTTGAGTCTGGTCCACAGATGGAGATAAGGAAACCTTGCAAATACTTCTGGTTTGTCAGGCTGCCCAGGTCACTGCTCACATAAAAAGCTGGTTTTGTCTCCTATGCTACCAAAGACCAGAAATTTATGAGAGTTATTCCAATTCAGGTCTAAAACCTGAGTACTGCATCTTGGAGACCTTGTAACAATCTAGTTTCTCACTTTCTAGCACAAACTAGAAAAATGAAAACCACAGCAACAGCAGCAAAACTCCACATCCCTGGAGCGGATTGTGTTGGTATAAACTGACATGGAATCTGGCTTACATGGATCCTGCTGAAAGGAAAGAAAGAGGGCTCCCCATCCATCCATCCATCCATCCATCCATCCATCCATCCATCCATCCATCCATCCATCCATCCAAAGGATTTGTCCCTCTTTCCTTCTTTCAGCCCCATGTCCCAAGCAACATTTCATTCGGAAGACCTAAGTCACCGCCTGAGCTAAGGACGGTTTGCAGCTTCCAGGGCTAGGTTCATGGACGTTTGTGTGTGATTGCTTTAGAAAATTGGATGCATTTTTCTGAGCTGTTTTTAGTCAGAGACCAAGAAGCTATTTATTACTTTGGAGAGATGTTGGACATTTTCCAGCTCTCAGGAAAAACTTTATTCACTTTTGGTTGTCACATACTAAGAAAAAAAAGAAAAAAGAGTTCTTTCCCTTGGCAAACTGTGAACACTTAAATGGAATAGCCCTGGGTTTTGCAAGGGTAATGCTTGCTGAAGGAAAAGAACAGCCCTCTGGTTTCACTTAGCAAACTATGAGCTTTGTGCAATATCGTGACCTCTGTTGAAAAGACAGTTGATTAATTAGACTATATATTCTGGAACAGTCTTTATGGATTTAAAGCTTACTCATATATGTATGTACAGTGCTTGGAGAGCACCAGGTGATAATGCATCACTAACGGAAGAACTATAGCTCCTAGGAAAAAAAGGGTGTCCCCGAGCATTACAAATTTTACTGCCACCTGAAAGCAGACTGCCTGTCCTACTTGCTAAATTCCTAGGTAAGAGCCACAGCTTTTCTGCTTGATCAGGAACTTGTTCCCATAGGATTTGAAGGAGCAGGAAAAGTTCAACTGCACTTGGTTGCTCCAGTCCTCCTTCATCTGGGCAAATGGTTCCTTTGCTTGTCCCTTTGTCCCTCCAATAATCAGCCTGAAAGAAGGATTCACCCTAGTGCTGTACCCTTCCCATTCCCTGTGAGAGCACATGCGAAGGGTACAGAATGGATGGAAGAAGAGCAGACCCTCCCAAGCTGCTTCTCTTCTTGATGAACGCACATTGTGGTACAGAAATGATTCAGGACTGGAGTAAAATTAAAGACTAAGCAATGATCAGGCAGTCTTTGGGGTAATGAAGACCTTTTTCTACTGCAGCCACTGACTGCAGGTTGAGGTTTAGGCAAGGTTGAGATGGCCTTCAAGTTGGTACCTAGAGCTTCTTATTGCCAAGTTCCAGACCATCAAAGATATCTAGACCACAGGAAACATCAGACTCAGGGGCTTTGGAGTTTGGACTGATTGCACATGGCCCTTGGCTGAAGTGGGATACATCCTTCACTCTATGTGATAGTCATTCCTGATGTTGATAGTGACACCATAAGGGACAGAGTTAGTGGAATATCTTGATAATGATATCTCTCTCTCTTTTTTTTCTTTTTTTTTCTTTTTTTTAAATTTTGCTTTTATGTGAGCATGAACTCTTCAGAATTGTGCCCTCCTTTTTGCTTTTACATGGCTATCAGTTACACCTAGACCTTATAATGCCAAGCACATAGTACTGATGATGGTGTGTAGAGTTGGGTAGAAAAAAACATAAAGCAGCTGCTATCTGTGAGAAGGGGAAACATTAATCCCTAGAAATCTTGGGAAACACCCAGACCTCTATAAAGTCAGGGGATATGAGCAAAATACAGAAATTTCCTGCTGAAATGAAAGAGAAAAAGGCATTTTGGATGATGGATAATTCTGTAGGACTAACATTCACCAAAAACATTTCCTTCATTGATTTGTACCAGGAGTCATGATGTGAAATTTTCATTTTTCAACACAATTAATGCAGTATGAATCTAGGTGAATAAACAGGGTTAAAATTCTGCTTTTTCTCAAATCAAAGACAAAATTTCTTTGAGATCAGATGGGGCTAGGATTTTTGCCTGGGAATACAGTTTATGCTGTCAACAGCCAACAGCCAAGCAAACTGTAAGAAAACATAAACAGCTAGGCTGTTGTCTAGGCTTTTCCTAGGTAACAAGATATTTGATCTCATCACTTCGTGCTACTGTTGGCACTTTTGTATTGAAAAACAATAAAATGTAGCCAGATGGGGCCATTAGTTTAGGAGAAATACAGCAAGGATTCTGTAAATATGCTTTGGATTTGCCTTGACTGAATTACAGCTACTTGTATTCCCTCTGTAAGAATATTTGGCAAAAAGAGTTAACTGTGGAATTGTTTACTGACTTTTAAGCAATGATTACAAATCACGCACATAAAGTGACTTTTTGAGCTCATAATCATGAATCTGGCACAGGAAGTATGAACCTGAGGATGACTATTATCCAGTCATAGATCACAAATGTGCTGTTTGTGTCCCCAGTCTGAGATCGTATTTATCAAAATAAAATATTTGTGGAGAAAATACATGAAATAATAATAACAATAAAAATTATATTTTTTGAAGGCCACAAGCAGTTTCTTTCTGCCCCCCAAATTCCCGGAAGTATTTTGCCAAATCCACATCTTGCTCACTTGTATGGAAAGTTGAACTATGATTTCCTGTATTCCAATGCAAAGTCACAGTGCTGCTCAGCTTCTGAAACCCAATAATCTTAGATCTCTGTATGAACTGTTGATTTCCGTGATTTAGCGTTTGCCTGAGATTGAACACTGATGCTCTCAGTAAACTGTTGCAGCAGGGTTTATCTCTTTTTGCAGTGCCTGCGCATTTATCAGGCAGCTGTCAGTACGCACAAAGGGAATTCACAGGCCTACAGATAAACACAGGATCACAGAAAATAAAAGAACGTATCCATGCTGGTGCACACTCTTCTCTGCACTGCAGCGTGGCTCTGCAGGTAGCTACATCCCTGTTTGATAAAGCACCTCCATGTTTATATGTTATGGATTTCGGTGGAATTTAACAGAGAAGTTAAGTCCGGTTGCTGAATCAGGAGTATTTAAATGATTGCATCTATACTATTAACTGCTTGGTAGCTCATCTTTTAGTGCTAATGGACAAATATGAGATGGTCTTTTTGTTTTAATGTTTTCTGTTTCAGAAGTGATGGTAAGATATGCACGGAAATGCACCTCTCCAACAAATTTAACTTACTTCCTTGAAATAATTGAACTCCTAAAAATAGAAAAGGAAATTCTCAATATAGTTATAGACCAAAGACACAGAATAAAACTACAGACTTAGAGTGGGTGGTTCCATCTTCCTAAAATATTTAACAGTATGAAAGAGAATTTTGACTGTAAACATTTACATTAACAGTTAGCAATTTCCAAAACCCGCACACTTATGGTGACTTGCACAGACTCCTAGAGCCCTGATTCCACCTTGGGACAGAGACAGAGAGGAGCAGATAGTTTGGTCAACATCACATAGACCATCCATAGCTCAGCCTAGATTTGAAGCCACATTTTCAAATGGTCATTTCCATTTCCAATGGCCAATCCATCTTACCAGCCCAGAGTCCTTGCACTGTGCCATCAGCCCCAGCAGCAGGAAGGTAGGAGCTGCTGAGATGTTTTATGAGTCTGGGGGCTACCCCTAGCTGATACCTGCCTTTTCCCTGTGGTGACCATAACCAGAATGGCTTGGCAGCAGAAGCCCCCTCTCTTGAATGATAGAGAACAGAACAAACAAACCTTCCATTTTCAGACCCATTATCTGTGAGGGACTTGCCTGTTTGGGAGGTAATTTCTCAGCAGCAACGCTTGGTAGGCTGTTGACCTGTTGCGCAGAAGGCGGTAGCAAGAGAAGGTTGCAGAAGGTTGTAGCAAGAGACTTGCTCTTGCTGGGTGCAGGAGGAGGGACAAAAGAAAAACGAGCAAGGTGAGAGTGGGGATGGCACATTTTCCCACTGCTAAACCCTGCCTGCCTGCAAGGGGCTGGTGCAGGCAGACGCCCTTTCCACCCTGGTATAATTTATATTGTGTATTTTGATTAGTGCAATTTTTTCCAGTTGGTGAATCGAAAGCTTTTGCTTTCAAAAGTCATAGAAGTTGTGCTATCTGAGTTTTAAGTACAGAAGATACTTATTTCATTCATTCAGTTAACGGCAGTGTTTGTCCTACATAAATGGCTGCAGTACGGACGGAGAGGAGCTTCTGTGAGGGTCTATGCGGAAGACAAGCAATTACTGAGAGACAGGCTATCCCTCTGCTCTGGCATGTTGCAACTCACTGTCATGCCACAATGGTATTTTAGACAATTACAGCACAGGACTGTACATTTTTGCACATATATATTTGCTCGACAAAACGAGCCTTTATTCACACATGATGGGTAATTTCTTGTCCAAGCGTCTCACACAACTGCACGCACGCTGGGAGCAGGCAGAAGAGGCACAGAGGCCCTTGCCTGAAAACGAGGGATCCCAGAAACATGCTGAATGAATTTCTGCAGTACACGCTGCCCTGTAATTGTACTCCCAGCAGCGTGTGTGTGGAGTTCCTGAAAAAGCTCTTGGGAGGGAGGGGAGGAAGAATAAAACAATATCAAAGAAGAGCCGTGTGGTGTTGATCAGCTTGGAAAGCCATCTTGCTAATTGCTTACAGGATGCATTCCAGGTTACTGCAAGCCAAGAGGCTGCAGGGTTTGTTGGGCTGAACTGAAAATTACAGTGCTTTCTCCTGTCCTTGTCTGTCTTGACTGATGGGAGTCTCACATTCCCTTGGGCACTTGCAGGAATTAGGATCTGGTGTGTACCACTGCAGGGCGTGCTGCTGGTTGGGCTTTGATCAGAGTTCAGCCTTTGTTGTTGAAAGGAGATATTTCATCTCAGCAGATTTAAAACGGAGATGGCCTGTTGAAGGCTGTTGCCACAGGACTTGTCTCCCCTCCCATTCCTCCAACAAAAGACGAACAAAAGCAAATGACCAGCCAAATTATGTTTTGTTTCCATGGAGCAGACTGTTACGAGTCACTCGTATATTCGTTATTACCAAGTCTGAAAGGCATCACGCTGGGCTGATTTCAGAGCAGTTCCCTATTAGCAGTACTTTTTAATGTGAGTATCAAAGTCGACTTTCAATTACCATCCATGACCTTAGAAAAGTACTTAGCATTGTACATCTGAAGTTCATGCTACTAAGCCTGGTAACTGAAGCGAGCCCAGTAAATATTCCAGAATGAATAGCGAGAACCTGCCTGCCCTTCTGTGTAAATCACCCCGTACGTATGCTCTGTGCTGAATGCTTTCTTCTGTCACCAGTGCAGTTTGGCTTGGTCCACAGCCTGCTCCTCGCTAGCACATGCTGGACTGATGGATGTTGAAGCATTTCAGATTCTTTCATGGCAGATGAACCAGGTCCAAGGTTTAGATGTCCATGAAGGAAGAAAAGCACCAACTGGCCTTGTTCTGCAGTGCTGGATGGAGATGAGGTGCAATGGCAGGTAGCAGAGAGGAGGCCAGCTACAACTGACTCACTTTGTTCAGTCAGTGCTGTCTGTAACCGGGGATCATGCCACCCTGCAGGTTGTGAGGTATAATTCTGGTGCAGCAAGGCTAAAACCAAAGTGGTGGTATAGATCTGGGAGATCCCAGACGTTTCACCAGGTCAGAGGAACGTCAGTTCTGAGTATCGGTGCTCATCATGGGATCTGAACACTCTCATCTTCACCCTGAAAGCTCTTTCTCACAGCACATCTCAGTTTTCTTAGGCAGTAGGAACTATTTGTGAAATTGCTTCTTACTGTCCCTTGAGTGGTTCCTACCCTTTCTGCCTCCTCTTGAAAATCATTGTCCTCAAATTAAGCTCATTAGTGTGGGAGTGGATGGAATTTGTGCCTTCTTGGATGCCCCTGGCATGCCACACACCCATGTGATTTCAGTCCCATTGCTGTTGTCTCTGGTGTTCCTGGGAACTTCCCTGACCACCTCTTCAGGTTGACAGGGCAGATGCTACAGTTGGGGTATAATGGATTAATCATATTGAATAAATGATTTAGCTGTTGATCTGACACATAGTGACAGACTCGAGAAATAACTCTTCATTTCATCAGGTAGCCAGACACTTTGATGGATGGGGACTACAAGGTAATTCACTGAGGTTAATGAACTGTTATGCCAGAGGTTGACAAAATGAAGACTTCACCAGTTAAACTGGGTCCCAGTGATACTTACGTTTGGTGCCAAGTGGGAGCTGGAGCCATTACAGCAGACTCTTGGTAGCTCCCAGAGGGTGCAGGTGTGAGCAGTCCATAGCTTAATAGGTCACTGATTGGTATTTACCCCTTTCCTCCTGTTCCTTGAGTGCTGCTGAGCCTTACTGAAATTCTGGGCAAGATGGGGATCTCTAGCAGATAACACAGTCACATAACTACAGATGGGTAAAAGCTGAGAGCATGAGACAGCCTCGTCCTGTTATTTGGGATACAACAGACAAGGGCTGTTCCAGATCCATGAGGAAAGCGTTAGCCCTAACCAGAGGTTTCTCACTAACAAGCGCTCAGATCTAGTGGCAGTAACTAAGCACTGGGTGTGAGTGTCACACCCAGACCATTCCTTGGAGACACTAAGGGGACCTCAGATGGCAGCCAACCTCAGTTAGCCCCACCAAAATGGGTTTCTATTTTGCAAAAGAGATAGCAAGCCTGGCCTGACCCTCACACCCCGTCATTAAAATTCCTTGGGAACTCCAGCCCAGCCGGAGGCAGATTCCAAGTCCTGAGGGTGAGGTCATGTCTGCAATGAGCCCATGACAATAATTGTCATTATTTGGCCCTATTTATTCTCTGAAGTCACACTAACATTGCTGCAGAATGGGGCCACGGGCAATAGAGAGGGCCATCCAGTTGTGATTTTATGGTTTTATTAACTTGAAGTTGTTAATCTGTTGTTTCCAGTTGCTTTGGTCCAGCACAATGGCAATGTGCCGTGGATTGCTGAGCTCTAGTTTATCAGTACTAATAAATAAAAAAAGCTGTCTCTTTAAATAAATGTAAAGAAGAGCTGAAGCGTGCTTGCATTCAGCACATCCTGGGAGCGTGTGTTGGTACAGTTTGCAGTTGGCTTTCGCAGTATTGCTGTCCTTCCACGTTTTCCTTCCAGGAAGACTGTAAATTGTTTTCTTCAATAGACAGGGATTTGAAAAGTACCTGGCCAGGATTTTTCAGAGGTCAGCTGAGTTTTGGTGTGCTTGAATCCGGGTTGGAGGCAGAACAGGTTTAGGGCTTAGGCCTGGCTCTAGCATAAGCACTTTCTTTGTTTTTCTGCCTCTGTTCTCTCCCAGGTGAATTTGTTTTTCTTCTTCATTGTTTGCTGTGTTCTACAAGAACTGTTATTCCATCTAAATAAACCTGTGTGCTCCTGCTTAACCTGAGTAATGGGAGATTAACAATGGGGCATATCCAGGAAATGTGCTGCATTTTTTAGCATTCATGCACTTTCTGTTGAAGTTTGGAGTTTCCGCATCAGCCGTGCCTGGACCTCAAGAGTGCTCTGCCCTCTGAGTTGGGTTTTCCTTATTCATTACCTTCTCTGTCCTGCAGGGGAGGAATGAAATTTTAAAGATTACTCATTTACAGTTTCTGTAGGGACAACATCCTTGTTGCTTTCCTGTGTGCTTCCTTTCTCTAGCAGACAACATTCCTTAAAGGAAGTGGTTGAGTCATCTGTCTACATGTGGCCATAGGACTATTATGGGTGACAATTCTTTACTTTTTTACACTAAAAATTTACAAAGGTTTGTTTTCAGAATGCCTCTCTAATACAGTACTGAAGCACAGGGGAAGCAATTTGGGGCAAGAGTAAGTTAATAAGAACTTATCATTAGGAGATGAAACCTAAACAGGAAATATAATTAAGGCAGTATTATGCAGCCTAGATCTTTATCCAGTCATTTCTGCCAGTTTGTTTATGTTCTTCAGAGTTTAAAAAAAAAAAAAAAAGTATTCTACTTCTTTCAGCACCTTTCTGTTGCCAGTAACCACACTGGACATTTAAAACAATGCCAGAGAAAAGCAGAATTAGTTCCAGGTAGTCTGTGCAGTGAGTCTGGTTTAAGGGAGAGCAGGAGAATGGGCATCTCTCTCTGCAGACACTGACTTCTTTGCTTGTCAGTTAGTCAAGTGAGGAAGTGGTTTAAACCAGTTTGATGACTTAAAAATTAATATTCTTTCATGATATATAAAGGTCTGCCTCCCCAATCTATTGTGCTGGCATTATCAAGAAACACTAATGAGGAATTAAGAAAAGCTTTTTAACATAGATCATAGCACTCATCCTGGTGCGTTCTACGCAATTCCCAGCTGCTGCGTGGTTACTCAGTGTCCAGCTTTTTGTACCGAAAAAGAAATTTATTGCTTTCTTGCTTTACTCATTCCCCTTTCACATAATGGTCCTTGAGCTGACTCTGAAGATAAATCCTTCTTAAGCCTTTAAACGTAAATCAGAGTTCAGGGATGATGCGCACTCAGAAGATGTCAGCTGTCTATAGCTAGTGTTAGCAGCCTTAACAGCTTGCTGCAAATTCAGAGAAAGCCTCTTTCTTTGCTTTCGACGGCAAATTCTTTCCCTGGGTCACTACAGATCCATGGAAACAGTGCGTATGATGCACTAAGAGTTAAAGTTTTTAATCTAATTTTATGTGAGTCTCTGCTTTGTAGCTATCCTTTGTCTGACAATTACTGTGTAATGCACAGGCAGTAATTGCACTGCCATTTGTTTCACTGAATTCATTAGCGTGTGTGATTCTCATCTGATAAAATACATGTCTTGTGCAAAACATTTAGCAGTAGACATGGCCTGAGCCTTGACTCCTATGTGTGGTCTGCATTTCAAATTCCTGAAGATTTGTTGCCGTTTAGTTCAGGGCTTGGATTCACACTTACCTTTACCCAAGAGAAAAAAGGGGGCTTAGTTTGACCAGTCTCACAACTTGGGTGCATGTTTGGCAGCAGTGCCCATGGATGTAGATGTGCCCAGACATCTAGAAGGGAGCAGAGCGTCAACACGAGCAAGTCTGAGGGCAGAGCGGGAATGGGGCAATGGGCATTTCAGACATCTGTGTGCAGCAATGGCTGTGGGACTCCATAAATGAGGTGTGACCTGACCACAGACCATGCAACCATTGCGAAACGGCTTATTAAAAAAGTGAGCGTTTCATGTCTCTTGCAAGCAAACCCACCCACACAAGATAGGAGCCAGAGCACTGTGCGTAGGGCTTGGGTGCCTGTTCCTCGTCATCACTACTGCCTGTTCCCCCACAGCCACAGGTCATTTTCTGGCATGGGACTGTTGCCCTCCATAGATTACTGGCCCAAAATTTTCACATTGGTAAGTTTCACACAGCAAGACACCAAAGGCATTTGCACTTTTTGGGAACAGGGGCAAGGTCTCCTCTGGAGATCACATCATCCAGCGCTCCTCAGGCCCTGCTTTTCCAAGCAGATCTCCTCCTTCCACATACAAAGTCCTTCTGAAGCCTGAGGGTCACTTCTCAGCTCTGGAGGTCAGTTCGCACAGATCCAGTCAGAGCCATTCCTAGTTTATGTTTATTTAACACTTTAAGCTGCTGTAACTAATCACTGCAGCTCTCTTTTCGTGAGTCACTGAGTTTAAAAATAGACATTTGGTGCATCTGGATTTGTTCCAAGACACATACTTCTGGGTTTTCAGATAGACACATTTTCTCCATTTGTATAATATTTCAGAGGAGTTGTATAATTAATTGTTTCTTATCTTGATCAATATGTTACCAAAGTGGAAATCATACCCGTCCTTCTGCTCAGTTTTAAGAGATTTTTTTCCAGCTGAGAAGCTGCTATAAAATAATTACTTTTTCAACTAAATAAACATTGCCTAGCTCAGGAGCCTCTTCTGAGAGCAAGTGTATCGGAAGTTTTTCCAGTACAGTTCTCCAGAGAAAAAAGCCTCAGGCTGTGCTGGTCAGGGGAATGGATGGTTTGGCTAAACCAGTAGCTGTGACTGGGTCCTGCGTGGTTTGTATGAAAAAATCACAAATTTACTGCTTGATTTATGTTCTCCTTTTTCAAACTCTGTTCCAACTGGCTTTAGCGATGGGTGCTGGACAAATTTCTAAAGGATCTAAAGAGCTTGGCTCCATGAAATATTTAGCTGAACTGGAGTGGAGGAGTGGCTGGAGGAGAGACTGGAAAGTTGATCAAAATATTTTCAAGAGGTGGAACTGAAAAAGGAGTATGTTGTTGCAAAAAATCGTATCTCTTTTCTTGTAACCATTTGAACTGGGGTGGTAATCCAAATTCTCCATTCAGGACTTTGGCCAGTTAGCAGGGGAATCAATTCGCAGTAAAATTGGAGATAAGCTCAGTGTCCTTCATTGAGATTTAGGTTGTTCGGTTTAAATATTTATCCTCTTAACCACTTTGGAAATAGCCTAACCACTCTGGAGATGGCAACCTGTGGTTACAAGAAGGAGAAGTACAGAGCTGGCTAAAAAAAGTGTTTTCCTTGATATGAGTGCAGTTCTGGATCAGATGGGGAAGGACTGGGACAGGAGATGCAGCAAAGTAAACAATTCTGCTTGGAAGGGGAAGTCTAAAAAGTTACAGAATATGGAGGGGAAAAAGGTGGGAATCCACATGAAAATTTTACCTAGCTGTCCTTGATATGTGTCAAACTGGTTGCCTGCTGGGAACTGGGGCTTACAGAGACTGATATCTGGTGTCTTTATTCTTTGCTCCAAATCATAGTCTCTTTTTGCTATCACTTTTACTTCTGCTACCAGTACAATGCAGTTATTTGAAAAAGGAAGCTGGCTTCTCTTCGTACTACTGTGCATGGGAACTCGTTGCATGGGAACTGTCCTGCAAGATACCCTTGAGATACATCAGTGGTCTAAAACATTACTCTAAATCTCTTAGCTTTAAATCTTTTGCAGTTCTCTTCTTTTACAGTATATGCGAAGTGAAGTCTAGTAGGGCAGAGCTGGAAAATCCCTCTGTGCACCCCCGTTTCTGTGGCTCTGCACTGAGGTGCAAGGCGGAGCTTTGGTGCACCTTGGCAATTCATGTCTGGAGGACAGGAGCTGTGAAATGATAACTACGAGAAAGCAGGTACAGTTTCCTCAGTCACCTACACCAGATACCTGAAAAAAAAATGAGAATATGTGTTCAGTGTGCATCTGTGATGGATTGTGTGTAGCCAAACCCTGGTGAAGATCACAGGACCTGAACAGCTCTGCTCCCCTGGGACCATCAGCAGCTCTAAGGGGACACCAGGACAGTGGGTGGAGTGTGGGTTGGGCCTTCTTTGACTCAACCAGCGCTTCTTCCATTGCCACTGAATGTATGCCCTAAGGTGCCGGTTACTGTTGAAAGCTTTGCCGGAGTGTCCTAGCGTATCTTCTGCAGGGTCCCTGTTGAGGCTGACAGGCTGTGGTGGCAGAGCACGCCTGCCTCAGATGGCTGACAGTCTGGCCTTTGGGGTTTGCCATTCTCCTTGTGCTGGTTTTTGAACAGATTTTTTGAAGTGTGCCTTCCAGCAGCTCTTTGAACTGTGTGGCTGGAAGTGATGAATGGGTGGTCAGTGAAAAGACCTAGAAATAAACTGCTGATTCAATTATGAATGAAATTGGCCTAGCCAGCACTATTAAAATAAATATTTTGCCTTACATTGACTGGAGAAGGGCGTGATTTTACAGCTGTGTCCACAGCCAGGCTGATGTAAGAGCCCAGGGACGTTTCTGATGCAAGAGAAGTCAGTTGAAGTTGAGCAAAAGCTGTTGCTGAATGTGGAAACATGTTCTTAGTGATGAAACATGCCTAGTCAAAAGTCTTTTTCTTTTGGGTGATTTAATAAAGTACTAGAGAACACAGCTCAGAGAAATCTGCCAAAAAATTTCAATCTCAATCAATTGCTTCCTTCCTTTCTCTTCCCTCCCTGGCCCAATTATTACATGTCCTTTTAATTATCTTTATTATTATTATTATTATTTATTATTATTATTGTTATTGTTATTACACGTCTTCTACAGCTTTCTGCACTGCCGTTAGGTGTTTGTGCCTTTTAGGCAATGTTAGTTTAATTCTCCATAGCACATGCTTCGTCTCCTTTGAACAGTGAAGTAGTTGACTGGGATGGCATTAAAACTACCTGACTGATCTTCAGGTGAGCACCATCATGTGAATAAGGGTGTTTGTGTCTTTCCAAACAAATGCTCCAGGGTCTTAGCAGAGATGAGCATATTCCACTGCACGGATTCTGCTCACTCTGTATTTGGAAGGAGCTCAGAGAGCTGAAGAGACTTCAAATACGATAGCAGCACTGTGAGAGACAGTGGAGATGTCTGTTGGCACTGCCAACTGGTGCTTTGCAGTCACCACCTGAAAAGGAGCATGTTTCATACTGGGAAGCACTGGTATGGAAGTGTCTGTTCTGCATTTGTGGGGAGACCTTGGAGGATGTGCTCAGCTCAAAGACTTACATTCGGTCATGTAAGTCACTAGAGCTCCAAAGTCATTGGACAGACCTCCAGGAACATCAGATGAAGGTCTGGGCGTGAGCTATGACAGAAGTGCAGTCCCACATTGCACGTTTGTGCAGCAGCTCCTGGGGAGTTCTGGGGCTGCTCCTGGTGAGGAAGGGTGGCATGGTCAGGCCCCTCACACCAGCCTTCCTGCACATGTTGCTGGCCCGCCTGGGTGCTCACTGCTGCTCCACAGGCATTAAGGCTCATGAGAGCGAGTAGGAGCTGTTGTGAAACTGCACCTGAGCATTATCTGTGCGGGTGACTTTGGTGGTAGGTCTCAAATATGTCACGTTTCTAAGACAGCTCACACTGTCTCTGTTCTTTTCCTGCAGGGCAAAGCAAGTGGGAAGACGATGCATGCACACTGATGGGCACCCGCTGAAATTGCAGGAACCTTGTTGACTCCCTACTGGAATTTCAGTGGACAGCAAGTTCCCTTTCTCCTTTAGGTGCTATGGGAGAAAAATCTGTCCTTGGTCTTGCAGATCAACTGGAAGTACAGTAGCTGTATTGGCCTCAGGTGAGCCCCAAAGACTATCATAGTTTCTTTGTCATAAAATGATATTCTGAAGATACAGTGGTCACTGTCCTCTGTGTGCAAGCTATTCTCAATACTTTCTTTTAAGAACAGCAAGAATGTGCAGCAAAGGACATTGATCAAGGATCAGCAATGATTTTGATATACACAACTTCTTCTAGAAATAGTTTGGTTTTTTTAAAATGCTAATTGATTTTACTTTACAATAGCTTAACTCCTTTCCAAAGCACTTCCAAGCCCACGGGAGCCCTGACATCTAGTAAATGTTGTTGGACAGGCATTGCAGATTTTGACACCACCATAATAGGACCCTTTACCCTATGGAGATGAATAAAGTGATGGTGGCTGTAGTATCTCGCTATTGATATTCAAAAGAGAAGGTCCCAGAAACTCCCATATAGGGTGCAGTGTCCTGCTGTATAACATAATGCATTGCATGATGGCTGTAAGTGGAGAAGTGGTATAAGTGTCAGGTGTTGAATCAGGATAGATGTTCCTAGCTGTCAGTGATCCCTTGTGTCACTATGGGCAAAATATTTAAATAATCTGCTTGTTTCCTTTCCTCTCTGGACAATCAGTGATACCCACCTCAGGAAAGCTCTAGCAGAGGTGAGAAGTGTGAGGGAAGACTAGCAAGTCAAGACTAGCAAGAACAGGATTGTGAGGGAATCACATCATCAAAATTCACCACCTTTACCTTATGGAACAATTCTCAAAATCATTCAAGAGCCCAAAATAAGGGTCAAGAGAACTAAAATTCATACTGAACTCTGAGGGTCATGCTTCCCCATTTACAGCCTCCTCTCTGCTCTATAGCATCAGTGTGCATGGAAATCCAGGGAAGTAAATATTGGTTTGCTTGTTTGTTTGTTTATTTGAGCTCCATGCAGCACTGAAGTTGAGGGAGTGCTGCAAGACTGGCCTCATAACTCACGGTGTGCTTGGCAATTGAAGGGTAAAGATAATAATGTCTATTTGAACAAGAGGTAGAGTGGATTTGAATGGGTGATGGATATTATGAAAACAGCTGCTTGTTTTCTCTGTGTGTGTGTGTGTATTTTTGGGCATGCATGCAGTCTGTCCTCCATCTAGTGACTATGAAAAAGCTGACGATAGGACTAACAGCAAGATTAAAAAAAATAAAAAAGCATAAAACAGAAACAAACGGTCATTTTTCTTTGTGCTGATTATACTCCAGCTACAAGATCTTCTCTGAAAATGTATAGGAAAACTTTATGTCAAGATATGCAATAAAATATTAGTATTCAAGCCGAAATAGCAGGAATGATTTTATAACTGCTGCAGCTGTGTACCTTGAGTTAAGCTTTTACAGGAGGTTTTTTTTTTCAGGGATGCTCTTTTTCGCCATTTGAAAAGGATCCTTTTTATTCTCTTGCTGCCTGAAGAATGGCTGGGAGAAACAGGGCAGTTAATGGAATTAAAGAATGAGGTTCATTTCAGCCCCTACAGAAATTATTTTTTTCCCTACTTGCATTTGCCTCTGCAGTGACTAATAACGCGTTACTTGGTCCCCTTGCAGGACCCCCGCTGCTTTTGGGCAGCTGAGCTAAAATGGTGGGGAGGCATGAGAGGAGAGTTCTATTTTTTTTGGTATTTTGGGTGTTGTCTACCCATCTCACTATATACATGTCTGCAAAATGTCTTGGCCAAGACTTTCTGAAAAGGATGAAAGTCCAAGACCAACCTATGTTTGAGGATTTTAGAAATAAACCCAATCAAAGCAGTGTTCTCAGCAGTTCCCATTAATAGGGGAATTTCTTGGGCCTGTCATCACTGGGCTAAATTGTGATGCTTCCATCTCATTTTAGGTCTACTCACCTAAGCACGCTAGCCACTGATGTAAACTACTTCTGAATGCTCCAAAACCAAAATCAGGCCCTTAAATAAATGCATTCACAGACTAATCAGATGTGAGATGCAGGGATTGAAGGTCAAAGATGCAGCCAGACAGCCCAGACCTACCCAGACCATGTGCTCATGAAGAGGTCCTGCTGGCCCCAGGAGTGGGAAGTCTCATCCTTCCCCTGTACATCCAGGGTATCTTCCTATCTGTTGTCTTCTCTGAGCTCTCTGAGACATAAATTGCTTTTGCTTTAAACAGAGTATCAAATTTAACTAGGCAATAAAGAGTTTAAAAAGAAAATATGATAAATAAGACACTGGAAATGGTTTCACAATAAGTAGCCGAGGCCACCATGGAGTCAAGAGAGGATGTGGAAAATCTGTGCATGCAAACATACCCTTACTTCCTGTATGTTGCAACTCATCCTAAAGGTATTCCTGGAAAACTCAACAAGAAATGCTGACTTCTTTAGCGAGAGACATCTAAAATCATGCACTGTTAAATTTCATTCATTAGGCTCTCACCTCAAGAGCACTCATTGGCAAGCGTATCCCCGGCCAGCCTGTCATCAGACATGCTTTTAGAGAGAGTTTAGAGCAGCTACAGGAAAAGCTGAGAAATACTTTAACCCCTGATTGTGCGTACCCCTTTTGAGGTGTCTGGGCCACAAAACGTGGTGTGCTATGGGGGCTGAGCTCTCTACAGCAAGCTGGTGCCAGTTAGTGGACTGAGTACAAGCGAACTTCCTGACTTGAAAATGATTTTGACTTTGACAAACAAAGTGAAAAAATAATTGTAGAAAGTATTTTCTTCCATTATTTTTCCAATGCCTTTCTCTCCTCCCCAGACTAACAACCGAAGCTAAAGTACTTCTAAGTAAGAGTTTTCCAGCCATATTTTTCTTCTGCTGCACCCTTGTTTGCTTGTTTAGTGGAGAAGAGAATAAGCAGAGAAGAACAAAGAGGGGTAAAAAACAAATGCTGAAATGTAGTGGTTTGTTCATCTGAACTGGGCCCACGCTAAGGAATTTGTGTGATAATTGATTTCCTACGATATGCAGCAGATTGAGTGAGATCCCCTACCGGCCCAGCTTCCCATGACACTGGGAATCTATGAACACTTTAAGAAAGCTTTTAAATTAGGGCAGATTCTTGGGCTGGAGAAACCTGGAGGTCTTGCTTTAGCCCAGTGATCATGAAACAGGTATGCAAGGAGCAGGTTAGAAAGGAGTAAGGAGGACTATATTTGGTTTGCCACCCTTGACAAGGGGCAGAGGCAGTACTGGGTGCAGGGAGACAGCCACAGGGTCTCCTTTCTCAGAAGACTTCCTTGAACCCAACTCGCATCATCTCTTCTTCTACTCCCATCATGTTTTCCACAAGCATGGCATGGTTTCTTTATGAAAGACAGAAACCACCTCTATTTTAGCCCAATTACTAGCCTGAAGGCTAGATTATGTCCCTCTAAGGGCTGATGTGGGTGAGGGTGCAGGCTCCTAGGCCACTGTGCAGAAGAAGCCACCCTCCCAGCAAAGCAAGCTCAGTTTTCTGAACTCCTGGTGGAGGAGAGACCTGCTGCTCACACCTAAGGGACATGCGACACAGCCAGCACCCATTCCTGTTAGTTGGTTCTTGTTATGTCCCCACTCACGGAGTCACCCTTCAGAGTTGCCCACGGTGGGCAGACAGAGGTAGCTCCTGGCATGGCCATTCCAGACAGCCTCAGAAACAGCAGGTCTCCCCAGGAGAGTCTAGACGCCGAATTTGGGTGAGCTGAATCACCCTTGCGATGTCTTACCCATCTAACTTGTTCTTGTCGCGCCTAACCAGTTTGGGTGCCTAAAGCAGGTGGTTTTGGCATCAGCCTCCCGTAGAGATTAATTAGGTTCGAGTCCCTGATCTGGTGAACAGTTAATTGTCTGTGCAAAACTGAAAAACTCCAACTGAAAAAGCTGAAAAAGGCAGCAGCCTAATGAGTGCTTCATGTCCCCAGTCCCTTTTGCAAATCAAAGCAAGCACAGCTAATCCGATCTGAAGTCTCTTTCATCCCAGGTGAGAGTCCTAGCCACAGCCCTGTGGGCTGTCTGCCTGTCTCTCCGCTCTTTCATTTAAAGGAAAACTGTAAAATAACTCTCTTTTTCTTCATATGGAAATGGGAGGCATTTCTTAAATCCCAGGAATATTTGCAAGGCAGGCAAAGCGTTTCCTGCCCAGACACAGCCACAGGTCGCAATCACAGCCCTTCTGAGACTGAGTACAGGCTCTCTATAATTGTGCGTTATACTCAAATGAGTTCACTTTTATGAATGTATTGTAATTTTTTTTTTTTTTAGCTTCTAAAAATTAACTTTTAATTTCAGTGTGAGAACAGCCCCAGACCTGATGAATATACCTGTGTGTGCAGTTCTCTAAGTGCAGTATTCCTAGGTTAACAGTTGCGGACTTAAAAGCCAGCTGAGATCTTCAGGGAAACTTTATTAAAAATAGTCTATCTGTCTGGAATGAGAGCCCAGAGTTTGCAATGTAAAATAGTTGCTTATGAAAAATGCATTCTTCTTAAGTGAAACAGAATATAGTCTTTCTGGCAAAAAGCCAGAAGTTGAGTTTCTTTTCCAAAAGCTGTCAAAAAGCAGACAACAAAAAAAAATGCCTGTCACACTTATAATTTCACATTCTGTGTGACTTTGTGAGCAGATTAACTACAGATCAGGAAAAAGAAAAGAAAACTTCCAGCACAGTTCAAAGAAGGCAGACAAAATGGGACGAGGGGGAGAGCCCACTTCAAGAAAGGTTTTTCCGCCCTGCTTCAGGCACACGAGGAGTTGGACTGTATCTGGGGCCACGTGCGTTTCCACCTGTAGGCAGTGGCGTTGTGCACAGCAGTGAAGACATCACTGTGGAGACGCATTCACGGAGGGCTGTCATTTGGAATTGGCTTGATTATCCCTTTTGTTGTCATATCACGTAGCTGGGAGCGAGCAGTAAGAAGATGGGGCCTGGGGAGACTGGTGAGAGGACCAGACATCACCTCGGTGACCATAGGCTGCCAAAGCATCCTTCCCGCTGGGAAACCTCCTCCTTTGCCTCTCTGCCATGGCCCTTGGCACAGCACATGGCAGTGCTGGATCAGGTCCTTCAATAGCTCCTGTTTTCACCACCGACTCCATTGCGATGGTTGCTTCATCACTGCTCCATTCAGCAGAGTGTTGGTAAGGTATTGCTGGTTGTTTCTTATACACCCCTAGCATTTTACCTAAGAGGCAGAGGGGTTTTAGTGATGTATAAAGTTACTCCTTGACAGCAAGAGTCACTTGGTAGCTTTCATGGGTCAGAGGAAGGGAAAATTTCCTTTTCGCTCAGAATAATTTTTTACTTTGGCCAAAATTTTGTGTTCTTTTTCCCTTTTGTTGACTTTTTTTTGTTGAAAAAAACAGAACTGGAAAAGCTTTTCAGAGTGCTAAGTTTTGTAGTTTAGATAGAAACACAGAATAGAATAGATGCTCTGCATCTTCCTTTTTCCCCCTGAAGGAAAAAAACAACGCTGGAAACCATCCCTCTGATGTGCAGACAGCATTTCCTCAGGCCAGGGAATGATGTGAACTCCCGTTTCCTGCATCCCGGGGTTGTATATTATGGGAAAAAGAGGCTCCAGCAGAGGGTGGGAATGAGGATCTCCAGCCTGTGGGGCTGTGAATGCTGTCCAAGTGAGGCACCCTTGGGTGGGGTGAGGCTTGACACCACCGAGAGATTTCTCAGAGACTAGCTTAGGTGGCTCCTTGCCTGCTGGGCTGGTTTGTGGCTCCTGTTTTCAGGAAACACTGTCAAGGGAGCCCAAACGCCTGACTGAGCTCGGCTGCATGAGACAGTGAGTGCCTGGGAACAGGCTGTTGTGCATCTCAGTGCTGTGACGCCTACGCCCTTTGTGGGTCTTGTCCCAGGTGCCTCTGTCTCCTTAGAAAAGTGGATTTAGGCTGCAAAAGTGCTTGATGCCTCTTAGCTATTCACCAGCACTACTGCCAATGCCACTTCTCCCTGCGTATGACCAGGCAGGCATGATGTAGGAAATGGGGAACACAGTACAAAACCCCTTCCTCTTTCTGACATCGTAAACCACAGGCAAAATGCAGCGCATTTTGCCTTTGCTTCCAGGCACAGCGAAGGGTACATGAGGGGTCTGTTGCAGGTGCTTAATTGTGAATAAGTCGGGAAAAAAAGATATTGGTTTCCAGCATCTTGTGTTTCTTGAATATGTTCTTCAGCTGCAATGTACTGTTCTTTCTCTAGGCATTAAATTTTTATCAAATTTATTGGATTATAATAGTGCTATTAATCCTGATTAGGATTTTACTTGTTTTGTCAGAGTATGGTGTACAATGCCTTAGGAAGTAAGAGTGGATGGGAATCACAAAACAAATTAATAAAGATTGCTAATGAATAGGGGTCTTGCAAAGTCAGCATGGTGGGCCACCAGCGGGAGGGAATTGCTTGCACTGAAGGAGAACGACCCCTGTGAAGAACGTCAGACAAACCAGCTTCTCAACAGCAACAAAGGCTGTAGCTGAGACATATGACATTGAGGGGGCACCAAGATATTGTAAAACAAGGGTGAAATACAAAGGAAGCCCTAGGAGATAGATACATTGACCCTGAGAGGATGGCCTACAGGCTATTACTCTGATGTTCAGTAGATGACAATGTGGAGAGGGGATTGCTTGTCTTTCAGGAAACATTTTTTTTTTGTTGTGCATATCAACAGTTGCACAGGTTTCAGAAAGGCTGGCTTTTAGGATAGGAGTGTGAACTAGGGTGAATGTTGTAATAAAAAGCAAAAAAAAAAATCCTGAAAGCAGGATTACAGCAGTGTGCCAGAATCTAACCGTGCTATTTTGCAGCACGTTTACATGTTCGACCTGAACCATAATCCCTCCAGACAGCAATTCCGTATCTCAGAAAGACTTCTCTGTAGCAAGTGCCACACCATCTTAGTTGTTACCCCCTAAAAAGAACTTCTGTCCATGGCAATAACAACTGTATCAAAAAAGTAGTAAGACTAACTGTATTTAGTATTTCCTAGAATCAAAGCATCATATTAAGTGATTCACTTCCTTTTGTTTTGAGGTATAATTACATGTGCTAAACTGTGCTCAGGAAAGTGATTAAAAGAAATTTGCCCTCCAGAGAAAAATGTAAGAAAGATTAAAAGGCTTGCTTTTTTTTTCTTAATCTGTAAAACAATGTTCTTTCTTTTTTTTTTTTTTTTAAGAGGGTGGCATTAAATTGCAGTTCTAGAGACATAAAACAAGATTAAATAGAAAACATATTTTAAAGGGAAGCTGTAACTGATGATGAGAAAAGTCGGTGAGAAAAAAATACAGAGGAGGTAAGCGGAATCACACTCCAGCCTGTCTTGTGTGAAAGCTTCAAACCCTTTCCCCTGAGATTAAAGAATGCCACTACTGGGGGAGACGGCCCGCAAGGCGAGCGTTAACCTTATGGTAATGAATTAAATTTCAAAAGAAGGTTTGAAATCCCTGGATGTGTGTTTCGATGTTAATTGCAAGGCAAGGTTAGTGCTATTAAAGTATTGGCAACCTAGAAAATTCCCAGAATACGGCTGTTCAGACAATCCTGAGGTACATGAATATTTTTTTGTAGCCATTGTACCAGTGCAACTGGCATGGTCTTGTTTCTTTTTAAGTAAATGGTGAAAGGGTCTCTAGTGATATGTTACAGTTTAATGTTAACAAAGGAAGAAAGAATTAGCAAAATGGTCTGATTTGCCCATCCTGGCGGTAGTAGGAATTTAGCTTGTCAGCTCTTGAATCAAGTGACATCTTCTCAAGTGTGCAGTATACGGTACCTGGTGTGGCTCTGAAGACGAGAGAGAGTCATCTTCTTCATATTCAGGATTCAGGTTCCAACCATAACGATTTTAACTCAATTATTTCATTTCACAAGGTAAAAGCGCTGGTTTCCAGCGGGGCTTTGGTGAAACCTGGTGCAATGCGCAAGTGTGAGGGTTGTGTTGCTGTGAAGGTGCTCAGTCCTCAACAGAGGACCCGACACAGCCTTCTCATGTCCTCTCAGATCTTCTGCTGTGCAGCAGCTGTGAACAGTTCCTGATGAGCTTCAGGTGTCACCAATTTCACTTGCACCCTCTCTGATACTGTGGAGGTACTTTGGAGAGTCTGAAAGCGTATTTTCACTTATGGAGTAGGTTCTCTGTGGCAATATTGCTCCAAGCCGTCTGCTTTGAAAAGTCCTTTCACCAGTTTTTGCTCAAAAGGCACTTGTTCCAGCCTCACCAAAGGTTCTGGAAATGCAGCGTATCTGAATGTGATTTACAGCTCCGTGCAGCCAGTGCTTCTAGTGTCAGTGCGAAAGAAAATGAAATCTCTGCAGAGTAAATTGAGTCATAAGATTTTGGCAAGGTGGATGTGTAAAATGGAAGATTAACATTCAGGGAGATCTATTCCTTCCATAGAAGTCAGAAATCTACAGTGTATGCCTGGAAGTCTAAGGAGCGGTATGAACTTGAAAATGAAGATTCAAAGAGGGGTTAATTTTTTCAGTAGCTATCATCGCTGTATAATCTCTGTGAAACAAAATTAATGCAGGCTTAGTTTTTCAGTTTTCACAATTTCATTCAACCGGGAGATCATGTTTCAACACTAATCACATACAACAGAACAATATGAGGATGTGAGAAGAAATACACGCAAAATTCTGTTCTAACATGAAACACTGAGTATTTCTGCTGCCAAATCAATAGAACTATATTGATATTACTTTTTCTTCCTTTGGCAATATGCATCTTGTAAGAAGAGCTGCTGTTTCGCATTTGATGGTGTGAAGTTATCATAAAGATCCCTCCTCATCTTCTAAATAGTCTCCAAGAAAATCAGTGGAATGAAGTTAATTATATGCATATGGATAAATTAGTGCCATTCTCATGTTCAGAAAGAGCTTGTCTCCATGGAAGAATTTCCCAAAGCATATAGTGCTGAATAAGCTGTTTATATTCCATAATACTTAGCATGCTTCCAAGTCAGACTAACATTTTTGGACTAAAATCCACTTCTAATTTGGAGCACAGTTTGCACATAAGGGGATGTTCCAGGATGCTTATTGTGAAACTGTTTATTTTACAATTAGAAAATTTCTCCATGGAGACAGACCAAAGGTTCCTCTGCAACGTCTTCAGGATGTCAAAAACGTAAAGAGAGAGCAAACGTTATTTATTTCTGCCAAGGTGTGTTTTACACAGCCAAAAGGGGCTCCTTTTTGAAAGGAAAATCATGTCTAAACTTATTTAGGATAATTATTTCAGTTTTGAAAGCATGTCACATTAGGAGAGATTTCAGGAACTCGGTTGATTTACCATATAAATGAGAAGGTTAAGAAGTAGCTTGATCACAGTTTACTCAGAGAATGTATTTGGTAATATGCTTTTTTTTCCAGCTAATGGACAAGGCATTAACAGGAACCCAGGTGCTGGAAGTTCAAGCTAGACATACTCAGACAGAAAGCAAAGCAAACCTTTTTAACAGTTACTAAAACCATTATTCCCCTGGAAGAGTTTGCTAAGATACGATAGATTTACTATCACTTACATTTAAGTACGGTATTAATAACACTGAAATGAGCTGTGGAACTGCTTGCCAAAGGATGTTGAGGATGCTAAAGCTTTCCATCAGTCCAACAGGCATTTAGACAAATTCATGGAAGAAAAATTAATTGAGAACCGCTAAACTCACCAAAAGACTCCAGCTCTGACTCAGGAAATCCCTGAACCACAGGGACTGTTGGCCATGAGGGCAAGAAATACATGGTCTGGTTTGCGTCCATCTGGCTAGACTCCATCCCCTTTCCTTCCCAAAAACAGGGAAGCCTTGTCCATAATCACCAGCTGGGAATGGTCTCTGGCCTGGCGGTCTCCCACACTGTGCCTCAGGATTATTTGGAAGAGCTGGCCAGGGCCAAACCTGAGCCAGGGAGAGTGCTAAAAGTCAAGTGGTGTGAGTGATTCAGGGCAGCATCGGAGCCAGCATCGCAGTTCTCATCACTTTACTGGTGGTACTGGTATAGCCGAGGAGCCCACAGACTGCTTCTCCTGGGGTTTGTGGAAGATAACGGAGAAAAGCAAGCAGCTGGCCAGGAAATTTAAATTCTCTACAGAGAGTCTGAAATTATTCTGGAAAACCAGCAACCGTGTGCAGGCTGGGTGAGATTCACAGCACCGCTTTGGTTGAGCCTGGGGCTGTCGGGCTGGCTGCGGGAACCCAGGGTCAATTTCCATGGCCTTTGTGCCACTGGTGGCCAGGCAAATACCCACACGTATCATTTCCGTCCTTAAAAATCTCTGGCTATAGGGACCTAATGTGTTACTGCTGTTGTTGCTTCAATGGTTTTAGAGGGGAAAAAAGGCTGCTGCCGAAGGGACCTCATGTAACCCAAAGCCACAGAGCATGGCAATGACTGCACATTGTTTGCATTATGATGTTTCACATATAATGAAAATATGGTCTTAACTAACAGCATGTAGACCAATGGCACAAGTAAGGAGTATGAAAATTTGGTCAATAGATACCTTATTTTTTATAAATCCCATGCTGTTATCTACTTGTAAGGGTTTAAGTCCTTTTGTGTTGTCTGAGGTATGTGCTTCAGGGATGTATAAAAAGAAAAAGTGAAAAGAAAACATTGATAGTAAAGAACGTCAAAATGCAGTAAAATGATGCTCTTTGATAAATTTTGGGCTAAGAAATCATCATGAAAGGACAGGGATGCATGATTACCTCACTGTTGGAGAAAGATCTAAAGAACTTATCAGTCGTCTTTGAAATGACAGTCATAATACTCTTCATAGCAGTTTGGGGGTCTTTCCTTCAGCAGCATTTTCCAAAAAATAAATGCAGAAAAAAGGACTCCTTTAATGTAATCCTTTAAACAGAGAGTGTTTTGTTTTATGGCTGTGCAAAAAGACTTCAAACCAGCCTTTTCAAAGAGAAATCTTGGCTACTGCTTTGAAGAAATCATTGTTCACAGATATTCTAGATTATCTGAATGCCTCTTTGGATTAATATTCCTTAAGTGATACTCTTTATTATTTCAATTTATAGGATTTCCATTTTTACACACAGAGTTTTTCACATCATAGAAGTTTCCAGTTGTGGAAGGAATAAAACAGTCAATGCAGAAGGCTTTTTTTGTTACACTGCAGGCCAGCAGTCATAATGGCTGAAGCCTCATCTCATTTTGCTTTGAAATTCCCCACCTTTACTTTCAGGTCATGGCTAATATACTGCCAAGTTTGTTTCAACTTCACTGATAAAGCTGTTGGATTCGGCGTGTAGGAATTAGTCCTGTGACTGCTTATCAGTATCATTTCTCATCTTGGCATTAGTAAGAATCGGAGAGAGCGAGGAGAAATGGTGTGGAAATAAGAATATCTGCTGGCATTGACATTGGCCAATAGGAACCAGGTTCTTTCAGAGGAATGAATTTAAAATACCATTTCCAGCAGTTCATGGAAAGATATAGGCCCTTTTCCAGTGTTTTCTGTATTACAGGCTGATAAAATTCAGTACAATTAAAAGCCTGAATTAGAAACTGTCTGCTTTCAGAAACAAAGACAACACTCTGCCCTTTATTCCAAATCTTTACCACTTTCATCATAACACATTACAAGGCTTACTCTAATCTTTTAAGAAGAACCACCAACTGTTTAAGGTTCTCATGGGAACTACTGAGGACTAATAGTGACTAATCTAATTTCTCTGACAGCTGACTTTGATCATTTTGAAATATATTGTCATCAAATATGTCCAACAGTCACATGTTTAGTTGAAAGGATGCTTTCCTGTGGGTCTGCCATAGGTGATACTCAAAAGATTGAGCGCAAGTAGCTCTGCTTCATTGACAACAGGCATTCAAACAACATTTTATGTCACAAATAATAAAAAATTTCTTTGCAAACTATGCAGCCATTCATTTGCCCACCGCTTAAATCCGCCAGCCTGTCGTCTGGATGCAGGCGGACCATCGCAGTGGATCCTAATGCCAAATTGTAATTCAGACCATGATGTTTCGGCATTTCCACTGGCATGATCACTTTTTTTTTGACTAGAAACCTTACCCAGACAGTCTCAAGCATTTTCTATATTTGCCCACGGTTTCCAGATGTTCAGTGACCAACTTGGAGTTAACGGGCAATAAATCCACCTGGCCTGCCGTGCATCCAGAAACCTTGGTCATGCCCATGGTGTGTGTACAGGCAAAGTGTGATGCTTTTGGAAAGCATTGCACTTACAGTGCCAGCACAGCACAGTTGCTGCGGGCCTGAGCAATAGATCTCACTCCCACTGTGCTGGGCAGATTTACTGCATGTGTGTGTGTCAGGCATACGCTGCAGGTACAGCAAACTTGCAATTCTGGGAAGCGCTGGACTTGCATGATGTGACCATAGCTGTTTGATGTGTGTAGTCATCATGAAATGTGTTAGGACCAGCTGGAGGGAGCAGGTTGGGCATTCCCACCACGGTAGCTGCAGATTTCCTGGACGTGTGGACATATATTTTATCTTGAGAAATCTCAGATGTGAGTGTGTCAGCCCAGACTTAAGGGATGACGTGAAAAATCATGAGTTCGCTTGTTGCTGCAAGTGCACAACATAAGCCAAGTGATGTGTGAATAGAAAAAAAATTGTTTCTCGATAGTCCATAGAGGACCTGAGAAGAAACGGTACAAACTGAGCTGTAGGACTGTGGGCATTCAGCTTTAAAATTATAAAAATGCAGAAAATGCTTAGTTGAGATTCTAATTCTGTAGTTTACCAGACCTCAAAATTCATCATATATCAATAGAAATCCCGTTCCACCCACCTCTTTTCTTTGCATTCACTATCAACCAAAACCAATGTATGTTACTGCATCTCATCAAGTGCATTTCATGGTCTTTATGCAAACAACTTCCTTTGTTATGGCTGCAGAAATAGACTGGGGAGACAGACTGGCAAATGGAGCACAGTTTTTCCTCTGAGAACTTCATCTGCAGCCCTAAAATCATGCCAGCACCTGCCTGTTTCGGTGAAGTTCTCTGTAATAACCAAAACAGGCTCTTCAGGTCCAAGTGGTAAAGTCAGTGTAGGAAGGCAGTCTGGGAAGCCTCAGTGCTGTCTTTCAAGTCTTTATGGCTTTTACCTTTTGGTTGTGATTTGAAACAGAGATCTGGATCTCTTCTAGGCACTGGAAAGCATAAAGGCTTTTTTTAAAACCCATTTTCTGATAAATCACCCACTCTGTCCTTTCCAGACCAAGACTGAGATCATGCCATTATGGTCCATGACTGCAAGTTCAAGTTGAATTTTTAGTGATGATGAATATGTTCAGGGATAATTAAAAAAATAAGCCATTTTTTCCTGTTTTTCAGCAGAAAAGGGGGGCATGGAACAGTACAAATATTAGCTGAGGGCCAGCAGATAGAGGCACATCAGAGTCTCTTTGAGCAGAATCT
Source organism: Fratercula arctica (assembly GCA_947846985.1). Lineage (NCBI taxonomy): Eukaryota > Metazoa > Chordata > Aves > Charadriiformes > Alcidae > Fratercula > Fratercula arctica. The sequence goes on from CANTUZ010000003.1 coordinate 114,288,947, forward strand.
CTGAATGCAGAAAGGGAGGGTCTGGTTTCTCAGGGCACAGGTCCTGGCACTCTAGAGGCCTTGGCTTAGCTAAGGAAGGAAAAAGTCAGGGAAAACAAACATTGGGGTTACTTCTTGCATGGAAATAAGCGGGTGCTATGTTCTGAAGGAGAAGATGGGCCTTTTACCATCTTAATAAGCTGCACGTGTGTTTGTGTTTTCCGTAAGTAAAATAATTAATTGTGTGGTGGTAAACGTGGAGCAAAATTTCTCTTTCCCCCCACTCATTAGATGTGGTGACTGTAGAGTTAAAGTGTAAGCTGGAAAGATCACACCTTTGGGGAGCTGCCAGGAGGGTGCCTTGCAGGCCCCCCGAGAAGCCTGAGCAGGTGGGCTGGTCATGGGAGCACTGATGGCTTGTTCATCGCTCTCCATCTGTCTCTCCACCATTCCCCTGCCCTTTGGGAGAACAGAGTTGTCTGAGGCTTACAAGCCGTGTCCAGAAGTCTCTGTTTAGAGATGCTACAGAGATGCAAAAAACTGTTACTGTCACATCAGTCCTGAAACAACCAGGATTTTAAATGGTTCATTTAGCCATACTAAAGATGGGAGCGTCACAAGCGTAGACTTGCCACAGGTTGATACACAGAGGGTATTTTCATTCCTTCCCTCCCATTCCAGTAGTCACTAAAAGCTGCCTCAGTGTCAAGTTTTAGGAAAAACTCTGATTTTCACATGTTCAGCAGAGGCTTGCTTGAACTCTTTGATTGGACCCCAAATGATGCATCTGCACGGAGCATGCTCCAGTGCAGGGACATGCAGGACCTTCCCTGCAATGGCAGTGCTGAGCCAGGTCTGAGAGCACAGGGCTTGTCCCCACCGTGTCCCTGAATGCCCCTGAGCCCAGGCAAGTAGGGATGGTGCTGCCTGAACTGAGCTGAAAGGAAAGGAAATTGGGAGAAGGAGTTGGGTGGGATGAAGGTGAGATGTGAGGGATAGAAAGGGTGGAAAAATAAGGGAGAACTGGAAATGCATAGCAAAGAGACTGGGCACGGGGAAGTGAGAATGGCTGAGCAATGAGATAAGGGCTGGGAGAGGAGAGGAATAGGGACAGGGCTGGCAAGATGAGGAGCCGGACACTTCGGTGAGTGGAGAAATCATATGACAGGCCTGGAGCAGGGACAGTTTGGAGAGGAAAGAACAGAATAGCTCAGGCAGGGCATAGATGCGAAGGAGAATATGTGCAAGCTTAGTCACCAAACATCTGGCCAAAGTCTCGCCTCCTTCAGGCTGTTCTTCCAGTGTGGGGTGGCAGCCTGGACCACCGCCAGCGGCGGGGCTGGCACCGGTGGTGGGGGACACCACCGCGGCACGGTGTTCATCTCACTTTTCTAAAAACAAACAAGCAAATGGAATTTAAATGCACAAATGTCTTCTGTTGAAAGACTGCCACTGAGGTTGCAGAGTTAGTCACTCAAAAGTCAGGGCTGGCTGTGCAGTTTTGGTTCGCTTTCCTTGGAGATGGGCATGTGAGTAAATCCAAGGCGTCTCCATGTTTGGACAGCCTTAGTTCTGACATTTCCTAATCTCTGTGTTCTTGCTTTTGCTTTTCCTGAGAAAACTATCAAGAAACCTTCACAAATAAAGTCTTGTTTTATGTTTCCTCTTTTTTCCCGAAGATTTTAGACAGAAAAAAAAAAAAAAAAAAAACGAAGATATTTTTAATGCAAACTGTGTTCTCTCAGGATGAACTGAGCAGGAATTGTTAGCGTAATACTGAAGACAATGCTATTATTGCTTAACTTTAATCCTTAAAACTGTATCAAAATGAACAGGCAGTTCTGCCATTAATTCTGCCATTCCCTATTCAGTGTACTTGACTGCTGCCTTTACAAAATATTTTTAGCACGGTTTTGTGTAGGTGACTGCGTGTGTGTAAGAAAGATATGTCGTCTTTTTTTATTAGCCCACTCATCCACATGCTGTGATGAAAAAACGGCGTGTTTATATGTGTACAAGTATGTCTGTCTGCATAAATTAGAGGTTTTGCATCTGAATTCGGCAATGTGTTTCTGCAGCAGACAGAGCTGCCTTTCTCCCCCAGGGCCGTTGAGCCAGTTCCTTGTTCTGAACTGTGCAGCTGAGAGGCAGCGGTGGTGCTTCCAGCCCTCTGCCACCATTAAACATATTTGTTAGTGTCCCAGAACGAAACTTCGGAGCCAAATATATGGAGCCAAACCCAGCTTCAGCCCTGGCTACCTGGAATCTTTCCATTGACCTTAATAGGACTGTGACCAGATCCCAGCTATAAACAGTTCAAAAGAGACAATGTAGATGCTTATTTTGTTTTCCTTTGGACTGCTTCGTGTGTTGCATTCAGACATGTTTTCTTAGCATCACGTTCACCCTGCAGTTGGCAGGTAGCATTATTTAACTTTTACCTGCCAGCTTTGCAGTCATCACGTCTTTGTGTTGGCCCCTGTGTTGGTAGGCTGGAACAAGACTCTGGGTGTGCTGGTGCTTGCAGGAGAGATCTTTTCCTCTTGCTTTCCATCCTTCTTTTCCTCTTTACCAATCATCTGTGGTCTGACTGGGCTGAGCTTTGCTTTGGAGCTGCACCTTTGCACAAACATTGGTGGAGCATCGTCTCGTGAAGGGGGTGGAACAAGGCACAGTTAAGGATGAAAAATGCCTGTTTCCAGGGCTTGAAATTTGAGAAAAATGGAAGGAAAAGCCCTCAAGGAGTCAGGATGGAGGAGTGTGTTTTCGGCATGCAGTTTTGCTGGCATCTGTGCAGCCTGGGGACACGTGCATGAGGGGAAAGGCCACAGAGAGTCACAGCTCAGCTCTGTTGGGATGCCAGACCTCAGGTTCTTGGCAGGTTCAGAGACATAAGTCCCCCCGTGCTGTCCCTGGGGTTTGGGGGCAGTGAGGACAGGCAGCCCCAACACTGACCTCCCCACTGGTAGAGCTGCAGCTCGATCAGGGCAAGGGCAGGTTGATACAAGGAGCTTGAAGGCTCCTGTTAAATGGGCTTTTCTCCTCTTTTGGCCACTCGTCTGCAATAAGGGGCTCAGACAGGCATCAGCAGCTTGTTTTCCTGGGGTTTGGCCAGGCCTTTTCCAGCAGCTGGTATTTCCAGGAGAGATCCCATCCCAGCGCTGGGCAGCCTGTCCTGGAGACAATCCTTGGAGCTGCCTTGGGTGGAGTTAACTTAAGTAGTGCCCCTCTGCCCCAGAAGTAAATGCTCCCAAAGCACTTCTGCTGCTCTGTTCCTTTCACTGGGAAGGTGTTGAATTGCTCTGGGTTTGGAAAAATGAAGCTTTAAACTTCTTGGGCTGCAGCTGCTTCTGCAAATGGTGTCGCTCAGCCAAGCTTCATAGCATTAGACTTTTGGCTCTGTATCACCCTTTATAAAATAGATATTTTCTTGATAGCTCAAGCACCAGCAATTCCCTTGGTTCCATAAAGAACATGAAAGAACGAGTTTTGATGCCTCAGGGAACTTGCAGTGTACAGTGTTTTAAGGGAAAGGCCCTCGCTTCATGCAGTGCTTTGGCTTATTGTTCTTGAATATCCTGTTTCACATTATTTATTGCTGCAGATTTATTTTTTATTGTCTCGTTCCCAGGCAATAAAACCGATTGCTGTAAGACAGAGACAAATCAAAAGAAAAAGGATCGTTTCACTTTAGGGATGATTTGGCTCTGCTGATGGACTTCATGGTGGCCCCTGGCTCTCCCAGCATGAGACGAACTGGAAGTCCAGACCTGCACGCTGCGGGGAGCACGGCTCTGGCCCCATGCACCATGGCTCGTTCCTGTTTCTGGTTAGCCTGTCATCGGCTCTTGAGGCAGAGGAAGGTGCACTGCTACTTTCTGAGCAAGATTTCAAGGTAGGTGTGTGTGAATTGGACTGTAAATAAGAGACACAGCGGGGTCTGGCTTTCTTGGGTGCAGTTGTGTCGACTTCAAGAGCACTTACCCTGATTGTCGCCCGTGCACAAACAGGTTTTGGCTCCATGTGCAGGCTGTTGACTTGCACAATACAAGGAAAAGTGATGCCAGAACATAAATTAAGAAGCATGAATGGATAAAACACAAAGGAGCTTATTTTGTGCTAATAGTTTAGCAAAGGCATTCAGACACTTCTAAAGTTAGCACATTGTGCTGCCAAGAGAAACAGTGCAGCAGGGGAAAAATACCTCACTGGATAGCTGTCTACCAGCAGATACGTCCTGTTTTTCAGCCCAGACAAATACAGCGTGACTCTGCCAAGTATACACTTTGGTTTTCTTTGCCTTATGTGGGATAAATACTTCCCCCCTCTTCCAAAGTTAGTGTAGTAATTAACGAAAAATCAAAGCCATACCTGATAATAATGCGGTGCTTTATCTGTAGCAAAGACTTTCAATCACAGAAATTACCTTGTCTCATCAATTAGCTGAAACCTCGTGCAGCCTGTAATAGAGACTGTCTAATTCACATGTGGCTTCTGATTGCTCTTCCCAGCACTGCTAATGTCTTCAGTCAGCATTGTGTCAGAGGAACTGCAAAGCAGAGCTGTGTGAGAAACAGAATAGATTTGGCAAATGCGCATTTTATGAACAAAAACGCAGCTCTAAAAATACATTGCCTTGCTCAGACTAAGAATTGAGGAATTGTCAAAAACCATGTTTGGAGTTGCCACGCAGCTTCACTTGGGCTTCCCTGTCCGTGTTTTATAATACAACCGTAAACATGAGATTATGTAATTAAAGACCTTATCAAGTACTTATGCAAAAGTAGACTAAGTGAAGGACACATTAACAATCTTATTTTTGGCAGTTCTCACCTTCTGAGTGCCTGACGCTGCAGTTTGAATGTTCATGCAATCTAGGCTTTGTGTGTAACATAGACCGTATTAAATATCCCCCAAGTAACAACACCCGTCACTGAAATATCAAAGGGTCTCAGCTATGCACTGTATATTGTGAGTAATTACAGTAAGTAATGACTCTTCATTATTTTCCTGTCACACAGGGCCCAAGGATAGCTGGGTCCCATTGAACAACCACCCTGCATAACCACCCGCGGGGTGACTTGTCCTCTCTGGCACGGAGCGCCTCGCTGCAGGAGCCAGTGGCATAGCCCAGGACCGTGGGGCGCTGCTGGGGACAGCCAGCCTTGGAGCTGGTCCTGCTGGCCAGGGTGATGGCGATGTGAGCAGCACGTCAGCCACCATGCTGGGGCTGGGGCTGGCCAGTGCTGTGGTGGACTAACGGGTCTTCCTGGACAACCCTCTCCTCCCTGCCTAAGCCCCCAGTTGTTGAAAGCAAGGCTGAGCTTGGACCCGAGTCCACCAGGTGTGGAGGAGCTTCCACCACTCACTAAACTCCTCCTTGTACCTGTCCCAGTGGCTCGGCTGGAGCCGGGCATCCAGTTCAGCAGCTTTGGTCTTCCTGGCTCCTTGCCTGTACCCACCACCCTGTGGTACATCCAGGAGCACCTCGGCGTCTCTGAGGTGGCAGTGGCTTAATGAACTCTTCCTCCAAGCAGAGTAGGAGCATGCAGAGGGTTGGGCATGTGCAGAGCCTCGGCAGAAACAGGGTCTTTGTTGGCAATGTGCCCCTTTTACCTTTAGCCCAGGGTTGCCATTTCAGTGTATAAATCAGTGAAAGTTTTGGCAGTGGATTAACTTGACATAAACCACATAGCATTCCTCCTCCACCGACATGTCCAGTCTGTAATTTATATTCTTCTTCTTTTTTTTTTGATAGATTTATTTTCTGAGAATAATTTGCATCATCATTCATTTTAAAGATAGATTGTTTTGCAGTGTTTGATGGATCAGCCCTGGCACTTGGAAAGCTGGCATCCAGATGTACATCTTGCAAAGAAAATATACTCTTATTCAAGGGAGCAGTGGTGATATGAGATCACCTTATATGGACCTTTCCATCTTCCCCTGCTAGCAGAGAATTGATTTCTTTTGCAATGAAAATTCCTCAAAGCAATCCTTTATCACTTGTAAAAGAAGTACAAAATGGGAAAGTACAAGGCAGTGCATTCAGAGAGAGGAATTATTAACAGCAATGTAATTTAATGGCATGACAGCAGGGATAAATTTGGATCATGGACTCTGGAGTTAAGGTTCAGGAAATAGCGATCTTCGTTTAAAGATGCAACCCAGAAATTAATCAGGATGAATAATACGATAATGTATGAACAGCAGTGTTTATAAACTCCTAAGGGTTTCACGGCTCTGTTGAAACAAGCACACCTCCTAACAGGCAGTCCTGCCTCAGAGAGTTTACAATCCTGTGAGTCGAGACTGAAGAACAGTGGGATAAAGGAAGGATTAATATGCTCATTTTGCAACCAGAGAATCAAGCCACAGGGTGATTCGGAGATAAATTTACAAAACGGGTGCAGGCTTTCCAGTGCTTTGCTCTCAGGTGCTTTGCTCGCTGGAGGCCAGCACGGTGCCAGTGAATTCATGGCTCCTGAATGGCTGCACAGAAGAAGTGCCAAAGGATGGGATCTGCTAGAAAAAAAGATCTCATGGTACCTGGGAGGTGTGATTCATCCTCAGGGAAACGGAGAGGGAGGGAGGGAGGGAGGGAGGGAGGGAGGGAGGGAAGGATGGATGGATGGATGGATGGATGGATGGATGGATGGATGGATGGATGGATGGATGGGACATCTCCCTCTGAGGAGACCTCAGTGCTTGCTGCTGCATTTCAGGGCTCTTATTCAGTCTCTTTGCTCTTGGTAAGTTGTTCATCTTCTCGCTCAAGGTACCAAATACTTGAGAATATTTGCTCTGAAGAGCTGATGATGGCCTAGTATTTTGGCTTTGTGTTTGCTCTGCTTCACAACAAGTCTGAGCAAAAAGCAAAAATAATCTGGGGAGCAAATGGTCTGTAGGTGTCACTGGGGTGGGCTAAGAGGTGACCAAGCCACAGTTCAGTCCTGTCATGCCTGGCACAGTCACATCCACACATGTAGGAGCAGGTGGGTTCAGGTACTGTGACCAGGTGCAGAAGAAAACCAGAGGATCTTTTGCAGCTACATAACCTGGTGCAGGTCTCACCATGACATCCTGCCCTCAGCATGATATCAGGCCCAAGACTCCTGCTGTTAAAACAACTGAATTTGGTAAATCAAATTTAGCTAATTTAGTCGGGGCAATTCCAAGCAGAAATACAAGCTGGGCAGAGAATGCCTTGAGAGCAGCCCTGAGGAGAAGGACTTGGAGGTGTTGGTGGATGAGAAGCTCAACATGAGCCAGCAATGTGCTCTCACAGCCCAGAAAGTCAAACACATCCTGGGCTGCATCAAAAGCAGCGTGGCCAGCAAGGTGAGGGAGGTGATGCTCTACTCTGCTCTTGTGGGACCCTGCCTGGAGTACTGTGTCCAGTTCTGGAGCCCCCAACATAAGAAGGACATGGACATGCTGGAGTGAGTCCAGAGGAGGGCCATGAAGATGACCAAAGGGCTGGAGGACCTCTCCTATGAGGACAGGCTGAGAGAGCTGGAGTTGTTCAGCCTGGAGAAGAGAAGGCTCTGAGGAGACCTTATAGCAGCCTTCCAGTACCTAAAGGGGGCTACTGGAAAGAAGGGGAGGGACTCTTTGTGAAAGAGTGTAGTGATAGGATGAGGGGTAATGGGTTTAAACTGAAAGAGCGTAGATTTAGACTAGGTAGAAGGAAGAAATTCTTCACTGTGAGGGTGGTGAGGCACCGGAACAGGTTGCCCAGAAAAGCTGTGGATGCCCCATCCCTGGAGGTGTTCAAGGCCAGGCTGGATGGGGCTTTGAGCAGCCTGGTCTAGTGGGAGGTGTCCCTGCCCATGGCAGGGCGTTGGAACTAGATGAGCTTTAAGGTCCCTTCTAACCCGAACCACTCTATGATTCTATGGTCTATAATATTCCTCTGTGTTTTATGTGGTTTGTTAGTGGTATGTCATGGCACAAATGATGACTACTGCAAACAGAGCCTTTTAGCAAGGGAGATTGTAGAGATTACGTGTCCTGATCAGAGGAGCCTTCCCCAGAGCTTTGCCTGGGCAATGGAGAAGCAAATGCTTCCCAGATTTTGTGCCAGTGACTTACCCTTTCATCCGTTCCTTCCCAAAATGCCACCTCTGATATTACAGCTGACAACTGGGCATTAGTAAGAAACAAATGCAGGGGTGGGTTTAGCAGAGGAGGGTGAGGATGCCATACCCCACCTCCACCTCCCGTCCCCATCGGAAGGGACGCGGATCTGTTTTGTAACAACATATCCCTGTCGGAGCTGTGCCCACACTGCTGTGAAAGCTGCCACAGTGCCAGGTTTTTAACATCCTCCCCCGGGAAATGACTGGGGAGGTGCTGATGCTGTTCCCAGCAGCTGATGATCAGATATCAACTACGAGAGCTGCTTAAGATGTAATGCCATATGCCAGTGGTAAAATCCCACCCTAAAGCAATCTGCGTGCAGGTGAATCCTGCCAGCAGGGAGAAACCTGCTCTGGTTTTATCCCTGTGAGGTGCAAGCATGGGCCGGGGAATGCCTGGCACGGTGGGGCAGGGGAACCCTTATTCCCAGGGAGCCCCCCATGCGAAACTCCTACTTGCTTTCAAATCCAGTGCCTACTGGGTATAAAATACATGAAAAACTGGCAGGGAAAGGTGACTAAATGTCACAGGAAAGTGAAAGCTGATCTCAACTCAAATGTAAAGCTAACTGGTCTCAGATGGGGAAAGGGATCTCTGATTTTCCCAGTATTACCCTGTACTGCAGGGAAAGGCCATAAAAATTGGGGTCTCACATAAGTCCAGTAGGTCGAGGGAGATGATTCTGCCCTCTACTCCACTCTCAAGAGACCCCACCTGGAATCCTGCATCCAGCTCTGAAGCCCCCAACATAAGAAGGACATGGACTGTTGGAGGGGGTCCAGATGAAGACCATGAAGATGATTCAAGGGCTGGGGCATGTCTCCTATGAGGACAGGCTGAGAGAGTTGGGGTTGTTCAGTCTGGAGAAGAGGAGGCTCCGGGGAGACCTTATAGCAGCCTTCCACTACCTGAAGGGAGCCTGTAGGAAAGCTGGAGGGGGACTCTTTATCAGGGAGTGTAGCAATAGGACAAGGAGTAATGGTTTTAAACTAAAAGAGGGTAGATTTGAACTAGATATAAGGAAGAAAATCTTTACTGTGAAGGTGGAGAGACACTAGATAGGTTTATCAGACAAGTAACAGATGCCCCATCCCTGGGATCATTCAAGGTGAGGTTGGACAGGGCTCTGAGCAACCTGATCTAGTTGAAAATGTCCCTTCTCATTGCAGGAGGGGTGGACTAGATGACCTTTAAAGGTCCCTTCCAACCCAAACTATTCTGTGATTCTGTGATTGTAAGGCGAAAGTGGGGTTGCCCAGAGCAGGGTCTATAAGCTGGGTCCTCCTTCAGGTTGATGTTTTGATGTCAGTTATATATTTTTCTGCCATAAAAAAAGAAAAAGGAGATGCCTCTTCCTGGCAAGAGAATCCAGTAGTCCCAATTCCTCTCTGGTCTTTGGACTGAATTACTTAAGCACATTACATTGCAAAGCACTAAACCACCACAAAGCCACTTTTATAGGTAGTGCTTTATATTCTGTTCTGCTGCTGTCAGACCTTCCTCTAAGTTTCTGCCTAGCTCTTAATTTTCTTAGATGTTACCTTGCTTTATTTATGTTTATTAGGACACAAAGAAAACACATGTTCTTGGGAAAGAATGTTGCAAGTTTGCAGACTTCTGCCTTCACCTTTTAATGTGCTTTTCTGCTTAGAAAAGATGACATACTTGAAAAATGTAAATTGAACATATTTTATGCTTACAGAAGGAAATATATTTTCAAAATAGATGTGTGTCTCTTTCAAAACCTTTGAGGTGAGTTATTCATCTGTGATTGAAGTGCATTATGTCTTACCATCAATAAATATGTCTGTTTAAATGAGAGACAGGGCCATGTTTTCTCAAAGCTATGTTTTCACATTGCTTTGTTTTATAGCTACATGTTACTTCTGAGACTGCTCCAGGTTTAAAATTTGCTTGCTTCTTAAGTAGAAATGAATAACATAATTTTGTCTTTTCAGTTTGTAGAGAAAGGATTTATATACACTTTGCACATTTCCACTGATGTGGAAACCGAGTGACTTTAATTAGGCTCTATAGAGTAGACGCTCGTGAATGAGAAAGAAAGGAAAAAAAAAAACCCTCTTGTTTTATGTGTTGAGTTCTGACACCAAATGTGAGAACAACAAAGTTCCTCTGTGCGCCTCCCCAAAGGTCACTTATTATGGTCTGCTATTCTGTTGTGTCTGTGTACACGCATACTTGTGTGCGAGTAATTCTTTTATTTTCCTCATCATCCTTGTTTCTAGGTCGCGATGCCAGCTGTGATGAGCAGATATGCTCCTATTGTCTACCGTAAGTCAGTGCCTGGGGAAGTGCAGGAGATGGGAAGATATCTGGCTGCATCTCTTTCCCCTCTGATTATAGCAGCTCACCAGGCAAATGGAAGGAATACAGATGAAGAAAGTAATTGAAGCCCAGTTTCTCCTAGGCATTTAAGCATCTTTTTTCAAACCTTGGAGGATCTCGGCACTTCTCTGCTCAAAGCAGAGGGAAGGGGAGGGATTGTGACTGTAGATGCATCTGAGGATCATGGTCCCTTGTTGATGCCCTCCCTTTCATCCCTGCAGGCAATGGGTTGGCTGCTGATGCATTATGTTTGGTGTACCAGCAGTGCCTGTGACCCACTGGAGGTGTCTGCAAGGTGTTTTTGAATACAGGTGCCATTTGAGGAGGGCATGCTTTGTCTGCAAGAAAATACAAATGTTATGGTAGAGAAGGTCACTGGGCTGTTGCACTTGGTGTTGGCATTGAGTAGAGAGGCTGGATGGCAAAGTGATAGAGAAAAAGGTTTTCCCTTCTCAGTCTCATGTTGTTAATCATCCTAACAGTGAACCCAAGAGAAACCGACTCCCTGTGTCCAGGGGACTTTGGCTACATCAACACTAGTGAACCAAACACTGCCAGAGCCTGGTCTCTGCCCTGAGGCAGCTGGCTTGTCTGCCCTGGGCTATGCTATGGACCTCTCCTCACCTCCAAAGCTGTCTGGCTCTGTCCAGACTGCCTTTGGGAATGGTCCCTGCTTTGTCCCTTCCTGACCCATGGAAGGAATGTGTAGGAGAGCAGGAACACATCCAGGCCAAAAGCCTGAAAATTGAAAATGAACAAACAGAAAATTGAATTTCCATGCCCAGTCTGGCACCCTGGCACTTTTAATTTACTAGAATGCTGCACTTCATATCTCCAGTGTTCACAGTGGGTCTATCACATCCTTTAAAAAGAGTGTGGTTTATTTTGAACGTACAGCAAACTAGTGTGCTGAGTGGGACTAGCAACTTTTCCAAAGCACGCCTCGGGTTTTAGAACTGAGGATGCATGTTCGTCTCTTGGAACACATTTTTTTGAAGGACTCCAAACAATGTGCCTACCAAAATATCCATGCTTACTACATGCAGTATATATACTTGCATGCATGGAGGGTGCAGGCTGTGAGCAGTATGTCTACTATGAGATGAAAGTCTTTTCTTTTAGTTTGGCCCTTAATTTCCTGTAGATGAACACCAAGGGTGACAAGCCAACTGATTGATTTGTCTCAGCCTAAATTGTTAAGATTTGTCACTGCTGAGGGCACCTTGATAACAGGACAGAGCTCTCACCAGTATCCTGCAGCATTCCTCACAGCCTCTTGTCCCGTAGGCTGAGACATTGAGAGGGAGCTGAGAAGCTGGGAGCTTCCTGGGCTGTCACGGTGGTGGGAGCCACAACCCCATGATGTGACTACCAGCTCTCTGTGCAGACAGCAGTGACATCTTAAAATGAGCTTTTCCCTCCTCTTCCCACTGCACATACATTGCCGGCATTTGGTAGTTAATAGAAGGAACTGTGATGGCTCCTTCTGCACTTGGTGCAAGGCTGGACAATTAGCTGGTGTAGCATTTGTATGTGACAATCCCATGTTGCTGTCTGTCCCTCTTCTGGAGCTTTTAGCATCAACCCATCTGGACTATTTTAGTGAGAGCCTTTAGCCATCTCCCTAATAACGTCTCTGGTCCCTGGGTTTTTTGCCTCTCTGACCCTGCTAGGAGACCTAGCAGGAGATGTGCTCCACAAAGTGCAGTGATATTATTTAAAAAGGAAAAGAGAAGAAAAACTGATGTACCAGCTCTGCTTTAACAGGAAAAAAAAAGAGGAAGAAGAAAGGGGTGGATGGCAAATTTCTGTTTCTGTTCTGTGTGTGGATGATACTATTTAAACACAGCTGAGCTGACTGACAGTTATAGGAGTGATATTTATTTTGATATTCCTGAAACTTCATTACTGTCTAGGATGCCCTTTGTGAGAGATTTCTGAGATCGGTTCCTAGTGACAGGCAGTGTTTCTGCACCGAGAGGCCAATGGAAAAAATGAATGTTATCTCTTGCTAACAGGAAGGACATTTGCTCCCTGCCAGGGGCTTGATGCTCTGTGTGATGGCCAAAGGCTGGGTTAATCCTGCGGGGTTGCTTTTCAGCTCCCACAGGTGGATGGCATTCGAGATGCAACAATACCAAGTGTCAGACAGCCTCACATGGGATGGACACGCCAGGATGCAGTGTGACAAACAGCCTGGAAAATCACAGTCTCCTAAATCATTTTGTCAGTTCTGTTTCTTTTTAGTAACAAACCAGAACAAACTGTGCTCCTTGCCCCAGAGACAACAGGAACTTTTCAAGTGAGACTTTTCCCTCCCATATGGCATCCAGTTGCCTGTTAGGGCCAGGCAGTAGCCTTTACACTCCTTATTTTTTCCAGGAGTCTGCCTTACAGTAACCAGCATGGTGGCAAAGTCTCCTTGACAGCATCTCAGGGGTTTCAGGCTTGGGTCAGGAGCCAGCAAGGGGCCATTCCCCTGGGGTTGCCTGGAGGTAGCCACGTGGTTTTGGAGGCCAGGAGACTTTATGGATGAGGCCATTTGGTCTCAGGGCAGGACGTAGATGTAGCCGGGGCTCAGGGATGTGTGTGGGTATGCAGCAGCACCAGGCTGGACATGTTAGATGAAATGGTTGAGACAGAAGTAGATTAGTCAAAACTGTGCTTGGTGTCCAGATGGTTCGCGCTCTTTCACCTGCAATGCTATTCACTTATTTAGAGTGAAACCAGAACAGGAAAGATTCCCCTGAGGAATCCTGAGCCATGGCCTTGGCTGGCATCACTTGGCCGGGTTCAGCTGCGATGGTGTGGGCTGAAATACTCTGGAGAGATGGAAACCCAGCACCGGGAACCACCAGGTAACCTTGTGAAATGGTGGCACAGGCACAGGTCTGGCTCTGCTCCAGGAAAAGCCTTTCTCACCTTTCTAATTTGTGGGGGTCTCGCCAGGGAGTGCGGGAGATTCATGGCCATTTTACCCAATGTGCTTTCTGTAATTTACTGTTCTCATTACAGAACATGAGATGATTTTTCATAGCAGGTCTGGAGGGAACTGGAACTGCGTAAGCATTGTCCAGGCTCTTGTATCAGAGCCTATTTAATGTCTAAGCTGATTAAAAGCCTGCCTCCTTACAAATCATGTATCATAAAATGGCCTGTTAGCGCTGCAAAGGACAGAGGGAAAATTTCATAAGGGTCGTGAATCTGAAGTACAAAAGCTGAATGTTGACTTCTCAAGGTTTGAAATCTATACAAAACAGGATCTGGAAAAGATCTTCAGCTTCTCTACCTATAAACAAGCTTCATTTTTCCTTGGCACTGCCAAACCCTGGCTAATAGAAATGAGTAAAGGTGTTACTGAATGCGTTGACATCCCACAACGCTGAAGAACTGAAATGGGAAGGGGGCCTCTGGGTACCTTTTTGAGTCGTCTCTTCTCCGTGTATCTGTTCCAGGCTCTAAGTGCTGGCTGAGAGGTGTTGGTGCTCCCTGCTCTCTCACCACGTCTTTCCAAGTGCTGCCCCTTGCTCCTAGCCAAGCCACAGAGCATCTCCAGCTGCCAGCCCTCCTCCTTCCCTGGTCCTTTGCAAAGGGGAATTGACTTCATCTTCCCCTGCAGCCACAGGTGATGCTGTAAAGCAGGTCTCGATAGCAGGGTTGGCCTCCAAAACATGCTCCCAGAAACGTCCCCTCAAAAAAGAGCTCACACACTGTGTGCACCCAGTGAAAGCCTGGGTGAAAGCCAGATTGTCATCTCTGTACCCTCCTCACCCTCAGGAATGGTGAGATAAGTGATGCTGCTGAAGATAGGGCTGTAAAAAATAAACTGACAAGGCTGCATAGATAAGCTGCGCACACAGTTTGAATCTCCACCTGTCCCAGCAATAAACAGAAATGCACGACGTAAGCTGTGTCCTTAGGCCGTGGGACACCAAGGTGCTCATGCTCTGAATTTCAAACACAAGCACTTGTAAGGAATTGACCTTGCAAGACTTGCCAATGTCCTGAAACAAAAGGGTTTATATTGCTTTTAAAATAATTTTCTCAGATCCGTTATTCCCATTATCCATATAAATGTCTAATCCTCTTTGGAATTGTGCTGTACCTCTTGGTACTGGTACTGTCTTGTGAAGTAGGTTCCAATGTTGTAATGTTTTTTGAGGTCTTTTTTTTTTTGGACATTGTGTAGTTTCTGGCTTGCAATTTGATTGAATACCCTCTCTTTCTTGTATTATGAGAGGAAAAATAACTTCCCTTCCTTTTCATCACTTTACCCTTGTATTATTTTGTTTACTTCAATTGCTTTTTCTTCTAATCATCCTTTTTCTGAGATGAGGGGTCCCCATCTTCTCTGGAGATTGCTGTGTGCCCCTGAACACATCCTATGCCTAGCTCCAGTGGGATCAAGGCAGGGGCTACAAGCGGATAATAATGTGATCAGCTTATTTGATGAATACATTGAAGGACAGCATAAATATGAGAATATTACAATCTCCTTATGAACAATAAGCAAGCAGAAAAATGGCTTAATTAATTGAGTAAATTATTCCCTATGGATTGGTTGTCCACTTCTGTCACTAGCACTTAAACATAATGGTGACCAACTAATTAAAAACTGTAAAACCAAATTTATCATCTTGAATAGAAAGAAACGTTGTGCTCAGGCTATTTGAAGGCTGAACGAGGACATTTACCTTAAATTATCCACACTGATGTGGTGTATTTGAACACCGATAGTCATAACAAAGTTTTAAATATAAAATAGTCACTTTTTAATAACCCCACCAGCTTTATCCCAAACGTCCTTTACTTAATGCACTCCTGTATTTTGTGTAAGAATGAAGAATGGATAATCCCTGAAAGGGGAGGATTATTCGGTTTTTCATCTTAAAGTTTCAAAGAGCATTTGAAATCCCAGAATTATTTATGTAACATTTCTGAAAAGGAAAATCTTTGAAACGCTTGCATTCACTTAAAAGCATACCGTGAAAGGGCCGCAATGGCAGGAACTGCTATTTATGTGGGATGAAAGCCAGCCTTGTTGATTTGATTTTATATTGTAATAGACAGTATTATTGATCCTGCGTTTTCTTGGCGGATGCTCTAAGTGTTTTGTGCCCGGCTTTCTCACAGCTTCACTCAAGCTCTCTTTTACATTGGTGACCTTTCCTGAGCTTTTTCTTTTGCGAAGAACGTGCAGGCAGTGACGGTGGCGGCGAGTGGTGCAGACGTCAGTTTTCACTTTGCTCCCACCTGAAACTTCGCTGACAGCTTTCCTCCTTGCTTCCTTTCCAGGAATGTCCTGAACAGGTTTCATAACCACACAGACGTTTCTTATGTCTTAGATAAATATGTAAGAAATCTTCCATGCACAATAAAAGCTGGTGACATTTTATATTGAGAACATTTCATGGGCTGAACTTTTCTGTGTCTTCACAGAAACTTAATTATTTCATTTAAATTTAAATGTTAATTTTTAATTTTTTAAATAATTTAATTTAATTTTGACAGGTAATTTATAACTGCCCCCAAAAAAATCAGAAAGAGCCTTTATGCTGCTCCAGATAATACTGTAACTTGTGTATCCTGAGGAGCGCAATCAGCTGGGGCTGTACTGGCTGGTAGGTTGGGGCTGGCAAACCTTGGAGGGGAGGTTTGGCAGGATGGGAAGGTCAAGAAAGGGTTTCCGAAAATGGATTCCCACTGAGGTGGCTGTCTGGGCAGCAACAGCAGGGATGGAGGGTGCTCTGGCACAGGTCTGTCCCGCCTGCCACATGTCCTGAACCTCTCCAGGGGCTGGAGAGAGGCTTTGCTCAAGCAGGTCTTGATGTCCACGAGCAGTGGGTGGAGCTGACTGCTGAATCAACAGCACATAATGAGGCCTGTTGAAACATTTTCCCTTTCCCGAGGCACAAGGCAACACAGCATCCTTCTCGCATCCCCAAGACCTCATCCACAGGCTGAGAGGGGCAGCGAGTGTGTAGGGACATCTTGATATGGATGGTCCCCTGGTCTATGGTGGGGTCTGGGAGCAGCGGTGATGCCGTGCCCAGAGGTCTGCTTCCTCAGTCATCTCCAGACAGAGAGTTTTGTACAAAACAGCTGAACATTAAGTCTGTTTTTACATTCCAAAAAAGAAATCCCAGCCTCCACTTTCCAAGTATGAGCCAGAAAACTGTGCCTGCAAGCACTTATAACACATTTTGACCAATTTGAAAGCAAAAATTACCCTAGTCATAGGGCTGGGTCTATTTACAGGACAAATTCATGGTGTAAAAAGGCACCAAACAGGCAAAATTTGGTCTATGCTGCCCCAAACTGAGAACAGCTTCATACATTCTAATACAAGGAGTCAGCAATTTGTTTAGTAGCAGATTAAAATGCTTTAGACCAAGTATTATAATAAGTCTATAAACTGGCAAGCCAGTTTCTAACAATACTCAATAATTCAATTCCTGGATTCACCCCATAATGTCCAGCAGGAAGAGCAAGAACCCATTTAAGGCAAATGTGAATGAACAAAACTGGATTTTTGCTGGATTTGTAGCTTTCACAGAATCACAGAATGGAAGGGTTGGAAGGGACCTCTGGAGATCCCCTGCAGAGTCCAACCCCCCTGCCAGAGCAGGGTCACCCAGAGCAGGTCGCACAGGAACGCGTCCAGGTGGGTTTGGAATGTCTCCAGAGACGGAGACTCCACCACCTCTCTGGGCAGCCTGTGCCAGGGCTCTGCCACCCTCAAAGTAAAGAATATTTCTCTCAAGTTGAGAAAAAATGTTCAAGTTTGTGCCCGTTGCCCCTTGTCCTGTCGCTGGGCACCACTGAAAAGAGTCTGGCCCCATCCTCTGGATACCCACCCTTTAGAGATCTATAAGCCTTGATGAGATCCCCTCTCAGTCTTCTCTTCTCCAGGCTACGCAGATCCAGGTCTCTCAGCCTTTACTCATAAGAGAGGAGCTCCATCCCCTTGATCATCTGTGTAGCCCTGCGCTGGACTCTTTCTTTGCTCCTCTGCAACTCTGGCTCTTGTTATCACACAGAGCTGATAACAAAACCTGTAAAACCTAAAAATATAAAAACATAAACCTGTAAGTCATCTATCAGAACAGTCCTCAAGATGGATATTTAAAAAGTGAAATTACGCCGTACTCATGTGAGACAGGAATAAGCAGAAACCCTCAAAAATGGCAGAATGCACAAGTATTTGAGGGCTGTGGGGCTGGCGGGGACTGCGGGCAGGGCCTGCTCCAGAGGGGGATACGAGGAGCGGCTCTTTGCAGAGAAGCAGCGGCATTCCTGGGGGGCACAGGGACAGAGCTGGAGTGACCGAGCAAGGCAGGATGTGAAATACGCCCCGGGAAACACATTGCCTGCAGTGTCGTATTACGTGGAGAAGTGGAATGTATACACAAACCATGGAAAACGAGTAATTTACAGGGAGTTGTAGGCGCAGAGGTTGCGTCACTGACAGCCCATCCAAATTCCCTGATCTTATCCAAGTTCTTCAGTTATTTCCTAATAATCCATATAACTAGAATTTTCAAAGAGCAGTAATTATGCCCATTAAAGTTTTAGCAACAGCATATTTATGTATTATACAATAGCGTCAGCTGTGTATGAAGCAGATAAACACTTTAACGCAAGTTGAAACTCAGGAACTTTTCTCTCCCTGTTCCAGTTGGCTGCTGAGCTCCAGCCCGCCAGGGCTCTGCTGAACACAGCTGCAAAGAGCCAGCAGCAGAAGGTAGCTTCAGGGGAGCCCGAAGATGCTTATATCGTCCATCTGGAAAGCAAATCGAAGGATGTCATTAATTTTCTGACAAATAATAGTGCTAGAGTAGCTCAAATGCCAAAAATAGTTGCCTCGTAAGGCTGCTTTACTTATCATAATCAATAAGAATCTAATTTTGGGGCGGAAACCATGCAAGCAGTAAGCATAATTACTCCATGCTGTGCATGTCTGGCGGGGTGCTGGCCGGTAGAAGGGCTGGATGTTGAAATAGCAGGCTGAGACAGACCGGGATGGCAGCAGCCGGCATTGGCGGGCAGAGGCTGGTGGCACCATCGGCGCTCTCCCCGTGATGGTCCATGCCATGCCGAGCAGGGCAGCAGGCGCTGCTTGCAGAGTAAGTGATGTAGCGCCATGCCAATTTTCGTTTTTACCCCCAGAAATGATGGATTAAGGTCTTCACAAAGGACTCTTGAGTCACGCAGGGAGCCAGGGAGGCAGCTGTGGGTATTGGGAAGCTGGCTTGCCTCTTCCCCTCGGCCTTCCCATTATATCCTCTGTCAGCGCTGTCACTCCTGTTGTTTCACAGCAGGGCTGGTTTTGAGTTTAATTATCGTGAAGCACACAATCAGTATAAATTTTTCACTTTCTTATGTTCTTTCACTGGGCCCCCGTGTAGTCCTGGCTGTGTCTGTGATGGTTCGCAGTCTGCTTTCCCCACTCACATGCCTGTTTTATTCTGAGGACAAACTCACTGATGGTATCTTCGGTCCTTTCCATCACTGTTTGGGTGTCTATTCAGAAATTCTCCAAAAAGATAAAATTTTGCCTGCCTAAATAGCTCGAGTGGACAGTTATGGAGACATTGAATAGCACAGGCACAAGCCCAGTCTCTTGTGATATGCTATTTCTTTAGCTCTACCTGTGGCTCCATTTCTTGCCTATGCCTTGGTATAAAATCACTGCTTCTCTAATAGCACTTAAAAAAATTCTGTGTGATCTCGCCAACTGTTAATTACATTGTAATTCATATAAAAGTGGTGACTGTGTGCATAAAAGTCATCAAACTGATTCCTACAGTTTCCTCTCTCGCTATATACTTATTTTTTACAATTTTATCCCAGTAGCACAGAGGGCTCTCGAGGAAAACCGGCGCAGCGCAACCGCTTTGCAAAACCATTGCAAACCATAGACTCTTCCACCGAGGGTTAGGAGTCTGAATGAACATGGGGGTAAAGGAAATGTGATCATTTCACATTGAGAAAAAAATATCTTACAGAGAAAATAAGTGACGTATAGGTCTGACAGTGCTGAGAAGTTATTTCTGAAGGTCAGGGGAAGGAAGTGTTACCCACAGCACTCGGGGAGGATGGCACTTGTCTTCCTCAGGGCACGTGCCAAGGAAAATATTAAAACACTTTAAATTAATAGTCCTGTCAAGGTACTTATCAGCTTGTATGATTGGCAAGGAATGAAATGTGCATGGTACAATCAATTAACGGTGCAATCTGCCCACGGGAACGGGGTGGACGACAGCAGATTAATACTCTGTCAGGGTGACACGGAGCACGGCCGGAGCCCCACCACACCGCACGTGGGAGATGTGCTCAGCACCCCGATGGTGGCAGAGTCCCAGCTGCTTTGTCCACTGAAAACCAGTTCCATGTGAATCATACGGAGATATTTATCATATTCCCTCCGGAGATGGAGATCGTTTGCTTAACTCCCCACGCTGCCCGGGGAGGACGATTCACACCGTAAGCAGCAGCCACCAAACTTTGCAGGGCTGCGACGCCGCTGCAAAAATAGAAGCAGAGCCCTGCTTTAAAATGGTTTGAAACCCCTACGTTTCTCAAGCTGTCTGGTGCCAGGGGGGGAAGCACAGAAGGGAAAGCAGTCTTTTATCATAAATCAGGGTTTCTCTTTGAGTCCTGCCGTGAGGGGGTGGGTGATGGGCCAGAGCATGGCCTCGGCTGCTTTGGATGAAAAGGCGGTTCTGTTCAGTGAGCATTCATTGATCTGTGTGAAAAGAGTTGGTGGAGATCAACCCGCCCACTCCCTCCCGAGGCTCGTCCTTTCGGGGCTTTGTGGGTGGATGCTCTGAGCACATCTGCTCGTGGGAAGCCTGTCTGGGGCCAAACAGAGGTCTCCAGCTTCCTCCAGTGGTGGAAACACAAGTTTTTCTTGAAAAAATAAAAGGTCAGGGGCTGCTTTGGCTTGTAGGAAACGTTTCTGTCTCTCGATTACAGAAGGAAGACCAAGTCCTTGGTGATTCAGAGGTGGGAGATGGATGGATTGGAGGTTGGGGAGATGGCCTCGGTCTCTGTAGGGTGGCAGCCAGGCTGTGGCTGTGCCAGATGGCACCGGTGGATGGGCATCTCTTCATCAGGGGTGTGGTGGTGCCTGCACTTGGCATCACCAGCCCCAGTCTCCCAGGACACAAAAAACAGAATCATAGAATCATAGAATCATAGAACGGTTTGGGTTAGAAGGGACCTTAAAGATCATCTAGTTCCAACCCCCTGCCATGGGACAACTCCCACTAGACCAGGCTGCTCAAAGCCCCATCCAGCCTGGCCTTGAACACCTCCAGGGATGGGACATCCACAGCCTCCCTGGGCAACCTGTTCCACTGTCTCACCACCCCCATAGTAAAGAATTTCTTCCTAATACCTAATTTAATTTACCCTCTTTCATTTTAAAACCATTACCCCTCGTCTTATCACTCCACTCCCTGATAAAGAGTCCTGCCCCATCTTTCTTCTAGGCCCCTTTAGGTACCGGAAGGCCTCTATAAGGTCTCCCTGGAGCCTTCTCTTCTCCAGGCTGAAGAACCCCAACTCTCTCAGCCTGTCTTCATAGGAGAGGTGCTCCAGTCCTCTGATATACCAATACCAAATACCAAATACCAAATGTTGTCACAGGCAGTTCTGCTCTTTGTGTAGTTGGTTTATTTACCCTTTGTGTCCCTCCCCCCTGCCCTCTGCTCTGGGCTCCAAGACCCGGCTGCTGGGAATTGCCCTGGCTGCTGGTAAGGTAGGGTTGTCCACACGGAACCCATGATCCCCACAGGAGTCTTGCATCTTTGAGTCTGTAAAGGCTGCTCTTCTCTCTCCCCGTGCACTTCAGGGATTTAGCTGCACCAGCAAAACGTATATTTAGAAATCCAAATAAGAGAGCCTGTGGGGCACCCGGCCACTGTGGCAGTGTGGGAATGGTGGAAATAAAACATCCCAGTCATTTCCAGACATTTCACTTGGATTTGCTCTTACGTTTTACGCATCGCTTTGATCTCCGATCTAAAAGGCTCTGTTTGTCTCAAAAGCTGCGGTCCAGTTTCAAGTTATCCAAAGAAACATGCAGATGGTCTGAACATTTCAAACAAAGTGTCTCCAGCTAAACTGGGTTTCAAGTGTCCCAGGGCACTGAGCAGTTAATTAATTTCCAAACCCTTTGTGTAATATCTCTAATTCTTCACCTTGGCACTGTCCCTCATCCTGGGACAGAAAGTAGATTTTCTCCTTGCTTCTGGAACTGTTATTCAACCAGGCATTTGCTCTTTCAACGGCTGTGATCTGCAAAGCTTTGCAGTGCATATTATTTCAGATGGTTCATAGGAAACCAATCTTAGCTGTGACAAAATGTTCTGAACTTACTACCACATTTTTATTGCTCTTTGGCTCTGGATTGATTTTCTCTTATTAGCTGGAGCTGAGTGTGGCTTTTTCATCAGACAATCCTGGAAAGCAGCAAATCAGTCTGGAGCTCAGCTGCGCAAAGCAAAGTCTCTTTGCTTATTGATGCATGCTTTTAGATCACTTAAAGTGTAACAAGAGTCAGCAATTTAGCTGAATAGGTTTGGTTTTCAGCTTTGATTGAAATTCACAGTTTAGAACATTAGCAGAATTAATTTGCTGGAGATTCTTGTCTTTTCCAGTTAATTTGAATGAAGTGAGGTATGTAAATGTATGTACTTTGCAAGCTGTTATCTTTACCATTTCAAAACAAGATTGATTCAGGCAAAAAGCTTTAAAACCCAAGCAGAGGAGGATTGCTGGAGGCCTTGACTGGGGAAGACAGTTGTGATTTTGCCTGGAGTTTGTAGGGACAGCTTGATATGGTGGTTTTTCAGAGCTGAGGAGGGAGATGAAGGGGATTTTGATGGCAGTGAACGTCATTTAAAGGCAGAGAGAGAAAAGATGCCTGCCTGCAGGAGGCAAATAATCCTGGCTAATATTTTTAATGGAAACTCCTTAGGCGGGAAATGGCATCTGAGGAAACTGTGGGAGACAAGACACAGCTGGGGGACAAAGCTGAAGATCTTGGAGTTCCGACAGGGCTTTGAGGAGGCTGAGGGGATATTAGGCAGCTGAATATTTTGACATGTATGTTGAATTAGATGATTAATCCACAGGAAGAAAAATGACCCAGGAGAGCCTGCGATCATGAGGGCAGGGAAAGCAGCTGAACCAGACCTGAAGCACTGACTGAACTAGAGAAGGGAAAGGAGAAACAGAGGGAGGAGACGGCAGCAGGAGAGCAGCCAGCTCTACACGGAGAGAGGTGGAGAAGCAGAGGTCGCCATGGGATGTAGCTGGGAATGAGATACCCCATCATGGAGGCAGAGCTGAAATACCTTTACCCTTGCCTTAATGCTCCCAGAGCTCCACTCTCCTGCTGGACCTTGGCTTCATGCAGGGAGGAGTGCAATTGTTTGGGTCCAGGCAGGCGACAAATAGACAAGTCAGATGTGAACTTGATATCCAGGAAAGGAGTAAAGCCTGTGGGAGAGGCCTGGGCTTTGCTCGCAGAGCTGCCTGAGCAGCCAGCATTGGGAGGTCTTCCCCTCTGGGGAAGAGGGACCACCAGACACCACATCATCATGCTGCAGCATCTGATGATCATCCTTAAATTCATAACAAACATGGCAGGCTGTTATAGGAGACCCTGGAGAGCAAGAGTCTATGTGGGCTGAGGGGTGATGGCCCACATATAGAACAGGATTTTGCACTGGTAACTTGCCAGAATAACCTCATAGAATTACAGAAAGGTTTGGGTTGGAAGGAACCTTTAAATATCATGTAGTCCAACCCCCCGGCCATGAGCAGGGACATCTTCCACCAGATCAGGTTGCTCAGAGCCCCGTGCAACCTGACCTTGCATGTTTCCAGGGATGGGGCATCCACAAGGTCTCTGGGCAACTTGTTCCAGTGTCTCACCACCCTCAGCATAAAAAATTTCTTCCTTATGTCCAATCTAAATCTCCCCTTTTTCAGTTCAAAATCCTTGCCCCTTGTCCTGTCACTACAGGCATGGTAAAAAATCTCTGTCTCTCTCCTTACCCCTTTCCTCTCCCATACAGCTCCCTTTGATTTTGTTTTTTGTTTTGTTTTTTTTTTACCCCCAGCAGGAAGCGTGATGGATGTCTATTGCTGGACACTGATTTATTTTTAGCGTTGGGGTATACATATTCCTTTCTTGGGCTGAAAATGATAACATGACACAGTTTGCTTTTACAGTGGAGGCTCATGCTAGCAAGATTAATTTTCAGCATTGAATAGTCCTGCACTCAAGGCAGGTGCTCTTATTTTTGAGATAGTTTGTCCGTCTTTTAGTATTAGCTAGTATTTCCTTGCTCAGCATTTATGCCTGTGAAAAGAGCTTTCCTACAATACAAAGTCACTGAAAAATTTTCCAGCAAGAAGGAGATAAGCGCGTAAATGCGGCCTCTTTCAAACGCAGTTTCAAATCTTCCCTGCTTGGCAAGGGGGGATATCTGTAAATAAGTAAGGCATGGCAGTGATCCCACTAGGGAAAGGGCTATGGCAAACGTCATCGGGAAAAGCTTTGCTTTCTCATGCATGCGGATCTGTGCCGCTGTCACCAGTATTGGTCCTCCAGTGATGCCTGGGCTGGCCAGGCAGTCCACCAGCAGATGCCGTGAGATGGTCAGCTCTGCTCTGCAGAGGAGATGCTGAGGAAGAGCCGCAGGCAGCAGCAGAGCAGAGCACAGACCCCGGCTTTCACCGCCGGCTGATGCTGCATCTCCACCAGCTGTGGGAACTCCAGCACTGGTTGTCATTCCCTGGTCGTCAGCACTGGCTTCCCTCTCATCTGGTGAGATTTAAGGATGAAAGCAGGCTGCATCCCTCGGCTCACCCTTAAAAGGGAAGGAAACATTGCTTTAGTGGCCTTTGGGGTCTTCCCTTAGGAGAAACAAAGAGAGCTTTGCCACCAGTTCCCCACAACAGGCTGTAACATCAATGCCTTTAAGGGCTACA
The DNA here is from genome assembly GCA_947846985.1 of Fratercula arctica. Lineage (NCBI taxonomy): Eukaryota > Metazoa > Chordata > Aves > Charadriiformes > Alcidae > Fratercula > Fratercula arctica. Next base: position 114,313,424 of record CANTUZ010000003.1, read on the forward strand.
AAATATGAAAGATAATAAAACTGTCAAAGAAAGCTTTAAAGTCCAATGTGTAGGAGTAACACAAAGGGCACCAAGCAAGACAAATAAATACATGGCTGCAAAGGCTTTTTTGTTGTACCACAAATTACGTAGAATGCTGTGGGCATGGGGAGGAGCCTCATGGTTTCTCTCTTGGTGGTGGTTTTCCACTGCAGGTGATAAGTATGTCACATCAATTGTCATCTGCATCTTGTTTCCTCAAAGCATCTAAACAATGTTCCAAGTAACATTTCCAATTCATTCCACTAAACCCCTCCAAAACCACACCAGAATAAGTGAATTAGCAGCAGCACTTTGAATTTAGAAGCTCTAAGGATTACAGGATGCTTATACAGTATAAGCAAATCATCCATTCCTGAACATTAAAATTAGTCTTTTTATCCAAAGCTGGGCACAAGAGAAAACCAGGCTCATTTTTAAAGCACTGAGCACTCAACAGCTCTGACTTCTGAACGAGCCACAGGCTGTTGAATACATTTGAAGATCAAGCCGTGTATTGCCGTGCTTACATTTTTACTTAGAAGACAAATGCTAAGCACTCATTTCCAAAAACCTTGCGTAAATGATTTGCCAAGAACACAAAAAATCATATGATAGATGTAAATCATGAGAAAGCCAGGGGATGTGAGTTCTAATTTTGTTGCCAACATTAGTAAGTTTGTCCCTGCTCTCCTAATATTTATTGTGAGTCTTAAAAGTTCCAGTACTTGTACTGTGCCACCAGGCGTGGATCCCAGTTTTTTTTCAGAAACTCTGAGAATGTACCCCAGTGACACCACATCCAGAAGGACGCTAAAGAGGTTCTGTATTGAAAATTTGTGTGAAATAGTTGATTTCTCGATTGTGCAGCCAGATAGAAAAGTAGGGAGAAAAATTAGCTGTCAATCAAACCCAATGCGTTATGCAGCTTTGTAGGCATTTCTCTCTGGATTGGAAGTTATTTTGAAAAATAGTGTTTTGTCACAGCCAACCCAGCCAACTTAGGCCTGCTATGAAATGTCTTGGGTTTGGTATCTGTGGGAAAAAGAAAGAGGAGAGTAGAAGCACAAGTGTAAAAAGTGGGGTTGTGTTTGTCTCTTTTTACAGTGTAGCTTAGGTTTTCCAGGGTTCTCCCAAGATAGAGGCAATCCAAGTTGAAAATGCAGGGGTGGGGTACAACAGTCCTTGCTGCTGAAGTTGCCCAGATAAATCCCTTGGGAAGAGCAGACCCAGGCGTCCCAGTAGTCCCAGGTCCCAGCTTTGCGCAGCTCCCCTGATACCATACCCAGGGCATGAGCTGCCACCTCTTCCCAACAACCAACCTGGACCTCCTGAAATGGGACCCCAGCAGCTGGTTAGTGCTGTACTGTGCAAACTCACTTGCATCATAGAATCATCGTGATGGGGCATCCACAACTTCTCTGGGCAACCTGTTCCAGTGTCTCACCACCCTCACAGCAAAGAATTTCTTTCTAATATCTAATCTAAATCTACCCTCTTTCAGTTTAAAACTGTTACCCCTCATCCTGTCACTGCACTCCCTGATATAGAGTCCCTCCCCATCTTTCCTGTAGGCCCCCTTTAGGTACTGGAAGGGGCTATAAGGTCTCCCTGGAGCCTCCTCTACTCCAGGCTGAACAGCCCCAACTCTCTCAGCCTGTCCTCATAGCAGAGGTGCTCCAGCCTTCTGATCACCTTCATGGTCCTCTTCATGTCATGTGAGCACAGAATTAATGCTATGTATGCTTGAGCTCCAAAAATCCCGTTTCCCTGACATGTTTCTGCTTAAAAATGCTGCTAGGTAGAAATGAAACTCAAAATAAAGGTGATATACCCACACAAAAGAGGAAAATTGTAGAAGTTATGTTTTTTTTCCAGAATGAAAGTGTATTTATTCAAGTGCTTTAGTGGCTACTTGTGGCAGAAGAATTCTCATTGATTAAAATGTAGTTAAGTAGTGCTTAAATACAGTCAGATAAATGTGTGCACGATAATTTTATCAGTCAATGTGTAACTTCGTCAGAGATCAAGTCTGGTAAGGAATTAACTCTAGTTAGTGTGCATGTATTGCTGCTCTCTGTTGGGTGCTGTGAGAACTGCCCAGTTATGAATAATTTGAATAGGACTGGTCGAGTTAAGTGCAAGTGGGATGGATTAAAAAATAAAGGCTTATTTCTGTCAAAGTGTTAAGCCTCCAGAAGTTTTGATTCTGTGGTGTTTACAATGGGTATTCCTTTATTTAAACCAAACCAAAACATCACTAGTGCCTGAGTGTTGTCAGCATCCTTTTTTGGCACAGTCACAGTAATAATTTTGAGTAATGCAGTTGCCTGAATGAAGATCTGGGGACCTCATGAGGAGGTGAGGAGCTGGGATGGGAGGGAATGAGCCTAGCAGCAAGAAAAGAAGAAATGAAACCCCCAGGTCCCACATGGTGTCAGAGGGATTGTGCATGGGAACCAAAGCTTCGGAGAGGACATTTGCTATGTCTTTGAGACATATCTTCATTGCTTTTTGAGGTTTGGTCACCTACCTCAGATACAACCTCCCTTTTCTTCAAAAAGTCTTGGTTTGGGGAGGGAAGATGACTATTAGGGAGTGGCTGAAACAATTTCTTATGTGGAAAACAAATTTCAGATTTCAAATAAATTTCAGCTTGCTTTCTGCAGAAGACGTGTTTTGGTCCCTTGTTCCAGCTGAGAGCCTGCAGTCTCAGGCTTGTGTTAAAATGATGTCTGTACATCTTAATACAGCTACTGAGTGACCACATCTACTGCAAATGTTGCCCAGACATTATTTGCAAAACGTCAATAATATATCTCTATGCACTTAACAGAAAGTATAAAAGTAAAGTGCAGTCTTCCACAAATAACTTGTTTTTACAGAACAGCTTTTCTGAGAGCTGGGCCATTACTATGTAAGTGGCTTTTTTTTTCCAAAGAGTTTTCTAATTTGCATGCATACACTGTTTATTCTGGGCAGCTTTCTGAGCAGCCATCCCTGGGCAACACATTACAACTGCACTCCTATTCTTCCAGGCATCACCCGTTCAATACTAAATCTTTACTAAGCAGATCCATCCAGACATTACACGTCCCTTACAGTAAAGTGAATGCGACTCTGCTGAATATGTTGGAGATTGCTAAGGCTGAAACAATGGATGCTGGATCTTTCTTTTCTCTCTTCCCTCTGTAGATAACCTTCTCTCTCTTTTTTTTTTTTTTTTTTTTTCAGATATTTGTTTTTAAGCCTAAAAATCTAAAATTGGATTCATATGCTGAGAAGGAGGATTTACGAAATAACCTCATGGGCTAAAGTGCTTCCAATTTTGTAGGGAGAGAGGCAAAGAAGGAGTAGAACAATCCTAAAATAGCAGGCATCAAAGAGGGGAGTGTGAGAGGCTATGAGCCACTTCCTCTCTAAGAACAAATTCAGGATACAGTTTTCTGGGAAAAAACCCATAACTGTTTGTCTGATGATTATTTTAGTGTAAATACAGCAGCATGTTTTACAACTGAGTGGGAGACTTGCATTAGAAATTATATCCTCCTTTATTCTCCTAAAGTAATGACATTAGGATTCCTACGAACCATCTTGTTTATGTGTTAAGTATTTCTGCCTTCTTTTTGCCTTTGGCTTTATTTTCTGTAATGCTGAGTTTTTGCTAGCACTGTTTGTACAGTATTAAGCAATGGAGATGGAATAAAGTCCAAGGGACAAGGTGGAGAGAAAAGCAAAGAGAGGGAGAGAGAGGAAGAGAGGTGGAGATCTCGAGGAGGTAGGAGCAGTGTGTGGGATTCACCCACGTGTATGAGTCCGGATATAAAGTGCGAATCAAGAAGATCATTTGGACAGAGTCCACCCAGGGGTTTGTGGTAGATCAGCAATATCATTGTACAAGCCCACTTAACAATGGTTGTAGCATCTGCAGATGTGGGCAAACACTGGAGAGCATGGCAGCTGTGTGGACTCGCTGTCTGTTGAAGATGAGTTCTTCTGTAGCTGTCCACACTAGCTCAAACTGCAATGGTTTCTTTTAGTTGTGGTGCCCAGTAGATTAGTGGGGTCCAGGCACCTTACTCATGTACAACAAGACCCACAAGACCATGAAAACACTGAATGATCCAGATACCTTTGATTTCCCAAATGACACTGTGAAGTTGACTTGAACAAGGGACATCTTTTGATGTTCATACAGAACTGAGCTTGACTATAAATAGGGCCATGATGGGACTGTCAGGAGAGAAGGAGCACTACTGTACCTCTTTAGTGCTGCAAGGTAACAGAGGCTTCACTTTTAAATCCCACATTTTCCCTAGTTTTCTCACCGAGGGGAGGCTTCTGTTCGTGCTGTGGGTGTTGTTTGGAGACAAGTTCTTTTCCTGCTCTGTGTTTGTGTTTGTTTCCTAATCTTCTTATGGAGGACTGCATATTTTTCCCCATGAAACACAGCCTGGTGCCAGCATGAAGCATTAGTACCCAAACCACGTGCTCCCAAGAGCAGCTGAGGGGAAGGAAGACTTTACAGATCCAGTAAGTGCACATGGAGGAGTATGGTTAACCACTGAAAGAACTTCCAAGGGCATGTATGTATGGACTCTGCTACCTGGAATGATCAAAGCAAGACTAGACAGCTTTCTAAGAGATGTCTCTGAGATCAGCAGCCTTTCATCCATGACGGGCTGGTATTTTTGTCGTACAAGACATGACATTGCTTATGTCCTTGTAAATAAAAAATTAGGCCTGAGGCAATAAGGAGATCAAGATGTCTTGTTCCTCCAAAAGTGTAACTTGCTGTTGTGTAGCCCAGGGATGGGGGAAATTGGGGACCACTGCTGTGGTTCACTATCAGGTTGGGGGCATGACATGTTGAACTGCTGTTGCTCAGGCTTGAAAATTAAGGATAAATAACCGAGTCCATTAAAACCAACGGGAATTTTGCTGTGGATTTGACAGCAGCCAGCATTTCACCCTTAGACACATGCCCCTCTCTCTGGCCCCCCTGAACTTCTGAGGAGCATGAAGAAGAGTCTGTGCTCCCTTTTGTTAGACAAAATGACTGCGATTGCTGATACCCATGAGATGCATTGGTTCTTGTTTGACTTGAAGCCCATCATGCTGCGTGGACACCTTCACCTCTGTGCCAGTGAGCACAAGGCAGGTGCAAACCTTCTTTGAGGAGGGGGACCAAACTGGTCCCTGCTGGCCTGCCTCCACCACCCTGCAGAGCAAAAGCACTTGCACAACACCAGACGTTCCACAGTCATGAAATATTTACTAGTCTTGTATCCAGCATAATGTCAGGAGGATATATATATGTACTTTTTATTCTTTTATCCAGACACTGTCACATCTTTGACCTTCCTGTTTGGTAGACTTGTTCCCTACCAAGAGAGCTCGGTGGCTTTGTTTCAGCACCTGTCAAATAGGGAATTGCTTCTCGTAACGACGTGTGCTGTCGCTTTCTGTTTACAAACATGTCCCTTTCTTCTTGGAAGCCCTGTGCTGCACAGCCGTGGGGCCATGCTTCTTGGCAAGGCGTCTGAATTGTCCGTTACTCACTCGCAAGGAAATCAACGCAGCTTGGGTTCGTGTTTCTCAGAGCCAGGACACAGTCCTTGTAATGAGGCAGAGATTAAACAAAGCTTGTGTTTTTCCCTATGCAGACTGTGACATTTGTTGTTTCCCAGTGAAGTGCCTTACCCTTCCTTGGAACATGTTCAAGACATTAAACATGAACATTATTTATTTTAATAGAGGAGTGTTTGGTAGGATAGACAGGAGGGAAGGCAGATGGGTTACTATTAAAGATGTTGCAAGAGAAAGTTTGCGGGTTAGGTAGGACTGGCCAAAACCTGTTAATCCCAAGTGAAATGTAATTCTTGAGGAAACAAATAAAAAAGTTAAAAAAAGAAGCTGGGACGCAAAGATTTACCAAGAAAGGGTGATGAAGCATTTAGACTCCTCAAACTGATAGCACTTGTCTAATTAGGTCTTAATTTCTAGATGTCCCAGTTTCTCCCCTCTGAAAAACAAGACTTATTTGAAGGTGGATTTAAAATAAAATCCTATTTCAGGTAACCAAGGAATGTGAAAAACTGGGGTTCTCATCCAGTTAACAACACAGCCTGGGCAAAGAGCGAGCTCTGCCTGAATAAGAGGGGAAGGGAGCGTTGTATCCTGCCTGGGGAGGCTGGCATCCCTCCCTGGCTGTTGGGAGGTCGGAGTTACCTTCAGCCCTCTCTGTCCTGCTGAACCTGCGTATATAGTCTCCGGGCGTACAAATACGGCAATTTATTGTGTTATTAATGGAAATAACTGCCAGTAATAAATCTTCAGTATATGCCATATGAGAAAGCACTCAAGTCAACAAATAAACATTAAGAATTGACCCTGAAGTGAGGAGCTGTGAAGATGTACCTTGCAGGGCTATTCCCCTGTGGGAATGATGGAGGGAGGAGGCGTAGGTTTGTGTGCATCCACGAGCTGATGCTTGGCTGTGCTTGCCAAGCTTGTGAGAGTCCTCTGTTGAGATCAAAGATTCAGCTCATCTAAGAGTCAAGCCATGGTCCCTGGGAGTATTTTCATCTGCGCCTCTCTCCCACAGGCACAGCCTGTCCCTCCCTCTCATTTTCCTGACACATTTGCAGCAGTTAGGGTTATCTAAGTGTTGGCTGCCCTTTGTGACTCCTCAAACCTCATCGTTTTCATGTGATCCACACACGTCTGTGTTTCTTTATCTGGGTTGAAAATGATGTTACTGCAAAAAAAATATCAACCAACCAACCAACAACAGTCATGTATCTGGCTCAGGGACGCATACTTGAGTCCTTCTGTCGTGGCCCAGTCAGAGATTACGTGCAGTTCAGCTAGCACGTGTCCAGCTTCATCCTCTCTGGACTAAATTCCTCAGTACATGAAGCAAGGAGCTCATATTACTATTTTAAATAGTATTATATCACATGATAATGATCCTGTGTCCCTGTTCACTGGTGTAATAGGATGCTAATGCAGCTACAGCTTTTTGGACTTCTTTTGAGATGTGCATGGCATGAGGATAGCTGTCTGCCTCAACCTGGGTGACACCAAGTCTGGTCTATGGAGAGCAAGCTCTCCTGGGCATGGGTGAAGGTTGAGTCCAGTGCTGCCAGGGTAAGGAAGTGCCTGATGACAACATGTGCTTACAGGCTTAGGAGTAGGGTCATTATATGCGGGGAGAACGATATGGATGCAGGTCCCTCAGGCAGCCCTGGAGACCATCCTAGGTACCAGACTGATATTAGAGTGGGACTTTCTAAATAGTTGGTTTGTTTTTTTTTTTTTTATCTTTCACTTTACGTAAAACAATTCATTATTCTTTGGGCCAGCAACAGCTATTATTTACTAGGGGTTATGAGTCTCAGGACTGGTGGATGAGGTGTCCAGTGTCTGCTTCAATAAACGTGTATTTGTTTTATAATACTAGAACTCCTTCAGCAGCAGACACAAAGCGAACCCCATCCCTCCACATCATATAGTTTACACTCTCCATAGTGATGGAAGACCTGAATCTTGGGGAATCTAAACCAGATCTCCAGTGTCTGATGTTGCATCTGTACTGATGAGTAAATAAGACAGCCAAACCCCTGTTTTCTCATTCTGATGCCAACATCATGGCCCGGCTTACTTCCATGAGGAAAATGTCTCTTTCCTTCCAAATAAGGAGACTACTCTCTGTGTGGGGCCAACACTATGCTGGAAACTATGCTAAGAGTGCTGCAGGATGGACAAGGGATGTGTGAAGAGCCAGGCCCATAGCTTTCTCTGCTCACCTTGCTGATACAGGCACAGTCTGGCTGTGTACTGCTCCTCTGTGCATCTTTCTTTTGCAAGAAAGAAAGGACTGGCCAGGCTTAGGTGTCTAATTCTGGCTGAAGGGAAGCGACTTTCTCCTGCGGAGGCAGAGTCAAATCTTTGCTTCTCTGCTTAGAGAAGCAGAGAGGTGGATAATTTGGGCAGCTCTCCTGTATCTTCTGTAAATCTCTCTTTAATGGCCTCTCTCACCATGAATCACAACCTGGGGCAGTGAACTGTAAAATCTGAGCCTTACCACAAAGACCATGGGCAGTACCTAGATAAATCCCAGTTGTGAATCAAAGTCCCTGGTGTTTTACGTTTGCTATGAAATGCTGGACTCTGTGCACTTTCCATAGGAGGCAGCTGGAATATAAACACAGGGATGTCTGACTGCCAGCAGCCACCCTCAGCCCCAGTCAAGGAAAACAGCTTCTCCTTTGCATCTTTTCTGGCAGCTTGAGAGTCAATGCAGACATTTTTCTCTCCTGTTCACCAGCCCTGGTGGTCCGCAGCAGAGACCTCACTGCTTTCCCCTTTGTTTCACATGCCGTATGCACTTACTCAGTGGGCTCCATCACCACGCTCTTCATTGTCAAGTGACAGGTTGCTGGCAGTGGTATGTACACTTGATGCATAACAGCACCCCTGCACTCCTTCTCTCCTTCCTATCTCCCTTAAACAGATCATATGTTAAGATTGGAGTTATGAGAGCAATCCCAGCAGGCCAGAGCTAAGCTCCCGAGTTCATAGCCCCCATCATTTTGCATGATTTCTAGCTCCTCTGAGAGGCTTCCCACACTCGTAGCAAGTGTTTTAAGAGCTCGTTGCTTTGCTTATGGCATCAATCCTTATCATCTGCCTCTGAGCAGGACCATATTTGCACTTGGACTTCATCTAACAAGATGCTGAAAGGCATTCTGAGGCATGGAGTGCCCTTGATTTCTACTTGAGGCCTTTCTGCTGTTTGCTCCATACCCCTTCCTTCCCTTTTTACTAGGGAGTGGGCCAGAGAACCCTGTCCTTGGCTCTTTTGCTGGTGGCATTTGGGGACCTGCTGGAGCTGGGACACTCCATCTAATCAGACTCATGAAGGAGACAGCCTCCCCACGGGCCTGTGTGCCCTGTCTAGATTTGGGCTGCAGTCTACCCTACCCACTCCCATTGCACAGCCCTGCGAGCATGATGGAGCAGTGGAAAGCAGCCCCAGGCAGAGAATTGTGCTGGTTTTGGCTGAGGTAGAGTTAATTTTCTCTACCATAGTAGCTGGTATGGGGCTATGTTTTGTATTTGTGCTGAAAACAGTGTTGATAACCCAGGGACGTTTGAGTTACTGCTGATCAGTGCTTGCACAGAGTCAAGGCCTTTTCTGCTCCTCATACCACCCCACCAGCGAGTGGGCTGGGGGTGCACAAGAAGCTGGGAGGGGACACAGCCGGAACAACTGATCCCAAATGACCAAAGGGATATTCCATACCATATGATGTCATGCTCAGCAATAAAAGTTGGGGGAAGAAGAAGGAAGGGGGGAGGACATTCAGAGTGATGGTGTTTGTCTTCCCAAGTAACAGTTATGTCCGATGGAGCCCTGCTTTCCTGGTGATGGCTGAACAGCCACCTGCTGATAGGAAGTGGTGAATAGATTCATTGTTTTGCTTTGCTTGCTTGCATGGCTTTTGCTTTACCCATTAAACTGTCTTTATCTCAGCCCATGAGTTTTCTCACTTTTAATTCTCTGATTCTCTCTCCCATCCCACCGGGGAGAAGGTGAGCAAGTGGCTGTGAGGGCCTTACCAGCTGGGGTTAAATCACGAAAAGACCCTACCAGCACTTTAGGGTAGATCTAGCCTAGTTCACAAGTCTGCCAGCGTCAGCAAGGCAGCTAGCAGGGAGGAGGAGTGCACTCAAGACAGAGGAGAGCAGAGGCACTGTGACCACACAGCTCTTCCCCTGTGGGCGAGCTGAGCAGGCGACATCAGCCCTCATTGCACATGATTGCTGCTGTCCGTCAGCAAATACACAGGGATGAACTCGGCATCTGTCCCTGCCAGTGCAAAAGACAAACTCCGCACATGCCATCACTCCATCTGTCTGCTCCACCAAGAACAGTGGTTAAAATGGAGTACATGTTTGAATGCTCCATTGGGTCAGGGTCCAAATCCAGAGGTAGGGAGGGATATACAGTTTAAAGGAAGACAAGCTGGAGGTGTGGATGGTTGGTTATTTATTTCCAGACATGGGTCTCATGATCAATGTAGCTCACGTGCTGGCCATGCTGCTGACCCCAAAGGACTGTGCACAGCCTTTCCGTGCTCTCTGCAGGGAGTTTCACCAGTGCTGTCATGGTGCCAGGTCCTGCTGATTGATGTGCCTAAAGGGAGCCTACAGGAAAGATGGGGAGGGACTCTATCAGGGAGTGTAGTGATAGGACAAGGGATAATGGTTTTAAACTGGAAGAGCGTAGACTTAGATTAGATGTTAGGAAGAAATTCTTTACTGTCAGGGTAGTGAGGCACTGGAAGAGGTTGCCCAGAGAAGTTGTAGATGCTCCACCCCTGGAAGTGTTCAAGGACAGGTTGGATGGTGCTTTGAGCAACCTGGTCTAGTTCTAGGATCTTCAAGGTCCCTTCCGACCCAAACCATTCTATGATGCTCTGTTACACCAGCAACACCATCACAGGGATGCTGCTAGCTTGGGAAGTGGTCATTAACAGCACTGTGTGGCCAAACTCCTTTACAGGAATGGTGAAGTATTAACCCAACCATATCGTGCCCCTACAGTCAACAAATTGAGGCCTGGTGGCCAGGCCAAAGAATTTGGACCTCCTGGGTGCTGCTTCTTGGTCTGGAAATGACACAGAAAGTGCTTCTGCTCCAATGGAAACCAAGCTACACTCATTCATTTTAGTGGGTCTGCATCAGTTAAGCCTGTGACTGCTGAGTTGCAACTTCTTGTTTGTTTTGGTACCATGCCTGGGAACATTGCGTATGAATCAGAGTACTGCTGTGCTAGGTACTGTAGAAATACAGAACAAAATAGAGACCTGGGTATATCTAACTTGCAAAATGTTGGGCTGGTTCAACTCAGTGATGAAGACACAGCACTGGTTGCTTTAACTCTTGAATGGACACCTGTTTGGATTGTAGCATGACCTGAAATCGCTTCACTACTCAATGGAGGAACTCAGGTTAGGTAGATTAACCTGCCCTGGTGGTGCCGGCATGCAGCAGACAAGACAGTAATGACCAGAGAGGTGGTCATGCTCTTGCTCTTATTTCTAACAGATTTTCTACCTGTTGAAGGAGGGGGGATAAGGGTGCATTTGAGGGGCTGGGGAGAAGAGAAAGGGAGGAGAGGGACAGAATGGAATGTTACCACTTTAGGTGATCAGGACTGGCTGGAGGATGTAAATGTTTCAGACCTCTCTTTCTCTTCTCACTGTAGAAATACCTGAAAGTAGCGCAGAATGAGTGCCACCTCTGTGGCAGGGATAAACTGCAAACTGGGGGCATTTTCATGTGACAGGTACCACTCAATTATGGCCCTTGCAGGTGAAGTAAAGGCAGGACAGAGAGCCAGGCCACCACTTGTGGTGTTTCTCCCATTATTTGAGTAGCAATAATACCAGGGACACCAGCCAGGGAGTTTTATGCCACCCTGACCTGCTGTTCAGGGAACCACAGCAGTTGTTACTGCTGTGTTTTCTTTTTAACACAGCACATATTTACAGAAAAACCAGATGGAGCATATTCTAGATTTTTTTTTTTGAGATGAAAATGCCCCAGGCTCACTGCCTGCAGTGAGTGCAGATCTGCTGGTGGCACAAAAAGTCCTGGTGCAGCCGGAGGCTGCAGCTCTGTGCAGGTTGGGGCAATTCAGAGGACATCACCTTTTGGGTGCCTGTCCCGGTGGGTGCCCAGGTCTGGGCTGGTGTCTGATAGCCACATGTGTGACTGCTTGGGCTGGGAAAAATAACTATGGGACAGCCTTCTCCTTGTGGGAGAAGCCACCTGGTTTTATGAGAGCGGCACGAGAAGGACTGTGCTGATCCCAGCTCTTTTCTTAGGGCTGCAGGGTTTTTTCTACTTGGAGCCTGAGGACCTAGTTCTGAGCAAGTTCCTTTTACTTTGTGGGTGTGCTCCAGACTCTTTTCTCTGAAATTCATATAATCGTATAATGGTTTGGGTTGCAAAGGACTTTTAAAGATTATCTAGTCCACCCCTCCTGCCATGGGCAGGGACACCGTTCACTAGACCAGGTTGCTCAAAGCCCCATCCAACCTGACCTTGGGCATGTTCCTGTGATGGAGCATCCACAACTTCTCTGAACAACCTGTTCCACTGTCTCACCACCCTCTTTAATTTAATTAAATTAAAGCTTAAGGGCATGAAAAAATAAATATTTAAAGTCGAGCTAAGCATCTCTTCTTCTCTCTCCTTGCAGTCCTGCTGGAAAAGCAAGAAGACATTTGGGCATCCTCACTGGGGTTGCCTCTGTGGGGTACTTGGCTTCCCAGCGAGTGAGACACATCTTGAGGCCCAGGATTTCTTCCCTGATGAGCGACAGCAAACAAACAGAGCCGGTGCCATGGGGATGGGGTGGTCTGTCTGGAGGCAGGTCCTTCCTCGGCAGGCTGCGGGCTGGTGGGGCTGGTTTTCCTCAGTGGGGCTCGAGCAGCCCCCAGCAGCCTGGAGGAATGACTGGAATTTGTCATGGCATGCTGGCAGCCCTTGTGGGTCTTGCAGACAAGAAATGCCCGTGCTTTGTCTGCTGGGCTGTTTTGAACAATTGGTAGGAAACGGGGCAGAATAAATAGTTCTGCTCGACCTCTGGTCTTTCCCCTTTTGTCCACAGAAGTTCAAGAAATTCCAGGGGCCGGGAGCCAAACATCTGTGTTTCCCCTCGGGGTGTGCCAAACGCTGTGTTCCCTCTGTGAATTGGGCAAGGTATATTTAGAAAATGAGATTCAGAAACTACTGGCGAGTGGGTGAGTACATCTGAGCTGTTGGTCTCCTGGTAGAAAGTTTGCATAAGCTTGGGCACATATTTATATCCTCATCCACATGCGCTGGATCCTACATACATAAACACAAACTGATGGGCACTGTATTTTGTAAGTCTGGGCTTGTTTTGTTGATGCTGATAATTTTAAAAAATGGGGACTTGAGGACTGTGGGCTTGGTTTCCAAGATGAAGTGTAGGAACCCTGTGCCCTAGGGGAGCCAAAATGTGTGTCATGGTTAGAAGACGGGCACAGCCATAAGGGAGCAAAGGCCAAAAGGTGTTCTAAATAGCGCTGAATGCTGCTGGTTAGGCAACTAGATTGAGCCTAATGCCGCTTTTAAAGAGAGCAGCTAGGAGACCAGCAGGCTGTAGGGCTGCCCACTTCTGCAAGCAGGGGCTCCACAGCCCAGCCGAGCTTCTCAGGGGTCCCCAGTGTTGGACTGAGACCCTCCTGTGGGCTGGGAATAACTAACCCACCCGGTCTGTTCAAGCAGGGGACTTTCCTCAAGGCTTGCTGCCTGTGGAGACAGCAGATCCAACCTTCCAGCAGCTTTTAGTGGGCTGCAGTGGGCAATCTGGATGGGTCCCGTGTCTTTTCCAAAGAAACCAATAAAGGGTTAATCTAGCCCATACCTGGAGCCTTGGCTCTGCAGCAGCTGTCCTGCTAGCTTCACCAGACCATTTCCAGCATCAGTGCTTAGAGCAGGGCCACAAAACAACTGGTTTTTCAGTAGCACCTTGTGTTTTCACTCTCAACTGTGTGAAATGGTTGTGTGTCATGAATTGTTTTGCCTCTTACCATTGACATCAATGTCTAAGATGATAACAGCATTGGACAAGTACACCACTGTGCAGTTTGAGGTTGCAAACATTTAGTTTTGACACATCCAAGGTGGGGAGCCCTGGTGTAGACTCCTGCCTGGTGCTGCAAAGCAAGGTCTTGTCTTAATTGCATCAACCGCCGACAGCATCTGTCATGTTTTCAGCTTAGGACCTTGTTCTCCTAACCAGCAGACATGGGAGATCTTGGGGATGGCGGCACAGCTGGCACCAGAAACAATGCACTACCTCTTCCTCTCAAGAGATTGAAGGCTGGAGAACAAGTGGGAAAGTCTAGAGGAGCCCATGGGGCAAAGAACTGCGAAGGTCCCAAAACGTGGTTTGTTCCTCATATGTGCTGAGACTAAGTGCCTGGAGTCAGATGCCTCTCAGGTGCATAGCCTGGACCCACATTGCATGACAGCTGGAGAAAGGAGAAGCTTGGGGTTAAACAAAAGCTTCAGAGAAATTCTGCCTTATCACACTTCATTTCTCAGGTTGCAAAAATGGGAAACTTGCAGTCTTTGTTACGGGCCAGGCTTAGTAGCATCTGAGAGGAGCTACTGGAAGAAATGCTTCATGGATACTGGTAAATGAAAAATAAGAGAATAATAATGTGGCTTACAGTAACTTGTTTAGACATACACAGTTTGTTCTTCTGCCTTTTGGAGGTCAGATGGGGAAACAGAGTACTCTGGGTCTCCTAACGGCTTATTGGGAACAGTTTGTGTTCAGGATATTGCCAAATTCCAGCAGAATTTCTCTCAAGGAGCCGAAGAACTCCTCATGACAACCAAGATCACTACAAATCTGTCTTGTGTCCACTCTGCATGTGTTTTGCATCCTGATGGTACATGTGGGATGACTGTAAGGTGGTTGTTACAAACTGTTCCCTGAGATGTTTCACCATGACGCTCAGGACAGGATATACAATACCACTAAAATAACTCCTTACCAAGTTGGTTATGCTGATCCGTTGCCAACTTGTTTAGCAATACTTCCCTGCGCACTCTCCATTTGCCATAAACAGGCGCTCCTGCAGCGGAGTGCATCTGGAATCGCTAGTATATTTTTGCAAGCCATAAAGAAAAGCTGTGTGTCTCTGTAGCATATTATAATATTCTGATATTTCCCAGATCGCTTGTGCTCTCATGCCTTAACGCTGTCCAGAGTCTTTCAGAAGAACGCTCATCACACACGTGCCCTAAATAATGTAAGCTCTGTGCTTGTGATATTTATAGCCATGCAAACTTGCCCATTTATGCCTGTGTTGTTTCAAAAAATTTCTTGAGTGATGGCATTTTTCATCTTTAGTGTATTTATCTTTAGTTCTGAACACTGAACATATTTGTAATTGCTGCCATTATTGCTGCTGGTTGACTTATTAAGCCTACAAAGTGCACTCAGATTTAAAGGTAGAATTCCAATTACAGCACAGGCTCGGGGAGAAAGGACAACATTTGGAGGCAGAGAGCACTTATATGAACACCAGGATGCTTCCAAGAGAAGAGACAGCACATATTTCAGTCACATCCACTTCATAGAAATGACGCTGTTTTATTTTTAAGTTCTTGTATGTGAGCATTCCCCTCTAGCTCAGGAGAGGATGTGTGACATCTCATGCCATTGTTTGCATGGGATCACAATGGCTATTCACAGCAGGGGATTGTTTCGGGGGGTCATCGAGCTCCCCTCTAATGGCTGCAATGAATCAAGCTTCGTGCAGCCATCAGATAATCCCCTGGAAGAATTCAAAACAGGCTTATCTCCAAAATACAGAGAGAAAATAGGAGTATGTGAGTGTCATTGTAAGTGGTTTACTGGAGTGACAGAAGTGTGCAAACTCTTTGTGATGTTGTCTAACATTGCTCTGTACATGTTGTTCTCCTTCTGCTTCTGCAAATAAACCTTTTAATGTAATTATAGCTGCTATTGGCAAAAGGCACTGATAGCACTAGCTAGCTTCTGAAGAACACTGCTGCTGAGACAGGAGTGCTTTCAGCTCAGAGACTTTTAGAAAGACATCGAGAAGACACTCATCTTTCAGCCTTATGCAGTCCAGTGATAAACAATCTTATCATCCCCTTGATGGTGTTTGCCTCTAGATTTTAAATAATGATCTGCAGTGGCCAAAAATCTGGCCTCTTTCCCATCCCACATAAGGAAGTGTGTTTTCACTGCCTCTGGTCGCATTTCGTCCACATTTGGAATCCCAGAGACTGAATCCAGAGCATCATTGACAAGGTTATGAAAACTAGACTCACACGGATGCCCATTTATGTGGAGGACTCCTCGGGACAGGTACTCAACTGATGTGAGAACTCAGGTCCAACCAGAAGGATGTGTAAATATGCCTATGTACGTATTCACTTATTATGTACATGCGTCTGACTACTCTCTGTAAGGAACTTCTAGAATTTTGAGCAAAATTGTTGCTTTGATTAGCTTTTACCTACTGCTGCGTGCAAGAGGAACAGAGCATTAATGACTGGGTTTAGGTGGCTTTCAAGGGAATTTAACTTGAATACTGCAACTGCTTGTCTCCACTGACTCTGCAGGGAGCTGTGGGCTGGCAGTCCTGGGCAGCAGATGGTCTTAATTCTCTTGAATTTACTGCTTGATGCCTTTGGCTCCCTCCTGCAATAGTATCAGTGACAACGCAAGCACTGGGTTTGGCACAAAACCTGAGCAAAACCTTTGGATTCCCTAAATCACAACAAACTAACCCCTGGCTCTGTGTGGTCTCTGGTGGAAGGGGAGTTTTGCACCTTTGCCTGGCACGGGCACTCTCCCGGCATGCTGAGCTGTGCTGGGGGCTTTACCATCTCCTGTCCCAGAAGGAAGCAGCATCCTTTGCCCATTCTCACTATATCTTACGCTATCGGCAGGCCGGGCAGGAATACGGCAGAGGTATGAAGCTCAAACAGGAGGGTGTGATTCACATTACGAACCTGCAAGGGGGAAAATGCTGCCTGACTTGTGTGCTACCTCTTGTCTTTTCATAGAACCATCTTCAGAACTAAAGAGGACTGGAAATATCATAGAATCATAGAGTAGTTCGGGTTGTAAGGGACCTTAAAGATCATCTAGTTCCAACAATATATGTACAAATATATAAACAAATATATCTCTGAATTTCATAAAAAAAAAAAGAAAGAGGAAGTATTATTTGAATTTATCCTCCAGAGTTTGCTCATGAGTGACAAATCATGGTAGATTAAGTTATGGAAAGTAGCATTTTCATGGTGTCATGCCCACTGCCACTCAGAGAGGAGTTTGTAGTTGACTGCAACAAGGACTCAGTGACACCTGGGGCTTCTTGTGCTGGGTTCTGTACAAACACAGAGGAAAAAGGGGGCTCTGCTCTAGAGACAGGCATAGAAGGAAGAAAGGATTCCTCTCACCCTTGAACAGTGGGCACCAAAGGCACAGCACAGGCATTACTGGTTAAACAATTTACCCAGCACCTGGCTTAGCTCCTGCCAAAGAAAGGGACCTGTGTTAATGGGACACTTAGTCTGACTGCTCTGATATTTTGGTTTTATTTTCAGCATCACCCAGAAAGTCTGAGGCAGTGCCAGTGACTGAACTGAGATATTTCCAGTCTCGGCACAGGACACTCACCAGAAGACATGGCAAGCGTTTATGATGATGATGCACCACTTCATAGAATCATAAAATGGTTAGAGTTGGAAGGGACCTTAAAGATCATCTTCTGATCCTACAGCACTTAAAAAGGCTTGACCCACCCTGCTCAAGCCCTAATATCTTTCTGGACTTGTGGTTTCAGCTTTCCCCCCTCAAAGCAGGTGGCTTTTGTTGTTATATGCTGGGTCGAGGAGCCTGAGGTGACACAGCATGTGCCGGGCTCGGGGCTGAGCCTCAGGATGGGCAAAGACACGTCGCCAGAGCAAAGTGTGCTCAGAAACCCTGGCAGGCCCTTTGGTGGCCTGAGCAAGCAAAGCAACTCCCCCCCACCCCCGGACACCCTGCAGGAGTGCCCTCTGCTTCGTGGGATTTACACAAGGATAATCTGAGCCGACAAGCTGAGATCCCAACCTCAGGGGCATTTCTGCCACCCCTTTGGGCTCAAGCAACAACTGGCTCTGCTTGGATAAAGCAGGAGTGAGCTTTCTTCCTTGCTGCTCTGCTCTTCTGTGCCTGTGTTTGTGGGTTTCCCTTTTCGGGTTTCTGAATAGCAGTGAGCTGGCAGGCCCTCGTTTTATCTCAGAAACCAGTTTGATGCAGACAGCACCCTGGCAAGTCCCTTCACCCCCCATTGACCCTTCCCCAGCACCCCCAGCCCCAGCCGGGGCTTCTCACCGGGGGCATAAACTCAGCTCGCTGCATTTTCGTGCTTTTCCTGATGGATCTGCTCCAGACGTGCCAGCTATGGTGGTTATTTTATTGTTGTGGTTACCTGGAGAAGGGCTATTTTAACACATAACTGCTCATGCTTTACTTATTCAAAATGCTTTCTGTGAATGCCTCACACTGGGCTCGGCTTTGAAGGAATTTTTATTTGAGAAACTTCGCATTCTTCCGAGCTTTCACTCTTTGTTATGCCTCATACCCCAAATTACAGCCCCAAAAGAGCAGAGTAGACTGTGTGGTAGTCCTTACAGTTTGGGCTGGGATCTAAGAAGGCCAAGTGCCCCTTCCCAGCCCTGGGAGAACCCACGGTGGGACATTAAGGTCCTTCCAAGGGAGCCACAGCTCTACTAGCTCCCAGACTTCCCAGAGGGCAAGCCACAGCATGGCGTTAGTGACAGTAGTATAAAACTGGCATAAATCAAAGTACTTTGACACCATTTCCCATTGTGTACACAAACACCATGCTCAAGCGAGCCAGTGAAATCAAAGCAGCACAATGGGAGAGGTCAATTCAGGATTCATGGACATGTCACTGGCAGTAGAATCTGCCTATTAAATATTAAAAACTTAAACAAAAAGGAATTTACATTTTTTTTCTGAAATATTTAAGCCTTGGGTGAATAGATGCCTCAAGATCTTTCAGGTATGCTTTTGCTACAGCACCATATGAATTTTAAAAATCAGATTATGTCTGTATGTGAGCATCTGTATTGAGTGAAGGATGGCCATGACTGCACTTTGAGGCAAGTACACATAAGAAGTCTGGTGGAAATCCTGTACAGAAAGTGTTCAGCAGTTAAAAACGTGCCTGGAAAATAATAGCAACATTAAGCAAAAGCGAATTTATACTCACCATTGGTGCTCAGGGGCTTCCTTTTGTTAACTTCCTCCTGCTGAGAAACAAATATCAAACCAAACATTCTAATTCAGGAAACCTTGTTTTCTTGGAAGCTCAGTGAAAAAAGAAACTCAGTTCATTTTTTCATACTTTGCAGCGTGCAGTAAAACACACTGGCCTGCCTGCACATTCCCCTTATCTTTGCATACCTGATGTAAAAGACATTTATCATTAAGAAGGGCATGATAATATTGGTGTCATTAATCACTTTTCCTGTTAGGACAAGGCAAGAAGGATAGGTGTGAAAGAAGTGAAAATTCATGCATGCGTTTACCGATGATAAACCTGAAGGGTTTAACTTTGCCTTTGCAAGCTAACGCAGCGCTAGAGAGCGTGAAAGCAGAGACAAACAGAGATGAGGAGTCGGGCAGAAGTGGTTTCTGGCTTCCTATGCAGCCACCGAGGGTAGACTACCCAGCCCAGCAGTGCATCTGCTCACCTCCACCGACTGGGCAGGACTGGGCCAGGCAGGAGAGAGTGGATTTTTGAATTTACACCGTAGCAATCACGATGGTAAAGGCCACAGCATCTTAAATCTCTCTAAACCAGGGCTGCCTGTGCTGGCCTTGGTGCTCCTGCAGGGAGACAGGTCAGGGAGCTGAGCAGCCTGAAAATTAATCACCTTTTTTGTCCCGGCTGCGTTTGCAGCCACAGCAGTTGGCTGAACCACCATTCCGTGCCACTGCAGGAGATCCATTACCAGCTCCAAGATGCTGTCAACGTGGGAAGGACCGCTCCTGCACTCAGCAGCTCATCCCACTGCTGTGTGCAGCTTTATCCCCAGGGACATCCTTCATCCTGTGGTCCAGGACTGGGCATGGAGCCACACTTTGGTAGCTCATGTGGCACGGGGGCAGCAGCTCCCAGCCAGGGCTGACACAAACGCCGGCTTGGCCAGGGGTGCTGCTTGCTGCTCTCGGCATCCCTGTTCCCATCGCGGCTGTGAGACACAAGGTGCTCACACGGATGGAAGAGCTGATTTAACTGGTCATGTCTTCACTGGAGTTCAAGCTCCTTTTTAGTGGTGATAACCAAAATGTGCAGTGCCAGGGGTTTCTCATGCGCTGTGCTACTGAGTGACTTGCTAGAGTGCTGGTTGGGGGATTTGAATGGCCCAGCTGAAATAGTTTATGCAACTCCTAGGCCTAGCTGCTGAGGGGGCACAGGGAGGCAGGGCCAAGCAGAAAAAATTTAATGTGAGTTATTCGTAGCCTTGACTTATTTTCCCCTTGGCTTTGCGGCTGCTGTTGCAGCCAGACTTTGCGTTCCTGACTTGCAGAAGCAGAAGGCATGGCAGGCTCAGCACATAAACACAGTGCTTCCTCCAGAAGGTTTTGTTTAGAGAGGCGCTAACAATAAATAAGGAGGTTGCTTGGTCATGAACCTGTTTTCAAAAGTTGGGCCTGGACAACCTGAAACCTTTTGTCTCTTGTAAAAGCCAGATTTAGGTTGCTGCAGGGAGGGAAAGACAGTTCAAAACGTGAGATCCTATTTGAGTTTCAGGGTTTATTCTTATCTCTGCGCTGGACAAATCCTCCAGATTTGGGGGGTGGACAAGGGCTGGAGGCTGGTCTCAGGCACGACAGCAAGATGGGGCAGCCCTAGGGCTCAGCTTTTCCCCAGAGCAGGTCTGTGGTGGTGGTGATGCCCAGGGAGGGCGAGGAAGGGGGGCAGGTGCCCGGGAGGGGACACCCCAGGTCTCCAAGCTATTAAGCTTTCCCCATGTTCAGCACCTCTTTAGCAGCATGGCAAGCCTGGCCCCCAAAACTCCTGGCCCCCATCACGGTGAGGCGTTGAAACCTCGCTAGAAATCTGCGTGCAGCGATGCTGTGTGTGGTATGAAACCTGCTGCAGGGGAGGTATGTGGAGAGAGAGGGAGGGAGAGAAATGCTTAGGATTATTTCTGTTTTGTACCCAAGGGTGCCATTTGTTCGTATAAGTATCCTTAGCAGAATAAAATACTTTTTATTGAAACATTTTTTTTCTGCTTGCTGGCAGCCACTCCGCTCCAATTATCTCTTCCGTCCTATCCCTTGAAGCCAGGCTCCAAGGTAAACAAGTGAAAACTTGACAGCTGGAATGCAAAGCCTCAGCTGAGACTGAAAGCTTTTACAAGCTCGCATTCTGCACATTTATATTGTCTGGGGTATCAGCAATGGAAAGGAAAAGATTTCGTAATCTCACCAGAGACAACACCTCGTTGCCCCACCTTTGAGAAATCTCCAGTCCACAGCAAAGGCTTCATCCATCCCAATTAGAAAAGAGCCTGAGTAGGCACACTCACAGTTTGCTCCTGATCTGGATTTCCCACATTCCCGAGTTTTGGGGTGTAGCTCGCTGAGAAATTGTTTTGTGTTAGAAACAAAAAAGAGTCCTGTGCAATGAAAATGCTTTGCAAAGCAGCATTGATTTAGCCTGAAATTTTACTTCAAAAGAGAAGAAGGTTCCCATCATGTAGATGTGTCTGGTTTCAGAATAATTTCAGAATAAAACAAATTTTTATTATTATTTTGAAGTGGGTTTTTTGATTTGTTTTTCACAGTACTGTTAAATATCACAGTTTAAAATTAAAAAATTAAATCTTAGCAAAGCAATAGTTTTGAGAGAATTTTACTTTGGTGAAGACACATGAAATTTGAGGAGGATCTGTAACTGATGAGAAAATTATTTCAAATCACCATGCCCCTTGCAACACAAAATTTTGATCCTGGGTGTATGTCTCCTTGAAGACCTGTCAGGCAGATGGGAGGGGAGAAAAAAACATGGTTGATTTTGTCCATGATAAGGACAGCATCTGAAAAACAGTTCACTCCAGAGATATGTTAGTGCAACCTTCTGCTTAAAGCCACAGAGAGTTTTTTAGCTTCTTCTATTGCTTTTTGGACAGAGGGGGAAAATCTTGGTGTGTCTGGGATCATTTTTGCAAGAAATCTAGGTTTTTTCCTCATCCCTTTCAGAGCAATTCAGATTTTGCATTTCTCCGGAGAGAGAAACAAACTCCAGGCTAAGGCTCGCCTGGAAGGTGGTTCTCTGAGGGAAAGTCTTCTCCTGCCTAGTGGTGCACCTCTACTGCAGCAACACCATCAGCATACTGACACGCAGTGCAAGGCACTGCATGGAAAATGTAGCTGTGGCAGGTTGTAGCATCCATATCAATGGGATCTTGTCTGCTCCTTGGCATCGTTTGCGCAGACAAGGCATTTTTTTCATGTGTTCTAAACTCCGTTTCGTGGGTCAGCTCAGTGCCCTTGTATATCAGATCAGGTCAGTGACCAGGCTTGAAAATCAGCCCATCAAAAAAACCTGAAACCTGAACTAAACCTAAGTTCCAGCCAGATCAGCAAAGCCGTTCCACAAAACTTCCAGTGTCGCTCAGCAAAAATGGTGAGGACGGAGGAGAAGACTGCAGGGATGGGATGGTGGGAGAGCAGGACTGCTCCTTTTGTTGTCAGCTCAACCACTGGGGTTAAGCCAGTCATAAGCTGCATCCTTGGAAGGGCACAGTTTGTATTTGCAAAATCTTCTGGGACCCTCCGGTTTCAAGTGGTAAGCATTTCTTATATTGATGCTATAATATGTGCTCAGTGCACACCCATAAATCACAGAATCACAGAATGGTAAGAGTTGGAAGGGACCTTTGGAGATCATCCGGTCCAAAGCAGGTTCACCTAGAGCAGGTGAACATGAACACCACTAGGTGTTATGAGCACATCCCAGTGATGCTCCCCTGGGCCTGACACACACAGAGAAGAGGTGTAGCCTGGGTGTGCAAAGCTGCTTCCCATCCAGTCAGCCATTCCTCAGGCAGGATCATCTTCCCTTTGTGTTATAAAAAGCCTTCCTTTTTCACCAATGACTTTCCGTGAGTTCTACATTTGGCCTATGCAATTCATCAGCGGGTTCTCTGCTGACCTTGCCCCTCCTGGCTGGGCCTGTGCCCTGCTCCCGTTGCAGCTCGATGACACCCGGAGGATTGCTGCTATTTCGCTCCTCCCAGTCTGACGCGCTTCCCACCAGAGGCAGAGCCCAAAACTTCTCTGAGCTGGGCTGGGTGCGACCGCAAGCAGCTGTTCAAAGTCCATGAAGAGACAAAAATCTCCAGCTGTAGCTGTCTGTTCAAATAAATGTTTAGAGGCCAAGGCAATGCAATATGAGAAACACGTTCTTAGAGGGCCTGGATTCAAAGAGGGTGGCATGTAAAGGGATTAGGAGAGACCAGCCCCGTGGCTATTGACATGGTACTGTGCGGGAATCAAAGTGCTGAGCTATGCCCATACAGCAGGATGCAGCAGATGACCCAAACTTGATTTTATAAATGAAATGTTAAACAAACTGCATGGAAAATGCTTGTATTAAAATTATGCTACTGTTCCTGGGTGAAAATCTGAGGCTGAACATTCAGCAGCATCTCATGAACAACCTGGGGTGCTAGGAAATGGGAGGAGAGTGGCTCAAAGCTATTTTCCTCATCTCCTCCCCCAACCCTAAGGCCACCGAGTGCTAAAAAAGCCCTTGGTGTAATTTGGAAGGCCTTTTGACTTCTCTAAACTGGGTACTGACTCCACCTCTGAAGGCTGCCTCCCAGTCAGAAATGAACGAGAGCACCATGATCTCTGCTTGTCCCACGATGGTGCAGGAAGCAGAAGAGATGAGGGAAAGGCAGCTGTGCAGGACTTAGCACAGAGTCTGGGTCCTGGTTGCTCCCTTTCTGGAGATCAGTGATCTCCTTCAGGCAGCCCTAGGCTTGCTGGAGGGGTGGGAAGGGATGGGGCTTTATTTCTCACCAGCAGCTGGCCCAGAGCAGGGGATTCAAATGTCTGAGTGTGGACATCTGTAGAGTTGATGCCTGTGTCTGAGCCAGCTTTCTGGGGCTCCCAGAAAATTCAACAGAGACAAACAGACTGTTTGAGGGTATGATTCATCTGTGACGCTGTGGGAGCCTGAGTCAGGGCAGAGGAGCTGCTTCTGTTGCAGTCTAGAGGAATGACGCCTACACCAAGGGGCTGAGAGACAACTCATAGCCTTAACAAGGTTTGGGTTTCTTGTTCATTTTCTGCTGCAGGGTCAGTACACTGGGCTGGTGACCAGCTGGGGTGCCTCTCTAAAGTCATTCATAAAGGGTCTTGAGGGTGTTGAGTATTGTGCCTGGGCAAAGGCAGCGGCAGAGGCAGGAGCCTGATGCACACCTTCGACTCTGACCAGGAAGCCCTTGCTGGGAGGTCTCCACTGCACGGTTCACACTTAGAGGATAAGTTTCCTGACAAGTTGCTTTGGTTTCTAGGTGTGGTTGACTGGTGGATGTGAGGCTGTGCCAAAGGGTTGCACTTGGCACATGCAGTGTCAGCACGCACAGAGATCACAGCCCCACAGAACTGCCCTTGTGGGTCTGGCTGTGGGGCTTGGCCATGCCTGGGGCATGGTTTGGAGACTACAGTGCTGCAGCTTCTAGGAGCTGGCACATCTGGGACTGCAGAGAATTGGCAAAGCTGGGGCATGGGAAGGTGAGGCAGCACATTCTGCAGTTCTCTGGGTCTTGAACCTACTGCAGAAAGTCTGTGGGAGCTGGGGATGCAGGTGTGGCACAGCTGGGCTCTGCGATGGGGCAGCTTGCAGGCTGCGGCTGTGGGAGCCAGGTAAGCTGGGATGGGACAAGGAGAGGCTGGGGAGGCAGGAATTACACGGGACCGTGGTGTCAACTGTGCTGGAAGCATGAGGGGGATTCTCAGAAAATGAAAATTTGCTGAATGTGACTTCTGATGGTGGAAATTCTAGCCATGCCCCAAAGAAGGCATGGTGATTAAAATAGGTACAAGACCATAATTGTTCTCTGAGGGTCATCAGCTCAGTTTGGGCACCCTTATCTCTTATGGTAAGAGCTACATGGTCTGTTGTACCTATGAGCGTGATGTGTAGTTGTTCAGACCCAAAAATAAGAACAGATGGGGTGGTAAAAGGTTTGGAAGGTGGATTTGGAGGAGGCGGGGACAAATTCTAGTTTGCTCCTAAGGGAGTGTGCCACTGAAAGGGCTCCAGCCAGCCCTTTCTCCCATTCAAAAGTGGGAAGAAAGTACTGATATTCTTATCAGATCTATACAAGGTTATGATCTTTCCTTCTTGTCTTGGGTGAGTTTGAGGAATGCCTGCTGCTTTGGCAATCTCTGCACCTTTTTCCAGGACAATTTCCTTGCCCTGGATCCTCACCTGAAGAAGGGCTTTTAGCACTGTGTGCAAATGGGCCTTTTGTGCAGCTCACTGTGTCATTTCTCATGACTTCTGGTGAGAACAGCCTCGATGGTGCTTCTCATCCTGCTCCAGAGGAAGCTGAGCCGAAAGACAACACCGAGAAGCAGACAGGGATGATGCCATGCACCCAAGCTGTGAAATCCTCTTGAGAAAAGCTACTATGCACAAATAAAGTATGTTAGAGAAAGTATAAGGGGATAAGGCACGTGTGTGTAGGCTGAAACACAAAGCCAGGGGCTGGTGTGATAGATTTATGACAAGACTGGAGGAGAGGCTGAGGAGGTCTACCTATTATAGTTTAAAAAATGGTCCCCTCAGAATACTGTCATGAGTGCTCTACTGTGCAAATTTATGACATGCAGTGGGAGTGATCATGTCTTCTGTACGAGCTGGTTAGAAAAAAACTCATTTTTTCCATGGATAACATTCACAAACGTGAAATAGGAGGGTTTTTTCCTCAAGAAAGTTGATTGCCCATGGGGGGAAAAAAGCTCCTCCATTAAAGGTAGTTGAAAACTGACCTTTTTTTTTTTTTTTGGTTGAAAATTGGAATTCCAATTTTTTTTGGTTTTGTTTTTGTTTGTTTTTTTTTTTTCACTTTCAGATTTGAATTTTAGAGCAAGCAGATTTTTTTTTTTTTTTTTCAGAAATATTTAAGCCCTTAAAAACCTATTTTTTTCTGCTTGAAAATATTTTGCAGTGGGAAATGTCAGCTTCCTTCTTAAATATTATTGCCACCTACCACAAAAGTAGCTCCCATATGCTGCCAGATAATCTCAATAGTATATGATTTAGTCATAAGAAATAAATTTTTCTGAGTGCTGCAGGTAAACAATTCTTTATTTTAGGCATAATGTGGATTTGAAGCTTTCTGGCAGGTACTTTAAGAGTAAGGCCATGGAGTATTCTGCAGGTAAGTGTCCTCAGTGCCATCAGTAGGGGACCATGGCCAGAGCACTTGTCCTGTGAGGAGAAACTAAGGAACATGGGTTTTTTAGCCTGGAAAAGAGATGCTTTGTGGGAACCTAATGGCAACCTGCCAGTGTCTGCCAGAGGAGACAGATCTAGGCTCTTTTTGGAGGTGCGCGGCAGCAAGAAGAGAGACAGTGGTCATAAAATGTTCCTGGGAGGTTCAAACATGATGTAGAGAAAAGGTTTCCAGCATCAGGACAGTCAGTCTCTGGAGCAGGTTGCCCAGAGAGGTTCTGCCGTCTGGTGGGCTGGGCTGCACACAAGTGAGAGAGTCATTTCCGACTAAAGGGTTATTTACTGAGAAGCTGAGTTGCATGTTCTGCATTAGTGAGTTTTTAGGAGAGAAGCTTCAAAGACAGTAAGAGTCCCACACAAATGCCAGGAGTTTTGCAACGGGGCATTTCCCTGTCCCATCAGGCAGGAAAAGGAGCTGTACATCTGCCAACAAGGTAAATATGTCTACCACTGAAAAAAATTGGTAAAATTCAAGCAGGTCACCATTATTTCATGTATGTTAGGATGAACATACCGAAATGACTGAAACTTCATTTTGGGGGCCAAATCTACAGTTTCCCAAAATGTCTCATATCTCTGTCTTCCCCTCTTCATAAGGTGACAAGAGCAGATGGTGGCTTTTTCTTAACTTCGATTAAAGACAACCATTCTTCTCATAAGAGGTATTAAGTAAATCCTAAATCTGTGAACATAGAGCAATACAATATTCAGTTAGGAGAGAGTTTATCCCTAAGGAGCTTTATGGATGATGGGGGTTCACAAATCAGAAGGTCCTGAGTGGGGTTGGTCCTCTAAACGTAGCACATTTTTTTGTAAGTCAAAGCAGTGCATTATATGTAGGATAATTGTATCATATTATCTTTTGCACAATGGCCCTTCTAAAACTAATGGCAATTAGAGGCTGTCTTTTTCAAGCTCACGAGAGGCACACATATTGATAAAATTTTACAAAGGCTGTTGTCCCTCGTCCAACCAGGGAAGCAGACATTTTTAGATTTTAATTTGTACATGTTTTTCTTACTGTGTCTTTGATTATCATTTTAAGAGTGTCCATTCAGCCTAAATGTTTCTTCAAATCCCCAGGCACAAAACTGGGAATGAATGATCAGATTTATTCAGAAACCAGATACTTTCACATCCATTTATTCTCTGCTGTAAGGAATAACTTCCCCTACATTTTGAGATGCAGAATTTAAAAACTCTACAAAATTTCAAAGGATCTCCTGATACCAAGAAAACAGCAGTAATAAATTGTCGTGCTTTTCGTCTGCAGCCGATGAGGACACAAGAGGTTCAAGGACCCCTTTGCATAACTTTGGGATTAGAAGTATTCCTCCACTTTAGAGGTACCTGGCATTTAAGGCTGATGGCGGGTAACAGGGTCAAGTAGTGAATGGTATAATATTAGACTCACTGAAATTTATAAATCTTCAGGTTAGACTATGGAGAATTGGCTGCCATGTGTCAGCGCATCTGCTGTTTCTCAGGGAGGCAGGCAAGAATTTATCCCTTCTCCCTTTTTTTTATTGCGATTACAGGGACAAAGTTAGGTCTTAAAGGAACTGCATTTTTTCTTTGTGTCTGTTTTAGATTTAATTGACTAATGATCAGTCTGGAGATACTGAGTCTTCTGATTTTCATTATCTAATGTTAGTCATGCTGCGGCTGTGAGATAGAACTGGCTGCAGGGAATATCCTCAGCTTGCGTGACTGGAAGTGGATTCAAGTTAAGCTGCATGAAGAATAAACAGAAGTGTATCATTTACCAGGGCTGTCGGTATTCAACAGAATGAATTTTGATAAATGAGAGAACTAAACAAAGTCACCTGGACTGAGGAGCTCAGAGCCTAGAGAGCGGAAAAAGATGGATTTGTTTAAGGCACAGCTACTAAAACTATCCAGAAACGGTATTCTGAAGAAGAAAATATGCAGGGAATGGCAATGCTAGAGTAAGTAGACAATTAATGAGGCTTAAAAAAAACCCAAAAGACTGACAAATAGAGACAGCTGTGTCAGAGCCAGGGAAAGGGAGATGTAAAATGAGAACTGCTGAGTGGGGAGATAAGTTAGACCTGACAGATATGAAGTAGCAAAATGTTCTTTGCCCATATGAACAAGAAGAATGAAAGAAGTGAGGACCAAGTACAGACCAAGGATGCTCTAGATACAGTTCCCAGACTAAAAATTCTCACTTGAGCATCTCATGCAGGACTTAAGCAGCATTTAAACCCCAAAACCAGCTGCCTCCTTTTGTGTAATGACCTTGTTAGAGTCCAGGAGTGCTCGTTTGTTTGCGTGCTCCCATGTTACCTTCACTGCATGCTCTTACTTGCAAGCATCTGTGCAAATCACCATTTAGGAAGGATTGCCGAGGTACAGATTATATGTGGTCGGCAGGTTTGCTCAAGATGACACGTGACATAATAACAACAAAAAGTAATGTAACCCTATCCCTCCGGTGGAAAAAGAGCGGGTGAGTGAGTGGGAGAGGCAGCAAAAGTAGAGAGGAATTGATCAGATAATACCGGCATAACCGCACTGACTGCAGACGAGGTCAAGACCACAGAAATGAGGGTGGGGAGGGAAGAACTGCTATTTGGACTAAGAGGAGATGAGTTTTTAGCAAATGCAGTAGAGTCAGGGCTTAAAGGTCTTCTCAAAGGTTGAGCTAGGAAAACCCCATTACTGTGGTTGGCTAAATCTGCCTGAATCGCTTGTGTCCAGATGTTACAGTACAAACCTCACTCTTATCATTTTAGGAGATTTACTGAATAGCTTTTCTGTTGTGATGTGCAGATAAAATGTCCTGCTTCCATTGCCCTCGCTAGTTCCGTCCCCTTTTATTCTGCTAGTCAATGGTTGAGATGAATGAGCCTCTGGGGAGATTGGATTCCCAGTGTGTAACTTCATAATTAGTTAGGGACAGTCAGGTGAACTGAGCCAGAGCCACTTGTACTGACACCACCTCTGCTCTGTTGTTTCTAAGGGCTTGGAGATAAGTAGAGCTCCTGCTCTCATTTGGGGTGGATGTGTTGGAGGAGAGAGTGGTCACACAAGTAAGACTGAGTTTGCATTGAGATGATCTGGAATCCATTCTCAACTCAGCTGAGATTTTACTTGTCCCTGTCTAAATGAAAAAAGAAACAACCACCCAGGCCATTCATTTGTTACTTACTGTAAAGCATCCGGAGAGAGGAAACGTATAAAATATTGTGTGAACCAGCAAGACCTGTTAGGAAACTATATTATGTTCCCTTCTGTTCAACAGGCTGGAAAGTCTTAATGTTTCCTGTCACGTTAAACTTCCTCTATGCTTTATAAATAATTTCTGGATGCAAAACATTTTCTAGTGCCTTGGCCCTGTTCTCAGGAATGCGTGCTGAGGCAAGCTCCCCCATACATAAAACACTCAAATGGCTGTCCTTTTGGTTCGTTGCCAAGTGCTGTAGATATTTCAAAGCTTCCAAAGCAGGTCTTGCCTATTGAAATGCAGCTATGCACATTATCGTCACCTGGAAAAAGTGAAAATTGCTTTGCTGGAGGGGGTGGCTGCAAAAGTGGTGAAAAGAATTTTCTATGTTTCATGCTGAGTTGAACTGAGAAACTGAGCTGAATTGCCATTTGCCTCTCTCTAGGGCAGCAAATCTGGAAAAGCGAGGAATAGTGCAGAATATCTTCTCTCACACTCCCAGTGCTAGGGAAAGGTCACCACTGGATGTTCCCGGAGAGCATCCAGGACACAATGCCAGGGACAAGGAAGAAAAGAGGGCTCAGTTCCTTCCTCCTTCCACTCTCTGCCCCTTGGGCAAACCCAGCCAAGAGGTGGGTGAAGCTGCTCACTCCTGATGTAACCTGCCCGGATCAAGAGGACTCCCAGGAGCATTCGCCCGAGGGCACTGCACCTCTGCTCATTAACTCCGGGCAGGGCTGGGACGCCACAGCCTGCACCCAGGAGAACGCTCCGAATCCATCGCAAGCCAAGATAAATGTGCTCGCTGCAGCAATCCTGCTGCTGTTTCATCAGGTCAATATGTAATTGTTTCTGTTGCTGGAGGGCTCTATCACCCCCTTCATTAAGATGCAAATTTTACATTAATTAAAAATGCTGGGAGCATTTACACAATTTATGACCAAATCTTAAAGTCCAGCAACCCCCACGCTGAGGAGAGGCAGCAAGAGAGCTTTGAAACTGCTGAAATAAATCCTTATCTCAGAACACTGGGGATGTTTTAGCTGATAAAGGAGGCTCTTCTTGGACTTTTAAAATTAATTTGTTCTCCCTAGATTGGAAAATAGACAAAGCAGAAGGAGCTCGAGCAGAATTTTTTTCTTAGAGATAAACATACCATTTAAAACTATTCACACGCAAGAGAAAGGAAGAATAAAGATCTCAGCTTACGCTCTCATACAGCAATGTCAGTGATCTCATTTCTGTTCGACCCTCCCTTCCCAACCAGAAATTTTACGTATTCCCCTGTATAGCTGATCTACTTTTACAGCACTAGGAGCTTGGCTGCTGGGATCCTTCCATTTTGGTTGGAGTAAATCTCATCTTCTCCCAACTTGTCCATAACGGTAAAATTTCTTTTGTGATGTGTTGGGGTGAATGGGGAGCTACTCCTTGGTGGCATGTACCAGGCCAGTGAGATGAGACCCTCTCCAGGGAGCTGTGGCTGCCTGATTTTCATGCGTTGAGCTGGGACATTTCCACCTGATGGCTCCTCTGAGGCAAGGAGCTGGAGCAGTGCCGGGAGAGCTTGGGCTCACTGGTGCTCTGCACCTCACCTTCGTACTGGTACGGCTGCAGTGGGGTCCATGTCTGGCAACTGGGAAGATGGGATCGGTCAGGTGGTGAAACCCTCCATGCCACCTCATGACACATTCACAGCATGTGAAACCACCCTTCGCATCTTGGTAGTGCATCCTTGGGTGACTGGAGCCTGTTCACCCTGCCCGAGGGGAGGAAGGTGTGTGCTTTCCCCGGTGGGAAGTGCCTGGGGTAAAGGATCAGGCTGTAGGAAGTCTTTGTGGTCCCACAGGACTCCTCATGCCTATGGCAAGAGGCCCTACCTCCTACCTGGATTCACCTACCCCAGTTTGAATTTCCAGTGCCTTCACCTTACCAAGATGTAGTCTTTCCCCTTATTTCCCTCAAGCCGTTAGCAATTCCCCACTAGTTTACATCCCTCTGCCTCCGGGGCAGACAGTGGCAAACCTGGTCCTTACTTCTTCTGGGCACAAACAAATCATGGTGCGTCACTGGGGAAAAGAAAACATCCCCACAGCTGCAAAAATAGACCTGATGTGAAAATACCTTCCCCCTCGGGATTGAAATAAATGGCAGTTGAGGGTGGCAGCTCTTTGCACACCCTGGCCTCCTTGCAGGTGCAGGAGAAGCACCAGTGTGACCGGCATGTGTCACCCCTGCATGCCCGACCGTGCCCGGGGTGTGCAGGGAGAGCAGGTCAGGCTGGTGCAGGGCTCAATCCCAACCTGCTTCTCATGCCCGGGTATGAGTTTTCAGTTTCTGTTCTTCATCTCCTGGAAAGGATAACCACACGCACCCAGTTCCAGCAATGTGGCCAGCACCTATTTCTGGTACATGTATAAATCAGCAGCAATTTCTACCAAGGTAAATGTTGTTACTCATTATAAAATTGGCATAAGTAAGGTCAGAATCAGCCTCCTGAGGGGTTGCTAATGGGCCCTGGAGACCCTGTGTATGGGCATGTATACGTGAGCAAGAGGAAGGGAGGCAAGAACTCGAAATATAGCAATTATTCACATTGCAATGCTACCGTAACGAGCCGTGCCTGGGATGAGAGGGGCCGCTGTAGTGCCAAGCGCTGTACAAGCCAGGAATAACACAGAGGTTCCTCTGCAAAGAGCCTGCTCTCTTGTTTAGTGACAGATGTAACAGGTGAATGAAATGAAAATGTGGGAGTGGGGAAGGATGGGATAATTATAGATGTTTGCCTTCTCCCAGCTTCACTATGGACACAGCGATACCGCTGGAGCCCAGACCATGCGTGGCTTTCTGCAGAGTTTAGGGCATTGCCAGGTTTGGTCTGTTATTTATGCAGAGTGACCGAACGCAGGCATTAATTTCTGTGAGGCAAGACTCTTTATGGCTTCCTGTAGATCGTACAGTGGATACTGAATGGCTGTGCTTCTCCTTCTGGTGGTAGATAAATTGTCTGCGAGAATTCAGTATCATCTGAGACGACATTATTGGGATTGTTTCCACATTCGCAGCCCTGGTAGTAAAACGTATTAAATAAA
Organism: Fratercula arctica; assembly: GCA_947846985.1. Classification (NCBI taxonomy): domain Eukaryota; kingdom Metazoa; phylum Chordata; class Aves; order Charadriiformes; family Alcidae; genus Fratercula; species Fratercula arctica. Next base: position 114,345,883 of record CANTUZ010000003.1, read on the forward strand.
AGGAATGAAAGATGATTTGTTTTTCATTTAGTTGAACTATTCCAAGATTTAAGGGGGAAAAAAAAAATCATCCTGATAGATCCAGGGTTATAAATAGCAGCGCTGCATGTACTGGGGTAAACGCTGCATTCCTCTGGGTACTTGTTAAGAAAAAGGATCAAGAGAATGTGAAACTCCTAAAATTTATGGTGGTCCTTGGACGGATGTGATGTGTTAGTAAAGGCAAGGCACATACCAAACATGAAGTCCACTAGCCGCTGAAGATTTATATCTCCCAGCATCTCCGTCCCGATGGCACCGTATGTTTATATGGACTGTAAGTTTATTATTGGAAATTGACGGTCTCCCTCATCACTTCTTACTGGAATCTCATGGAATTTTTTTCTGAAGGACATGGGGAGTAATCTGCTCTGCCGCTTATACCCTGGGTCTATTTTGGTTTAAAGTAAAATCTAAGATATGCGTTCTTTTTTCTTAGCAAGGAACAGGATTCCCGAAACCAGAGAAGGGGAGCAGGCAGCAGCCGGCCACCTCACTTCCATATCTGTTGCTGTAAAACCTTGTCTTCATATGTAAGTCTTTTATAAAAATTTACATTTTCCTGGTACTGTACACACATCGCGTCATTCGAGCCGGGTGTAAAACAATTCCCCTGCCTGCAAAGCTGCCAAAAATCCAGGAGCAACCCCAGTCTGCAGCAGGAACAGCTCTGAAAAGCTGTCAAAACAGAGGAAGCGAGAGAGGGGGACTGGGTTGTACGCGTTTCCCGAGCAGCTGGGGAGCCCGGGCGACGCTGAAGCTCGACACCCTGGTGGTCCCCTGGGTTGCCCCATCGGTGGCAGGGACATGGTTGTGGGGCAGAGCTGCCACGTGGCAGAGCCCGGCGTGACTGCACCAAGCTGGTGAGAAAGACAGGCGTGGGAATGGCAACGGACAAGAGAAGGTCCGAATGTGCCATGGGACCTGATGGACAGGGGTGGCTTGGTGACAGACAGCTAGGACGGAGGCACAGCCCAACTCAACGCCCTACCCAGAGCACACAGGCAGCCGAAAGCTGCTGTTTTGGCTACCTGTCCTTTGCAGTTGGAGGGATGCAAGCTGTAATTTGCTAGGGGAAAACAAGCTGACTATTTTCCCAGGCACTCATTCCCAGGAACCGGTGGCAGGTGGGGACGCCTCCGGGATGGTGGCCCTCCCATCCAGGGAAGGGAGGGTCCCTCGCACCCTCTGCTGAGACTTCAGACCTGCCGGTAGCAAGAAATGATCTCTTAGACGAGCACACCCTTGGGTATTTGTGGTAACTAAAATAATATTATGTACTCCATGGAGATGGGATTGTTGTGGTTAACCGATGTGTAACCCACGCTATTAAGCAGTTCCTGCTCACACTGAGGGCTATGTTATATTTAACAGTATTTTAGTTACCTGTGATCTAAGGTGATGCTTTCTTCTAGTATAAGCCAGGACTTTGTGAGCTTGTCACTTCTTCTGCCCTACTCTCAGGTCACAGTTATCCCAAGGACAGAAATGCAGACTTTAATGGTATATCCTCACTGGTGGATTTAACCATATCTAGGACCAGTTCCCAGGCCTCAGGCAGGTTGTCTGCCCATCAGTGTCATCTCCACATCTCCATTCAGGCTGGCCATATCCAAACAGCCAGCTGGGAATAGCCTCTGGCCCCTGTTAATCCTAAACTGTGCCCAGGGATTGTGAGGGCAGCACTGGTGGCCCAGACCTAAACCATGCTATGTCAGGGCTGACAATTTAACAGCATGTGTGATCAAGTTTCAGGGCCTAAACCTGCAAGCCTGGACCTTCAGGATGAGTTCATTAGTATGGATGTAGCCTCTGTGTTCTCCATGGGGAAGGAGAGGAAACAGGAAAAACTTCTCACTTATTTACATAAACTATTATGCCACTTACCCAAAATGCTGCCTACTAATACATTAATTTGGCTGGAATCTGTTTAGGTTTTGATTTCACAAGCGATAAGAGACTCTGTACATCACCACTGCTGTGAAAGGACACTCAAAAAGCATCAGAAGGCCACAGGCATCGCCCCAGTGGCCCAGATCTGATCCTCTGCTTTCCAGGAGGGCAGCGCTACCTGAAGTTCGGTCTGGGCCAAAACGATGTCCCACCAGCTTAATGGCATGCCTTGCTTAGCTTTCTAGTTGAGACGGAGCCAGTAATACACAATTTTGAACTCACTGGTGTAATTAAATGTCACACACACATAAAAGTTACCTGTCTCATCCCAGGCACAGCAGTGCCAGTGGGGCTGAGGGGGTCTCACCTCTTGGTGGGTCTGGCCATCAGAAATATATCTGTAATCACACACAAAATGTTTGGAAGAAGCAGGGGTCAAAGCAGGTCCCATGCCAGGCTCACACAAATAAATTCAGTCTCTCTCTCACCTTCCTAATTCTGTTTTTGTGCTGCAAAGACCCGAAACACTTCCTCGTACAAAATGAAAATGCACAGAGAGTCCCTCCGTGAAGTGGTGTTTATTCTCCAGGCTGGCAGCATTTCAACCTTTGGACCAATCTTCTAGGACAAAAATTGCCCAACTGGCTGAAGACCTCCTCCTGTTTCTGATTAATGTGCTTGGCTCCTGTTGTTTTATAGGAGCTGTGACTTCATGACCTCAACACGTGCTCTGAAGAAAGCAAGTTTGGGCCAGGAGTTTCTGGAGTTCAGGGGATGACTCCAGAAACCAGGAGTTACCTGATGAAAAACAAAGCAAAGGGAGGTGGGTTCGGTCTGTTTCTGGGCACCATGCCCGGGGTTAAGGTGCCCCATGCCATCACGACTGCAGAGAGTGCAGGAGGTGCTGCTCCTCCCTGAGCATCCCTGTGCTGCTCAGCTGGGAGGATGGAGATAGGGAGAGATGCCATTCCCTTTTTGAGGTGCTCAGTGCTTTCATCCCCCCATAGCCCCACCAGCTGCATGTCCTCAGCTGTCCCCAGCAGTCCCAGGGGGGCTGATGGCCTCCAAGCACCGTCTCACCGGCCAGCCCAGCCTGGAGGGTGCTGCGCCTCTGAGTTCAGCCCAAACAAGATAAGGGGCTGCGAGAATACAACTTGGTCAGAGCCATGGCATGGTCCAATCACGGACAACCTGTCTGATGGATTTTCCTTATCTGAGCGGAAAAAGCACCGCCTGCAACTCTGCCCCAGCGTAAAGGTAACCAAATTGATCGTGTGTGTCTGCAATTAGCAAGTCCTCACAGACTTTCAACAGAGCCAGGAAAAAGAAAGACAGAACAGTGATAACAGGGGGACAGCTTTCTGCATACATCGGGCTGGCAAGGACACAAAGGACACATACAGAGGATTCAATTTTTTTTTCTAATTTCATCTGACATTCAGCAATCGTAACTTTTCGTTTGAGTAATAAATGGGTTTGTCCTTTTCAGCAAAACTGCTGTGGACACATTATTCCCTTTATGGTGTGTTTTGCTGAATTCCAGATGTTGCTGTTTATTCAAGACAAAGTTCATCCAAAGAAGGGTCAAGAAAAAGAAAGAAACCAAGACTTTTGTCGAAAGCAAAAGAAAAAAAAAAAAGACAGTATTTTTAGAACAGTTAGTTTTTTTAGGTATTGCTGTTAGATGGAGCTTTACACTGAGCTGAATTATGGCAGTGCAGTGAATCATTTTGGGGGAGTGAAAATGACTGTCAGTGCTTGCTTCCCCCATTAACCTCTTTTAATGTGAACTTGTGAAGTAATATGTGGTCTGGGAGATGTGGAATAAATGACTATTCATTGAGATAGCATCTTTCCTGATGTGACGGTGAAAGAAATAACCCTTTGCTTATCTCAGCCTGTACAGCGCCACTCTGTACAGGTGGACATGGAGCAACCAGGGGAAATACATGATTAAAGATGCTGCTTATTTTGGTAATGCCCTAATTTTTTGTGTCTTGGATGAGATCCCCAGTGTGCTCGGTGTCATATGGAGCAAAACCCAATCCCCACTAGAGCATTTAAAGGCAAAAACAAAACACCACAGGCCTTCCTCAGAGACACGAAGAAGACGAAACATTCTTCAATTGCTCTCTTTAAGAATTACAAAAACATTGCTTGCATTTTAACTAGCTTTCAGTCTTGGGGATATAGGCAGAAGCAAGTCAGACCACTGGTGCTGTGCAGCCTTTCCCCGGGAGGAGCAGGAGCAGGGAGAGGAGCAGAGGGAGTCGATGTGGCTGTACCACCCAGCACACAGGATATCAGGTGGCTGTAGAGCAGCCTGGGGGTAGCTCTGAAATAGCAAACCTCCGACTGTACTCCCATCTTGGTTTCTGGAGTGAGAAGGTGACCTGAAGTTGATTTTAGTCCCTCACCATAACTTAGCTGAGGCTGTGAATTTGCCTCCAGTTTTGGTAGATTTCCTCCATACTGAATAGGAAAATAAGCAGAATAAAAGCAAGAGGATTGTTTTATTTGTAGGTAAGATGGGCACAAGAGTGGCTTGTTACCTGCTGTTGCTAGTTAAAAGCTGCTGAGATATTTAGCAGCCTATTTGAACTAATTACACTCCCTGGAACTGCACGTTCTGATCCTAACTCAGCCTTTCATCCTTGTCAGGTGGGGTGAAACCACTCCTGATGGGCAACCAACCCCTGCATGAAGAGGTTTTGAAGTGTGGGTATGTCCTCCCTGCCCATCTGTCCCTGGGCCACAGTGACGACAGACTGAGGTGCAGATGGAGTCTTCTCTGTGACCCAGGGGTGTGATGGAGAGGTTTCCTCTGGGAATCACCTCCTCAGGAAGACAGGAGGCTGAAATCCCCCTGATCCCATGGAGGTGGGAACAGAGGTGCATGGCATCGTGTCTGAAGACACTTCATGCTGGGCTGGAAAGGAACAGCAATGCAAAATCCACACAAAGCACAAAAAGCTGGTAGCTATCCCCTGGCCAGATACAATGTTTGGCAAATTCCTGAGCAAGCTTTCCCTTCAGGAACCCTTGGAGCACTCCAAGAGCTTGTCAGGTGTGTTGGCTCTTACCAAGTTGAGCTTTCCCTGTGCAGACATGAGGGATTGATCGCAGAGATGTGTGCAGTCTGGGGGCCTGCCTATGCCTTCAGCCCACAGCTCTCCCACCACCCTGCAGCAACCCCTGCCACCTCTCTTGGGACAGCTTCGGGGTGGGTTTCAGGGTGCTGGCAGGAGATCGCCGCACAACAAGAAATGCCGGTGATGCCAAGAGAAGGGCTTCTTCCAAGCTGAACCTGGCATTGTGTCTTTATCTCCATGCGCGACATCCCAGGAGGAAGGGGAGAATGTGTCAGTGCTGGGAGCAATCACCTTGAAGCAACAGATCTGAGGGGCAAATGGAAGACAAAAATGTGAAATGCTTGTGCTCAGCCAGATCTTTTTGAGTACCTTTGGCCCTGCTCATGAAGAATTTTTATCTTTTTTCCCCCAGGAACATTTTGTCCCCTTCCAGAAGGAGCGGAGGCAGTAATGGGTGGTTGTCCCTATGAGCTGTGTTCCCTGACACAAAACTACCAAAACAGTGACTTGATGGCCCCCAGGGCTTCTATTTCCCTTAGGTTTCGTACCTTCTTAATTAAAAAATCACTAGGTATCAAATAAATATTTTTTTTATTTGATTTGTCTGCCGTCAGGAAGGGGGAAGGGGAAACAACCTCTCCTCTACTTGCTAGCAAGAATATTTACCTACGGACACAGACTAATCTGACTTTTAAGCAAACAGATCAATATTTGCTTTTCACTGCATGGAAACTTGCTGTTAGCATTCCTGGTACAGAAATTAATAAATATTGATGTTAGGGGCCAGCTATTTGGCTGGTATATGGCTGATATATTCTGCTTCAATTCATCAGAGTCAGTTTATTCCAGCAGAGAAGCTGTCCTCATATTTTTCATAGTTGTAGCAAATTTTGTTTCCAAAATGAAGTTACAAGCAAGGTGATAGAAAAGAAATGATGAACGTAAAATTAGCTGCATGAGATCAAACGGGAATCAGCTTGGGCACCTGGAGGGGTGGAGGCTAGATTTGTTCTAGGGAGCGGAGTGCTGGTGCAGGTTGGGTTACTGCCTGACTGCCTGCACATATATATGTCAGGTTTCTCAAGTCATAAGATTATTCATATTTGCTTACATTATAGTCTCTGCTAGGAGCAATAATGCATCACTCCTTTTGTGTTTTCCATGAGGAAATACATAGCATTAGGCAGCCTACAATCTACAGAGACAAGGTAAGTAGAAAGTGGGAGATAACATTATTGTTATACCTATTTATGGGCTGGGAAGATTAGGGGAAGGAGATTAAGGCACATGCCTGTGGCAGGCTGTGGCAGACAGAGCAGTGAAAGACTGATGTCCTAAAACCCCCATTAGTGTCCTCCTTGTACGATCACCTCTCCCTTGAGAACAACCTTATCTCATTGGGAGAAATGAAATTTGAGGTATGCTAACTAACCCTGTAACCGATCCTTTCCAAAACAGGGGCATATTTTGCAAATAGATATATTTTTTCTTTGAAAACTAGTAAAAGGGACCCAATAGATCTATCACAGGCATCAGTGTTGCCTTTGGCTTGCTGGGCATGCAGGAGCCAGCAGAGCTGAACCGAGCTCCATCCCCAGTGATGCCTGAGGAGGTGAAAGAGGATGAAAAGCCCTTCCTGTACCACCAAGCCAGGAGAGTGAACACAAACCATCCCCACATCTCTGTTTTGCGTTCACTTTCCTGTACACAAACTGTCTCCCCAGCTGGGACTTGCCCTGCTTCCCCAGTAGGGTGGTGAAAGGAGGATAAACTTCCTTACACGTATCCTAACTTCGAGCACGTATTTAGTTATTTGCGATAGCGCAGAGGTGCTGGGCAGCTCTTAGCACTGCCACAACCTGCCCCTGTCCCAGAGCCGTGTTTTCTGTGTGCACAGCAGTCTGCAATGGAAGAAATGGACAGTCTGCTGACAACTTCCACACATGATATTAGCAGGTCAATCTTGACACTGGTTCATGGGCACACATACTCTGATGACTTTCCCTCTATTTTGTACAGTCCTGAACTCTAGTAATAACTACTAATGTCTACCTTTAATAATATTAGTAGCAGTATCGCTAATGATACTCTGAAGGTTGCTGCTGGTGAGCATTGCCACAGACAAGACTAGGTGCTGGACTATCTTCCCTGGACCTGCAAACACCTTGCTGGGTAATATGATGGCCAAGCTAGTGTCCTTGCATGGTCAGATGTTACCTCTGACACGTAAACAGAATGTTGTCCCCTGTCTCCTTGCTTCCCCAATGGATCCCATTAACGTCACCTTGTGTTAGGTTGCCATACCAGATGGCGTCAATGGCTGGTCTGTGTGGTAACATGACTTGGACGGTTAGGAGGTTGCCGATAAGTGCTCCTAGAAATAGGAGCATAGTGTTGTGTACATGTCTGGTGCCAGCCAAGAGGTCAGGGTTCCCACAGCAGCACACCTTTGAGATTCTTCTTGCTGCTGTCCCTGAACAGCTATGCCACACTGTGACTTTTGGTTTAGCATGTCATAGTAGACTTTTTAATACCATAGAATCATAGAATGGTTCAGATTGGAAGGGACCTTAAAGATCATCTAGTTCCAACCTCCCTGCCATGGGCAGGGACACCTCCCATACCATGGTGTCGTCAGCTTGAGTATTCAGAGAGGAGCTCACTTCCCCTTACTCCCAAAATTGCACTTGGATTCCTAAAATTATTCTGTCACACCAGTGAAAGACAGAGACTCCAAGCCATGTGTTTCCCCTGGCTGATGCAGAGGGGGAAGCAGAGGGGTTCTGCTCCACACCCTGCCTGGGGCTGCAGAGCTGGCTAGGAGTGGTAGCATGGAGGGATACGGGCTTAATCACCAAACAGAGCACTCAGGAGCTGGAACGTGTCCACTGCACAGTGGCATGATCTCAGAAGCCATTTAAGGTCACAGCTGGAAAACAAACACAGAAAAGATAACCATGGATTACGAGGCTGTTTGAGATCTACGTACATATACTGTTTTGACAGCAGAAATTATAAACAGATCATTTTTTTTGACCTCTGCCCTACAATCTGTTTGAAAGCAATTCCTTCCTTTTATCTGAGAAACTGATGGTGGAAAACATTGCTTGCATGGAAAATCCTGTCTCGGCCATCTCTTGCCCAATGGTTTATTTCCTAATTCTGATTGACCAAGTTAATACTCATACTTCCTTGGCACTACCTGAGTGTGAGTCCCTGTGGTGGTGTTGCTGGGTCTAACCTGATGAATCAGAGCCGAAATGTCTGTGATGGACTGATAAAAGTAGGATGACACTTCAGGCAGCACAAACCATGAGGCAGTTACATGTATCAGCCTATTCCACAATACTTTCACCAGGAGCGGAGGAGGAAAGTGGAAAAGGGAGATACAGGAAGGAAAGAGGCAATAGGAGGAAAAGCAGGGCATGGATCAGAACAAAAAGCCAGAACACAGAAGAAAAAACATTTCCAAAGCAGAAAAAAAGTGGCTCCCATACAGAAATCTGCTCTACTTTGTCCTGCTTACTTAACAGAAGTGCTACAGGCTTCCCACACCTCTCTTTTAGTTACTGATGACAGCAGGGGAGAACAAGGCTGTTTCAGCACATTGCACCTCCTCACTATTGGGCTCAACCTGCTGCTTGATCTTCCCTTCCTGGGAGAGCGACGAGGCGGAGGCAGGGGACTGGGGCTCTGGGGCATCTGTCCTAGGAGATGAGGTAAGGGCAGCAAGACAGTAAGCATCTGGGAGGTGGCAGATTTGACCAAGCAGCCAAAGCTGTGCGACTGCAAGGGTCTGATGCTACAAGCGAGGCAAGAACTGTAAGGAGAGGAAGAAAAGTCTCTCTCAGATTACTAGAAACAGATCCTGGTGTTTAGGCTGGTTTCACTCTCCCATGAAATGTGCAGGCTCTGTTGACCATAGAGCATTGACCACTCCTCTGCTGTGGTCAGTACTGCCTGTATGGTAGCAATAGCGTCCAGCTCAGGAGTCCTCAGCACGAGAAGGACACGGACCTGTTGGAATGGGTCCAGCGGAGGGCCACAAAAATGATCAGAGGGCTGGAGCACCTCTCCTATGAAAACAGACTGAGAGAGTCGGAGTTGTTCAGTCTGGAGAAGAGAAGGCTCCAGGGAGACCTTATAGCCCCTTCCAGTGCCTAAAGGGGGCCTACAGGAAGGATGGGGAGGGACTCTATATCAGGGAGTGTAATGATAGGACACGAGGTAACGGTTTCAAACTGAAGGAGGGTAGATTTAGACTGGATATTAGGAAGCAATTCTTTACGATGAGGATGGTGAGACACCAGAACAGGTGCCCAGGGAGGTTCTGGATGCCCCATCCCTGGAAGTGTTCAAGGCCAGGTTGGATGGGGCTTTGAGCAGCCTGGTCTAGTGGGAGGTGTCCCTGCCCATGGAAGGGGGGTTGGAACTCGATGATCTTTAAGGTCCCTTCCAACCCAAACCAGTCTATGATTCTATGATAATAGCATTGCTGTACCCATGATGGGTTGAGGATTTTGCTCAATTAATCTAAGCATCTGAGAGATTAGACATGTCTTTACAAACCTGACTGTTAAAGGAGAATGGCGGTCATCCTTTAAGCAGCTCTTTACACGCAATCATCTTGAAGTGCATTTTTCCAGGGCTGCAGTCCAGCAGGCCCCAAGAAACCCCTCCCCAGGCACAGAGCCTTTGCTAGACCTGTGTCTGTGTCCCTCCAACTCTGCCCAGTTAGCGCTGAAAAACCTCCTTATGGAATCATTATTGCAGACCATTTGCTGATCTGGATCAGTGCCTGATTCTTGCAGATGTATTTGGTCTGCCCCCAGCACCGTCACTGCCAGGGCAGTTATAAGAGTGATTAAAGCTGCAGAGGACGCAGAGTTAGAGCCAAGCCAGGCTATTTCCCCCACCTTCGTCCTGAGATTGTTTTTTATCTGCATGCTACTGTGTTAGATATCTGTATCCATGGAAGATATTCTTAATACAAGAGCAATTGAGACCTCTTGTCTGGTTGTGTCCTGCCTACCCACTGCTGGCCAGATACACTGCTCCCAGGGCATGGTGGCCAACTGGGTGATAATTCAAATCCGCCTCTCTCATTTCCAAAGCACTGATTTTGACACCAGCCCTGTGGTCTGCATTAGCCGTTTTCCATCTCTGACATGACTCAGTTGTCACTGGTACCTCCCCAGATCTTGGGTGTATGCCACCACTGTTGCTCTACACGCTCAGCCGATCACCAGCCCCGCTCCTCTCTCCAGCCAGGTGTGCGTTCAGCTCCATCGTGCAGAGTGGGACATCATGAAGCCACCTGCCCTGGAACACCTCACGGCTACCCTCTTGTCCTAAAAACAGAGTAGACACAGAGAAACTGCCCGGTAGGAACAGTCCATAGTTCATGGCCTGTCCAGCAGCTGCTTGGAAGAGTGTTAGATGCTGTGAGGACAAAAACCATGCCAACAATGGAGCTAATATCCGATCGATGTGGAAGGCTGCAGGCCTGTGCCCTGGTCCTATTTAATCTCCTAAATCAGACATGACCCAGATTATCTAATTTCAGTAAGTCATGTAGGGGAAATATCAGTCTAATTCTCTCTAGAAGATGGAGCCTCACCCTGGGAGTCCTACCTAAGGCTCCATATAAAACCTTGATAGCAGAGGGAAGAAAACAGGCTGCATCCCCTGCCCAGCTCCGTGCCCACACTGAGGGTGCTCACACCGGCTGGGCAGCGCTTGTGCTGCTACCTCTGTGGTCTCTTGCTCCCAGATATTTCACAGACACATCATCTCAAAACTAAGCAGCAACATTTTTACTGGGGCATCTTCTACCTCATCAGTTCTTACAGAGCAGTATCTGGGCAGGAAACATCTGCTTCAGAGACTGCGGCAGCCTGAGGTCTCAAATGACCTGTGGCAAAATGGGGAGTAAACAGAGCCAGCGCATAACAAAGTGGTGTCCGGAAGCAAATTCCTCCTATCGGAAAGAAAACTGAATCTTACCCTTGTTTCCCCAAATCCTCTCTGTTTCCCAGCTAAGCCCCAACAATTTCAAGCATCCCAGGCATGCAAGGAAATACTGCTGACGTCAGGCTGCCAGAGGCCGGGGAGAGGGGATGGAGCTCAGGAAGTCTGTGCCCCTGACAATGAAACAGACACTGTGCAGAGAGTATATTCTGGGTCATAAAAGGGTTTCCCCAACGCGCAATCTGTCTGAGACAATTTTCTATTTAAAGTCCCCAGCTGTAGCCTGAGGAAGGGGCAGTGGAGCACCGCGTGAATCATCCATCCTGTCCGAGAGAATCCCGAGGTGGGAGATTTCCTGTGTTCGGAAAGAAAACAAGACACGCAGTCGCTGCTGGTGCCAGAGGGGAACCCAACACCATCTAATGGGGACCTCGATGAGGTCATCCAGGAACCCAGATGTAATGCTCGTCTGCCATTAATTCCTCACACTCAGAAAAACAAGAGCTGCGGGCTCTCTTGCTGATGGGTGTGTTATGCTGGAGTAGGTCCACAAAATGGGTGGAGGTTGTCCCACCACAATGACCAGGTCGTACCAGTGGAGGAGGTGGTTCACAGCCACCGGCACCATGCCCTCCCTGGCTGCTGGAAGCAAGGGGAGCCTTCCATCCCAGCTCCACCTCTCAAGAAGGCAAGCCGTAGTCAAGGCAATCAAGTCCATCCCCACACTGGTTCATGAGCTGCATAAGCATTTTACTACCTGCTTACCTCAGAAAAGGACTTCTACTCCAAATTATTCATCATGGGGAAGAAGCTTCAAGTTACAATCACTGAATCAACACTGAATCATGTCCATACTCAGCATGCAAAGAAGATTTCAGCCACAGGAATGCTTAAAGTGCTGTCTGCGATACATAAAGGTGTGAAAGTGATAAAATACAGGGCACCATTAACTTACCTGTGTAAACCCAGTTATCAACAACACTCAAGTTTTTCATTTGTGCTTGAGGCTAAACTTCATGTCATTCAGTACATTTAAAATGGGATTACGGATGGGGTTTTCAAATTTTTTTTTGTGTCATTTTTCCCTTATTGAACCATTGAGCGTTTCAGTGGAAGCATCCCAGGGAGCACAGAAGAGCAGTAAGTACGTGTCTTACCAGAAACACTGCAGTCAGACATGCAAACTCCTGATCTGCTAAAAATTCAGTGCACTGATTCAGTTGCATTCACATAATTTTGGTAAGTTAACTTTTTATGAGCAGGTTTCATATTGGATTGGACAGTTTTTATTTGTGTCACTCCAGCTTCATGTCAGATGGAAAAGACGTAGTCACCCAGTCTGTTGGGCAGAGACTATCCTGCAGTTTTTGAGAACTCTTTCGTAGTGAGTAACACTTGCAATCATTTTCAATAGCATATTATGCTAACCTCAAAAACCATTTCCATTTATTTGACTAAGCTTTGCATTATCTCTAAATTAAGCATTGTATTTAACTATGCACTTTCATAACAACTCGTGCCATAGTCCTTCTTTTTGTGTTGTTCATTAGATTAAAGAAGTTAATTTCTATTTGGAATATTTGGTAAACAAATAGGGGAAAAGATATTTATCTGCAAGTGTGCTACAGATGCAGTCCTCACTAATGGTGTCTTTATGGAAGAAGTTTGTAAATGTTTGACAGGAGAGGTGGGATTTGTCCGACCAACTCCAGATGTTCACACTGTAAATTTCTGCCTATGAGCTAAGTGTCTAGACTGTTTTTATAGTCAACGGAGAAATATAGGCACTTCAGGATGCATTTTTCCTTGTCCTAATCCTAACAGCTCTGATATTGCACCCTGAAAGTGCCTATTTCTTTCCACTGTCTGTAAAGGGAACCTGTAAAGGGAACATAGCACTGATGCAGATGTCCAGGCTATGTCAGCACTAGAAAACTAAAAAGCCAGGGATCATTCTCTGGCACTGAAGATGAGGGGCAAGGAATGGCATTAAATACTCTTGCCATCAAAAATAGTGAGGTTGCCCCAAAGCGACTGCTACCATCCTGACCTGAGCCCACCTGGCCTTTGGGAGAGCACTAGGTGGCCCAGGTCGAAGTAGTGCTGGGGACTGTTCCAGCAGCTGGGGTGGTCTAGCACTGTGGATGGCCAAGCTACAGAAGGAAACCATGGTAACTGGCATAGACATTTATGTTGTAGACACGAGACATGGCAAGTAAAGAGAAGCGAATCCTACCAAATGTCTTGGAGGTGCTCAGGTCCTCTTCTGCTGCCTTCACTGACTAATAAATGTGAATGATTTGGTTGCTGCTTGGATGCTGTTGTTTCTTCTGCAGGCAACTATGGTTGCTGATTAATATTTGACAGCTCTGAACTTTCTTCTTATCGTTCCTGAAGCTTGAAGGTAGTTTTTGTCAGTGCCCCCAGCTCTTTCCACAGGCCATGCAGGAAGAGGATGGCTTATTTGCCTCTGTAGAGATTTCCCTAAATTGATTTCCCTTTAGTGGATTTGTGCTGATGAAAGGATGAAGCTTTTCACTTGCTATTTGGAGATTATTAAAATCACTGAGGATAGGACTGCAAGATCAAGCAATGCCTTTGCTAAACCCAAAGGGCTTCCTGAGTGAAGTTTTGCTGCTCCTTTGATGTCAAGACATGGCTCTTCCCATCCATACCAGCACCAATTGCCAACTGCACCCACCAAAGTAGCAGCATCCTTTCATAAACTCTCAGTCTGGTTGGAACATTAGCTGTCAATGTAATGGAAAAATCCAGTCCTTTTTTTCATCTAGATTTGCACAGTGGTAACATAATGTGTTACATTCACTTTTTACACAGTAAAACTTGCTTATTTGTAAACTGCTTGGTTATTGTGATGCAAAACTTCTCAATTTCCATCTTTCAATGCCCCTCTCTTGTGCCTCCAAGACATGTCACTGACACCAAGAGCTATTCCTGGGAGTAAATACCATGTGTGCTAAACCTATTGAAAGCAGATTCTGATCACAGTTTTAGTGGCGCAAGTAGAAAATGACCATGCCCAGAGTCTGTCTGCTAGGGAAATAACACCTGAAATAATTTCATACAGCTGGGGCATCTGATTCTTCGCATTTTTTGGCTTTATCTCAGCAGTTTCAGTGAGACTTCTCCATACAGCAGCATACATGAGAGGCGAGTCTGACCCCAGACATAGAGGATGGACAGAAATGAAAATAAAACTCAAAAGCAAAGAACGGATGTTTCAGTCCAACTGCAACATAAAAAATAACAAAAATGGGATATGAGAATCTGAGGGGAATCTAGAAATCCTGATGTGACATTACAACAGCTTCTTTTTAGGTCTGAAGTCTTGCTCTTTGATGGTGTATTGTGGAGTTTTTACTTATATGCCTTCTCTTCCATGTAAAAAAAACAGTTTTCAATTAAGGAATCTTACTTTTGTAGTGAGTGGTTAGATTGTATTCCTGAAGTTTTAAAACAGAAAAAAAGAATATTGATAAGGAGAGTGCTAATACACATCCCAGGAAAAATTCCTAAAGAGAAGGAGTTCTTGGAAATTGGTCTCCAGACCAGTTTCTGCACAAATGAGGGGTGCCATAAAAAATGATAATCCCTATTAATTAAATCTTTTGGTGTTGGAGAACAAATGGAGCCACATCTGAAAGCTGAAGGGATCTGCAATGATGTGACTCAGTCTTTTTGCCTCTAGGCCACCACTTCAGAGTCGGTGTGGGCTGGTAGCAACTGAAAGTCATTATTCTCTGACAGCTGTTTGGAGACCTCTGGGAAATGAGTTTGTGTGATCCTGCTACCAGTGGTAGAGTGACTGATGCAGCATCAAGTAATCTATCCTCCCTGCAGGGGGTAATTGGTATTTTCCTCCATGATAACAAACAGAGAAACTGTAGCTAAAACAGGCATAAAGCAAAATTATCATCCTGTCATTGTACCACCAGCATCAGTCACATTATTATTTTCATGCACTAAAGTGCTAATGCTATGTGCACCCTGCCACCATGGTGTCTGGACACCAAACGTAGGAGGTATCAGCAGGATGCCTTGGTACCCCAAGGGCTGGCATCGCTCAGCTTATCAATAAAGCTCACGTGGAAGGAAGAGCTGGGATGGGGAAGGGAGGTGAACCTCTCTAACCAGTCCCTAGGATCTATCATCACTTTGTACCACGTGTGCTATCTGCCATGGCACA
The DNA here is from genome assembly GCA_947846985.1 of Fratercula arctica. Lineage (NCBI taxonomy): Eukaryota > Metazoa > Chordata > Aves > Charadriiformes > Alcidae > Fratercula > Fratercula arctica. Next base: position 114,361,084 of record CANTUZ010000003.1, read on the forward strand.
GTTTCTGTTCATTTCTGTATATGAAACACGGGCACAAAGCAGTATAAATGACCTGTTAGTCAGCTTCCTCCTGCTCACCTCCTGACTCCCCCACCATTCACTCCTGCCCTCCGGAAACTTTGGCTCGGTTTCTTGGCTGGTGGCATCGGCACGTGCACAGCTGGCTCTGGTGCACCTGTGAGCACGCGATCAGGTTAACCGAGTGCCCAAGGCACCTTTAGATGGGCCACTGAAGTAAAATATCAACAAGATTTGGGTGAGGGAAAGCTGGCAAAATACATTTGGACCTTGTTGGCACTTTGCATTCTTTTGCAAGTTTTTTTGCAAAAATTTGTGAAGAACCTGTCACATTTTTTGGTCCGGTACTAAGACTCCCCAAATCCGGGTTTACTGTCCCATTGGACTTCAGTTTTAGAGACACTGACTTGCATCACAGAGGAAACATCTCAATTTACCCTGACCATGTTCACTCTAACCACATAAGGAAATTAGGCTCCAATGACTACTGGGATTTCCTGTTTTTTCCCTGTTGGAGGCTGACTGATGGAGGGATCTGCACCCAGAGACGCTTTGCTGGCAGACTTTGTTTCCCATATTTTTCCCATCTACCTCACTGTGCTCTCAGCTGCCTTCGTGACTGGTACAGCCTCCTCCAGATGGTGGTTCACTTCATTCAAAAATGAAGGTTCAAGGCAGATGCGTTGCCCTCCAGAGGCGCCTGTTTCCCTCCACCAACTGAAAGCTGCTTTGAACGAAGCAGTCAGACTTAGATGTTTGCCTTTGAGATGCTTAATAGAAGGAGACCTGCATCTTAGCATGTGTATTTCTAGAGAAACCTGACAAAAAAGAGAATAAAAAAAAAAAAAAAGGACTTGAGAGACCTGGAAAAATATGTTAAGAGAGTTAAAATAATCAGTTTGATTTATATAGGAAAAGAAGATTTAGTGGCAACTCAGTTACAGTCAATAAAAAGGTTAAAATGTTAAAGAGCTTTTAAAATCTAATGGAGAAGGACATGACAAGAAGCAGTGGCTGGAAACTAAAGCCAGACAAATTCAAGTGCAGTCTCATAAACTATAACTCCCATAAAGCACTGTGCCACCAAGGGAAAATGAAGTTTAATGTTGATCTTGAGTCAAAGCAGATCATTGTTGGGAGGTGACAGCCATGCTACCAACAGCAACAAACATTTAAGCATTGGGACTATCTGAATGTTGTGGTCAGACTCCAAGGTCGGTGCTCAACTGGCCAATGCATATTCTGAGCAACCACAGTCCACACTAGGGATTCAATTGCATGTTAATAAATGTCTGGTGCCGTTTGATGAGTTCTGGGCAGTCTGAGAGATCCACACAGGACTGGACAGACAGACACAAGACCTACAGAAGACTCTTTTGGAGCAGAAGGTAGAAACTAGGAAGGACACATTAGCAAATCTGCAAGGGTGCTAGACTATGATGAGGAGGTGGCTGAATCCAGTCCCTGTTGTCTAGAATCCTCCTACAGCCAGTGGAGATCTGTAAGTAGGCTGTCCAAAAATGGGGGTCTGAAATCTCATGAACACATCTATTTGCCTCCCTACACTGTAAAAGCAGAGCAGAGAAATTGGCTCAGATGTTGATATCTACACTGTAGGTATCTAATGCTAAGCAAGATGAATGCAATGCTCAAAATGACTAAATGAAATGCTCCACTACCATAGCAATGTTTTCAGATATTTTCTTGGAGACTAAATGCAAGATTTTCATTTTTCAATCTGAAGTTTGGACAGTAATAAACAACCAAAGGCCAGAAATTCCATGTTTTCCCTTAGGCCAAACTGAAAAAATAAGCTAGACTACAAAAGTTATTCCAGTGCTCTCAATGGAAAAGAAAAACACCCATTGAAATCAGAAATGTTAATTTCTCTCTGAGAAACACCCCAGGCCAACTTGTGAAGTTTGATGAATACGTAGCCCCTGATGTGTGAGCAGGCTTCTTGCTACTCCCCAGAAATCTCTTTGCTTGAATATAGATTCCCAGCAATAGCAATTCCATGCCAACATGCATGTAGTTGTGCAACGTTCAAGCATAAGACTCTGAAAGTTGCTAAGCAATACATAGTGGTGCAGCCAGGAAAGAAAAGGAAAGGAAGGAAGAAATAAACTAACCCAAAGTAAGGGAAAGATCAGAAGATCGTTTGCTCTGGTGCCCTTTGGCATCGTGTTGCTGCTGTAGTTAAGGTAACATAACCCTTCCCTAACCCTCTGCTTGACCTCTCCAGCCGTAATAGACGATCGTCCCCTTTTAATGACTGTACTTTCTACCACTCCTGCACAAGATTAATTTCATAGTCTAGGGCTGAATCATGAAAGTAAGTGCAGGGAAGTGGCAGCAAAGACAAATGTCATGACCAGGGCTGGTAGAGGAATGGGACACTGAAGCCGGCCAGATCCGGGCAGGGCAGCAGTACTTTGCCTCTGTGTTCACCAGGCACTGTAGGAGAGGCACGTTGTTCCACACCCTGCAAACACAGCCACTGGAAGAGTTAGAGCTGCAGGCGAGCAGAGGCATGCAGAGGTCAAGATTATTTTTAGAGACCTAAAATTAACGGCCTTCTTTCCTGAGTCACTGAGAAAACATTGTTTGTTTGGGGGCGGTTTCTGCTAGGAAATGCACAATACTTTTAAAGGTGTGTTTACCTGCTGTACATGCTGGTCAGGCTTCAGAGGGTAGACAAATTCAAAGAAAAGGCAATATCTGAACCAGTCACACGTGGGTCTTTTGGAACAAGCAGATTATCACAACGAGTTGACCAGCAAGTGCTGGAGCCACAGGCCAAGATGTCCCCATTGTCCCCAAAGGAAGGTGGGCCATGGACTGGGCCATGCCATGGTCTCTCCTCTTGAAGTGGTGGTGAGGATGGGTTTGGGTAAAATCACAAAGTTCATGCCAGAGGCATGGCAGAGGTGCACTGTAGCCTCTGCCGGTAAAGTGTAGTATCAGGCCTTTGACCTGGGCACTGCAACTGCATCAGCTGCACTCTTAAATTGCTAGAAGGCTCTGATTCAGGTTTATCTGAGGTTAACTTGTCCTTTTCAAACAATTCCTGGCAACTCAAGGTCACCGTGAGCCTAGGACCATCCCCTCCTGTTTTGAAGGCCAGCAGGTCTCATTGGTCTGGACCCAACCAGACCATGCCAGCTGCCCTCAGGAACAGAAAATGTGCTCTGGCAGTGCTTTTGTTTGCTCTTTAGATGAAACTGTGATGTCTGAACAGTATGAATGAGACTCACAAAAGTTTGTCAGTCAAAGTCCTGAGGAAATATTTGCATTTTTAAGGTGTCGGCAAGGCCTGTCACTGTGTTAGCAGGTGTTACCGCAGCTCCCTTCTCCCTCATAGGCTTCTAAGATGATTAACCATTAAAAAACTCTTGTCTACACTAGGACTTTAATAATTCATCATAACTCCTGGAGTGTCTCTGGAAATTGAAATAGTCCCCAATCAGCAAAAGATGCTCACCTGGCCCTGGCCCCACAGGGGATGGAGGGACAGGTCACAGTGAGAGGAAAGGGGGTGGTGAGAGCTCACACATTTCGATCACCCTCCCCTTCTCCTGATACCTCACCAGTTTCACTCAAGGTGTGGAGAATGCCTTGGTCCTGATCCTCAGCCACCAGCACTCATTTTGTGGCTGTTCCCTGGTGCTCAGGGGACCTGCAGCATGGACTTAAGTCCTTGGAGCACAGAGCCTGGGTCTACAAGTGCTTCTGCAAGTGGCCATCTGAGATGGCCTCAATCTGAGCTCTGCCAGCTTGTCATGGAGAAAGTGCAGTCACGCTTGGGCTCAGTTGCTGAGTGCTCAGGGTGCTTGAGAAATTTCACGGGATCCAGGTCTTGACAGAGTCAAGCAGATGGATGTGTACCTCCTGCCTTAGTTCCAAGACCTTGTCTCCTGGACTTTGGGGCCAAGGCAGAAGTTACACATCCACTCTATCAAGACCAGAGCACCTCTTGAGCCAGTTCCCTTTTAGATGCTGAAGAAATTCAGAAGCTAAATCACAAAGCACTGGTGGAATTTAGACGCCCCAGGGTGAGGCAGCAGTTGTAAGCTGCAGTTCTAGACTTGAGTATTCCTCATTTTTCAGGAACTTTGGGTTGCATCTGCTTTTCTTAAGGTCAGCATACTGCAGGTTGTCCCTCAGTTAATACCACAACACCTCACGATGCCAAAGTCCTCACCTGAGCCCTATGGCTGAGTTTTCATCCTTTACCTTGTGATGATGGGGAGGTTGCTGGCTGGATCCTGCCCTGCTTTGGATGGAGATCCTGGCTGGGGCACATACCCAAGCACTGGGAAGGCGAAGCATCTCTCACTGGCCATCATTCAAACTTTCAAAGCAGCAGGGCCAAGGGCATCATGTGAAACCTAAACACAGAGTCAGCATTTAAAGGACTTCAGCATTTAAATTATTGGCAGTCACTGTTTAAAGTAGGATAACTAATTGTCCCTGCTGATAGCTACCTGATGTGCTCCACCAAAAATGTACTTTTTTTGTAGTTTATGTAAGAAGGTAACAATTTAAAGTCCACGAACAGCCTAACCCAGAAGAATGAAATGGCAATTATTGTATAGTCAGACAGCATGGAGCCTGTGCTTTTAATGCAATTAATTCTGTCATGGCTTAATAAATTCATTACACTGGTGTAGTCAAGACTGAAGTTTAACAAGCACCATGATGAGGGTTCTTTTGTGTTTAAACATACTAGCAGTCAGATTCTTAAGGGGAAATTTTGCCTACTCTGAGGTCTTCGCTGCTTTATAATTGAAAAAAGGCAAAGGCACCTACAAAAATACGCTTTTTTCAGATATGATATTTTTATTTCTTGCTTTGCATATGCCTCAGAAAATTGGACTGATTTTTTAAAAATATAAATGAAATTACTTGGACCTTTAAGTATTCTAATCCTCTGAAAACAAAAAAGGAAATCTGTTGCTTTGCTGTGCCTCTGTATGTTGGAAAAGCAGAACTTTTGCAGATGTTCATCACACCTTAGAGGACTGAAGAACATGTTTGTATCTCTTTAGAAATGTGCTCCCTATATTCCAATACAGGGTGCAATGTCAAAGGGTTCAGAGGAGATATAGCAGGTGCTTTGGGTGGGAATCACCCAAATCACAAAAACTTAGTGAGCATTAAGTCACGGTCATTATTAATTAATCCTCACCTTCCCTCCCCTGGCTCTGGCCGCTCGTTCCCACCAGACTACTTGTGACATTTTAGGACTCATGCAGTTGTACCATCAGGGAACAGACCTGTTTGAAAACTATCATCTAGGGGGAAAAGAAAAAAAAATAAGGCTGTCTGGTGGATCAGTTTGCTGAAGTGACTTAGTGCACATTTTTTGCTTTTATATGCCCTTGCATGAATCACCTTGGGGTGGCATGGATTTCTCTTCTTTAGTCAATACTACGTGTTTCTCTTCATTAGTCAATGCTAGTATGTCCAGCAAATAATTCTTTGTCATGTCCTCAAACCGGGACATTCTTCCTTTTGTTTTGGAGCAGATGGGAGTACCAAGGCAGAGAGGCAAGAGTGACATTCCAGGGTCCCCAGGGCCCAGTCTGTGTTTCTCAGCCTAGTGCTGGATATGAGGGAATGGCTTGTTCTTAAGGATATGCAATGATTTTGCAGAAGTGAGCTGTTAAGAACCTTCCTTGCCCAGTCTCAGTCCGATGTAATATCTGCAAAAGTGATAAAAGCCTCCTGAAACCTGGCTTCCCATGGCTTAGTCACAATCTCAGATGTCTCGGGGCTCATTTTAATTTGTTAAACCTGAACAGCTAATGAGCAAGGTGAGGGACGTACCAGCAATTGATAGTCAATTGATCCACACAACTGTATTTGTGACTCACATGCTTAGGGTATTTATTCGCGCCTGCAGCACCCGTGAATGTGCAGGCAGTGTGCTCCTTCTTGGTGATGGTGACAACCTTCAATGGCCTCATCCCCCGGTCACCTTCTTCAAGGACTGATCCCAATGACAGCTGGAGCACTGGCATTTGTCAGGACTTGGCTGGGGCCTCACATGCAGTTTGGTCACTGCAGAAGGATGTAGAGCAACTGGAGGCGCTTCAGAGGGGAGCAGCAAGAATGTTTTAAGGTCTAGAAGATAAGGTTTGTGAAGTCAAAGGACTTAGGGAATATCAGTCTGGGGGACAGATGACTGCCAGGGAAAGATAAATGTTTCAAACGAGGCAAAAGTGCCCTCAGAAAGGAAGGGAATTATCTGTCTTTGTGCCTGGAAAGGGGTCAAAGATTAAGGACTTTAACTGCAGCATTTCAGTTAGAAATTATAAAAAAATTTCTCAACCTAAAAATGATGAAGCACTGAGCTGGCTGCCCAAGGGAAGCTGTGTAGTCTTCACATCACTGCCTTTTTATAAGGGCAGATTAGAGAAGCACCTGTCAGGATTAGCTTCAATACTGTTGATCCTGTCTTGGGGCGAGGGATCTGCGTTGTGACCTCTCGGTTTCCCTTTTCAGACTGATTTTCTCTGATGCTATTATCCCGTGGAAATTTATCACAGAAAGTGAACTCTCCCCGGCAAGTGAGATGCATCCACATGGTACTTCTGGGTGTGCTGCAGCACCTTCGCAGTGCCCAGCAGCGATGCTCAAAGAAGTGCAGAGCCCACAGGACACAGCACAGGAATGCGAAGCTGGAATTTGACCGAGAGCCTTTAATTAACGGCGTAGCTCTTGAGAGGGTTGTCCTGCAACCCTTAAGGACAGCAAATGGTCAAGACCTCAGTTTAAGTGCCTGATCTGAAAGGGGGGAAAGTTATCGATTTCTGCAGAGAATCAGGTTACGTGGGAGTTTTGTGTTTTCCCTGAGGCTCAAAGCCTTTGCAGAACAGGACTGCTGAAAGACCGTAAATTGTGCAGCTTGATGACACATTTCCTTACAAAGAAGACTTGCTCCCTAGCAAGCCAGTGTAAGCTCGTCTGTCTCAAATGCAACCGAGCAGTCACCAGCAAATATAATTTTGCTCAGTAAACCTTGATTCATGATGTCTGCGATAGTTTGGAATGCTAAAAACAAATGCATCATCTGCCAAATGGCTTTTCTTATATGAATGCCATGGAAATGCATACTCTTTATTGGGGTCCTGCATTTCATTTGCCATCTCTAGAGTGATAGATCCTGTCTAGGTAATTGGAAAAGAGCACGCCAAGAGTTATCTCATTGTAAACACATTAGGAGCTGAGATAAATCCTGGACAAGCCAAGCACACAGAAGATGAAACACAGCAGAAACAATACAAAGTTTTCTAGTCCTAGAGAGGTGGTGGAGCTGACTCTTCTATTCAGATACACATGAGGGTATACACGTCTGTACAGGTATAGACAGAAAACGAGAGTTTCTCCTGGTAATCCCTTTTCCATTGCAAAGCGTTCACAGTTCGCATGCACTGGAGCCGAGCTGAAATTACACCTCTTGCATGTTCCTCTGCAGGGAGAGTGGAAACCAGAAGCAGATCCAACAGGAGAGATGATTGCTTCTGGAGGAGGGGTGCCCACCCAGAGCACGAGGTGGGAGAGGAGGAGGCTGTGCTGCACCTACGTTCTCGCCTTTCCATGAACACCAAGCACCAGCTGGACCGGGCAGTGCTTCGTAGGGGGAGACGCTGCCCTTGTCTAATTCCTTCAGCACCTCACAACATCTTTGAGGCTGTGAGGAGCACCAGCTTTTGGTTGTGTGGGCATTTTGGCACAAAAACCTTCCTGACCAGACATAGACCATTTTAGTTTGGCATCAGCTGGCTCCCCAGAGCAAACATGATCTGGATTTATATGCACATTTTTCAAGGGCAAACCTATGGCTTTAGGAGCACTGATATGGCAGACAAAAAGGGGCTATAGCACAACCCCGGACTCTCAAAATCACACCAGCTCCTTTCCCACTGTGCTCGGCGATGCACCACCAGCCTCCCTCCATTCTCGCCTAGAGAGCCGCAGCTCATCCTGCGCAAATAGCTGCTGCTGCAGGCTCCGTGTTTCAACGAGCCCCTGCTTCACAGTGCTGCTTTAGAGAGGCCCTGGGGGACCCTGGGCATTTTGGGATATCTATGAGAATCAAAGGCACTACAACTTCTTTTTACATCATCTGTCGCGGCGCTTGAGTTAGCGTTAGCATTTGCTATGTGCATTGGCCACAAACAGTTCCTACAGGGTAGGGGAATTAGCCAAGCCCCAGCGGCATTATCAGCAAATAATTTTCACTAGCGTTTCTCTGGTTTAGAGGCAGTAGACAAAGACGTGATCTGGCAAAAAAATTTGTGGGAGGAAAGATAGTATTTCTGATCAAGCCAAGACTTACATCACCATCCCCAGGAATTTCTCCTGTGCAGGGAGCACAGAGCAGCCCCTCTCTGGAAGGTTAACAGGGTTATTTAAACTGGGGTCATTTTACACAGCTGGGCAAATGAATCTGGTCAAAACCGAGGTGGCAGTAACGTCTGTCAGTGAGGTTGGAAGGGATGAGAGGCCAGGGTGACTGTCTGGAGCTACAAACCGCTGCTAACAGACTGCCCCCGGCTGAAATAGCTGGTCTGATTGTGTCTTTTCCAACAAAGACGTCTGCAGCCTCTGTCCCCCGTCACCAGCTCTGGGGCGGGGGTATGTGCCTGACCAAGAGGCTACCCAAGCCCAGTGTCACACATTGGGAAATAACACTGGGAAAGCCTTAGGAGCAATTTCTAGTCTGCAGCACGCCACAGGAGCCGCTCCAGTTTTAGCAAAAGTGCTCATCCATACACCAAGGTGGTCATCCCGGGAGGAGATGGCTGGATGCTGGGCAGGGAGTGGGTGCCATGGGAGGACTGTTCCTGCCAAGGAGCAGGTCCGGTTGCACATTCCTCATCCCTGAGTCACCCGGGGCTGCCTGCTGACCCCTAACCCCGCTTCAGCTCCAGGCGTGATTTTCCTGCCTTACTTCAGTGGGAGAGAGGGTCTTCTCAAAGAGGAGTGATGGAATGCAACCACTGAAGTCTATAAACCACTGTTCCTCTAAGGCAATGCTGTGCCAGGAGGGCTCGGTGGGAGATGTCTCACAAAGGGGCTTTTCTCCTTTCCCTCCCCCCCAGCCTGGGGCGTGGATTATGGCCCAAAAACCACATTAAATTTGCAGGACATTTCCCCAGCAATGGCAGATCTGCAGAGCATGAAGTGAGAGGTTTCAATCTTCATGGTTTATCAGGGGTTAATGAATGATCAATAGATGATTAGCCAGATGCTCTGCTAGCTGCTGGTCCTGCACAGACACAGAAGGTAGCTCCATGTCTGCTTAATTCATATGTCTGACGTGGTCGGCCAAGGACGCATGACTTGTTGGGTTGCAGAGAGAGGGTGCACTCATGCACAGGAGTTTCCAGCCTCCTCAGCAAGGTGCTGGAGAAAAGGCCAAGACCCAGCTTGGGCTGCAAATCCTGGGGCTGTTTTTTGGTATCTTCCACCTAAGTTAGATGTTGTGACCTCCCCTGCAAAGTGAAGCCCATCAGGAGGGCCTGGCCTAAAAAGTCACATATATTGAGCTGTGCAGGGTTTGCTTGACAGTCAGCAGACAGACCCGTACCTCCCAGGGACGATTTAGGGTTTAGAGCACCCGGAGCCTTGTCCCACCACGCCACTAATCACAGCAGAGGCTGCAGCATAGAAACACAGAGGACCAGCTTCATTCGAAGTACGAAAGGGACTGCAGGGCTCTGAGGCTCCGATCACATCCTACTGAAGTTGGGAGGGGAGGGGTTCGTTTCACCTAACTCTTGTTGCCTCCTCTGTCTGAATGCAGAACCGCAAATTCCCTCTCTGGTCATTACACAGAAAAAGACACTTTGTGACAAATGAACTTTGGTTCATTTTCAAGAAGTGTAAAATGGGTCAGACAAATTCCCCTCTCGGAGCCCGGCAGCTGACCCCCGCCAGCGGAACAGGCCTGTAAAACCATTCTGTATTGCTCCTGGCTCTTGTCTGAAGAACTTCTTGTGTTGGCTGTTTTTGTTTGGTTTTTCTTTTTTTTTTTTTTAAAAGGAAAAAGGTTTTTTTTTTGTTGTTCTTGTTCAAGTAAGTATTAAAGGAAGTAAAGAGAGCTGAAAAATACCAGATTCAAGGTCCTGTTGCAAGTATATTAGTAATTAGTCTTGTATAATAGGAGCAGATGTTACTTTTTTCCAAATGGCTTTGCCTGTGCTCAGAGTGCAAATATAACATTTTGCGGCGATGGTGACAGGGAGGCGATACCAATGGGGCTGTATATGTGAGTGAAAGGTAGGTACCTGCTTAAATGGTCCTGCAGACTGCAATCCCAATTGGTAGGTGAATTCATTGGAGTAAAAGAGAAGACAATTTAGACTGTGTTTTTCCAAAGAAGGGGAGCTTTAATCTTCATCCTTCCCTTACCAGCCTAAAAGGATATCATTGTCTCAGAAGACAAGCAAGCCATATTCCAGATGTCCAAAGTATTTGAAAGAGGATGTTTATTAATGACCTGGGGACTGAAGATAAACAGGCTGCACAGAAATAACCACTGAGGTACAATGGCGAAGTTAACCTTTGCATGCCGGAGGTGTGGGTATCCCAGGGAGGGGGCAGAGAGGGGGGCACAGGCTGCAGAGCCAGCTCCAGGCGTGCGGCTCCGAGTTTCTTAAATGCTTTTATAGGTAGTAACACATCGCAGTGCTGCAGAGGAGGAATACAGATCTGCTGGAGAAGTGTCTTCTCCTATTGTCCGCTGACATGATCAATTATAACGAGGGAAAATTCTGGCCTCATCGCTCATGTCAAAAGGAGCAACCAATCCATCTTCCTGTAACAAACACTGCCATGAGGACAAAGGGAGGTTTTACCAGTCCTTCCTTTCAGACACCCGTAATTTATAAAGCCACAGCAATATTTCCATGCAAAAGCAGCAACCGCAGTAAAAGAAATCCCCTCTCCTTAGCTTCACATCCCCCCATCTAGCACATAAAACCTCCCTGCTCAAAATCAATAATGCATTTACTGAGCAGGCTGAGATTTACCTTCCTCCTTCCGCACACACATATTCCCATAGGGAAAGCCCAAAAGAATCAAATTCCATGTCTAAACCGTATTGCACACCCTGAAACCCAGTGAGTCTGGGCTCCGTGATAACCATGGAGGAGAGATACTCGTGTCAAGGACACACTGCTAAATGGCCTTCCTGCCAGCCCAGATTAAGCGGTGTCAGCCCCAGTTGATTACACATATCACAGGTCTGTGCAGGAAAAGCGCAGCTCCATCCATCTGCCCTTCAAGGTGGTTTGACCTCATCTGTTCGATGGCTCAGTTGGTACCCAGTGTCGAGGGAGGGAGCAGTAAATTGCTTATCCTTAAAAAAAAAGTCTCTGCCTTAAAAAAGAATTCACGTAAATAAATAAATTTAGAAATAATTTATCAATAAAAATAATAAAATATGATATTAGTAATAAATAATTTATAAATAAATACATTTATGTACATAAATAAAGTTTAAATAAGCTCATAACCATCAAGGAGTGGGTTTAAAACACACTGATAGGGACTGTCCTTCACTGGGAGGCTGCAGCTAAGAGATTGATGAGGCTTGGGGTAATTACGTAGAGATGGGGCTCTTAGTTGCCTCCCTCCACCCTGATGTGCCTGGCTGTGGTCAAAGTCTGCAGTGCTTTGGGGTACATGCAAGGCAAGGGTGGTTCCTTACTATGTATGGGTATAAAAACCTTCGTGAACCTTGGTTTTAGCTGTGAGGTGTGTGGGCTCAGGGCCAGAGACAAATCCCTCTGAGGAGCTCTGGTCCTATCCAAGCTACTCCCTGTATCCCCCTGTTCCCAGCCCCTTTCTTCAGCCAATGTCAGTCCCATCAGCTCAGCTCCTCATTTGTCGTACCCCTGGCCTCCAGACATCTCCCTTCCCTGTCCATTACTCACACTCAGAATTCTAGTGCTCCTTCAGGTGATCTCTTGGCTGTGTGGGTCAGGGCTTGAGGCACTTCTTAACTTGTCCTTGCCTAAGCTACTGAATCTCTTTGTATCAATTTGTAAACCATAAAATTGAGTCATAATCCCCATGTCAAACTGTGCATCATCTACTTAGGCTGCAGGGCAGGTCCTTAAAGTTGTCAGGTATGTAACTCGAGAAAAGAGTTTCCAAATAACATGAAGTACTTTGGCCAAAGCTCTTTTCAGACTGAGTGGTTTCTTACTACATATGGGTGTACAAACCTTTGTGAACCTTGGTCTTAGCTGAGACCTACTCTAAGTACTAATAATGGTTGTGCAAACCAGGAATCCCATGGAGATGTGGCAAAACATCCATCCTGCCCACCCACAAGCAGCTTCTGTGGCTTGTTCCCATGGTCTCCTGGTAGCAAATGGTTAACATAGCCTTTATGTTCCAGACACGCTGAGACTAAGATCTAACACTTTTCAGTATTTAAAAAAAAAAAAAAAAAAAAAAAAAAAAAAAAGTCAGGTAAAAATAAATTGACGAAAGGGCTTGACACAGAACGAAGTACAATGGAATGACCCACTTGGGAAAACTGCATATTCGACCTCTTCAAAACCGTATGAAAAATATTTCCCTGACTCATCAACTATTTGTATCATTCACCTGCTGTTTGCAGTCTTCCCAGGCTAACAGGAGTCAGCTGGAATTCGTCAATATTTGCAAAGTTGTTGATAAAGACTAACCTAATAACTCATCATCTCTGCTGGTGCCTTTAACTGACCTAGAAGAAAAAAAAAATTCACATTTGGCTGGAGTAAGGGCCTGTTGTTTCAGAAGAGACCAGTTTATCCATACTGCCTGTGCATCACCAGTTTAAGGGCCCCTCAGCAAACATGCCGTATTGTCTACGGGCTGGGTGGTGTTTACCCAACCTATGGTGAGGGTTCTCCCAAGAGGAAGCGCCGAGCATTATCGTCAGTTGACACTAGTTAACCCTTCTGCTTAATGCATCCCCACAAGAGATATTGCAAACACACACACACATCAGCTGGTATTAAGCAGGAAAATAACTCAGGCCTCCATTACAAACCATATCCAGCTGTAGTCATGCTTTACTGGAATTGTTACCCTGAGGTCAAAAGTTGAAAAAAAAAAAAAAAAAAAGTCGTCTTAGTATTGTATTTATAATGGTCTTATTGGCAATAAGCTGAGCTGGCTGGATCATTGAACTAATCCTTGTATTCACTGAGTGGAAACTCCAAAATGTCGACAAAGTGCTGCTATTTAATCTCAAGGAATGCTTTCTGTTCTAAACCAGAGGCATCTAAGACATTACAAATTACACCAAGAGGCTTCTAGTTAATCACAGTATCCTGATATTTGGAAGAGAGGAGACCCAAAATGGAGCTGTTTGAGAATTTTTCAACTCTCGTTTTTTAACTGTTGCATATCAGCTTTTTTAAATAGAAGTTTTTAATGGAAGTATATTGGTTTTGGTCAAATAAAGATTTGTAGTTGCACAGTAGGCTTGGTAGTCAGTCACTCCTGAATGAATACACGGTTCACTGAGAATATTAGAGATTGGGTTCAGGTCTCCATTTCCTTTATTCAGAGCAAAGATTTCTCTGGAAATGCCACAGCTCAGGCAACTGTTTCATTAACTACTACTTCAGGCTATTTTGATCTGCCTTTCTCTTTTTGAAATCTCAAACAAATCACCAAACTGGAAATGATCCTCTTCTCTGTACACCTGCCCTCCATTTGGCCACCAGACAAGCCAAAGGATTCCCCTTTCCATCCAGGATGTCCCTCAAGAGCATGTTCCCACTGACCAGGAAGGTGGCTTGGCAGGCTGCCCTCACAGGGCTGTCTTCTCCTCCAAGCTGTCTGGGTGGTCCTGAAGAGGATGGCTGAAAAGCTTAATTACCGGATCAGCAGAGGAGCAATCTGGAGTGAGACCACCCTGTCTGTAGGGAAAAAATTTGCTTGCTTCAGCAATGAGTACCAACATCAGCCCCCACTTCAGGCCACCCAAATGATATCATCCACCCAAATGATAGTTAACATTTCCTTGTGGTCAGAACTTGGGTGAGGTGCCACTGCATGAGTGAGGTGCAGCAACCACCATCCTTACCACCTTCAACAGCGATGTCCTTCTGATGGGATATGCCATCCTAACAATACTATAGAAGATGGTGTCCTTGTTTTGAGGGATCCTGAACAGGAGCTGGGGTGTCAGGAAGGAGCAGTTGTGGGACAAATCTCCCTGTGCCATCACCCAAGGAAGCACTTGAGCACCTGGCCAGAGAGCACAAGCTCAGGGGTAAGACGAAAGCTCCAGCTACATGTCTAGTCAGTCCCTGTCTTTTCTGAAACCAGCCAGAGCAATTCAAATTTGGAGATTTTATGTTCCTTATGGGCTTCTATTTTCTTTCTCATACTCAGTGTTGTGTGACACTGAATATCATTGTTGTGAGGAGCCCATAAAACTGCCACTGGGGACCTGGTTGTCCTTGGAAACAGATTGCAATCTCAACATGTTTCCAAATGAACAAGAAATCTTTGGAGATGGAACTGAAGAATTTGTGTGACTGAAAGAAAAAGGCACTAACCCTGTGCTTTAAAGCTGCCAGGCAAGGTTCCGTTTCATGAGGATGTTAAGGAAAAAGCTTTTTTTGATGAAAAAAAAAAAAAAAAACAAACCAGCCAAGAACATTTGCAACCTCCCCAACAGAATATGAGCCGCTCTGTAATTAAGTCCTTTCTGGATGCTTAAAGATGTGCAAAGTGAGAGGGTCCCTGGCATGCCAGCAGCGGTGCATTTTGCTTGGCAAAATGCCACATTAAGTGTATCTCAGCTCATAAGTGATTATTTTCCCTACAGGCAGCTTTGAGCCTTGATCTAGCAACTTCCAGCAAACAGAAACAGGGGCATCTTTCCTCTGAGCAGATTAACAGCAGTTAGTTAGGACGGAAACGCAATGAATCGGTTGAACAAATTTCTTTCAGTCCGTGGCTGGTTTCTGAAGCCTAAACACTCCTTTAAAAGGGAAGGCCAGCAAGGCTCTCTGTGTTTATGCTCCGGATTTAAATACACTAACATACTGCCAGGCTTGTAACTGTGTATCAGGTGAAGGTCGGAGAAAATTCAGACTCCTTCTGACAGGTTATTTTGTGCTTAAATAAATTCAGATAAATTTTACAATAAGTTTATCTGTAGCTTTCAAAAGACTGACATGCACCATAGCAAGGCTGCAGGCTGCTGGCAGCCAGCTGGTATAAACAGTGGCCAGCATGGCCCGGGACACAGAAGTACAAGTATCTGAAATTAATATCTTTCCCAAAGAGAGAAAGGCTCACATTAAGGAAAAATGATGGAATATTGATGATATTATTTACACTTGTAACATAGGGGACCTGCTAGTGCTTCCGGATTATGTCCAAAGGAGCCCAAATATGACCATATTTTCTCAGATTTGCTTCTGTCAGCATCTGGCGGTGCCCGTGGAGGAGGTGGTGCTCTGCTCAGCCCTTGCAGATGGTGGTCAGACCCGTTCAGCTCCACCACCCTGTGCCTGCTCCTGCTGAGCACCGAGGTGCTCTGCCTCTTCAGAGACCATGCAGAGAGCTCCAGTTGCACAGCTCAGTGGTTTTCATGCCTTTCATTCAAAAAATGGAAGGATTCGATGCATCAGACCTGCTCCCTGACAGCGGTGCGCTCTTTCAATAGCACCAAATAGGCAAGCCTTGAATTTAGAGGTGTCTATGCTTTGGCCAGCAACCACCTAGAGACACCTCTTCCCTAAATAGGCACTCAAGCAAGGAGAACATCAAGTTTACAAGGAATTTGTTAAATCATGGTTCTGAATTACAGGTTTTATTAACTGAGATGGTGACTCTCCTGTAGCAAATTATGACATTAATTATTCATACTTCCCCCCCCCCCCTTCCTGCTTTTCCCTTTCAACCTGTTTCTTCCTTCATTTTCCGTCTCCTCACTTGCTTCGAGATCAGCAACGTGATCTGCCCCCCTGTTTTGCAATCCTTTGCAATTTCATTTTTGCCACCATGACCCCATGAAAATCCTTGCAGTGTGAGCAAAAGGAGTCAGGGATAGCAGGGTTCCATACTAGGCAGAGATAAACTCTTTGCTTACTTGTGTCTTAAGAAAGACACTCATCAGAAGATAGGCACACATCAGAACTGTTACTTTTTTTGGGGGGGAAGTAATGACGAAGTAGTAGGAGTAAACTGGAGAAAAACCTGGCAGGGATTGCACAGCCTTTGTCGCAGTAGAAGGCAGTGACTTGTGCTGGTGATGTTCTGCTTGCTCATTTTTAATTCCTCCTCATCTATTTATCAGAATTAATTTATACTGCTATTAATCAGGAATGATCTGTTGCTCTACAGTTACACGGCAAGATGACTATTTCTCCTGGGAATCAGAGGCTGCCTCTTCCTGCATTGCAGGCCAGTCCTTGGTAAAAATTCCTGGGAAGCTGGGCTGGAAGAGAAGGTGCAATGTTCAACTGCACCGAGTTTGCACTTCGGTTGGGACACAAATCTCCCCATGCAGAGAGGGAGACCTGGTGGGTCTCCACACCTTTCTGGGCATTGCTGCCCCTCTGGGACCACGTCCCAGTCTGACCCAAACCCCCATCATTGGCAAAGCAATTGTGGTTTCTCAAAACCACCTGCTTTTCCAGCCGCTGTAAAGGTTAGTTGCAAGGAAGGCTGTCTCTCTTTTGAAAACATGCCTTGGTGCCGGTGGTTTTAGTGAGGATCTTTTCCATCCCAGGTAGCTCCCATTGGACTAAGCTGCGCTAAGGCTGGGCTCTGCATGGGCTACTTAATGCCAGGAAATTAGCAGGGAAAGGAAAGCCCAATCTGCTGTGAAAGGTGTGACAAAAATACATCCTTTTCCTCCAACAGGCTCAGAAAAGGTCCTGAAGGTAATTGTGGGACTGAAGAGGCGAAGGAAGAACAAGCCACTTGGGCCGGACAGTCCTGGCCTTGCATGTGTACAGTCAAGATCACTCAGAGGCAATCAGCCTTTCAGAGGGGAATGTAGCCGTCTGTCACAATGCCTGCCTTGGGCACTTAAATCTGATATCCATGTCCAGTTGTGGTTTCCACTGGGACAAAGAACCCGTCCCAGAATGCTTCTAACAATTAGACCATTTTTCACACATTGACATTTTGAGCCAATGGAGACAGAAAGCTAGGAGGGAGCATCCTTCTGGAGGTGAAGTGTAAGACTTGCGAACCCAAACACGAAGCCCTATCACGAGGCTTTTTTAGTAACTTAACATTGTCCCTTTTAAGTCAAACACATTTCAGTTCATAGCCCTAATAACAAATTGCATTGATGTTTGAAACCATACCACTCAATGTAATTACTCCATCATCCCTTGTGGCTAACTCCTCAACCCACCTTTTTATGAGCCATCCATAAATACAAAATGATTTACCCAAGCGCCACCATGCTGTAAACTTGGTCACATGGAACTGGTGATGAGGGACATACGTAAAGTTTAATTATGCCATTGATTCTTGCTAAAATATTAACTTGAAGCTGGCTATAGAGTCCTCTAGTCACTTGAAATCAAATGAAAGTATAAAATGTCCTGTACTTTAAAGACATGCGGCATGTACTTTTCAAGTGGTAATCTACTGGGAAAATCTTTCATTGCCTGCTATAAAGATAACCTCTTGTATTAGGATTCAATGCGAAGAGTTATAAAAATCAGAGCCAGAAAGGATCTATTAATTCACCTCCTGTTTCTCTGCCAACATAAGTTTGTTCCAAAAAAATGTATTATTGAGTGTTATTGGTATAGCTAAGCTTTCAAAAGGGCTGGCTAATGGGGATTCCATAAGTTTCTTTGGACAATGTCCCCCAGGCTAATAGACCTTGGCTTTGGAAAAAGCAATTCTGACATTTAATCTGCAGCTTCTTTTTTACAGTCTCGCCTCGCTGCTTCCAGCTATACCTGCTTGAATCAGCTTGAGTTTTGGCACTCCAACTCTGGGGTTGCACAATCTCCAACACAGAGCCTTTCTACCCTTGTCTGACTAGCCCAGACACTTGGATCAGTTTTTCAAAGCAGGCTCAGGGATTCAGCCACAGCTGTAAGGGAGAAATACAGGAACGGACCAGAAGATTCAGCCATATAACTCTCATTTATTTTTGTGGGAATCATGTATTTGACACCCCGAATAAGCTTTGGAAACCTCCGCTGTTTGGTTCTTCCTGTCATTACACAGGGGGGACATCCCTCCCAGCCTCCAACTCGATTTTCTCGGTCCCCTCCAATGTTTAAATATTTCCTTAACATCACTGTCAATTCAATGACTAGGCCAGCTTCCAAATTACTTAATTTTGACTCGTAATGAATTGTGTAGTGTGGATGAGAACTTGTATGCACAGACGTATATGTGTGCCTGCACAAATCCATACATGTGCCAGCACCATCCCATGGGGTTTGTCTTATCTGTGTCTGTAAGCATGTTTCTACAGGGGGAATCTCTACAGGGAATTTCTACAGGGGGAATTTCTATGCCATTTTATGGGGGGAATCTCTTCAATTACAGAAAATGTCTCATTTTTGGTTTGTTTTTTTTTTTCTCTGCAGAGTGTATTAGACATTCAACAGACTATGCTGAAGCATCATGATGTGTAAGCCAACAACACTGAAATGGTGATGGCCTTTATGCGGGTTTGGTTATGACAAATCCCCACCGAGCCGGACTAGCTGTTGGTCCTGGAAGCAGACCAACTTTGCTTCTTGTGTAGTTACTCTCCTTTAATGCCAGTCTCTCCTCGCCTGTAGGCCGGTTTGGAAAAGTCATGGTTATCCTAATAGTGAAAGAAACAGGTTGGTTCAAGGAGGCCACAGAGGTGATGAGCAGCACCCAAATGCTGACTCAGGTCCCACCTGGTCCACAGGGACAAGCTTTGTTCTTCAGTACAGATGACTCAGTTACTTTGGAAAGCATCAGAGTAGTCACAAAGTGCTAACAAATCTCTAACAAATAGGAGTTTTTATGGCTCATGAGTTCATTCCCCTGCTTCAAAACAGTAATACTTTAAGTTGCAGACCAGTATTCCTCTACCAACTATGACAGGAGTTACTAACTTCAAGGCCATGAATCAGGTGGAATGAAGTAACCTCCAGAGGTGGTTCAAAGCAGCCAGAACTCAGAGCTGAGCTTGTTCGTCTGAATGCAGAATTAATCTATCAGGTAGTCATAAGCAAGGTCATAAGCTGTCATTTCTGATTCCTCTCTCATAATACCATGTGATTTTGGTCACATCTGTTCACCGAGGAACTTACCGCATCCCAGGCAGGCGGACAGTCAGCCAGCTGTGGCTCAGAGATGATAAGTACCTCTTGTTTTTGATGCAGCAACACAATCAACAGAGGTAAGCACTGCTGTGAGCAACAAGACAAAAAATGGGAACTGGGTGCTCCTGAAGATGCATTGGGTGTGACATGTATATGAAACACAGTTATGTTAATCTTGCAATAGACTGTAACAGCATGTCCCTGCTGCTGGGAGATTTCAATACTGCAGTAAAACATCACAGACACAATTCTGATCTGTTTAGACTCGCGTTCTTGAGTTTCACCTCAAGGCCTTGATATTGGATCTGCAATGATTTCCAGCAGCCAGGGAAGAGGCACTGCAAACCTGATCTGTATGAGTAAGTCCTCAGCAGCTCCTGCTTTAATGACTTATTCATGAAAATGAATTGGCAGATGACAGGCCCCCACCTCGGGAACAGAAAGGTTGCTGCTTTAATTAAACTTCTTAATTGGCATGGCCATCCCCTCCCACCTAGAGCAGACACTGAATAAACATAGGATGTCACCACATCCTTCTTATGAACAGACACGGAGCCATTTCAGAAAATCAATGACAATGATTAAGAGAGCTCTCATGCCTTGCTCCCACCTACATTTTACTTTCCACACCAAGTGTATTGACTAAATGTCTCCTCCCAGAAGGTTATGTATACAGTCCTTCTACAGATAGCACCAGCAATGTTTCTTGTTAGAGGCAGGCGATACTGCTCAAATTCCTAGCAAGCATCTTCCTTTACTGTTTGCAGCACGAGTCCTGTTGGACCTGGTACTGTACGAGCCTGGCAAGGCATATTCTGTCCTCAGAGACCTTCTGGTTTCCAAGACAGACAAAAAGTGGCTGGAGAAGAAGTGATGTGAATTTTTCCTGCACGGGGAGCCAGGCAGTAAGAGGGGGAATATGGCTCCTGGTTGAGGATGGAAACCCCATAGTAGGGTCTCCGTTCACTATCCTGTCAGCAGAAAACTTCCTCCTCTGAGAGGTCAGGCCAGCCACTGTACCATTCCACAGCTCAGCAGATTTGGCATTTGGGAGGCCATCATTGTGGTATTTGAAGGGCAGTTGTGAGAAACAGACAAAAGAACACCCCACCCAAAATTAAGAATTGATGAAGGCTTGTTGGCCCAGCCTTCCCCGTCTACTCCAGCTGCTCCGCACAGCCCTGGTGATGCTCAGATCTGGGCTTGCGTCACAGCGTGATACGAAGCAGATGCAGCTCAGTGGTGAGTCTGGCTCCCGATACTCAACTGCTAAAGAGCAATCTTCTTGAAGAGATTTTTTTTTCTTTTTGCTTTAAATCACTAGTTGACCCAGATTAGGAGCTTTTACTGCTGGCGACAGTACTTTGTGCGTTACTGCATTATTGCTCAAAGATATATATTTTTTGTATCTTAAAAAAGATTTATTCATTTATCAGAGTTTTATAGATCATTTTTCCCATAAAGGCCTAGAGAGAGGTGTCACAAGAACTACTAATGAAATATGCTCTGGCAGAATATTTCTATGTCTTGTTTTCTTAAATGGATTTGAATCTATATCGAGTTAAAGTTAACCAAACCTTCACCACCTCTCCTCATTGCTCCAGTGAACACAGATCACTGTGGTGGAATCTACTTACCTGCAAGGCTCAGAAACCTGCTCATCTTATGACAATTTCGCGGGTTACTGTGTGCCACCTGAGCCACGGTGACTATGCTGCTTCAGTCCAGGTGTGCCCTTCCAGGCCACCTCTGGAGAGAAATACTGTGAGTGATTTTAAACCTCAGTAAAAGAGGTTTACTCTCTGTTGCATACAGATGGGTGCATGGGCTCCAATGGCATCAGCTGACAGGTGGTGACACATTGAGGTTCTGAAATTCAGCTGTGGACCCAAGCCCTGAGGGTGTGGGGGTGTGCACGTGCATATATAAAAATGTATTTAAGTGTGTGTGTATGTGTGTATATGTATGTATATATCAGCATATATCACAGAGTCACAGAAGGGCTGAGGTTGGAAGGAATCTCTGGAGATCATCTGGTCAAAACCCCTGCTCAGAGCAGGGTCAGCTACAGCAGATCACTTGGGGCCACCTCCAGTCAGGTTTTGAATGCCTCTAATGACAGAAGCTCCACAATTTCTCTGGGCAGCCAAATGTGGTGGCAGAGCAGCACTTGCTTTAATGCAAGCTACACGAACACTGCAATCCTCTGCTCCCACGTGGATGGCCAAGGCAATGCCTCTGCCTCTCTGCTGTCTGCCGGTGAGGGGGGCAACTACTTTTGTGGTGTAGATACCACAAATATGTATATGTATGTGTATGCAAGCTCTCATCCCCAGAGCTGCCAACATATTTGTGAGCCTTTATTCGTTTGAAATGAATCATGCTTAAAAGAGCTTTGTAGATGTGGAGTCTGTTTGCAAGGTGCCCATCGCTAGAGCCTGAACCTCCCATGATTTTAAGCACATTTTTCTTCACAGTAGCCCAGGATATAGGAAAAAAAGAATTTAAACGATTTCTTCATGTCTGAGACACAGCAGGGATATCAACTTTCTTCAGCTGAGCCTCAGACCTGAATAATTGGTTCACTTTCCCTCTCTATTCCAGTATCACCTGTAACAAATTGGCAACTTTAAAGAAGGGAAGTTGGCACATAGGCCTGGCTTTGAATTGTGAATGTTAGAAATAGATTCAAGCTCTTGGATCCAAATAACCCTGGATCTGTATGCAAACTCTGCAGCTGATGCTGAAAAAGCAGGAGAGATTTGTAAATTGTGTCTCAGGAGACATCTCAGAGCTACTGACACTCCTACTGGAGGATTTGAATGGTGCTGCTGATTTTGCCTTTTAGATTGTGAGGTCATGACTAAATAACAGATAAAAACTAAACTATGCAATGTTATGACTATTGCACTTGGGGGCCGAATGACTTGTCTGAAAGGCAAGGGTCCAAAGAAGCACTGAAACAGAGCAGCTGCTTTATGCCGCCTTTCCTCCTCCTCCGCAACAGTTGGGGCTTCTCAACCGCTCCCCAAATCCCTAAGAGACATCTCGCACTGGGAGAGCACAGGAGGTACCGCAGGGCAAAATAATTTGGTTTTGCTGCCTTTTGACATGCAAAGATCCTTCTCTGACTTCTCTCACACGGATATGTATTCCCTATCCAGCTGCAGGCTTAGAATCATAAAGTCATAGAATCATAGAATCCTTTTGGTTGGAAGGAACCTTTAAGATCATCAAGACTAACCATTAACCTAACACTGAACCATGTCCCTCAGCACCACATCTACCCATCTTTTAAATACCTCCAGGATGGTGACTCAACCACTTCCCTGGGCAGCCTGTTCCAATGCTTGATAACTCTTTCAGTGAAGAAATTTTTCCTAATATCCAGTCTAAACCTCCCCTGGCACAACTTGACGCCATTTGCTCTTGTCTTATTACTTGGGAGAAGAGACTGATCCCCACCTCTCTACACCCTCCTTTCAGGCAGTGGTAGAGAGCGAGAAGGTCTCCCCTCAGCCTCCTTCTCTCCAGGCTGAACACCCCCAGCTCCCTCAGCCGCTCCTCACAAGACTTGTGCTCCAGACCCCTCACCAGCTCCGTTGCCCTTCTCTGCACCCACTCCAGCACCTCAATGTCTTTTTTGTAGTGAGGGGCCCAAAACTGGACACAGCACTCGAGGTGGGGCCTCACCAGTGCTGAGTACAGGGGGACGATCACTGCCCTAGTCCTGCTGGCCACACTATTGCTGATAAAGGCCAGGATGCTGTTGGCCTTCTTGGCCACCTGGGCACACTGCTGCCTCATATTCAACCAGCCGTTGACCAACATCCCCAGGTCCTTTTCCACCAGGCAGCTCTCCAGCCACTCCTCCCCAAGCCTGTAGCGTTGCACAGCTTTGTGTGCTGTATATGTATTTTATATCATGGAAAACACTGATGGCAGGCGCTACGGCTCTGGGCTACAATAGAGAGAGGATACACCCACGGATGCGTCCATAGAGGCTGGATGAGGTAGAGTCCGATTGTGCTGGACACTGTATAAAAGCAGTCCTGCTCACACACCGTTTGGGGGAGAGCTGAACTCTGCTAGTTAGCGATTCAGACTGCTCTACAGCAGAGATTTCTGTATAGCAAATGTAGGGCTCTTACAACAGATTTCCTTTTCTTAACCAGTTTTTACACAACTGCTTACAAGTAGCCCAAACGCCTTCCAGGATCTGTAGACCACAGGTTGAAAAGCACTGGTTTAATAAACAAAACACTACTAATAGCTGAGACAAGCAAGCATGGAAAAAGCATAAAGAAGTAAACTGGATGTGCAGAGTTATTAGCCAGAGCAATTATCACAAGTTCTTGCCTTCTAAACCACCTTCAAGTTGCAGTATATTACACACACTACAAAACCGCTTTGTTTTAATTTACATTTCTTTTTTTCATGTGCTTTCATGTCTAATAATGTGCGAGGCCAAGTCTTTCAGGAAGCAATATGCTCAAGCAGCAATCCAGGGGCAAGCACAGCATTTGGCACTGGTGCATATCGTAACACCGGCCTCCATCAGCAGCCCTGCCTCATCTAATGTACACAAGGGCTGTGGTCAAGGAAAGGGCTTGATGGACAGTGGGAACAATTAGGCTCCATATCACGTCTTGTGGCCGCTATTGGCAGGCTTTCCTATGAATTATTTAGGAAGAGAAGAAGCTGGGCTGGCGGCCCTTATGGGTCAGTGGGGCCAGTCTCTGCTGTCACAAGCCACCATGTCACATGTATTCCCAGGTGTTCAGCCATCACCTCCCAAACCAAGCTTCATTTCTGCCTCCAGTGCTCCTCCTGCAAGGTTGCAGCTGAAGCACTCTCCTCCAGTGATTAGGAAATTACTTTTAATTTCCGGCCTAAAGTTATTTGTGGCTGGCTGATACACATTTGTACTGGTGCCAACAGCTGCCTTTAGCTTACATGAGTTTTTTTGTTTCTCTGTTGGTTACCTCCTTGATGTATTAATAGGCAGCACAAGCGAATTGCTTCTCAGCTTTTGTTTTGCCAGATTAAACTGGCCAAATTCATACAATTCCCTCTCATTGGATATGTTTGCTGCTCCCTCCATCATTCCAACATGTCAGCCTGCTCCAGTGGGAATGACTCTTTCTGGGCTAGGGGAGGTCATGATTATACACAGGGTTTTTTTTTCCAGAAAAGGTTGTAAAGGAGCAAAAATATGCCTTTGTTCTTTCAGAAGTCTCTCTCCGTATTTGCTGTCTTGTGCAAGTACGCTGCATCGGTGCTGGCAGCCGTTTTGCGGTTGATTGGTGCACTCAAAAACGATGCAATTTCTTAGGCCACATCTATGGCAGGCCAGTCGAGTGAGCCAGGGCCTGACAGCGTGGCATGGCTCCCCTCCACGCAGCTCGACTCTCATAATCCCTAAACCAGAGTGACCTCATCCAAACAGCCTCTTGGAAGCCGTCCCCAGCCGGCGATAATCCCCAAACCATGCCTGGGCATCATCTAGCAGGGAACCGGTCGGCCCCGGTCAAACACTGCCAGGAAGCACATAAACATTTATCCTCGCCAGTGGTCACAGGGCAGTTCATAAACCTGCCCCGGCTCGGTTTAATTAATTAGCGTAGAGGGAGCCTCAGCGCACAACAGGCACTTTGAACTCTTCGCTCCATGTCTGCTGTTCCAGGTCTCAAACGTAGCGTGTTTTTCCTTTATGGTATTCCCAATTCACTGATGCCTCCCAACTGTGTATTGTCTGCAAATACCATTAGCCCTTGCATACTTTTTGTTCCTTAAGAAAACTAACTAAAGCTGGCTCCAAAGAATTTTACCCGTTATGTCCCCCCGTCTCCTATCATTTTCCTTTCAGAAGAACCTGTTGTGTTTGTTCTTGGTGATTTCCTGACAGACCTTCAGCTTGAATACCAGTCTCCACTTCTTCCAACACAAACAATTTCCCATGTGGCTCTTTTATCAAAAGTGTTGTTGAAGTCCAGACAGATTAGATCTAAAGCATTTCCCATGTCTAAAAAAGCCCATGGAGTACTTTGTTTGCTCGTTATTTTTTTTTTCACTTCTTATCACCAAAAGCTATCAGGTTAGCCTGACTCAAGTGACCTTGGTAAAGCCCTGTTATATTTTTATCGTATTTTTTCCTTTACTTCTATGTCTTCAGCCCTTCCTTCAAAATTAGTTTACATGTGATCCAAAATTTGTGCTGAACATAGCCAGCCCTTTTTCTCTGAATTCATGTGAATTCAGTCCCCAGGCAATCCCTGTTACTTGCACATCCCAGCCTCAGGAGGTCTGAAATTCTCCCTGCTGCTTGTGCACCCTCAAGAAATAGGGTCGTTTTAGGAAGGCTGTGGTGGGCAGAAACAAAACTCAGAGCCGGAGCTGATCCTGAGGCTGCTCATTACCTCTCTGGAACCACCTACTTTTTAATGGGAGCAAATGAGCTGTGTAACATCCCCTCGTTCAGTTCGCTCAGGAAGAAATCACTGCATGTGGCATTGCAGTGCATGTGCAAAATGGCAAGCACAAGACGCAAGTGTTCATCACTCACTGTCATTTTACCCTGCCCACATCAGTCTATGGCACCGCTCTGCAGCGTGGAGACACTCAACCTCAATTTCACTGAGCCAAAGGTCCCGTTGAGGCAGAAAAAGATCATTTGTGGGCTAATCCCCTTTGTATTTAACATTTAGGCAAATGCTTCCTTGTTTCTCCATGGGGGTTTTGCAGTCCATCCTGAGTCCTCTGCCGCTGTGCCTGCCCTGCTGACCTGCTCTGGCCGTGCTTTGCTGCCCGTGCGGCGGTGGCTGCAGACACATGCGCATCCCCCCATCCCAGGCACCGATGGGTTTGCAAAAGATGGATGTGTGAGGAGATGCAGGGCCAGCGCTAACACCTCTCAAGGCAGGAGAGAGGACAGTGCCTTCTCGTTTGATGTGAGTTTTCTGGCAGCCTCATCTGGAAATACCCTATTTGGTCAGGACCTTTGGTCCTCTTTCAAGGCATTTCATCCCTGGGGGCTGTGTCAAGCGCTGCAAGGGCTCCTGCTTGATTTATTTCAAGTCCTCTTTACTTCAGGTTTCACCTCCTTTACTGGCAAACCCACCTCAACCACCACCATTCCACGTCCTTCTTTGTATATATGTATATTAAAAAATACATATGTACATATGCATACATACATATATGTACATACATATACATATATTTTATATACACACATATGTGTATAAAATCAATTTATTCCAAGCAATCCTCTGTCTCCTTTTCCAGGACTCTCCAGGCCAAGGCAGACACAACAGCAATGCAAAAGTCCCAGCAGCTGCAGACAAGCTCCTTCCCCACAGTCTCTATCAGGCTCCGCTCCAAAAGTCTGCTGGTCTTAATCTGGGACAAAGGAGCTCTTTCCCTATTTAGCCGGAGGGTAGCTATGGCAACATGGCACAAAGACATCTCAATAGCTGGCTAAGGCCAGACCAGCCCCCTATCTAGCAGACAGACACTGTTCGCTGGTACTTAAACTCTGCTTCGTTTTGACAAAGAAGATGTTTATTACCTAGGACTGGGCCCCTGGCTCAAAATGTACAGTAGCTGGGAGCCAAAGCGAGCGCTGCAACCCCCCCTCGACAACTGGGAGATTTCAGGGGGTGCCCATGAATAGGTCTTGTAATGGGGAATGAAAGAAGCGGTGGGGAGGGAGGGGAGGAAATGAAGGAGCAGAGATTGCGGCAGCGCGAGGGGAGCTGGGCGCAGGAGACGGCGAAAGGGCACTCTGAGTTATGGCTTGTCTGTCTGGGAAAGTTGCACTGATACAGCTTTCCCCTTTGTCTGGAATGAGCTGCCTTGTGGCCACACACGAATTGTCTCGCATCCTTTCGGCCTGTCTTTAAATGGCAATGCTGCCTTTTTTTCGTGCAAGGACTGTTTCCCTGCTTTGTGCCGCAAAGACAAAGGTGCAGCCACAGCAAAACTCTCTGCCTGGCACCTACCAGCCTGCACGTGTGGTCATCGCTGGCCTCTGAGCTTATCAGAGGCACACTTGGGAAAGCTGTTTGGAAAAATGGCTTATAAACGGCTTGCATGTAATGCTGCACCAGGGAGGTCTACTGGGGAGCACCAGCGCTGCACTGCTCTGTCCCAACAAAAAGCTCCACTCCTGCATTAACCCCCGCATGACATTTTCTCTCCTCTCATATTTCTACAGCTTTTTTGGGGATGACTGCAACAAAGTTAGACATTGATTTGGCCTCTGGGCAGTGGTAGCACTGAGTTCACCAGAGCCCTCTCTGCTTTTGCCATAGCTCTGGCCAAAGCAATCCAAGCACACACCAGTCATGAAGACCAAAAGCAAAGGGTGTTGGAGATGCCTGCCTTCCCGGTCACGCGGTCTCGGATGCAGAGACCTAACCCAGCAAGCGTTTCTTTCTTTCTCCTCCATGCCACTGGCAGCATTCCTCCCTCCAAAATCCTGCTGCACCCTGGACTACGAAGCTGCCTGGGCTTTCCTGTGTGGGCTTGGCCATGCAGGGTGGGGGCACAGCTGTGGCACCTCATGGCCCTGGCCCCATCCAGCAGGTTCCCTGAGCAATCCTGAGCACCTCTCAGTGAACGTCCGCCTGCTCCATCCTGCCCCAAAGTGTTTCACAGCAGTGGCAGAGCCGGGACGTGCTGCCTCTTTGACCAGCCCCACCATCTTATTAAGCTCATTGCAGGCAGCCACCGGTGCTGGCTGATGGTGTTAGTGGTTGTGGTGTTGCCGCCAATACATGTAGGCACTTTCCTCACCAATTAGTTTCCTTAAAAGCACCGCAGAGGCCTCAGAGCTGCCAGCCCCGGTGCACGGGGCCATCTGTCTGGCGTTACCAGCCCCGTCACCTCCTGGTGACAAGTATCTCAAGAGCGGCAAGCCAGCTGGTGCGCGGCGGTCACTGTGCTGACAGCGGGGACATCCTCGGGCGCTCTGCATGCTCGGTGCCTCCACCTGCTCTCCTCAGTCACACATGTTAATTGTAAACTCTCTGGGGTGGGAGCTGGTGGAGCTGCTGGATTAGAATCATAGAATTGCCTAGGTTGGAGGAGACCTTTCAGATCACTGAGTCCAACCATCAACCTAAGTCTGACAAAAACCACTACTAAACTATGTCCCTCAGCACCACATCTACCCATCTTTTAAATACCTCCAGGATGGTGACTCAACCACTTCCCTGGGCAGCCTGTTCCAATGCTTAACAACACTTTCAGTGAAGAAATTTTTCCTAATATCCAGTCTAAACCTCCCCTGGCACAACTTGACGCCATTTACTCTTGTCCTATCGCTTGTTACTTGGGAGAAGAGACTGACCCCCACCTCGCTACACCCTCCTTTCAGGCAGTTGTAGAGAGTGAGAAGGTCTCCCCTCAGCCTCCTTCTCTCCAGGCTGAACACCCACAGCTCCCTCAGCTGCTCCTCACAAGACTTGTGCTCCAGACCCCTCACCAGCTCCGTTGCCCTTCTCTGCACCCACTCCAGCACCTCAATGTCTTTTTTTGTAGTGAGGGGCCCAAAACTGGACACAGCACTCGAGGTGGGGCCTCACCAGTGCTGAGTACAGGGGGACGATCACTGCCCTAGTCCTGCTGGCCACACTATTGCTGATAAAGGCCAGGATGCTGTTGGCCTTCTTGGCCACCTGGGCACACTGCTGGCTTATATTCAGCTGGCTGTCGACAAGGATGAGCCTCACCTCCCCAAACCCCAGCCCAGCCAGAGGTCCGGAGCACAAGGCAGGGAGGCGGGCTGCACCAGCTGGCAACCAGGCTTTGCTGATTGCATCCATGCACCCACCCTCGGCACGTCCAGAGTGTGCAAACCCCTCTCTGCTCACTTGAAGGAGCTGGAGGCATTTAGAAGACGCCCATCATCTCACGAGGCCACCAGTTCAACTCAGCCTTGTGAGCATGTGAGGGTGATACATGGCTTGCTCCAGACTACTGGGGAGCCACGCATGAATGCAGGTAACTCAAAAAAGCCTGAATATGATGCTAGCAAATAGCTTGTATTATGTATTTGCTGTTGCAGAAGCTGATGTAGCAGCAAGCTGTTCACAAGGCAATGACCATTCATCACTCAAAAATGTGCTAATATATTAGACTGGATAGTTTATATTTCATCTATGCTCCTCTGCATTTCCATATGTAACCTCCTGCTATGGAGCCCAACAGGCTCTAGTATTATCTGAAGTAAGAAATCAAAGTAACTCTTGCTTAAA
Source organism: Fratercula arctica (assembly GCA_947846985.1). NCBI lineage: Eukaryota > Metazoa > Chordata > Aves > Charadriiformes > Alcidae > Fratercula > Fratercula arctica. Next base: position 114,390,683 of record CANTUZ010000003.1, read on the forward strand.
GTGGCAAGTCGGCTGCTGCAAAAAGCATGAAGCTGTCTCACATGCTGTTTTGTGCCACTTGGCTAGCAGCACCGGTTTTGAGACCAGTGAGACTGGTTGTTGCGTATATCTGTGTGTGAGCTGCTGGTGCCCTCCTTCTTCTTGCAGTTGCTGCAGTGGTCCCCAACCCCTTGATTGCTGGCTCCTGGGCACCTGCCCTCTGCCTTACCCCAATAACTCACCACCATCTTCTCCCATAGACCCACACTCCAGCTTTCACCACAGCCTGCCTGAGCTCTTTCCTAGTGTTAATGCCATTGCAAGCTGCTTGCTTGCTTGCTTTGTTGGATGAGGGTGCTGAGAAGCCCCAGACCTAGGATGGAGGCAAGGAGAGGAGGCAGGGGAGGCAGGATAAGCACTGAGATGACCTCTCTCAGCTCCTCAACTTGCTGCTTTGCCTCAGGCACATTCCTGCCTCCCATACAAAGACATTTTTTTCTGGGCAGCAGCGACATACCTCTTATGTTTTCTCTTGCTCTCTGTAGGACTAGGACCCACCTTCTCGAGACCTTTACCCAGCAGCTTCAGCCAAATGTGGTGCAGAGGCACCAAAAGTGCTAACTTACAATGCACTCCATGAAAGTAAAGCAGCAGAAGAGGGGGAGAGCAACCCCCAGGAGAAAAAGACCATGGGAGATTCAGCTTGAATGCATGCCAGAGGGCAGGATGGGGTTGGGGACAGTGACACCCACAGCGCAGGTGTGTATGTGTGCATTTGGGGTGGCTGGCACTCAGCGGGATCCTACAGCCATGCCATATGGAGCAGGATATGTGCCTCACCCCAGGTGTATGGTCCCTGGGGATGCCAGCAGGGATGTCCACAAGCCACATGTCAGCCCCTGGGATTGTCCCAGCTGCCTGGTGGGGGGATAGCGGAGGGGCACATACATGCTGGTTTTTGAGGGACCAGATGTGTTTCCCACCCCTTCCTGGCAGGCAGGACGGTTTCCATCAGCCTGGCACCTTGCGGCAGAGCCTCCCTGGGGAGCCCAGGGACAGCAGACACTCACATTTTTAGCTTTGCGCATCAGATGCTCGAGTGATGACATCAGTACGGCTCCATGCGGGTGGGAGGGGGGATCGCTCCCAGCCTCCACACCGCAGCTGGTGAAAAGGCCCAGCACACTGGGAGAGCGAAGCTGTGAGCTGCAGCTCGATCCTCCGCTCGGGCATGTCTGGAGCGCAGACCTTCTCCTTTCTGCTGGCCAGAAGCCGGGAAGGCTGCTCTAATCTAAAGGTCAGCGAGGAGACGGCGGACAAATATCGCTGTCTCTGGTCTGTCATTGCACACGCCGCACAGACAGTGAAATAAGGCTGGCTGAGGGCTGCGAGTCAGCTGGGGGGCAGCTGGAGAGTTGGAGAGGTTATATTTTGTTCTAGAGAAAGATGCTTTAGCTTGTGCTAAATGCTGAAGTTGTTACGGCCTTTCCCTCTGCTGGTTAGATGAAAGGCGGGGAGGAAAGGAGGTCTGGAACTTGTAGCCCTGAATAACTTAATGGTCACGATATGTACTTTGAAGCAAGAAAATAAAAGACATTTTTTTTTTATGCTATTCATTTCAGGAGCCTTTACTCTTCAGCCAGGATTTTTCTGCCTGCTGGGAACGGCCTGATGGAAAAAGTTTTAAAACTTTCAGAAATCCTGTCTGAGACTTTTACTTTGTTCTTTACCTCTGAGGTTTATGTAGCATTTGTACGGTCTTATCCATGAGACAGGACAATAAACATCAAGAATCTCCAGGTCACACAGAGATCGAATTGCCAACCCAGAGCTCAGCTGATCTCTCATAAGTCCCAGATGCTGCACCAGAGCAATTTAAACACCAGAGAGTTCTGGAAAGCCACGGGGAAATTCTCTCGCAGGCTCTGCCTAACTCCAGAAGGTGTCAAAACCCAGTACGAACAACCAGAGTGAGCATCCAACAACAGGCCTTGACGATGGGCTGCTCATCACTGCTGCCACATGCTGCAACACCTGGCACTGAGTTCTGGAGGAAATCTAGGAACCTTACACATAGGTGGGAGAGTTGAGTCCTAAATAGGGTTTTGAAGTGGCCTCCATGCCCAAGAGACGCTGAAAGGAGGCATGTGTCAGGAATTGTCTTTTAGGTATCAAAGATGAGCAGCATGACCATGGAGGCAAGCGTCTGCTCTGGCAGCAACCCCAAGTGCCCCAAGCCAGCCAGGGAGCGCAGGGGCACATCTGCTAGGGGGATCATGAGAGGGTTTAGGTGTAAGGTGGACTTAGCCCAGCTAAAGTCACATATCTAGGCACTCAATGAAGAAGTTCTGGTTCTTTGGACCAGATGATCCTTGAAGTCCCTTCCAACCTGGTATTCCATGATTCTGGGATTCTTCAGAAAATCTGAGGTAAAATCCTGAGTTGCCCGTGCAGTTCAGGCACCTCCACAGAGAGGCAGCAGCTGCAGAGCTCTTCAGACCTGCAGGTCTAAGCTTGACCATGACTGACACCCCAAGTCCCAGTTGGATTTCTACACTTTTTACCGGGATTTTGACTTATTTCTTTAGTCAGTTGGAGGCTAAATGCAGACCGTCTCAGCTCTCTTCCAGACGTATTGCTATACTACACTGTTCAATTTTTAATGAAGCCAAGGTACTGCTCTTCCAAAGAGCTTCTGAAAATCAATAGTGTTCTTTTACAACAATATGTCTTTACAATGGTAGGTCAATAAGGAAGAAAAATTGAAAGTCTCTGGGGACAAGGCTACCTTCTTACCTGAAATGATGAATTTTATGTGACAAGGTTCAGTAAGATACATGAACGTATGAATAATTTGGAGGACATGTCACCACCACGTCACTTGTGTTGCGATATTTGTTCTTTAAAGTTATTAAATTCGTTGCTGGTAGCATTAATTATTTGGAGTTCAGAGATGGTTTAGTATTTTAGAATTTTAGCACAAGAGCATTACAGGTCTGAATTTCTTATAGCAATTCTTATACTGTTGTTTTTTATTATTCTGCTCAAAAGCCAAAACCAATTGGTGAATATGACCACAAAGGCATCCTTTAAGTAACCTGTTATTAAACCTGACCATCAATATTCAGACTTGCCATGTCAGAATAAGTAATCATCTGAAAAAAAAGTGAAACTTTCTGGTAAATTCACATCAAAAATAAATCTCTTTTTTGATTAGTTCAGAAATGCTTTGTTTGATTAAAAACTCATCAGTTAAATTAACCTGAATCCAGTTTGGGAATTTATATAAAACTCTTACCACATGTGGCTGCTTCCTTGAGTGAGATTGAAAGAAATTCCCAGGGTTTTTTCCTAAACTTGGATACTTTTCCGAGCTGGAGTGTATGTTTGTGAGCTGTCATTCACTCTGGCCACCCTCCACCAGGCGCAGGAAGGAAAAGCAAAGAGGAAAAGCAAATTCATGCTGCCCAAGTTTAGAAGTGATTTCCTGGTGTTCCCCACACCTTTAATGGGGAGAGCTGGGGGCTGCCGAGGAGGGAAGCAGAAAGCCTAGATCTGCCTTCTGCTACCAACTCACCTCCCTTCTCCAGCCCTTCCCAACGTATTCCTGCAAAGTTTGGGATTCTCTCCACTGCTATGGAGATTTCCACTGCTGCTATGGAACAGCCTTGGTGGCTGCTGGCGCCTTTGATTCATCCAGGTTAACTTGGTCCGTCCCTGGTGTGGGGAGACGTGTGACCTTGGAAAAAAGTCTGCTGGGCCTCTCCCCATCCTGCCCTCACTTCCCTTTGCGTCCTGGGACGGATGTTGTCTGCACTTAATGCCTTGTCAATAACAAGAGGCTCGAAGCCTTCACAAGCTATTTTAGGATTTATCTTACAGACTTCCTTATTTTCCTGCTTCTCTCTCTCTCTAGAAGCCTTATCACCAGTTTAGTTTAAAACCTGTCCTTCTCAGCTTTAAAACCAGATAAACAATGGCCTAATAACTCTGCTATTCCATTATTTTTAGTTTACACTTTCCCCTGTATCAGTCCTGCAAAAAAAAAAAAAATCACTTCTCCTCCGTTAGTGACATTAATCATAAGCCTTCAGATCTTTTTGGTTAATCCTGCTGCCCTGGGACGCTGGGTCTTACTTTTGTCATTTTTTTTCTTCTATATTTTGTAACTTTGTTCAAGTTTTATTCTCCTTCCACCTTTCTCCAAAGTGTTTAGGCAAAAATACGTCTCGCACATTCACGGGTCACCCTTGAAACTAAACTGACATGGCATGAGAGGCTGAATTGGAGGATAACATTGGAGTTGGGTGCTTTGGATTCCTACCCATTTCTGGCAAAGTGGGATCAATAGCCAGGAGCAAATCGCTCAACAAATCCATCTTGTTTCAGCTGCCTTTGAAATGAGAAGAAATTTTGCCAATATCTCCTATTGCAGCTCGTTTCAAACATAGCAGCTTGAACGGCCTTGGGTGAAGGCACAGGGCAGCTCCCAGGTAAAAACCTAAGTAGGTCCAGGCAAAACGTTATGCAGAGAATAGATAGTGAGATGGGCCATGAGAGGGACAATGTGACCTCTCAGGAGAAGGCCCAGGGAATATCTCTGCTAATACAGCTCACAGGCACAGATGTGGCAGATACACCACAAGTGTTCACAGGACAATTAATGAGAAGAACAAAAATGAAGTAAATTGGAACTTCTGGGATGCATTCATTTTACCCTACAATTATCAGGTCTTTCCTTGGTGATATTAATACGGGATTTCCTTACTTTAGCATAAAAACAGTTTCAATAGCAAAATTGTTTACAGTTCAGCTCGTACCTACAACCTCTTCTAACTTCAGAAAAGCAATGCTTTCTTTTCAAAGATTCTCGGTGGTTTTCACTGAGCTTGGCACCAGGTTCCTGGAGATAAAATACTCACAGTGGACGTGGAGCCACATCTGAGAGAGGGATTAAGCGTCGCAAGCCCTCCCACAACAGTACAGCAGGGCAGAAAGGGGGAAGATAAAGGATTCTATATCCAGGAAAAATCACATTTATCTCGAGGTGACAAGCAAGTGTGAGAACAATGCTCTTTATTTTATCGAATAGCAATCCTTTCTCATCTCCTTTGCAGAATACTTTCAGTGGCCAACTGGGCTGTGTCCTGGAAAACCGTATTAGTAGATTAATTAGTAAAGGATTTTTAACAATAGTGTAGAAGATATGCACAAGAGAGAAAGATCAGGCAGTGGAATTGAATTATTATACTTGTATAGGTTTTTAGATTGACTACTTTATGCTTTTGATTAAATTATTATAATTTATGTGCTTTTCAAGTAGCAATCTTCTCTGCGAGATTATTTTCTCTTGACCCATCTCCATATAGAATTATTTCCATGGCAACAGTTTGAGGGATTTGAGAAAGAAACAAAATTATGAACTTCCATTACCATTGGGTTAAAAAACTAGTTTGATTTTGAAGCAGAAATGCATCAGATTTTGTCTTTATAAAAGATAAAGAACAGTCTTTGAAAGAGTCATCTGTATATAAACAGGAAACTCAAACTTGATCTTTTGTTATTTCTTTGTAGCAAAAATGTTTTTTTCAAAACAAGGTTATGAACATGGTATTATCATTAGACCTAATAAATCTAATGTTTATCTCTGAAAGTATCTTTGAAAGTAATGGGAAATAAAAGATCCATTACTTCTCCTGAGTCAGCAGACTGATAAATCAAGGCATAATAACCATTAGCTGGTATTTCCCTGTAATTTCAGTGTTGAAATGTTTTGATCAGTGAAACGTTTTAAATGTAAGGCATAAATTAGAGAAATTAGATAAGTCAGGAGGGACAGATGACAGTCACCCTAGGGTAAGTGAGGGACCGGTGAAGCACTCCTTGAAGCTTTAGCAATTATCTTTGAGTGCGTGCAACGAGGATGAAGAAGGAGATCCCAGCAGGCTGGAGAAGAGCAAAGAACAGAAGGAAGGGGAGAAGGATGTGGATGGAGAGAAGACAGACCAGTCAGACTCACTTTGGTACCCGGAAGGATTCTGTGTGAATTATTCACAACCTTATAAGCACCAACAGGAAAAAATGCAAATATATCATAAGTAGATTTTTTTTAAAAAAAGTCACGTGAGATCAGTCTGACCCCTTTCTTTGACAGGATAACTGGTCCCGGGAACAGGGGAAAAGTAGCTGATATGTCACAACATGACTTCAGAAATGCCTTCGTCATGGGCAGGTGAGGTTCTTATATACAATCTAAGGGAATGTGAAAGAGATTAAATCATAACAAGGTAGGTGCTGAACTGCTTGACTAATGGCACCCAAAGGCAAGCTGGCAATAGTTCACTCTCTAATGAATCTTTCTTTACAAAAGTTTGCAGAGATTTTAGTCAATTTGTTTTTCACTTCCAGCTCAGACAATGGAGTAGAGGATGCACTTTCATTTGTGGAGGGATGAAGCCCCCGGAGGGAAGTTTGCAAACCTCCTTGAGGGATGCAGCAAGACCACAGCAATCTGTAAGTCAGGGAAAAGACACAACCAAGGAAGATGAATGCAGTAAAATGTTGAATTTGGGAAGGAGCGATCAAATGTGGAAATACAAAGCAGACAGCAAAACAGCATCCCCCTCCCCCACCAAAAAAAAAAAAAAAAAACCAACAAAACCCCATCCCCAAGCATGAGTTTATATTAGATAGAAGATCAAATGTTAAATAAAAAGAAAAATGTATTCTGGGTTGTATCAGTAAGAACATCCCAGGCTGTGATTTCGCTCTGCTCTTTGTTGATGAGTCTTGGGCTTGTGTGCTAAATGCAGTTTAAGAAAGGCTGGCTACTGTCCGGGACGGGCAGCGGTGACTGAGGTTTAAGAAATTTGAGTGAGGAGGAATGGCAGACAAGTTACTCTGGAAAAGAGAGGACTGAGGGGAGAGGAGTGGGCAGCAGCTTCTCTACATGTGGTAGGGAGGACAGCAAGCAGCCTTTTCTGTCTGTCTGGTAGCACCAGGCAGAACATATTTGACTGAAGCTGCCGCAAACAGCATTTGGATGAGATGGCAGGAAAATATTTCTAATCCTGAAGCGGTGAAGCCGTGGAACGGCTCAGGGAGTTCCTGAACCTCTTCCGCTGGTGATCTTAAAGAGCAGGTTAGACGAGTCTTCACCAGGGAAGGTCTCGGTGTGCCTTTTCCTGCCTAGAAACTGGCTGAGAGGAGGTAAGTGCTGTTACTGTCACCTGCGTTGGAAGGTCACCAACATGTAGACTGTGGGAAGATGCAGCTGGATGATGTTGTCCTCTCCTGCTTGAGAGTCTCCTTCACACTCAATGGATGCTTTCTTCTCTATCATTCAGATGTCAGCAGAAGAGATCCGGAAGCAGAAGAGGTACCAGGAGCATGTTTTAACCCCTCGGGTTCACAGGCTTGCCCTGGTGAAGTCCTCTGGACGCAAACTCCCTGGCTGCACTGTCGAAGAGCATCTGTGCCTCTCACACCCCTTAAGAGCTCAGCTCCTGCACTCGCAGAACACCATCTATCCTGGGCACAAGCAAGACTGAAACCTCAGAAAAGCACAAAAAACCCTGTTCGTTTTCAGAGCTATCATTACTTACCTGCTTAGCTTTGGGTATATATTTAGGTACTTACGTACTTTGCTGAACAGGGCCCAGAGGGAGAAGAGTAGTGCCAGGAGCAGAGTCAAATCTGCCTGAGGGCTTCCTGAGGCACTTGCAGGATTTACCTGGTGTTTCATTAGCAAAAAAACCTCCTTCTAATCTGATCCCATCAAGCTATCAAGAATTCTGTATCATGACGCTGTAATTGCTTATTATTATGCATTTCTATAAGTGCATGGTGTCCCTTGGGCAGGCGACTGCTGGGGTGAGCAGGCTTCCCCGCTGTAAGGTAATCAAGGCTTATGCAAAAGGATCTGCTGGGAACACGCACGCTGTGTAATCCCTGCTGTTAAGCGACTGAAAACAGAACTTCCTGCGGAGCCCATTTAATCCGGCCAGATGAAATTCATTTTGGATGGTTTCCGTTTCTCAAATCATAAAGGACAAAGGAAGAAGCGTCTCAGGTTGTGGAGAACAACATTCTCTTCTACAGTTTTTAGAAACAGACATTACCATGTTCACAATGTATCTTTTCTTCTCCTTGAAACATGTTTCTTCCTTTTTTGTAAATTTTCAGGCTTGTCTAGGAACTCTTTTAAAATTCTAATCCTATAATCTTAGTGTGATAAAGTTTCTCTTAAAAGCTAGCATCAATGGAAGTGCTCTTAAAAGTTGCTTGGAATGCGCACAGCCTTTCAGAAGAAAATCAAACTCGTGTTTATGTCTTCTTCTCAGTAATTCAGGTCATTTAGATCAAGGAGTCTGCAGCCAGGATGGCTATAAGCGAACCAGGGAAGCTTGTTCTAACCACTGTTAAACTTTCCTGTTTTGTTGTAATAGCAATCTGAGTTCTAAGTCCTTTTGGGAAAAAAAGTTGGCTACGTGGGAGAAATGTGTACCACGTTGGTTTTAGTAACAAGACCTTGTGTTCATACATTATTTGGCACTTTTCAAGGTGCAGAAAAACCACTTACAGGTCAATTGCCATAGACAGCAGGATGCAGTTCTGGTCCCATCAAAGTTTGGTACCGGCTGAGTTGGACCAAAGTTTAATGGCTTTGAAAACACTGAAGTATCTTCTACAGGGATGTTGCTGCTGCCTACTCTGGGTCAGCATACGCTGCTCCTTCCCACACGGAGGCATTAGGGACAACCCACAGTGCCAGCAGCCTGGGGTCAGGACACCTCCCAGGCTGGGCCACTCAGAATTGTGACTTCTTACCCAGTTGTTTTCTTGGCTGAGGAGGTTAAGTGTTTAAAAAAGGGCTTCTGGGGAGCGGTGGGTGTGTATCACTGGGACACACTGGCACTGGGATGTTTGCTGGTGGGGGTCCAGGCATTGCTGACAGACCAGAGGCATCGGTGGGTTTCGGTCCCAAGACCTGGCACTTCCCAGCTGGTGGGACACTTGCCGCTCCAGCTACTGCTTGAGGTTGCTCATCTCATGAGAAGCCCTTTGCTCAGTAGTTTTACCCTGTGCATTTACCTTTAGCAGTCAATAGCTATGGGCTCTCCTGTGCACAGGTTTCCTCTGGGTCTGTGAGATATGCAGCATTGCAGTGGCTGGCCCTGAAAGCCTTTCTGCATGCCTCTGCCTCTGGGAAACAACACTCTCGCAAACGAGAGCCTTCCAGGAACAGAAAATAGTGCTTCTTAAAAGCCCACCTTCCTCCGCTTCCCACTTTCATTAAATAAAGAGAGCCTGCTTCAGCCTGGGCTCATCCTTTGAATCTCAGCAATGACATTACTTCTACAGCACAAAGCCCTGGGTCCAGTCTTGACAGCGTGCTCTTCTCTCAGCAGACAGAACACCAAGTTTGGGCTGAATCAGCTTCTCCTGGGACCAGCCTGAACGCCAGAGAGCACCTGCCTCTCTCCTCCCCTCCACACTGCTTTTAAAAGTAGTCACCGCAGTTTGCCACGGTGCAAAGGGAGAAGGCAAAGCCCGTGCAGGAGAGAGCCTGGTGCTCTCCCTGTCCCAGCCACCCCTCATGTCCATGTGCCTGCAAGGATGGCCAGCATCGGCAGCGGGAATACCCCTGCCTCTCTGCTCCAGCCATACTCGGTAGGGTTTGTCCAGTCTATACTGCCCTTTAATTTTTCTCTCTCTTGCTACAGGCTTGAGCTCTTTATGGGCCAAAAGATTTCCAGGCCTTTCTCTGACTTAGTTATTTTTAGACTTTAAAGTTCAGCGTTGATCCTTTCCTCCTCCTCATATCTGAGTTCTGTCCTGCTAGGATAAGAGGGAGAGCCTGTGCTTCCTTCAACTTCGGCCATCACCTCCTCATTTTTGAGGATAACAATCTCATAAACAAAATTAGATTCCTGTGTTTCAGTTCCACAGGGAAAATTAGTTTCAGTGCTGTGACAGCTGAAGGTTGAAGGTGGAAGGACACCACAATCATTTCACTGATTTGGAAGTGCCTGTACCCATCTTCCCTTTGTTTGCAATACTTAGGCACATTAATAACTGAATAGAAATCAAACTGCTTTCAGGCAAGCTGGGGCATCAGTTCAGTAAGAACAAAGCACTTCATTAAAAAGAGCTCAGTAAGATGAAAACACTTACTCTAAATCCAGTTTATAAGAAAAAATGGCAACAAACTGTTCTCCATGCCAAAAAGCAAACCGGAAATAACCGCAGTTTGCAAAGATACCGGTTTAATCACTAACTGAAAGGACTATTGTTCTGCAAACCTCGAGGCAGGAACGGCGTTGCTGCTGTGGGATCCAGCCCAGTCCCCGCGACAAGGGTTAACTCCCAGCGCCGCAAGCTCCGCTCCCTGCACGGGTTTTCCCAGCGAGGGGGGACACCGGGGTCCCTTCTCGCACAAGAGGTGTCACAGCTTCCTCCTGTGCCTCCTTGAGTCCGGAAAGTAACTCTGCCAGCAACTCTGCCGGCAACTCTGCCGGCCACGTCCATTAGCCCTGTGGCTGGCGCACCCCGTTTTGGGGACGAGCGGGTTTCAGTGTGCTGGGTTTTGGGAGGCTGCTTTGAGTTGAGAGGCCTTTTCCACAAATAAGTCATGGGCATTTCAGCCCTTCCAGACCATTTCTGGTAAATGGAACGCTGGGCTTCGCATATTCTGAAGGGGTAATTGGAGCGCCACGTGGGAAAATGCCGGGCATCCACGCGCCTTTGTGTCACTCGTGTTGGCTTCGGCAGCAGCGTCCGTCTGGATTTAAATAGGAGCCTTTCAAAGCCTGAGTTTAAATGGAGCATTTAGGGCTGCTTTCTCCCAGAATAGTAAATGTCAGGAACTGTAGGCTCGTTGCAGTGGTCTGGCTCGGCTGACGGGCTTTCTTTGTGCCCCTCAGATTTATGTGACCTCGTGTCCCGAGATCTTCTCTCCACGGCCAACGCTGGCGTGTCCCCTGGGTCTGTGAAAGGCAACACGGCCACGACTCCGCATGCACAGACGTGGCAGATGGCTCTCTGCGGGCTCTGACAGTGGGATTTTGGTCACCAATTTAGCTTTAATGCCATGTGAAACTGCCCGCTGTATGTTATAGGAAGCTGCCTGAAACACATCCTGCACAGTAATTAATTAGGTAGGCAGGGCTGTGCCCTCTTGGGACACATTTCATTTTCACCTGAGATAACTGCGTGTGTACTGCAAATTGCATTACCAGGAGAGACTTCCCTGCTGTTGGACACCCCGTCCTTATCCCCATGGACCGCAGAGGGACACCACAACCCACTAAGGCGGCAGGGACAGGCTCTTACCCCCACAGCCCTGCCAAGGAAAGCTTTTTCTCATCCGTCTCTCTCCAAACTCAGGAGGTTGAAGGCCTCCATCATTCACAATCCCAAGCCCTGAGCCTTTTTTCCCAACCTTATAGCTCCTGTGGGAGTCATGGGGAGGTTTTCCACTTGAAATAGCCTCATACTGTAGCAGGTGTAAGTGTTCCTGCAAACAGGAGCTGTGGATGTGGGTTTTGGGGAGGAGGGGGCAAAGGAAGTCAAGAAAATAGGATTTTCTCCCAGGTGAAAGCTCTGACCGCTGTCACTCAGAAGACGAATGGCAGCTTTGCCAGTCTGTTGCTGAAGGCAGACATTGCGCTATGCTAAACCACTGCTGCCAGCAACAGTCTTGGTTTGTGCCAGGCATGCCCAGGTACTGGCTGCTGAGGCCTTGGATGTGGGAGGACGTGGAGTAGTGTCAGCAGCCTGGGTGTGATGTGGCTCCTGGAAAAGTAGTCTGGTGCCCAAATTCTATGAATTTAAGCCCAAAACTCAGGGTAAACTGCACTTCAGCTACATTAATGGTGTTTTGCTTATGCTGCTTCTCAGAGTTCTCGCTTTCCTAAATTGGAAATTTTATTCCCAGGTATTAAAACACCTGTTGATGTGCTTTCCCTTCATGTAAATTATCTGTGAAACAATGTTATTTAACTGGTGTAGAATAACGCTGGCTGTTTGCTTACATCTCAGGAGACGACAAGTCTCCAACGACAAGGATAATAGTGGTTTGTTCATCGGGCGTTGGCCCTTCTGAAAATGGCTGGCAGTGTTTGCCCTGCCCAACAGAACAGCCCAACAGAAATTGGGCAGGGATTTAACAATCCAGAACTAATTTAATTTGCACGGATATTTTACCTTAAATGCCACCTTGTACAAAATTCAAATTCTGCAGAAGTGTTTAGGAAAGTAGATAAGATGAAACTGGGGAAATGGAGGCAAACAAAAGACAATATATATCTTAAGGAGGTTGAATTATCCTCTGGAGACTCTCGTCTCTCCCTGTGGATTATACAGAGTGCCTGACAGTGCTCAGGTAACCAGCTATGACTGCTCACTTGTTTTTAGCACCCAGTGTGTGAGGACTGCTTCTCTCTGAGCATATGAGTGCCAACTGCTCATCGCCCTCTTGAACCCAGAGGGTCTGATGGTGATGTGCCGAGCGCGAGACTGTATCTTAGTTCTGTCTCTGTGCGATGTTAATAAAGGCTTGGCTTAACAGGTCACTACTGAAAGTTCAAATGGGGAAATGAGGCCCATCTGAAGGCAAGTAGGCATATTTGAAAAGTCGCGGCAGCAGCAGAAACTCCTAGGAGGTGAAGAGGAAAAGGAATCAAAATAAAGCCTAAAGCATGTTGAAGCGCGTTAGGCAAGGCAGAGGCAGTCAAACTGCAGTCTCTGTGCTGGAAAGGAGATTCAGTCCCTCTTAGAGAAGAAGGATTAGAGACGAGTTATTTCTGTAACTGCATTTTGAGTTCGTTGCAAAGCAAGCTCTTACTTGCCTTCAGGTAAGAATGGGACTTGGCTCAACTCCTGCAGAGGAGCAGGAGGGAAGGAGCAGAATAAAGGGGGGATTGCAGCTTTGCTGAGCCTCTCAGGCTAGGAGGCACTGGGGTGACTGAGCCTTTGCATTACGCCTGCTACGGTTCTGCTGCACATTATCTTCAGACGGGTGATACCCCAGTGCTGCAGGAGCATTGTGTTTCCACACATCTACAATGCAATGTGAAGAACTACCAAAAAGTGCCGGGTGATCAGACTGCTTTTTCAGCTCCTGGGGCTGACTCTGCCCAGCACCACAAACACAGGGGAAGCCCATTTCTGTAAGACCTTTGACACCACCCCCGACAACATCCTTCTGTCTAAATTGGAGAGATATGGATTTGATGGGTTGACTGTTCAGTGGATGAAGAATTGGCTAGATGGCTGCATCCAGAGGGTAGTGATCAATGGCTCAATGTCCAGATGGAGATCAGCGATGAGTGGTGTCACTCAGGGCTCTGCATTGAGACCAGTAGTGTTTAATGTCTTCATCAATGACATAGTGGAATCGAGTGCACCCCCAGCTAGTTTGAGGATGACACCAAGCTGAGTGGTGCAGTTGACATGCCAGAGGGATCTGGACAAGCTCTAGAAGTGCACTCATGTGAACATCATGAGGTTCAAACAAGGCCAAGTGCAAGGTCCTGCACCTGGGTCAGGGCAACCCCCAGTATCAATACAGGCCGGGGGATGAAGGGATTGAGAGCAGCCCTGAGGAGAAGGACTTGGGGGTGCTGGTGGATGAAGAGCTGGACATGAGCCAACAATGTGCGCTCACAGCCCAGAAAGCCAGCCACACCCTGGGCTGCATCAAAAGCAGCATGGCCAGGAGGTCAAGAGAGTTGATTTTGCTCCACTCTGGTGAGACCCCACGTAGAGTCCTGTGTCCAGCTCTGGAGCCCTCAGCACAGGAAAGACATGGACCTGTTGGAGAGGGTTCAGAGGAAGACCACAAAATGATCAGATGGATGGAACATCTCTCCTATGAGGACAGGCTGAGAGAGTTGGGGTTGTTCAGCCTGGAGAAGGCTCCAGAGAGACCTTATTGAGACCTTTCAGTACTCAAAGAGGACCTACAGGAGAGATGGGGACAAACTTTTTAGTCCAACCTGTTGCGATAGAACAACAGGTAATGGTTTTAAACAGAAAGATGGTAGATTCAGACTAAATATAAAGCAGAAATTTTTTACAATGGAGGTGGTGAAACACTGGAACAGCTGCCCAGGGAGGTGGTAGATGTCCCATCCCTGGAAACATTCAAGGTCAGTTTGGACAGGGCTCTGAGCGACCTGACCTAGTTGAAGATGTCCCTGCTCGTTGCAAGGGGCTTGGACTGGATGGCCTTTAAAGGTCCCTTCCAACCCAAACTATTCTATGATTCTATGGTACTTTCTTTCCTCTTCTTGACTATACACCTACAACATCTGAAGGCTGAAGGAGTCATATCATGGAGCAGGATTTGTCCTCCCAGTTTTTGTTGGCCAAAATGGAAATAAGACCAGTCTATGGTGTTACAAAGGCAATCCAAAAAAAAGGTGGCCTATAAACCCCAGCCACCCAAGTGTGTCTCCCAGGGAGGACCTCATGGTGATGTTACCCATCCAACCTTGACTGCATCATGCTGGTGCAAGAACAGGTAAGAAAGTGTGTGGTAGCCTGGGTCAGAGCAGCACAGTCACCCCATCCCAGTTGCAGACGGGGATGAACACAGACCAGTACTCCCGGGTGGCCTGGGTTCAGGCTTTCCCCATTTAGACAGCACCAAATATCACCTCTAGCTCATGGCTGAGTCTGGGCTGCTCTCCAGGTAATGTGGACACAATATTAGGGGGCAGAGGGGCTTTGTGGGTTATTTAAGCTACTGTGTAGACTCTGTTGCTGAGAAACAGCTAACATTTAAACTGTTTGTCTCAGTATTTTAGAAAAAGTCTATTTTTGTGCTTCTTCCTCTTCCTAATTTAGATGGCGGGAGGGTGCTAAAGAGCAGCTCATTGGTGCCCCTGCAGCTCACCAGCTCCAGCCTGCCCAGCATCATCAGCTTTTGAGCTTCAGGCACTGGCATGGGTGCAAGATACATCAATCACCACTGTGCTGCAGAAAACAAAGGAGATCTCAGCACAGCAGGAGCCAAAGATGCCTGAAAAACAGTTGTTCCCTGTTCAAACATGCAGGCTGCATCCATGCAAGGAGTCAGGCCAGCCAAGTATAAAGTCTTGAGAAAGGGAAAGGATCTGCATTAATCTTCATCTGTTAGTGAGAGAGCCTGCTTTCTTACAAGCTGAAATTCAGCATTAATTAAATCACTCACCTTCCTCCAGAGAAAATAAGTACACTGATAAACAGCACAGGATTTGAGTGCGAGTTGGCAGGCAAAACATGGTAGCTTCAGCGAAGAGGCCTGTGGTAACAGGCAGCCTCTCCGTCTAGAATGAAGGCGTAGGCAATGCAAGCAGTGGCCAGAACGATGTTTAAACCCCAGCTCCTATCCTGCCCTGCGTCCTCTCTGACTTCCACAGAAATGCTCCGTGGGAGCTGGCAGGGTGCTCTCATGGCTGCTGCAAGGTGGGTGGCAGGCGAGGGAGACCCCCAGCACAAAGGAGGGAGTGAAGCCAGTGAACTGGGCTCCAAAGTCAAGGGAGGGCTGGTACACACTGAGTCTTGTGGCAATTCATCGCTCTTCTTCCAGCTAGTGGCCTCCAGAGTGACCACCTTCAACAGAGGCCACTGAAATACCTCAATATGTGACTTTCCTGCTATTGTGGGCTATTGCGGGCTATTGCAGAATCACAGAATTGTTGAAGCAGGAAGGGACCTCCAGAGGTCATCTGGTCCAAGCCCCCTGCTCAATCAGGGCCACCTAAAACCTGTTGCCCAAGGCGGTGCCCAGACAGCTTTTGATTATCTCCAAAGATGGAGACACCATGATGTCCTTGGGTAACCTGTGCCAGTGCTTGGTCACCCTCACAGTCAAAAAGTGCTTCCTGATGTTCAGAGGGAACCCTCCATGTCTCAGTTTGTGCCCATTGCCTCCAGTCCTGTCACTGGGCATCACCACAAAGACCCTGGCTCTGACTACTTTGAATTTTCCCTTCAGGTATTTATATACAGTGATAAGACTCCCCCTGAGCCGTCTCTTTTCCACACTGAAAAGTCCTGGTTCCTTCTTCATAGGAGAGATGCTCCAGACCCTTAATTATCTTCATGACCCTTCCTTCATAGGACTCTCTCCGGTATGTCCATGTCTGTCTTGTACTGGGAAGCCCAGAACTGGAGATAGAGGGTGCCTCAGAAACCAGGAAGAGGATTATTTTGACTCCAGCCTTCTGTGTTTCGACCTCATCCACGGATTCCCAAATAACATCTGGCGCACCTCTGCTCAGGCGATCTCGCGGGCTATAAAACATTGTGAGTGCAAAGGCAGGGAAAAAGAAGTTGAAGTGCCTGTGGGTGTCTCTCCCTGATGATTCACTTGTGGTGTGGCACGGAGCTTGCAGCGCACTCCACGACTGCTCTGTGCTCAAGGGTCTCAGCTCCGCAGTGAACTGTGTCAACCATTCCCCACTGGGCAGAGGAAATGCCTTGATACTCATCCACACAGTAAACGAAGTAAGAACAACAACAAAAAGATAATTAGGGAAAGATATCCAATTGAGATGCAAATTAACCTCCCTGTACAAAGCCCTTTATAGATCCTGGGATTTTGTGTACTTATTACTTCTATTAAATGTGACATATTGAAAGCTTCCCTTTGCCAAAAATGTTCTTTCACTCTTTCTCTCTGACCTCACTTAGCTAGTTCATCAACAAAAGGGCAGATCAAAGGAGAGACAAATACAACTTATTATACACTTGTGACTGTTGGAAAAAATGACATGTATAAAATCTTCATGAAACATACAATATTTTAAAATGTTTCATCTTGCTGGAGGATTTGAACTATTAATTACCAGTAACAATCAAAAGCTCAGTGTTTCTCTTTCTCTAGTAACCATTCCCTCGCTTGCAAGGAGCTTAACCAGCTCCCTCCACAGCATCCTTGCTGCTTCTCCTGTTTCCTCTTTGCATCCAAGCTTGCAGCACCCACTGCCTGATCTAAGTGAAAAAAAAAAAGCACTAAATACACCTTTGCTAGGTTAGAGCTGGACAAAGAAGGACTGTTTCTTGAAACAGGACAGGGTGCTTGCCTAATTTGTAAGGTCCCTGGCAGCCCAGCACACAGACCACAGTTTCGTGGCCTGCAACCCCAACGCGCATGGTGAGGCACTGGACGGAGGTCGTTAGGGGCTGGGTCAGTTAATGGGAAGCAGGTTTTACAGAGTCCCAGTCATGGGCTAAGCCCATGGGGCAGCAGAGCCCATCTCCAGGCTGACTTCTCACTGACTTCAATCAGGCAGGTGCAAGTGCGTTACTGCTTCTGCCCACAGTACTCATCTCTGGCTTTGGTTTCATCTCCTAAAATTGTCATTTGCTACTGCAGGGCTCCCTGGGTTTCAGTGGGGACATCTCATTCCTTATTCACAACTGGGCTTGGATGCAGCTTCTGGTGGTGGAGATCTCTGAGGAGGCAGCGTCACAAAAACAGTGCACCTCCAGAAGGTGCACAGCAATCCCACCTGCCACCCCACATGCCAACTAGCTCTTTCCAGCTGCGACAGTTGGAGACCAGCTGTCTGTAGCAGGCACGGATTTACTGAGAAAGCTAAACAGCCATGAGACTCTGGTGAGCACCAGCCAGGAAAAGGCTCCAACACATGGTGTGTCTGTGGCAGGACATGTAGCATGGCTGGATCCAGCATTGCTGGATGCGAGTGGAGACAACATCCTAAAATGTCCAAGGGCAATGGCATGGGCATGGAGAGCATGTCGAGGAACGGGAGGCATATTCTGCCTGGCAGAAGGTCAGACACGTTCACTCTCATGCAGAGTGGGAGTTGTGATGACTGTCTGGACTGACATTTCAGCCTGCAGGAGATATGAGGCAATTTGGGTGGCTGCTCCCTCTCTCACTGCAAGCTAAGTGATGTCAAACCCAACCTCTGCTGCCAGAGGCTCAGATCACGCTTGGGCACTTGCTGCCGCTGAGGTGCTGTGTGATAACTTGCCAGTCTGCAGTCGTGTTTCAAAGCCTTTTAACAAGTGTACACCAGGAACAGCTCCATAAAAGTCAATTACACCGGTGCAAAGCATCAGCATCGAGGCCTCTGCGCACTTACCAGCGAGGCTAGGCCCCTTAGTCGTGTTACTCAAAACTGTACAGAAAAAAATAAAAGCTCGGCTGGCACTCATCGAACTAACTGCTTCAAGCTAAGATTTATGAGAAACGGGCTGTGTAATGGGAAACAGAGCTTTCCTTCTGAGCTCATGTGCCACTAAACAGTTTTATTATCTTCCACGTGTCCTTGCCAGTCATCTTTCGTCATGGTGAGTGCATTTTTTTTTTTTTATTAAGATCCTTTGGGAAGCCATGGTTTGCTTGGGAATTTTTTTTTATTTTATTTAGAAAACATCTTCGGGACTGAGTCAATGTTTAAAGCTCATGTAGCAAAGCGAGAAAAAGGGCAGTTCCGAGAACCGCTGTGCTCTTGCCTCACGTTGCGACTTCCAGCAAACGCCCCAGAAAAGCTGCATTCTTGGGTCAGACCCTTGGGGAAAGGCAACCTGTGCCAGCCCTGGGGGCCAGGCACTAGAAGGCCTTTGCCTGTGTTGCTGTGGTGGTTGGTGGTCCCTGGCACACGTGGTCTCCCCAGGTCTGGGATCCAGCTCACACCATGGACCGCTCTTACAATGGCATGGTCCCCCTGTGCCAACTGGTCTCAGGTCTGGAGGTCCTGCAGAGGTTCATCTACCAGTAGGGCTGTAAGGTGCTTTTTATTAAACACCTGAATAACCTTGTTCCTACCTCTTGGTCTGGAACGATATTTGCTCCGCAAAGAGGTAGACTCAGAAGCTGCTTGTTAGCAGGTACGGGCTCCTCCTGTAAATATTAACAGACTGCGATCAGGTCATTTGCCAGCCCATCTCCTCTTGTTTCTTTTCCTCCCCAAGAACTTTGCAGTCCTGAAAACTGATCTTCTCCATGCCCTGGAGAAGGGAAAATCTCAGTGCTGGAGGTTTTCTTACTAAAACCCAGGTGTTTCAGTGCCCAGGTGCAGGAGAGAAAGGCCCCGGCATGGCAAATGTGCTTGCTGCATTGCAGAGAAAGCTGTCGTCTCTCAGCCCCACACTTCCTCAGCAGCGGTGGTGCAGTCTGTCCTTGAAAGACTCAACCTAAAGAAAGTCTGTCCTCGAAAGAAGAGCACAGCCCGCTTCGTATGGCTAATACAGGCCAACTGAAATTGCTGAAACGCCACAGCTCACCCTTTAGTGTGAATAGCCCTGGATGGTTCCTTTAAACGCTGAGCTGTGCAGGGGGAAGAGGACTAGCAGCAGCTCTGCTTTGTGCCTGGACTCTGGTCAGAAGACCACAGGCCCATCTCTGCTGTGTGAGCCCCACGTTGGCTGCACACGAAGCTGCTCTGTGTGGTACGGCTGGGGCACCCTGGGGCAGGACGAGGCACCCCAGAGCTAAAGCATTTGTGCTTATCTTAGAAAATGGTGAACAGTTTAGAGAGGCTGTGGAGTAAGCTCCTCAGGGTGCACATGTCTCTCCAGGCAGGGCTAATTTTGCATGCCAAGACCTGTGCCTGACCCCAGCTCACCATCCTGGGCATGTCCCGGACCAGCAGAGAAGGGACGGGAGCTGCGTAGCCTGCAGCGAGAAGAGGTTGGGCAGCACTGCTGGAGGCCAAGAGGGAGCATTGTTCTCATGGTAGGAGGTATCTTCTCACACCACATCTGAGCCTTACAATGCTGCATCAAGCTTTCCTCAACAGAGGCTGAGATTTCACCATCCCAACCAGGAGTTATGGAAGATGTATTGTTGAAACGATGTTCCCCAGGAGAGGGAAACCCGACCTGCTGGAGCACACGGGCATGGAAAACCGAGTCTGAAAAAGGACACGGAGGTTCCTATTGCACACACAAATCACTCTTCAGCAGCAAATGGCTCTCCTTCGTGGGGCTGAACTCAGGATCGGATCAGGTAGCATCGTAAGCCAATGGCTACCACGGCCTTTGAGCAGGGTGTTTGTTAGAAACTTGACAATTTTCCCACCAGTTATGAAGGTAGTGACATGAAGACCTTAAAACCCCGAGCAATGCTGATAAGGGATGTTCTCCCAGTGAATGTAAATCCATCGCTCACTTTGCAGCCCCCACCGACGCTGCAGACCACAGACACACAGAGGGGACCTATGTGACCATCAGCAACAGAGGGAGGGGAGGTGGCTCTGTGTGTGTGAACGCATTAGTCACCACTGCCCGCAGGGTTATTTTTAACTGCCCGTCTTCTCTAGGGGAACCCTTTCACTCAGCACTTCTAAAGGGAAAAGAGAGGCTTGACACCACCGCCCTTCCACGCTGTGAGAGAACAACATGCCTACCAGCAAGAGATACACCCAGCCCACTGCAAAGGCACCTTATGGCCAAACAAGTTCAGTTTCAGGAAACCATCAGCGTAACCCTCAGTCCCACCTCTGCGTCGCTGGCTGCTGCCAAGCTGAGCACGGCTACACAGATCTACCACCAAGGATCCCACGCCAGAACTTCAGCATTTGGATCCACATTCTTTCAAGATGGATAGACCAAAGCAGCAGCCCTTCAGAAGCCACCCTGCCTTGCAGGGGATTCATCAAACCGGCTGAAAAAGCTCAAGATCTCTCCTGTCTTGATTAGCCTGTAATGAATTAAAAATCTGGCCCAGCTCAGGTAGGGACACTCATGTGCTCAGACCTGCGGGGGTGACATTGCCGTGCAGAGAGGCATTTTCAGGAAAGTCAGTGGCATCCCCTGTTTTTTCCAGTTGTGCCGCTCTACTGCCAAGTGTTTGTTGAGTTTATGTACAACTAAGTTCAAGGATCAGGCCTGGGAGAGGCTTTTCCTGAAGGGTCAGACATCCTGGAGCTACGGGGAAGCAGCTCTTTGCCATTATTAGCAAAGGGTACCACGACTCCAGGTGTTCTCCTGGGGCTGGGAGGAACAAAAGGCAATGGGGGGCAAAGGCACTTTGCTGTAGACACCGGTAATAGCAGATAATTTCATAAGAAAAGAGAACTGAGGTGCAAACTCTTTGCACGTACCAGTGCCACCGGCAGCAGTCCAGCTCCATGCTCCGAAGCTGGGATGTGAGGGTGTCCCTGTGCTCTCCTGCAGGGATGGGGAGGTGGACAGGGCTGCCACAGCTGCTCGCCTGCATCCCCAGGCCAGAGCAAACTCCTGGGCTGTTCCAATAAAGACTCAGTCCCATGTTCGTGTGTTGAAGCAATGATGTCTTCACCCTTTTGGTGTCCTAACGGACCAAAAAACTGTTCTCAGTATTGGGGCAGGGAGGGGGCTGCCTTTACCAAAGGTGGTTACAGACCAGCAGAGAGTGGAAGCTGTCCAAGAACGGGACACGTGGCTTTAGGAACAAACAATTGCTACTGGATGGAGGGTGACAGGGCAGAGCTAAATCACCTTTGAGGACAGTGCTGGTCTAGAGCACAGCTCTGCACAAAACCACCCCCGCCCCATGGGGGCGATGGGGACGTGGGTCAGGAAGCAGCAGCCACAGGAGGGATGCTGAGGGACAAAGCGCTTCTGCACTGCCTGCCCCACCACAGCCTGTGATTTGGAGGTGCCACCCTTGGTGCCAGCACCTCTGCTGGGACACCCAGTGTCGTGGTCCCCAGGACGTGGCAGCAGTGGCATTTGCTATCCCAGGGATGTGCTGACGCAGCCTGGCTGCTCAGTGCTCCCCAGCTCCGGCTCAGTGCATGGTCCCAGGCCAGACATGGAGCCGAGGGTTTTGTTACCTTCAGGAGAGACCACGTTCATCTCAACCCGACCTTTTTCTTTTGAACAATGGTGGTAGAGGAATTACTCAGATTAGGGACAAAATTGTCAGAATGCAGCAAAGTTTTCTGAAAGGTTTCAGTATCACCAGAAATTTCAGCTTATTGAAGCAATTTCCTGACTCTCTTAATCTAACCTTTAAATCTGGTAGTTTTATCCTGAAGAGCAGGGAAACATTTGGAAACGGATTATATTCCCTACTGTTAGCTGTTTCTATGGGAAAATGGAAGTTGGCTATAGGAGCAAATGAACAATAGTAATACCCTGCAAGTCATTCCTTGCCATTTTAATTGCATAGTGCTACAAATCACACAAGTTTTGTGTCTGTTCGCCTGGAGCCCCGGGGCTGGACTCCAGCTTTCCCCCAGCCCCTGTAAAGGAGAAATATCTCAACACTGGGGAAAACCTGGGAACAGAGATACAGATCTGTCCTTTTGTTCTTAAATTCACCACCAAATACTTCAATTAATTAAAGTCCAATCCCTTCTATATGACTTAGCAAAGGTGATGCCAATTGCTTGAGATAAAAAAGCCACATCATAATCCCTTTAAGATCATAGTATCTGTGGAGATTTTCTTTAAAAGCAGTCGTAGGTTTCAGGTTCTCTTGATGCTTCTGCTCCCATTTACTCTTTTTATTTGGTTGAGGTGTCAGGCTGGCGTCAGAAAGGCGGTGGCCAAGTCTCTGTGCGGCAGCTCGTGTTCATGTATGTTGGACTGGAGAAGGCGAGAAGGTCCTGCTGCCCGCAGCAAGGCATTGCCCCCACTGCCGCGTGGCCACATCTGCCCCATGGACCATGCCAGCAGCTGCTTATCACTGGTCCCCAGCCGGCGGACTCCGGTGTCTTGTGCCAGTCGAGGCTTAGTGGTGGAAATCCCAGTGTTTCAATAGCAGAGCATGGAGAACACTATCCTTCTGGCTCCTGTAAGCACTTCCTTTGGGTTGTCGTTTTGTTCACACACTTACAGGAGGGATTACAGCAAAGAGTGAAAAACCCCCGGAATCAGATAAGAAACAAGCTGACTTTATGTATGCATTGTCCTTGGGTATGAAAATCTGCTACACAATCCCAAAGGCACATCCCTACGCAGACGGATTTTGTTTCCAGGAAAATGGAGACCGTACAGCTTTTTGGACGTTTAGGAACATGTATCTTTCACTTGTGTTTATCAGCCTCACACACAATCCGCATGCTGCATTATAGCCCCCATGTTCTTCCAGACATAAATGGGGATGAGATGAAAAAGTATCAACAAGGCATAGACCACCTTCCCTTTCCCCCAGCATCATCTGTTCTCAGTCCTGGGGGCACTGTTGCCCTTTCCTCATGAAAGATGGAAGCCCATGGCAGCTGGGTCTCCTTGTCTCTCTGAGCCCAATCATCCAGCTAGATGTCAAAAATTTGCCAGGTTGCTTTAAAAGCCCCTGCCCCAAAGAATGAAATATATATAAATTTAAGAATCTTTTTAGTTGACTATGGTGGACAAAAAGACTTAGGTGACTCTTGGGTTTGCCAAATGCCATTTGAAGAATGTAGCTTCAGAGCTGGACCTTTGACATCTCATCAGCTGCCTAGTCCTGGTGTGTCTAGTGTCTGCAGGCCCCTCACACACTGACATTTAGGTCCCCCAGAGCACTGATTTTTCCACCCATGGTTCACAGCCTCTGTGAGTTGATGTCTACCCCTTCAAATTTCAGAGCGGCTACTGAAAACCAGGTCCGCTGTCAGCAGGTTTATTCTCATCACACAGAGGTGGGCGTCCACCCTGCGGTGTGCAAATCGGCAAAACTAAATCTCACGGATTTAAGCATGTTTCTGGGCACACCCAGAAATGCCTCAGCCTTTTCCTTTGCTGAGTAGGATCAACCCGTGTTTAAAAGACCCGTGTTTTATGTGCTAGGTCAGTGGTTGGGCAGCTCCTGGGGGAAACACGTACAGCTGTGCCTCCCTTGGGGGAGACGAGCCGTGCCTCCTTCTGAACAGGTAGATGCTCCAAGTGTCCGGCCAGCAGAGACTCTAGATGTGGGTACAGTAAGATTCTCTTGTGAAAAGTGTTTTATTTCATATTCATTGGGAAAGAAAGAGAGCATGAATGCTGAGTACCCCCTGGGAGCAGGGAGCCCTGCTATCAACCCCTGCTTCAGGGAATAGCTAGTGTAAAAATACACATCCTTTCATTCATCTTAGGGGGACTAAGATCAGATACATACCCTCGTGTCTACATCATAGAGACAGACTTGTTTACATGCACTCGATAGCCTAAAGAATATTTGTTTTTTCTGTGCATACAAACCCATGAAATTATTAGGAGAGGTTTATGTTTATGGGGAGCATCAAACTCTTCATACTCATCAAACACTTTTTAACATAGTGAATTAGGTCAAAATAATTAAGACAGAGGTGGGAGATGAACTATGGCCTCCCATGTCTGGAGACACCAAGCAGTAGATGATAGCGCCTCTTCCTACTGTGGGCAGTGGAAAGGGAGAGAAGGGAAGGGGAGGAGGAGGGTAGGTCTGTCTGTTCCCTGAGGGATTTGCTTTTGTGTATGACTTTCCTCCAAGAGGTAGGGCCTGGATCACATGCTCAAAAGCAGACCCACTTTCCCCCCCGCCCCGAGTTATGTCAACGGGACTATTGAAAAATACAGACCTTCCCTACAAATCCGACCTTGCTCGCATCCCTAGATCACTACTGCTGCTACAACATTGCAGCTAACACTTCTCATCTGCAAAGTCCAGGCCCATCTCCTGGGGTGCATGCTCCACCGCCGGGACAGACACCTGGAAGGGAGGTGTCTCGGTGCCAGGCTGCAATCCTTGCAGCAGCTCCAGCCCGCTACCCCGCGCCTGCACGCCCTGCCTTGCCCCCTCAAATGTTCCCTCTGGTTTAGCCTCATGTTTTAGCTCCTCTGTGGCATTTCCAAGGCCTTGTTTCTGCTTTTACAAACTGGCCACAGAGTCTCTGGGCTGCAAATTTGCTCAGGACAACATCACCCTCACCCCTATCACCACGTTCAGGAGCTGGCTGTCCCCAAGCAGGTAGCAACAGTGGCAGTCATTAAAAACAGGAAAATAAATAAGGAACTAGTGATTGCTGCAACAGATGAGCAAACTGCTAAAGCAGCACCCATGGCTTCCTAGTCCTAAAAGCCACGGGACAAGCAGGGGCACCCTGACAGTGAGGGAAGTGCTTGTGTTTTTGCTAACAGTGTTTCAGTCCTTTTATAGCAAAATGGAGCATGCTGTTTTCCATCTCTGCCTCTGCCCTGGTGGCACTGTGTTGGTGTTAACAGTAACAGGTACTTTCAATCATCAAAAATTATCTATTTCATCCCATGTACAAAGACAACATGTACAAACACAACAGTCCTGCAAGTCTGTAACCATATGAGCCTCCCCACTGCAACCAGCAAAGGAAACCTGCGTGCATCTACCTGAATGTTTTGCCTTGGATCAAGTATGAGCTTTTGAAGAGACTCTCCCTCTTCTCCCCGCCTACTGCTTCAGCTCACATCAAGGAAAAGTCCTGGAGCAAATAACGAGTCTTTCAGATGAAATGACTGGGCATTGCAGCCCCGGAGGGCACTCCTGAAGGGATGGGACCTGCGAGAGGTAGCTCAGGGAAACCCTCAACCAGGAACAGTGAATGGTGGGGCATCAACACCGGCTTCCACCTGGCCACCCTCTTCCCCTTGCCCCACACTGCCTCACTTTTCTCCCACCTACCCCCCACGTATCCCCTTCCCTGTCACATGATGCAGATTTGCAGAACCGAATTCATATATATCATATCCAATGCAGGCGTGGGGTGGGTGTCCGGCTCCCAGAGACACCTGAGGAGGACCCGGAGGGAGCTGGCAGGAGAAGCGGGGCTCCTCGTTAGCTGCTGTCGGAACAAACCCCGCTAATTGATTTCCAGCCTCCCGCGGCTGTTTGCGAAGGCAGGGCCCCCGAGCCTGCTGCCAAGAGCCTGCTGCATTGATTTGACTGGGTTGCTCAAGGCAGTGCCTGGGGATGGGGTTGGGTTGGGTTTCTTTGCACGCACATGAAAAATGGAATAACGGGCCAAGGGCTCCCTCTGTGTCCACCGCCAGGCATAACTTCTGCTGTCCCGGCTTGGGCAGCAGGACTAGCACAGCCTGGGCTTGGGCACACGTGTGTGATATGGTTTAGCCCCTCAGTCCAGCACTGCTGCTGGAGACATCATCTCCAGGTAACTTTGGAGGCCATCCATGGAGCGCCCAAAGGAGATCGGAGCAGCCTGGAGCACTCTCTGGTTTCCCTGAATTTCTCTAGGGTGACTTAGAGGTTTATAAGAGGTTTAGTTTTATAAAGAAGCATGTGCCCACATCAGGTTAGATTCATGTTGGTGTGACAGGAGGCGTGAAGTCAAGGCGTGACTTGTGCCTTGTGCTCCCTTCCACAAACTGAGCTTAATTACTGCTTGTGGAGAGCCTGCAGCTTCTGTAATAGGACACATGGAGGAAAGGCACCATCTTAATTTTACACATGCAAGGTTTTATGTAGGTGGGTGGCCCTTTGGATAACTTGTCAATGAAATACTGTTCCATCATTGCATGAGATAAGCAGCTCTTAACTTTGGCTGGACAGGCTGACACCAAATGCACCTTTTTCAAAATCAAGAAAAAAGAGTCCTTTGGGGGAATGAAAGAGGCGGGGACATCACTCTCCAGCCCCTGTCTGCACAAGGAAGTCAGGATGCTGCTTATTTTTGGGGTAGAAATGCTGCAGTGCAGAGAGCTTCCCTCAGTAAAAACCCACAGGCAGCTGCAGGTACAGTTCCCTTTCATTATTCCTGACGTATTTACCACTCAGGCTTTCCAAAATACACCACTAATTTAACAGATTGCAGGAAAGCAAAAGGTATTTTTCTCCTCAAGTGTCCCCCACCTTGTGGGTTTTAAAACATTTTTCACTTCGGGTTTGAAAGGAACTTGGGAGTGAATACGAACCCTGCGCAAGTGCAGGGTGAAAACCCGCTGCAAAAATATTCCCATCACTTTTGTGCAAGCTTGAAAAACTGCAGAGCAACATGAGCTTTCCACCACACAACTCAGATGCCCCTACCCTTTGTGCTGCCACGTTATCCCATCTCCGCTTCCAGACATGCAGACATCCTCTCCCCCAGCCTGCTCCAGGCATCTTGTTCCCACACTGGGTCACGGTGACAAGGAAACGCTGGTGGGGTTAATGGCACATGAGGCAACACGCCTGGGTTCGGATTCATCCCTGGCACACCACCTTCATGACAGGCAAGTAATCCACTCACGTCACGCCCCAGCCGCGGTCTGCCACCTGACGCTGTAAATATTTAATGGCTTCACAGCCAGAGAACGTACTTTTTTTTCCACTGCCAGGGGGTCTTGGAGCCCTCTGCTCTTCCACTTCGAGAGGTGGCTCTTCACATAAGCTGTCAGTCTTGACAAGACAATGCTCAGCGCCCTTCCTCCTGCTGAAACGGGGTTATGTCACGACTGGGTAATTTAGTTCACTTAAAGAATCACCATCAAAGGTATCACCAAAAGTGGTTTTAATATGATGTTCTAAAAGTGAGACTTAGCAAAGTTCGATGGCAAGGTTCACTCTATTACTGTACGGCACAATCCTTTGAACAATGATTTAAAACTACCAAGGTGCAAATCAAAGTTACCAAGACAAAACCAAAGTTACCAAGGCACAAACCAAAGTTACCATACTACAAGGTTATGCATGATATCGGTCGCTTACCAAAGATCTGCAGTTGGTAAAAGGTCTCTCTGCCTTGAGGAGCAACCTTGACAGGTCTCCCAGCTCAAGGGGAGACCACCGTCATGCATCCAGGCTTCTTAGCTGGGAGAGTTCAGAGAAGGCTCACTTAGGCTGCCATATTTATGGAATAAAGTGGTTGGCTCGTAGTCAAATTACATGCGACAGGAAAGGTATGCATGAGACTCCTGCCCGCAACTTACTTTGTTCCTTGATAAATGAGTCTTGGAAAAGCCACCTGCTATTCATGAGTTAATTGCATGATCGGTGTTTCAAGCTCATGTGCATCGATGCTTACTGTGTCACTCTGCTCCTTTGTGGGTTGTCAGAGAACAGCCCGAAACTAGAGGAGTTCCTGGCCCTTTTAGGGCTCCTTTGGAGCCTGTACCTCTAGTTTGGTTAGGGGGTGGAGTGCATCCGTCCCAGGTCGGCAGTCGTACCCCTCCAAGGGTGCAGTGGCGCAGCACAGCTGAGGTCTGTAGCAGGGCAGAAACTGGCTTCGGTTTTAACATCCAAAAATGAAACTGTATTGAAACAGAATTGAAACAGGGCAGTGTCTTTCTGAACAAACTTCTGGTTTTCAAAATTTTTATTTTCTTTAAAAAAGCCATCACAATTGTTCACATATCTCATTCCTCGCTTTTGGTTCAAATTTAAAATCAAATTATAATTTATGGTGTTAGGGGAAAAGTGGTATTCCAAATGGAAACCTATTTCCATTGTTTCTGGTTGGTGCTTTCTTTTAGGGTTTTGGTTAGGAGGTTTTGTTTGTCTGTTCGAGGTTCTGCCTTTCTGTGGCAACTGGAAACTGAGATGTTTACTGGAACTTTCAGATTTCCCTATGAATAGATCCACCACCCCTACACTTTCAGCTACAGCTCTCCCGGGATTCACATGTATGACTTGACTTTTTAAAGACTCCCTGTCAAAATGCACTTTTTCCATGAGGTGAGCATGCGGCAGAGAGGGACAGACCTCTGCTTACCCACAGGAGATGGATGGCCCATCATGGCTTGAGAGGAGACAAGTCCCACCTGGGACAAACCACCCTCTCTCCATTTTCCCCATGTCAGCTGAGATGAACCTCCTTGTGTACCCACTCCCAGTACCACTTTCGGCTGGCTTGTCTGCTAACAAATGACCCAAATCACATGTGCAGGAACAGGGCCAAAAGAATGCTGGTGGCATGGCTCCAGCCCATGGGTCCCAGCCTGGAATAGCCTCTTGGCAGCTGGCAGGCGGCAGCAGCCGCCGCCTCCACTTACAGCTCAGGGGACACCCAGCATGACTTTTGGGAAGAAAGTCTCCTCGGGCAGGATCCGTTTCACCTAAGTTTAGATGTCTACAGTCTGCAGCTGAGTGAGTTGGCCAAGGTCCCTTTTAGAGGAAAACAGGCACTTCCAGAGGTTATTTCATCTCACGCCAGGTTAGATGAAGGTCAGATGAAGCAGCCTGGAAACACCAGTTGTTTTCATGGACTAAAAAAGGGTTCTCAGCTGCCAGCTCTGAGATAGGAAATACCACCCTTGAGGTTTGGTTCCTTGCCTAAACATGGATGTCTAGTATCTGCTTGGCCTGCAGCTGCTGGGCCCCCAGAGTCTTTCTTTTAGGTCTCCCCCAGCACCAAGCCGATAACTTCCTAGGTGCCACAGCCCCTTTGGATCTGGATATTGGCAACCAAGAGATGCACTTGCAGGTCAAGTCTTGCTCAGCTTCCTCCTGCCTCTGTAAGGAGATGTTGTGTCCATGGGCTGGCTGCAGATGGGCACTGTCAGGGGAGACCACATTCACAGGAAACTTTACAGAATTGCCCACAATATTTTAGTACCAGCAGTATATACATTACTTTTTTTTCCCCTTTTTTTTTTCTTTCTTTTTTCCTTTTGTCATACAGATAAATTTCGGAAGTCTTAGGCTTTATTTCTCTGTTTCTAAAGCAAAAGGCACAACTCTGACATCCAAGTGATTTCTACGTGGATTCGCAAACCCTTCTTTCAGGGCATGGGACTATAAAGCCTTGTCATCCACGCAGTTTTAAGAAAAAATCATACAGACTAGAAGAAGAACTTTCTACAACTTCTTCAGCTGAAGACCTGTTGGAGCTGAAGCTTTCTTAATATCTCAACTGGAGCCAAATAACCGAGCATGTGAAATGTTATCCTGAACAATTAAAATCTGGCAAAGTTTAAGGAACCAAAACCAGTGTCCTATGAAGGAAATGGCTAGGCATATTTATCTGCAGCAGGAATAACTTGCCACTTAATACTAATGACGATCATGTTCCTATTGGTTTAACCAGGTGCCAAACGGGATTATTGTCTCATTTGTGACGTGTAATCAATAAGGAAAGAATAAAAGGAAGCCTCCCATGATTAGAAACAACTCAGATCCCAGCAAACGACGCTTTTATTCATACTCCAAAATCCCACTTCTCACTCTCCCCGCAAGTCCCCTGCCCTACACACGCATGTAACAAGGTGCAGCGGTGGCAGAGAGCCCCGTTGCCACCAGCCCGCCGTGCTTCAGTGACTTGAGAGCTTCTGCATTAAACCACTGACCTTGCTTTCCCTTCTTGTGAAGCGCCGAGTCATGCTTTTACATAACTGCTCATTACTCAGCACTTCATCATGCTTTAAGTATTTTCATAACTGTGTTTCTAAGTATCAGGACTGTCGTCAGGACATTGCTTTGAGCCTGCAACAAGAGAATACTCAACTCAGCCTCTGCGGCGGCCGAGACCATTTCCATTTCAGGCATGGTTACACCCCTGCCCGTGCTGAAGGGGCACCAGTGTTCTTCTGTTTTGTTCAGAGACCAGCCCTGGTTCCGGGAAGCTGTGCAAAAGCTCAAAAAAATGGGGCCTATCCCATATCTCTATCCGGTACCTATTTTTTTAGGAAACCACAAAGGCTATAGTTCTAGTGCTTAATCCTGGGAAAAGCCACACAGATGCCTTTCCAGTTTTTATGCCTCTGAAGGCATCTGTGGGGTTTGCTGTGATAAGTTGACTATGATTTAAAAAAAAAGTTTCCCTTTAAAAAGTTCTGACACAAATCCAGTAAATGCTTTATTCACAGCGATTCCGAATAGTCTGTAGTGACTGAGTTCAGGGACTGGAGACTGGATGGGGAAGATAAAGGTGACTTTTAAAGGAATTTTGCAGTTTGGGCCTATTTTGCTGACATAATAAAGAAAACAGTTAAGCTTTTCCTCTTTTATTTTTAAAGGTCATTCATTTCCTTCGTATATTTTATTGGGAAAAAATAGGAGGAAGCCCAGATTCTCACACCCTTAGTATTGGGAAAACTCATTAGCAATCCTAACAAACATTGTTTTTCCCACAAACACTTTTAGACATTTTCAAAATGTAACAGGAATTCAACTGGAAAAGAAATCAAAACTCGTAATACCAAAATTTCCTGTCCTATTGCTAGTTTTCCCTCCCTTTCATCTGTTGCAATGTCACCAGTTCCCTGGCTGTCCCCATTTCCACTGGCTTTCTGAATTTCTAACAGAACAGAGAAAAGGCAGGCAAAATTTTTTCAGAGGGAGAATGTTTCAGGTCATCCTTATGCACATCCTTATGCACATCCTTATGCACATCACGAAAAAGCGAAAACAAATCAGAAAACCCCTTAACCCACAAGATTGTTTTGTTTGTATTTTTAGTTTAGCCTTGAGGTTCATGGCCAAGATAGGAAACCAGACAAATCTTTTGCTGGCTCCACTACGGAGTCCCTGTTGAACTGTGGGAAGATTAATAAGCCTCTCTGTTTTTTCCATGTTTTCATATGTACTATATGCATACATCTTATCAGACAGTGAGAAATACGGAGCCTATAAATGACTCTGAAGTCTTAAATCCCAGTCTCTAGTGAAGTGTCTAAAATAACTGAACGTTGTTTTCATGGAGTGGCTATTATTAAAATAGCTACAGGAAAAGGAATGCAGGCAGCAGGTCTCCGACAGTGGCCCACAGGTGAATACGCCAGCCCCTGGGCAGGGACACGGTGCTCTGTCACTTTGTCACTCTCACCCAGCATATTTTGAAATGTCCCTGCCAAACAGCAGAGCCTACACAGCAAGGCGAGAGAGCAGACAACAGTCATACCTGCTCTCCGGGGATCTCTTACTGGTTTCTAGTGCTGCCCTGTGTAACTCCCTGTCTGGATCTTTGGTAGAATTAAATAGGATTCATTATTCAAACATGGCTCTGGGGAAAAGATTTTATTTTTCCCACTAAACTCCCATTTTTTCTCTTTCTCTTCTTATCATATGGCTGAGCCAAAAAACCACCATGATTTTCTTTCACAAAGATGGTAAATCTGCAGGTCAAGTGGGAAAAAGAAAGAGGAAAAAAAATGGAAAAAGGAAAAAAGAAAAAAGGCAAAAAAAAGGCAAAAAAAAAAAAGAAATAGCAACAGAAATGTATTTTAAAAAGCTGTGGTAAATGCAGACATTACAGAATTCCTCCACAATTATTATTGGATGAGCCACTGCAGGTCAGTACCTTGAAGGGGAAGGCAGTCAATCTGGTCATTACTGCATTAAAAGGAAATGGGTCAGCTCATGACTACGCTGTGTTGTCATGCACAGACTTGCAAATATGGGAAAACCAGAGCTGGTACATCTAGCAAGTGCAACACCGCTGAGAACAGCCTCGTTGCTTGTCAGCCTCAGCCGAAAGTGCTCCTCCAGGCACAGCCGTACCAACACCCTGCCACCACATCCAGCCTTGTCTGTCTGGTGCCAGCTCCGACAGGGGAGGAAGCAACAGCATCCCTGAGCGACCCCCAGTCACTATTTTTTGAGCCAGGCTTGGGACAGACAGTCTCCTGTCTTGTTGCTTAAGGAAATTTTTATATTTCCTCTAATTTTTTTTTTCTGGTACACTGCCTAAGGTACTCACCCAGAAATGTGGGCCTTTTGCCTTTCTCAGCCTCACGGACTTTTGAACCTCCATCTCCCATTTCTCCAGCAAACATGAAGCAAGGCAGTGCCGAAATCATGCTTTACCTTCCCTGCTGAAACTGGAAAGAAATAGGATTCCTAGAAGAAGAAACAGGGATTTTATAGTGAGTAATAAGGACATCTCCTTGGGAGTTTGTTTTCTCCTCCTGCGACTCCCACACAATACAAGTGTTCCTTTAGTTCAGCCAGTGTTTGCTTAATGCAAAACTCGTTAACAGCCTAGAGAGTGGAGACAGATAAGCAGAGACCGAGCTGTTATATTAAGGGTACCTGACGGGGTAGTGTGAAATCCACTCCAGACCAGGGGACACCTGAACATCCCCCCTGCTCCCTCAGTACAATCCCTTACAGCAAAGGTGTGGAAACAGGCTGAGGTCAGCTGGATTTTGGGCTCAATTTATCACCAAACATGCACTGATGACATCAGCAAGTGAGGTGGCACATCAGGAGAGAATGTGCAAAGTGAAACAGCTGGTGGCAAGTACCCACTGCCCACACGGACACTTCTGGAGGACATAATTTCTACTTTGAGTTGGGTCCTCTGGACCCAAGTGTTCGGTTTTTGCTCCACGGCAGCTCTGTGATGGGAACCAGTGCACGGCAAGTGGAGTCAATCAGAAGATTTGCTATGAAAGTGCTGCCTTGAGCTAAACTAAACCGCTGATGAGGACAGCCCCAGCTTTCTTTTTCATTTCTCATAATAAAGATGAATTTCTCCACGTCATTCCATGTAGAATTAGGTTTTCTTTTTAGGCATTGCAACTATAATTAGCCAGCAGCTCTGCAAACAAAAAATTCCTTTCACGGACTGTACACAAGATTAAATATGTAAACTATTAAAGGTCAAGACACAGGGAGGCATAAGCAGGAAAACAAATCATAGTAGCCTGCAGATTTGATTGCATAAGGGGGGAAAGCACTGGCTAGCTGTGCTTCTCAGCATTCAAGGTAAAGAAATTATTTTTTGTTTCCAGTAAGAACTTATTAACATACGTGGACATTATCAAACTGAACTATTTCTATAAGCTCCTCTGAGGCCAAATCAGTGGCCTTAGATTATTATTACCAACAAAATGGTCTGACAAGTTTGCGAACATTAGCACAAATTCCCCAGATGAACTTAAAAAGCAGCGAAATTAGCAGAGAAGTAAGAAGAGTGCTCAGTAAATACAGCAAGAATTTTGTAATTTTGTTCTGTTTGCTTTTATGTTCATTTGAGAAACCATGGCACTTATCTCACCAAAGAACAATTAAATGCATTGTTTGTTGCAGCTCTACAGCCCCGATCTTTCACGGGAAGCGAGGGGCTCTGGAGCTCTGTATAAATCAGGCAGAAGCCTCCGTTCATTCTGTCCTGTCTCTCCTATTCTCAGTGGTGCTCTCCAAGGCGATCAGGCTTGAGCAGTGGTGTCACATCCTATTCCTTTGTCTCCTCTCCCAAGCATCAGCATCACCAGGCTTCTAGTGATCTGCATGGGATTTTGACAGATTAGATGGACTGCATACAACTCTCCCAAGCAGTTGCAGGCAGCAACCCTTTGGTGACATACAGGGCCTGGAAACATTGTCTTTGGCAAAAAATGGCTAAACTGCATTCAGAGAGTACGTAATGAGTTCAAGAAGAGACTGGCTTGCATTTTTTTACCAAAACCCAACAAAATGATGGTTTTCATACATCATCCTGATTTGACTAGGTGACTGAAACTCCTACATTAAGATGACACACTGGCCACAATGCTTCCCCGTGGCTTTAACAGCTCCAAACCTCCCAATTTGATACTGTGATTCCTGCGTACTTGATAATAGAAACAATATACTTGAGGGTAACAAACCACAGTGGCTGTTAATGCAGCAGAGGCAGTGGGCTGTTATGTCTTTTTGGTGATGACTTCAAACTCTGAGCATCCTGAGCACCTCACTGAAAAAGAGCAAAAGACGGTCTGTTTAGGGGTTATTCCACTGAAATTTGCCGGGTGTTTTGATGATGCCATTTGTTGCTTAGTTACCCTTGGCAAATCTTCTACATTTGACTTCCTCGACAAATCATAGTATCTACTAATCTTACCATTAAGGGTGGGATCTGGAGGATCATTCAAGAATAGTTGGAATCTTCCTCTGGTATCAATAAGACTTTAATTGCTCACTGCAATTACAACACATACACGTCAAAAGTGGCTTCTGAGAAAGTACATATTGAAACTCAAGATTTCCACTGACTTCAAGAATCTCTCACGAGTAAATAGGAGAAATGGCTTTGTTGTTAAAAAGCCAGTGGGCTTATTGAGGGTGCCGGGAAGCAGGATGGTAAGGCCCTGAGGATGTTCTGTTCTTTCAGTCATCAAACCCTCACTGACTCATTCAGTGTGAGTTTTGGGTTAGGCCAGTATAGTATTCTTCACAACAGCCAAAAGCAGATGACTATAGGGAAATATGAAAATATTTGCTTGCTGAATATTCTTGTTTCCAGCAACTTGTAGCTCAAGGACTTCCCAAGCTCTAAGCGGCATCTTTAATAAACCTTGATAGATTTCTCTTCCATGAGTCTAACCAGTGTCTCCTTGACCCCATATATATTTTTAGCACCCATAACATCCTGGTATGAATAAAACTTAGTCCCTAAATATCTATGACTAATCAATCCTTTTAAGCAAGCTTCATTGACTTCTGAACTCCCACAGCGGCACTTAATTTGACTATTCATTTAATTTACCATCATCACCTCTCACTCCTAGCATTTTTACTCAAAGCAGTGTACCCTATAGATGGTTCTCTAGTAACACAGGCACATGATTTCCCTTTACTTGAATTCTTCATTAGGTTCAATGCATGACGTTCAACACCAGCAGTACGCGGAAGGCTATAAAGGAAGATCAGTGATACGGTGAGAGCTGAAAAAATTGGACCAGAAGGGTTTCAAGATGAATCAAGGAAGGAATGGGTGCAACACAGAAAGCAACTGAGTGACTTGATTCAGTCCTGTTGTTGCTGTTGAGATGAAAAGTAAGAATATAGATAAAACTTCACAGCAAACCCCCTCTCCCTTCTTGACTTACAGAGGTATAAACTGTCACAAATGTGTGATCACATCAATTGATAAGAAACATGGTTGATGCACACACACACACAAAGATTCAAGAATCCTTGGTGACATTAGTGACAGCCAAATTTTCCAGTGAAATATCTGTGCTTTGTTGTACTTGATATTAAATCTAATGAGCACAGGGATTGGTCATGTACAGTCTCCTTTTGCTAGCTAATGCCTCAGTGCCCCATCAGCGTGCTGGATTTTCACGATCTTAAATCACAGGCTGACTTGTGTATTCTGCTGTAGCATGCTCTGCCTCTTTGCAGAAGCTAACATCTCGGCAAGTATTAGCAGAAATATCAGTTTCAATAAACATATTTTTTTAGACTCAACCCAAATTGTCACTGACAGAACTAGGCCTTAGACGCTACGTAGGAATTAGCTTTCCTAAAAACTTTGCAACAGAACAGACCTGAGCAGATGACCCATAGGTTGTCTGTGAAACATCCAGCTTGGTGAAACCAGTATTTTAACTGTGACAGAAATAATGACATACATAGTGTTATTTGTTAATTAGTGCTGTGCCAGGTAACAAGCAGAAGGTTATGCAAAACAAGAAGCGGATTCTAAAGCAATAGAGATACCTATTATGAGTTCCAATCACTAAAGAAAACATCTTTTGTAAGGGTTTAAATATATCTCTCTTGCTTTTCAAGTCTTCTGATGAGCTAGCTATTACTAATGTCGAAAGGTGATGCCTGTCAGCCAAGAACTACATTAGAGTCCGTAATTGAATTTCAAGAGTTGTCAAGAGCAGGCTAATAAAATAGCTGCTATTAGAAGTGATGTATGGAAAAAAAAGAAAGAAAGTTCTGGTCTGGCAGGATGCAAAGTATGTTGTGTGGTTTCCCTATGTCATTTCAAATAATATGTTCAATTTTTCTGGGCTACATTTGTCTGACATTCTTCTCTTGTATAATAATGATTCATTATATATAATTTATTCAAGGACTGTAACTCACCTCTAAGTGCCTATAAATATTACTGCAGCTAGACATTTGCATTGTAAAACAACCACATAACACTGGGACTTATGAAGGATCCTTTTATGTTAGTTCCTTGTCAGGAAAGATAGATTTTTTCTGAAGTAAAACATTGACCTTAAAATCATCTTTAAAATATAGCACAGGAAACAATTAACAGCTCTTCCCTGTGTTGTTTAGGTAATTTGACAATTTTAGGGAGGGCTGCGGGGGGCAAAGTATTCTTTGGCTATTCAAAATGGATACAGCTATACCGTTGTTACATCAGTGTTACAGGGAATGTTCCCATGGTTATGATGGCAATATGTTAACACCTGCCCTCCCACTGCTTTGCAAAAGCGTAAGCCTTTTCTGAGTGGAGCTCTTAGAGGTGGTGGAAGGCAGACAGATGACATTGCTATGAGGAACGGCGAAAGAAAAACATAGTCACAACTGGAACAAAGGCTGCATGTTGTGTCACTGCATCAAGTGGGGTTAATGAAAGGGTGTGGGACGCTGGCATGCTTTATTGCCCCTAGTAAATTGGTATGTGGATATGTGGTAGCAATTCTTCTAAAAACAGGGGAGAAATCCAATGCGAGATGACAACATTCATCTAGGGCACAGCAAGTCATGAGAACCTGGTACCGTAGTGATGTCCTGACCTGTCCTGCTGCCACCCTCACTGGGAGAGTTGTGCAGCCTAGAAAAAGAGGCTGGAAGGAATATACTTTGTTCTCATTCTCTGGTGATGAGAATTAGAAGTAACGAGCCTAAATTGTAGGAAGGAACAGTTATGTCAAACAGTAGGAAAAAATTTCTAACACGATGGCAAAGAACTGCAATGGCACACCCAAGGAGGCTACGACATCTCCAGTGCTGCTCTCCAGCCAGACACACTTTTAAGGACAGGTTAGAAAAATGTCTGTGAGAGATAACACAGGCATAATTAGTGTCACTGCAAGAATAATTCAGTGCTTATGCTCAGGTATCTCTCCATCCTAACCGTGTTCAGCCACCAGTTGCAGCCCCACACCAGTAACACCTTGTCCTGGCCAGTAAGAACTGCCACCAGCACGATACAGGTCAGATGTTCCTGCTTAGGGCAGGATGGTGGACAAACTGGTCTTCCCAGGCCGATGCCAGCTCTGTTCTTCTACGATTTCTCTAATTTACTTCAAGAAATCTTAATCCTTTTCCTTTGTTGATCCCCCACTAAGGGTAAAGATCTGCACTCAGTCTACTGATCATTAAATCCATGCCCCTCAATACGGTAGTGTTAGCAGTGTTTAGGCCATGTGATGGGCTGTAGGCCAAAAGTACAGAAATGCAAGCAGCCTCCCTGAATAGTGCTGAATAAAGTGGAGATCAAGATTCCTTTACCCCGCGTTAAATATGCAGTGGCTGTTCATGACACCAGGTAGTGCAACAGGAAGCTGTCCTGAATTAATTCCTCCTGCCTGCTACTCTCTGCCGGCTCTGTGGCAAGTCATTTATTTTCTCCTCAGTGCTTTTGTTCCCCTTTTGTAGGATGGTATAAACAAGCTGCTTAATTGCACCAGGACACTGTGAGAACAGACAGGATTAGGTACTACCTTTGCCCACAGATAGTTTTACCTTTATCTACTTTCAAAGGAAGCATGAGCCGAGCTTCATTCTTGGTTTCGTACTTATTTACACAGGGTTTTAGCTGAGCATGCACTTCAACACCAAGTAATGCTCCTCATGTCTTATATGGAATCTATCCTTTAACTCTGATTTGCTGCTACTGTACAACCTAGAGAACAACAATAACAGTAACACCTGCAGGTTAGAAAAATGTTTTATTGTACTGAAACATACTGTACAATGGTTACATTTAATCTGTCCCATGAAACCAAAATATCTTAATCATAGAATCATAGAATCATAGAATGGTTTGGGTTGGAAGGGACTCTCAAAGGTCATCTAGTCCAACCCACCTGCAATGATATTGTCCATTGGCTTAAAAAGTTACTACTAATAGAGATAATTTCATTATTAAAAATATATATATAATGCTTTCTATTTATTTTGTTCTATATTTAAAAGGCAAATTTGGGGATAATGATATGGCTTAAATATATTAATATTTTCCTTCTGGGGAGCTTGTCTTCACATCTGGATAGAACACACACGGCATGAGTTCACACACTTTTCCATGACAGCAGGTTATCAACCCACATAAGATGGAAACTCAGCACGTTCAACCAGAGTCCCTGAGCCAGGGAAGAAGGCAGGTAGTCTGGGATACCTGTTCCTGCATATTAAAATTTCTTCTGTATATTTTCTTCCTATTTTTTCCTCTGCATAATCCCAAGTTTGTCCTCCCTTATTTTAACTATTGCCATAGTAATGAACAGATCACTGTTTTATCAAAAAATTCTTTTTAGCTTAGTGGAATTAATCACCATGGCTTCAAGTTCTGGGAGAAGGGAAGGAGAAAGAGAGAGTGACTCCAGAAAGCAATTCAGAGCTCCTCCTTTAGGACACCTGCAGTGAATCACCTCCTTCTCTCCGCTAACTACGGTGGAAGCCCAGGAAGACTTGGCTGGAAAAAAATAGCCCTTGTGAGTCTTGAGTAGGTTCACTAGAGTCCTACAGCATCCAAACCTCCTACACACTGCAACCTCCACATGTGTCTGGAGCTGCACTCTTAGCCATCTTCAGTCATTTGCCATTCTCCCCAGGGGCCAGAGATGCATGGTGTCTAGTGTTTGCAGTCCTACAAGTTCTCTCGCAAGTTGGCATTTGCGCAACAACAACGGCAGCAGATTGTCAGGCTTAGCTGGGATTTCAGTGTTTCTCTGAACTACAGAGGAACTGTTACCTATACTTAACAGTTCCTGGTGATAAATTACTGGTATACAAGTCAGGGAAGAAAGGGCTCCTACAAAAATGCACAGGATAAAAGGAAAATGACCTTTCCAGTGAGCTGAAATACACTGCCTAAAATGACAGGAACAGCATCCTGTCCTGCTTCAGACCACTTGTTGGACACTATCCACAATTGCCGTGTGTGCAACACGCTTACCATTTTCCATCAGGAATAAACTGGCCGAAACTGTACTATGTTGATACTAAAATAGTAGTAGACAATCTGTAGTGCTATGTCCTTGTCCACGTTCCCTATAAAACCCTGAAAATCTAAGGCAACATTATACCACAACCGCACTGTTTTGAAGACATCATTCATGTTGAGCCTCTGCTAGTCAGACTTGCTGCTCTCTGTATGATGGTACACAAATGAGCACTGTGACAGTAAAGAGATCTGGCCAATTCTTGCTACTGTCACTTGAGAAGGCATCATTACATTTTAAAAATATGTATGCTCAAAAAAGACTTGTTTCTTGGTTGTTGATAGATTCATTTTCCTGGATATACTGGAGAATGTCCACTTGATTCATTGCCTGAATCCTGTTTTCCTGTGGCTTTGCTGGTGGTGATGAATTAGTGCTCCTGGGGGCAACTGCTGGCTTCTGAGGCAACGGTGGTTTTGATGGTACCTTAGGTTTTGGTTTGGAGATTACTTTCAAGAGTTTCTCTAAATCATCTTCAACTCTGGAATCAGAAGAAAACATCAGTGACATTTTGGGAACTTCTGAATTGCTTTTTGTTTTGTAAGAAAATGCATTCCTGCAGAATAAAACTTTCTGCAGGAAAGGATCAACTTTGATGAATTTCTCTTTTAAGAAAAGTTTTCCATAAAAGTTTCAATGTTACCAAAATAAGAACTGTCTTTTTATAATAAATAATGTGATTTTTCAGTTCACCATGAAAGTTAATTAATTTTACATCATGTTTTCAAATGTCTAAATTAGAAGCAATTTGCAATTATCAGATTAAAAAGACCTTGGTTTGGGAAAAAAAATGCTTTTCATCTGTGACAGGATGGTTTGCTTCCTCAAGAACTCAGAAATTTTCATGGGATAGTAACATTTTTCACATTGAGCTCTGCTTCCTCATCATCCCCATCCCCCAAGACTGAGATTGAGCACTCCCCATGCCCAATCATGAGAAACTGGAAAATCTAATGGCTTTAAAAATATTAAATTCACATTTAAAGAATATGAATTCTTTACATTCCAAGAAACTGAAGGAGTTTTGCAATCTGTGAGCATATACAACAACTCTTTTTTGGTGACTGTTTCACTGGGAAATAGACCCATTTCCCAGTGAAATATCCCAAAACACCTGAAACAGTTACGTGGTTTTTTTCTACCTGGACTGTTTGACCTTATCAAAAGACACAGCATGCTGCATGTTCCCATCGAAGCTGCTAAAAAATTTTGAGAGCCCTTTTAACAGATAGTCTTGTGACTCCAAGAGGTAGCTGGCTTTGGAAAGTGAGTATGTGAAGGAAAGGGAAAGAAGGCTGTGACACACTTCATCTCTAAAAGATACAGCAGAGATGGCAAAATAAAAGTTAGCACAGCTAGAGAAGTCTTGGCCACAGTAATTTGTGCTCTGAATCAAAACAGCCTCTTTGGTTTGGTCCTTGGAGCACAATGGTCAAACAAAATACCATAAGGAGTAAACACAGTTGTTAAATTCCCAAAGGCTTGATTGATAAATAATTGTTAGCAGTCAAAACCCAACCAGCAATCCATGCAGATCATCCACTGCGTAATGACCGGCTACAAAAGTGAAGCCCTTGATAAAATGCGTATCTCATAGATGCTTACAAAATACACAACTTCCGAACTGTAGCATAGAAAATCAAGAAAGCTAAAGCACAAGTAGTGCAACAAAAACTTGTACATTGGGGACGAGGAGCCAAAGATCAAGAGGAACAGCAGGTTTGTAATATGTAGGTATCTCTTTGCCAAACCCCAGCTCTAGTGTGATACACTTTCTCTACGACCGCGGCATCTTAGGCAGTGAAATGATTTAACTGTTTAATTGTTTGCAAGCACCGACATAAGAATTGCTTTTACCAAACTTCAGTATCAACCGAATCAGCCCATTAGGCTGTAACAGTGCCAGCAGTGAAACTCCCTCTGCCTCAGCCAAAGGGTAACCTGACAGGGAAGCTACAAATGAACTAGAAGACAAAATTAAGGTGCAGGAGTTATTCTAAAGGGACTAGAAATTTCTTTGGTGCTACAATTCCCTTCAAATAGTTTTACTTAGTTCACTCTTAGAAGACCTGTGAGGCTAAGAAAGTCTGGTAAGTGATTCTTAAACAAGAAAGAAGTTGGCAGCACATGTGCAGCCCATCCCTCTGTCTCTGCCACAGCATCAAGAGGTGGCACAGTCCCTCCGTCCAGGAGGGTGGGCTGGATGCTCTCCGTTGGTCACAGCACCCATAACCACCTTGCAGCAAATGGCAAGGAGCAAATGAAGATGTGACTAAGGGAACAGACAACAGCTGTTTCTCTCTGGGAGGATTCTCTGAAGCTCCTCATCTGAGTCCTTGATGACTGGAGCAGCTCTCCAGCAGCTCCGCTCACTGGAACGGGATACCATACGGGGAGTCGAAGGAAGGTGCCTTTTTAGTCTGTTCTTCTACAAGCCCCATAAGTAGGCAGTCCCTGGTGCACAAACAAGTCTCACCTCATTTCATGTCAGGCATTTTTAAGTCCTTCCACTCATTTGTCTTTTGTATTTCCTGTCTTCCTCACTGCCAGGCAATGAGGCTGTCTTGGGGAGGCGGTTATCTGGACCCCTGTGAAGCCACTGGGATAACTTCTGTTGACTAAATGGGACTGTGATTTCTCCCTTTCTCTCTTGGTTCACTGGTAGCCTTAGGAGAGATACTGTAAATGCCCCTACCACACGGCACAATTGGTGGGGCCTTCTGCAGACAGGTAAAATAAAGTAGGCAGCTAAAGCAAAGCCGAGCTGTTCCGTAATTTGGGAAGTGACTTACCTGGGTAATTGGGCAGGACCATGGGGAACATGATCAACAGAAGAATCAATGTATCTGAGACACTATCGCTCCATCCCTAGTGCACATTGTTTGAATGTTAAAACCACAGGTACTTAAAGAGCTCCAGCACCCTCAGCTAAGGATTCCACTATTATTAAGAAAAATTGCATCATTTCAAGGGTTTCTTTTTTATGCTGGACATTATTAAAAGTTGTGAGGAACTTACGACTGCACTGTCCAGGCTGAAACAAACTACACTCACCATGAAATGGCCATAAAGCGAACAGGGATTAGCCTGAATTTTCTGCTGTATATGTGGTCAGAACCCTTTAAGATAAAACCCTTTAAGATAAAGCCCTTCTTGAAGTCAGATCTTCTTGAGACTCACAAAGGGAATCTAAAAACAATCAGTTTTAACCAAGGCTAAACTTATAAAATCAACTGCCTGAACACTAATATCTAGGAAATACCTAAACAGACTAACTAATGGACAGAGATGGGCCACTGTCTCAGGGCTCTGCACCTTGAACTCTATCTTGTGGACTTTGTATTCCAGCAGGCAGCTCCTGCTGTTACCTCAAATTTCATGCTCCATGTAATTCTGGAAATTATATTCTCTTTTATTTAGATAATAAGATTTCTGATGTCTCTTAGTTTCCTTGATTCCTCGTGGATGACATGTTCCACCTAACTTACAAAACACCTTGCCAGTGTATTCCTTCCTTCTGAATTCCTCATCTACATAGAAGAAATTAATTTAATTTAAGCCCAGGCATTTTTGTTTGCTGCAAACTCTGACATCCAAGAGATATCACACCTGTGATCACATTGCCAAGACACGTTCTTGTTCTCTTTGCTGTGTAACAAACAAAACATGTTAGAGCGGGTATTTCTGAAGCCTAGCTTTCTTCACCTGATCTGATGCCTCCCTCCTTGGCATAAATAAATACTGAATGAATCAGTGTCTATGTCAAAGGTTTGGTCATAAATAACAGAAACCATACTAACCAGATGAACAATACATACACATACATACAGGTCATATACGGAGGAAGCATGATTTTGAACGAGGTGCACTGCCCAGCAGGGGCAGCAGTAAATACAGCTTATTACCCTCATCAGATGGTACAGCTTGAATTCTCTACTCCTGTGTGGCTCTATATTAACTTCTGTGCTGACCACAGCAACAGAACCACTCAGCACAGTCATAAAATACCCCCAAAAGATGCAGTCCAGTAGGCTGTGGGGGGTTTTTGGGGGTGGTGGTGGTGGGTTTTTGGTAGTGTGCTTTTAGGCCAAAAATTCTACAGGAAATGATTTTTCAAAGTCTGGAAGCTGATCATGCAAATCTCCGTTTTTTTTGTCCTTGATTTTTTAAAGACCTTGGTTAGACAGAAGTCTTTTACAGAGAACACAGCAAATAGAATGTGGTCTTTGCCTCAAAACCTGCTTTTCAGTGCCACAGTGATAGGCAAACTGTTTGATCCACTGCC
This sequence comes from Fratercula arctica, assembly GCA_947846985.1. Taxonomy (NCBI): domain Eukaryota; kingdom Metazoa; phylum Chordata; class Aves; order Charadriiformes; family Alcidae; genus Fratercula; species Fratercula arctica. Next base: position 114,434,655 of record CANTUZ010000003.1, read on the forward strand.
ATTTGATCATGTGAAACACAACTGTCTTTGGAAAACTAAAGAGGTAAAATGCAAAACGCCTCAGGCAGACATAGAAACAAGGACTTCTATTTCTTGAGAAGCAAATTAACTGTTGCAGTGCATAACTACCACCATATTTAACTCCAGGCCAGGAGAAGGAAGAAAAAAAATCAAGCAACTATTCTAAAATAACAAGGAGATTAAAGGAAGAACCTTCCCACCCCCATCCCCCATCTTTTTATAGACAATCAGGCACAGAATCCATGTAATTAATCATTCTCTAATTAGTCTCTTTCTTTTTCTGTAATGGAAAAGCAGCACCACATTGTTTAAAATTCCTGCCATACTGTTGTGCTGATTCACAGACTCTATTGGTGGAAAATCTCTTTGTTTCCAGACACAGAAAGCAATCAAAACCCTTATTGAAGAAAGACTGTCACAAAACCCTATGATATGACTGCTAGCATGTGGACTTCAAGAGAGTAAACAAGTTCTCACTTGAAGACGGATGCAGCTGCCATCAGAACATCAACAGTTTAGATGCCACTTCTCTGAACTCTGTCCTGTCTATCTGGAGAAGATCTCTGGGACAGGAATGACTATGTGTGTGTATGGCATCTAGCATGATGGGGACAGTGACCTCTGCTTGCTGGGAATGCTCTAATGAGGAGAAGCAGTAATGAAAGCAAGAGACAAAGACTCCCAGAATTTGCTAAAGTATCCAAAAGGATCATGCTTGAAGCTAGGTTATGCAACTCACAGCAGTTCTTGCAGAACAGACTTTTATCTTTTCCTATCTTATTATTGGTGTCTTTATTTTGCCTGGTGTTAATTCCAAGTATGAGAGATACCTTAGTGAAGCCTTGGGGAGAGGTGTAATATCAGATATATGATGTGGGAAAAGACTTGTGCCCAAAAATAGGCAGGAGGCTTTGAAGTATCTGTTGATCATCACTTCTGCTATGGTCAGTAGAGACAGTGTGATGTCTAACAAGGCCCATGGAAATTATACAGGCTGGAGTTAACAACAGGAGTGCAAAGCACAGGGGGCTCTGTAGGAGGCATCTCCCTTCCTGCTCCTGCAATCCATTACAGGTAATTTCATACTGGTACTTTAACCAGTGCCAGGAAATACGTCTGGACGCTGGAACGTGAGAGTCTGTACTCTTGAAATGCTAGAAGAACCACTGGCACAGCTTTGGTCGAGGACAAATTAGCCCTCCTCCAAAAACTCCCAGGCACAACTCGGAGCTGGTGCAGGACAGGGACCATTGCTAGGAAGCAGCTGCATGCAGTCACCTTGTTCTGGAGCTGGTGAGAGTCTAATAGCGTGGATGCAGCCCGGTGGTGTTGTCTGGCCAAGGGCCAGAGAATAGACTCATTAGTACAGGCAAGTCCTACATGCACATGCCCACAAGAAGCCCTCTGAGGAAAACAGCCTACGGACTAGATCATTCACCCAAGAAATGAGACAATTAAAATTTGTACAATGTGAACCAGAGAGCTGGTTCAATTTTTCCCCAGCCTGAAGAAGTCCAAACCTCTGTCTCCTGCTTCTCTAGAAAGTTCCCCAATCACCAGGCAAAGGCATAGTGGGAGCAGGGCAGAACAGGCAGCTTTTACCCCTCAGCTGAAGATGGCTGTCAAAAATGCAAGTAACCTGGGGCAAGATGGTTGAAATCTGGTGACTCTCAAGCCTAGTAAAAGCATCTCTTCTACACTAGGAGAAACAAGGACTCTAGGTCACCTTTCCGCGTTATTCTATACAACCCATACATGTTCCTAGGGGCGGAGCAAGAATTAATGAATTAACTGGTAGGAAAAGAAGAATTTATTTGTTTACTGAAAGCTTCTGCAGCCAAATCAAGGTGCTTTCCCCACAGTCAGGTCACAACAAGCAAGGGAAACTGCCCCAGAGTGGTCAGGAAATTTCAAACTCAGTTATTGCAGCCTCCTCTACCACCTGCCCATCGCCCAAACAACCCTCTGCCCAAAGGATCTAGATTTAAACCCTCTGGAGTTTCTTACAGGTCTTCTCCCAGCTATGGTGCTGCTCTCATATCCTCAGGACAGCAAGAAAGCATTTCTCATGATGTGGTGCTGGAGGTGGTGTCTCATATGACTCTGAGCTAGTCTGAAGATGTAAGTGTTGCTCTCTGAATTCAGCATCTGCTAATGGCCTGCTGAATGAAAAACATACAAACTTTTTCTGCTTCAAGGGTGGCAACAGTTCCTTGGCAAACCTTAAGCTAACAAACTTGCTCAAGAAGCTGTATGGGCTGAACTGTCTTTAGAAATGGCCATTGTTAGGATGCAGTTTCCCAAAAAGCTTCAGCCTCTAACAATATAATGCTCCTGAAAGGGTCATCACTTGCATCACTGATGGCACAGCTCGCAGCTGTAAATATGGATCAACCTGTAAATACAGACAAAATTCATCTTTTAAGGGCATGGGCAGGATGACATAGCTGTAGAACAAAGGTGCTGGACTGTCCCTTTCAACACCACCAGTCTTAGATCAGCGTAACCCTAAGAAAGAAGACACCAGGTCTATCATCACAGGGCAGCAGAACTGGGATCCTGCTGTTGACACTGTTCTCAGCGCTGTAAAAAGCCAAATCTTATACTGACAGCCATTTCCTTCCGGTTCAACTCCCTATTCATTATCAAAGGTGAAGTTAATTAAATCTCTCCTAAAAAGCTGCTCAGACAACTGTGGTAATTATTTCAGGCTAGGATGTGTGATAATTTATGTAATTCTGAGGGCCCACAGAGCTGCTGCAACATTCACAGGATCAATTCTAACATTGGTTTTCCACAAAAACCTGATCCATCACACCAGGCAGGCACAATTTAGATTAATGAGGCAGAAGAGGTCAACTGCAGTCTTGCTGCATGAAAACTTAATTTGCACATCAGTGACCACTGGGTGTATGGAGATGAGAAAACGAGACTGCATGAGAATCCATGATGGGAGAGTTTGCAGGATACTGATTTCTGCAGAAATTGACTTCTATCTCTAGCTGAAATGGAAATCAGACCTGAACAGAAGTTTTGAGAGTGGAGGTAAATGGCTGAACGCATCCAGAAGGAATTTTTATATGGTATGATGTGACCCATGAAAATGATACGGTAAAAGAGAAGCCTGGTCCTAAATCAAATCCCAAAGATAATTCTTTTAACATTTGTGAAAGGGTTGATCAGCTACCCTTCCATCTCACTGCAGTTGGTCACACTGCATCCTGGAAGAGTGAAAAGGAATGCGACCCAGGACTTCTCAGAGGAGTCTGAGTTCCTCCGTATCCCTGTGGTGAAGAAATAAGCCAAAAAGACTTGGCTACGTATACCTCCCTTTCTCAAAGCACATCCCATGAAGGAAGAGTATGATGTGCTCCTTTTTTCCTGAAGGCAACATGATGGTACTTGACCTTGCTGGTTCCTACCCCAGCAATTTATCTCTTTTCCACAAGTTCTGGAAGGACATGCAAGTACAGTGCTCTACAAACATCTCACTGACGTATTAAGGCAGACCCTTGTGGTAGGAAAGAGTGCCTGTATCTACAATGCCAGTGGTTAGTGAGGTAGCTCACCTAGTTTCTCCATCACCATCACTTCATATTTGCTGGTAGGCTGAGAAATTAGTAACCAGTAAAAGGCTGGTCAATGCACAGGAAGAGGGAAGATACCTGTTTGAATGAAGATGGTATTTTGCCATAAAAAGAAATATTTCATTACACTTACAAAGCAGTTGGTTCTTCTCAAAGCTCAGCACTTCTTAATGTAAAGTAGGTGATTCTATTTAAAATAGCAATTCTCATTTCATTTGAGCAGGTATTCACAGAGAGCATAGTCTTCAGTTTGCAATGAGAACATTTATCATATTCTCTTCTCCCTCATGTTGTGACAAGCACAGCCCACGCACATTTTGCAGACTCATTTGTCTCCATAACAGTCTCTTCCTCAGGAGTTACAAGTCACTGCTGGGGATTCACTGCTGTGCTGACAGTGCTGTGGTGCTACTGCTGCTACAACCACTCAGGTACCATAAAGATCACAAAGGACTCAGTTGCTCCTGTGTTCTGCTCCGAACATCATCATTTTCCCATTTCCCCTTTGGAAGAACAAGCTTCTGCCTTCCTCTGCCTTAGTCAGTGCTCTCCCATCTCTGCCCACGATTTTCCAGTAAGTCAGACACTTGTCGGATCTACCACATGCACGTGAGCAGACCATGTGGTACACGCAAATGTACACTACGTAGAGCTACATCTGCATTATTCAGCTAATCCACCCGTGTACAGTGAACATGTCTAGGTTTCTGGACCTTCCACAGACCTGCTCATCATAGCTCAGGGCGGTCTTAGGTCTTGACAAAATGTGTCCAGGCAAATTTTCTGTATGGTATAGCAGACCAAGATGTCTACAGTTTTCCTCTAGTAGGTTACCGAGACATAGCCCACTAAAGGAATGGGTTGTCACAGCTCCCACTTTGATCTGAGGGCGAGAGATCTCTTCAGTCCCTTTTGAGACAGTAGAGGGATTATTGACATCTTCAGGGCAAAGGCAAGATGTATTTTTGGGACTTAAAATATGCTCCAGCCCCTGTGCTAGAGAGATTGCAAGGTTCAACTCACGTTGAACATTTCCTCTCACTACAAAGGGTCACTGCATGGAAAAGAGACTGTGGCACTGCCCTGCAAGAACATGTAACACCAGTCAGGTGGGAAGGGAAGGTGGGAGATGATTCAAACTTGCCTCTACGTTAGACTTGACAGTTCTGCTAAGGCTTCCAGCTAAACAGAAAACTAAGTGCACTGATCATTACCACTTTAGAAAGCTCAGCTACAGGATTTCAGGTGACTACAAGGAATTTACACACAGGAGAGGTGAAACATTCTACTAGGTTAGAACAGCACTGCCTCTACTCTTCCCGCCTTTCAACAGCTTCTCCTTTACCCCCAGTCACCTTGCAATTCAGTCCACCAGCTCTGTATGATGTGCAGATAACACTGTGAATTTCAGAGGGTGTTAGGCACCTGAACAGGTCAACAGATCCCAACCTATCTGCCTATACCTCTTGTACAGCCAGGAGCTGCCTCTGGATTCCTGTAGCAACTTTCCCATTGGACTACTGGCATGATTTTCTGCTTCGTTACATGTATTCATTTCCAATGGGATCTTGATGACTTGTCAACTACTGAAACCACTGAGACAATTCAAGAATAAATCAAACCTACTGGAATTTAAAAGAAGTGGAATCTTTTCCCATGGGTTTCCATTACCATCTGCGTATGCCGCTAACACTTATGACCCCAAACTGATCTAAAAGCATGGTCTTTTGGTCTCGGAGCAGACTTCAGAGACATTTCTTTGCCACAGAGGAAGAGAAAATATATAATCCGAAGGATATTAACATGAGAGATGGAGAAGCTCTCTCCGCTAGTGGATAATAATGCAAGGACTGCATTGAAACAGGCGCTTCTAGCCCTATGAACAATCTGGATCAAGCCCTATATGCTGAGATTGCTAGCAGAGGAAAAAGCAAACACGAAAATACTGCAAGCACATACGTGTTTGCTCACAATATACCACAGCACTAAATCAGGTCATGTCCTGCCTCATCAGCTTCTATAAACATCAGGTGGGCTGTCAGGATGTAATGTGAGATGGCACCCAACCCAATTTAACCTCTGTTTAAATTAAGTTAGGTATTACTGCTGAGATAGCTAGCATTTTAGCATGTGTCGAAAGCAATAGCTGCGAAACTATCTGCTTCAGGAGAGGTTTGAAATCACACACAGATTCTCTCTCCTGGGTTTAGTACCTGCTGCGGAAATCATACATCCTAACAGGAGCTGGCTGGCAAGAATTAGCACTGGAAGCAGGCTGGCCTCATCACTCAGATGCCAGCCTGAGATCCAGAAGGCATGAATCTGACTTTTTACTGCAACACAGATTCCCTGGTGATGCTGGTCTCTCTGGGCATTGGCTCCCTGCTTGATCTCTTGAGCATTACCAGTGCAGGGAAACTAGTCTTCTGGGAGAGATGTCATGAATAAAACACATTAAGTGATGATATGTTCCAGCACTACACTAACAAGGGGGCAGGTAAGTGTAAGAGCAAGTACATTATTCCTTCCTGTAACTCTGAGCTCTGGCCCTCCTTTCCATTAGATTAAAAATGAAATGCAGGGTGATTAATGAGAGTCCTTTACAACTGTGCACAGGATTCCTCCTGAAAGTGGGCAGGGAGGTCTGTGAGCCACCAGCAGAAAATCATTCCTCTTGCGGCAAGAGGCAAGAGCCCCTGATTTCAGCTCACTGAAGATTAATTCATCTTTGTTTCTGGACTTTGCTTCTCACTTTTCATAATGGAGGTCAGTTTTCACCCTCTGTGGATCGCTTGCAGAAAGGGGAAGTGCCATGTTAGAAAACAGGGATTAGATAGCATGCCTTGGGCCTTCAAGACCCTTTCTTTGGAGTCACAGTATAGTATCTTGCATCCTACTTTTCTCAAAGGGTCTTCCTAATTTTCTTTTTAATGTGTTTGATTTCCAAGCTCCACAACACAGATCTTACCTTTTACTTCTAAGTACAAGCATTGATTCAGAGTTAGCATTCAGAACACTTAAGCTTTGCTCTCAAATTCATCTCTTTTGAGGTCTAAATAACTCCTCAGATCACCTTCATCCTACATGACAGATTTGAGATGTGTACCTGAGCAGTTCCTCAGTGTCCTCCTCAGGACCCGTGTTCAGCACAGACTCCTTGTTCTTACAAGCAGCTGGCAGCAGTAGTGAGTCACCCAGTCTTACCACCCCACCAAGGTCTGGATCTTCAAATAACTTCAGATCTAGAAAGGGGAAGCAAAAAATGCTGTAGTTACACCATACTACATAACACAATACCTGCATTAACACTAGCTAGTAACTCCGGCTACTGGGCTGACAAAAAAGATCATGTAGAGAATTCTTTTTTTACAAGGACTTACAATCCACAAAGTGTGATACTCTGCAGTCTCAGGACTTGGTAAATCTGCTTTCTTCTTGCACTCAAAAGTAGGTCACATTACTCTTGTTAGTGCGGCATGAGTGACTGCAGGACAGCCAGCTCCTACAGACCTATAATATCCAAGCCCAAAATGTCAACAGTAAACAGCTATGGGAACTTATTTATTCTTTCTGAATGACTCTAGAGGATTCTGCCTCAGCTGAAGATATGCCTTAACGTTCCCAAGTCATTACTTAGCCTGTACGCTCTGTATCACTACATTTTAAAAGCTCAGTTATACGCATGCTTTAGATAAAACAATCTGTGTATATACGAATATAGAACAGATTTACTCTCTTTCATCTTCTTCCTGGGACCAATTGATGAGAAATCTTTTTCTGGGCCAAAGAGTCCTTCATCTGGATCTACTTCCTCTTCAAAGATAGTTAATTTGGGCTTCTCTTCCTTGGCTGGAGGAGCAGATGCCTTCTTTGTTTTTTTAGTTCTAAAAACACAGACAGGAAAATCAGCTGCAATTCTTCATTTAACAAGAAAGATTTGTGGCTATAAAGTCTCATAAGCCGAAAATAGATGGAGGCTGGGAAAGGATTAGAGAAAGGTGCATTGACATCTTTTAGTTGCTGGCAGGAACAGGATATTGAGAAGGGACTGTTGGACTGACCTACTCTACCTGTATTCATGTTTTGTGTCCTTACGAACGATCAAGGAACCCAATGGGAACTGGAAGAGCAGGGCTAACAATGCTGTACTGTGCAAACTACCACCTGATCCCATGTGTTTTAAGCAGTTTTACTCCTCCCACGCAGAAAGCTTAAAATAAGAAGAAGAGCAGTTTCAGCAGCAGTGTCACAGAGAGAAAAGGGATGGCTTGAAAAACGAAGTGCCGGTTGGACCATCACACTGATCCCTTTGGACAGGTTTTTAAAAATCTCTTTGGCTCCATTTCCACGCCAGTGCCTGCTGCTTGTTTTGACCGCTGCATACTCCTTTCATAAAGGTGTTAGATACTCCCCTCATCCTCCCCAAAGAAGACATGATATGAAGACTACATCACCTTTAAGTTGAAGCAAGCAGGGACTGGAATATACTTGGTTGGACAGACTGCTATTTGCGGAATTTACAAATGTCACTCAGTACTTTCTAGAACCAAGGACAGGATTAACTTCCTCTAAATTTAGTCTTCTAAAAATTTGACAGTGAGACAAAGTTAACTTTTAGGCTTCTTCTCAACTCAGTGGAAAGAGACAGACATTTCCATAGGACAATTAATCCCATCTATTTTGAACACTGATATTTGAATGCAATAAATCTCTGAAGATGTCCTCCTCTCCCCTTGATTGGAGAAGGAAGCTAAAAACTAGTTTGGATTAGAGGCCTCATTTGCACATCGCTTAAGCAAGGAGAGCTGAATCCCCTTCCAAGAATAAAGTGAAAAGCGTGTGCCTCGCTCTCGTACCCAGGAGTCACGTTCCACTAGCTGAAGCTACAAGGCAGCTTCACAGTAGGGTAGCTTGAGTTATGAGGCAAACCAGATGGCATAAAAAAAAAAATCTAGAGAACAGGACAAAAATCTTTGGATGAAAAGTCCAATTCAAACTAAGCTGAATCCTTAGGACAGCATGTCCTTCCTAAGAAATTGCCATATTTTAGAGATTTTTACTCTTAGCAGTCACAGTCTTGCAATTTCTAAGGAAGCCCCTTTGAGTGCCTCTTACAAAGAAGATCGGGATCTTCTCCTTTGCAGAGAGCAGGTCGGGTTTCAGCCTAGAGCAAACCCAATTATCAGCACTTAACATGCCATAGTCATCAAAAACTAAGAACAAGGTCAAAAGATTACACATACATTCCAACTACATTAAAGAATCTTGTAAAATCCTCTTCCGATTACAGCTGCACACAGAAGAGTGGAGTCCAGTTACTTCCAGTTATTTTCACAAGTTTATTATCACCAAAATAGAACTCATGGATGATATTACCTTGCTACCACCACTTCATCTCTTAGCAATGGGAAACGCTGCACTTTAGAGGCCTAAGAGCAAGCCCCATGCAGAACTTAAACACAGCCTTATTTGGAAATACACTCGGTTCAATATACTAAAGGTATCTGTAGTTGCCAGCGACTAATTTGCTGAACTATTTATGATACAAGCCTTCTTTTTAAAACAGGAGAAACTTCCCCTGGCTTTCTTTTTTTCGCATTTATATTCATTATGGATAGGCCTCGAGTGACTTCTGAATTTGAGTTACTTTTGAAAGGTCAGCTCCAAGGAACTGCCTCAAACTGAAGCATTTGTAGAAGAGCCTTCTTCCAAAGCCTGACAAAATCCGAAGTTATAGTATGTATAAACCAGATAGCTCTCACCCAGGATTTCTACACAAACTCAAATTCATTGCTTTATTAACTATCATAAGAAATCTATCACTTAAATGAACCTAAGTATCAAAGGAAAAGGTAAAAAATGTGAATCATTACATTTAGCAACAGAAACAGAAGAACAGTAAGACTGAGTCTTTCAGAGATGAAAAATTGATTAAAAATAGAATTAGTAGGCACAAATAAATCCAATCTACTGGGGAAGAAGCAACCTTTATCTGCATAATTCACGCCTTGCAAAGTATTCTTTGAGAAGTGACTGACAATATAGATGAGGATTTGCCAACCTACAGAGTGCCAGAAAGTCTTTGACGAGATCCCTTGTCCATCCAGAGAGTTATAACAGCTCTCTTGATGCATAAGAGCCTGTTTTGCCACAGGTACTTATGTATATAAGCCAATACACTTCCAAGCAACAGCTCTCCACCCCAGTGAAGTTAACAAGGAGTTTACTAATAGTTAGCTGAAGTATTTGAGCAAAGAGTATCAGAATAGTGGGAAACACTGAGAAAAGGGAAAAGAATCATAGAGTGTCATAAAGAACAGCCACGTAAAAGAAAATTAATTGAACTGAAATGTCCTGGTAATAACTCTCTGTTTAGTCTAGCCATCAAACCACCTAGCCACTTATACTGGCTCACCTTCTGTTTTGCCAGGGGACTCCACTGGCAGCTACAGGGCATGGAGCCACAGCCACAGGGCTTGTCTGGTACCAGTAGGAACATGAAGAAGTTGTTTTTCTGCTTTCAAGTTGTTTCCCCTCACTGCCCTTCTAAGGAAGCCACAGTTGGACTGCCAAATAATTCCAGCATATCCATACAGGGTCTCTGTTGAGGTCAGCCTCTAACTGGGAAACAGGATTCCCACGGTTCCGTATTTAGCTGTGCCAGTCCAGGCTGTGCGCTGCTGAGCAGAGGTTAATGGATGAGAAAGGGAGTGTAAGAAGTTTCAGAGCCTGTCTGAGGTTCTGGTTTCTCAGTCGGCTTCGGCTGGTCTGAGTGTGTGGCTGCCTGCCCTCTCATCGCCTCTCTCTGTATCCCCACCACGTCCCCATAAGCAGGGGACCAGCGACTTAGCTAGAACCAAGCTGATCGTGAAGCCACACGCTGGAAGACATGCAGAGAAGCTGCAAGGATAGTTAATTCAGTGATCACGATGTGCTGAGGTGCAGTAAGCTGGTGCAGGGATGCAGAGGCTTTTGGGAAGACAGAAGGAACATTTAGTGTCCCAAAGTATTACTGTACTCAAGCCCTGCACTTCATTAGCACCTTCTTCATACATCACGCTCACAGCCTTGGCACCTGACATTTTGAAACTACCTGCATCCAGCTGGCAGAAGATGACCTGTGTCATTGCTATTTCTTCATTGCTGAAACAAGTGAACCTTGGAACATCACTCCAGTGAATTTTAAAAATCTTAACAAAAAACAAATCAGCCCAAAAGATGATGTAACCTTTGTTCAGCTGAAGAGATTTCTGGAACCATACCTATTTTACCCAGTTAAGCTCGCTGACTTCTACAGACAAAGCACTGTGAGAATGACTCAAGTAACACTACTGTCTTCTGCTCTGAGTCCAAAAGTAGCCAAATTGCCCCATAAGCGACTGTAGATAAAGACTAGCCTCCTAAATGACATGGACCAAAACTGGATGATCAAAACTTAGGGAATATAAATCCACCTAGTCAGGCTGCTGGCAAACTTGAAAATCCATCTGAGACTCCTGGCTCCCAAATGATTCTCAAATCACCCCACCCATGAAATTGTCAATAAAACCCTGTATGCAGAAGACACACACTTTCAAACCTAACCCATTTTGTGAGAGCAATTCTCATATTATGGTTTACCAACGCAATGTAGGTCACTGGGTTGGCAGCATCCATGTCTCACTGGCACATCAATAATGCAGAAAAGCTTTATGGTTAGCTGTAGAAAACAGCAACGAGGATGACTAAGGCACTACAAAGTCAGAAGATTTCCAGAGCTGTATGTGTATTTTGAAATATTGGATCTCTAGACCTAACGCTTGGTGACACACAGCTTAAATCAAAGTGCTTGTCTATTGTGCTCAATACAGACAGGAGTCCCTAACCCATGCCCGCTACTGGGTTCAAATAGTGAGTGTAATTATTCAGAGCAAGTGTGTGTCATTATTCAGAGTAAGTGTAATCTCAGCACACTGACAAAAATTTTGAGAACTTACTATTCTGAAAATATGACCATCTCTTTTTTATACAAGTAAGATTATGCTCCAGGAAAGGAATATTAGTCATATAAAAAAAGACTTATTCAGAATATACATATTCATATTTTGGGTATGCATGGGATTTTACAAGGAAAGAGCTCACTAACATTGGACACCTCAGCTCCCACAAATCTACATTTGGGCTTGAACAAAAGAACTACTGCTAAAACAGCAGCAATATCAGCACATCTTCTTGAAAACCATTTCTGAAAAACAAAGAACCTATACACTAGTTCATGCAGAAAACAAAATGTCATCTGCCGCTTTCTTTTCATTCAACAGTGCTCATTTTCCAAAGCTGCCTGATAATAACAGACAGGACAAAAGGGGTCATTCTCATCCGCTTTGGGCAAGGGATGCCCAATAGAAATTCTAAGCCCATCAGCTCAACACAGCCTGACTGCTAAGCATTAAGCAACCGTGACAAGTGCTGGCCACAGGGATATTTCACCTCACACAGTAATCTTTTTCTCATGGACAACACAGTAACTTACAGTGTTTTAAATGGCCCTGGCATGTCCCAAAACAAGATAATGCATAATAGACGGAATAAATCTCCTATTAAAAATCATTTGGAAGAAGAGCGTTCAATGGCAGGCAAAGTTTCTCCTGCTGCAGCCCCCAGATTAGGCCAGCCTTGGACTATTGTTCCAGCAGAGCAACAGATGGAAAGAAAGCCTGAAGGAATACTTTTCAAAAAGTTCAGCTTCCATCTAGGGACCTGCTTTTGTGGAGGGATTTTTCTGAAGGGCTCAACACTTAGGAGTACCTGTTCTTCCTAAAAGAACCCAAGCTGTTTTTATAATCTGTCCTTAAGCTTTCTGATTGTATCCTTTTTCAATACAATTTGAAAGCAGACAAGACCACAGACGCACAATTTTTGTTTACTATACAGCTCATTAGCAATAATCATAATACAGAATAATTTCCTAAAAAGTTTTCAACTGAATAACTAATAAAGCACACAGGCACTCATACGCCTGGCAAGGGAACAAGGGTTACAGAGTAGATTATAAAGAAAGAAAATTAACATAAAGGAAATTTCTTTATCGTTTTCCTTTGATTTTCCAGACTAAACCAGAATGTGAGACTTGCTGAAACAAGTTAAGGACAACAAAAGACAAATTTCAAAATATCATCATGACTAAATTAAAGCACAGCAAGGACACTGGTCCAGAATAAGACAGGCATAATAAAGTTGCCAATAACAATGGGAAAAAGCCAAAAATGCTCACTAGTATTTTGGGTTTCATCTGCAAAGCAGCAGAATGGTACTTTCAGGGTTTCTGACAACAATGAAATAGTTCTTATCCTAATACTCATGTTAATGATGCACATTTTCAAATACACAATACCAGATAACACGCATTAACAAGTTTTGGAAAAAATTGGCCAGGCATCTTTCTGCACCCTGGATGTAACTGCTCAACGCATTTTAGAACTTTAGGGAGGTTACAGAGGGCTAAAAATAAAGCTATTTTAGAAATCAGAAAAGTTAGAAAAGCATAACACAAAGAAGCATGGGCTGGTGAGCATTGCCTTGATGCTAGTTAAAGATAAAGAAAGGCAGATAATCATATATAATCAGTAAATAATTAAAAGAGCATTCATTACTGAAGTCTTGCAGGAATCACACTGCTGTTTTCTTTTTTATGAGCCTACAGGCTTGGTATCTTAACCAGGGATTGAGACAGCAGTCCCGAGATTTCCCACCATTTTCTTCCAAAGCAGGACCAGAACTATGGAAGCTCTAGCTCCTGCGGACAGGGACCTCACTGCAGCATCGCAGGTATCCGCTTCTCCATAGAGAAAGAGCTGGAGCTCTCTCTGCATTAATTTAGGCACTTAGACATCTCAAGCAAGGAGGGACGAAACCAGAATGCTCTCTTTTTGGCTCTCCTCCATGGCTTTGGTGGGATGAGGAGGAGAGAATATAATGTCTTGCTGTTCAGTCTATGAATTAGTAAAAGAGCTACGAGGCAAGCATGATGATGGCAGCACCAGGGTTTGGTGTATACCAGCTTTTATGATGCCCCTAATTCTCTTTCTCTGTATATTTGGTAGAACTTGATGTCAAATAGATAAAAGGAGAGAAACACTGAGTTTTGCTCTGCTTCACTCTTCTGGAGCACCTTCTATTTTCCCCACGCCCAGTCCTTGCAATGTCTGACCAATATCATCCTATTTCCCCTTTTCATCCCTCTTCAATCCATTTCCCCAAACTTCTGGCCAGTATTGCACATTTTCTTGCTCCACCTCCAGAATCTGCAGTATTGCCTTATCCTCTAGACTGACAATTAGGCCTCCTTGTCATCTTCAGCCCTCTTCTGCCCCGATCTGCATCACGTACCTCTTACCCTCCAGACCTCTATTCTAGACTTTTCTTTTTCTACTTTAACTCTAAAGATTACTATTGTTGATTAAATTATGTTTTTGAAAAAGACCACAGGCTATAACTGAAGGAGAAACAGGAAGCTGCAATGGGAAAGCGGGAAAATGCAGAAGAGAGGGTAAGGGGGAAAAAAAAAAAAAAAAAGGATTAAATTAAACAGAGATAACAGCCGGAAAGTTAGCAAAGCAAGAGAAAGGGAAGAGCTCAAAGCTGATCACAAAATGATAACCAGCTATAATTGCTGACCACCAAAAATAAACACAGATGTTTACCAGTCAATTTTCAACAAAAGATAAAATTCATGTTAAATCTTAAATAAAAGTAAAATATTTACAGAGAAAGGAAGCTTTACCAGGAAAGAGTTTTGACTTAACAAATTCTGACAGACATTATTCCTTGATCTATTTCCTTTAAGATCACTATTCAAACTAATGGAATTACTTTCAGGAATAGGTCCTAGCTTTATGTTTTGACCCTACAAAAATCACACTCTAAGAAAAAAAAACAAAACACAACATTCTCTTACACTAATTAATAATTGTTACAGGTCTTGTAGTTCCAAATACAATGAATTCTTGGGCAAGTGCTGGGTTGCATGCCTGTAAAGTGATTTCTACATGCAGTGTAACTCAGCAATAAAATGTACGACATGACAAGAATATAAATATGACAACTGTCATGAAATCAACCTGCCAACAATGTCCCTTTATGAGACATTCTTCACAAAATGTCCTGAGCAGCTTCACAATCAAAGTCAGCCACGCTGAAGCAAACAGGGTGTGAGAAGAACTACCTAGTGAGCATGTTACCTGCCACATGCTCAACAGATTCAGGAGCAAACACACAAAAAAAGAAGGCATCACAGACAGGGAACTGATGGTACTGGAAATACCCAACGTTGTGGTAAGAATTCTTACAACTAACGAGTAAAAGTGACAAATGCAAGTAGCAAACATTTTGGAGAAGCGGCTGGTTTCCTCAACATTGAAATGGTGAAAAAAGCCAAACACACACAAGAGCATGCCCCTGTAGCTTCTTGTTAGATGTATTTGAATAATTTCTGAAAAAGCACTGAATGTGTGAATAGTTGATGCCTCATTTCCAGAAGCGTTGGGCACTCATACCTCTAAATCATAGAACCACAGAGTCACAGAATGGTTTGGGTTGGAAGGGACCTTTGAAGATCACCCAGTCCAACCCTCCCTGTCATGGGCAGGGGCATCTTTCACTAGATCAGGTTGCTCAAAGTCCCGTCCAACCTGACCTTGAACACTTCCAATGATGGTGCATCCACTATTTCTCTAGGCAACCTGTTTACCACCCTTATCATAAAAAACTTCTTCCTTATGTCCAATCTAAACCTACCCTCTTTCAGTTTAAAACTGAAAGATTTAAAGTTGTCCTGTCTCTACAGGTCTTGGTAGAGTCAAATCAGCAGGATCTGCAGCTGCTTGGTGCCTCCTCTCAAGGACAGGCATCCTGACTGTTCCACATCTACTTTACAAAGGTTTAATTTTGTGTTACCTAATCTTTCCCTCCTCGCAAACAGAATGCCACCATATCCAGCAGCGTCTCCTGCCACCTATGTTTGACAACCTCCTGGCCTCACATTGTGCTCCTCAGGAGGAGACCATTTCCCCTGTGCTGCTGCCTCATGAGAATTCCCTCCTCACCACATCCAAAAGCAGAACGGGTACAAGAACCCAGACTGCGGGCACAACTCTAGTTTTCATCTGCCTGTGAACAGAAAAGCCTCAAATAGATAATGTAACAAGAGAGGATATTTTCATCAAAAAACCTCTGGCCTCTCTAATCCCAGAGGCTCCGTGTAAACCTCTGTCTGAAGGGCGCCCTTCTTTCTTGCCTGGTACCTGCCCAGACCCACCCCCAACCTACAGAAAACCTCTAACTAATTGCAAATGATGCTGCAGTCTAAAATTTTCCCTGACATACCTGTCACACCACATCTAGAGAGCTTATGAAAAGCCAGAGGAGAGCCAGTTACCAAGGCAGTGAGCAGATTCCAGCGGTAGCCAGGCAGGATCTGCACTCAGAGGCAGACCCTTCAAAAGCGCAGGGTCTCCTCTGCTCCGTGACACGGCCCGAGCAGGGAAGATGGGGCTGAGCCTGGTTCCCCACTGCCTTCCTTCCCCCACATCTTGCTGTTCACAGAGGTCACTTTTTCCTCTTGGCTGTGCCGTGGGTACAACAAACCTCTCACCGCAACACAGAGATGGCTCCACAGGAAATAAAACAGAGAAGGACACAGTGAGACATTGTCAGAGCTAAATGATACCGCTGTTGGAGACACAGCCCCATGCTCCGGCTGCTGCCTCTCCTGATGATCACGAGATCAAAACCTTACATAAAAAGAAAATTCAGTTTTCCTGCCTAGAGGTTTCTTGCGTTTTTTTTTTGTTTTTTTTTTTTTTTGTAAGAGGTAGAGATAAAATTGCTCTGGGTGAAATATTCCCCAGGCCATGGATATGCCTATTGCACGAAGCAATTCCACTTCTGATGTTGCTGATGTTGCTGGAGGTCAGACTGCAGGAACATTCACACCAGGGAGCATCAGAGACACAAAACTCTCCCTCCTAGGCGAGGCTCTGAGGCTCAGCAGCCGCCAAGGGGCTTCCTTCTGCTGCAAGCAGAAAAATAGCTGACATAGTTCTGCATTTTTTTAAATTGGATTTCTATTTATGTTTCTATCACTAACTGGCCTGATTTCTCAGCACACAAGCTTTTGCAAACCTAAGTAATTTCAGGGGCTGGGCACTGAGCTCGGCGCCCAGAACAGCCAGCTGTCAGGCTGAATGGATGGGCTCAGCCAGGGAAGCACTGTGAGACCTTTGCGGAGCACAGCGAGGCCCGGTGCTGAATCACGGAAACCTGGTAAATGCAAGCAATCCACAAACGCCTGACTAGAGAAAGAACTAGAGTAGTCTTTACAAGTGTTCTGGCTCATGCATGAGATCCAGCTCAGCGCTGGTGTTATTTAACAGCCATGATAATATTCTGAAATCATAACCAAAATCATTCCCCTCCTATTGGTGAAAAATCTCTCAGAGCTCAGCTCACCCAGAGCGACACTTGCTATTCCCACAGCACTCTTCAGAGACGGCAGGTGGATGATCTCAGTGAGACCTCCAACTAGCATCTCGTATCCCCAGAGAATTATGACCTGACACAAGCGGCGCGAGGCTGCAGATCCACCCAACCGATTCATTGCAGACCCTGCTCCTCGCTCCTACTTAGCTACCTGATGATCTGCGACTGCCGGCCATCCCCCTTGGGGCTGGCTGGATTAGAAATGCTGAAGATCCATGTGCTGCAAGGGATGCAGCAGGGAAAATGGATCAGGGAACACAGACTGTGGGTAGAAATGCTGGTAAACATCTCAGGCTCTCAAATACCAGACAATGTGAGACCTCAGGCCTCTGTAGGGACAAAAAGAGGGAAGCAGATAGTGCTTGATTAGCCCAAGGAGAGCTCTTTTCAGCATTAGCTCCTGTTGACTCACGATGTGAGCTTGGGCAAGTAATCTTTGGGCCAGTCTGCTGACTCACAAACCCTAAATGGACTCTAAGCATACTAAAGTTACACCATTTTACATCAGTGGACAATCTGGTGAAATTACGCCATCTAGTAAATTGGAAAGATGTGAGAAATTAACTGAGGTTTGGTAAGGGGGATCTTTTGTTGAATACATGGGAGGAGCAGAAATTAGATCACTGATCTGTGTCAGTGGGAGGGACTAGTGGAAAAGTGACAAAATGATGCTGATGACAGCAGGGGAGTAGCAACTACAAATAACTGCAGAATATTTTAAGCTTCTACTCCCTAGTGTTACAGTGTCTGTGACAATGTTGGAGGAAAGAATGATTTCAGACAGAAAACACAGAGCCAGGACATTTCAGGATCTACAGACCTTTCACATGTCACATGGCTAGGACAGAGAACCAACACCACAGGATCAGTGTGGTTGCAAACATACAATACATCAAACACAGCCAAAATGCCAGGTGACGATTCATGGGGCTGCCCTGTGCCCCTCACCAAGCCCCCCGCCCCGTGCTGCCCAGCCAGGTCCTATCTGCAGCTTCTGGCCTCACTCCTGTCTCTGTTCATCTTCCTTTGCAACTCCAAGGGAGGAGGGGAGGGGTTTGAGGCTGCCCACCTTCCCATGGGTGGCAGAATTCCACAGCACAGGTGCCATGAGCACAGGAGGCAGCAACCCCCCCCCCCCCCCCCCGCCCCAAACCTGCTGAATGAGGGGGCTGGGGCAGGACGGCATCCATACTATACAGCACTTGGCCTTGGTCTTCCCTTGCTCTGTGTAGTGTCCTGGAATCGTTATTTATTCTGCATCTGATTTTCAGTTCCAAGTGCTTGAAATAATGTGAGGGTTGTGCTAGAGCTCTGCAAAGTCATAGCCTGAAACAGAGAGTGCTTATGACAGGCGTTAGGCACAGAACAAAGGCGCGTGGCAGTGTCTGAACAAGCAAAGTTTGATGAGATACTGCCAGAGTACTGTGTACAGAGACAAACTTGATGCAGTCTTCTCCATGTCACCTTCTGGAAACAGTCCCTGCAAGGGGTCCTGGGTGTCAGCCCCTCCCAGGAAGAACAGATAAGCAGAGAGCAGAAAGGAGACTGTCCTTTGCCATGTTGTCTATTTGTCTGTAAGGTTTAAGGATACCTTGGCATCTTTCATAATACCCATCAGCAGCATCCGTCTTGTAGTGCACAACAGCACCTTGATGGTGAGCAACGGTGCTGTGCTGCCAAAGCTGGCAAGCAACTGGCAGACCAAGCAAGTTCCTCCACGAGAGGCAGGGTAACAGGCTGGGTTACATCTCCCACCACCTCCCAAGGGCAATTAAAACAATGCTTATCGCCAACAGATTGCAACATTTGGATAGCCCCCAACACCTCACAACCTTTCAGATTTCACTCTCTCTTCACCTCTATGTGGCAGGGCGTGCCAGCACACTTCTTTTAAAGATTGGGAATTAAACATGGTCCTGAAAACCAGAAGTGAGCTGTCTGCAGCCTAAACAGGATGTCTTTGAAATGAAGAATTGAAACTAATTCCCCTGAGACCTTGGCCAGCAGCTCTGGACCACACGCTTCTCCTTCCTGTTTGAGCATCCTGCATTGTGTGGCACTGCCCTTGTCTCTTGGCAGCACCGCTGAACAAATAAAAACAACTCCAGTGAGGTCAGGGTTTGCTGTAACAGCTCCTGAGGGAGGAAGTGAGGGTTAGCCCTCAGGAGCCTCTTAAGAACGCATTTGTTTTTTTTCATATTACAGGAACAGTTGGGGCCGTGGCTCTGTCATTCATAGCCAAAATGAGAAAGATGGATGACTTGGGAACAAGTTTCCAGGACAAGACTGTCATACATAGCAACAGCCTATGCTGGCAGATAACCCCTCACACAGATGAAAAATGAGATGTCTTTAGCAAATGGGTCTAGATAATGTTGTAAGGTGGTTTTGAGGGCATGACACTGTGTTTTCTGTTTAATGATGCCTTCAAGAATGCCTTGAATGCTATTACAGACAAAAAGCAATAAAGCAAGGCAGAGAGAAGCTTGGAAATCTTCCATCCAAGCCACTCTGACCAGTTACTGTATCGTGCCAAGTAAGTAGCAGTTATTACAGAAAATGATGGTTCAGAGAGCAGACCTCAGAGAATAGCCTACAGTAGCAAAAACGCAAGTCAAGAGCTTTTCCTAGCCAAGTGACACACCATGGCTCACACCCACACGGCTGAACTCTGTTATACTCCAAAACAGGCTGTCTGCACCCCTCCAGTCCTGGGCCAGGTCCTGAGTTGTACCCACCGTCACCCAAAGGAGTGCCAGCTGACAGGAACCACAGCAGCCAGCTACATATTGCTGCAAAATGTCCTTGGTGTTTTATGCTTACAGAGCATCCTTAAGTGCCAGACATACACTCAGCACCGCCTGTACCAAGAAAACCCTCGTTACAGGACCCCATCGGCTCAAATTCTGATTCCTAAATGTGCACCTTCTTCAGGCTGTCCGGTTGACAACAAAGAGCCAACACCTATACTAGCAAATGAACATGGTCAGGGCTTGGGCTGAGACAACGGCACACAATGTCTGTCTTGCAAGTTCTTAGCATGTTTCCTGGCATGAATTTGTCACAAGCTAATTATTGCTTTCCCAAATGATGCCTGGACATAGTTTAGGGATCAGTACAAGCTCAGGGCCCTTCCTGTTTTGGACGTGGACAGTTTGCTCTGGGGAGCAGAAGGATTTAGCTGTTGGACAGGAGCTACTTCATCCTAGTTGGCACAGAGCAAGGCTACAGTTCCTGTCTGCTTTTATTTACTAGTTCAGCCACATTCAAATAACCCTACCAGAGCTGCGTCTTTCACCGTGATGATAAATCTTACCATCCCTTATGATCTGGACATGACTGGGCATCTCAGGCAATATGGAAACAATGATTTTGAGTCTTATCCAAAATTTATGGAAGGTAATAGAAAGTATTTCTTTCACTTTAAGGACAATTGTCATTAACAACAATCTGAACGCCACATTTCCGTGCAAAGGGAAACTTTTCCCCAGGCAGACCTATGAAATCAGTTTTATTCCTTTTACCAAAGGTATAATGGCGAGATCTAACTTTTCAGTACCGTACCCAAGATGGGACCTGAGAAATTCAAGCACAGAATAAAGAGCTACTGAGTCCCCGATGTGTGTTGGTCCTTAAGGACACTCTCCTTTCGCTGGCACTTCAGATGATTCCAGCTCTCACCAATTGCTGCAAGGGGCAGTAGCAAGAGGATGTGATTCCCAGGTGCGTTAATCAGTACCAGCCTGAAGTTACAATGTCTAATTCATGCATTTTTGGCAAGGTTTTACAGATCACTTCCAAAAATGGTTTTCCAAAAGCCAGTTCTTTGATTCTTTGAAACCAAGACAGAAACTTCTGCAGCAGGTCTATGGGGAAAAGGGAACAATGGTTTTATTAAGTCTGCTTAGTTAGGAACTTGACAGCATCAAATGAAAGGCAAAGCAAGTCTCCCATCTCAATTTAAACTGAGCACACGTTCACCCCACAGACAGCTTCTTCTAGAGCAAATAATTCTGTTATATTTGGTGAACAGAAAAACAACAGGGCAGCTCTGAATCCATCCCTCATTAGCAGTCTGTCTCATCTACAAGCAGTTCCCCGGGCCTGCTGATTAAAGATTTCCCGTGCCTTGGTGGAAGGAGCAGGCTAATCAATGAGGTAATGCTTTTTTAATTCTAATTAAGGACTTGAGTCATCCTATTATTGTAAAGTCCATGAAACAAAACATGTTTAAATCTGCCCAACTACATCATGTTCAATCCTCTTCCAAAGCAGAAGTGAAAAAAAAGACACTTTTGATTCTGTGTAGCTGTAAATTTATCCGGTACCCCCTCTAAAGGATCTCCCGCCTCCTACAAATCTGTCTCAGTTAAGTAAGGACTTGCTTAACACGCCCGCAGAATGGCTCACGGCAGCGTCTGCACACCTTCATCGCTGTTTAGTTCTGCACTGCTACAAATGACCACGCATTGCTGTTAAAGAGGATGGGAAAATAAAAAGCTAAGAGTTCACTCAGAGGACTATGGGAATTATTTGAAAGCTGGTGCCAGCTAGTGGCAATGGCATTTCACTCCAGTTCCCTGACATTACTTGGCTCTACAATTCTTCTATATACAGAAAAGTGTGTGGTAAGTTTTATTGCTTTAATACATTGTAAACAATGAGCCAGATCCATTAAAAAACCTGTGACAACTTTCTTAAAAGCAGACATGTCTGCTTCAGCGAGCTGGTCAAATTCCAAGCAGGGTTTTTACATTTACATCAGTGCAACTCCCCCTGCGTTTCCAGTTGAATTACATGTTCTTTGCTTACTGTCTGATGCTGCAATGAGGTGTTGCACTAAGCTATTAAGTCCTTACTGCATTTTACCCCAGGTGTAGTTACATTTGTGTTCTACTTGAAAACACTGCCGGATGGCATACACAGCTGTAACACTACACAGACTATAGAGTTATTCGCAGTCCTTGGGGTTTAGGATGATGGTATAAACACAGATTTACTATTTATAAAACCCATTAAAGTATATTCAGTGTTCTAATCAGAAGGAAAATGAAGCACATTAAAGTAATTACTTAAACTCCCTCCCAAAGGATCCTCATGTTCCAGCTGTGTACGTACTGGAATCACTCAAGCCAGACACGACAGAAACTCACCACTGAAGTTTAACCAAGGCAACATAAAACCTGGGGAAATAATGACTGCATAATCTTATGGGGCCAAAAATTCAACACTAGACCAGGAACTATGAATGCAGATAAGGACAATGCTGGCACAGGGGAGGACTCTCACAAGTTTTCCTTAGGTGAGGGAAGTGACTATTTCCAGAACAAAAGAAAACACAGAGCAGCCAACTTTAGATCTGTAAATTATGCATCCACTTCTCTCCAAACCTCTCTGATAGTCCAAGTGCCCTAGCACCGATCCTAAGGTACAGTTCTTTCTGATTGCCAGAAGTGGACATAGCAGGGGTTTTTTTGCATTCACCTGTCAAATATACTCTCCTGAAGGAGCGCTTATGGATGTAACATATGCCAACTACAAGCCCAGGAGTACCAGAAAATCTCAGTTTTCCTGAGTGTGTTTACATTCAGTTAGTACTACCACGGAGCAGCAATGAGAGAAATGTGCTGAGTCCTTCATACATCCAACTCGATTCCTTTGGTTGGAAAGTACAGCTAGAAAGGGTTCTCAGTTCCACCACTTGGAGCCACCTAGACCTTGGTAGAGTTCTCCCAAGGAAAGACCAATCACTCAGAAGACACAATGCAGAACGGTGAGATTCAACAGCTAAACATGGTTTCATTTTCCAGTGTTTTCTTTCAATCACCCTCAACCTTTCATCTGTGGGGGGACAGCAAGCTTTGCACTAAAGAAACATGTGGGAAGCTGTGCTCAGGAGATGGGATTGGAGGCAGAAGAGAAAGAAAAGCCCATTGCATGGGAAAACAACACTCACAAAGCACCTATGAACATAAACCAAGTTCAGGACAGACAAACTGGAGAGACTGAATTCCTGCAAGGAGAGCATCCCTGCCATCCTGCTTTACTCCCTAGCCACTCAGTTAAAACACCTCCCAGGAGAGGCTATAAGGTTGACCCTAAAAAGGGTTGAGAGCAGACAATTTATGAAAGTTTTATCCTTTAACTGTATGGGTAATACGCACTTTTTCCTGCCTCTTCTTTTTGATCCCTTTGATGGGGAAGAACAGTACACCAGACCACACCTTTGGTTTTCAGAAAAAAATCAGAAAACTGTCAGAAATGTTTCAGTAGAAGACCAACAGGGTTGTTTACTGGGATTCTGCAAGTCTCCAATCTGACAGCAGCTGGACTGGAATTGCGACAAATACTTGTGTCACTTGGCAAAGTGATGGTCGAGCATGCCTCGCAACCTAAGCTTGTGACTCAACAACTGACAGAAAATAAAGATCTGCCTGTTTAAATCTCTGAAGGCTTCACAGTTGTGAGCACAAATACACACACTGCTAGGAAAACAAGGCTCTTTCTTCCTTTTCTTGTTCATTGTTTTAACTATCTGAATTTCATTAAAAAAAATAACCTGTATCTTCTCTCTTCTTTGATGTTTTGACACTTTCACTCCCTCTCAGCTGATTGGGACAAACTAGTGTTACTACTGCTGTCTATGAATCCTACTGGATTCAGAGGGGAAGACATGCACATACCTGGCTAGACTAAAAGGCAGTTGTGAATTTGTGAGTGGCTGAGGAGCAGGAGGATGCCCGAGAAGTAGCATCCTGAGGAGTGGCAGGAGTACAACCCTGCCAACCAAGGACCAGAAGGCACAGCAGCAAGTTTGCTCCAAACCAACTGTCCAGCAGATGGCAGCTGTGCCATGACAGCGCTCCAGCCTGCAGGAATTCTCTTCCTTGGAGGTGAAAATCCACCAGCAAGCATACTGCCCTCACCTATTACAGCTCTGGGCACTTTGTCAATAAAACCAGTTGGAAAGACGCTAAGTGCAGGACTCCCCCCTTAAGCTGATTTCTGCCTCCTCGTCAGCCATTCTCAGCCGCCCAAGGTTTCTGGCAGAGGAAGCAAGATCAAATGTTGCCACTCATTTCTCCCCCAAAGACAAAAGGCTGAGGCCATCCTAGGCTTTTCTGCCACAACAGGGGAAAAAAAAAGGAAAGGAAAGGGAGCATTGTGATGAACAGCTCAGGACTCAAACTCTAGTGCCATTAGGGGGCTGGGAGACATGAAGGTTTAGGATGCAATCCAGAAACAACTGCTGGCTTGTGTGCCAACCTACCTCCTCCTGCAGCCAGCCGGGCTCTGCGGGGCTCTGGCAAGGCCAAGGCTGGCTGCCTGGCTGCTCCTTCCCTGCCAATCTGTTGCTCAAAGCCATCACCTATTTCATCTGCAGCCAGAAAAGGTCCCAAGTCCTTTAATAATCTCCTTACCAACTAAACCCAGCAACAGCAAACCCCTGGCACCAGGGGTAGTTGAGTTTGACCCCAGGAGCAACCAGCTACAAGGCTTTTAAAAACTTTTGGCAGAAGGCCGCCAAAAGGTCAGCCCTCACCAGCCCCATCCCTTCCTAACTATTGTCAGGAGTTAGCTGCATCTGCATTTAAACACAACAGATGCAAAACTTCCACCTACCCACGTGCCTTTATTCCTCTGGGAAGGCACAAATTTGGATGAGGAGAAGCCACGAGGGGAAATCCGCTGAAACAATAGCAAAGGTAGAGAGTGGAGACAGAAATTCTCCAGGACCCACGAGGAGACAGAAGAGCTCTTGCCTGGGGAATACCCACCTCTGGGCTCTATGCGGTTTGCCAGGAAAAACCTAGGGTTTATGCTGTCACTGAAAGATTTAGGGAGGCAAAGGAAAAAGGACGGAAGGGAGGGAACCTGCAAGGGCTGCGGAGAGTTCATGGAGGCAGGAAAGGAAAACACAGGAAAAGGTGGGTTCTCCCAAGCTGGTGAGCAAATATTACCTCAGAATTTAATTGCAGCTGAAGAAACGTGTGCATGGGGCTGCTACAATGCTTTAACCCATGAAGCAGTCACTCTCCTTTTGCAGAAGTGTTACTGCTTTGTTCAGAGGAGCTGGTTCTGACCCATTTTAATCAGCTGCTGTCTCAGGTTTATTGGAGTAAACTGAATAGAAGTACTAAATTTAGTTGTTTTAACTACAAAGTGAGAGAAGAAAGATACTAAAGCTCTTGGCTTCAAGCTACAAACAATAAAACTTCGTAGTTCATCCACGGAGGGAGAAGGCAAAACCCAATTCAGTTACCATGATGTGCTTTTTAAAGTGTTTTAAGATTCAGAGCTAGAAATGTCTAACTTGATCCTGCTTGGATGAAGGAAAAAAATCCACAACCAGTTGCCTGAATTCCCTACAGAAAGCAGAACCCTAAGGAGCCCTTAGGGCAGACTGGGAGCAAACACGGCAGCAGGCAAAAAGCTAATCCCTGTTGGGCAGAGGAGCTCAGGGCCATAACATTTTTTTCAGCAACTCCTTCAGACCCTGGGCCTGAGCACAGAAGCTCAGTTCAACAATTCATCAGTCCCTGGTGCTCCCCTGGCATGGGAAAACTTGCCTTCTCCTAAACCATCCTAATCATTGCCCGGGAGGCAGCACAGGCCAGCAGCCATTTCCAGTGGGCATTCTGGACATAGCAAACATGATCTGGAGGACAGGGGAATGTAAGGGTATAGACAGGACCAGATACTGACCAGTCAGCCTCAGCCAACGTGCGCTCGCACAGCTGAGCTGACTAGCATTGATGCTGCTCAGGATTCCTGCTTCACATGTCTCTCTTCACTCCATGCAAATCTGTTCTCAAACCACTGGCAAATTACACCTTTTTCCATTGCAGAATTTTCAGCAGTATCATCAAGAATATCCTAGCTGCGGGTGAAGAGCTCCTCCATCACGTGGCTGTCTTCCATGTCTTTCCCTTACAGGATTAGCTTCTTTCGGATCTAGTATTCTTGCTTCTTTCATTCCTGAAGGCATTTGAGTTGGAGAAACCCCTGCCAACTGTGACTAGACACAGAGTAATATTTTGTAATTTACCATGAAAATCCTTTAAAAGACAGCAGTATTAAAAGATACTGCACCTCTAAAAACCCAGGTATGTTGTCAAAGCACCATGGTAGCCTACTGAGCCCTTGAACAAATGTTTCCGAAACTGTTGAGACAGATGGATTTAGAGAAGAGTGATAAAGAGCAGTATTGTGCTCGCTTTAAAGTGAACAACAGAGACAAAGATAAATCAATGTACCTAATATTGTCCCTACAATATGGAGTAAAACACATATCTGATTTCCCACTTAGAAAGGAATTAAAACATTTTAACAAAGGGATATTCTAATGGTCATGGTTTACCAGACAAAAAGAAAAAAAATAGATGCTAACTTTAAAAACAACAGTTTGGCTATGAAAGCCTTGTGACTTACAAGTCACTGTACACTTAAACTGCCAAGAAAAATGAAATAGAGCTAGAAATGTGCCAGTGCTACAAAAATGAGTACACTACATTCATTCCCTGCTACACAACTGATGCCAAAGGACCATTTTACTCAGTATTAGAGGTACTTGTTCTTACAGGATCTGTACATTCTGTCCAAAGATAAAAAGTTTTCTACAAATGTCCAGGAAAACTTGCAGAGTAACTGCAAGTGACAATACGCTGAAATAACAATATCCCAAACAAAGGGCAGTAGGAGAAGAGGAGAAGATATATCCCTTGGAAACATATTTCAAATGAATTTCAACAATGCACCCCACAAATGTAACCTAATTTTGAGCACCTCTTATTCTAAGAAAAACTAGGCCTGAGGAAAAAAAAAAAAAAAAAGACGAGGGGTGTTAAAAGCTGAAAACTTCATTGGAAATATGTATTATGATTTTTGAAATGTCCCTGATTTGGATAAGAAAAAAACCAGTCTTTATGTTGCTAAGAATCCCAGACATGGCGAAAGATCAGCCCGCTAATGCAGAAAGAAAGCTTTTGGGCATGAGAATAACGTAACACAAAGTTTGTAGACCATCATTATACCCACAAAGCTGAAGAGCAGAACTGGCAATTGAGTTGCCCAGCAGACATGAAAGAGCAACTCAGACACAGCCTTGAATTCAAGGAAGGGAATCAGCCCAACTGGCATGTCTCCTCCAGGCGAAAGGAACCAGACCACTATGAGCTTCCACCTGGATGATCACCAGCCATACAAAACCAGAAAAAAAGACCCTAGTTTAGCATTTTACCCCTAAGGCCAGTACATTTAACTGGATATCTGGTGGTTCAGCAGCACAGCAGTAGTGCTGGGCCAAATCCAAGTCACAGCCTTCTGGCCCAGGAGGAGAAGTTGTTACCAAATGAAGCGTGCTGACAACATATGGAGGCCTCTGCTACTGGAGCAGTTTCATTCTCATCCAGAAAGAAAAAAAACCTGTAAGGTTATGCCAAACACATGATTCAATTTAGGTCAGAGCTCTGCTGCTCAAAGCACCCTGGCCACTGATAGTGCTTGGAATGGACTGGCTTGTTTCAGTGCTGACTGCTGACTTTATATCTTTTCAAAGATTTTTCACAGTGGAAAGGATCACAGATTTTTTTTTTTTTTTAACCTGAATTTATTATGCATTAGGGAGCAGTTTACTACTAAACATATTTATCCAGTCTGCATCACCTTTTTTATTCATCCCCATCCCAAAGTAACTTCAAGCACATCTGAAGCACTAAAACTGTGAGGCCTGAAAGCTCCCTCCTTAAAGCATGTAAGCACCTAACATTTTAGAAGACACCCTAAAACGGTCACCCAAGAAATGCCCATCCACTGACAGCTAAGCTCCTGCCTTTGGCCTCTTACCTACACACCTATTACTAGATGGCATAAAGCTGGGATATGATGCTTATGTCTGATTTGATCTCCATTGATGTGACCGGAAAGTATCTTCCATGGAAGCGAGGGTGAGTTACAGGAGAATAGAGACAATGTAAAATCAAATTCAAGATTCTCATTTCCATTTTCAGGTTTCTGCCTCCACACTGTGCATGTGAGATTTATAAAAATAATATTTATAAAAATAATAACAAATACATACAGAGATTTTTTTTTTTATAGATAGGCAACCGCTGGTTTAGAGTGAAAAACATCTGCATAACGTGTCACGCTGCAGCCCTGTACCAGGTGGTAACTTCTTATATAAACAAAGTTATTCTGATTCAGTGAGAATTCTGTTCTCAAAAGGAATGCAAGCAATAAACTAAATGAGGATTAAACACCAGATCTTGTCATCCTTCAATGCACTAAAAGACCAAAATAATCAAGACTTTCAAATGTTATGTCAAACTGTGCAGAGCAGAAAAGCAAACTTGTTGCTTGTTTTGGCACAGCAAGTTCTTTACAGCTTATATTTGTTGTAAGTTGGAAAATACAACATTGCATTTGCTAACCCAATAGATCATTTTCCTATCCAAAAAAGGACAGCTTCTTTTGTAAACGTACCAACTAAGGACCATTTTGTGGGAAGTACTGCTTTATCTAACTTCTCATTGTAAACAGTTATTTAACTTTTTTAAACTCTTCTTCAACAAAAGAATAATTTTGATGCTAAGTAATCAAGCACGTGCTTTGTCAAAAGAATAATATTTAAAGTTTTCTGGTTATATGTAAAGGATTAAATACTTCAAGTAAAAAGGATGATATCTGGACATCAACAATTACCTATGACTATAGTAGCAGGAGCAAAGTCCAAATGGCGCTTCCAGTATTAGTCATTGTAGTCGACCCATCTTAGTATGGGAGACTCCAGCTTAGAGCCTGGAGTGAGCGATCCCCTTGGAAATGGTTCACGGTAATTGGAAAACACCAAGAGACAGCTCTGGCTTGTTACTATCAGTTAATGCCTATTGCTATGAAGAAGCATTTTGAAAGCACTGTCTGGGTCCAAGACAACGAACGTTCAGTAGTGGCTGGTGACTGTGGGTGGCTGAAACAATTCAGTTGAGTCAGTCAGTGCTTACTGAAGATCAAGAACAGCTAAGCCTTTTCTGCTTGGGCATCTAAAGCCTGAGACACCCTAAAAAAAGTAGTCACTACTCATGATTCCAACCACTGAGAAACTAAATTTACTTCCAGGCCTCAGCAGTTAGAAATGATTTGGGGAATTAAGTGAGAAATTCTATCTTGAGGTGAAGAAAATAACTGTCTGAAAATTACTGGACAGGTAAGCAAACCCGGATACTAACATCAGCAAGCTTTGATTCAGTTATTGTTTCTAAAGCTGTTATTGCTTACAACTTAGCGGCATTTAGCACGTGACACCTTCAGATAAGGGAAGAAGGAGAGAAAAGCCTATTTGTGAACATGGTGATTGAAATGTTGGCTCTTTTGGCCTTTACGCTGCTATAACTTTACCTCCTTTTAGACCCAAGTGAGATCAGTAGCGGTTCCAGACACTGTAAAGACCAGTGTACTCCAGAGCGGCACATCCAATGGGCCCTGGTGGCTTTATATTTTGTGGTGGGACTCTGCAGTGTCCAGTAAAGTGCCCTAATGTATCAGAGACTGTTATGAAGGCATTCACAATTTGCTCAAATTTCAGATTTCCTGAGGCACTAAAAAGGCACTACGAAGTCTCTTCCCTCTACCGAGGCACCTCTCCTCCTCTGTGAAATTCAACTGAAAACGGTCAATGTTATAAAATGTTGGGATGAGGGGACAGTGACATAGAAAAGCCTTATTTGTTTAGAAAACTAGGCTAAAAATTAAATAACAAAGGCACTACCAGCCATACCTCATTATACCAAGAGGGTCTAAAATTTCTTCCTCTTCTTCCTCCTCTTCCTCTTCTTTTTTCTCCCCCTTTTTGGCATTTTCCACTGATGAAAGCTGTGAGATTAAGTCAGGTGTCTTCTCCTCTTTGAAAAAATCCAATGCCTCATTTTCTTCATCTTCTTTCTCCTTGGCATCAGGAATGTTTTTACTCTTGAAGTCAACAGCACTAGTAGATTTTGTTCCTGCAAAATACAGTAATGGATGCAAAACCAAGTACAGAGGAAAACAACTATGTTTTATTTCATACCTTGCACCTGTTCCTGATGGTTTTGTTTGGGGAATAAAGGACACAATCAGCTTTTGTGAAACTCTTTCAACATTCCTGACTGTCTCTTCTATCTACTGATTTGTCATTATATGTTTGATCTGTTTACTGATTTAAAGTAGTCAAGTAGAGAAAGACAGAGGAAATGAACTTTATTGGAGACATAGCAGCGCATGTCTAATCTGTGTATTTATGTTCCTTCTGTAGTCAATAGAAACAATAGAATTTCCACATGGTGATTCATCCCATCCAAGTAAAGTTGTCGGAGAAGGAGTTTCCCTCTGAAGTGCCTATTTCTCTCTGCTGGCTACGGAGAGGTCACAAATACTCTGCTTAGATATCGGTAGGTAAATTTCACTTAGCTAGCTGAGATAAAGTCCACTTTTTGTTACTGATTTAATTCGTTTGGGCTAAAATTAGAGCATTGGACAGCATGAAAAAGTTTCTGCAGCAGCTCTTCAATTTACACTTAAAAATGAAGCCTGAAGTTCTACCTCCCTTCAGTATGCAAGATCTATCCAAATGAGTAAATTCAGCAAACTGAAACATGTGCTTTGACCAAATCTTCTCACCGTACTTGTTATATGCAAAGTCCAGGAGAATAAGAACTACTCTTTGCTGTGGAGTCTCTGGATATTCAGGAAAGCAATTGAAAATAATGAGACTAGCTAAAAATAGGCTAGTGAAAACCATGATGGATAAAATTCATGGTTTGATCCTTTTGACTGTTAAAGTAACATGGCATGGGAGACTTTTTTGACTGTTAAAGTAACATGGCATGGGAGACTCATCTCACCCAGCTTTTCATGCTTGCATCTGCCAAATCACCAAGGGCAGACTTCATTGACTAAATGTGGGTGTCTACATTGAGCAAGCAGTCTTATGCTCCTCTTATAGGCAAGAGAGTACTGGTCAGGGCAGGCAGTGGATGTTAGGATGCTGCTTACCGTATCCACACAGTCACCTGTGTTTTACCATGTGGATTCTCCTTGAACATCCCTGAATATATCGGCTATATATCTCTCCAGCATCCCTAAGGGAAGCGGACACAACTAGCTTGAGGATCCGCAGTGTATGTACTGAATTCCACCTGGTTTGGTAGGCTAAGACTTACATTATTCTAAGGCAGATTTCAGTGAACAGGTCACATTACTTGCACCCAATCTGTCCACAGGATAAAGACAGACCAGACTAATTCAGCTGTAGACGTGCACTATTGTTAGGTTAATCAGCATTCAAAGGTTAATCAACATGAATTCTGAATTCTCTGTGCAAGGGGTCTACTTTCACAAGAACGCTGCCAGGGAAAAAAGAAAAAAAAAAAATAAATCCAAAGCCTTATTAGCAAAAGAATTTTGCAAAATATTACGCAATTTTGCTCCACTTGACTTCAGGAAGCTGCCAGTCCCACAGAACTTCTAATCTGGCCACACTTGACACTTTTGCAAATTTGGCTGTTCACACATGGTGACTTGCTAGCACCTTGCAACTTCACTTCCTTAAAACTAACACTACACTGAGAATCCTGCACAGCACCACATTGGAGCATTCCCTGCTCAGCAGCTCTCAACTGAATTAAGAGCAGGGAGCCCATCTGTTCCATTCATTCAATGACTCTCTGCTATGCCCAAGGAACACAAGAAAGGAACTATATGAATCACTGGAAAAGGCAACAAGAGCTGGACATGAGGCTAAAGGAAAATTTAAAATAAAAAAAAAAAAAGAGGCCAGAGAATGCGTTTAACTAATAAAGAATCTGCCTTTTATTCAAATCTTTCTTGAGGTCAATAATTTGCTTTAGGACCTTCTTCAGCAAGGCCTAGCAATTTTATGAGGAATGAAAAACAGACAAAACGTGGAACAGTTGCTCACTAAGAGAGACCCTACACTGTCCTTTTAGGGTTCACCTCTCCACTGACAATATATGATTATTTAGACTTCTAAACGTAGTTGTTCTGAATCACAGCTTAGGTATATGCCTAAGGGAAATCAGAGACAGTGGGATAGATTCCTTCAAAGCAAGCATTGTGGTATCAACACTTCTGAATGAGGCACATGTCCACTGAGAAGAGGAGAAAACACAAGCAAACATGACTATGCAACACTGTAGATGCACAAGAGGGTATTTTCATTGACAGCCTTTATTCTGTCATTTTCTAGTTTCTGATTACCTCAGTCGAGAACTTAATAATGCTTTTATTACGCACATGCATGGGAGAGGGGACACTCACATCTTTTCGTTACCTAAAAATTCCAGTAACTCAGGACTCGTCGCTAGATCCTCATCTTTGGAGATGAATTTCATGATGTCATTGAACATAGCTCTTCGTTCACAGATGTCAGATTCCCCCACAAAGAGAACTTTTCTAGGCAAGAGTGGAAGAGAAGCCTGTGGATATCGTGCTGACAGCCTGTGGTAGAGCTCGTCTATCTCGCTGTACTTCTTGGAAACCTGCAAGGAAACATGCTGCCTGGGTGAGTTTCTTTACAGGAGAGACATGAGTAGCAAAGCAGCAGTTTAACAGCAGTGAAACATTAACCCTGGAAACTGAAGTGGAAAAACATGTATTACCAAGGAGCTTTACATATAGCCTAGTAAAAGCCTGTTATCTACACAGTGAATCCCCAAGCATTATTGCTGGTCTTCTAATTCTGTTATTAAAATCCACTCCCTAATGGAATTGAAGTTCCTTGCCGGATACCCAGCATCCATTTGTCTGACTCATCAACTAATGAAATACTGGGAAGGTCACTGCTCCAGATGCTTTTCTCTGACAGCAAAAATCGTTGTCCACTAAAAATGAGAGACAGGAGTGAAGAGAAGCCCAGCCAAGTAGGTATCTGATGGAGAAAGCAGCCTGAATCTTTTCACCAATTAGCCAGAAGACACATTTCTCAGCCCTGGTGGACTTCAGTGCCCTTCTGCCTGTTAAGGCATAAAAAACTGGCAGGTTTGGTGCCCTGCAGAGCACCTAAGGACAGAAACCAAAGGGCAAAGACCTCAGATGACCCCTGACTATTCCGTTTATCCACGAGAAAATAAAAACCAATAACTTGGCCATGGCCTACTAAGTTCTCATACTTAGGAGAAGAATGCCAACAGTGAATGGAGTCATTCCTTCTGCAGACAAAGACAGGAAGCCTGAGGAGAAATAAGGCTCAAGATATTAAAAGGAAAGCAATAACCACAGGAATGCTGGTTAGAAATGGTGTGACTTCTATGCCACATTAGGTTTTGAATTCAGTACCTTAAAAAAACAACACACAAAAACCACACACAAAGAAAACACTCTCTCTAAGTGATGCTACATGTGCAATGGAGAGTGACTGTCATGCTCTGTGACTGTGGTATTATACAGAAAATATATTCATCATGGCCCTGTTATCTATGAATGTGTTTCAATGAATACAGAGTTAGATTTAAAAAAAAAAATCCCAAAAACTAGTGCTAGTGGAATGCATATGGCACAGATCCTCTACTAGGGTCCAGCTCTTATCATCCTGTAACATGTGTTGGTGAACTCTTGTGGAGAGAAACCTAATTAATACTGCAACATAAAAAATGGAGAGACTCGAGCACCACATCTTGGGATGGAAGAAGGCAGAGTTCTTCCACCAACACAGTGATAAAAGAAAATCAACCCAACAAAAAGCACAGAAGTAGAAGGGAAGCAAGTTATAGATTAACCCAGAATCCATAAATTGCATCTATACCAGCAAAATAAACAGTATCAGGGCATATTCCCAGTTACTGGAACCTGAGAGTGTCTTTTAGGAACTTTATATTGTCTACTGGAACCTGACAATGTCTGGCACAGTTTTGACTCTGGAAAGCTAGCACTCCTCCCCGTTAATTTTTCAGCCCAAGCTTTAGCCTGGTGCAGAGACCATGCAGCAGCCATGCCTAATAGATGCCTACTGCAGCTGGTAAGAAAGTTGCATACTATGGACACAGCCAGACTGTGCTAGCTGCCCTCCAGGCCAGGTCCCGACATTAATCTACACACCTCAACTAGTTTACTAAATTAGACATAGGCATAAAGAGCAATAACCGCCTTAGCTTTCATGCTTCCCTGCCTTTTGCAGTAATTATCAACCAAGCTAGCTGATTTGAAAAAATATTTGCATTTCAGCTGTACAACGTTCACTACAGGTTCAGCGTCCAGTCACGAGAGGCAAGCAGCTCATGGCAGGCAACCAAACCTGAGTTGACAGGGAAATGAAAACCAAGAATTTTAAACTTGTCTCCTGTAAGCAACGCAAGTAAGTGTGAGCAACACTATGCTCCTAACTCAGGATCTGATATACAATTCAGCAGCCAAGCACTAAGGTGATGGCAATAAAGAGATGCTCCCAGAATAAGACAATCCACCCTTTGAAAGATACCCCAAAAAAAGAGAAATTCTGGAATTTCTGAATTGCTGTACATTTCTAGTTTGCTAGGTCCCATTAGCACACTGAACAGGGTATGATACCAGATCGCTTCCCAAAAATACTGTGTAAGAACAAATGTAAGGGTAGTGAGGAGTTCACTGGTACTTTTTCAAAAGAATAAACAATATTACCCTCCACCCAGAAAAAAAAATATCAAATCTGATTTGTGAAAAATGTTTAACATCTAACTAATTTCAATAATAGATAACAAATTAATGTCTGAAACCATTACAAGACAGCAGCCAATCAACAAGACTATGCCAAACCAGCTTTAAAATACTCAGAAAGTAACACTAAACTGAGACATACGAACTTATTTCTTTCCCCACTTAATTTTCATTCCTCCTCTATCAAACTGTAATTTATTCATAAATCTCAATTTATGTCTAATTACACCATTGATCCTAAAGTAAATGCACACCCTCACATCCTGTTGCTAATTGAGCCTTTGTGAATCTGCGTGGGCTTTGAACAACACCACCAACCATAACACGCGACACAGCACAGAAAGTGTGATAACACTATATCCAAAGCATACTAATATGCTACCCAAAAGCCTGCAGCACACCACGCCAGCTAATTTCCAGCAGTGTGGGGATGCCCTCTGCTGGCATAACCTACCACACAGGCAAGATGTTAAACCTCCAGCCCAAACCTTTCCTCACTTACCTAGGACCAAAGCTGGCCCCAGCGAGCCCCTGCTGTCCACGGCTCCTTGCCTACTGTCCCTCTGCCTCAAACCCTGGCTGCCACTGGATCCTCTTTTGTCTTCACTCATCTTTCCCTTGATTTTGGTGCCGGAAATGCAGCAGTAAGACTGGCTGAATCCAACAGCCTCAGACTGATCCATTTAGAATCACAGAATCCCAGAACAACTTTGGTTGGAATCATCTAGTTCCAACCCCCCTGCCATGGGCAGGGACATCTCCAACTAGACAAGGTTGCTCAAAGCCCCATCCAGCCTGGCCCTGAACACTTCCAGGGATGGGGCATCCACAACTTCCCTGGGCAACCTGTTCCAGTGCCTCACCACGTTCATTGTAGGAACTTCCTTCTTCATGTCTGATCTAAATTTATCTTCTTTCAGTTTAAAACCGTTGCCCCTTGTCCTGTCACTACACACCCTGGCAAAAAGTTTTTCTCCATCTTTCTTATAAGCCCACTTTTATATATTTAAAGGCTGCAATAAAATCTCCCTGGAGCCTTCTCTTCTCAAGGCTGAACAACCCCACCTCTCTCAGCCTGTCCTCCATCTCTCTGACCATCTTCGTGGCCTCCTCTGGACCCACTGCAACAGGTCCATGTGCTGAGGGCTCCACAGCTGGACACAGGACTCCAGGTGGGGTCTCACCAGAGCAGAGGGGCACAATCACCTCCCTCGACCTGCTGGCCACGTTGCTTTTGATGCAGCCCAGGTGGTTGGTTTCCTGGGCTGCAAGCACATACGTGGGTCTCCTTGTTCCAAAGTTGCAGCACAGAGGCACCGCAGGGGCCTTACACAGCACTGGCCAGGTCTCACAGAGTGTATTTTCTCAGATCAAGTCCCACATGTCACCCAGAGCATTCTCACACCTTTCCAGTCAGGAAGCACTGCTCTGCTCTGGCAATTGTGGACCCTTTCAATATGATGTCCTCTGACAATTTTCCAGCAGAAAGGCATATCAGCACGTAACAAAATTAAATCTTACTTTTCCTGGTTACCACTCACAACCCTTTGAAAAGAGCTGATGGATCCTATGGCCTAAAATTGTCAGGATAAAAAATAAATGCTGCTCTAAAAAGCATTTTATCATTCCTATTAAGCAAACAAAGACTCATTTGATTAATATTCAAATATTTGTCTTCTGCTGCCTGTAATTCCTCTAGATCTTGATCCTGCAATTATCCTCTCCACCCCCATGCCTCTAACTCAGCCCCGTGAATACTGTGGAGCTAAACCCCCACCACCTGTAAGTCAGCCTGAGTGCACACACTTCAAGGAGTTCTGTCAAGTCACAGTATCAAAGGCTCAATCTACTTCACTTCAAAAGAGTTAATCATGCAAATACGGGAAAGCATGTGCGTATTTGCCAGGTCAAGACCCTATTTGCCTGTAACAATTAACATCCAGCATAGAACTGAGAGAGAGACAGGGATGGGTTTGAATATTTTTTGCACCAGGAACAAATAAGTAAGTCGAATATGATCAAATATAGCTAGAAGGTTAAGAAAAGCAGTAGGAAGTTCAAAGTGAAAGCCTGAAGTTTGCTGCTAATCCCTCAAATCTCATGCATGTGCCTTGCCCACTTCTTCAGGAGAACCTCACGCATGAAAGTACACACACCAGAATGCCTGCAGGATACGAGCCTGGGACTCTCAGATGTGTGTAGGAGAATTTGATCCCACTCAGTATTAATGGGACTTTATGCCTCCTTTCCCTAGGCTCCTTTTAATGCCCCATTTCTGACCTCAAACTTGTCTTCATATGCTTTACATTTACTGCAAGGATTTCAATGAAATGGAGGCCTCAAAACGAGCTAACTCAAGCCCTTTGGCCAGCCAATGCACATTAGTGAAGAGCACTCTTGATTTTGTAGTATTACATGAAATATTTATGGCTACTGTGACTTTCTTGTTACAAAGCCCACTTCTTAACACTGTCACAAAATGGAGGTACAGCAGCGTACCTTTATACAGCTGGTCCTTTATACAGCCACCAGCTTTGGATTCAGGAATCAAAAGCATCCCTTCTCACAGAAAGCACAAACCAAGCTTTCCCTTGTAGACTCCCAATTCCAGCCATACCAGAATTACCGTTGCTTGGTGACCTCGTGGGTATGCATTATGGTAGATTTTAATTACATGACCACATGCTGTTCTCCCCACCTGTTTTGCCCAGCAGAAGAGCAAGCGCTCTAATATTTCTTTTTAATCAACATGAATTCTTCATGGCTCCTGAACCTACTGCTACACTGAGCAGGGATGGGTTTTTTTTCCCCTCTCACATCCCAGAGGTTATAATGTGAAGGAATTCATCTCCACAACACACCTGTATGGTCAGGAAATAGCAACCTCAACACACAGATTTTGAGGCCCACAGAAAGAAGGCCAACATATGCAAACAGGTAATGATGAAAACATAGATGAATACACACCCACGTACTTATACTCCCTCACTTTATGAGGATGACAGTTCTATAGTAAATTCCTCCCAAAAATGTGCTGTGCCTGTCAAAACACCAGTAGTGATTTGCTTAGCTTTGAAAAAGAACGAACTTGACTAACAAAAGTAACTTGTAAAAAAGAAGCAATTAAATTGGGCACAGATAGAAAGAGAAGGCACTACAGGCTGCATGGATTTTTAATAGGGCTGGGAAGAGAGAAGTTAATTGCTAAACCAGGTAAGGTGTGGCTAGAAGAAATGCACTTAAGATAAACAAAGCCTTTTCTTCTTCTCACAGTAAAATGGCAGATCTATGGGCAATAATTAAATATCACCTTTGCAGCAGTAGCTCTGATGCAGTACCAAAGATAAAACCAATTTCACTCTTTCAATAGGGCAAGAATATTCTGACCTTTGAAAGAAATGCAGCTGGGTTTCCCTTTAATTACCACATATATCCTCAAGGTTAAGCAGTTCTACAACCCATTTGCCCTACTTTACAAATGGCATTTTTTTAAATTAAAAAAACCCTCCAGTTTCTAAGAATTTAGATCTGAAAGTCATTGCAGAAGTTAATTTCTTCTTCTGCTAATGCTTCACAAACATTTCCATTAGAAAGGCTATAATACTGATTTTGCATAGTCCCATTAAGGCTGGTGAACGGGGAACTCCGGATTGTTTAGACCCCCAGTAAAGGCTAGTAACTCCACAGGTCAGATCTGAAATCTCTTTTTGATGTTCATCTGGTTTTGATCAGAGGCCCTTAACATATCTCGATTCTGTGTGGTCTAAATCGCAGCCCAGAGATCACAGTTAGTTCAGAGGACGCTTCTGTCATGCTCACCATCCTTTCCAGGGGATACGGAGAAGCCACCTGAGCTCAAGCACATCGCTGCCCGCAGTTGCTCACAGCCTAACGCGCAGAAAGCCAGTTTCGCTGCTGCCACCTAGGGCATGAGAGCGTGGAGGGCAGTCACTTCAACTAGAAGCAAGTGGAAGAATAGCTAGACAAGGAAAATCAATTTAGCTAATATTTCAGGGAGAGAAAGATGGGAAGGAGGGGGAAGAAAAAGGAAAGACAAAGGGTCTCAAAACACAAACCTAGTTCCTGAGGTAGCCAAAATTGGATTAATGTATCCAGAGACAAAGAAAATCCTACCATGCCTACCTGTCTTCTCTAATCTACCTGTCGTCTCAGCACTGTGACACTGGCTTCTTCCTCCAGCCTCTCAGATTTGATCATTTCAACAATAGCAAAAATAAGTTCCCTCTCCCATCCTGCTTGCATACTCGGGAAGGCAGAACAGGCACATAGATGTTTCATTTTCCTCATTCAGATGTCTCATCTCACTCCCTCTTCCTATGCAAATTTGATGTGTTCGACCTACTGTCCAATGTAACCTCATTCTTCTCTGCTGTTCCCCAGTCGCCTGGTTCTCTTACACTTCACCTGCAGACTCTCTGGGGAAGGTTCTTGTTTGTGCAGGTACAACATCCAGCAGAACAGGGCACTATACAGACACTACGGGTGCAGCTCAGCTCACCTGGCAGCCAGAGGGTTGGGATTTGCCTCCAGGTTAAGAAAACTGCCTCGATGCAGGAGGTGTCAGATAGTCACTACAGTCAGTCAGATACAGTCACTACATTTTTGGCAAGACGTGACTGAAACTCAACTTACCTGAGCACAGGCAGCCAGTGGTACCTCAGATTGTGTATACTATCTCACCTTACTCTGTTCCAGGATGGTGCCAATGCCTTTATGTCCTGTGTCACATCTGCCGGCCCTACCTATGCAGACATCTAGGATAACTTAGGGTCTCTCAAATGGTACCAGCCACGCACGTTAAGCAAAGTGGATTCCTCCCCACTGTAGATGCTCAGCTACATTCTCCTCAACAGTACTGCACTGACTGGGACGGAAGTTTAGAAATCTGCAGCAAATGCAGACATTAAATCATAGAGAGCAGATTGTTCTGCCTAAAGACAGGCATCTCATGCCATCTGAGATGCTTTGGGGTATCCAAGGGGCTTGTGTGGGGCGGGCAAATATCACACAGGACCTGTGGGAGACCCACAACCTTCTGAAGGCTAGGTGGAAAATCCCAGGGCACCTACAGTGATATACACAGTGTGCAACTTTGAGCCTTAAACATTTTAGCCTGGAGTTGAAGCCCCCCGCCCCAGCTGTCTAAAATATGGAATGCTTTCCCTCTACGGTCAAAGACGAGAGGTATTTCCAGAGGATGAGTCACCTCATTCCCCTTCTCCCTGTTGACCATAAAAGCAGGGACAGACTCAGATTAAAATACCCAACTTACAGAGAGATAAGTTAGGACAGGTGAATCTCTCTGTTCTTTCCAGTAATACATACAGAAAAGACTCAGTGGAATGAATCGATGCAAAGCATCCATCCTCCAACCTCCCAGCACATGGTTTTAAATTACTCTCACACACCAAACTATGTGATATATTAGACTTAGCTGAAAAAAATGTATCTGGTGAGATAAATGTTATTGCTGTCAGACTACACCAGTTTTCTTCATGAAGAATGAAATGTCAGGAGGTCTGACTAGAGAAGAAATCAGAAAGGTTCATTTCACTTGAGAAGAGCAACTAAGTACTAAAAATCCTCCTAGAGAGAGTTGAGATGGGAATAGACGATCTCAGCAAGCAGAGGGGCCACAGTAGGAAGTCTGTTTCTCCTCTTTTTAGACAAGCTGATTTTATCTACTTTTTCTTAAATGAAGCAAAAGGTTAGATGACAATAGCCCAGTTTAACACCTCAGGGTTAGTCAGGTTCTTTCTTGCACAGAACAGCACGGAAATATTAGGAATATAAGCAGGCATTGCTGCAGAAAATAAGCGATTCCACGTCCCCTTCTCTTATCTGACCATGTCTAGCCCTTCCCCTGTCCTAAAACTTTAATGGGGCTGTGTAACTCAGAAGCTCAAGAAACAGATGCAAATCAGTACTAAATAAAAAAAACCCAAATACCCATTTTTCGCCAGGACCTTCCTCAGCTGATGTTACAGAATAGCCCCATGACACTGGCACACAGAAGGAAACACTGCAGAAGTGAGAACAGGCAGTCAGGGACAAGGAGGGAGAACAGAGCAGACTCTTATGCCACCATTGCTGCTTTTACCACAAAGTTATATATAGCATAAAGAGTGCAATAAATGTATAAGATCTCCTCACTGTGCACCTCTTCACAACATTGACAGATGTGCCTCTATCTGCAAATCAGACTGTGTAAATATCCATTTATCAGCTATCTTCTACGGAGTGTGATTTACACTAGGGCTAATGGTTTACCAGGTAACCACACACTCACATCACTCTGACATTACACTTATCCCCAAAACATCTTAGAATAGCAAATGCTCTAAGGGATGCATCCCCTTAGAGTCCCTTTATAGTCAATGGACAGAGAAATGCGCTTCTTATGAGTGGTTCAGCAGACAGCTAAAGCAGATCAAATTAAATGTCCCCTAAATGCACGTTTTTCCATCGACTCAATAGGCAGTCCCGGGTGAGACAGCTCAAGTGGACGTGCACATGCTATACATGACTTGAAACAGGTGAAATGGATCGCATGTGCCATTTTCAAACTTTTACTCTGCAGGTATCATGAAAAGGACTATCCAACTCAATGGTTTATATAGATACTGCCTTTCAAAACTCTCTTACTAAGGACTTTAAAACCATGTCAAGAATATAAGATCAAGGCTAACAGGTCAAGGCTAACCTACTATAAGGTTAATTCCTCTTATTGCCCTACATGATTCTCTCTCCATTCAAGTAAACTATTATAAATTCATTTCATGTTTATAGTCCCAGTGGTGATACATATGTGAAAGAAACTAATTTTGTAGCAGGACTTATAAAAAGCTTAATTGGTTTTTATTTGTTGACCCATAATGCAAAATGCCTTAAAGGCAACCACAAACAGTCATTGTTGCTTTGAGTTCCTGGAACAAAAAGTTCAATTAATATATGTATAATACTCCTATTGGAGAAATGGTACAGACTGTGTTGTCCTCCCAAAGACCTCGACCCAGGGAGTCTGTGATGACAAAGTATCTGCTACATCAGGACTAAAATAATCAAAGCTTATTAAAAAAGTGATCACTAACACAGCACTGATTAAACATTTACCATAAATTGAACTACATCTTCAGGCTTGTGCTTTGCTGATTTGAAGGCAGCCAGTCGGGTAACAACGACAATGCGATACTCTACATGGCCAGACATCATCTTCCCACGGATTTCCTGGTATTCCGGCACTGACAAATCCAGTCCTGTGTGTGTATTCTGAATTTGCCTAGGGAAGAACATACAAGCAGAGTTCAGGCATTGGCACAAAGCCTTTTAATTGACCCTCTCCAAGGATCCAGTTCAAAGCTCAAGAAAGTCAGCGCAAAGACTCCCATTTCAACGGGACAGCAGACAGACCCTACCCCAACACTGTTCCTACTCTGCAACAATACAAATTTGGACTTAGCCTGCTTCCTATATTCTATCTCAAAGCACCTGCCACTGGCCACTACAGACAAAATGCCAGGAATATAGCATTTCTGGGAACAGAAGATGGGGATTCATTCAGAACTCACATTCACTCACAGGAGCTGAAGATGCTGTCCTACCCAGCAAGGCAGATGAGAAGATCCCAGGATCTCTCATCATGGCTTGTTTTGAAGCAAAGGTCTGTTCACTACAATTCATGCCAAGCCCTATCCACCTCTCCTTTGCCTTAGGACATCCCCAGGAATGGCAGAGACAATAGCAAAAGGGGACATGAAAGGAAGAAGGAGCTTGCTGGAGTGGAGGGACAAGGAGAGGTTTGCAAAGAGCCAACTAGGGAACTAGATTAAAGGCTGAAATACAAAGAGAAGTTGCTGGAGCACCTGCCGGGCCAACCACGCAGTTTCCATACGTGGAGATCCTTGAGGAAAATTAGACAAACACCTATCAAGACTGAGCCAGTTAAAGGAGTACATGATCTCTTTGAGTTGCCTTCTGGTCTTGACTGCCTGACAGTCTTGCTGCCAAATAGCATAAAAAGTACACTAGCTAAAGTATCTCAGCTTTCCCACAGAAAATCCCACTGGAAACAAAACCACCTGTACTCTCATAACCAGCTGAAGTAGACAAAGAATCACAGCCTTAACCTCTGAGAGCTGCCAACAGTCAGAGCCACCCATGGCTCCTCTTGGAGGAAAATGCAAGAAGGGAGCTGCTGCATTTTCTTCTCCTGCCAGCTTCAGATCCACTGAACCATGGCATCACCTTCCCTGTGGATTCCTACCCAAGGAATTATTTACGACATTTTTGCAAGAGGAATGCCAGCATCATATTATAGGGCTCACGCATCAAGAAGTAAGACCAAGCAGCTGCTGTTGGGGCACAAGAGAATGGTACCTTTAACGAAATAGTCTGTTTCAGTAGAATGGAAACCAACACTGATCAGAGATCCTTTCCCCAAGGTTACCCTGCCAAGCCACTGCACACTCACTTCTGCTGCTGCTGGAACCACGTACTCTGCCAGAAATCAGAAAGGAGTTTATCATCCAGAGCATTGAATGCTCTCTGAACATATCTCCAAGTGCATCCTTCCTATGTGTGAGTGAATGTTTTTTAATGAAATCAGAAAGAACTGTTTGAAAAAATAATAACTTTCTCTTCATTAAATATTTCTTGTTTTTTTAACCGTAGACATATGGGGAATGTCAAGTCCCATCTTCCCTGGACTTCCTGTGGATTCCAGAGATGTCTAGTGG
This sequence comes from Fratercula arctica, assembly GCA_947846985.1. Classification (NCBI taxonomy): domain Eukaryota; kingdom Metazoa; phylum Chordata; class Aves; order Charadriiformes; family Alcidae; genus Fratercula; species Fratercula arctica. The sequence goes on from CANTUZ010000003.1 coordinate 114,478,219, forward strand.
AAATTTTGCCTCTTTTTTTTTGGAAGTTTAGATTTATTAACACAGATGCCCTTCACCTAACGATACACAAGGTGTACAAACTTAAAGTTTAGAGGTTTAAACAATCTAGTTTCAAACAAAGTTTCAAAAGACTCCTCTCATCATGTCAAAACCTGATCAGTTCTTTTGAAATTTGAGTTTTCCCAAGAAGGCAACCTCTGCATCTCCAGTGCAAAACTGAATAAAAAGAGAACTCCCATATCTTGAGATATTCTCTTTTTAAAAGAGAATATCTCGAGAGTTCTCTATAAATCAGATAGCAACAAACAGGGACACAGACCTGATTTTGTACCCAGTCCTCTTTGAAAGCAATGTTGAAAACATCAGGATTTAAACAGCTCTACCATTGCCAAGATTTTATACTATTCTAAATGCCATTCTGTTTGCTCTGATTCTGTTCTCATTTTCTGCCAGCCAAGGACTTGACTTTACGCTAGCAGACAAAATTTTGTTCTCAGTTACATGTTGTCGGGCTGGAAACAGAATCAATAGTGCTTATGGAAAAATACCTAGGTGCCTGGCTTTCACACAGCGGTCTGTTGAACCTGTAAGTAACAGTCGTTATCTGGAGCGTTGTCTCCTTCAGTGGCAGCCAAAATGCTGACTCAAAGGACACCTGCCAGTAAAATCAGCTGGATCTGAGGTTTTTAGAAATGCTGGAAATGCTCTCCAGATGTGCAGTCACTCAAAAGTGCAGCTATGACAGCAAAAAGGTCTGTCAGATGGTACTCTGGAGTGACTTACTTCTGTTAACATAGCCACAGACAGAGTATAAATGACAAATTAACTGGCTTTTCACTTCTGATGTAAATAAAAGGGAAAAAACACCAGTACACCATCCTTCCTGAGTGGCCTTATTTAGCTTAACACGCCAACCACATACAGATGTACTCAGATGACATATCAACAACTTCAGTGTAAGAGCTGCTCCATCAGAGTTCTAAAAATGTCATAAAGTTAATAAGGACCTTAACACACATCCAGGGTTTTTGCTTTTAAAGTTGTTAAAAGCCTCAGCTAAAATGACTGTAATGGAAAGCGATTAGAGGGAAGGGGAATAGCTACACTTTTGTTTGTTTACTTTAGGCCTCCTGATCACTTTTATTATCATCTCTTGCAGGAAACCTACCACTATTATCTCTTCCATAGCAATAGGATTGTGTTTTTTAAAATATAAAAATTATTCTAAATGAAGATCAATCAGCCCGGAGGCTGAGACAGATACAGCATAATATTCAAAGTGCACGCTAGTTCTTGGAATGCCTGACTTTCAAAATAAGCAGCCCCCAGTGTTTTAATTCATTCAATACTGTTGTTGTTATTCAAGCAGAAGATGCACCTACAAATCCCAAGACAGAATATAGTTTCATTGCATTTTTCACATCAAACACAATTACTTTTACACTAGTACTTTTAAAAAAGAAGCAAACGGAGAAAGATGGTTGTTTAAATTGGACACACAGGTTTATCGCTTCTACTCCTTATTTAAATCTAGCTTGTGTAACTCTAAGTTACACTTTTGTTTACAATACAGATGGTTCAGGGGAGACTTGGGCACACGGTTAACTTCCCTAAAACGAATCACTTCACCTGAATATAAGGAGACCATTCAAATCAGTAACATTGTGCTTGCACAATCTGATCATGCAGGATCAGCATGAGGAAAAGGAAACTATATAAGGGTCAGCTGAAAAGAGCAGTTTCCACAATTCACAAAAGAGCCACAATTTTTTATTGCTGTCTTTTGATTTGCATATAATGTAGAGGATTTTTATTTTAATTAATCTGCTTTCTGTGATGAAAGGCCAAGATGGGAGAGAAGGGAAAGCAGCCACTGCAAGCAAGCATGCAAAGTAAGGGATGCAAGTGCTGTGATCAGAGAAACTTTATTCCAGTGTCTGTGCGGCCAGGAGAGTGGACTCTGCACTTTCTGCCTTGGTAAAGTCAGCCCTATCAGCAGCAACCTCTGCCCAAAGGGAACTAAACTGTGATGACCCAGGTTATCACAAAAGGAGGAAAAACTTGTACGACTAGTTTATTCATTAAGCGAAGGCAAAATATCCAACACAAATTAGCCAGCAAACTTTTTTATCTCTCGGTATAGTCTAACTACAAGTGTACAGATTATTAATTATAGCAACTAGGAATCCTGTTCCCAAAACCAGTATATATAAAGAGTGAAAAACATCACAACTATACAGCTATCTAATCTCACAAGCTAGAAAATATATTCTCTTGCTAAAGCCTTAATCCCACACATATATAGATATACAATTTTGTCACTGAAAGCATTCCAATATCAGTGGGACACTTTGCAAGTGGTAAAGTCTATTGACTGTTAAATAAATCCAGGTGTTCAGGTTCCCATTTCCAAGGGTAAACCTAATAGAAAGTCAGTCCTACAAAACATGCATGTGAGCTCAGATACGTTTGAAGGCTCAAGGCCACTGCTCCAAAGGAAGTCAGGCCCTGATAGAGCCAAACATTTCAGGATTAAAATAATGGCTTTGAAGTTAATGTGATTGAAATAGTTGCTACTTATGTCCTAGGAGGTAAATGTGTGAGGTGAGATTTTGCTGAATCAACATTTCTGTTTCTCATGTCACATCTGGTAGGGAACTGCTTTCATGTGCTCTCAAATATCTCATGAGCGTAAAAAAAGGGAGAGATATCTATAATTTCTCTGTAAAGATTACCACAAGTAATTTTTCTTGAGGCATTTCTCTTGAGGGTTCATTCGCCACATCTAGAAAAATACAGGTTTTAAAAAATGTAATGCAACTGGAAAAAGCACCTCTGCACCCACCTAGGGCATGGCTGCAAGAAGGTGAGAAAACAGAGTAAGGTTATTTTGCCCATTCCTGGCCTAACTTCAAGCCCGTTCAGGCTGGCCGCGGCCTGGTGGACACGAGGGACAGGCCGCAGGGCACGGTGGTGTTTGGGGTCAGCCAAAAGCACTGTCAACACTGTGCCCCAAAGACGCCGGTGTACGCTTCAGGACGAATTTTAATTCTTCTGAGCCACCTCGAAATACTGACGAGGAAAAGCCGTTTCTGGAGCACACGTTGCGTCCCCAGCAACGTGGAAGGGAAACGGCCCTCTAAGTTACCACAGGAGGAAAGGACCCAACGGCTGCTGTTACACAGGACGGGCGAGACGACAACTGTCGTCTGTCCCGGCTGTGAAATGCCACAAAAACTCGTAGAACCGCGAATTATCCGAAATGTCCTAGGGTCAAACCAACGCAGCCCGCCTCGGCCTCCCCCCAGCTCCGCCATCGCCCTCAGCCTCCCCTCAGCTCCCACCGCCCCCCGGCCTCCCTCAGCGCCCGCCCCGGGCACCCCGTGAGGAGCCGGCCGCGGCCCCGCGAAGGGAAGGCCGCTGCAGCGCCCATAGCGGCAGCCGAAGTTGAAGCGGGCGGCGGGATCGCTGCTCCCCGCTCCGCCCCCCGTTACCTGGTGGTGACCAGCACGGCGGGCCCCGGGCTGTGCTGCATGGCGGTGGGAAGCGGAGTCGCTGCCCCCAACCCCGCCTCGGCACTGGCCCGGGCGGAGAGGCCGCGTCCGGCCGTCACGGGGTCCCGCCTCCCTCCCTCCCTTCCCCCGGGCTGGCAGCGGCCGCCCTCCCGGATGTTTGCCGGCGGGCGGCTGCGGTGCAAAACGACGGCTGGGAAGAACTGAGGGGAAGAAAACGTCCGGGCCAGGGGAGGGAAAAAAAAAAAAAGCACCGCTTCAGGTCGTAGTCGGCAGGATTCGAACCTGCGCGGGGAGACCCCAATGGATTTCTAGTCCATCGCCTTAACCACTCGGCCACGACTACACCGATGGGAGGCCGCTTGGGCACCGAACCTGCAGTAATTCATCCTCCGCCCGCTTCTTTCTCCATCGGATAAAAAGATTCAAAACATCTCCCCGGTGATACGCGTGCCCTCCTCCCCGTTGGAAATAGCTTTAAAATAGCCGGCACGATGCTGCCGGAGAGCGTGAACCTCACTAAAAGGCTGCCCGGCGTCCGGGCGCCTCCCCCCGCCGCCGCCCCTCGCCCTCCGCCGGGCAAAGAGCGCAGCCGGGAGCCGCGGTGCCCCGGCCGCAGGGCTGCTCGGTTCGCTCCAACTTTTTTTTTTTTTTTTATTTTGGAAAGAAAGCAGCAAGGAGCTGCTCCCTCTGCTGCCCTCCACCGGCACCCACAGCTGGCCCGGCGAGCCCAGCTTCGTTTTCTTGCTTCTGGGTCCTTCTTTCTCGGTGCATCTTTGTACGGAGCTTCTGCAGGCAAACGTCGAGAAAAAAAGCTTCGCACATAGCACAGCTTTCTGCCGCCTGCTGCTCACGCTTCAATATCACGGCGGAAAACTAAGGAGATGGTGGGGAATATTAGAAAAGCAATAGAAAGCAGATGCTGCATCAGTGCAGCCGCCCCCCAAACAGGCTCTGCACCCCGAGTGGGTACGCAGTGGGTCCAGGGGTGCCCCCAGAGAGGAGCAGCCCCCTTAGAGAGAGGACCTGGTATGTGGATAAGGGCTTTTCATCCCAGAAAGAAACAGCTGGAGGAGCTGGGGATGTGATGGAAGTCTGTCAAAATCAAGAGACCTCCAAAGGTGGCAGATACAGAACAGTCTTTCGCTGCTTCTGGTGAAACAAGAAGTCTGGAGCTTGAAACTTGTGAGTCAAAACAAACAAAAAGGGGAGACTTCCTAAGTGGAGTTCCTTCCCAAATCCTCGTTGTTTTCTCTCTCTGGCTATTGCCACTGGAAACCTTTTGTTAAGCAGAGTGTAAATACCACCACAGGGCTGCAGCCTTCCTGGCACAGGAATCGTGATTGCCAGAAGTGCTGCAAGCCACTAGAAAATGTTTTTGAAAGGTGATTTGTTCTCCTGTGGCCTCTGAAGGGTTAAAAAGCTCCGGGCTGGAGTTCCTGAAAGCATTTGTATATCCTAAATAGTTATATGTCTAAATTAGTTACTTCTCTAACGGTATTTTTATCCCCAGTTGGCTTCCTGGGTAATCCAATTTATTCGGATAGTAATAGGAGTAAGCAGCTGGCAGTTTGCCGCCTGAGACAGCAAAAATAGAGCAGGACCTGAGCCGTGAGCCCCCGCTGAGGCAGTGCTTGTGGCACTCGCTGAGCAGTGTCCATCCAAACGCAGCCAAGTGCCTGTGAAGATGCTTCAAAAACTGAGGCTTTTCTCCCCAAACAGAAGTATCTGCTTGGGCCCAGTATGCTGCTGGGCTCTGTCTTTGACCTGGAGAGGTTGTGTGCACTATGTCAGTATGGACGTGAAGAAGTCCAAGCACTGCCTATTTCTATGATTTCTTAGCAAGTCTCATCATATGTGGGATATTTATAAGTCCATAGCCTGTGTCATCAAAGCATCATGTGGCTGGAAACTAAAACAAATGTCTCAGTGTTGATGACCTCTAAGGTTATGGAAAGAATCAGCTGACTTACCCATGAGTTTAGAGTCGGGTCTTTAATCAGGTGGTGACTGTGAAGAGTGCATTTCTGAGTGAATCTTGGCATAAAAGGTGCACAAAAGTCAAACCCAACAGAAGCAAACTGTAATATGCCATTAGAGCTGTCTGCTGCAGCTGAGCCTTTTTCAGAAGCAACCTCACAGAATATTTGGAGTTTGATTTCCATATGGCTTTGGATGCTACACAGAAAATTTCTTCCATTGGACCTATTATTTTTTTCTTTTTTTCTGGCAGAAAAGAGCACATCAATGAGCGTTAGCCAGACCCTGCACCCAGGCCATCAAGCACAGTGGCACTGATCGTCAGTGTAGCCGACTGTCAATTGGAGACGTGCAGGGGAAGGCCTATGGGAGGATGTGCAGCAAATCTGAGAACTAATACCAGTAACAGTCATCACTAATATAGTTACCATTTCCTACCAGTATTTGGGTTACCCTCAGCTGTTCCTGTCACCCTCATGGGTCTCCCTTGCCTCAGTCCAGTTGTGTATGAGCAAAGGAATTCGGAAGAAACTCTCTGAAGTCTCAGCGCTCTTTTATTTGGGAGTGATGGCTTTTTTCCTGCCTTTTAACTCTCCAGTGTTGATTGGTTTAGTAGGTTGCTTGGTTTATTTTTATCTTTTTTTTTTTTAATTCCTTTCTGGTCCCTCAACAAACTGAATCAACATATTCATGCAGTCGGTATTCAGTGTCTTAAATTATACATAGCTGCAGCATCTCTGTAACAAAGCTATTCATGAATTTGCATAGCATAACTGCACATATACAGTCCCATATTTTTTACTTTCTTGGAGCCTCACTGGTTTCTAACTAGATGAGGCAAGGTCAAAGATGACTGCTCCCAGTGGAAGAAGATGCTCAAAGAAAAGGAGGCCAGTCTGATTTCAGTCAAAGACCTCTAGAAAGTGAAAGAGAAGAATGAATGGGAGACAAGTAATTAAGCTCAGTAGGTGGTTGGAAGGACCTTCGTTTGTGTTCAACACATCTGAGTATTGGGCAGTCTCCATAGGAAGAGCTCTAGCTGACAGATGGTATCATCCTGCAAACCTGAAGTAGCAGCCCACAACACAGGGGTTTAAAACAGAAGAAAGGTTTAAAAAAAGAATTTAAGGAGAGATGCATATAACCTTTATAGCTGTTGTAGCTGTTTCAAGTCAAGTGGCTGTTTCAGTTTTTACAATCACCGTCACTGAAAATCTTTTAGCTGTCATTGTTTCACTGACATAAAGAGAAAAAGTGATGAGTTATTCTCAGAAATCAAAATTTAGAGACCTAACCCCAACAGCAATACAGTATCCTTATAAATCTCATAATTTTGGGACACCTTTTGAGAATTTGAGTCCAATAATACAGTTCTGCTGATCTGTGAGTACCCACTACATAACCACTTTACGACCTGCATCCTGAGCTTACTTCCATAAAAACCTTCTTGTCACACTGAAGTAGTCGCAAGTTTCCACTATATCTAGAGGGTTATCACTTTGTGCTATGAAACAAGAACTATCTTCCCTCAGAGCAACTATGTCCAGCACTGGCAGGGCTCTCAGAAAAGAGGGCTCCTGGAAGTTTGGCACTTGGCTGGTAAATGAGTCAGTATCGTCCTTTTTCCCCACCTCTTAATGAAAACCCTCTTAGGGACCAAAAATTGTTTCTACTCTCCTTCCACACAGTACCTATCTGCTCTCCTACCTGCTGACTGCACACGCAGGAACAGGTCCTGCAGGTGTTTCCTGCAACACAAGAAGAGCTGAAAGGCCGTGTAACGGGGAAGGGGTTGGGATGTTATCCTGTGCTCCATGCCTGAGCTCTTATCAAAGGCATCCGACGAGGCGTGCATCTTCCGTGACCCTGCATCAAACCTCTGCCCTGCAGGGTCACAGATCAAGATGACCCTGCTTTGAACCACCTTCCAAAACCCCAGTCCCAGACACTCAGCACAGCCCCATGGTGTGTAGATTTTGCAGACCCCGTGCCTCAGACACCCAGGTGAGGGTGACTTCTGCTCAGGGCAGGTGAGCATCAGCTGTGTTTGCCTCTGGACTAATTTTTCTGCCCACTAGAGAGCACTCAAATACAACCTACAGACCAGGGACGGGTTGCTGATGCTGACTGCAATCCCCAGCTGTGTCTCATGCTTTGGGACCCAACTGCTCAGCTCCTTTCTTGCACAGTCAATCCCACCAACTCCAGTTGAACCCTCAGCTCACGCTCAAAACTTGACTCTGGGAGCAGTTACACTGGAATTTTTCTGCAGAGCTGAAGCCAGTCAGTAATATGACAACATTTGCAGTTAGGGCTGATGTTTGTATTTACTTTTTATACACAGTTTTACTCCCAATAGCTAAACTAAGAGCCCTTCATGGACTCATAAGCCAGAGGAGTTTTCTCAGCCACTTGCCTCAGCATGAAGAGGGTTGTGGGGGACCAAGGGTTTACAGTTGGACTCGACGATCTTAAGGGTCTTTTCCAGCCTAAATGATTCTATTCTAAGTGGGAGTGGGATGAAAAAGGAGGAGAAAAAAGAAATGCTAAAGGTTAGAAATCAGCAGCCTATAGCTCCTGTCCTCCATAACCTCTCCCTGTACTAGCACAGGGCTTTTCTGCCAGAGAATAGATCATTTGTCATCCACCGGGCTGGAGCAGGACAGGCAAGGAAATACAGGGAGAAGTGATGGAGATGCAGCAATCATCCCCCTCCCCAACGCTCAGAAAGGGGCACAAACACATTTGCTGTCCCTTGCCAGACATGACTCAAAAGCTCTCCCCTTGGCCCTTGCTATGGAGACCTAAAAAAACACACGAAAGAGGTTTTTGCAAGGACTTGGACAAGCTCAGATGGCTCAGGGTCCGGCAGGTGGCTGCAGAGCTTGTGGCCTGACACCTGTGGGGTAGCCAGGTCCTCCGCAGAGCTTATGGTCTGATGCCTGTGAGATAACTGACAACCAGGTCCTGGCCGCCTTGGGGAACAACTTGGTGCCAAAGTGGGGACCTGTTTGGTGAGTGGGCAATGGGGAACATTGGCGGCGAGGAGTGCATTGGAGGGCAGCCATAGCGGAGACCCCAGACCTGAGAGGTGAAGGGGACGATCCTTCCCTGTCCCTTCAGCTGTGGCTGGGACATGGAAAAAGCAGGTTTGCGCCAGGTAGCCTTTTGCCACTTGTGCTGGAGGACTGCCCACCAGGTGTCTTCTGCAGGCCCTGAGTTCCCACAAAGGGTTAAAGCGAGGAAGAAAAACCTCCCAAAGCCTGTTAAAATATTGAGTGATTTGTGGCTGGGATCTGTTCATTCAGCTCGATGCAAAGGGACTGCAGCCCTATAGTTTAATCCTTCTCTGTTCCCCACGAGGGGACAGGGGTTCTCCATCGGGGCGAAGATGTGGGACCCCATGAACTTGTCCCAGAGTCACGTCTGTCTCCTGGCCGCTGAGCAGGGATCAGGTACCGCAGCACTGCATCCCTGCTTGGGTGTGATTCTGGGCAGCTCGTGGATTTGCTTTTCATCTCCCCCAAGACAGCAGGCGAACAAGAGTGAGTTTATAAACCCAGGGGGAATTGTCCACCAATTCTTGAATCGCTGGCAGAGGGCTTTGCCTGTAATCATGGCAGGATGAGGAGAAATCAGAGCCCTGCTTAGAGTATAGTAAAAAAAATGGGGGCAAGAAAGCAAGGCAGAGGAACGTATTTAAAAACAAAATAAATTGGCTATGAAAGCACATTTTAAAAGCTGAACATGAAACTTTTTTTCATGATTCATATTGGGAGAAATACAATATTATTTAATTACTGAAAAAGGCTACACTAGAGTAACAAGATTCCAGGGAGATGACCAGTCACTTTATCACTCTGGTCAGATGACAATTACAAAACCCAGATGTGAACCACTAGGAGATTTTATATTAGGGCTGGGCTTCTCTGTGAGTTTCAATGGTAGACAAAATGGTAGATTTAAAGTTCACTCTTGTTATACGATGTGGTAAGGTTGTTGATAGCCTGTCAAGGCAGCCTTTTAATCTACACACCTCCTAAAGTCAGGATGGAGTTATTCTGGGGAGAACGGAGGAGAGTTATGTAGCTCTTCTTCTTTATGCCTTATGCTTCCCTCCCGCTTTAAACAGTTAGGCTGTAATATGATAAGCCACATGTCAGGAATAATCTAGTAGAAACCACAGGTAATCCCAGCTGAAAGATAAACCTGGCTCTTGACCTGCTGCAGCTCTGGAATTAAAATCCCACCTCTTAAGTTTGGGGGTCATAGGTAAATCATGGGTAAGTTTCATGGTAGCCAGCGAGGATGAAAAGATGAGATTTCCTGGTTTGCCCAGCTTAATAAAACCAAGACTTAAAATACAGAAAATAGCCTATATTATTCAAACATCACATCCACAGTAGATAGATACAGTAGCCTTTTTTTTTTTTTTTTCCAAAGAATGGATGGTTTTAGGTAGGTGACTCTTTACATAGGTGCAATGAAAAGCGTATTTCCCCAGATCAAGGAAAGGTGAAGGAATAGGCAGTAATCTCACAAGTTTCTTGATAGACTCCCAAATATGTTGCCAAGTTTTTCAAGTACATCTTCACCACACACCTGACCTAAGCTGTTGCCCAAGGACTTTACCTTGTTTCCCACACTCCCACCAAATAAGATCTGGAAGTGTTTATGTCCATGCTAATTTATTTGGTTGGACGTAAGCAAGAGCCCAGGGTCTGCTTGGCTTTAGGGCTGACTCCTGGTTGATAATTACCTACATGAAATATGGAGATAACTCCCTTTATGAAGATCCTGCCTGCAGGATTAGGATAACGCTGAGGTTCGTGGAGACCCAAGCTCCTCTGCTGAACTACCCATCACAGCACAGTTTGAGACAGTTGGGTTAGAGCTGGGTGGATTTTGTTCCTGGATTTCTTTTTCAAATTAGGAAAGTTTTCAGGGACATTCTTGGCACAATCCCTCCATCTTATGAGTGATTCTGTACCTCACTGAAATTCTCCGAAATGGAAAAAATTGAACTTTTTGAATTAGCAAGAAAAAGAGAAAGGGGTGGAGGGAAGAGGGTGTTAGTATGTTATTCTTCAGCATTTCTTCCTAAAAAAAAGGTGTATGCAATTGCTCTGTCTATCGCTCCATGTGTCTGCCAGTCTAACTGTCTGCTCCCCACCTAATAACATTTTAATAACCCAAGGACCAATTTTAATCAAATACAACAGAAGAGGAGATGGCTGGACAACTTTCAGCTCCTCCAACTATTGTAGAAACCTGGGCAGCTCAATAGATGAGAGGCCGGCATTTGCATCCCTCTGAAGGAAAGACTGAAGCATAAACTCGGCAGATTCCTGTTTGATTTGGCTTGCCAGTAGGCCAGTCGCTTCTTGTGTACCTCCAATGAGGGACGGATGTGTAAGAGAAGTACAAAACAGATTTTTGGTAAACTGATTTGCATTAGTTCTACTGCTCTGTTTTCAATTCAAGATAACTAATTTGGCAGATGCTAGCAGAGAGAGATTACAATGACCAAACATTTATTGGTGACAGCAAAACAGAATAGAGTTACTTAGTTCTCCAAGATCCGTAGGTATGTCTGTCTCAGAGCGTGACCAGTACAACCTGTCTCGTCAACCAGTTGTTCATACCCAGCAGTAGCAGGAAGGTGAAGATCTCTCCATGTCAATGCTATTTAATCCTGGATCTGAGTTTTGCTCACGGATGTTTTACAACAAATGTTTTGAGTCAGGTGCCCTGAGTCTTACTTAGAAAGTGGCTGGCAGTCAGACTCTGGGTTTCACCAGGTCGTGCACATGGGCTTCTGAAATCCGTGGTTTTTAATGAAGATGTTAGTGGTTGTAATCGTAAAGGTGCTATAAAGCAGTAACAGTTTCCTTTCCAGTTACATAAAAGGAGATTATTCTTGCTTAAAATTAGATTTCAACCTGCTCAGCATCTTCCTCTGTGCTGATCTGGCAGACTGGCTCTGTAGTCAATGAAGAAAAGGGTGTTTCTGGGACCATTACTGGGAGCACTGGGATCTCTTTCAGGTGCCCACTTCAAGACGTGATGATTTGTGCCCTAAAAGTGCCTACTTTTCTCCAGTGGCTACAGGGGGAACGTAGCAACTACCTTAGGTGCTCAGGTCTCAGTTCAGCTGTTCAGCTTTGGTTTAGTGCCACTGAAGAAACCTTGGTGTATCCTGCACGGCCTCCTGCTGCTGCCCTAGAGGGCTGCGGGTCTCGTGCTGGTCTTGTGCTATGTCTGCATCTCCAGGCAGGTGTCTTGGATCTCTGGTAGATCTCAATTTACAGTGTCTATGGGTAGGCAATGGAATGAGGCCTAAATGGTTGAAATTCATGACCTTAGAAGCAAATGTCACCGTGTTGGTGCTCTTGTGCATTAAATATATAGATATACTTACAGTAATTGAAAATCTAGTCAGTACGGTCTCTGGAGCTAAAAGAGTGATACAGCTGATGCATATCCAGCAAATCTCACATTTATATTGTAGGTCAAGTGAACTAAATGCTTTCTTATCACACTTCTCCCAAACAGTAACTACTAAAATGACACTACATGGGTATTGGAGATTTCATAGGAATGGATGATTGTCCTTCAGAAAGACAGAGGAAAATATAGCTCTAGAGACAGATGTCGCCATTTATGCTACAATGGTAGCACACATTTTGGATACTTTTCTCATGAGCCAAGTTTTCAGCTTTCCATAAGGGAAGGAGAAGCAACCATCACCTGGTGAGAGAAACAATCAGACTGAGGAGAATGGAAATAAAGTTTTCTTGAGAGTCCACCTTGTTCTAGCTGGTCCTATAACCAGCTTTATCCATTCCCTTCTCATATGACTATGCTGAAATCAGTCACTCAGAGTTCAAAGCTACAATTATAAAAGCAGAATGATGAACACTACCCAAACATTACACACTCAGGTGGATTGGTCTGGTGGTCTGGGCTGTGCTGAGCTGGGGAGTGGAAAGGGAGACCCAGGACTCATGGAAAAACTGATTGCCTGGCAGGTGCTCTTCCATCCTCAGACTCCATTAGGAGCATCCATACCAACCCTGTGGAAGACTGGAGATTCACCTATATGTATCCTTTGCCCAAGCTGCCTGCAAGAGCAGGCGGGGACCTGTTACTGCAGAGAGGGAAAAACTAAGATGAGAGGGAGTGTGGCTGTCCCAAGGCCCCACTGGCTTAAGTCCATCTTGAGGGGAGTGCTCTTCATTGCTCCCACTGCCAACTTCCTAGCTCCCCACCAGATACTAAAGGTCTAGACCTTCCTTTCCTCAAAAGAAAAGTCCTTGTTTGTTGGACAGCTAAAGCTCACCCCAACCTTGCTGGAATAAGCTTTTGAAAGAATGAAGCTCTTGACAATGAGCTAGGTTTCCAACACACAGGGTCATCTGCTATACCCTGCCCTTGTCTCCAGGATCTCCAGGGCCTCCAGGGCTCTATTTACACAAGTAAATTAAATAATGCCAGGGAGCAATGTTAGCACTGTGACATTGTTAAAAGGATCCCTGGCGTGTTTTCAGTTTAGGACTCTGCTGAATGGTTCCTGGGAGCAGTTCAGTTGTTAACACAAGCCAGGGACCATTCTCAACTGACAGCTTCTACACGGCCATCAGCCTTGGAGGCTAAGGGAGTTTAGCCACGTGGACATGGGCTGATCCACAGCAATTGACCTTGGTGACAGAGTGGTCCTACAAACATTTTATTTAGCTGTATAGATGTGGCCTAAGTGGCTAGCTCTACTTGCGCAATCATGTCCACCTGGAGAGCTCATGGGATGAGTCTTTACATTCACAACCTGTCTTATAAATACTGAATCCACAAGCCATCACTGTACAGAGGAAAAAACTACTGAGAAGATTCAGATCTGGGTTCACTTGCAGTTTCCACACCGCTAAAGCATCAAGGCCCAGGAAGATCTTTAACTGTCCTGGTGCCTTTGGCTCTTATTAAAACTGTCAGCCCAGACTTAATCCACGCTGAAGGGTGAGTCCCTGCAGAAAGGACAGAGGCAAAATTTAACACCTCCTTGTTCCAAGCGCAAAGTGCTTGTTAGGAAACCAGTAGCTACCTGCTGGACAATCATTTTGTTTCATACAGGAGCCAGTTGTAGCAAATAATTTACAGCTGCGCTTTTTTTCTGGACACAGAGCGAGGAGCCCCAAATGGCATATTTTGACTTACTAACTCGGTGAGATCAATGTGTGAACCACAGAAATAGGGAGAACTCCCCATATACACTGCTGAAGTGACCCACACAGTGGTGTGCTCGTCAGGAATTTCTTCAGTATCTTATGTATTTTTTTCCTACTAAATTCTGATGATCTTCTCATAAGGGAATGAGCTTTACTCAGGTGCTAAAATAGACTCTCTGCAGGCTGCGAGGCACCCAAGACATCCACATGGTGCTGGCAGAAGAGGCAGAAAGTGTAGGACAGCCCCACTGCTTTCTGAGGCAGCAGCTGGAGGTATGGATGTCTCAGGTACCACCAGAATCCACCTTAAGCGTCTGAGATGTCTCAGGTGCCTGAGCCTGCACATGAATGTTTGGGTAATTAGGAACAGGCAAGTAGGGAAGGCAAAGCAAGCACGTTGCCTGCATCAAATATAAAAGGCAGAAACATATATTACCTAAACACTGACGTCAGCACAGCCCACACCAACTTGCAGTCTCTGCAGACATCTGTAGATAGGCGGTTGTCAACACACGCCACTATAATGTATTAGGAAATCAAGGTTATTGCTAATAGGGCAGTTAACATCCCACCCAGTAACGTGCATTTGTCCCTGGAGCTGTCACTGTCCAGAGGCATGTCTTTAACTTTAGTGGGAGCACTAAATAAATGTGCAGGGACTGCAGGATTTAATACACTGCATACCGGGGGCAGGCAGGGGGGGTTGGAACAAGATGATATTTAAGGTTCCTTCCAACCCAAATCGTTCTATGATTCTATGATATATCTCCTCATAATGCACCTACCTAGGCAAAGATATGCAGGCAGAAACCTTGTTCTGACTTATATAGTAAAACTGTGCAAAGGACCCTTAAGCGAGAGGTGATTTGCTCCTTTTATTAACTTGAGGGCTCTTTGAAACAGAGTCAGAGCAATGCAAAATAAGATGGAGCTTCACCTGATACACCTACAGGAAAAATAACAACTGATCCTGCAACTCACGATCAGAAGTCCCTCTGACAGCATGGCACAAAGAAAAAGGGATGCGCCTGCATAATGGATTCCTGTTTTCAGCCAATTTTCCAGCTCCCTCTCTTATATACAGTACACGCTTGTACTGGGTTGCTTTACATATGTTTCACAGCCTAAGGGGAGAGAAAGCAGAGTGTCTTCCAAACCGCTAGTGCCTTCCCCGTGTCATCTGTGCGTCGGAAAACACCTTGCACGGAGCCTTGCTGCTATAAATCCCTTCACCGGGAGATGGTGCTGCTGCCCTGGGCGTGATGCCTCCCTGCAAGCCCCGGCACCCCCCGGCCCTCAGCCGCCTGCTGATGCTGGGTCCCTCTGCAGCCACCCAGCCCCTCTGCTGAGGTGGGTCGAGACGGCCCCGTTGGGATGGCTTCTTCTCCTCGGACCTTCTCATGCTACTCAACAACTGAAAGAGAAAGAGGCCTGGGGCGTGAAATGTCCATTAAAAAAAAAAAAAAAAAGGTGAAAAAGGCAAGATGGAAAAGGCAAGCGGAAATTTTGGGGTTAAAATGCAGAACTGGACAGGAGGCCTCAAGATACAGTGGTGGTAAAAAGTAGTGTATGAGCTGCTCAATTTTGCCCATGGTCTATGCTTGTCTCTGTAGGGCCTTTCAGGTGAGAGGCATCTCTCCTAACTGCCAGGTGCCCAGCCCAAATCACCCACATCCGTCGTGGAAGGACATGCTGCCCTGGCAAGAAGGTCAGAGAGACATAGTCTTTGAGAGAAGTGAGCCAGACCATGCAAAGTTGCAATCAAACACAACTTTGGACCACATCCTTTTCCCCACCCAGACACCCACCTTCCTCTGCGTCTCCTCCTCTTCACAGTCCAGCACAGCAACAGGCACAGAGGAGTGAAGGGAGGAGGACTGGGCTGGAGCAGAGGGGGTGGCAGGTCTGCTCTGGCCCTCTGCATGCCTTAGCTGACTCCCATGGCTTGTTGGTGTCCCCAGAGTTACTGTCAAGGAAACCAAAGTTGATACCTCCAACTACCTTGTGTTGTTATCTGCACTTAGGTAGGATGCATCCACCTCTTAATTCCTGCTCAAGGTGATGTTCCCAAAAGGGGAGGAAGTCAGTTCTTGGGGAAAGAAAGGGCTTTCTTTGCCAGAGCCCCATCACTGTGGAGAACTATTGGGCTTGAGTTTAAGGACTTCAGAGTTTAGCTCCATTTGGCTGGTCTACAGCAGAAAATAAAAGCAGGGGATTAAGAGCATTGAAGTGAATGAGAGAGCAAAAGTAGCTGTCTGACAAGGAATAAACAATCCCAAAGGACGGGAAGACAACCTAAAGGGAAAAAAACCCCAACCACCTTGCTCCATGTTCATAGCCGTGAACACCTGCGTCCAGAAAGTTAGGAGTGAGCCAGAACTGGAGTTACTGGTCAGACTTTGCACTGGGATAGAGAGCAAAGGACGTGGTTTTGGTACAGAGAAATTCTCTGTCTCCAGTGTCAGAGAAGTGAGACCGATCTAACAGCCGTGAGCAGGGCTGGCTGGGGAGGGATGGGGAGAGGGTGGAGAAGGGGTCTCCTGGGAATAGCTGGGAACTGGAAAGATCAGGGTCAAGTACTGTGTGCAATGTTCCCTTTCTTACGCTCCCTTGGGTGCCCGCTGGCAGGTGCTCTCCCAGCCAGGTCTCCCCTTCAGGACTGGCTGATACCCTCAGCTCTGAGAAGCCTTTACAAAGGGGCTGGGAGCTGGAGGACAAGAAGCTGGTGAGAAACACAATAATCTGGGAGTCAGATGAGAGAAAAAGGGACCCAGTGGAGGTCAAAGGGTGAAATATGTAAAAAGAAGGAAGCACAGAGCAGAGCTTGAGGAGAGCTGTAGGAGAGCACTTCCCCTGGTGACATCTCACATGGATGGCCAGGGCTGGGGAGGCAGCTGAGGTCTTTCTGCATGGGCAGACCAAAACCCCTGCAACAGCTGTCTCAGCTGGGCTCTTTGGTTAACGCTGTAGGAATCACTTTCTGGAGGTACGGCTCTCCCTCCAGTAACTATTAATGAGAAGAAGATGATTAGTTAGACTGAGAAAGAAGCCAAAATGAAGCAAGGTAAATCCCACGCCTTCCAACCAGACGCTAGCCTAGACTACCACCGTAAGGACACTTGGGCTGAGTCATTGCCCCGGCTCTGCATCTGTGGCTTGGTACACTGACAAATTACTTGCTGACCTTGCACTTTTCAAAAAGCAAACAGGCTTTTTGTTTTAATTGACTGAGTGCTCAATTGTCTTTTGACTTGCTATCTTCAGGTGGCTTATGCCAGACCCTGTCGACCAGATGCTGAACAGGACAATTTTCCCCCAGGGGAATGGAAAGTCTAATCCAAGAAGCTTTTATGGTTCCAGAAGGACTGAACTCTCAGCAAAGCGTTTCCATAAGTCTCCTGTCCCCTAACTAGAGTATAGTGTTCAGATAGAAATTGATGTGAGACAAGCAGAGCTTTAGACATCCAGATTGCGGTGACGTAAGGTCTCTGGGCCTGAAGGAAAGCAGCCCTACGGGGTCTTTGAATCCATCTGATGTTTCATGCATGGACTTTGTACCTTGATTTGTCTTATCTTCCCTGGCTACCCCCATGCAGACAATCAGGAAGAATTCAGCTTGGCTTCAGTTTAAGTAAGTTTTGGAAGGAGTTGCTGGAAGATTTGGAAAGAAAATGATGCTGTTGCTTGGTTACTTGCTGAGCTGGTCTTGCTGTCACTTGTAGACATCTCGCTAGAAGACCTTTGTTAAGTGAAGCCACAAGAGGCTTCTTGTGTGGTCACTACATGAAAACATATTCTTCCAAATAACCACTGGCATTGATATTCTGACCACTCTGAACTTGCTCAAGACTTGCAAACGTGGTTGAGCGCCACTGGCTTAGCTAATGGAAACAGCCACAAACACCTCCAATTTTGAAGCGTGGAGGGGGTTTGTCACTGTAGTTTATTTTTATTCCATGAAAATGTGCCGATGACAGGAAAGATGAACATCTGTGGAGATGCAGGGCTGTGGGAACATGGCTATGACACCAGGTACATGGTTATTGCTTGAGGGTTTCCTTTCTGCCTCAGTTTCCTCCTTTGATAAGTGGTCTTCCACAGCCGGTGGGGTTCTGGTTAAATCAAATACCCCCTTCTTGCCTTTGCTGAAGACCATCTGTAGGGCAGCCCCTCTCTGGCAGGCAAGAGTCCCAGGCTGGGACCTTGCCCACAGTTGCAAAGGAGGATGCAGCCATGGTAGGAGAGTCCACCCTGTCCAGGACTCAGCCCCACGCATGGAAGTGAATCAATGCTCCACACACAAAGGTCCCCAGCCACCATGGACAACGCAGGAGGGCAGGCAGGGCGGTGCTGGAGACCAAGAGGGGGAGTGGAGGGAGGGAGACTGCAAAGGAGGGGACAAGCCCGAGTGTCAGCCAGGCAGGAACGACTCCTTCCTGATACTAAAGGAATCAGCATAAGAAAAATGTTCTCAGTAAAAAAAAAACAGGCTTAGTGAGCTGACTGCCCCCTTCTTGCCAAAAACCCACCCAGAAGGGCCTATTGGTGAACGAAGAGAGAGACTGTGGTGGGACACGGTGCGAGCTGTTGAGGTACGGAAGTCAAGATCCCTCCTGGGCATACAGCCATTGGCTGCATGTAATTTGGGACAGCTTCTTAGGAAAATATTAGAGGCAAATGCGGCCCTTCATCTTAGGTTCTGGCAGACTTCTGGTTCCTTTAACAGTGAACAGGGTGATGGGACAGTCTCAGAACCATGTTTTTCAGTCCGTGCTGGAGGCACGCAGAGGATTTGTAAGTGTAAGAGCAAAGAGAGATGGAGCAAGTGAGCAGGGCTGGAGCCAGGGTGACCATGTTGGTTGAGGGCCACCATGGGCAGAAGCACATTGCTGTACCCACAGCAATGGGGAGTGCCCTCAAGACGAACAAATCTATTTGCTGGTGAAGCCAAATGGACATAAAATCTCCTTTGGTTATATGGGTGTTTTTTCTGTATAAACTTGCTAATTGAGTTGTAAAATAAAACTGCAGCCTTTCCTCTCCAATTTCTGCTGCTGCAGCAGCGTGCTAATTTGGTTTTGGAAGGGGGCTGGTAGAAGGTGGCTCTTTGCCAGCGTGAAATTATGCACAAAAGGTTTGCAGTGGGAGAGAAGGGAGCCCGTCCTCGGAGCGGGGAAGGGCTGGGGGCAGGAGCTGCCGCGGTGCTGCGCAGGGCTGGGGTGGCTTGGGAAGGTCCTGCAGCTGGGCTGGGCTGATGGAAATTCAAGAAAGCCCAAAAGGGTTTAGATGAAGCTGCAATGGAGAACAGATGGGAAACTCAGCGTTCCTGTACCTCGATAGACGCTGTGTGGTTGAGAGGATGGGCTGCGGGATTTCACGTCTCTCCTCCGGCACGGCCGGGCAGGATTTGCTTCTTGGGTCTGTGTACCCATGTGTGTGTGCATGTGCCAGCTGGTGCGGGCATGTGTGCCATGTGTCACTCTGGGTTCTGTGGGTATGTGCATGCCTGTGTTTGGGTCTCCATACAGATGGTGATGACAGGGATCTGGCTGTCATCACCCAGCAGGCTCCCCCGCGGGGACAGCTGTGCACGAGGACAAAGGTGATGTGGTGGGAATGCCACGGAGGAACCTATTGCTCAGTTCCGCCGGCTGGCGCCATGTGGGGATTTGGCCCTGATGCCCACACTGGGGGCTGAGAAGAGGACCGGTCTGTGGGCAAAAAAGTTGGAGGGAAAGAAAAACGAGAGGGCACAGCTTGGCTGTCTGTCACACCAATGTAATTTTAATTTTTAAAAGATACATGAAAAAAATGCAGTGGCAGTTCCAGTCCCTGGGAATTTGGCAAAGCTTGGGGTTCCTCACAAGTGGCAGATACCCACACCCCAACCTGTGGGAAGATGCACAGACCCGGGTGGCCGAGGGCACAGCCTGCACTCACCATTTTTGTACCTTTCACCATTTCCCATGAAACTGGCTGTGTGAAAGGACTCCAGGCAGGAAGCTCCAGAAACCATCGCAAGAAGCCCAGAGGTTTATGGATAGACTTGTCTGCCCGTTTTCTAAAGCTCAGCAGTCCTTCCCACTGTGTTATCCTTCCATCCTTCTGCTGACTCTTCCCTGGGCAGCACTGGGAGGGGACCACTGCTGTACCCTGCAGCAGGGGCATCAGGAGCACAGTCCGTGGGTCTGGGGCTGCTGGTGGAGATGGGAGTGAGGGGTGCAGGACAGGACAGGGTTTTTTAGCTGTCCCATCTTCAGGAAGGGCTGCCCTTGAGCACTCAGCTCCACTGCCACCTGCTCCGGTGCTGTGAGGGCACCCAACCGGGGTCCCAGCACTCTGCCCAGGGGAGAACGAGGCATCAGGGGGTGGAAGGTCTTGTTGGATGCTCTTTTAAAGTGACCTTTAGTGTCTGAACAGCATCAGGCTGGATTTAATAAGGGCTGACAGAAGAAAAACAGCTAAAGAAGCCTTCCTCTGCCTCCTGCCCCGGCTGGGTGAGGGCTCCCGGTGGCCACTAACTGCTGGGCAGGTGGTGCCAATGGCAAATTGTGCAAATGCCGTGCTAGCCCCACAAACACCATGCAAGCCCCATGCGAAGGCTGCGCAAGGTGCTGTACAAGGCGTTCAAATGGCTTCGGGCCTGGGCATCCCCCACCCGCGCATCCCACACCCCGTGGGACAGGGATTTCTCGGGACGTTGTCACAGGAGCTGCGCACTGTGTGTACGTACTGAGCAAATCCGCTGGTTGGCATTAGAAACCCACTCGCGATATTGTGACAAAAGCACCTGCGAAAATTACAGCAGAAAGAAATCTGAGAGACCGCAGTGACAAATGCTCGTGAGAAGCGATTGTTTGGGGGGGTGGGGGTGGGGGGGGGGAAGGGGAAGGGGGGGAGAAAAAAAAAAAAAAAAGCCGTGTTTGTTTTGGCGAAACACCTACATTCCTTCAAATAAATCATCGCAGCGCTTGTTTTTGTATTTGCGGAGAAATCGCAACAGACATAACCAGGGACTTAAGAGACTTGAAATAACATCCTAGTAAATACCCCGCTTTGTTATTTTAATCGAGACCCGAGGAAACATCTGAATTTTACCAAGGAAACCCTCCGTGCAGGGGAAAACATCAGCCCGCAGCCCGGCCGGGGCTTTGTTTTGCTGCGGTGTCGGTCTCCCGGGGAGGAATTACCGGGGCTGGTGGACGCGCGGAGCCCCGCGGAGCCGCGCGGAGCCCGGCACCCCCCGCGGCCGCCCGGCAGCGGGTCGCCCCGCACTCCCCCCGCCTCTGTGCCCGCGGGGGGGCCTCCAACACCGGGGGCGGGGGGTCGTCTTCCCCTCTCCTAAATGCCGGTGGGGTGTCCCCCTCCAATATGGGGCGGGGGGGTCCCTGTCCAAACTGTGGGATGGCGCTTCCTCCCTCCACTATGGGACCGGGTGTCCCCCCTGCAAAGCGGGGGTGGGGGGTATTGGGGGGGGGTCTCACCTGCGGGGGGAGGCGGGGCGGGGTGCGGGTGGCGGGCGGCGCTTGTGGCGGGGTGTGGCGGGCGGCCGGCAGGGGGCGCCCCGGCGGCGGCGGGCGGCGGCGGCGGCGGCGGCGACGACGGCGGCGGCGGCGGCGGGCGAAGACGATGTTCAAAAGCGGGCGGGGAGCGGCGGCGGCAGCAGCACAGCGCCGAGCACCGGGGCCGCCGCCATGCGCCTCCGCGCCGCCGCCGCCGCCCTCTGCCTCTGCCTGCTGGGCGCCTGCCGCCTCCGCCGCGGGCTGGAGGCCGCCGCCGTGCGCGGCTCGCCGGCGGCCGCTCCCCAGCGACCCTCGGCAGCCGCGCCTTCCTCCTCCTCCGCCTCCTCCTCCTCCTCCTCCGCCTCCCCCTTCTCCTCCCCGCCGCGGAGGGACGGGGCTCTCCGCAACGGCACCGTGGTGCCGCACCACTACATGGTGGCCCTCTACCAGCGCCTGGCCGCCCGCCGCGCCCCCAGCCGCCGCGCCGACACGGTGACGGGCTTCGCGGAGCGGGCGCGCAGCGGTGAGTGCGGGGCGCGCGGCGCGGCGCAGCGCAACGCCCGCGGTGCGATAGGGGAGCCGGGACGGGCCGCCCCGCCGGGACCCCGCCGTCGGGCGGGGAGGGATGGGGATGGGTTTGGGCTTGAGGATGGGGCTTGGGCATGGGTTTGGGGATGGAGATGGGGCTTCGGCATGGGTTTGGGGATGGGGCTTCTGCATGGGTTTAGGCTTGGGCATGGGGTTTTTGGTATGGTTTCGGGCTCGAGGATGGGGTTTCTGCATGGGTTTGGGTTTGGGAACGAGGCTTCTTGCATGGATTTGGGCATGGAGATGAGGCTTCTGCATGGATTTGGGCTTGGGGGTGAAGTTTCTGCATGGGTTTGGGGCATGGGGATGGGGCTTCTGCATGGGTTTGGGGCTTGGGGATGGGGCTTCTGCATGGGTTTGGGGATGGGGCTTCTGCATGGGTTTGGGCATGGAGAGCAGGGCTGTGCGTTGCTTTGAGAGTGCAGGGATGTGGTTGTACGTGGGGATGGAGCTTGCACACTTGTCTGAGCATGGGTGTGTGCCTGGGATGGGGTTGGGGATGGGGTTGTGCGTGGTTCTGCATGAGGCTGGGGCTTGTACGTTGTTTGGGGAATGGGGTTGCGCATTGATCTGAGCATGGGGTGGCTGCGTGGGATGGGGTAGCGCATGGGGATGCGGATGCAGCTTAACGGGGTAGGGGCCATGCAACAGTTGTTTAACGGGGATGGAGCTGTGCATGAGTTTGAGCATGGGACCGGGGATGAGGACAGGGGTCGGGGACGGGGCTGTGCGTGGGCATGGGGTTGAGGTAGCAAGGGGAATAGCAACAGGGTTGTGCCTGGAGGTGAGGAAAAGGGTTGCCGATGGAGATAATTATGGGGCTGTGCCTGAGCGTGGGGTCGGGGATGGCGATGGGGTTGCACATGCAGTCGGGGTCGAGGATGCTTTTCGGGGCTGGGGATGCGGTTGGGGACGGGCTGCGAGGTGCATCCCAGCCGGGACAGGGCGGACAGGGGACACCCCCCTGCCCCCATCCCCGCCACCTGATGCCCTGCCCGGCAGCGGGGAGCGGGGTGTGCGGAGCAGTTTGGGGGCAGCTTCTCTGCTCGGCATCTCCGGGACCGGGAGGGAGAAACCCCGCCGGAGCCTTTTCAGCCCGAAAAACTCCATGGGGCACCGCGATGGGCCGGGACGGGGAGGGAGCGCGGCCGCGCTCCCTCCCCGTCCCGGCCCATCGCGGTGCCCCGTGGGGGGAGGCTCAGTCCCAGGCTCCGGAGCCCCGGGCTGAGCTCGGCATCGCGGTGCCCTTCTCCCTCTCCCCCCTCTTTTGCCCCCTTCATACCCGCGGATCTAATGATAATAATCAAATAAACACATACACGCACTTAACGATATAGTTTTTTATATATATATGTGTGTGTGTGCGTGTGTGTGTGTGTGTGTATACATTACGCCCTGCCGGGGAAGTTCGCTCGGATGGAGGGGGGAAAAAAAAAAAAAAAAATAAAAATCACGATGGAATAAAGTGAAAAAAAACCCTGAAAAGCAGCCCCCGTGCGTGACACCGGCTGCTCCGGGGTGGGAAAGAGGCGGCTGGTGGTGCGAAGCCCCCCCAAACCCATCCCCAAACCCATCCCCAAACCCATCCCCAAACCCATCAGGGGCCGTATCCTGCCGGCAGCCTTTGCGGGGAGATTTTTGCTGAAAACTGGTGGGGAAACGGCGGGGGAGCTCGGTGGGACGCGGAGGAGGGGGAGGGGGGTGGGATGCTCCGGTGGGAGGGTGGGCGCTGCGCGGCTTGGGAGAACCGGGGGAAAACCGCGCACAGGTCCTGGGTGGTTTCAGAGCAAAACGAAACCAGCTGAACCCTTCAAAGGGATCTCCTTATCTGCTCCTCACAGAAATTTTATATCTGCTTTTAATAATAATAATAATAATAATAATAATAATAATAATAATAATAGCAGCAAATGACGGGGAGACAAGTCTTTCCCCCCCAGAGGGGGCAGGCTGCAGCCGGCGGTGCTGCCCACGGGAGGGGGCTGCCTGTGGGGGTGTCGGGCAGGGCTCTGCCGGCAGCGGGTCGGGGGGCTCAGGCACCGCAGCGATGTTTGCAGCATGCCCTGCTCCGGTTTCTTGTTAGAGAGGCGGAAAAGAAAAAGCGACCCTCCCAGAACTCATTCATCTCTTCTCCCCAACCCCACCTCCTTTAGTTGTTTTTCTTTTTGTTGGTGTTGGGGTGGGTTTTTTTGTTGTTTTCTTTTTTTAATTCTCATTGAGTATTTCATCAGTGCCAGAAACTGCGCAAGTCTGTGTTTAGCCTTTGGATCCACCAAAAATAGTGACAAATTGAAGCTGGGCTCGCTTTCAGCATCTGGGAGTGCCTCTATCAGACACCCCGGGGCACAGCGGCTGCGTCCCTGACGGGAGTGCCTGTGCCTGCCTGCGAGGGAAAATGAGATTTTTCACAGCATTTTACTTGGCATGGCCGGGACTGGAGCAGGGGGTGGGTGTGTGACATGTAGGGCAGAAGAAATCAGTGACAACCTGCTGATTGGGGATGGGACTGAGCCGCGCAGGTTCAGATGGGGCTTCGGTGCCAGAACAGGATAGTGGTGCAGCTGGGGACACTGAAACAGCTGTGGGGAGGCAGAGAAGCCACCTCGGGACACGGGGAAGAGTGCTGATGAGAAGCCACTTGTTTGAATTGATTCCTCCCTCCCTCTCCGCCTTCTCCTCCCCGTTTTTTTTCGGTGCCTCCAGGCAGGGTGACGTTCCGGGCGCAGGGCACAGGCTGTGTCCCACTGGGATGGTCAGCGAGCCTTGCTGCAAAGGGATGATCTCCCCTGTTAGCGCTGTGTCCCTTGCGCCTCCGTAACGAGAGCTTGGCTTCAGCTTGCTGAGTTTTTGTAATTTTTTTTGTCCTTTTTACATTTTTTTTCTTTTTTTTTGTTGTTTTATCTCTTCCAGATGCCTCCCCGTCCACCCCCGAGCAGCGATACCTCTTCGACATCTCCAGCCTGCCCGAGGCGGAGGAGGTGACGGGTGCAGAGCTGCGAATCCTGCGCACCTTCCCTGAAAACCGGAGCTTGTCCCTGTCCCCCGAAGGCACCTTCCACCACCTCCTCCTCTCCACCTGCCCAGGCCGGGACGGCGAGGAGCCCCAGCTGCTGGACTCCAGGGCTGCAGACATTTTGGACGCAGGCTCCTCCAGATGGGAGGTGTTTGACGTCTGGGAAGCCCTGCGGGATCGGAGGGAGAGATCTCTCTCGGGCAAGCTGCTGTGCTTCCTGCTGAGGATCGTCTCGGAGCAGTCGGGGCGGCTCTTGCCCCCCCGGCAGATGGGGTTCAGCAAGCCCCGGCCGCAGCCCCACGAGCGAGCCCTGCTGGTGGCCTTCTCCCGCACCCAGAGGAAGGAGAACCTCTTCAAGGAGATCCGGGATAAGATCAAGGCCCTGGGCAGCCCCCCCTTCCTGGAGCCCCCCGATCCCGGCCAGGAGGCGTACCCCAAGCGGAGAAGGAGACGGACCACCATCGCTGCCCGATCTGGGGGCAGAGGCCACGGGAAGAAGGCGAAGACCCGCTGCAGCAGGAAGCCCCTGCATGTGAACTTCAAGGAGCTGGGCTGGGACGACTGGATAATCGCCCCCCTGGATTACGAGGCGTATCACTGCGAGGGGGTCTGCGACTTCCCCCTGCGCTCCCACCTGGAGCCCACCAACCATGCCATCATCCAGACCCTGATGAACTCCATGGACCCGGAGTCCACCCCCCCCAGCTGCTGCGTGCCCTCCAAGCTCAGCCCCATCAGCATCCTCTACATAGACTCCGGGAACAATGTGGTTTACAAACAGTACGAGGACATGGTCGTGGAGACGTGTGGCTGCAGGTAGCAATTTCTGCAGCTCTCCCCCTCCCCGCCCTGCACCGCCCAGCAGCCCTGCCCCATTTTATATATATAAATATAAATATATATATATAAAATATATATATATACACACACATACACATTTTGGTGTGTGCCTTTCCAAAAGCCAGGCTCCGAGCAGGTGTCCCCTTCCCAGGGGCGCCTTGGCCATGAGCCCGGGAGGGATGGGGGATGCCCCCCCTCAGACAGCGAGGCTGTAAATTGGCCCCCCGGGACCTCTCAAAGAAAGAAGGACCCCCACCACCCACTCTGGGTTTCCCGGAGCTCAGCTGGGGGTGATGTGCTTGCGGTGGGAAGCCAGGATCCCTGCTCGGAGCTGCCCCCATCTCCGTGCCTTGCCTGTCCCCCCTGTCCCGGGGAGGGGGGGCACACAGCCCGGCGGAACCCCTGGGGGATGCCTGCTAATCCTCTGAGCTCTGCCTGATCGCTTGGTTTGCCCAAGTTGGGCTGACACCTTCTTCCCAAAGGTTTTGGAAACTGTCTGGCCAAAATTGTCTTGGTGTGTGGGGGGGTGACATGGGGGGGGGGGGATGGAGTGGTGGCTGCAGCACAGAGGGGTCGGGCCAGCATCACCCTCTGGCTGTCATGGTGGGGCGAAGGGGAGGTGGGAACGCTCTTTTCTTTACGTTCAAGGAGTTTCTCTGGTTGCCTTCAAATCTCTGTCCTGGGTTTGTGGGGGGAAAACGAGGGATCCTCTGGAACTGCGGGGAGTGGGGAACCCGTGGCCACGGGAGGTTGAAATCATTTGGTCCAGGCCTGTTTGCGGTGCAGAGATCAGTGGGTGCTGTTGGGGACAGGAAAGATGGTCCCCATAAGTGGAGGCTAAAGCGAGAGTTGGGTCTGAAGTAGAGCTCGTGCTCTTGATGGAGATGGGGACAGCCACCGCGAGGTGTTAGCTGGGGATGCCCTGGCTCTGCGTTGTCTGAAGCGCTGGCATGGGCTCTGCCAACCTTTGCCGATGTCCTGCAGGAGTCACTGGCCAGTGGGTGCCCTCCCTTTCCAGCACAAAACCCCATTTCCAAGGCACACTGGGCACCCGGCACCGGGCCTGAGTCACACAGCCGTCCCCAGCATCTCTGGAGAGAAGCGAAGGTCTCGAGTTCCCCGGGGAAGAGCCATTTCGCTCGGGTTCTTCTTTTTCCAAATAATCTCTATAAAAGCCCTAAGCTCCACCCTACCTTCCTTTGGCACCGATTTCCCAGCAAGCTCCATCCCCGGAGTGCCTGCCTCTCCCTGCTCTGTTAAGGGGGCCTGGATCCGCCGGGAACAGACATTTCCCACGCAAACGGCTGAACGCCACCCTCGGAGACTGCAACGCGTAACAGGGCGCTTTGGCCCCTGCTGAAAGGGTTACCGGATTTTAGTAACTCAGGAGCTGAGCGTAAACTGTGCCTTTAAATCAGAGAAGCCAAGGCATGTTTTGGATGCTGGGAAGTGTCTCTGCTGCACCTCGGTGGCATTTGGTACCAAACTTTGGCTCCGTAGCTGGGTTGGGTTAGACCGGAGATGTATTTGCACAGATTTTGCTTTTGATGGTTTGTTTTTTACTGGCGGTCAAGGTGTTGGCCTGTAAACATCAGTGCTCATTACTGACGGTAGTTTGCTTTTGGGGGAGATAAATCCCTGCTGGAAAACATGTTTTTTGTTTCTGTATAAAGCCAGTTGTCCTCCATCGCAGGGATGTTCTGCTGGGGAGGGCTGAGCTGAGCCAGGGCAGAGCGGGGGTCACCTCAAAGAGCTCTACCAAGATCCAAATGATTTCAAAGGTCAGGAAAGTCTCCTTTAGGATCCAACAGCCCCCTCCCCCCAAGAAAACAGAACACCAGCAGGGAGTAAGCCGTGCACATCAGTAACGGCAATATATCCACTGGGCTAAAGCCCCCCAGCCTCACTCCATCCTCGCCCCGCTGAGGTCGGCTTTGCGTCCTCAGGCTGCGCCTGGTGGCATCTCAGGGGCGCAAGTGTGGTACCCGCAAGTCTCATGTTAACCCTCTTGACACCCGTGGAGCTCCTCTGGCTTTACATCCGTGTATCTGGGAGGAAAATCCATCTCCCTACCTCAGCATGAACGTAAATTTATATCAAGCATGATGTACCCGTAGCCAGGGGGACGGTCAGAGATGGAGGTTAGTGGGGGAGAGGAAGAATGAGGTCCATGCTGGTGGGTTTTCTCACTGTCAGCATTTGGGGGGGGACCAAGGGGCAAGTAGCAGGTGGTCAGGAGGGCTTGTGTCTTTCCTCTGCCCTTTGGCTTTAGCGCAGGCGGCTTGGGGAAGGAGGTTGGCACCAGCAGTGCTTGGAGCAGCTTGCTCTGGAAACACCGCCTCAGTTATAAAGTTACCAAGCTTTCGAAGTACCTAATTTTTCAATCGCCGTTGGTTACTCAGTAGTTTTTCTCACTGCTGAGACAAGTTTTTTAATGTTTTCGTTTCTTTTACCCCCTCCCCTTCCTCCAAAATATTTGTGGTGGAAGTTCGTGGGCAGTTCAAATCCAGGCAAGATATATATAGCTCCTGGCAGCGCCCCACTGGCTGGTGGCTCCTGTGAGCCTTGGCTGAGTGGGTGGCCTGAGACCTACTCCTGTGGGACCGTGTCCGAGGGGGTGGCGATGCCAGCGACCCCCCAGTTCTTGTGGCTCTTGTTCAGCCGCAGGGGACAGACAGACAGGTGGATGTCACCTCGGGTCTGGAGGTTGCCGATGGAGAGCAGGGTGACGGGTTGGGTCTCGCGATGCTTTCCCTGACCCTGCTGCTGGGGCTCTGCCCTGAGCCCCATGGTGGCTTCACTGGCCCTGGCGAGAAAAGCCGTGGCTCAGTCGCCGCAGTTTCGTAGCCTGGATCACTGTGATAGACGAGGAGGGGGAGAATTCGGGGAGAGCGCAGAGGCTGCTGCTGGCAGCGATGCCATCCATGATTTTGCCCATGTGGGAACCAGTCCTGGCTCTCCTGGCTGCAGGTACCTCTCAGGACTTAAAGGGGGTCTACAGGAAAGATGGGGACAAACTTTTTAGCAGGGTCTGTTGCGATAGGACAAGGGGTAATGGTTTTAAACTAAAAGAGGGAGGATTTAGACTGGATATAAGGAAGAAATTATTTACAATGAGGGCGGTGAAACACTGGTCCAGGTTTCCCAGAGAGGTGGTAGGTGCCCCATCCCTGGAGACATTCAAGGTCAGGTTGGACGGGGCTCTGAGGAGCCTGATCTCGTTGAAGATGCCCCTGCTCATTGCAGGGGGGTTGGACTAGATGACCTTTAAAGGTCCCTTCCCACCCAAACTATTCTGTGGTTCCATGATTCTGTGTTTGGTGGGAGAGCAAACTTCATCCCCCTGGCATGAGGCCAGCGGCGGCGTGGCCCTTTGCGTTCACAGCCATGGTGACACCGCCATGCCAGCTGCGCTTTTAAGAGAGCATCCGTTCCTTTCCTGGGCAAACAACCACTGGAGGAGAACAGGAGGGCGAAGGATGGCCTTGGATCCTCTTTCTGCTTGCCTAAGGGAACAGAAGAGGGCAGGTCCCTGCCTGGGGCTGCTCCGGGGGGATGCATATGAGCAGGACGAGGCTGGAGAGGAGCAGGGCTGGGGCTCTCGGTGGGTAACACTGCTGCTGCCACCCTGGGCAAGTGTGTTGGCCGCTTCACTCGGCTGTCACATTCGTCACTGCTCCCGGAGGAGTATTTCCAGAGCAAAAGCCACCCGTCCTCCCTTATGAGGGTGGACTCTCCTCCCCACGTGCTGGCAGCAAGGGCTTGCCTCTCTGTCCCCGTGCTGATTCAGAGATTGCACCCAAACAGTGGGATTAGGCTCAGGATGGCATCGTCGGAGCCGTTGCAAATGGAGATGCTGAGCCCCTGATGCGGGGGGGAAAGCCTTTCCCGGGCAGAGAGGTTCCCAGGGCTGAGACGCTGCATCCTGGCCATGTTGGGGGGCGATGTGGGGATGCATCTGCAAGGGGCACGGAGGAGTAAATCAGCTGCAGGACGGCGGTGGCCCAGCCCAGCGCCCCAGTCCCGGAGCTGGTCCTCCGTGGAGCATCACCCCTAAGGCCACAGAAACGGTCCAGGAAAAATGTATTTCTGATCAGTCACCTCTTGCCCGAGCTGATTTTTGGGCACATATAAGCATTATAAATAGGAGGCTAGAGGCTGAACATGGACAAATGTGAATTCAGTAGGCTCAGAGTGATTTTAATGGATAATTATAGGTTCTCAATCTGCAGTATTTATACAACCTTTCCAGTTAAAAAAACCCAACAGTTTCCATGCAGAGTATATTCTCCTGGAGGATTTGTTTGACCTTCAGCACCATTTTTATCTGCAGGATATAATTACAGTGAAGCTAGAAATATTAAGCATTTGAAAAGGACTATGTATCTGTGCTTAACTGGTTCCCTCCCCAATACATAGGATCGTAATTGTGTGGGAGCTGGGAAACTCACGGAGCGATCCCGTTTGACTGGGAAGCGCTGGGGCTGCCATTCAGGGAAGCACAGACCATCGGGACAGGAGTGTGTGTGTGGGGGGGGTGTCTTGCCTTGGGCTCCTTGAGCTCTATGAAACTAAAGGCTGTGCTTAAACCACTGCCTGCGCTGTGTGTCCTGAGCCCCCCTGTCCCCTGGAGTCCCAGAGCAGGGACAGTCAGAAGCAAAATGGCTTTATGCCCAGTTTAACTGCCTGATGACCAGGGGTGCCTGTGGCCTAGAAATAATTCCCAGGAAACACAGATTTTATCCTTTTTCTTTTTTTTTTTTTAAGGAATAGTTGTTATCGCCCCCTTTTTTTTATTTTTTTTTTTTTTTTTATTTACATCATGCTTCAGATCCAATGGTAGAAGGGGAATGAGTTATCCTCTGGTAGGGAGAAGGATTTTCATATGGAAAAGGCAGCTTGGCCCTGGCATAGCTGCACTGATCCCAGCAGCGTTACTTCTGTCAGCGCTGGCCGATGGAGCCATGTCCTCCCTGGCTGTTTGCCGATGCTTTGCGTACCCGTAAGGAAAAGACTGGAAAGGCGCCGCTTCCCATTAAAAGCAAACCCCAAGCCTTGAGCCGTCTGCTCGAGTCCGAGGACCAGCTAATTCTGTGTCTATTTGCACCATGTGGATTTTAACTCACGTCTTGATTCCACGGCTCTTGCTACTGGAGAAAACTGGGTAGGTCCGCAGTGCTTTGTCGGCCACCCTCCCGTTGCAGCTCCTTTTACTGTTGGCAGTTTTGGGTCCTTCTCCCGCAAGCCCAGAAGTGTGTGTTTGGGGAGAGTCACCC
This sequence comes from Fratercula arctica, assembly GCA_947846985.1. NCBI lineage: Eukaryota > Metazoa > Chordata > Aves > Charadriiformes > Alcidae > Fratercula > Fratercula arctica. The sequence continues at coordinate 114,509,152 of CANTUZ010000003.1, forward strand.
GTGCTGGCCCCCACGTCACAGTAGCCACACACACTGCTGTTGGCAGCGCGGTCCCTCGCAGGAAAGAGGTGGGAGATGCTGGGGCATCACTCAGGACGCCCTGGGGATGCGGGTCCCATGGGGCTACAGCTGGGCAGATGGAGTGAAGCACCTTGGGGCGCTGGTGGGACCTGTGGCTTTGCTTCCCACACCTAACAGGAATTTTGCCATGAGCTTCGGCTTGACGTGCTTGTCTGCGATAGCAGCATCTACTTTTATTCCCGTTGAAAAACACATGGCATACATTGATATGACAGATAATGTCATAGACACCAATCCACTGACCAGCTCATGCTCATGTTGGAGTAAACCTGGTGGGAAATGTCACGGTTTCCTGCCGAGCATGTAGTGAGTCGTGAAATACAAGTGCCTTCTCTTTTGTCTGTGTTGGGGCAGCTGCGCCGGGGAGAAAAAAACCTGCGTGGGGTGACGGCAGTGAGAGTCTGAGTATGGCACAGGGGCTGGTGCCCAAAATGGGGCTGTGCCGCTGGATTTGAAGGACAGTCAGACTGAAGGACTGTCACATGGACCTTGGTTGGGCAGCTCCACCAAATCACTTGCTGTGTCCCCTGTCCTGGGTGAAACCAGAGTTGCGGCATGAATTTGTCACTCTTCACGTCGCTCTCTGGGGAGGTGAATGGGCAGGAAAACCCACATGGCCAAAACTGAGCCTGCTCTTTGAGGGTGGAATCGTTCTTCTTTAAACCTGCCACGACCAGCAGATGGAGAGACCATGTGTGAACCACTGGCATCAGAGCAGCTGCCCCAGCACCGGGGGTCCCTTTACAGTTACGTGAGGTGCGAATGGGGCTGCTGGGTGGCAAAAGCAGAGTGTGGTGCTGTGCTCACCACCAGGACCGTGTCCTCCACAAAAGCACGTCAGGGAGAGGAGTTGGGGAGCAGCGGCCTCACGGACGGGGTGCTGCTGATGGTCAGGTGGGGGGAGCGTTTTTCTGCTTCTCCTGCCTTTGAGTTAATGGCTGGTAAAAGAATGAGATGTTCCACCTGGCTGGTCTTTGTGACACTCTGAACTTTGTCGTAAGCTGGTTTATGTCTGCCGTGTCAAAACCAGCTGCATTCAGGCTCTCTAGTCCCAGTACAGCATGTCGCGAGATGTGCAAAGATGTCTCTGAAAATCAGTTGTGCCCTATCAGCAAGTGTTCTGGACCTTTGAAAAACGACCAAAATTTGGAACTCCTGGTAACCCACTGGCCAAGGACCCCACCCTCCATCCTGAAGGATGTTTTGCAGCCTTACACCTCAAAGCACGTGCAGCCCGTGCGGCTGCTTTTTCCCTTTACTGGCACTGGTGTTCGAGCAGCCCCCCTGAATTTACCGTGTTGGAGAGGAGCCTGATTTACGTGGTGGTGGGACGGAGCACACCGCAGGCTGGCTGATGCCCCGTGTTTAACTTTTGGCTGAACGGACTAGGGTAGGAAGCATGGGGCAGCAGAGCAATTTCATGGAGATAGGTATTGAAAAATCTTAAACTGAAGCTTGGTCCGTTCCCAGAAATGGCTGAAAGCGAAACCCAGCCATTTTTTCAGTGGTTTTTCAGCAGGTTTTGCTCTTCATTTTTCTGTCATCACCACTTATTAGTTCATTCGTACATTTCGTGGGCTCATTTTTCTGCTTTGATACCTGTGCTCATACTTTGGGTTTTCAGGCTGGGGAGTGTGGGGTCTTGCTGTGGTGTTTGGTGGGGGCAGAGGGAGGAAGGAAAGGCTGAGTCTCGGCAGCAGAAGGCCGGGTCGTAGTCTGTGCCCTCAAGCAGGGGGCAGTGAGGGGATGGGTTGAAGCCGGTGGGAGGAGAGGACCTGCTCATGATGGGTCACACGCTCAAGTGCTTTTTTGATGGAAGATGGGAGTGTTCGGGTCTCCCTTCCCCTCCACTTTGCCACAATGTCAACCTATGATGGTGCCACCCAGGTTTGCACCATCAGAGGAATGAGACCTAGAGGCTGGGTCAAGCCTGGCCTCTCCGGGAGCTTTGGCATTGGCTTTGATTCCAGTTTTGGGGGAGATGGTAGCGTTCCCCACAGTGTTTCATTCATTTCCTCCATCCTGCCTTGGCAAAGAGAGAGGATGGGAGCAGGAGGGGAAAAAACAAGAGGCAAAGTTTAGTGCTGCCTTGCTTCCAAGCTGGTCGTCCGGGTAGCTGCATGCCAGCCAGGCACTGCCGAGCGCCGAGGGGCTCACCAGAGCTCAGCCGTCAGCAGCAGAGCCTGAAATAACAACCACAGGCCAGGAAAAGGGATGGTGGCACACGGAGAGGCCAGGCTTTAGTCCTCGAGGAGGTGCTGGAGGAGTTAAGTGGTCATGTAGGTGGTGATCAGCTGGGGATGGGGCACTTTGTAGGGGCAACTCGTCCCCTCCTTGGCCAGGGAGGGGGGTGATCACTCTGGTTACATTCATCCCACCTGCTGTGAGTAATTAACCTGTTAAACAGCGCCGAAAAGGAAGGGGCTGAGGTGCTGAACAGCCGGTGCTCCCAGGCGCTTCAGCCGAAGCCACCTTTGTGCAGTGCCTTTGCAAATCCAGCTCTTACGAACCGAGGAGCCGTAAGGGGCTTTGCCTGCATGGAGTCACCGGCTCCGTCTTGTGCTGCGGCTCTTTGGAAAAGCTGGTGGAGATGCCGCTTGCGGGACCTGAACATGTGTCTGCGCAGGACAGACCTGCTCCGCTCCTGGTGCTCCCCGTTTCGGATGCGGGCAGGAGCAACATCAGCCCTGCCTGACCATCCGTGTTGCCAAGTCCCTACGTGTCCCATCACCATGTGCTCTTTTTCTGAAGTCAACGCTACCCAGAGCTCCTTTGACACAACGAGCCTCTCTGCTGGTCAGTCGTGGTTTTATTTATACGTTCTTTTCTTTGATTAGAAAGGAAAATATCAAAAAATGAACAAGGACTCGCATTTCCAATAGCCGTATCTCTAGTAGTTATAATTTTTGAAGCAATACTCGTATCCCTGTGTGTGCCTCTAAACTATCCATGTATTTGTTCAGCTTTTTCAGGTCTGAGTGTGTGAAATATCTCTAAAGAAGATAGCTCTGTAAGTGACGGTGTAAATGCATTGTTTGTATGTATTCTAAAGTTTAAATAGATTGTACATATGGGATTGTAAATGAACTGTAAACAGCAATCTATATTTTCTTGAATATATTATATAGCAGTATATATTTGTTAAATAAGTATTCTTGTATACTCTTCAATAACCTTTTTAATATTTTGTACAGATAAGTTTATTAAATATTTTATTGATAAATAGATCTCGGCAAGATTTTTTTTTTCTTTTGAAGACTTGTGTCTGTGTCCCGAAACCAGATGGCTCATTTCACAGCAACCTTCGTAAGTCACCTTCAGATCCTGGGCTACCTGGGATGTTAAAACCAAAAATGAAAAAGCCATCCATTTTACACTACCTTCCTTGGCAACCTCAGGTATTTTCCCAGAAAAAAAAAAAAAAAAAAAAAAAAAAGACAGAATAGTAAGTGTTTGTGATGGATTTATCAACAAAATGTACATCCCTTTTCTTCCTTGTGTTTCTGAATACAGTTCACCTGCCGTGACTAGTACCTATCCCAGCTCCAACCAGCCAAACAGGATTCTCTCCACTGGCTTAAATAGAAAGTTTTAGAGGCTCAGAAATATTGTACCGAGGGGGTAAATATGAGAGTTAGGAGAATGTCCCCTGCCCACGTCATGCCTGTGGTCATACAAAGGCGGCCTGATGGGTTTGACTTGGGCACAGGACTCTGCCCTGCAGGTGCCCGGCTCCCTGTGGTCCCCGCGGAGGGACCCCAAAGCAACGCTCTTCTGGAGGGGTGAGGGATGAACCCGACTTGGTTAGGTCTGGTGAACACGTCCCCTTTGGAAATGAGGAAGAAATGTGGAATTTCAATATTTGGGATATGAAAAAAATACCTGGAAAAATGTAGTAGAGAGTCATTTTCCCTCAAATGAGGTCTGGTAGTTTCATTGCCGTTAGGTGCCACTGGTATACGTGATACAGCACCCAGTACTCGAAAGATTAGGCTATTACTACTGCAGCAGATTTTTTGCCAAAGATTGCTTTTAATTGTAAATTGGTTTTCATTTGCCCATCCCTCCCTCTTTCAATTTTTTTTTTTTTTTTAATAGCTAAGTAAAGCGCCCTGGGACATGAAACCCTTTTGCATTCCTAGTAGGTGAACTCTAAAAGTTATGGGACATCCAGAAAGCAAGGAATCTGCAAGATTAGCTTAATCCATCACATAAAATTAATGTGATGCCCAGTCTGGGAGGGGCTGTCAAATACCTGTGGAACTTGTTTTCACCTGCTTTCGGTGGGACATTACAGTTGCAAAGTCAGAAGTTTGAGGGAGAGTGAGTTGCTTTAGCATGTGCTCCTGCAAAGGACATCACCAAAGTGCCTTGGAGACAGCGAGAGGAGGTAGCAGGGTTGGACTGCCTCTGCTGTGTCCCTGCCGCATACAATACTGTGAACATGCAGGTGTGGAGTAGGGCACGTTTGGAAGCTCAGAAGAAGTCTTCAAGACATACCTGATATGTGAGGTGACTGACATACCTGCTCAGTCACAGCAGAGCAACCTTAGGTTTGAAGACCCAGGAGCAACACATGGAGACCTGACGAGCGAGGTTTGCCTGAAGGACTGAAAAATGAATTCTTACAGCGCTGGTATTTTCTCAGCTGTCCCTTCACCTTGAGCAGAGCCACACAAACACGTGGCTCAGCTGGAGTGAGGCATGGTGATTTCTGTTCCCAGTGGCACACGGACTGATGTACCAGGCACAAGCCACCCTTTGGGCAGTCTCCTGCATCCTCACATGCCCATTTACAGCCACGTTGGCCGAGGGGGTCTTTTGGCACAAGTTATCCCGGTAGGCTCACGGAGGGATGCAGGATGGCATTTGCCACTGTGCCCCCTGCCCACTCTATGTGCAGTTTTACAGGGAAGTATTAACAAGTTATTTTCAACAAAACGTTAAAGGGTGAGAGCAAATGGTTCCTGTCATGTCTTCACTGAGATCAGTGGGAGTGGTAGGTTTGCGTTCAGTGGAGACAGGTTTTTAGTCCATAGTATGAACAGTATGAACTTCAGACTACTCATGTGATTTACCGCGAAAACTAGTTAATCCTCATATACGCTCAGAAAACCAAGTATTGTCATGGTCAGTTTATATTTGGGAGAAATCAGAGGCACAGCAAAGACAGGTGATGGCCAAGGTCACACACTGATACAGTGGTAGAAAACGCAGAGCATCGCTAAAACAGGACACAGTCTGACTCGGGCCCTAGTGACTTAACCCTAAAGCAAATGCCTAAGTCCCTTATGTAGTAAAATTCAGTTGGTGCCTGCCAGGACCTCCAGAGGGAGATCTGGTACCCCTACATTTAGATACCTAAGTTAGATCAGACAAGTAATTTAGACGTTAGTTTTGGGAGCACTGCTTTATGACTTGGGGGCAAGTTTGGTGAGCCAGGTCTATTGTGCTTGGAGGGAGAGTTTTCCTCTTAGCACCTGATCCAAAGGCCAGTGAAGTTAGTTTTAACATGCACATTAACTTCAGGAGGTTTTGGACCAGGCTGTAGCACCAGCTTGAGACTTACCTGAAGCCTCTCATGTACCATCCCACGTAGTCTTCTGTAATGCAGGCTCATTCAGAGGGTCCTTGGGGACATCGCTAGGACATGTGTTTGCTGTGGGGTGAAACTGCCATCACAACGTATTCTAGTATGAAAATTTCATCCTATTTTCAGTAACTGCTACCAGGCGGGCATGCTTTGATTACTATGAAAACTTAAATCCTCGTAGTCACAAAGTGCTAATTGCACAGGAATCCTGCTGTGTTGGACTGTCCTATTTTGGTGCAAACTGGTAGGGATACGAGGATAAAAGGAACCTCCTGTCTCGCAGGCGGTACTTTGAAGCGCTTCATTCATGTCCCGTCACCTCTGTTGTCCTAGTCTCAGTCAGTCCATCACTTGGGTCTCCCCAAGCTGTGTACAGTCCTATTGACTTTACTGGGGCTGTAATTGGACTTAAACACTCCATTTCACTCTCGATAGTTAAAACCCTAAGGGTTTTTTTTTGTGGGTGAAAATACAGGTTCCTTCCTGATAAACACTGATGAGTTGCAGTACCCCCTGCACGATGAGAGCGGATGATGTTAACACTTCAAAACATTTATATTCTGTAAATGGTATTCCTGTTTCTAACATGTTAGATTGGAACAGCTGGATCCTTACCAAATTTTAAGGGTGCCCATTAGGCAAAAACGCTGGGAAAGCCTGTTTTTCCCAATTCCAAGCCACCTCATCTTCATACACAAAATTTCTCTTAATAGATGGAGCACAGCGTATGTTAGAGCTCGGGGGCTTTAAGGTGAGTTTGTCGAAGATGTTCATAAACTGGGAGGGTGGGGGTCACCCCCTGCTGCCTCTTTCATTGTGAAATGCTTCAAATGGGGTGGCAAAAAAAAAAATCTTCGAGTGTCTGCCTGGGAAACACTGCAGTCAGCTACAGAGCGACTCTCATGCTTTAAACAAGATTCTGCATCTTTATTAGCTGCCACAAACCACTGTCCGCAGCACAGCTGCTTTTCTGCAAGCACGTTCCTGCAAGAGGTGGAATGGAGAAACCTAGGCCGTTTGCTATCAGCTTAAGCACTTGAAAAGAGCCCTTTAATGAAATCCCTCCCCGCCTGTCCCGTCCGCGCACGCATGTCGGCCCGTGCCGTAACGCCGGCATGGGGCTGCCCCGAGCAGCGCTCGCTTCTGGCGGCTGCTCCATCTCCTGCGAGTACCCAAACCCCACCAGCTGTTCCAGAAATACACCCTGCTTTAATAGTTCCTGGTCGCTCACAAACGCTCTCTGGGTTCTCGTTTTGTAAACGTGCCGGGAAAGAGAACATTTTCCTGCAAGTGAAGAGCCTCAGGAACTCATCGTAGATGGGAGCCCGAGTGTGACCTGTGACATACAGTAAAACAAGTCCCTTGGGTCTACTAAGTTTATCCAAATCCAGCAATAGTTTGAGCAACTTTATTAATGATATCATTGAACATCTTGTTTAAAGTCTTCGCTGGCAATTAGCTAGACCAAAGAAAGGGACGGGGAGTGGATGCATGAATAAACCAATTTTCTGCAAAATAAATACATAAATGACCTCAGCTGCAGAGAAGAGATTATCTGTCGTGGCTCATGTATGCAGTCTGTCTCCTCTGAGTCCAGAAACCAGTGTTTAGCTTGGAGTCCAACTCCAAATTCTTCACCATAAACACTGGGCAAGCGCTCACGGAGCTTCCTGAAGGGACGAACCTCCCTAATCCACGCACTCTATAGCTCGCTCACAGCAGAAACACGGAGCGGGAGGGAGCAAGGGGAAACAAACATCGATTATTTTGGAGCGGCTCTGGATAAAAATGCGTAAGGGAGTCAGGTGCCTACCACCCACTGCTTTTCTCTGCACTTTGCCGATGCCTGCATCGCATGTGAAATTTGGGGTCTGGCAAGTATTTTCGTAAATTTTGTATGCGTGAAGTAATGAAGAAGGTGAACCAAGACTAAATGAGTTATCAAAATAAAGAATCCGGTTACGTTTTACCATAAATGTCTTTATTTTTGTTATTGGAGTTGTGTACTTTTTCATAAAAGGTATCGATCTAGCAAAACACTTGAACATGAGTCGAAGTCATTGAAACGAGCAGGATAACGCACGTGGTGAGGATTAAGCACAAATGTGAACGACAGAGATGAGGTGCTACTGTGCACAGTCAGTTCATTTGCGATAGGTTTCCCAAGAATTCTAAAATAGTCTAAAATAGGCAAGACCACACTGTGTTCTCAGGGCAAGTTGGCACATTGGGACCATAAGCACTTTTGACACTCTTTGCCTGGGGTCATGGTGAACGCTACAGGCTTCAGAGGAGCTGGATCCTCATTGTGTGAGATCTGCTCCCCTCAGGAAATACAGCCGTGAAAACTAGACCCGTGCTTTTTTGCAATGAATAGAGTAGCAAATTTTCAGATCTTTCAGCCTTACGGTAACAGCATCTAGGAGGAAGGTAGCAATTGAATCAATACGCTTTTGATAATCTTAGAGAAAATTCATTTAAGAAAATCGTAAGGCATTATCCTGCAGTAGATATGGTCACCACTGACCAGATCTAATCTCAGTTTAGGTCTTAATGCAGTCAGTAGGATTTATTATAACGGATTAACATTTTATAAAAGGCATACACAAGTCAAGTACAAGTATTGCTAAATTAATTCCTCATACAAAGTATACGAATAATGCACTGTAAACAACTGCTTCTCATAGGTGCTTCAGTTTCCAGGCTTTAATAGTTGCTTGTCATCTTTGGTTAACGCAAGATTTTTCCTGTCCTCAGGAGATCCACTGCAACAGCGGAACTTTTACAAACTGAGTCCTGGCTCAATGACCCGATTCCGTACACTGTGAAGAACAAAGGGTTTGTTCAACCACATCGACGTGTAAACCCAAACAACCACGTGAACTGTATTTTTTATGCTGCTAACATACGAACGTGTGCATATGTATACGTATACGTGTACACACACACATATATATATATACGTATGTGAACACCCCCGCCCTTCACTCTGCCCCAGGGAGCACCGAGGCCAACACATCTGCCCTAAGGCCCTCCAAGAGGAACGCACACCAGCGTCTGGGGGCTGTTGAAACACACACGGACACACACAACTACAGATTTCTAAAATGAGCACGAGAATTGTTTTGATCATGACTGAATATGGCCCTGTAGGAAGAAGGCAAGTCTTCAAGACTCCCCAGTAAACAGAATCGGTGGCACGGGGGACAGTCCCTTCACTTCGAACGCATCTGGTTCCTTCCCGTGCTGCTGCAAGCGCGGTCTCAACAGCTCTGCCTCAAGCATCAGTATCTGTTTCATTCCGCGGCAGTGTCAGCTGAAAAGCCACTGGCTAGTCTCAAAAGCCAAACCAGTTTCTGATACAAAGAAGGTCACTTAAATCCACCGTCTGTCTGCAGGTTTGAAAACTAGTCCTAAATATCCAGAAACCAAATTCTAGTACAAATTGCTCTAAATATTAGTGAAAGATTCCAGGAAGATTCAGAGAAAAGTGGAAGGTGTGTATATCATCGTGTAAGAAAAGTAAGGAATTAATTGGTCTTTCTGCATCACAGAGAACATTCTCCAGTACCACTCTCACTAGTACCACGTTAAAGCTGTTAATAAATCATGCAAGTTAGGTACCCAACGCATCATCTAAATTCATCTGTTTGCAAGGGCAGGACTTCCCCTCGCTACATTCTGTAGTGTTTTGTTGATTTATAAATGTCTCTACGAACTCCACAGCGAGACTGTTTCACAGGTTCACGGCTAGAAAGCTTTTCCTGGTTACATTTGGCTCTTCTCCCCTTACGTACATTATTTCCATTTCTAGCTATCGCCTGGAACTTCTGTTACCACAAGCGGCAGGATGTTTTTTTCTAGGTGTTTTTTTTTGCTATCTATAAAGGAGAGGAATGAACAAATGCGAGGAACAGTGTACTTGTCAGCCACGTGCTCTAGGAAGGATCTGGTTCTCAATAATAACATTTCATGCCATTTCACGGGTGCAAACATGGCACAGTAATAGCCATTTCCTAACAGTGAACTTATCTAATTTGTGGCTTGGCAGAAAATTTCATTCTTCAGTCCTTAGAGCAAAGAACTGAAATTTAGGCTCAATTGCGTTCAATTCTTTAAGGTCGCTGAGCAAGTGCTGTTCCCATGGGCTTCCCATTAGGCGATCTAGGCCACCTATAAGTAGTTATATAGAGATTATAGATTATAGTAGTTATATAGATATTCTGCAATCCATTTTAACCTTTTAATAGTGGCACTTTTGACCAGCAGCATTCTTTACCTTCTCTACAGTCAGTCGAAAAATGAAACACTTGGCCATGTTCCAGACAAGAGCTCCATGTGTATCCCCTCCCTGAGCCGCCACAGCTACCTTATTACCGGTACTGTTAATACCCTGTGGAGTCCCGGCAGCGCCCTAATTCTGACACTTGGAGAAACTGCACACCTCATCCACACATCTCCCTCGTACCCATCCTGAACTCAGCCTGACCTCTGACTGACCACCGACCCCGTCTGACCTGGAGGAGACAATGTTAGGGTTGTCCTGGGGCCTTGGGCTGCTCTGGCTTCATGCACCAGGGTTACACGGACGGATGAGATGCGTGGCGAGGGTCAGGCCTTTTGCAGCGTTATCAGGATCCATTGCTGGCATCCACCCACAGGGGGATTTTTATCCCGGTATTTCTTTCTAAAGTAGGCCAGCTGGGCTGCCCCAAACCCATCCCTGACAGTTCTCCAGCAGGTGAGTGAGGTGGTAGTAACTCAGGTACGCTTGTAGCCAGTGAATCTAGTATCAGACAATAAATATTCCACCCTCTGCCAACTCCTGCAGAGTCCTGAAGACACAGGATGAACGCACATCACCATTCAATCAATAAAACTGTAACTTGGACCAGCCAGTCTCTCTTTAACTTTCTCTAAAACATCTCAATAGAAAACAAGCCATAATCTATAATAAACAGAAAAAAATAGGACAGACTCTCTCACAAAAAATTACACGTTCACAAAATAATTACATCGTTTTCTTGTTAATCACTGAATCCGCATTTATAATTTGGTCAGATCATCCTGTAACCAGTCTGTGATCATGGCAGCCATCTCCTTGCTAGCATCTAGCACAAAGGCGTGGCGGAGCCCTTTCTCACAAAGTCGAATGTCCCCGTCTGGAAAATCCATTTTGATCTCATCGTAGTAGTGCTGCGGACACCAGCTGTCTCCCGTTCCATAGTAAAAAATCAGCTAGAAATCAAAGCATATCAAATCATTAATGTGAGAAGTTACTGATGAGGCAACCAGTATCCAAAAAAAGAGCACTGTATGATTTGGAAATAAATGATGCTTCATTACCCAACATACGCTGTGAGGAACAGCATATTGGTAGCTCTTGGTTGTTTCCAAGTCTGCAATTATGATGAAGTCAGTTAAATGTTCAGTGACTCAGCTTCCTCGTCTGTAAAATTGTGGAGAACAATGTGGGCTTAACTCTGAAAACAGATACCTGCTGATCAACGCCTGGCTGTCTTAAGAAATTTGGTTTTATGGATCAAAACATCTATAGCTGTCCATGGAGTCCACCCCTATCCAGGCAAGCTGCTGTGTCTCCCCTAGTTATTAGCTGGTTTCTGTGTTGGCTTTCTAGCTATTTGGTCAAATAGCAAAATTACCAGTAAACCTGATGCTAAGTCCCAGCTGAAGGGGCTAACCGTTGTGGCTTTCTTCTGGATATAAACTACGAGAAAGTAGGAGGTTCTTCTACATTTTTGAGTAGCTCAGTCTCACTGGCATCTGTTAGGTGTGACCTCAAGGCACCTGACCAGTTGGGGCCTTCAGTGGAGGAGCACCTATTTTTCTTAACCTGGGTGTTAGATGTAAAGTGGAGGTGATTCACTCAGAACAATGTCAGAGTAATGGCAATTATGGTCATTCTCAGAAGCAAAACTTTTTTTGCTTGGAGAACTTTACCTTTGTGAAGTGCTGCCCACGTAGAACGCAGGCACCTCCCAGAGATCGATGAGTGTTTTCTTTTGGGTTGTGATGTGGAACTGAAGTTCTACCAAAGTCCATTTTGTTTTGATCTTGCCCTAATAACCTTGCTCAATGACGTACAGGGTGCTACAGGGCCCACCTAAACACAAAAGTCACAAATTCCAGGCTAGTGCCATATTCTATGAAGTGTCTTTTCTCTGTTAGAAACACCAAATGCCACTCTTTCTGAAGTCATCATTTTCTCCCATTTTCATCTCAACTTTGCATGCTATAGCAATGTTTTTCAGTTTCCAAAAAGTAATTTCAGGGAGAGCGGTTGTCCGGGAGAGAGTAAAAACCTACGGATTTAGAACTATACAGGAACAAGATTAATGATGAGTATTCTATACTAAAATGTTTGAATGCAGGTACCAGAAGGATGTTCATTGCTCAACATATCACACACACAGCTTGGCCCAACTCCATTACTCTCATTTGTTTCATATTTCATTTCTGTACTTCAGTGAATAATTGAGCAATGCTAACATAAATTAGGGGACAAGAAGTTTTCCTTTCATCACAAAAATCTTCAGTTCCATCATTTTTGTAGCCATGTGGAATATAAATAAACGCACCCACTGGGGCAGAGGTGGGCTAAGAGCCCAGACTGCATTTCACAAAATGTTACAAGTTTTTGTCTAACTCGCTTTTCTCTTGTTGAAGCGAACCCAAATCTTGGACGTTACTGACTATTGGCTGTATCCAAAATACAGTATCTCAGTTGCACAGACACCCAAAGTTGTACTTCTATGGATATGTAAAACATAGAACATAAACCATTCCATGTTAACAAACATCTTTTGTCACTCATTAATTGCTGGAAACAAGGTATGTCATTTGCTTTAGCAGGAAATTTCTTTTGATCTTGCCTTCGATTCATAAATCACAGGATGTCACGCTAGCAGAAAATCTTCAAAAAAGCCAGTGTAAAATGGCCAGCTGCATTCAGGCTTTTTGAAAGCCAAACATCTGACCGAATCATGTTTAACCCTGGGCTCCGTTACCAACAGATACAGAAATAAAGATTATGAAACTGAGAAAAAAAGAAATGGAGCGACTCCAGTTTAATGGAGTAGTCCTTGAAATCATTAGATATTTTGATAGGCTGGGCACAGAGTCTCATCACCAGATCATTTAGAAAAAGATGAAAAGTCATTTACACTTAAAAAGGTGGATAAAATACTTGGCTTAGTCTGCATGAACTGCAGAAATGGGCTGTTCTCCAGGTAGGGTTGTAAACTTGAGAACCCACAGATTTGGAAATGCCTAAACAAAAGATATATGTGCGTTCTTAGCTTGCCCCTGGTATATTTGTGTTACAGTTCAATCTTTCATTGCATGATCCAAAGGATCCTTGACTCATTCAGCCCACTGACAGGATGACTTTCAGCTGATGAGCTGCTATTTGATAGTACTTTTCCTTCTAAATTCTGTGTGTGGTCTGAGGATTTATTTACTATATATTTCATCGTTTACAGTCGGAATTAATTTTCTTACGTGCATTCCTCTGGCACGTACCACATTTATTAATTTAGTTTTGCAACACCTTAGTGGCCATTTTTATCTCCATTTTGCAGATGGGGAGCACAGAAATTAATGTCAAACTACATACATTAATTTGAAATTAGTGTAGTCTGAAACACCTAGAGCTGGTTTTCCAGTATGTGTAGCGTTACACAGTATTGACTATGCCCAAAGGATAGCACTCCTGGACTTCATTTGCGGGTGCTCTGAAACACTGTCACTATATCTGCAAAAAGATTTCAAGGTCTTAAATCATAGAATCATTTTGGTTGGAAGAGACCTTTAAGATCATCAAGTCCAACCATTAACTTAACACTGCCAAGTTACCACTAAACCGTGTCCCTTGGCACTACACCTACACGTCTTCTAAATACCTCCAGGGATGGCAACTCCACCACTTCCCCGGGAAGCCTGTTCCAATGTTTGATAACCCTTTCAGTGAAGAAATTTTTCCTAATGTCCGATCTAAACCTCCCCTGACACAACTTGAGGCCATTTCCTCTTGTCCTATCGCCTGTTAAATGAGATACTTCGAAAACTGAGGACAAACTGTGACCACCTATGAAAAACATTAATGACTTCACCAATGGCCCATTCCTGGATGTGAAGTTTAGGTGCCTTTACCATGAAGCTGTCCAGTTTTACTTCGTATAGTTCCCTCTTTCTTTCAACAGGCATTTTACTGCTTCTGTCACAAATGAGGTAGGAGCTCTGCATCCTGCCGTCTCCTTCATTACACAGCTTTTTTGATTAATGAATGAGAAAAAAAAGGAAAAGTGATGATTTAATGATAGACCACCTCTTAATGCATAAATAAAAGGTATCTGAATTAAGATCTGTGTTACTTAGCTTTGAAATGCTTGGTAATGCCATATCAACTGGTTTTAGCAGAGCCTGCTAGACTTCAAGGAGGTAAATCAAAACCCAGGTCTTTCACACGTGGCAGCTACAGCAGCGTTAGCGCCTCTGGATCTGCTGCTTTAGGCCTCTCTCCCTTAAGGTACTGGTGCAATTGAAAGAAGCAGCACTGTCAGCTTCTGGCCAGAGGAACATGGGACGGTTTCCTGCTGGGTGTCATGCTGGGGATGTTCAGCACAGAAATTGGTGATTTAGTTTAGATCTATTCTGTGTTTTTGAAGCAAATGTCATGTTTGTCCAGATTTAGCATGCTTTGGTTCTCATTATGGAGTAGTCATGAACCCCTTTCAACTGAAACTAAGGCAAAGATGCTCTTCAGGATCACACTTAGTGAGCTCCAGTCACTAACGGACACTGAGTCCATGGGACCAGACAGCTGTTGCCTGAAGTAACAACCCTCTGAGATGCCTACACTGGGAACATCAAGTCCTCACCACTTACTATTTATCTCTACAAATTCTCTTCTATTGTGCTGCTCCTGTTTTTAAGGCAAATATAGCCAAACACACCTTCTGAGAACAAGAACAATAAGATTTTGGAAATTTAGGTTCCATTCCAAGCAGAAAAGGGCAGAATATTTACCACCTACTGGCTTTGCTGTCCAGTCATTTGTCCAGTCTTTCCAAGTATGACTTCCTCTGTCTTGTCCCCTTCTGGTCTCAGGACTGCTCTACCCCACTTTGGCTCATTGCTTCAAATCTATTCTCCTTAACTAGTAATTTCCAACTTCCACTATTTCTGCTTCTTATTCTAGTCCCTGCCAAGTCCATCCCTTATTCTTGCACTGACAGGTTGAAATTTTCGTCTTCTGGTTTCTCCATCCCATTCTGAATCTCAATTCCAACCCTAGTTGCTTTTTCCCCAGAAATTCTCCACTTTTTATGAATCTAGAAACTCTGGTCCCAGCCCTACTCCTCAAATATATCTCAAACTATCAGTTGTTCCTACTGTCAGGGTTGGGCTCAGTTCAGCGTAAAAAGATCTAAATGCAGGTAATTGTATTGTGGTGTTTACATGTGTACCAGGCATCCAAATTCCCATGACACTGTAAGGAAAGATATATTCAATAAAGCCATTGGTGCTTAGAAAGCTATTCAGCTGAAACAACATGTGTCTACTGTAGGGTGTGTGAAGATGCACTTCAGGCTCCACTAAGAACTCAACTGCCTAAGTGCCTACTGCCATTTGTGATGCTTTAGATATCTGAGGCATCTGCATGAAAGTGGCAGGTATGACTGATTTTACAGGGGACCCACAACTTTCTGGCGAAACAGCTGGAGGCCAGATGGAAATATTCCACAGTGCCCAAAATGAAACCAGATGTCCACGTTTAAGGGCCAAATTCCACCTTGACTTCTTCAATAGATTTCTAGTGACTCTCTGATGGGGTCATCTGCACCCCTAATGCCTACTGCACCTGTAGACTCCTAGAAGTAAACGCGTAAAGCACGATTCAGGTGTCCACACATAAATATCTGGTAGTGTTAGGCTAACAGTTGGACTTGATGATCTTAAGGGTCTTCTCCAACCTAAATGATTCACATGGAGGACAGGGAGGTGATTCAAGACTGCCAGCATGGCTTCACCAAGGGCAAGTCTTGCCTGTCCAACCTAGTGGCCTTCTATGATGGAGTGACTGCATCAGTGGACTGGGGAAGAGCTATGGATGCAGGGAAGAGCAGGAAAAAGCTATGGATAGAGATATGGAGGCCTTACAGAGGGAATTCTGTAAGGCCTTTGACATGGTCCCCCACAACATCCTTCTCTCTAAATTAGAGAGATACGAATACGGTGGGTCGACTTTTTGGTGGATGAGAAATTGGTTGGATGGTTGCATCCAGAGAGTAGTGGTCAATGGCTCAATGTCCAGATGGAGATTGGTGACAAGTGGTGTCCCTCCGGGGTTTGTACTGGGACCAGTGCTAATTAATATCTTCATCCCATGGGCAGTGTGATCGAGTGAACCCTCAGCAAGTTTGCAGCTGACACCAAGATGAGTGGTGTGGTTGACACACCCAAGGGACAGGATGCCATCCAGAGGAACCTGGATGGGCTCGAGAAGTGGGCCCATGGAACCTCATGAGGTTCAAGAAGGCCGAGTACAAGGTCCTGCACCTGGGTCAGGGCAACCCCCCATTATCAATACGGGCTGGGAGATGAAGGGATTGAGAGCAGCCCTGATGAGAAGAACTTGGGACTTGGTGGATGAAAAGCTGTACATGAGCCAACAGTGTGCACTCGCAGCTCAGAAAACCAACCACATCCTGGGCTGCATCAAAAGCAGCATGGCCAGCAGGGCAAGGCAGGTGATTCTCCCGCTCCGCTCCACTCTGGTGAGACCCCACCTGGAGTCCTGCGTCCAGCTCTGGAGCCCTCAGCACAAGAAGGACACGGACCTGTTGGAATGGGTCCAGAGGAGGGCCACAAAAATGATCAGAGGACTGGAGCACCTCTGCTGTGAGGACAGGCTGAGAGAGTTGGGGTTGTTCAGCCTGGAGAAGAGAAGGCTCTGGGGACGTTTTTGCGGCCTTTCAATACTTAAAGGGGGCCTACAGAAAAGATGGGGACAAACTTTTTAGCAGGGCTTTCAGCGATAGGACAAGGGGCAATGGTTTTAGCCTAAAAGAGGGCAGATTTAGACTAGATATATAAGGAAGAAATTTTTTACGCTGAGGGTGGTGAACCACTGGACCAGGCTGCCCAGAGAGGTGGTCGATGCCCCATCTCTGGAAACATTCAAGGTCAGGTTGGACGAGGCTCTGAGCAACCTGATCAGGTTGAAGATGTCCCTGCCCATTGTCGGCGGGTTGGACCAGATGGCCTTTAAAGGTCCCTTCCAACCCAAACTATTTTATGATTCTATGATTTTATATGCAATTAAAGTTTGGGTACATTATAACCGACTAAGAACAGTTCTATAATATGAAGACGTGGGGAACTTTATTTGACGCTGCAGTTATTTTGTCTGCTTTTTGGTGTGTGCATTGTGTGTGTCTCTGTGCACATGCCAGCAAATCTATAACTTACATCTTTGTTAATTACACACTGCCAACAGAATTCAGAATTGTTTTCAAAATGCTCCCCTATTAGTGGATTATGCAATAAGATCTAAAAGCAGGAATGCAATTAAGGTGTAAATTTTCAGTGATCCAGATGGTGGTCCAGGGCCTATGAAACCTGACAGATACTTGACTGTCATTTGTGGCATTGAGGGTCTCCCTTTGAATGACAAAATGTGTGTGCTCTTTGCCTATGTCACACACAGCCACAAAATATTCAGATGTTAGGATGTTACGTATTTTCCAATTATAGCAAGACAGATTCTTTTTAGAAATATTTAAACAAAGGTTTTCAAAATCCACATATTCTCATCTTCATTTTAACACCAGGCGCGTTGCTATTGCAGCATGGAGGCAGGCATAATTAACGAACCGTGTGTAACCAGAGGCACAGGGGATCTTCAGTAATGGCAGGAAACACCGGCGTGCACTATAGGATTTGCGCGGATCTGTAAAGTACATATTTTCCTGTGGACTGTGCGTGGCTGTAAAGACATCCTGAGTCAGCACAACCACCGTACCGGCAATGGAAAGCTGCTGCCAACCCAAGTGTTCAAAAACGGTGAGTCAGGCCCCCAAAATAATGAGACTAGCTTAAAAACAAACAGATTTACAAAACAGTAAATAGAAGGTTCTTTCTATTTTTCTTCTGGGCTTGAGCTTTGCAATATTTGCATTTTGTAACTTTTCTGCCATGAGGCTGAGAGGATTATTTTTTATTCTTTTGCAATACGGAATGCTGAGACTTCCAGGTATTCCTGACTCAGAAGGGAAATGGCAACTACCGCTGGACATGAGAAGGACTTTATATGATCCCTGATGCAATACCTTGCTTGTTATGAGTGACTAAAACATGTCCTCCTTCGGGATCTGACAATGAGGGCAGAGTAAAGGGGATGTGGGTTATCTTCCAGTATTAACATTTCAATACTGTGTTTGAAATAGTTATGCATTTTCTAAGTTTCAAATAGTTTTAAAATAACAGCAACATTCTCGTACGCTGTTTTACCATTAAATTGCTCGGAAGTATTTTCAGCCTTAGCTTCTGTAAAATAAAACAGAAATGAGAGCGGGGCTCTGTCAGCCTCATACCCTGTAATATGGTACGTGTACGCAGACACTGCACAATGATGGCAGCTGCTAAGTAAACATCAGAACAATCTGAGATTTCTATCAACAGGATGTTTACATTTTAAAGAGTTTCTAAGAAAATAATAAAGATTTCCTGCAGTTGACTCCATTGGCACTTGTTTTAGCATGTATGACAGTTCACAGAAGTATAAATTACAGAGAGATTTCTTGTATGCCTCGTCTGTAGCTGTCACAGGTCAACACTGAAAAGCAAATCCAAAAACTTTAAAAAATATTGTCTTCCCTCTATCTCTCTGGAATTTGGTACATGTTACAACAACTTTAGGATCTTATTACACGGGCAGGCACCACTCCAGCTGACGGCAAAGAGCGAAGGACTGATCTCTGTGGATAGGAACTAGCGGCACACATGCAATGGCAAGCAAGACCGTACCAGTGTCCTTGCTGCAATCCTTCTCTCCGATACATCAACTTTTACTGGTATTACTCCCACAGGCATTCACTGGATGAGCAGCAGCTTCTCTCTGGGTGACATCTCTCCCCACTAACCAGCGAATAGTTTCGTTTGCTTTTGGATGAAAACTAGTTTAAAAGGCATTAGCCCAGAATTAATTTTAGTTTCAATCAAGGTTTATAGAAAATGACTTAGCTTCTCTGGAATTATGGAAGCGTCTCCACCTTATCCTGCCAAAAGAAAAGCATAAACGACACGGGAACAGACTGGTTTGGGACATGCTTTTTTCTTGGGCTTGCTTCAGTTGTACTTTGGCTTTACTAATCAGTTTCTGGGAAGAATTCAAAGAACTGGCTTTGCCCTAGGATGCCCTAAATGCTTTGGGATCTGGTTCTCCGAGACACCAACTCTCTCTCCTCGTGATCCTGCCGTGGTTGAGATCAGCTGGTTTGATGGCAAGGTCTTTGAAACTTGCTTCTCAGCTTCTTTTACCAGAACTGGGATTTCTCAACTTTCCAAGGGCAGTGCAAAGCCAAACTTTTTTTGCTGGACTGTTTTGAGAAGAGGCAGTTGACAATCTGGGGTACGCAATGCTACTTTTAAATACTAACCTGTAGAGGTGAGATTGAGGGTGCAATGATAGTTCAAGTATTTAGGGTGATTTTATTTAACATGGCCAATTTTGTTAAACCAACATAAACAATAAACAAAATTAGCTTCTGTACCTGGAAAGGGAGTGGAAAATCATTTTAGTCTCAGAGAAATTAAGATGCAAACCCTGAGATGCAGCCAGACATAGTGGCTACTTTGCACGTGATTCAAGACACATTACTCCTCTCCTCGGCGTCAGGTACGGTGTTCTACCAAATGGGCAGGCTGCAGGCTCCCTGTTTTCATGCCTTTGTCAGTATTAACTGGAAATCTGGTAAACTGAGGAAGGGGAAAGGGCTTCTCTTTAACTTTGCTGCAGTTTGTTAGCGATGCTACCGCCAGCCCTGCACGTAGACCCCAGAGATCACGCGAGGCCACTTCTATCTCCACTTTCTCACAGACAAGGGAGGGTCAAACTCAATGCAAAGTAAAAATGGGCTTTTGTAAAGGATGCACAGGATTTATCAACAAACCAGGGTGATTAACTGGTTTACACTATCTATGTTACTTTTAAAGACTTAAAGGTGTCTCGAGGGCATATATTTAGATGTGTCAGGAACATGAATATTTCAGAAGTCAAGTCTGTATAAATACCAAAATAAAACCAAACAGACCTGAAGCCACTATTTAAGTCAGATTCTTCCAACCATATTTACTACAAACAGTATTTCCCTCTGAATATCAGCCTGACACTGTCTACATTCAGTGGGACTTTATCTAAATGAATCAGTCAGATTTCTCTTGCAACAGCAGCATCAGCATCTGGCTGTAAATGGCAATTTTATTCACTGCCCTGCAATGAGGTCTGTGGCAGAGGGAGGGAAGGCAAGTGATTAAGGGGTAGTAAGAGTTGGATGGTAACTTCCTAAGTATCCTTCAGAAGGTTGGGGAAATACTGCTGTCTTTGCTCCTTGTGTGGAGCACACATCTTATATCCATCCCCAAAACCCTGGAAATTCATGTCATCGCTTCTTTATTAGAATACCACACAGCATGAGCAATGGTAACAGGAGCTCAGTTACAGAAAAAGTGAAATACCACCGATAAGTGTATTGTGGTACATTGAACTTTATGAATGCTCACTGGGATCCTTTTCCACTGGGGAGAGAAACTGCTGGTCCCTGATCAGGCATTCCGGGTGCTTCAAAGAGAAGGTTGTTCTTGTAGCTAAATGACACAGGCACCAAATGTCCCAGGCACATGTGTAACTTCCCTAACTTCAACTCTGCACCTCCAGGGAGCGCAAGCCAAAAAGGATGTGAGACCAGCCAAAAAAGAGGTGTTCTTGGCTCAAGAGACCACTTTGCACCTATTCAGAAAGAGCGTTTGGAAGGTTTTTCACAAATGTAGGCAAGCAACTCATTCAGGCTGTGGGCAAGCAAAGTATTTGTAGCATTCTTTTAACTACTTATCTTCACATCATGCTCCTCTCACTGGGAATGATTACTAAACCCCTGTGGATGTCAAACAAAAACACCGGGCAACATCAAAACAGCTGCTTCAGGGGTCAAAATAGTTCTTGGTTGCTCCGTTTTAAAATTCTTCTCTAGCAAAGACTTTCTTTTTTGAAAGAAAAACCTAGCACTTTTCTGTGCAAAGGAAATACTTCATTTTTGCAATTTTTACTCAAAATCTCTGCCTATTACTGTTTAGTTGATACTCTTGGAGAAGACATTTTCTGTGGCATTACTGGAGTGGTATAAACTTGTATTACTTTAAATTTTAAATACACCATTGAAATAAGCAGGAAATGGTAAACATATAATTCATTAATTTAATTTTTTCAAAACTGAATTCCTTCCCCACCTAACCATCTATACATGGGTGGTTACAAGCCACCCACAATACAGACTTCCTCAATCTGAGTGCAAATAGGTTCATGTGTCCATAAACTTCCAGTTTATACTTTTTCCCATTTGATTAAAAATAATTCTTCTCAGACAACAGATTTTTTTTTTTTTTTCATCTTTGTATCTCTATTTCAGATGTTTCCTGTCTTTTTCGTCCCACAATCCATGTATCTGCTACACCAGACCACTGGCACAACTGAACTCGAGGAGCATACAAACCTTTTTTGATTTAACATGCTAACCAAAAGAATCATGATTTTCAGTTGCTGGAGGAGATGATTTATGGTCTTAAGAAATTATGAACCACTACAGAAAGTTCACTGCCAAACCGATTCAAGACTTCCTGAAGTCTGCGGGAGCTCTTCTATTGATTTAGATGGGCTTTGGAGCAGATCCTATACTTAAATATAGGACTACTGCGTATTACACATGGAGTAATGAACAAAATATATCTCAATAAATATAAAATCTGAGTGGTGGGTTTTTTAAAAATTCCCTCTGTAAGCACCCTAGGTTTATCCTTTAATGCAGTATCTTCTTGACTGCAACAGGTTTATAAGCTTACTTGACAGAAAAAGAGTCAACAAGGCTAAGTCTTAAAATAAAGCAATGAATGGGGGATGATGCAGACTTAAAGAGTTAAGTGCTGTAGAGCCCCTCTATATGGAAATATCATTGTTCATCACAGGCATGATAGTGAATGCCCAACATAACCATTTTCCCTTTCCTTTTTTAATTTTTATTCTGTTTGTAAAAGCTCTGCGATGCTCAACGCTGATCCATCCTTTAAGAATACGGAATTACACCCACTTCCTTTTGAGCAACAATTACAATAAACTTCCTCTAGCGCAGTAGTATCTTCGCCTCCAGTTTCTGTTAGGAAAGGGAGTTGGTGTTGTTCCAGTGAAAGAAGGTAGCTCAGCTGGCTTAGACACAGTCAGCTAATGATAATTAACCATCAAAACTGAACAAATCCCCTACCTTATTTGTTTGGATTTTGTGATTTATCACATCTCCCTGTGTCATTGCAGTAAGAAGCCTACATTCATGTAGTGTTTGATCCAGACAAATAGCTTTAGAGCCAGTATTTTAAATGTTTTATCATATGTTACTTTGTTAGAAGACAGGTCTCCATCCTCCTCATACAGTTCCACTACTATTTAATGTGCACAACTTCTGTCTTTAGAAGACTGTAAGTGAAATATCTCACTTAATTATCCAAACAATATTCCAGCTCCCATTCTTTCAACAGAAATCTGAGCAATTAGCATTGTTAGACTAAGAATCTGGTGTCTGGAGATAAAATTTCTCCTGGTCCCTAACTAGTATTAATTATAGTTAAACCTGGGCATGGAAAGATTGGAATAATTTAGTGTCTCTTCTTCTTTCTTCTTCAGATCACAGAATGCAAATAAGATCCAGAAATAACTTTTCTATTCCACAGCAGCTGGCAAAGCCAGGTGTTAAGGTTGGCTTTTAGCATATGATCACAGCGACTACTAAACAGTATAAATTTTTTGAAGTGACAGCTTGCCAGTTCTATAGCAACTTGGGCTATAGTTCCTGTTTTTATAAACTTCCAACCTTTATAAGTTAAGCCCATTTTTATTGTCAATACACTTCAAATTTAACATAATGCCAACTCTAAATTTTTTCCTTAATTCTTATATTCCCAGAAATTACTAGAAGATGAAAAAAGAGAAGCATTAGCTTCATTTCTAGAGCTGCTTTTTCTTCAGTTTCTCAACTGCTTATGAGTTTGCTGCAACTTTTTGTTTTCTTGAGTATGTTTGCCACTTTGAAAGTATGAGGACATAGCAGAATCAATAAAAGAAAGTCAACACAGGTTTAAAAAAGCTCCTGCCTGCCAAAGCCGCGCTTAGATTGACAGAATCAACAAAAGCACAGAAGAAGCAGACTAGGACACCTGCAAACTCTTACTGTTGGCTATGGGCCTTCATTCAGTACAAAAAATAAGTATTTTTGTAATGTGAAGCATCTGAAGTCACTGGAGCTGCAGCTGACTGTCACCACTATCGTCCTCACCCAACGAAGCTTTGATGCTTAACTTCAAGCACGTGTGCTTGTGACTAAAATTTCCAAGAGCACCTGAAGTCTTGCTCCTGCAAAGTCTTCACTTTTGTACCCTGACTAACATGGTAACCTGCAGTCTTACCCGCAGTTGCAGGGCACCAACAGGCCTCACCAGCCCTGCCCGGGACCCCGACCCACCCTCCCTGCCCATGGACCCAGGGTCTCCACTCTG
The DNA here is from genome assembly GCA_947846985.1 of Fratercula arctica. Lineage (NCBI taxonomy): Eukaryota > Metazoa > Chordata > Aves > Charadriiformes > Alcidae > Fratercula > Fratercula arctica. Next base: position 114,532,664 of record CANTUZ010000003.1, read on the forward strand.
TCCTTTGCCTTTAGTTTCTACCTCTCTGGCTACATCGTAAGAGTATCCGTCTCCAGCCCTGGCCTTGGCCCTGTGTCCTAGATTGACATCGGACCCACATTGTACATAACGTCACCTGGATGGATCCCACCTTGCAGTTTGCCTTCTGTCATGTCACAGAACCACAGAATGGTAAGGGCTGGAAGGGATCTTCAAAGATCACCTAGTCCAACCCCCCTGCCAAAGCAGGGTCACCCAGAGCAGGCTGCACAGGAACGCATCCAGGTGGGTTTTGACTATCTCCAGAGAAGGAGACCTTACAACCTCTCTGGGCAGCCTGTTCCAGTGCTCTGCCACCCTCAAAGTAAAGAAATTTTTCCTCATATTGAGATGGAATTTCCTGTCTTCCAGTTTGTGCCCGGTACCCCTTGTCCTGTTCCTGGGCACCACTGAAAAGAGTCTGGCCCCATCCTCTTGACACCCACCCTTTAGAGATCTATAAGCATTGATGAGATCCCCTCTCAGTCTTCTCTTCTCCAGGCTACGCAGACCCAGGTCTCTCAGCCTTTACTCATAAGAGAGGTGTCTTTGGTCACATCTTCTTGATGGACTTTGGACCCACATTATAGCCTTGTCTCTAGTCCTGTCTCTGGCCCTGTCTCCTTTTGCTCCTGACTGGATTCTCTGGAGGCACACTGGACCTGGTTCATTGCCTTGCCTTGTCTGAGACAGTTGATGGACCCTGTTACCTCGTTCTGCTTGGGTGCTATGGGACTGGACCCTGCTTGGTGAGGACACTGCCTGTGCTGGGGTGACCCTCGGCTCATGGCTCCCTTTCCCTCAGGGAGCACGCAGACCTTGCAGCTCCCTGACATTCGGAGAGGTGATTCAGTCAGTAAAATCAACCGTTCTTCTTGAATTCATTGGGCTTTGGATCAACCCATGGATATTTTGTTTAAGACAATAAGAATATTTGCCATCTGCAAGATCAGCCCTTCAGTTTCTTCACTGAAATTCCCTCTGAAGTGGAGAAGGACTTTGAAAGCTCTGCAACAAAAATGTGAAAAAACATGCATACCTAGTGCAGTGTAGCGTTTTTTGTTCACGTGTTCTATTTCAACTCCTTTAAAAAAACTAGAACTGAAACATCTGAACATACCTTTCAAAGTGCAGAGAAGGCAAATGGGATAAGTAAAAAATAAATCCATTTTCAGCCAAAAAAAGAAAGACTGATTTATGAATTGAACTTTGTACCATTTCTATTTACAAGGCACAAAGTAATCTTACAGAGATCTAGGACATCTGTCCTAGAAAATTCCATTCTCCAAGGAAAATCTCTGCCAGTGCCAAGTGCTGGAACCATTCTTCCAGCAAAAAGACAGGGATGATACAAAAAAAATGGAGGGAAGGAAGGGGACACAGTAGAATAATATGTTACCCTGATTATCTACTTACACAGAGGCTGCACCAATTTATTAAATGTGACAGTTTTCTGGCTCATAAGCCATCTGGAATTGTCTGACCATGGCCACACTATTAAATTCTCTCAGCTTCCAAAAGAGGGTGACCACATCAAAACTTCAATTAGGAACAGCTCCTGGCCTGCGTCAACCCCTGAACCATGCCTGGGAATTGACTGGAAGAATGCTATCGGTCCAGATCAAAACTGTACCAGGATCTCTTTCAATAATAAATCCGTACAGACAAGAAAGTTCAGTGCAGGAGAAAGGTCCACTAAATTACTTTGTTTACTTGTATAGCAGTAGCTCCAGTCTCTAAGGAATTCACTTTCTGTATAGGATGAGGGGTAATGGCCTCAAACTGAAAGTGGGTAGATTTAGATTAGATATCAGGAAGAAATTCTTTACTGTAAGGGTGGTGAGGCACCGGAACAGGTTGCCCAGGGAAGCTGCGGATGCCCCATCCCTGGAAGTGTTCAAGGCCAGGCTGGATGGGGCTTTGAGCAGCCTGGTCTAGTGGGAGGTGTCCCTGCCCATGGCAGGGGGGTTGGAACTAGATGATCTTTAAGGTCTCTTCCAACTCGAACCATTCTGTGATTCTGTGATCTTTGGGTTGGGGTTGTTCAGCCTGGAGAAGAGAAGGCTCCGGGGAGACCTTATAGCAGCCTTCCAGTACTTGAAGGGGGCCTACAGGAAAGCTGGGGAGGGGCTGTTTGCAAGGGCATGTAGCGATAGGATGAGGGGCAATGGTTTTAAACTAGAGCAGGGTAGGGTTAGACTAGACATTAGGAAGAAGTTCTTTACAATGAGGGTGGTGAGACACTGGCACAGGTTGCCCAGAGAGGTGGAGGAGGCCCCATCCCTGGAGACATTCAAGGCCAGGCTTGATGAGGCTCTGAGCAACCTGATCTAGTTGAAGATGTCCCTGCTTAGTGCAGGGGGGCTGGACTAGGCGACCTTTAGAGGTCCCTTCCAACCCAACACATTCTATGATTCTATGATCTTTCTTTTACACTGCAGTTGCATGGCTAAAACTGTGGAGCCATAATAATTTTGCTTACTCCTCTCCATTATGTTTTGATACCATGGAAAAATCAAGCCTGCAGAATCCTGGGATATTGACACCTCACAATGGAGACGGTACATGTTCTGCTTGATCCGTCCAGCTGCAAAGTCAGAGGATTTGGTCAACCAGCCTGCACTCATGTCCTGGCTGGCCATGTGCCTGTCTGATCAGAACCCAGGTAACTACTGGTCTCACTGGGAACCACATCTCAGGCTTAGCCAGAACATGCACAGTTTCTGTTCCACCAAGGACAACGTACCAGATGGGATACTACATCTGGCAGTGGGGAATGCTACATCTACAAAGGTGTGGATCAATGACACTTTAACGATTGGTGACCCCTTTAATGGGTTCTCCAAAGTCAACGGAAGGACACTAACACAAAATCAGAATCAAGCCTGCAGAAATTCTGGTTTTGCACAAATATAACTGGGTGTATCATTTCCCCATGTGTGTGGGCTTTCCATGAAAACTCTGAGGATTAAATAGTTACCTTCTTTAAATTTTGCTTTATGGTTGTACTGTCTCTCTCCACAACCTTCAGCATTTCTTGGCTTGCCATATACAAGATGTTGGCTGCAGAAAAAGAAACATGCAACAATGTAAGCACACAGCAAGTCTTCTGGAAAAAACAATATGGGCCCAACCCTGCAAAAAAATAAGCCACATAGAACAGTCGTCATCTTGACAATACTACTGAAAAGAATCCCGCTGACAGACAGGGCAAAATTTATCTCACCTAACTGAACCATTAAAAAGGCATATAGACTAAATTAAGTCAACCCCCATTAATTACTTCCATAACTAATGGAAAGACATCTTCGGAGCGTAGCTCTATCCATTTATCTTACAGACTTCTGAATCAGCCCACAGTGATGACTTTCTCTCTACTGACCATTGAAGGAACTTTTATGACCAGCTTTCACTACATACTTTTAGAAAGATACGTGTAAGCGTGAGAAATTGCCCATGAGGTGTTTGCAAGAGTGGGCTTTTAAATACAAAGCATACACTAAAAGGCATTGCTAATCTATAGATTATGGTATTATTGACATTTCAATATGCAAGTCATTCAAATATCGAACATAACGAATAATACAAATAATGGCAAATACAGGTATCATTGAAAGTTGCAGTCCTGCATAATATTGATGGTACTTACCCAGACGGGACTCGACTGGACACAAAATGTCTAAGCCTTACCTTTCTGGAATGTAAAGTATTAAAAATGACTCAGTGCAATTTATTGTGAGTTGGTCTGCAAGATACTGTCTCAGAGACATAAATGACTGAGTCCAGTGTTTGGACACCTAATTAAAAGCCGGCTAATTTTGTGAGGTGCTGAGTTCTGGCAGGTCCCACGTGTGTTAGACAGCAGTGGAAACTAAGCACTTCTGAAAAGTAGGGCGGTTTGACACAGAAGGATCACACCGTGTCCACCTAGCCTGGCTTCTGTTACAATGGAACCTACAGGAGCTTGGCAAGAAATTTCAGCGCACAATCTAAAACGTGGCTTTGCACAAGCACATACCTGTTAGATTATGAGTTTTGCTGCTAGAATAAACCTCATGTATTCAACTGCAGAATCTAGAGTTGCTACATGACCATCAATGTTGCATTATGTCTGCAGGCAGTGAGAGGTCCTCCAAAGGGTGTTCAGATCTACACAGTTTTGATAGGGGCTATCTATTTCTGACATCAGTGCTGTACTGAAGAAATGTGCATATATCACTATTCAAAAAATAAGCACTTCTTTTACCCTTTTTTTCTGTCCAGTCAGCTTACTGCGCTAATAAGATGGCCAAGTCTCTCCTGTCCTCACAATCTGAAGCCTCTGCGCTTGCTGGATCACAGAGACATTCATAACCTATATGTGGTAACGAAGGGCAATATTCTTTTCTCACCAGTTTGCAAAACCAATGGAAGACCCTGAATGGCTAAATTACCTTAAAACTTTTCAATTTCCAGGTCCTAGAATGGCTGAAAGTATTCTAAAATACTAAATCCTCTCCTGAAAAAACAGAAGAAAATGGAAAGACTCTGACAATATTTTAAATCTGAACCAATTAAGTTCTGTGCACAAACAGTTAATGACAGTGTTGGGTCTGATTCTGCTCTGAGACAGGAGCAATACATTCTCACAATGTGTGATAGGAGAGGAAATGGCAATCACATAGGTCTTTGGTGGTGACCAAAACATGGAGTTGGCTGAATTCCAGCAGTGCTCTAAGGAAACAGAACGCCACCAGAGAGATGAGTGATGGCTCCAGAGATCAAATGTTAAGAGACAAAGCCAGTGGTCTCAAGTTAAAAAAAAAAAAAAAAAAAAAAAAAATCCTAGAAAGTAGCATCTACTTCTGAGCCAGACAAAGGAGATGCAATTCAGTTCTATGCCTACAGAGCTCTGTCTTCTTCAATTAAGTGTTGAACGCAGGTAGTGCCAAGTTCTTCCTTTCCTAGACAAGATGAAAGGGTTGCAGATGTGACAACATACAGACAATCCAGCAAATTTGCCAGTCCCGTCCTATTCTACTGGGCAGAGGGACCTCCGTGCAGTTTTGTGTCTAGCAACCCGGTCACCTAATCCTGTGGTGCAGCTGGCGAAAGTCTGGCTACCTACAGCGTTGTTAAGATCATGCCCTGACAGTGGTCTTCTTTTTCTCAATTCAGCTCCAATCACTGATGCATTACACACTTTTGTTTTTAGAAGGACACACATCTTAGCTCTCCACCTCCAGTTCAGTCGTACAGCAAGAGTGGGAAGAGCAAGTACTCTCCTGCTCCCCTTCTCCCATCTTACTGGTTTCTCTGTCCTACCTCTTGTTCTTGGTGGGTTCTGCTCGTAAGTCTGAGCTGCTGATGGTTTTTTTGCAATAAAAAAAAAAGTGGAATTCACACACTTGGTAAACATAGATTAGTCGTAAAGATCCTAAAGGCAAAACTGTAAGTCGGCAAATGCAATAATGCCAGTGCTTTAGAAGGAACTGTCTCTGAAGGCTTGTGTGCTGTGCAAGAAAGGGAACCAGGAAGGCAGGATTAAGCTGAACCGGATGAATGGCAAGGTTCAAGAGTCTATTTCAACCAAACAGAAATCCTTCAAATTTTGGAAACATGATCCCAGGGAAGCCAATAAACAGGAACTTAAACTTCAGCAGGCGTTAAGTAAGAGGAAATTGCAAAGAGCAAAAGTAGGTTTCCAAGAACAAACATTAAAAGATTTAAAAATAAACAATAAAATATTCCTTAAGTATATCAGAAACAAGAGGCCTACAACAGAATTTGTACAGGCCAAGGGAGTGGCTAAAGAAGATAATGACACTGTTTGGGAGCTAAATGATTTTCCTTTTTTTTTTGCACGCACCTTTTTTGTTCAAAACATTCGGGAGGTTTCTGCTCTCTATAAACTTTTTCTGTCAATAACAATGATTTCTCCTTGAGTAGTGAGGTATTGAGAAGTAGCAACAGTGGAGAACACAGAATATACAGAAGGTACATTTAAGAGTTCTGAAAAACCTTGAATCCAGAATTGCTGAGCTGATAACAATCCTGCTACATAAGAATCACCCTGTCCAGTGGTTTGGGGAGTAGAAAATACTGTCTAATTGCTACTGATTTTACAAAGGAAAATTGCATTTTATTGATCTATAACTTCTTGAACACTTCAATAAACACAACCACATGACAAAAATTACTGGTCTTCTAAAAGCTCTCTGTTACATTTCACACAATAAACTTTGGTTGAAACTAAACAGCTGTAAAATGAAAGGTTGTTACGTGTTAAGAAATTCTCTGGAACAAAGATTAGGATTGGATTAGATTAGATTAGATTAGATTAGATTAGATTAGATTAAATTAGATGGTTTTAATCACAGGAAGGAACAAGGTCTATATTTATTACAATACGCTTGAGTAAGCAGTGATTATTAATAAATCTGTAAATCATCACTGAACACACCTGGTGATTCGACCACTTCTGGGGTGGGTTAAATTACCTCTCAAGATGACTCTCTTTTCAGTGATAAGGCCTTTAGACCTTTACCAGCCCAACTTGAATTAAGTGCCTAAACTGAGGTAGGATGAATCCTGGCCTAAGATTATAGCCCAGTTTCATATTAAAGTCATGGGCAACTTATTTCTTAATGGTCTTGTCAATGGATAAGCAGTTTATTGTTAGCATTTGCAAAGGACACAACACTAGTCAGTTTGTGAGGATCAGGCAGTGAGAAATGTGAGAGAGACCTAAAGAGGAGAGAGAAAAATATCAACGCACTAACAAACGAAATTCAAATTGAAGAAATGGTAAGTAACATACAGGTGAAAAAACGACAAAATATTCTTTTCCCTGGCAAGCTTTTAAATTAATACAAGGAATGGAATCAGAAACCCAGAGATCCCTGAAATGACTGTTATTCACTGTGCACATTTACTCAAAACTCCAGTAAAATCATAACTATGTTACATAAATAATAGGAGTATGATGATAGAGAATTCTGCAATGTCATATAAATCACATAACATGAGCACGCCTGAAGAACTGTGTATACTGACAGTCACAGCCTCTGTGGGACACTGCAAAACTGAGAATGGTGGTGAAAACAATGAAGTACATTTAAGGATGTGTTGTTGCCATTATGTCAATGATCCTTCATCATACACTATTTTCCCCTCTCTTACAGCATAATACACTAAAATGCAAAACAATAAAAGGAAGTACTTTTTTAATGTCATATGCAATTAACTATGAACCTTACTGCCACAGGAAGCTGATAAGCATATGTATTTGCCGCATTCACATCTAAGCCTGTTGCCCTGAGCTCCTCTAATTGTGAATACAGCTAATGAAATTAATCTTAGGGCAAATACCTACAAAGGCTGGATAACTTAAACGTCCAACAGTCTCTCCTTTCAGGTACTGTTCTCTAGGGCTGCTATCATTCTGTCTTCGTTTCCTCGAGGTATGTCCAGTGGCTCATCTCTCTTGAATTTTACTGACACAGTATTTCAGTTCATGCTGGAGAACGCCTCTCTTTTCAACAGCTGAGCTGTAGCTCTTCCAGCCCATGTACCTCTTCACGTGTACCAATATCACATCTGTCACTCTATGATATGACATGTCAACCCACATCGGCATGTGACCCATGATATTCCCAGGATTTTTTCCTGCAGAACTGTTGCTTAACCAATGACTTGCCATCCTTGTACTTAATTTACGTACAGAACAACTTGGCTCTTTGAGGAATGGCAGCATTCTTCCCTCCCAGCCCCCCAACCTCTTCTCTTAGCTTGTGAAGGTCATTTTGATCCTGTCCCCTCTCCAGCAAATCTGCAGCGTATTCTAGCATCGTACTATCTGTAAACTCAGTAAACACACACTGTATTCCACCACACAACTGCTGAATAATAATAGAATGAAGATACAACTGTTATAAAACCCTGCTAGCTGCATCTTTCCAGTTTCAAAAACCCTCCTGAATCCTATTTTCCCGACACTCATACATCTGTCTAATAGTTGTTTCAGGTTATGTCATATTTCACAAACTTTTTTTTATAAGAATACAGGGGACACTGTAAAAATCTTTATTAAGGTCAAAATGTCCTAAATCTGCTGTTTCCCTGTAATCCACATTGCACTGTAAGATGTTTAATGTCTATGTCTAAAGCTATATTGAAAGAGATACCATGATAGAGCAGGAACAGTAACTTTCTCTCTTGCTGCTGTGGAACGTCAAACCGGGGTTCTTCAGAAAAGTTATTTTTCTCCAAAGCTAAGTCACAAGTTCAGGGAGAAATCTCTCTGCTATTTCCTAATGCTATACTCACTAACCTTGGCATTTTTTGAATATTTAGTTCTTTCCTTTTCAAAAAAGGTTGTTCTGTTTCCTTATTTCACGAATACCGAGCTGCCTTTTCAAAGGAAGTAACTCAGAAGAATTCAGTCACTTTTCGTGTGTAATTAAAAAGCCATCTCAAAAGGCTCCCACAGTTAGTGTGAGCATTTCAGCAGCTCTGAAAATCAGGCTGTGAACTGGGCAGAGCCAGAAGCTGAGACATGCAAAATGAACGGCCTCCGAAATCCTTCTTTAGGCTACGGAGGGAAAGGTCATCTTGTGAGATCACCTTGTCAGTTCTGGCTACCTGGTGTTACAGTCTCTGGGAAGACTTCCAACAAGTGCTAATGCTTGCTTTAGCTGAAAATCTCTGAAGATTCCCAGAACTATTACCAAGAGCCCTGGACAAATATTTATTGGTTTTCACCGTCATGATTTCAAGCACAAGATAAAATGCAACCTAGAGCCCACGTCCCAAGTGATGAAGCCGTCTCATCAAAATCTGCAGAATGAGTCTCTGCGCAAAATAAAGCACAGGAGTCTGCAGAATCCTGGCTCAAAATGCAGAAACGGGGAATTCCCATAATGGGCTGTGTGGAAGTTGTATCGAAGTTGTGACCTTGGTGTCCGTGCTGAAGTTAGGGTGAACGTGTAGATTTGGCATTCACCACTCTATATCTCACTCCTCACTGAAGAGAGAAATATCTGGGGTTTAGTTAAGACAAAATAAGACTGAAATTAGTATTCTGAAAAATCATCACATGTGAAAGATAAGACTGAATGTGGGATGGAAGGTCAGGAGGCCTGGAATTTTTCTGAACTATCACTGAAGTCCTCTGAGACCCTGTGCAAGTTACCAAATCTGTATGTCTCAGTTTCCTCATTTTACAAACATGCTTCAGGCTGCTATGACAATGAAGTGGGTTTCGTAGACTGCCTTAAAAATACTTGAAGTGAAAAAGCGGTGTGTAAACATAATTACTATTAATTAGTTCTTGAAAAATATATTTGTTTAACAATAATGAAATTTACAGAGCCAAATTGAACATGTCCCTTTAGAATTGCCCACTACCACCTTGAATGTTGCATTTTACAGAGAGCAAATAACAAAATCTTCAAAGCTATCTGACGAAGAATACACGAAGAACAGAGCCAAGGGGTAGACTGTAAGTACCCAAAGTCAAGATGTGTCTCTGTGAGAAAACTGGACTTGTTGAGCTTCAAATCTTTCTCTAAACTGGCTTAGTGAAGCCAACACAAAAGGCTCGGAGGACAGAATTCTGCGCGCACGTGCACTTCTGCACATGATCTGCCGCCTCTTTGCTTTTAAGAGGAATGCTTACAGTGATAATGTAAATATTTGAAGGATCAGAACTATCGTATAGTTTGAACTAGGTATGTCTTCCTTCAATCCCTAACTGATACTTGGTTCAGCTGAAATAAGCTGATCTTATCATAAAATGACGGCGCATGCAGTGTTTGCATGAGCTTTATGAAAGGTTGTGCAGTTGATACGGTTTTGTACTGAAAACAAGCCAGTTCTAGCTGCTTGCTGAAGAAGGAACTAAACCTGTGATAAATCATGAAAACATTCAGCTTCTGAAGAACCCCACCACAGCACAGCTATGATGAGGTGCGTAAACCAGATCAACACCAAAATACATTGGTTCCTTTGGCAACTTGGATATTCAGACCCCAAAATGAGACAGGAGTTCTCACGGACATGAATGTGAGCACTTCAGAACTCCTCTCAGAGACCTGCACAACGACCTGAGAGCACTTTACTTGGCATGGACAGTTTGCAATATCAAGGCTGGAGCTGAATCATAAACCCTGAGTCGCAGAGATTTGACTCAGAAGCCATCTCCATCCACTGAGGATACATAAACTGCAGTCCTCTCCAGAAAAGACTTTGCAAGAAATGAACAAAGTTTATTCTTTTCTCATCCTTTGCCTGCACGGCAAAAGCCCAGTACCTCTGCGCTCTCGATTCCCACCTAGGAAACAGGCTCCTAAAGAGTTGGTCTTGAATCGGCCTAGGATTTCTAGGAAAGGAACGTATAGAAGCTCTTTACCTTTTTCTGCCAACATATTTTTTCTTATTCAATTTGTTTATCTGGTTTAGCAGTCTAAAGCCAATTTCAGTGGTTTTTTTTTTCTTAATTTTCATGGTCTGATCCCATTCCTTCAAATCTGTACTTATGCATGTGCTGGACTGATATATTATGAGTCAGCCTGGGTCAGCGGGATAATCCAAAGCACAGAAAGCGAAGCATACAACATGGAAGTTTGCAGTATCATGGCCTCTGTAAATATTCCTTCATGTGGGTTTTTCACATAGCAACTAGGAAAGGAAAAGCATTTCTCAAAAAAAAAAAAAAAAAAGAAGAAGAAAACGTGGTTGCAAACCTACAGAAACTGGCCAACTTACCTGGCGACAGCTGTGGAACCCTAAAGCATTTTTATTACCTTCTACTCCATCTCTAGCTGCCGATACCCCTTATAATTCATAACCAGGTCACCAGAGTTTAATAAGGAAAAACCTATTGTTAACTACAAAATTATCATAACCAGTAAGGCCTTAAGAGCTGAAAAGTGAAATCAAAGTTTTAACAGACAAATACTGTGTTTATCGTGCTTTTAACGCATAAATACCTTCTTAAAATATCCTAACTTTTAATATGCAGATCTTTTGTATACACAGATTACCTTGAAAGTGGAAGTCCTTCATTTATTCCCAGGTCAGGCTTATGAAATTAACTGCCAACTTAGTTTCTCCCCATGATCCTGCCAATGACCTTTTTCCTGCCCTGGCAGGATCATTCCCTCTCCATGGATTAAAGGTGATTAAGGATCAGTGTCAGTTTAGTCTCATACATTTGCTAAGCAGAGACGACAAACTGTGCCAAAATGTGTCTGATTTATTTGTGGGGGTTTTGTGATAGAGGAACCCCGATTGGGCTCAAATCAAGGATCCAGCAAAGAAAAGAGTGCTTTATATCATTGGTAGCTCTTTAACCCAAAGTGCCACAGCAAGGACTTAATATTCTTCAGCTAAATTATTAGTTTCCACAAACAACAATGACTGAAATCAATCAAGCTTTTCAGTGCTTAGGGCTATTTAACCACCAATTCAATTAGCCCATTGTCAGATGAATACTTGTATCTATTGAGCTCAACTTCAAACACATTGATATATCCACAATGCACTTACTTAAGCAAATAATGTATGAAATAGAAGATTTTCCATTTTTGAAGAAACACATGTCTAGCCACATTATTATTACTTTCTAAGGATTTTAGAGCTATATCCTAAACCAGTATGTTGTCAGTTGACTCTACAGATATCAACAGATCTATACTGGAACTTGGAAAGCTGTGTTAATTTCAGGGAAGAAACATGATTCTAACTGAGGACAGATAAACTTTCTCTTTATGCTTGATTCTTGAAGCAATACAGAGATTTCCTGTGCTTGGACTGAAATATGTGTTTTTCCTCAAGCCTTTAAACTTCTTGCTTCATTATTGAATATCCAAAGATCATTTCCTTGCTTATTCACAAGAAAAAGATTAGATAGGGCTCGATTAATTGTAAACTCACACTAGAAACGGAGGGGTGACATTATGTTGTCTGTGTAAATTCAAGATGAGTTGGGACTATGTCTGTATGGGAAGAAGTCTTAAAAAAAATCACTTACACACAGGGCACATATCCATAAAATATAAAAGAGGCTTAAGTATTTCTGACTTAATCCTGACAAACTTTGAGAGATATACATGCCCTTGATTAATTTCAAAATCAACTCTGTGTTGTGGTGCCATGACTAGATCTCGTTCGTGTGGTTTTGCTCTGTAGTCGGTATCTTAATTACGTAAAAACAATATTGTATTCTTTGCTGGGCTAAAGAGATGAATTTACTGTGACAGAAAGAATGGACAGAAAGAGATGCCATACTAATGAAACAACATTGACAATAACAAAGCAAAAAAAAAAAACCTTTTCAACTTCGCTGGCTAATGAATTTCAGGAAATAATCGGAATAGTTCCTTTTCCAACAAAAATGAGTGGTTGTGAAGATAGCTCCAATCTGGACACTTTAATGGATGCACACACACATTCTTTAATAGCTTGTTCATCAGACTAAAATAAACATAATACTACAAAGGGTTACCCGAGCTCACTTCATTTCCCTACTGCTGTTGGCTTCAGATTATGTTGACTCTATCAACAAGATTGTGGCTGTAGGTGTAAATTTATTAAGTCCCACACACCGAAACATTGCTCTATTTTGTTAGTTAGAGGGAGCTATGCTCTGGAATGGATACAGGGAGAAACATGAAGCCAAATTTTTACTTCAAGGTCCAGACAGCCCAGTTTCAACAGCATTAACCTTGGAAGAACATACCGTATGATTTTCCAGGGTGGACAAGCTCAGAGAAGAGGAGTCCGCAGCCCTACCTTCATCACGCTTCCCAACTGCAAATCTGGTGACACTTCTCTTAGCATATTTTGACCAACCGATCCCCTGAGCAGATGAATACAGAGAGCGGAGAGACTTCTTATGCTGTCTTACTAAGGCCGCCATATACTAAGGTATTGATTTGTTTCATCAAGAAATGAATAAACTTTCTATAGCTGGAACTGGAGGAGTTTGGAAGGGACCAGTGATCCTCTCATGACTGTGGTGGAGGCTGTGGGTATTCTCTGTACTTCTATAGGGTGTTCTGAGACCCTGCAGCACTGTCAGTTTTTATCACCCCTCCTGGCCTCCCTTGACTCTGTTCCCCACCTACAAAGAACCTATGCTTTACATATATTTTTTTTCTTCATATGTATTCTATTAGTGTCATTTTTCCAGGTTGAATGTCATTTAGTTAATGCATGTATTTTTCAGCCAAATAACACTTTCCATCTGGTCTCTGTCCTCCCCTGTGTTTGAGGCATTTAATAAAAGAGAGCTCATTATGATTAAAACAACCCAAATCTGAAGTGCAACCAGGCCCAGAAGAGATCCCTTTAGTTCTTCAACAATCTTTTCCAACTCAAGGAATATTAAGAGGTAGAAACACCAGCACCTGTAAAGGGAAATCCATTGTACGCCACATATGATGTAGCACAGAGGATACAGCCCATTACAGTAAGAACCTCTCAGGATCAAGAAATTAGCAAGTGACAACAAAGACACTGGAAGTCAACAAATATTTAGAACTCTCTTAACAAACTACAACCAAAATTTAGGGCTATATACTATTACAAAAGCCTCGGGTCTTTAAGCCTGTACCTCTAAGAATGACGCCTTTACTAATTGGCAGACTTTTCTATTGCAGAGTTTTTGCCCCTTTCTTGGAAGCATTTTGTTCTGACTGTTGTTGGAAATGAGAGACTGGACAGGATGGACTTTGGATCTGTTTCCACATATTAGTTCCTGTGTAACTCAATACTATATCTCAGTTAGTACAATAATGCTTACAGTCATCCCGTTTTGAACTGATTTTTCAGCAATATTTGTCACCATCTCTAAGATAGCAGCCCGCTAGGTTAGTACTGTACTATCAGGGTCACACGTACTGAATAATAATTGTACTAGATTCAAGTAAAAAATTGAAAAGTGGGTACAACTTATTTACTTAGTTCACATTTCTTACATAAAAGTCTGAGCAAAGCTCTTTATTAGTTTGCCTTCCCTGATGTTAAGAGACTTACAGGTTTACTCTTAAACTGAGAGCATAGTATAGTTCTTCCAGACATGGCTTGATGGTTTGGAAAATGATCATTTACTGTCTGCCTTTAATTACATCATCATAAAGTACTCAATCATTATAGAACAATCTGCTGGTTTTCCATCAACAGCACTCTGTAAAGAACGTATTTCCACACTGGCTTGCTTCTGATAGCCTTTCCTCTTCTCACTGATCAATACCTTTGTAAAATGCCTTTGCTAGTCCATCTTACTCCCCTCCAAACGTTAAATGCACCATCTTTTGCTTTGACTTATAAATTTCTCAGCTTATGCTTTGATAATCATGAAGTCAAATTTCCACAGTCTGTCTTCTCACAAACTGCTTTCCAATGATCAAACTGTTGCTGCTTTTGCAGGTATAAGTATGGGCCATATCTACACCATATACCAAATGGAGCCAGGAACTATTTTGTGGCCCTCAGGACAACTGGAATAGAATGGCTGGTTTTCACAGAATTAAAATTTCACAGAATTAAATTTTTCCTCTACAGAATCACAGAATGATAGGGGTTGGAAGGCACCTCTGGAGACCATCTAGTCCAGCCCCCCTGCCAGAGCAGGGTCACCCAGAGCAGGTTGCACAGGAACGCGTCCAGGCGGGTTTGGAATGTCTCCAGAGACGGAGACTCCACCACCTCGCTGGGCAGCCTGTGCCAGGGCTCTGCCACCCTCAAAGGAAAGAAGTTCCTCCTCGTGTTCAGATGGAACTTCCTATGTTCAAGTTTGTGCCCATCTAAGCAGTCTACCCAAACTGCTGATTGGGAAGAGCACGTGGCAGTGCTGAACCGTGCCTGAATATCAGGAGAATGCTAGTTGGAGAAGGCTAAAACCATACCAGAAAATTCATTAATAATTAAACAGTATGGATGATCATACTCCAGTGCAACCACATGTCTTATACTCATTTAGCTGATTTCTAGAGGTAACCTATCTTTGGCAGGTCCTACTGTAACATTTCTGTTTCCTTCATGCAACCTGAATGCAGATTCATTCAGATATTCAATCAGACGGTTTCTGAACTTTCAGGTCTGCTTTTAACTAATGGCTGACATTTTTTTGCCTATATTTTGGTTTCCTCAAACATTCTGCATTGCATCTGTTCCTCTGTTTTGCTTGGTTCTTACTGTGGTAAATTGTCCCTCATTACAGTTCTGGAATTCTGGACGGTACTCTGGCATCTTTAATTAGTGTGTATGAAACCGTAGGTCTTGAGGGGATCTCCATTGGTCTTTTTGTCTTCAGAAGAACCAAAGATATTGTGCCATTTTCAGTGGATACTTATTCATCCTGTCCTTAGGAAGCACAAATGATAAAAGTTTCATTATCTTCCCAAGAAATTCAGTCTAGAATTTCAGTCTTATAATTAAATAAATCTATTCTGAATCACCTTTGTTGCAATCTGCTCCATTACACATTACCTCGTCTGCCTTGGACATGTGGATTACATTATTCTCCTTTACTTGAAAACTCTTGCTGTGTCCTTCAGTTGTCCGTTGTTTAGTCTAAAAAACTCTTTTTTTTTTTTTTTTCCTTGAAGGTCATAATTTTTTGGTATCCTTCATGGGATTCACCTGATTAAATGTGAATATCCAAAGCTTAATTTTTCTCCCTTCACAGTCAGTGGGAAGAATCCAATGAATCTCATCCTAAAGTGTTCACCTAGATAGATTAGACAAGTGTTACCTGTATCTCTCCACTGACTATGACAGGATTTTAAGGGGATTAGTGGGTGAACAGACATCTACGCTGTAGACATGTTAAGCACTTCTGTCCTAGCAAAAATGTTACCCTTTTGTGAATATATTTAGCCTCTCACCTTCAAATTCTCTGTATCAAACTGCCATATATTCTCTGCCAATTGCTTTCTCTGCTTTAGACAATGCCTTGTGAGAACTACCTGAACAGTCTATACGTTGCCGGATTCCTTCCCCTATAGACATCAAGCACATCCCATACTGCACTTTGGATGGCTTGGAAGTTTCTCAGACGAAGTCTCTTGAATCCATCTGTCATGGTTTGGTGGACATCATATTCAACAGGGCTTCCTGTCTTTAATATCTGGATGTAAAGACAAGTCCCTCCATCATCCTTTCTCCCTGCCCTTCTTTCCCGAACAAGTTATGTCCCTTCGTACTGATATTCTAGTTCTGTCATTTATCTCACCTATGTCTGTTAAGACAATTAACTAATAGTTTTGGTAATTTATAAATATTTGCAACACTATTTTCCATACTTTTTAAATTTACATTACATTACATGCACATCATCTAGCTCATCTGCTGTCTTCCTACCAGTATTTCTTTGATCTCTCGTTAATTTGTCTACCATAATTTTAGATCCTTCATGAGCACACTTTTGCTCATAATGATATAGAAGATATTTTTTACCTTTCCCCTTAAACTCATCATTAAGCCTTCTTTACTAAATGTTTCAACGTTAATCACCTTTTCATGGTTAAGGAAGCCAAAGCTCCCATGACATTGGTCTGACTGAAAGTGCTCCAGTCTCTGTACACTCGTGCATACTTGCAAATACCCTTTTGAGGAAGCACAGTGGTTTTAATACCATATCTTATACCCTGTGAAAAACAAGCAATCTCATTACACTGTCATTAGTCTCTCACTCTCCCTAGTTTGTTTCCATACATCTTTCTTTTCCACGTTGACACTGAAGCTTCCCAGGACAGTTTGGATGCTCTGCCTTACAAAACTATCATTTACTGTCAAATTTTTCACAGAATGCGTCTGCTATTTCACCATTTGCCATTTAATTGCTATTATTGCTATTACTTTAGACTCTTGTTTGTGTTGGCTGCGGACCACAGTAGAGACTGGGGACACATTTTGTCAGGTACGGGCAGGACTGCACATAGAAAAGCCTGAAATGATGCTTTCTTCTGTCACACAAGGGACTCCCACAGAACCTCCACAAACTCTCAGTCTCCTCCCAGAAAGCTTCCCTGATGCCTCCCTTAGTAAATCTGCCTGGCAGCAGGATAATTTCGCAATAATTTGGTACTACAAAATGCTTGAGAAATATTTTAAAATGTGCAAAACACTGGCAAGTTTTAATTCCCATTCCTGGCCTCTGTACAGGTAAACTGGACAATACACAAGTAAATTGATAATTTGCTGGTAACTGTAGCAAAAGGGAAGAGTCCTAAATGACTGCCCGATTGGATCTTTTTTGTAACTAAGAATTAGTTATACTGTGTGGGAGCGCTAAAGGGCCCAGTCAGGGGCTGGCTTCAGTGTGCCAGAGACTATTCAAACCAGCAAGAAAAACATCATTTTTGCTCCATAGATTTTACAGTCTATTTCTAAATCCATGACTGTTCAACACCGAATTGGAGATATGCATGCAGAGTTTTGCTCATCCTTCTGAGGAACTACAGGTTGAAGAAGAAAGTAATTTGACTTCAATGGAACAATTATTGCCAAAGACTATTTTCACGTGCAACAGAAGAGCTCATCTGCACTTTGACATGCTATAACATGATTCTTTCAAAAGTCCTCTAAAATTGCAAAGTGATGAATCAATTCTAGGTTGGATTCCCATGCCAAATGGAGATGCCCTGCAAAAAGTACATTGAACTTTTGAAAATAAGTTTTCCTCAGGGAACGTACTACTATCTGGTCACATTTTTTTCCCTGGTAAGTTGCCCACCTTATTGTAAGGTTCTTCAGAGGAGTGTAACACTAGTTTCCTTTCCAGTTTATCCTTTGCTTTTGAGGAAGCAATCTCTGTCACTCCTCAGAAAGTGTCAGAAAACAGTGGTAAGAACTAATAATACCAAACAGCAGTGTAATTTCCTATGGGGAAAACATATTTTCTACCGGTAATTACTGCCAACAGCAATCTTGGAAATATCATATAACTTATTGTTTAAAACATCAAACAGAAGGAACTGCTTAGTACCAAGAATGACTAATGCAGGAACATGTGCCTCCACACTTGCACACACACATTAGCTAAAATGGTGTTTACAGGTTTACAAGATGTAAACATTGACTTTGGGTTCTGCTTCAGTTTACACTTGAATTTAGAATGAAAATATACTAGTTAATATATAACCATGATTGACACAAATAGGCAGAAAAAGCTGCAATTGTTATGACAGACTTCTCCAATCTGCTTGGTATCAAAGCTGCAGGAAGATGAGAACTATACAAGAAAATCAGTCAGCTGTGCTTGAGAAAGCACAGCAGAGGCTGAAGGCAAAAAGAAAAAGTTATTCAACAATTATACTCAGGTGCTTTGCAAACAATACATGCTTTGTTGAGGAGTGCGAAAAGCACTCATTTACTTTGTGTGATGAAGCACGTGCAGGTGAAGTGGGGTGTGTGATGGAAACTGCAATGTCTATGGACTTAATCCTGCCTTGAGTTACTTTGGAACAACTCTCACCATCTTCAAATGGCAGAACTGTCCCTTAGCTGGAGAAATTCACCTCTAGTTTAAGGTCTCACATACCCTTGCAGATGGCTGTGGTGATGACATTTCTGTTACGGCCCAGATTTTTGGTCATGGAAAGTGTCTGCTCTCTTATCCTGCAAGAGGGGCACAGAAGGCTGTGCTGTAGGTGGTGCTCAGTGGCCAGGATGGACACTGCCTGCAGCAATTTAGCATCTCCACACAGCGGCTCCTGCCTGAGCTCTACTGGGAATTAATATGCTGTTCCAGACAAGGGTTTATGCACGTCAGTAGCTATTTAAGTACTTTTCTGGATTGGGACCTGACGCTGACTCTTCTTGAGGAACCCTGATGAAATTCAGTAACTGGACCACCCATCCTTTGAATGAGGTGAACTTCCTCTCAGGTGGAGTGGCTTTCATTGGTATGAAAGGTGACCTTTACAGCACCCTTCATTAAACATAAACCACTCAGCTCATTTTAAATACACTTGACCCTTGCACCACACACTTGACCACTGCACTAAGCAGTAAGCAATCTCCTGCACCCCTGAGTTTGCTCAAGATTTCCTCCAGCATCTTCTCCCCAGATCCATGAAGACTCTGTAGGCTTTTTCTCCTTGTCGATATAGTCACATTAAAGAATTAGGCAAGGGAGATGGTGAGCACCGGTGGACATTTTCAGGACAAGAAACAGCAGCAAAGCAGACTGCAATACTGTTTTAGATAATGATAGGAATTGCATCCGGAGCAGTGTCCCCTTTAGGCGCATGGAATGACTGGTATTGCATCAGTTAGCAGCTTTGAAAATGTCATTTTCCAAAAAAAACCTTATTCTAAGACACAGATGCTTATAGTTTACCCATGGGTATGGATTTCGCGGGTGTTTAAGTACTTTGTTGGGACTGCATGATGAAAGAGTTCGATGAATCAAACTAAATTCCCAACCAGTAAACACAAGTTGTGACAGAGCCACGAGCTCTACTTCAGATATTCCTTGGGGGAGTTGAGACAGACACCTCTGAGACAAAAAGCATGAGCCCACTGCAGAAGGGAATCTTTCCCCTGAATTCAGGGGGCTTTGTATTGGGCCAAGGGAAAATAAAGTGCCAATTTGCAGTCGACTATCTGGCACTGGCTAACACAAAGCAACTGTAGCTGCTAGCACTTAACTGGCATATACTTATTTTCAGCATCCTTTCTGCTTTGTTGATGTTACCCCTTCCTTTTTCATGCCATTTACAACACCTCACTAGACTCGCTGCAAGTTTGTGGGAGTAAATCGTATCCCTGGGGATGAAACTCCACCAGGGGTGAATAAACAATCTCCCCTTCCCCAACCAAATCCCAACTGTGCCTCACATTTCATGGAAATGATCAGCAGTCCCACTATCAAAACATTCACCCCTCATGAGTAATATTTATGATGGGAGTTTTTTCGTTGGGTTTTCCCCCGCCGAGAAGAAAAAGAGGAATAATTAACAGAAATAAACCCAGTGAGAAATTTCCACATTATTACTATTATTTTCACAAGGCTTTCACAGGAAAGTAAAAGCTTTTGCAAGTAATAAAAGTCCTTGTTAAACAGCTTTCTTTCTTTTGGAAATGAGGTAAATTAGGAAGCAGATTGACTTTAAAAAATAAATAGGACTATAAATACATAAAAGTCGTTGCCTTCCTCCAGTAATTTAATATGAGCATCCTACTCGGAAATAAGGAAAAGTTTAGTTCACTCACAGAAAGAATAAAGCAGATGTGAGGTTTTTCCGTCAGCTTAAGTGCTGCCTTGGTAAGGTGAGTTGTCCGACTACATTAAACAAACATTTCAGTCAGGCATCACACAGGAAAATAAACAGTAGCAGAGGAAACATGAAAATATTAAAGACTGTTATTCTTTGGCCCCTTTTCCTGCAAAGCAGGTGATAAAATATTACTGTGTTTCCACAGGTAAGGAAACACGCTCTTAAACACTTTGCAGAAATACATATTACGATCATCGCTTAAAATGTCAGAAGTGGATAGGACTCAACTGTGACAGCGCCCAGGAGCCTGCCGAGAAGCTCTGCAGAAGCGAGGTTCAGCACGCCGGGTCGCACTGCTGGGCTCCCTAAAGCAGCCTTCTGGCCCTCGGCACTATCGGGCAGCAGAAATTCAGACAAAGGCAAAGAAACTTCATGTAAGAAACAGCCCTAGAGTTACCTGATTTCAGGAAAGATGACGCCTCTTGAATCCTGATTAGTTAGATGCTAGGGAGAGGGAGGGAGATTAGCTGGTGTGTCATTCTGACCTCTTTCTGCCCCACTGAGCATCAAAGAATGCACATAGGAAGAAGAGAGGAGACCTGCTGAGCTCCAGTCTTTTTGCTCACCTGTGATATGCTACACTAAACTGTCCAGGTTTAACATTATTTAGTTTATGTAGATGTAATTTACATACCATGTCATCACTTTCACTCTCCGTGAAATTGTGTCTAGCTATATATCATGTCTGAAATTCTATACGTATTTAATTATAAAAGTAGAAAAATATCCTTGAAATGATTTCTGCATTATAGCCGTAAGCTATCTAAAACTTACATGCATCTGAAGAAACAAAAGAAACACTTTTTACTCCCAGAGGTTTGACTTCAGTTAGTCTGTACTGAAAATGTACTGATCTAAGTTCAAAGATCTGCACAGTTGTCCAGCGGTGAGGGGGGAGGCAAAGCTTTTATTCTCCTGCCCACTATGAAAAATGTAGGTGTGAGATTGCAAGGTGCTCCCTGAAACCCTTTGTGGTATCAGTTTCTGTCTATAATGCACTTAAAATGCAATTACACATCTCTTAACCTATGATTCTATGATTCTATGATTCTATGATTCTAAAATGCAATTAAAATGCAGTGCATGCACGTCAGCCTGTCTGGCCAATGTGGTTTACGGACGCTGCTCGTGACTAACATATGGACATATATTTCTA
Organism: Fratercula arctica; assembly: GCA_947846985.1. Taxonomy (NCBI): domain Eukaryota; kingdom Metazoa; phylum Chordata; class Aves; order Charadriiformes; family Alcidae; genus Fratercula; species Fratercula arctica. Next base: position 114,554,108 of record CANTUZ010000003.1, read on the forward strand.
AGGTTAAACTAATGGTTAAGCAGGTTGAGTAGATCAACTGTTGCCCTGGGATGTAGGTCTATGCACAGTTCTGCTGCTGATCAGCTATGTGATGCTGGGCAGCAGCTTGTCTTGAATGTCGGTTCTTTTTTAAATGCGCTAGTACAGTGTTTGAAATAATAAAACCTAGATAAGAATATAATGCGCAACTCCCCCTTGGCCTTGCATGCCTCAGTGGAGAGTTTTAGCTCCATTCAGTAAAAATAACACCATTGTAATTTAAAAACAAAGAAAGAGAAGTAAACTAAATTTTAGCTGCGTGGTTATACAGCTTTTAAAAATACTCTTTAGGAGGCAAAGCACTCCTATTTCGCCATTTCAGGTGAATTCATTTATCAAGTGCTTATCTAATACTTTAAATGCTATATTTTAACTCTGAAAACTATGAGCAGAGTAGGTGGAGGGGCTATTGACTGCCATGAGTACAACACCATGGACTGCCCTTATCCAAGTATTTCAGTTAGATGGGTATTTCTACAGCATTTGAGTCCCAAAAAAAGAACTCTCCAAAAATTTCCCATTTACTTGTCAGGGAATGGATGTGGAGATGTAAAACTAATTTTCAAAGAAAGTAGGAAACAAACAGGACTAGTTTTCTAGTAGGACTCTTACCAGAAACCAGCAGCTGTAAATTCTAATGCAGCCAAAGCATGGGATATCTGTCTGTCCTGGCAGCAAGGGAAAGGCTGCACGGACAATTCAGATCACATTGTTTTCTGATGTCTGCAGCAAAATGAACAGCCAGTAGATACAGAGTGGCATTTATCTCCTCTAATTTTCAGTATCTAGTAGAGAGAGGTATCAGTATAGAGAAATAGTGATCTGGAGGGTGTGATTCACCTGACCTGCTTTAGATGCCAACTATTTGGACAGCATGATGTCCGCAGTGGTCAGATGAAGATGACCCACAATGTCATATTTAAAATCTCTCTGATTAAGAATTGGAATAGGAACAGATCTCAAGACATGACAACTCCCAAGGTCGGGATAATTCAAACCCAGAAATAAATTTTCCAGTTAGCTCCCCGGAGAGAAAATTTTAAAATAACTTAGTCAATGTAAAAGCTTATGTTCCAGTTTAATAGCAACAGGAAGGAAGAGAGAGAAGTAGCTACTGCTGGGAGACAAGCCCAATACCTCAGTCAGGTCTCTCGCTTCCTATGCAGTCCTGTGGGCGCAAGAGTGGAGTGCCTGAAACTGCCTTAGCCCTTTTTTCTCTGTAAAATGAGGGAAATGTAAACAGTCCACATGAAATCTGCATGTCTCCACACTTGGAACAAGAGACAATTCGAATCCAAACTCTGAAGTTTAATCTCGGTTTCTTGTCTTCTTACAACATCTCTTGGACACTTAAAATAAACGGGAAATCCACTGTCTCCAGCCTGCATTTGTGTGACAGCCTAAACCCAGCCGAAACCCTCATTTTAGGTTTCTGAGTCCCCTCCTGCCCGACCTGGATTGCAGAAAGCAGATCTGCCCCCGCCGCAGATCGCCGTGCTCCCCTGCACCCCGAACAGGTTAAACAAACAGGGAGATTCCTCCAGGGAAGTCACAGGTTCAAGATCACAGAGGACGCACCGCATTTGGGCCAGTTGGAGGTTTTTTCTTGCTATTGTGCTTATCTGTATCTTCACTGTCATCCAGACGTTCACCCCTGACCCGCGAACCCGCCTCTCGAAAAAGCCTCGCGGTGTTTACCCATTAAGTAATGTCTGTGCTTTTGTGGAAATTTTACAGAAACAAATGGAGGAAGTTTGCCAGTCAAACGGCTGGACAATAAATCCTGTCCCGTGTAGATAGAATGGCTTACTGTCACTGTATGTCTGCTACTGGCATCTGTCACCGAAGAAATGTTTACAAATTTCAACGCGCTGGAGTGCCAAAGTATTCCAGCATTGCCGGGCTGTACATGATTTGTAGAACAACCACCGCTGTGCTAGATAGGGGTATCCTTGTTTTGCTAGCCTGAATAAACAGAGCGACAATGTTTCAGATAACTAAGGTCATTAATGTCCAATTTTTCTGTCCATTCATCTCCTAGGTTCATGAATACCAGTACCCAAATGCTAGTTTGTTCATTGTAGTGTTGTTTTCTGCCCTAAGGTATCTTTGCTAGAAGTTTAACCCAGGTAGGCAAACTGCCTTCAGACCCCTTTGCTTATTTCTAATAGGTCCTTAATTATATGTACACTATGTCTTCCCATCCTTCCTCACAATCCATTTTCTTTACGGTCCCTGCCGTCTCTCCTCTTTCTGCACTATTTCCCCTTTGGGACAAGACATTATGTTATGTTACCTTTCTGCACAGCGCCATCGCAATGCCATCGCTGTGTGACTCAGGCTTCCAGCACCATCAGCTATAAAATCAGGACACTGGAAAGACGAGTTTGGATAAGAAGCAGGAGCAAACATAATTTGAAACAGTGGGATAGAGAGGTAACATAATTCTTCCTTCACTGACTCTTTCAGCTAAGGGCCTGATTCTGCTGCCACTGAACGGAGCTTTTCCCTCTCCATGTCAACAGGACCGGCACTCGGTCTTACCAGTTCCGCTGTAATTAAGTTTTCAAATCTCATTTCCTTTCAGAGGAGAGAAAACATTGTTGTGACTAAGCTTTGGATGTGGTAACAAATCCCTGGCAGGTTGGTTTGTTTTAACGGACGTATTAGTTTTAAGGAAACTTTTACCATCTTTTCTGCCCTTAATCACAGCTTTTATTACAATTACAGTAATGCAACAGATGTACATGCCAAAGGCAATATGTGTATTTGTAATGAGTTGACATGCAACCTTCCCGGAGAGGAGAAACAACTTCATTTGCTGAACGTTTCTGAACCATATCTAGCAGTTTATTAAGGAGCAAGGGATCAATCAGAAAAACATTTACCACAAATTCAGAGGCTTCAGTAACTCACAGATGAGCAGTCTCATAAGCCAGACTCGTTGGTTGTGCTAGATTTAGCAAATTTTTGCTGAATAGTTACATTTTCTATTGTCCGCAAACAATACAAGACAAGGTTAACAGGCAATATCCGGAAAGCCCTAAGATTATTAATCCACACATGTGGTCCTGAGTCACTGGGCTGTAAAACATCACCAGTTTCCAAAGATGAAACCAAAGGGGAATTCTGCTCAAGAGAGATGATATCACAAGCCCAAAGGAACTAGTTGCATCAATAAGGCCTATTTATGCAAGTTTTACAAGACATTGGCTCACAGGGGGTTTCATTCTGGTACAATGAATTCAGTCAATAAATTGAACGTAGGCAGAGATCACACCCTGTGAGTGCAAGAGCCTTCAGCCTGGTTTCTTGCCTGAATTCACCTTACAGCTTGGAGACAGATCAGACCCTGGCGCACACAGAAAACTACAAGAGGCTGACACGCACGCATCAACCGGGCTCCTTCCCCTGGGGACTGAAGAGCTCGGAGAGTCAGGCTCCAACAGCAGCACACAAAATCCGTTCTGGTAAATTATTCCTGCCACTGCTGTGGTCTGGGCCAAACAGCCCACACAAACAATGGCTGGCCATGCTTTTTTGGAGGTTAATGCAGGCCAAGGACCATTTCCAATACAACCCTGGATGTGGATAACCTGTTTTGAGAGGTAAAAGTTTATCTGTGGGGACCAGAGAAGGATTCCTGGCTTATGGAGGTGTGACCTCACAGACCTTCACATACCTTTCTCCCAGACTAAATTATCAAAGGAAGAAGCCTGAAAGCCCAGTGTGTGTAGGACTACATGCTTGCTTTCTCCTCGCTCATCAGAAAACTGACATAAATTAATAGGAGTTGAAGCAACAGATAATATGACCCCCAGCAGAAGTTTACATCATCAACCGGGAGCCTGATTTTGTCAGGCACAGGGTACCGCAGCGGAGGGACTGTTACGTCAGGTTTGTACAACAGAAATGGGGCTTTGGCAGTAAGAACCCCCACTGCCCATCCTGCTCCCAGCCCCTCCACAGTCCCACTGCCAGCCTCCAGTACAGACCAACACGTCCACAGAGATCCGCCAAAGGCACAGGACCTCGCTGCAATCACCGTTACTCTGGCACATCTGTTTGGAAGATTAGTAGGTAAAATTTAACTGATAGAAGGCAGAGCACAACTGGAAATGTAGGAATGTGTTTTTACTACTATTAACGCAATCAAAACTTCCTTCTTGCTATTATTACTGTGTTAGCACGGCAATTCTATTCCAAATTGTTTTCAACTGCTAACTTAGCAAAATACCTGGAGTATAGCACAATCCACGTTCTGGTTTTCATTCTAAACTTAATTTATCTGAAATTATTCCCTTTCTTAAAGCTTTCTCCCGCTAGAATGTGCAAAATATGCATACAATGCACTCGAGGAACGTTAATCTTCTTTCTTTGTATGCCCCAAAAGGTGCTGAAATTCTTCTGTGCATAAGGTAACTTCTGTGTGTCTCTGTAGGCTGAAGGCCCTTTTCTGAATTTACCAATATTCCTACTCGGATGACAAAATCCACAGAGCTGGTTAAACCATAGCTTTAAAAAACAGATGCAAAGAACCCATTGTAAAAATGATTACTTATTTATTTTCATCACCTAATACGAACAAAACGCAAAAAGAAGACCTAAGTAACATAAACTAGATTGTAAAACCATGTTTTAATCACATGAGATACTGTTAGTAGTATAATCAGTTTTCTTAAGAAATATATTCTTTGGGAATATATTTGGGAAGAAATAGTCTTTGGGAAAATATTTTGTTATTCCCTCCCCCCCGCCCCCCCCCCCCCTTGTTTTTTTTCAAATTGACTCTCATTTGAAATTTTCCTGTACCCATGGTCTTAATTTGAGAAAAGATTAGACCTGTCCTTCTTCAAAACTTATTCATGCTTTAGTTATTAAACTTTTGCCTACAAAACCCCATCACCATTTGCTACATGAGAACAATACAAAAGTTGGTGTAACAAACGGAAAAATAAAACAACAGGTGCTCACCAATGCAGTCCACGCTGAAGAGATTCACGGAGGTTGTTATGGAAGATTCATCGCAGGTCTTCATTCCTCGCAGAGCAAACCGCACCAGGGAGGCTTTGACTCCCTCTGGCAGAAAGGAGAGCAGGTAGACGGGCATGTACAGAACGTAACGAAGTTTGCACAGCAAAGGGGTCATGAGCTTTCCTTGGGGGGACTGAGCCATGCGCTCTATCGTCGGAAACAGCAGCACCGAGCGAAGCACCTGTCAGGCCACGAGAAAACCACTGTCAGCAAAGTCCTACAGCACCACATCTCAGCCAAGGAGACTTGATTTTAAATGAGCGTCCGCTTGAAATGAAATTGGGTTTCAAGGCACGTTGGCTTTCACACACATTGGCAGGGCTTGCAGTGTGCCCATGTTGAATTTTTTAAATGACTGTGCTGTTTTTTTTTGCTGGGGTAGAGTTGATTTTCTTCATAGTATGGGGCTATGCTTTGGATTTGAGATGAAAACAGTGTTGATAACACAGGGATGTTTTAGTTATTGCTGAGCCAAGGCCTTTTCTGCTCCTCGCACCACCCCACCAGTGAGCGGGCTGGGGGTGCACAGGGAGTTGGAGGGGACACAGCTGGGACAGCTGACCCCAACTGACCAGAGGGATATTCCGTATCATATGATGTCATGCTCAGCAATAAAAACTGTGGGAAAAAGAAGGAAGGGGGGGACATTTGGAGGGATGGCGTTTGTCTTTCCAAGTAAACATTATCCATGATGGAGCCCTATTTTCCTGGAGATAGCTGAACCTCTGCCTGCCATGGGAAGCAGTGAATGAATTCCTTGTTTTGCTTTGCTTGTGCACGGCTTTTGCTTTACCTATTACACTGTCTTTATCTCAACCCGTGAGTTTTCTCGCTTTTACTCTTCCAATTGTCTCTCCCGTCCCACCGGGGGGGAGCGCATGAGTGGCTGCATGGTGCTTAGTTGCTGACTGGGGTTAAACTGTGACAAAGACGAAGCAAACAAGAATGTGGTTATGAAATGCTCAGGTGTATCGGTTTTGAAAGAAGGGCCCAGGAGCACGAGCACAGCCCCTTGCTCCAGGAGGAGGTGACCCCACCAGAGGGCAGCAGGCAGGAGCCCTCGCTGCAGGCCAGGAGGGCTTTTTATGTCAACAAAGGTACACCACTTTTTATTTCATCTGGCAAACTATTTTCTCTACGTAAACCAAACAACCAAACTAAAGGATGTCAGCCACTGTGACAGTATCTTCACGCTTTGACAACACATGGGGTTTTTAATTTGCAGTTCAATATAGGTAAACCTGGTCAGAACAAGAGTCTAAGCCCACAGTCCCTTCACTAAGATGTGTACAGCGGTGCACGATATTGCATTTTATATACTGAAATAGACATATTCTATAGCTGATAATTATTTTACATTACGATAATAGAATACCATGTAGCCTTAAAATAGAATGACGTTAATTAAAAGCCCCACCCATGTTAACCAAAAGGGAATTGACAGACTTACTCTCAATTATATTTCAATGTTAAGATCAAGCAAATATTCTAAAAGGATACCTGCTGCTTTTTACTGGAAAGCAAAAACATATTACAAGAACTTAGGAAAATCCGTCAGAGACACACGACTACAGTACCTAACGGAAGTACCACGAAAGCACAGTAAGAGAGATTCTAGATATTACATAATTAGGTATAAATTGCTGTGTTTTGTTGGTGACTCAACAAAAATAAAACAGATATATACATCTGCTTACTGCACATATTCTACTTATTGCACAAATTAGATGAGAATTTTTGTAAAAAATAATTTAAAATAATTGCCTTTGCTGTTAAATGAGACTCAGCTGCCGTATGCCACTGCATCTGTGTCCAGTGCCACTGGTCTCAGCAGCTGCCCAGCGGCAGGCAGGGCACGCCACCGAGAGATGCTTACAAGATCTGGGCACTGTAACACAGCACAGAATCATAGAATCGCTGAGGTTGCAAGGGACCTTTCAGATCATCTAGTCCAACCATCAACCTAACTCTGGCAAAAATCGCCACTAAACCACATCTCTAAGCACTATGTCTACCCGTCTTTTAAATACCTCCAGGATGGTGACTCAACCACTTCCCTGGGCAGCCTCTTCCAATGCTTGATAATCCTTTCAGTGAAGAAATTTTTCCGAATACCCAGTCTAAATCTCCCCTGGCGCAACTTGAGGCCATTTCCACTTGTACTGTTGCCTGCTACTTGGGAGAAGAGACTGACCCCCACCTCGCTACACCCTCCTTTCAGGCAGTTGTAGAGAGCAAGAAGGTCTCCCCTCAGCCTCCTTCTCTCCAGGCTGAACACCCCCAGCTCCCTCAGCCTCTCCTCACAAGACTTGTGCTCCAGACCCCTCACCAGCTCCGTTGCCCTTCTCTGGACCCACTCCAGCACCTCAATGTCTTTTTTGTGGTGAGGGGCCCAAAACTGGACACAGCACTTGAGGTGAGGCCTCACCAGTGACGAGTACAGGGGGACGATCACCGCCCCAGTCCTACTTACCACAGTGCAAGCAGAAGAAATTCAGGAAATATCAGTAACTTGCCATCCTGTACTTTCTACACTATTTTAAAAGTGGACTTTGAAAGTGCTATTTATATCTATTACAGAACTATTTTAAGAAATCTTTCTGCTTTCCAGCTGATACTACTTTGGTTTTAGACAAAGAAAAATACATTCTCAGGGAAATCAATCCTGGGCCTCTTTTTATTAAAGGCAACCAGCAGCTGAAGTAGAGGAATGCACGACTTGTACTAAATTATATGGTAGTTTTGTGATATTTCAGCTAGGAGTTGAACTCAAACTGTTGTGATCTAAAGCAGATTTGACCTGTGTTCCCAGGCACACATTAATCCTTTGACATTACAGTTTATAGATACAGGATTAGTTGCTTGGAGTGCTCTACTAACCACTGGGGAAGTTGCTAAACCTTGGAGAAAAAAGGACAAACCAAGAAAGCTGTAACAATCACCTATGCATTCCTGCATTTTTTATTGGCACACACATTTAAAAGATGGTGGTAAGGTGGAGGATAATTTTCTTGAATTTCTTTTTTAATATTTTGCAGATAATAATAGAGAAATGGAAAACTTGCATTTTTCAAACACTTATCAACTATTTCTTAGTTTATTGCTAGATTCCTGAGCCAAGAGTCTGAAATGTGCATTTGCCTGCAGAATTGCCTGAAGATGTAGTTCCATTTCTTTGCAATACCACTGTGAAAACAACAGATTTAACATATTTTGTTATAATGACGCACATTTTCGTAAAAAAGTATGTCATATTTGTGTCTTGAAATAAGTGAAGTAGAAATATACAGGTAAAATGAAGGAAATAAATGAGATTCAGATGCTTTTTAATTTTTTTTTTTTACTTTTCAATTCTCAGGATCCTATCTATGTGCAATTTACACTAGTTGAAATCAAGTAGATGGCACAAACTATATTCAAGTTACAACTTTCAGAATTATTATAAGACCAGTCATTCTGAAGATGGAGGACATCGCCTATCGTAAGCACCAGGTATTGTCACACCTATGAATGCCACGGTATGTACCGTTAAGTAACGTGTAAAGTTTAATGACCCCTTTATTTATGGAAACACTTCTCATATTTAATAATAGAAGTTTATTGTGATAACAATACAAAAAATACAAAAAATATTACACATACCTAGAGAGAGAAATCCAGATCCACCTGGTTTAAACTGTTCCCATTTCGAAGTCCAGTGTTTTTTATGGGCTAAGCCCATGGCAAGGCACAGAGCTGGGCAACTAGAGACACTAGTCACAGAGACTTGAGCGGATCTGGGGATTTCTGAAAGTTGGCCAGTGAATCTACTGAAGGCAAACATGCCCTGTGCCCACAAGTCACTGAGAGCTGTGGGTCACATCACCTACGCTTGCTGTGCTTTGGTTGACCTGATAAAAATAGTACATGTGTTCTTTACATTATGCTGGAATTGTCACTGTTGATTGTTGTGACAATAAACAATATTTGTAAAACTGTTATTCAACTTATTTAACAGTTATTTATTTAACATGCTATTAAATTGCAAGATTTCAACACTTAGGATGACGCACACATTGAAGTTGAATGTGCAAGTCATAGCTGCTCTTTGGGTTAGTCACCAGGCAGCTGCTTCTACTTTCATCATTAATTTTTAACTCTTTAAATTACACAGGGTTTGAGACCTGAATGGTTCAAGGGACTATAATACAATGCAGTGTCTCAGAAGTTTTCAATCTTGTTAACAACAAAAAGCTATCATTATCTGCAAGCTCTTCACATAATTCAATGTGGGTGCTGAGGCAGCTCCTAGTCCCTAGTCAAGCAGTATAAGCGACATGGTTTGGTTATGGTTTTGTCAGTGCTAGGTTGATGGCTGGACTCAATGACCTGAAAGGTCCCTTCCAACCTAGACAATTCTATGATTCTACGATTCTATATGCGTCACTGAAAACATGAACAGGGCATGGCCTGAGTGTGTGTCCAGAGAACAAACCAGCCTGAACCCTCAGGATGTTCTGCCCTTTATTCCTTCAACACACACCATAGTAGGAAGGTGTGGGGAATTCTGGAGCTTCACTTTTGTCACTGGTTATATACTTTGGTGTCTAGAGCTATCAGTCCATCAACTTCAGGTACTTTTCACCTGCACAGTAGATTTACAACACAGAGGGATGAGAAACTACTTAATTCATAGGAAAAGTGAGCCCTCAAGGCAAAGAATATTAAATGCCCATTCCCTGAAAGCAGGGCATCGACCAAGGAGCTTTGTTTGGGCAGGATCCTTACATGAGTACAATTCACTTCATGTGATTGCTCCCTACAACTACCTGAAAGGAGGTTGTAGAGAGGGGAGGGTCAGTCTCTTTTCTAAAGTAACAGGCGATAGGACAAGAGGAAATGGCCTCAAGTTGCACCAGGGGAGGTTTAGATTGGATACAGGAAAAATTTCTTCACCGAAAGCATTGGAACAGGCTGCCCAGGGAAGTGGTGGAGTCACCATCCCTGGAGGTATTTAGAAGATGGGTAGATGTGATGCTGAAGGACATGGTTTAGTAGTAACTTGGCAGTGCTACATTAATGGTTGAACTTGATGATCTTAAAGGTCTCTTCCAACCAAAAACAATGATTCCATGATTCTACCCCTGCTTCATATAAATGTTAAAGACTACAACAAAGGCTTCCTCCAAACTACCTACACACAGAACATACATGTTCCTGTAAAATTGGGCTTTCTATCCAGCTTTTAATCTAAAACAAGATGACAAGGTGACAACCGAGTACCTTCAAGTCTTCACTGGATAATGGTTATGTCAACATGGTTTCGTATTTGCAGGAACAGTTGGAGGTTTTTCTTGTTTTGATTAAAATGAGAACAAAGTACAAAAAGACAAACAATTAAATTTACAACAGATTGTTGTTTATCACTGCACAATTTAATAGTCTCAACCACACCAGCAAAGGATTTTTGCAAAATGTTTAAATGGCTTCTTTAGAAAAATGCTAAAAGTATACAAATCAGATCAAGCCAAAAAAATCCCCAAAGTAATATTTTTCATTAATGCCTTCTACTGAAAGAGCTGAAATACATTTGCCGGCTACAATTTGAAGTTTGAGTGGGTAATACTACTTGTGACAGGGACTGGTAAAGGACAGCACTGAGGATATAACACCACACTTACAAACTGGATGTCGCTTACAAGCGGTCATTCAAAAGCGACATGATTTTCAGAGCTCTTAACTCCTGTGACACCAACAAGAGGAGCTCAATACTTTTGAAATCAGGCGGTTTTGATTATGCACAAGAAATGGCGGTTACAAATCAAGGCACCTCAGGTGTGTTCCTTCCTGAGGCCACCCAGAGACCTCAGCAGAGGGCCTGGAGAGAGCGGTCACACTGTGCCACCTGCTCTTCACAGAGAGTGATGTTTTGCCCAGAGAAACAAAATGGGAGAGAAAAGCAGGTGGGACATGAAAAGGCAGACGCTGACTGACAGAAAGGAGCAGGAGCCATTTTAAAGATTTGTTTCAGAAGAGACCCCAAGTAGTTGAATTCATCAATTACAGCCAGGCTTTCTCAGTCACTTACCTTTGCTTTCAAGGGACAGGCCATCCCTGCCCATGACACCTCACAGGCACGTTCAGATCTCTCTACCAACGTCGTAAAACAAGACTCTGACCCACTGAAGAAACTATCCCTCCTACACCATCAGAAAGTGAAACATCCTGAGAAATAACCCGCTGGCTCACTCTGCTTTAATGGCAGAAGCAGTGGTTGCTGGAGGCTCACATTGACTTTTGAGCAGGGAAGGTTTTGGAAAGTATTCGCTCCTGCTGCATAATATGTTCTTAAGGGTGCAGGGGGTGCAGAAATGGGTAATATAATAATCACCAACAAAAAGAATATATGGCTCAGATTCTGCACCAGTTATGCAACTCAGAGCCCACAAGGAACTCCAGAGATCATACCAGCGGGCAGCAGGAAGGCAGCAATCTATTATGTTTTATAACCGAGCCATTGTTCCGGCCAATGCTCGGTGAACAGAATCACAGAATGGCAGGGGTTGGAAGGCACCTCTGGAGATCATCTGGTCCAACCCCTCTGCCAGGGCAGGGTCACCCAGAGCAGGTTGCACAGGAACGCGTCCAGGCGGGTTTGAATGTCTCCAGAGATGGAGACTCCACCACCTCTCTGGGCAGCCTGTTCCAGTGCTCTGCAGCCACCCTCAGGGTAAAGAAGTTCCTCCTCATGTTTAGGTGGAACTTCCTATGTTCAAGTTTGTGCCCATTACCTCTTGTCTTGTCACCGGGCACCACTGAAAAGAGCCTGGCCCCATCCTCCTGACACCCACCCTTTAAGTATTGATAAGCGTTGATAAGATCCCCCCTCAGTCATCTTTTTTCCAGACTGAAACGACCCAAGTTCCTCAGCCTTTCTTCATAAGAGAGGTGTTCCAGTCACCTAATCATCTTGGTAGCCCTTTGCTGCACCCTCTCCAGCAGTTCCCTGTCCTTCTTGAACCTGGGAGCCCAGAACTGGACACAGTACTCCAGATGCAGCCTCACCAGGGCAGAGCAGAGAGGGAGGATGACCTCCCTTGACCTGCTGGCCACACTCTTCTTGATGCACCCCAGGATGCCATTGGCCTCTTTGGCCAATGAAGCAGCCAAGTAGAGTTGTGCAGCCACACACCTGCAGACACTGCAGCCACAATGTCCCTGCTCTGCAGCAACAGCATCACTGCATGCACGACGACAAATCACAGGGCTGGAAAGAAAACGAGCGAGGCAGCTTTATGTAAAATTCCTTCAAAACCCTATGAAATGCAAAAGCTCTTTCTCTGTCAAAAGCAACACTTCTTTTGATATATTTTAGCTCATCCCATATATTTTACTATTCCTCTGTTGTGTTGGCAGAGGAAAAGCTATTATCTGTCAGGTGAAACCTAGTAAATTTTTGAAAGATAACATAATGATGCACTTAATGGTAATCTACAGTTTACCCTTGACACGGAGTGCCACATCAATCAGAATTTCTTTTACTAAGTATGCAGAAACCTGCAGGCAAAACGAGGGTCAGGGAAGTATCCCCTGCTTTATTACCACAGCTGTGCCAAGCAGATTTCCAGGAAAAAAAACACTCAGGACAAATCAGACAGCGTGGACTTGGGCCTTCCTCTCACCAGAGCAGGACTTTCTGGACTTGCCCATTCACTTTGCTCAGTCATGAATTATATATAATATAGCATAGCATAGCATAGCATAGCATAGCATAGCATAGCATAATATATAATACAATATAATATATATATACACAGAATTATATTCTAAAAACTTGAATAATTTCCTCTGCAGTTGCTTAAGACGCCATTTGGTTTGCTGTATCCACAAGCTGCCTGTCACAGCTCAGTATCAACCAACCCACATGATTTCATGACAGCAAAAGAACTAAAGAGTGAACACAAGTGACAAAAAATTATTTCACTCCTGGTGTGAAGTAAGAACGTACAGCGTGCACTTTCTTCTATTTTATCTTATGGATCTCCTGTGATCCTAAACAAATGTTTGGGCACAGTAAATGGGCAATAATGGAATAAAGATCTCAAACACAGTTAATAGAAAATCTTATCACTGAAAATTTCCAAGTGCTTTATAAGAATTAAGTCCCACAGAGAAGTCTTACCATACTTATTTTACGGCTCAATAAATGGAAATTCAGGAAGTTACATGCCTCCACATGAAAATACACATGGTAAAAGTAGAAAGATTTAAAACAACTGTATGGTAATTCACAATCTTCTGCTCTAACCAAAGCTTACTTTTCTGGGTAACCACACTGTTTCTGTAAAACGAAGTGGTAAAAAAAAATGTAAATAACCAACATTTTGTCAAAACATTTGCATTTTTTTAGCATGAACATCATGGTAGCTTAGTTCATTAGTGGCTGCTTAGTTCAAGACAGTCTTCTGTTACCATCTTCTAAAGCCTGCTCCCAGCTGCTGAAGGCAGGGGCACGTGCACTTGATTTCATGCTTTCAACTTAAATTTTCTACATTTCCTATTTATTAGTGCCCAAATTTTCACTTTGGCACCAGATTCATTTATTTTTTTCTGTTCCGTTCATTCCAGATTTCTCATGATGTTACGTGTAATCTATGAGACTAAGTGACAGAAATAAGGATTCTTTTTTTTTTTAATTTTGTAAGGAATTAAACCCTTTGTATATGAGGAGCATAATTTGCTCCCTGCAGAGCTTAATTTGTTTTCCAAACAAAAGCACAGTTAGTCTGTGAACATGCTGTTAAAATTCTAAATAATACACTTAAATTTTCTATGATGGGCAGAAGAAATTCTTATTCCCTAGGAAAAGCAAACTTTTGGAGTGCCACTAACAGCATCGCGGCAATGTCCGCCAGCTCGACTTTACTAAGGGGTATTTGAGTTTTCATAGTTTGAGCACAGATTGGATCAAGACTCCTGATCACAGGACCGTCTGGTAGAGTTTTCATAGGCACACTGAGGATGCAGCTAGGGATCGAGTTCTTCAAGGGAACGGACACGTGCAGGGCTGTGAAGGCACGTGGAGGATGTGCAGACGTTCACAGGCAGAATTTCTCTGACAGTATCTGACAAAATTACGGTTCAGTTGAGCAGAATTACTTAGTGCCATCTTTAAGGATGCAATGACCCAGCCAGCTTTTTTATGTAGGTGAGAACGCAGTAGCAAAATGCAAGAGGGTAACAGAAGAGCGCAAGACGAACATTATTTAAAAAGTCAGGATTTTTTTTTTTTTTCTTTTATACAGACACATCTGAGATTCTCTGATTCTGTGAATTCAAATAGTAGTGCCAAGGATATAAAACATTAGTATGTAAACATGTACTTTTAAGGACCAAGCGTAAAAGCATGCAAGCAGTCCATAAGACCCATTTACCAAATAAACTTTGGATTGAATTTTGCGTGACAACTTCTGCGTGGTTACCTCTAAGGCATTAGGTCTAGGTATTGCCTTGGACTCATGCCAAGCCCAACACATGTGTACACACACACACACACACATACACCTACCGCCCAGGTACACGCTTCTAATTATTTGCTGAATAAATATAGCGAAACCTAGAGATCCCCATCCAGTACACTGGTTACATGAATATTAATGATGTCCTACATTAAAAGAGCAAATTCATAATTAAACACAGTAAAGTAGGCTCATATGCACAGAGCTGAGCTATGACCAGAACAGGAATACGACAGTTTCATGGTATCAGTACAGAAATAACCTAAGCTTTATCATATCAGAGTCCCTGATTATTGACTATCCTATGTTATTTTTTCCCCTTGCACACCTTCTGTAACTAGAAAAAGGTGAAACTAGTAGAAAATTTTTTATCACCTACGCTTGTGGCTTCCAGTTTGCATTGTAGCCTCCATACTGGTAAACTAAACTGGGCTAGGACCTAGGCTCTGAGACCAAAACTTTTTAGTATGTCCTCTGGCATGATTTTGGTCAAAACCAGTCAGCATGTTCCAAGACAATGTCTGGGCACAGGACAGAAAATAGCACAGACCAAGAACTGTTCTTAATAGAAGACAAGTGCAAAGCAATCATGTTTGGGGCTATGGGGAAAGGAGGAAGTTTCACTACTGGAATATAAGCTATATTGTGCCACTTGCTGTCAAGAGCCACAAGACGGGCCCTGTTTTTTTTTATAAAGAAAAAGAATTTAGATACTAGTTTTAGTGTATCTACCTCACTCAAATCAGAAATACCTCAAACTGTTCAGAGGGATTTAATAATTGATTTTGTCATCCCTGGCAATTACATACCGATCCTCCCTTCTGTTATCAGGAGATCATTCCTCAGATGCTCAGCAAGGAAAGAACAACCAGTCACTAACTCCTCATACATACATACATGCTAACGATAGCTGCTGAAATCGCACCATGAAATGCTGGGGAAATGGATGGGAATAAACCTTTGCCCTTTTCAGAGTTCATTTTGTTTCAGTTTCATCCAAGTTCACTACTGGCCCTTAACTGAGGTGTCTAATTTAAGACTTAAATCGCACAAGACTCTCAACTGAATTCAGTCACGGACAGATACTCAGAAGATGTCAGATGAACTGAACTCAATTTCTAGTGGAGTCTTCTACTTCCCACTAATGATACAGAAGACCTAACATTTCTAATTAGGAGCTTCATCATATGGAAAAAAAATAAGAACCCCCCTGTTTGCAGATCTGGTCTTCAAATTACAGATCGGCAGTAGAAGAAGAGAAGCTAGAGGTATTTCATAATGACTGTCACTACCTCTCTTCTGTAGCTAGATTGCAGTTTGCAATGAATGTAGTGCTTCAGTACACGCCAAACCAGCTTTATGAGATCCAACCTGGGGATCTGCTTCAAGATACTTAAGACAGTTTTTCCAAGCAGAAGTACAGAAAAAAAAACCCAAACACAAACAAAAAAACCCAACCCCAAAATAGAAAGAAGCAGTATAACAATGAGGTTCTATTTAGTTAAATTTGGTATTTTAATTATCCACCTCACAGAACCAACTCAGAAGCTACCACTATCTTCAAATATGCCCAGGAAAAAACAATCTAAAGGATGAATGGGTGGGAAAAAATCTGGCAAGTAATACAGCTGAAAGGACACATGGGAGATGGTGAACAGCAAATGATATGCAAGTTTGCAATATGATACGGTGCAGAAAGCAAGTGAGAGAGAAGCTCTGCAAGGTAATGTTACATATCGTGAGGAAACACATCGCAAATGCCAGAGGAAGCTCTGTCTCCCTGGGAGACAATGCAGGTTGCATTCTGTACAACCGAAAGCCAGCCACAAATACAGCATAAAATTAATGAAGAGCTTGGATGATAAAATTTCTGGAGAAAGTTATATATATAGAAAGGAATACGAATAGCTTGTCAAAGTGGGAGCAAAAAGCCAATGGAGCGGAGAACTGTAACTCCACAAACTTTTAAGGGCTATGAATGCAAAGGATGCAAAACAATCATAGAATCATAGAATGGTTAGAGTTGGAATATTTTGGCTGGGACAAGTGACATAAGTAGATGTGGTGGGAAGAAATGAAAAAATTCAAATGTTAAAGCAAGTATCAGAAGTCTGTGTTGACATCAAGTTTTACGCTGAACCAAGTTATCGGGCCGCAACTATAGAACCATCCCAAGAGGAATGGTGCAAGAGAGAGAAATTACATGGATGTGACGGACACTCTTGATTTCCGAACCCAGAACATTGTGGCAGGACACTATAAAAAAGTTAACACAAGGCCTGATAATGCTACTTATACATTCACTTCTCTCATGTAACCACATGGTCCTGGGACTACAGCATATTACATACACTGACTAAACTAATCATCCAGGAAGAATGAAAACTAAATGTGTTGACTTAAAATGTGGTTGTGTTGTTTTTCTTTCTATCCCTCCTTTGTGTAAATGGTTCCCACATTAAAAAAAAAAAAATAAAAAAAATAAAGCATGCTTCACTTATACAGCAAGCTGGCAGAATCTTTGCAGAGTGGTTATGCCCAGGAAAGAAACTTATCCTTTCAGGAGAAAACCAATCAAACATTATTTGCAAAGTTTTTACCCCTCCTCCAAAAAATCAGAATGAAACATGAAGTTCAGAACACTACAGAAAAAAATACTTCTCTCTAATTCAAAGAATTCTGTTAATAAAACAAACTTTTTAACACTCCAGCACAAGACTGATCATCAAACCCAGTCCACAACCATTCTGCATTTCTTTCCCATCAAGCCATAAGAAATCCATCAGCACCCAATGACATATTTTATGATGCTTTGGAAAAAGATCCAAATCCCTAAACCCGACGATCCAGCACAGGATGAGAAGATGGCAGACTCACAGCACTACCACTGGCGTGGGCCCCCTTTTCTGATATGGAACTCATTAAATTACAATATTAAAAAAATCCCAGGAAAGGACTTTTTTTTTCAGCCAACAGAAAATGCTACCAAAACAAAACACAGAGATCAGCGCTGATGGAGGACTCCTTTGTGACTTCAAATCTTTGATGATTTTTATTGTGAGCATGTAAATGAGACACACCAGTTGCCATCTACAAAGTTTTCGGCATTATGGGGAACGCTGTATACACTGTCTGCTTGTGGTCAGTCTTTACTGATTCCAAGGAAGGCAATCGAGGCCACAGAAGATCTACCTCAAGTCAGGGAAAAAAAGTAGTTCTTGGACAACTATGGGAAAGCCCACAAACTGGAGTTAAGGTACTGAAATCTAAGACGTACTTTATACTAATAATTAAATTTCACAAGCATATATATACGAATGACGTTTGTAATATATAACTTAAATATATGAATTTATATAGCTATACATGATGCAAAACCTACAGCAATCATAACAAAGGTACTCTCTTACCTTTTTTTACAGTCTTTTCCATTAAACACTCACATTCACTAAAAATATGGTTTTCTTGCTGTTACTTATTTGATTACTTCAGATTTAATATTTTCATGTCCAGAAACCAGTTTCAAAATTCTGAATTTATTTATAGCCATCTGATCCTATGTAATTATTCTAATGTAATATAATAGATAATTGCATAACATTTCTATTTTTTCTCTGTATTTACTCCTTGTAATGTTTATAGAAGGCACTTATATACACATTCTCTGTTTAACGGGGTTAAATGAGCCAAGATATCCTGAGATCCTCCCGTAATTTAGGTTCCCTATTATCTTCCTAGGCTTTCTCTCTACTTATTTCAGCCTGAATTCCTCTTTCTTGAACGCAGCCGGCTAGAAATGACCTTGTATGCACTTGATAGTACTTAAGCTTTTCTGTCCTCTGAACCATATTATGCCGAACTAAAATGCGTGTGAGTTCTCTCCATGGTGACCTATGTCATTCACCTTCACAACAGCACTGATGGAGACCCTTAGCCTTTTACTACATACTTTGTCACTCTACACATGCGGGGAGAAAAACAGGCTTTTCTTAAACTGTATCTGTGCAAATAGGACACAGGAGATGTATAAGAAATAATAAGTACAGAGCATATGAAGATAACATTTTAAGTCCCTCTCCTGCACACCCAGACTTTTAATTCTTACAATATGTGTACAAGAGGCGAGGCTGCCTCTTTCAAGTGCTCTGCTGACATGGTTGTCTTCTCAACGTTCTCACTCTTGTTCCTTGGCCAGATTGTCACTCAAAGGTCAAACTAGAGCACAGTCAGCAAGAGCTGAGGCAGGGGAGAGGGGGTAGCCAAGCTCCAATCAATGTCTCCTCTAGAGATCTGCAAAGCAAAGCAACTAGAAATTCATAACATACTTTTAACAAAACAATATTGCCTTAATATTGTGTTGCATCATATCCTAAGCTCAGGTTGGCTGTGTGACAAGGGCTGTTTCCTGTTCGAGTGCTGTTTTCCGTTTATCTTTGTCTGATGTCAGGGATGTCTCTGCCTCTTGGCATCTGATATATTCTCCTTTTTTCATACTTAAGTTCATGTTTTTATAGTTAAAATTACTGATAGTATAGTCTAATAGCT
Organism: Fratercula arctica; assembly: GCA_947846985.1. NCBI lineage: Eukaryota > Metazoa > Chordata > Aves > Charadriiformes > Alcidae > Fratercula > Fratercula arctica. The sequence continues at coordinate 114,573,223 of CANTUZ010000003.1, forward strand.
GGGGATATTCTATTCAATTCAATTCAATTCAATTCAATTCAATTCAATTCAATTCAATTCAATTCAATTCAATTCAAATTCAATTCTATCCCATCCATATTCTGGATTTGAACAAAACAGGCAAAATGAGAATTATCAAAGTGTATGAGAGAGCGAGCACTCTCATGTCTCTGTGACCGCAGGTACAACCCACGCAGACCCCTTCTCAATCCATAAAACTGCAAGACTATTACTGACCTTAAGGGAGCTGGTCAACTTAGATGTGTCTCCATCGGTTTGAATTACAAAAGAGAGAACTTTGGAGACAACAACAGGCTGGATTCAGGGTAGCACAAATTCAAACAACCACATATCCAATGTTTTTAGCTATTTCTATTTGGACATACACGTAAAGTATCAGCTATATCGGTTCTTCAGGAAACAGTATACATACATATATAATTCCTCATACCTTCCACAGAAAGTTTCTCTAAGAAACAACATTCAGGATCTTCCTGAAAACCTCAGAAATGCATTGTTTCCAAACATTTCAGCAGCATGAACTTCTTTCAAGATGCAGGGTAATGAAAGATACAGGACACAACAATATTCATCTTGTGAAGTTGCACATAATCTTCACAGCTCCGCAGTATTCTACTGTGGTATTAACTGTTGCAAAATATAAGGTCATATTAAGATGTGGGGTTTTTAAAAGGGAAGATTAGAAGTTGTATGGACGACACCGTCCTCAGTGATATTAGACAAAGTCACTATTTGTAAATGGCACATAAATATACGTAAGCCAAGCAACAGTTAATGAAATTCAAGGTGAAACTTCTTTTTTGTGTATGCTGGTTCATCATTTCCCAATCATCAGTTTTCTTGTACCTTCCTTTTGAAATAGTCAAATGTAATACAATGGACCACAACAAACTGGATTTTTATCTTTCCCCACTTTACAGGCTCATTCACAATGCCACATGTTTTCCTTACTTTTCATGACTTAATCAGAGAAATATTATTATTAAAAAAACTTAAGGAGCATATCCTGCTTTCATACTCTGCCCCTGGTATATTCTTTGCCTGAGGTACGTCACCATTTCTGGGACAAGTTAGTCAAAGGCATTCTTTTAGCTGTAGAACATACACTAGCTACAAATAGCCAAGTTATTCCTTACTAATGAAATGCAGAAGCAAAATTAATATACCGAAGCACTTCATAGGCAGCTAACCTGTGCTGTGCTTTTACACACTGTCCTGGAAAAAGAAGACAGGAATAGATTAAGATACAAGTAGATGTTTAGTTTTAGTTGATGCTATTCAATGACAGGAAAACGGGAAAACTCAGCTACCCAGATGATGGAAAATGTCAGGACTCCCTTGTGTACACCAACACAACTATGAGCAATTTTTGTCAGCAGCCAGGAGTCTCCTTAACTCAGCTGTGTACCTAGCACAGCTTTGCTTCTACTCTCTGTGGTAAAAAGAGAATAATTTAGCAGAAAAAGCAATTAGTAGGATGCCTTAAAAATAAAAGTTAATGTACCTGTTCCACACCATTTTAAAAACTACACTTTCTCCCAGTCTGTCCATCTATCACTCATACTGGCTTAGTTTCTTACATTCAATATATCCAATATTATCATATAAATTACAGAATCACAGAATGAGAGGGGCTGGAAGGGACCTCTGGAGATCATCTAGTCCTTCATCACCACCTCCTTCAACATCTGAATTTGACCCACTATGTTCAAATATCTATAAAACATGCATTTTTCAAAAGAATGAAAACTTTTTTTTTTACTATTTTCTTTCAGATTCTGCCTGATGATATAAATAGCAGGCAACAGCGATCACAAGGTTTTCCCATGTCCTGGCACCCTCTTTATTTAACATACATTATCCAATTTTTATTTGAAGTACATCTTTAACGCCCCAAGCCTCCACTGCTTTCTGGCTGTTCCACTTGGATGGAAATGAAATTCAAGGACTAGTGTTTTTTTAAATGCATTTGTATTTCAAACTGTAGTTTTTAGTGTAACGATGAACACAGAGCTGGGTACAACGATTACGTCCTTAGGTATGTACGCCTGAGTGTCATGCACACCAAGGTGAGGTGTGACTAAATTTATGTCTACTTTAAGGCCACTTTCCACTGACTTTGCATAAATTTAATTCTGAGCATTATATGTTGGAATCCTGCATCCAAACTCATTGGAACAGGCATATAAAGTCCTTTTAAAATGTGAATCACAATTAGGCTTCTGCAGTAGTAACTTTGAGTAATATTATTAGAGGTATACTAAAACTTGCTCTGCAGAGTTTAATTACAGAAGAACTAAAATGGATTGAAAATAAGTCAGTAGTTATCCTTCATTAGCAAAGAAGTGAGAGGCATGGAAGTCTTGGTAGTATCTAACTTCAGCTGCTAAGAGTACGAAATTACCTTTGCCAACAATCGTCACAAGCAAAGTAACCAAAAAGGTAGAGCCTTAATCGTATAATCATAGAATAGTTTGGGTTGGAAGGAACCTTTAAAGGTCATCTAGTCCAACCTTGCTGCAATGAGCAGGGACATCTTCAACTAGATCAGGTTGCTCAGAGCCCCATCCAACCTGACCCTGAATGTTTCAAGGGATGGGGCACCTACCACCTCTCTGGGAAACCCGTGACAGTGTTTCACCACCCTCAGCATAAGAAAATTCTTCCCTATATCTAGTCTAAATCTAGCCTCTTTTAGTTTAAAACCATTATCCGTTGTCCTATCGCTAAAAGCCCTGCTAAAAAGTTTGCCCCCATCTCTCCTGTAGGCCCTCTTTAAGTACTGAACGGCCACAGTAAGGTGTCTCCCCAGAGCCTTCTCTTCTCCAGGCTGAACAACCCCAACTCTCTCAGCCTGTCCTCATAGGAGGTGCTCCAGCCCTCTGATCATTTTTGTGGCCCTCCTCTGGACTTGCTCCAACAGGCCCATGTTTTTCCTGTGCTGAGGGCTCCAGAGCTGGACACAGGACTCCAGGTGGGGTCTCACCAGATCAGGGTAGAGGGGCAGAATCACCTCCCTCGACTTGCTGGCCACGCTTCTTTGGATGCAGCCTGTGATGTGGTTGGCTTTCTGAGCTGCGAGCGCACATTGTCCACTCATGTCCAGCTTTTCATCCACCAGTACCCCTAAGTCCTTCTCCTCAGGGCTGCTCTCAATCCCTTCATCCTTTACTGATAATGGGGGGTTGCCCTGAGCCCAGGTGCAGGACCCTCCAGTCTTGATGTCACCAATTAGCTCATTTGTGTTGGTGACCATCAGGTCCAGTATCACTTAAGTATCTAGCTTAAGAAGTTATCCTCCATGCACTCCAGGAGACTCCTGGATTGCCTATAGAGACTGCAGCATGTCTGATATCCTGTTGAATGCTTCTGGTCCTCTGTGATTCCTCCTACTGTATGGCTGGGTGTGTGATCTTGCTCATGTTGAAACTAGTGGCAAAATTTCCCTCAATGTAATGGGCCTTAATTCTGCCCCATTAATAAGTCCTGATCAAATAATTTATTTTTCAGTTATTATATATGACGGTCTACAGATAATGTAGATCTCACCAAAGACACAATATTCACAGCTCTAGAAACCAAGACTCTTTCATCTATTCTTGGATAGACAGATGAAGACCATGGCTGCCGTAATACACTTATCATGGTAGTTACAAAATAACCTCTTGTATTGCGAAGTAAATTGAGATCTTTGACAATTCCCTTTGTAATCAATATGCTTTCAGTTACACCTTTCAAAAGGTTGTCAGTATCTTCCATAATGCCTGACTTCCAATGTTGAAATCTTTTTAATGGCAAGAGGAGAGGGACCATCCATACCTCACCTTACAAGTGGGTCACAGCACAGGCAAAAATTCTCTGTTGTTTCACATTACTTGAAATATTTTCCAGTAAGAAGTACTCCTAGAATTTTTCCAGACAAAGTCCAGAATTCTGCTAAACATACAAAAGACAAGAACTCAGAAGTGTTCTCTACAGACACTGCAAACTATTTCTCAACTGGTCAGGTCTACATACCGAACTATTTGCGAATTATTAAAAATATAAAAAATATTAAACACACAGACTGTTCATTACATTTACAAGTCTCACAGGGCTGAAATGCAAATTACTCTGCACTACAAATATTTGGGTAACTGAAGACTTGCCCAAAGTGTTTGAAAAAAAAAAAAAAAAGAAAAAGAAAAAGAAAAAGAAAAAGAAAAAGAAAAAGAAAAAGAAAAAGAAAAAGAAAAAGAAAAAGAAAAAGAAAAAGAAAAAGAAAAAGAAAAAGAAAAAAAAAAGAAAAAGAAAAAGAAAAAGCCTTTTTATGGGTTAAGGTAATAATGAGAAAACTGTTCTCCCAAAAATCTGTATCTTATTGTTGGACTGAAAATAGTTTAATAGAGAAAATATTCATTGACAGAGCAGTATTTTACATAGAGAATTAAGCTCCATCAAAGTGGGCAATATCATTCCATCTACAAGGGAAGTGCCAAAGGAGACGGCCAAAATTTGCAACGGTGTGATAATACCGGCAGGGATGGATTTGTTGCTGTTATGATTAAAGCATATAAACAGAAGAAGATTAGGAGGGGTGAGAGTGAAAAGAGAGGAAGAATAGTTTATTGGTTGGAAGAAGGGCAGGGAGAAGCTTATGTTGGAATGCAGTGTCACAGTTACACACCATAAAGCTTTCAGTTGCTCCCATTACATGAATGTCAGAACGCAGCTGCCACTTTCCAGGAGAAATTCTTTCCGTTTTCATTTTGGAAGCACACGGTGGAATTATTTTTTTTCAGTGTAGCACTCCCATGAGATCACCACATTGCATCTGCAGGTACCCTTATGGTACATGGACTGGTAAATGTGATCCTTGTAGACACGATCTGGGACACCTACCACTTATGATGAACCAGTAATATGCCCTTAAAGTAGACAGATGGCTCAACAAAAAGAAAGTATTAAGAATCAGATTTTCTGTTGTCTTGAACCAACTGCTTTCACAGTCACCAATGTACAGCCATACCTACCAACAAACCTCAATGACAAATCATTCGGTTTAAGGAAAAGTGGTTGAACAAGGTGAATGAGAAACCAGCCTTACAATTATAATCTCATTTTGATGATGAAAAATGAAGGATATGATCTTCCATCAGTGCCTCGAGATCCTTGGACTTCTATCTTTCAGTGCTCCACTTCAGACATTTGGAAAGGGTATATTTCAGCACTCACTCAAGTCAAAACGGCATCTGGTCAACCCAAGCCCGTAGCCCTACTTGGCTAGAAGGGTTAAGAGACAGATAAGGATATTTGATGTTGGAAGGAGTTCAGTCCATCACCACTTTAGCCATTTTAAGTAGCTTCCTTAATGTACTCTGATGAAAGAAGAGAAGAAGCAGCCCTGACTTGTGATATCAGTGAGGACCAGAAGGATGAGTGAGCTAGGAAGTAGACACTGAGAAGAATGAGAACACAAAGGCAAACTTTGCATTTTGTCAAAAGAAGAAAATAAACAAGGAATATTTGAAGTTCAAGATAGACCTATATCCCAAAGTCTTGTCAGGGTATAAGAAGAAGAGAAAGAGAGAGGAGGGAGCAAGGAATTCTCTCAGTCAGCACCTTTTTCCATCCTTGCATTGGCTTTCCCAGAACTATAAGCACAGGAAAAACACAAAATTCCTTCCTTTGCAATACTACAGACTGCTTCTAGCCTTGATTATTATGACAAATGGAATATAGGCAGGAATCTGCTAAAAGAGCAAAATTATCATATTTAATTTATCATGGAAATAAAACTGGTCATTGGGTAGGAAAGGTTTTAGTGCAACTGAGAACAAGAATTTGGATAATACCTTTCAATTGCCAATGCCAGATAAAAAGTTTGAACTCTGGCAGCTGCCATTAAAGGTCACAATTCAAATTATCTTTATTGAGATCCGGGGTTTGTAAATTTCATTTCAGTAAAATACACTTACAGTAGACATACTGCTGTTTTAAAATAGAGGAGCAGAAATTTAGTGTTTTCAAAAACAATTAGGACTCAGTGAACTCTACTCCTCATACAGAATTATGCTTCATTTTGGAATTTGAAATGGACTGGAATGTTCTTACAATTTTCCAGTGACTAGAAATGTAACAAAGTTATTCGAAGCATATTTTCATTAACATTAATTGAACTTTCTTACAGGACTCCAAAGGTAACAAGTTTATTAAATACATTTGTGGTTCCTGGACTTCCACTTAAATGTATACCTAACACTGAATCCCACATGAAAAACTCCAATGACTTTTTTTCCAAAATGTCAGAGTTAAGTAGACTTGTGTCCAAACAGTAGAAATCAAACATTTTAAATATTTATACATTGAAATAAATGGAAAAGGAACTGGACTTCTATTATCTATTATCTTAATTTTGAAGTTAACCGCAGTCATAAGAGCACAGAGGGTGATTCTTAAGAAGAAATCTAAGGCTTGATTTAATCCTCTAAACATAGGTGTAGAGTCACTCAACGCATCCTCAGGTATCTGAAAGATCCATCGTGGCACTGGCAAAAATTCCCCTAAGATAATCAGTAATCAAAGAAATACTGAAAAGACAGGAAAAAAAAAATATTCCAGTATTTATCTGAACTTAATTCAATAGTGTATTATAAATGTCCTAAATGCAGTGCAAGTGCAATCTAAGCTCAGAGACCTTGTAACTGTTTTGTATAAATTTTGTGTCTTTTTCCGTTTCCTTTCACTCCTGCAGCAAACCTTTCAAACAGGACACATCATTCTCAGTACAGAAGCTAATGCAGAGGAATACATTTTTCTACTCCAGCTTCTAAAGTAAGCATCCCTAGACTTCACTATAGACCATGGGGAATGAAGGAATTAACAATATGGCAGAGTGGGAAATATTTTTAATTACAACATTGTCCATTCTAAGTAACCTCTTCTAACTAGAAGATTCAAGCCAAGTCCTTCCTCACTGCTTGAATTAACTGTATCATATATAATGAAAGGCAAGAGCTGATGAAGCAGTTCAACTTCTTTGTTGAGGGCTCAGGATGGCCAGCAAAATCACGTTTTAATATAGAGCTTCTAGGAACGGATATTGGTTACTAGAGTTATAGCTGTGCTCAAAGTTTAACTACGTGTTTGCAAAACCTATGTTCAAAAATTCCACAGTGTCCCTTCCACATGCTCCTCTCATGAACAATTCTTTAATGCTCTGATTGACTGCTTTCCCTTTTTCTCTACTCAATTTTAAATTAACATGAAAACTGCTGACTTCTGGCTCTATTGTCTTCTGCAAAAGCATGTTAATTGCAGTAGAAAAACAAAACAAATTTAAGCTATGTGTCGCATATCTTGATACTGAATTTTGGTTGGTTGGTCCAACTCTTTAGAGAGCGGGTCTGTGATTTTCAAGTGCCATGCATGCACATCTGCAGGCAGAATTTCACATCTCTCCACCCAACATAAAAAGCTCTTCGGGAAATTTGGATTTCAAAGGGGTGTTGAGCTCTTTTGAAAACATGGGCTATAAATCCTAATTGTTCTTGAAATTCACTTCTTGTTATATGTTTATGATTCCCTCATTTTTATAGAATCATTTCACTTAGTTATTACAATATGAATCCAAATTTTTCAAGATTCAAAATAACAAGATTTTATGAACAAATCTGTAAAAATCCACAGTGCTTAATAAATCCTGTTATTCTGCCATTTACCATTCTAGCCATCTTTTTATTTTTAGTCCTTCATTTCCTCTTCATTCTCGTGTTTTACTTTGGATTCTTGATGAATGATCACAGATTCCATTTTTCAGTTTATTTTTCTTCCTTTTCTGTTTGTACATTTGGCTACTGTAATGTCTTTTAACTTCCTAGAAAAAAATAATTTTTACAGGTTTATTTGAATTCTGACTACATCTGAAAAGACATCAGATGTTTCATTAATAGCTAAATAAACACAACATTATTAAAAAAATTCAAGTGTCTTGAAATCAAAATTATTGTTCTTACGTTTTCCTACTTTCAATCACACAGATCAAAATCTTGATTTTCATATTGTTTCTATATTCAACTGAGCCGTAAAGCCAATATGTCAAAGAAGGTGACAGAAGTTGAAGTTTCAGTGAACACTATGAACAAAATACGATTTTCCTCAGAAAGTCTTGGGAATTCATTTTTCCCTTTTTCCTCAGGCCTTCTTATCACAGGCTTATGAGCTAGACAAGTTAATCCTAAGGCAATGTTATTACTGACTCTGAATCCCCACTCTTAAGAATGTGATCAATGTTAAAAACAGAAATTGTATTCATATGCTAGGTAATTACATTCTGACGGATATACTGTTGATGATTTTGTCAAGCCTGTCTTTTAATTGAATCAGACACCAATTTTAATTAAATTCACACTTATGCTTTTAATTATCACCCTACTATTTACCAGTCTCATCTGATCTTCAACATTTCTGGGCTGTAAGTTTTCCAGACTCAGAAAAGTACTGAACTATAGGCAATCTAGTATTTCCCACGCAGTTCTAGGACTGAGCAGGTAATATCTACCTGCTTCATGCACTTCAAAAACTACATAAGGTACTCCATGTATACACATGGCGAGACTGTTCAGAAATGCATTATTTGTTTTCTAAATACATATAAGGCAGTATTAAAAATGAATTATATATATATTTCAAAAGTCTTTTCTAGACGGCAACACAGAGCTTTATTACCTTGTCTTTCTGGTATCTCTATTTCTGTTTTTAAGAGAGACATTTAGGAATCAAATGATAAGATAAACTGACAGCCTATAGTCTTTGGTCTATATTTCTATATTTGGTAGATTCAAAAAGAGTGGATTTAAAAATGAGTTTTGTTTAATTTTTAATTTATACCTTTTTTCTATTCTTAAGACTGCCATATTGCAATCTTTAAGCTTTTTGTTTTCTAAACTGAGTTTATATATTGAACTCAGCCAGGCAAATCCACAGCTCAGATCCACCCCTTTCAGGTGTTGACAATATGATGAACTACAGCTTCCCTGTCGCTAACGTGAGCTGAGCCACAGCGTACTAACACAGTATAACAGAAACATGGCAGAAAATACCAGGGATCAGAACAAAACAAAACAATTCAAGTCAAGGTTAATTTCAAAAAGCTTTTTTTGGACCAGATGATCAGGCACGAGCTTTGGCCAAGTAGGCTGACAAGGACCCTAAGCCTAACCCAAACCTTCCATTCACGCTTCCTTGCTGTACTCAAGGTTTTGGTTTACGAGTTTAAGATCTCAACTGCAAAGAAGATCCTGAAAAGGGGCACAGTTCAACAGGTAATCCTTCCCAACGTGAAACTTCAAAAATCCTACATGTTCCTGACCCTAAAGTTTTGTGTTGCCAAAAAATCCAGAATTTCATCATCATGTGCTGGTAATGCCTCACCTTTCATTGTTTCTTGCTTGCTACTTCTACAGTTATACGCAAGAACAAGTCTGGAATGCAGACTGGACAGATATATAACGTAGAGCCCTCTGGAAATCTCTCTGAATTTTTATATTGCTCTTGCTTCTTTTTGAGGGGGGACAACTTTAAAATATAAATCCCGTTATCTCATTTTAGAGGAAATTGGATTGTTATCTAGCAGGCAGTTATACACTGTTGACCACAATATATGTGGTCAACGTAAGAGTCAGAAGATGGCATCATGTGTAATAGACTACACAATATATGATTAAAAGCTAATTTATCTGCTTAAGACAAGGAAGCAGAAAACAGAAAACCAGACAGACACAAAGCAACAATGGTCAGGTATCTTCACAGCATGACTGAAGACTATTCTGAGGCTGTTGATCACATTTCAGTTCCTGATACATTTAGTTATTTGCTGATAATTGATAGTTCATGCCACTTTGGCTTGAAGCCAATTTTCAGTGATAAAAATTATATCCTTAACATGGAGAAAGATGCATGCCTCTCCCTGGTGAAAGCAAAAGACAAAAAATTTGACTCTTTATTTAATTTGCCCTCAGACATTTTTACATATGAAGATGTATCACCTTCAACAGTTTATTTCTCATGACATTTTACCTTTCCTAAAATTTTTTGTATCCTTGAGGTATTTCACGTTCTTTTGTCCTGTATAGTAAAAGGTGGCTTGTTTGTCCCTGAAGGTAAGAGTAACGTCAGGCAGACGTACGCAGCACATGGCAAGCCAGACAGGGCCTGTTCCTGTTCACAAAGGCGGCATCCAGTGAGGGTTACACAAAAAATCCCGCCTGCGTGTTGACTGCTTTTTCTTACAGTTTACATTTTTAAAGCTTTTTTTTGGCAGGGAGAGGTAGAAAAGAATATGACTGGGACTGTTAGGATTAGGGAGTCTGTCACCAAGCCAGTGAAAATAATGGTTGCTAGTGGTCTCTTGGGTGAGCTGATACTCTCAACCCCATTCCACAGTTATCAGCCTTTCACCGACGGTGTTCTGAAGTTTTGTTGAGCTTTTAAAATCAGTCCGGTGGCCTTTTATGAGTGTCTTACTCAAAAGTCAGTATCTCCCTAACAAATCTTTGTTTGCTATGAACTCACCCACTATTGCTCTTTGCTTTGCAGCCTCCCACCCCAAAGAGAGAAGGTTTTATGTTTGTCTTAGGTTTTCATATAAAGGTTGTTTTCATTTTTCTTTAAAAAAAAAAAAATCTCTTCACAAATCTTTGTAGAAACTTCCTTGATGCTTCAAGGATATAGTATCTTATTTATTTTATTTGGTCAGGTTTAATAAATCGTTTGTGTAACCTGTTTTTTCCAAAAAAGAGAGAGATGGAGAGTTGCATAATGTTTGCATATGCACCAAGGTGGTATTGCTCGCTTTACGGGCTGTTCCGCTAGATTTACTGGTGTTGCCTGAGGCGTCACTGAGAGAACATACCCGTCAGAACTTTGTCATCTGTTGCAAGGTGGATTATGCAGACTCTGCAATGTGTATAACATCAACTAAAGCAAATTTTAGTCTAATTACTGGCTCAGACCACCTGTGCTTCCTTGTATATGCTCTCAAAGGCTTGCTATCTATCACGAACTCATAGAACTGTCAAAAAACATATCTATATCATAGAAATAGTCCAATTTAGTGACCAACTTGAAACATCCATAAAGTTAAATTAACACGTGTCTCACTGAAGGCAGCTGAACTTAAGAGTCATGATTAAATCTGTGCAAAACTGTGAGTCTTTTTTTGCTCCCTCAACACTTAAAGGGGGATGAAGGTGGGTGTATACCAGCCCAGTGCCACTGCCTTGTTTTTTTAATATGTAGTTCATTTATCTGGAACGGATGGACTCAGGAGAAGAAAAATACATCAGACTCAGTTTAGTTTTATATCATGGCCTAGAAATTTGCTGTTCCCTTCACAAGATGTGTATTTATTTGAAATGTGTACCAATTCCCTTGTGAGGTCTGCTAAGTATAGCCATCTATTTTTTTTTCTGCATAATAATTTTGCGAATGTTGTCACTGGGTTTGTGTTACCGTAAGTCTTTCACCCATTTTAATTTTTATGGTTTTTTTTTTTTGCACTTTATTATTTAAGCCTGCAAGTAACACGAAATTCATATAAAAATAGTGTTTCTCCAGATCATGATCCCTACTGCTAGCCATAACTACATATCCATATTCCACCCATCACTGCAATCCATTAAAGAACCAAGAGCAAACAGTTCTTGGCAAGGACTAATCAAAACAAGGCTGCACAAACCAAGGACATTTATTCACGCTTCTCCTGTGCTGTTGGTTACACTGCACCCTGGCACACACACATACATGGCATAATCCTCTATGTGAGAGAAGACATCACCTCTCTTCAGAGATCTTCTGGCTATTTTGCTACGTTATGCAGTCTCACTGTACTCTGCAAAAGATGTGAGATAAACTTACTTTTGTAAGAGAGTATACAAGGTAGTAAAAAACTTTTTTGTTCACTAAGCAAATTTTAAACTATAATCGCCAGCGGAATCATCAGAAGTTAATGTACCCAGACAACAGCTATGTAAACTGATTTTGTTTAAAGTATTGTGACATAACTTAGGTAATCAACATTTTAATTAGATGCTATTATATTAAATAAAACCTTCAAAAATAGAAATAAAATTTATATTCCTGTTTATCTTTCACTTTACTGCCAAAATGCACTGTAACTTCTAAGGAGTCAGAACCTGCTAAATTAGCGTCCTTTCAGAAGATGTTTTCTGTAATGATGACACCGCCAGTCTTGTATTACACATACAGGTTCCAGTAACAGCAAAACAGGAACTGAACAAATGCCATTGCCTTCATACAGTCTTTCCCTCACTCATTCATGCTGCTGAAAAGATTCCCTTATTATCTCAAAGGTCAGACGTGCTTAGCAGTTCCTGTACCATTAAAAAAATCTCCCCTTTTTAATCTTCTTGTCCCTGTGGATTTCCAGTAATTCTATATTAACGAATTTTGTTTTCTTTAGAAATACCTGTATTTAAAAACATGGTGACTTCTCTCTTACCTAACATTATGAAAGTGCTTCCTAAATTCATAATCAAGCTTTCAATACAACTGAAACTAAATTATTAACATAAAATGTCACTGCATTGAATTCTGTATCACAATAATTCACTTAGAGGAATTCTGACATGTTTTTCTCTCTTATGGCCTAATTCTACTTTCACTAAAGTTCGGGGGAGCTTTCCAAGTACTTCAACAGAAAGGAACTAAGTGTTAACCAGAGACGAAAGAACAAACTTGATTTGAGACAGAAAGGCAGCAGTGAGAGAATCTAATCTTTGTCCAAGTGAGAGATTTTAAACCATTACAAAAGAACTTAGACGTTTCTTCCTCCCTCCCATAAGTAACTATGCTCATCACACCTACTTGAAGCTTCTGTCTGCAGGAAACTGTATTTCAAAAAGAGGATTACCTCTGCCAGCAGCTTTGCAAAAGCTCTGATAACTTACAGAACTGATGATAACCAACAGACTTGATAAATTAAAGCCCAAATAAAGAATATCTAAACATAGAAATACTCCTGAATAACTTCATGTGTGAACACTCTTGTCCAGAATGAATCTAGAATACATTCAAAACCATTATCTTAAGCTATTTTGAAAACAGATTAAGCTATATCAGAAAAAGACATTTGGGTTAGGGTCAAAATGTTTTACTTACCTTATCCAGGAACAGCTAATTTGCTTTAAACTTCATATTCTGTCTTACTGCAAAACACTATCTCTGAGTAGAAGTTCACACATTGTTATTCTTCTGTAAGTGAATAACTATTTATTGCAGTTTATGTTGCATACAAAGACACATTGCAATGCAAACTATCTATTGCCCTTTTTCACTCGTTTAGTAAAGCTTCTTTTAAAACAAACTTCTATACGTCCAGGTAATTTCTCACACATGCTGAAAATAAACACCTCCCAGGCCAAGAGATGGCAAAGGAAACGGCATTTCCAAAATTTCAAATCTAAATCAATGTCTTTGTCAGAAGGGTCATGTGCAGAGACGTCTTGTCCCACTAAGATGTGCTGCAAAGGGCTGCAGGTAATCGGAAAGAAGCAGTTTTTTAGACAATAGGAAAAAAAAAAAAAAAAGCTAAGTGAGTCGTGACATCTGCCATTCTGTTGTGTACCTGTAGGCCATCAATGTTTCCAAGCAAGCTGTTCACAACAGATGGAGCGTGGCCTTTTGGTTCAAGTATGAAACCACAAAACAAGGACTACATATGTCACGCCAAAGGTGTGTGCAATTTAGGGGCGCACCAAGGGTAATAAAAGACCCCATTTCTAACAATGCACTTTGGAAAGTCCAAGAAACTTTGGAATGACAGAACAAAAGACTAATCTATTATCAGCTAACTTTAAAAAAGAATGACAAAATATATTCCTGACTTTTTGTGACATCAGAAGTGACAACAATAATGTATATAGATGAAAGGTCTTTTGCTTTTTTAACTAAATATTTCGAAAATTTTTAAAAAGAAGAAAGAAATAAAGCTACCATGTACATATAGGACCATCATCTAAAATAACTATATTCCAAAAGCTCCAACAAAATGCTACCTATTGAGGTCATTCAATCCCCGTGACCACTAATAATACTAATAACAGGCTACAGAAACATTTTTATATGGATTAGAAACAGGCTAAACAGACAGAAAACCAACAGCAGGGATATGTAGCCAATTTCAGTAACTCTAAAGGTTAACAAAAAATGCCCGGTACCACCTGTGAGGCCTGTTTAATTTATTTTAAAAGGGGAATGAATAGCACCAACATATTATACACCATAAAATAATTTAGAATAGTCAGCAATGAAGAAATGTTTGCTTAACTCAAGAAAGCCTGTTTAGTGGACAGCCTCCTCACGGGTGAAAGTCAGTACCAATTTCTGAAGAATAAGACATAGTGAAGAAAACCACCTAAGCTACATACAGTACCAGATCCTGAACAAGACGTAGCTCCTCAAGTGAAAGGCTGGAATGCAAATTGTGTATAGACAAAAGAAAAAATATGAAAATATGGTTATGCTACTGTATAAATTTGTGGAATCATTAAATGCAAACTATGATATTTTGTTACGCTCATCAGATTTCTTGAAAGTACAGACCAAAAGATTTCTGTTTAGAAGAGAACACAGTGAAGGAAAGATATGGCAGATGCACATGATCCTGTGCACAGAAATGATGTGACAGGGTTTCCACGGTATGAACTTGTTTTATATACAACTATTACAAGTTATGTTTTGTTAGATACTATTTATGAAGTCAAGCAAGTTCTAGCCATACCCGAAATTCTTTGGCACGGCTGAGACATAGTAGCAATGCATGGGTTTGAATTATATATTACAGAAAGTTTATTTGATTGAACTGATACATACTCAGAGGTTTTTAAACTCTTCCTCTTCAATGAGTTTTACAGGAAGAGCAATGCTTACGTTGCATGGCACTTTCACTCATCAATAGGTGCTAATTCATTACCACAAAGGTGCTGGCATTTCAAAAGCATCATTGCAAATGAAAGACTAATGCTCTAACAGATTGAATTTCATTAGCAAGGCAATGTGTCAATCTTTTGATAAAATTAATGATCAAACGGAGCGTGTTAGGAAACACTCAGTAGTGTTGCCAGCAAAGCACAAGGAAATCCTCCAAGTAAGGATTTGTATTTTTGCAGAGAATGCCTGGAGGATGTAGCATATTTATGAGTTAGGCTCAAGCTCCAACAACTGAGAAAATAATTTTGTCACTCAGCTTCATTTTTCAGTTCTGCCAGCTTAATGAAGAGTGAAGACGATTATAAGGTTAAGACCAATTATCAAGTAAGCTGTACATTATCGCATTTTTCCATCTCCACACAGTAAGTCTGGTGAACATTTTTCCCTCCCAGTGTCAAAATTTTTTAGCAATCTGACAAACTCTGGATGCTCCACTTCCCATGAAGAGGCAAATCTTTTTAAGATTTGATGCCCAGCATGACAACTGAGGAGCACTCACGGTTATGTGAGTGTCAGCCAACAGACTGGCCAGGAACTATTCCCTGGACCTCCCATGGAACAGGATGGCATGGGATGGTCTGTGTCAACATGGTTGAATTTCCCCTTGCCTAAACCCAGGATGTCTGCATCCAGACTAACTATTGGGAATGGTCCTGGACCTCCACCAAGCCCAGAACCATGCCAGGGTGTTGCCTGGGAGTTGTTGGCTGCTTTGGGCCAAAAAGCCTCTTAGGGACTAGTCCAAAAATGTCACTGCACAGCTGGCCCAGTACTCAAACCCGTGCAGTAACCCCACTTAGTTACAAGTATGGAAGTAACCTGTATGGCCCTTATCTGCCAATTAGACTTAATTAAAGGCACAAACCTAAGACTAAGTTTGTGTTAAGGGGTCTCCTGAAGAAACTGTTAACAGAAGTCTCCTTGAGAGTCAATAGGAAAATAGGGATGGGGTCCAAAACTGAATTTATCCTGCGGTAAAATAGCAATTCCTGTTTAATTTCTCTTTTAATGAAATAAGAAAGCATTATTTCACAAAAGTTTAAGAAAAAAAAGCCACAACAAAGTACCCCATTAATCTGCAGAGCACAAGGGCCCAAGAAATTAGTACCATTCATAACCAACAGCTGAAGAGCACCCAAGAAGGAGAGATAACGAGATAGTACTTTGTCCTTTTCGTCCATGCTAGCTCAAGTTCATCAGGTTCCCTCATCATTGTACGAGAGAGACAATCGAGTCTATATTTGGTTAGATTATGCAAGGTCTTTAAATTGGGTAACGAAAATCAAATCTGCTAAACATACACTCCAAATACAAACATTTACTGAATTATTTGAACAATAAATACAACAGATTAACCTCTAGCTCAGAATAATAAACTGTAAGCAATCAAAGGCTCTTAAAGCAGAGAATTTAAGACCAAAACCAAAACTCATGTAATAAAAGAATATCACATAAGAACTACACAAAAATAAAATCAAATGATCTAGCTACTAAAATACACATCTGTGCTCAAAATCTTGTGGGAATCAAATATTCCAGTAAAAATAAAGGGAGAGATGGAAACACAAGTTTCTTATTATCACACTTCATATGTTATAAAACCTAACAGTTAACTTATTTTTGGCAAGGGGCCAAAGGTTGCACAACACTCTGGCTTACACAAATATTTTCTATTGTTAAATGCATCTTAAACGTAGCTTGTCATATATTAACTTCATGCACACAGTGCACCATGCAGCCAGTCTAAGAGCGTCCCACAGATACCTACGTTTCAAAACATTGATGAATATCAGGCTGCCAGCATTCAGTGAGCCAGGTGTAAAAAAATTACTCGACAATTCATAGTTTAATTGAAACCAGATAAAGTCATTTGTGTAATGGAGACTGTACAGATGTTGACCAAAGAAAAGTTGATATTTTTGGACAAATTACTGCATATGGTATTTTCTAGAACGCTCCCTCTTGAAAAGATAAAACAGTAATAAAAGGTCTCTCAAAAAAATGCCCTTGTTTATAATCACAAAGTGAAATATGCCTGTGGAAATATATCAGGTTAACCTCGTGTTTCACGTTAGTTGCTGTTTCCTTTAAAGGGAAAAAAAAGTTAGATGTGCAGTGGAAATGATTATGAAGAAGTGGAAGAACCTACTCATGCGTATATTAAACACAGACCTTACGCTAACACTGCACTTCCTTCCACTGAAGATTTTATAATGTAAAGGAAGAGGCAATGATTTAGCAAGAGTGAAAATGTTTAAGAATAAAAATTCAATATTCTTCATTCATCATCTGCTAGTAGAGTGAGTTATTACTGAGCACTAACAGTTTGCCATTTCCAGAGTTGCAAGGACACAGTCCTGCCTCAGCCTTCTTATTGCTTCACGGTGACGAAGAAAAATGTTCAGGTAGACAAGAACACGCAGTAATACCTCCCATTCTCATCAGGTTACACAAACCAAGACTGAGTTGCAGACGCAATGATATATGCACAGGTATTAAATTTTTAAAACAATGTCCTTCATAGCAGTACTCATCACAACTTATATTACTATTCTTTTCCATACATTTCCCCATGTAAAGCCAGCAATCTGCTTGCCTTGAGTTAAGAAACTGCTATTAAAATCATAATCAGTCTAAATTTTTGGTGTAGTAACATAATGTAATTGCCAAATATCTAGTGATCTGTTTAAAAATTATTTAAAGATGAGAAGACAACATGAAAGTCCTAAATATATTTATCACTATTATTAATTATTTATATTACAAGGACATTTGAAGGTCCAAATTCAGATTCAGAACTTAATTTTTCATCAAACCACTTTATTATATGTAATTAGGATTAGTCCTTAATGTTTTTATTTAATTGTCATTGAAGGTTTGTGTATAGCAGAATAGAGTTTCTACATGAAAGACATGGCATTACCCACAGGCTAAGCATGTGCACTGCTTTGCTCATAATATAACTCCCATTCTGTAAGGTTAGTGTACCTGAAGTTCTGATGCTCGCTTCATCATCTCCAGTGTGATGTAGCAACCAATAGAATGAGCAATCAGTACCAGCTTTATATCTTTTGATACGTTCTTTTTGAGGAAGTTCAGCTTATGCTCTACTTGTCCGTTAAGTCCAAAAACATCCTCTAGCTCCTTAATATCTGTGTCTGAAACATAAAAGAAAGAAAGTCCTTTGTTTTAATGATAGAAATTTCAAGTATCTCTTTTTTCCCCCACTTCTTTGGAAAACTCCAAAATAAATAAACTTATTAATTAAAAAAAACCCACCAAACTTAAAAATTTAAGTTACCACCACTGGTAAATATAGACTGATGGATCGTATGTACAGGATGGGAAGCCTTATGTGTTTCTGGGGAACCAGGGAAGGATATGGAAACACATGGAGCTTCATGGCACATCATCCAGCACTGCGATCCCCTTCATTCAGACCAAGACCAAACTCAAGGCATTGGATCAGCTTAAATCAATCCAACTTTACACTGAGAGATCAGGACCTACAATAGCAACACTGCCCAGGAATGAATCCTGTCACTCAAAATACACTATCATATATGTTATCATGCATTAAGAACTTTCAGATATTCAAAATCTCCTGTCTTAAAATACAGTTGTAGAAAAAAGTCACATGGAATGAGGAAAAATATGAAATGCATATGTGTCAACATGGAGCACTGGCATTTGAACTACCCCTATTTATGCAGGTTCTTATCATTATCAATCCAGTCACAAAGAGGAAGATCAAGTTATTGATCAATTTTATTCCTGTTTTGCCAGGGACCTTCAAAAGGAGCTTGGTCAATCACTTAAGATGAGGACTTCACTACTCACTTCCTGGCCAGTCAACAAGGCAAGGATGATCTTGTGCCTGTAAGAATTTACAGCAATTTGGGCACCTTTAACTCTTGCTCATGAGGTGGGTGACATGGCTCTCATGTTCCCCAGTCTAAGGGGTTCTTTCATCTCTTTCATCTGCTACAAAAGTGCTCTACCTACTAAACTAAAAGCTATGTTAAGGCTACAAAACTCCAGTTTAAGCTGGACTACTCTATGGAGAAGACTAAGAAGAAATACTGAAAAAAAGAATGAAAGAAAAGAGGCAGAAAGCATGAAGAAATGTATGCCTACAGTTTATCTAGAAGAGGTGTACTGGTACTAATATCACTTAATCACTTAAATCCGTGCTATTATCTCAGGGCTCAATTTCATACTCCAGTTAAACCTCTGATCTCTTACACTCCTTGCATGTTGACTTGCAAATGCAGCTTTAATCTGGAATAAGCCAAATCTCCTTGCAGCAAGGCTGAAACACGTGATGGGGACCAGTTCATGACTGAGCCTATGTGAAAAATAGATGTGGAAAAAAGTATCCATCAGGCAGAGACACCGTAAAGATACATACATTGAAGAGACTGAAGGGCACTCAAAAACTACAGTAGGAGAAAAAGCAGCATAGATCCGTTGCAGATGTAGTTGGTTTTGCACCTGCTTGGAGAAAGTCATAACAGAAGCCTTTCTCCCCCTGTCTGTGAACGCAGTTCATCAAACTATAAAGGCTGACTGTTTCTTTTAATATGCATGTGGTAAATTTGATGGCAATTGGTCAGTAACCTCAAAGGCTACAAATTACTAACACTACTGTAGTGAAGTTATTGGGGTTGTGACAGTGATAGTACTAATTGGTAGCCTAAGTGGGCTGGCACTATATTGCCTTTTTGGTCATCTGTATGAAACATAACCTTTTGAAGCAAAATAATTGCTCAAGAATGTGTTCTGATGTCTTTTTTTCTTAGCTTAAACTACTACCACAGACGTCACAACAAAGAAGTTCTTCAGTTAAACTAATATTCCTACTAAAACTACTAATGATCATATCCCAGCATAATTTATAGTAGTTTACTCCAAATGAAAAAAGGGTTTACTAAAGCACACTCAAGGAACGCAACAGTAGATGAGAAGTAATATTTTGCTTTTTAGGCTTTCTACAAATAATGGAACACAAAGAGGTTGTTCTGTTTTCCAAAACCCTAAATAAAAGCCTAAGGCCAAAACATTGTTTCTAAATTTAGTTTCTATTTTTAGCAAAAGCTGTCTTTCCTACATTTTATTTATTTACACAGCAGCTTAACCTCATGCAGGAGTGGGCTGTCTACATCACACATCTAATTAAGGGTATATATAACACACATAAAACACAGAATACTAGAAATATGATGGCCCACTGGATAGAGCAACAAGTGAAAGTGTACGTTATACTGAATAGACGTATATTACCATGTTTTGGGTTGAGCAGGTCAATTTTCCCTTGTAAACATTTGCTATCATTTCCATACTGTTTTACTCAGGCACCGCCATCTCCAGTGACTTATCAGCATGTCTTAATGTTTGACATTCCGTTCATAGCTTTAATTCTTGAAAATAAGTGATTTTACAAGAATTTCAGCTTATTTCCAGGTTAGAGCAAGGGAAAAGAGGTAAAGTAGGTGTATAAATCTTCTACAGAACTTCTCATGGCTCACAAGACCCCAGAAAACAAGCAAGAAACAAAACAAATTTTTCTTTGTATTGTTCAGTCTCATGACGCTAATGTCCGTTTTTCACTACACAAATTTAATATCTGCTACGAGAGATGTATATCAATATCTGCAGCTGAACACTGCTGCATTGCAATTAATAAACAATACAGTAAAGAAACTCTATCCCAGTCTCAACATTTTCCAAGTTAAGGTAGATAACTATTAGACAAATACAGTTAATTATTTTACTTATTAAGACATTAGATATTTAATTCAATATTTAGTTACCTAATAAATAGCAATATATTCATAGCTATTACTGATTTCAGCAGAGATGTGTCTATTCACAACCAGTTTTGTTGCCAAAGCAAGGACTCCAAGGAAGACTATGGGGGGAGATTAAGAGTAGAGTGAAAATAAGGGTTTTTTCCTCCTCACATTTGCCCAGACTTGAGTTTAGGACTTGAGCATACTTAGCTCAAGCCTGTGCACGGGTGTTTCCTTAAGGGAGCAGGGGGGAGCAAAGCTTGCAGAAGCCATTTTTTAATTGTATGGGTTAGTTATGATTGATGATGATCACAGAGACCCATTCTACTGCACTGGGCCAAAGCATCCTCTGCGCAGCCCTGCTCAGCACCACGCAGCGCAAGGATGCTCAGATTCCCACCTCTACTGGCCGATGTTACATACACATACAACCTCTCTTAGACCGAAAACGAGTCCTGACAGCCAATGCTGACCCCGGAGAATTGTTTCAGCTGTTTAATACAACTTGTCCTTTTCTTCTGACATACTGGTTCGCTGCCAAACCAAATCACGTTGGCACCACTCCTAGAGAAGCCACACTGGAGGATGAGCGTGCAGTGTGGGGTCTGGCGATCCACACACAAAACTCTCCTCATCACCAACTGACCCTGCACTCTTGTCAAGTGAAACTTCAACATCACGTAACCCTATATTGAAATACGCATCCTATTTTATTTCTGGACAAATATAAAATTGCCCATGCCTTGTGTCAGTTCATGTTTCCCCAACACAAATGCTACACTTCTAATAGTCCAAAATATGTGAGAGCTGGGCTGCGTCACAGGTTTGGAAGATTTATTTATTTATTTTACAGAATAAAATCGCCCAGGGATTATCCAAAAGCAACATGAATTTCTTGGGTGGAGAAGCTTGAATGGGTTCTTTATATAAGCAAACAGATTTGCACAAACACACTGGCAGTCAGCTCACTGATGGCTCTACATCAGAGAAGGGAACAGAGTTACTTCACCTCAGGTCTGGGATAAACGGTATGGCTGAAGGAAAGCTCATTTAAGCAGTTTTCAGATAGTAGAAATTATACGACTTGTACCTTATGCTGCAAACACTCCATCTGGGCCAAAGCATGTGATTTTAAGACTTTATTTAGCTTTGTGCATTAAAAGTGTATTAAAAGGAATAACTGTATTTCTTCATTTTCTTTGGCAAAGCATTAATCTTCTGATGTACTTTCAGAAAAACAAATGCGCCATCACTTTAATGAATCTCTTTTTATGACCTCTGCTAAACCCGCAGTCAGAAAACAATGATAGATTAAAATAAAGTGTTTGCTCTAAGATTAGTCGACAAGTTAATCTTGCTAGGAAAGAGGACTTTGGTTTTCAGGGAAATAACAGAGAATTGTGTTTGTTTGTTTTTCTGCTGTGTATGCAAGGGAAATTCTTAGGCAGAAAAAGCAAGCATATCAGTTATATGAGTGGAGTTAAGACTGGAGAGTCATAAAACTTAGCCTTTCATTAAGAAGTCTCCAAAAATCATAGACTCCTTTTTACCGGATGAATCAAAACGATACTGGAGGCCAGATTTTCTAACAGTACACTCACATTTGTGTATGTAATTTCCGCATGCTTTTGTACTTCCCTAATCTCACAAGGGAATGCTTGGGCATCCGAACTCCCACCTGGTCACACCAGGTGACTGAACATTTGAGCTCCATACATATGGACACTTGTCCACTTGTCATGGAGTGACTTTAAAGTCTGTCCCAGGATCCACTCATACATAAGGCCTCCAAATTACTCATGAACAAGTAAGGAACTGTGTGAAAAGGTGACTTGGGAGGGAGGAAAGAGAGGTAAAAACCAATGCCCTACCTGCACTGTATCTTCTTCTTCCCTGGGTCATTTACTCTAGGAGGTAGTACCAGGATATCTATGGAGAAATTCTAATGAACCACCCGTATAAACTCTTGAGGTCAAGAATTTTCAGAACTGGACCTTTTACAGGATAAGGACAAGTAAGTATCTGGAGACTGAACCAGGGTATCGGAAAAAGATTATAATCATAGAATCATAGAACTGTCTAGGTTGGAAGGGCCCTTTAAGATCATCGAGTCCATCAACCTAACACTGTCATAACCACCACTAAGCCATGTCCCTCAGCACCACATCTACCTGTCTTTTAATTATTAAAATGCCAATTACACTGCTTCCCTGGGATTCACCTCTTCCTCTGAAGATGCTGCTCATTTCAGCTGTGTGACACATCACCCTACTGCTTAATGTTAACAGTGAGGAGAAATAACAAGTTTAAAGACATGAAAATTCAGTAACATCACAAGAACGTATCAAGAAGAAGAAAAGCTAAGAGGAAGAAGATACTGAAGGGTCAGTGATCAAAGCGTGTGAAAAGTGAAAGCACAACGCATCAAGTATGGCCAACCAAACAGTTCAGGAGAGCTAGCTCAGGGTCACGTTAAGTCCACTGCATCTCCACCAAATACCATAACTGTGACCAACATATAGGGCCAAGTCTTTTAGACTTTATGTCCCACCTCCTTTTTCCACTACAAAGACACACAAATACTGTTGGGAGGAGCAGCAGTTGTGACTGAGTAACTGCTGTTTAGATGGAGCAAGCCGTGGAAAGTTTTACCTTCACCTTCACGTAGTGACAGGCAACCCTACAACTAAATTACTTAGAAGGATTAGCAGTTAAACTGGCGTGCATAGTCAGAAGTATAATTCTGGAAATTAAATAAATCATTTGATTGTTTTTATTCTTCTAGCAAAACACAATAATTCCTTACAATTAAATGATGCCATCTGAAAATGTTTAAATACAACTGTAAGCTTAAAAACTGAGATTTCAGGTTTGTGGGTGTAGTATGGGCAAATGTGTTAGAAAATATATTCCTAAAGACATATAGCTTAAAGCCTGGATGCTTCACCCAATCTTTCATTTGATTATTGAACCCTGGATAATTTGTATCAGCAAGTGGTGAAATGCCAAAGAAATGGGATGAAAACCGTGAAAGAATGTTCAATAAATACCGAAGAACTCCTCCTGACACCAGGAACCAGGTCTTAAAGCATTGTGTTTTAGATTAACCCTTAGACCTTAATCTGGCCCTAGTACCCTCAGGAACTGTTCATGCAACTTTTAAGATAAACACACCACTTATTAGTGTTTATTGGAGCAATTACTTTCTGTAAAGGTATCCTCCACAAATAAATTACCATTTACTCAAGATACTGAAGTGGTCATATGTATTATTTTCCTTATTAGAAAAATAACAAGACCTTAATTTACAAATTGAACTACTGATTACCTTTGCTATGTACATACCTATTGCTGGGACACTTGTTTAACACCTAATCTGTTTTTCAAAGGAAGCTGTCCTATAATTAAATTAGTACAAGCATAGTCTGACAGAATGAACTAATAAACATGACAAATACTAAACCCTATATTTTTATTAAAAGCATATAGGAGCACACTGAACTTATCAGATTAACACATCTGTGAGATACTTCTTTTTATTTTGCATTCCCAGGCCTGCTTCCCTCAAACTGATTAGAGTAACTATTAACAAGGTATGACGAGTTAACACTACAAACTTTGCAGTAAAATTTTGTTGGTTGTCTCCAATTTTGGCAAGTCAAACACCATTAAATGGTGTTTTATTATGCAGTTCTACATCAATCTATGCCTCCAGAATGACTTTAATGTGCATAAAGCTAAGATGGGTGTTTTACATAACATAGATGGAAAAGACTTCTGCATTTGAATGACTCCATTTTACAGCCAGTAAGCTGACTAAGTGAAAGTGCAAGTTATAAGAATTTTCAATTTTTTTTTTTTTTTTTTTTTTTTTAAAGTAAAACAAAACAAAAAGACTTGGCAGGGCAGGGGTTAAAGAACCATCACTGTATAGGAGCAGATCCACATTTCCATCACAAAGTGACCTAAAGGAGCAAATGCAAAGAGGTCTGAGCCTATGGGAAGCCAATTGTTCATGTCACATTTCTTGTTTTCTGCACAGGCTGAAGCCAAGTGAAAGGCTCTATGAATTTCCTTCTTCACTTGTCCCCACAAACAAAACTGGAAGGGACTTCCTTGCTGAGGCAGACTTCTAGGTAAAACGTATCTTGAACAAGTATAAAAGTCATTGTGACTTTTTTAGTCTCATACTTTTTTCACTTCTAGGCTGCATCTTTGATGGCAGCACACTGCTTGGACCATTAAGGACTGCTTTTATTTTGAAGAAAAAGACCCGTAATGCCATGTTCATGTAGCCAAGTTTGTTGTAAAACTCAGGTAAGGTCATTCCAACACACCAGGTACCCCACTCAGCACACCATTTTACTTTGCAGAATACCCTCTATGAGACTAGTAACTACAGAGCAGAAAACAAGAGTATGCCCTTACTTTACTGTAAGTTAGGCCTTTATCTAGGCTTTACCCATTTTTTTCCTAATTTCAAAGTCATTTCTTGTCTAGGTGTGCACTTCTACACTTGTAACATAACAAATAATTTCAGTACTGTCAGTCCTTCAAAATCTTCCAGCAATTCTCCCCTCTTCCAGTAATCTCAAAATGAATCAGCTCTACCACAGCTTATTACGGAAGAATCACTGAACACAGCCTGAAATAGTTAGGACTACATACAAGCAAACAGGTACCAAACAAAACCAGTAACACCAGTGTGGTGGGAACCCCTGAACATGTTACTCTCCCTGGGGTGCTGAGGTCTCTGGGCATTCCAGAGTATCAGCAAAGACAAGCCACCAGAGCAATTGTCAACATAACTGGGCTCAGCCTTCCTGTACCAGATGCACACCTCTCTGGCACTGCAGGAAAAAATAAGATAAAAAGAGAGATTAGGAAGAACGCAATGAAGTAGCCTTGCAGTGGCAGAGACTTCTGAAGCAATGAGAGGAAGCAGAGCTCAGGTACTCCACAGCCACCTGAAAGGAGGCTGTAGCGAGGTGTGAGTCAGTCTTTTCTCCCAAGGAACAAGCAATAGGACAAAACGAAATGGCCTCAAGTTGCACCAGAGTTGGTTTACAGCAGATATTAGGAAAAACTTCTTCACCGAAAGGGTCATCAAGCACTGGAACAGGCTGCCCAGGGAAGTGGCTGAGTCACCATCCCTGGAAGTATTTAAAAGATGGGTAGATGTGGTGTGTAGGGACATGGTTTAGCAGTGTTAGGTTAACAGTTGGACTTTATGATCTTAAGGGTCTTTTCCAACCTAAACAATTCTATGATTCTACTTGAAGATCTGGTGGATGAGAAAATGAAGTCAATAACATGACTTTCAGGACAAAGTGTACACCTAGGTGTGGACTTCTACCTGAAAGGGCTCCACGTTCAGTCTGAGCCTCTGGATGGGATCATTGTACCAATGTCTGACCATGCAACACACAGAAAATCTTGCCGTTTTCATTATCTTGATGATTTGCTGAGCCTATGCCACAAAAAAAGGCTAGGTTGCAAAAATCAGTCTAGGCCTCCCAAGCCCCACTTTGACTCTCCAAAAAGTCTATTTTGCTTGCTTTGCCTGACTAGCAGGTGGTACTCCTGCAAATGACTACCTTGTGTGTTTCCCTTATGAATACTCATTTCACGTATGATCGGAAATAGTATCACCCAGTTTTGTAAGGGCAAACGCGCTTCTCTGGTATTTGAATTATCTTGCACCATCAGCCCAAGGCATGTGGCATACGAGCCTGTTCAGGAATAACGCACACAAAACATATTGTTCCTTAAGGTAATTCTTTACTGAAAAGTTTACAAGTATCAAGATGTTCTCATTTTTGGCCAGATCTAACATCTTCCAATTTAACATGGCGAAAATTTAGTCTTGAAAGGCATAGAACTTTCTTACTGGATGAAGCAACTAAAAGTAACTTCAGTAAACAGCATACTTTAACAACAACTTGTGTTTGTACAGTTTAATAACGGAAGAAAAACAAAATGATGATGTTCTACCCACCACCAAGACTGGGCAGATATAGCATAGGAGATAAAGAAAGGACAGTGGCAATTGTATGAGTGTTGAAGGTAACAAAAATGGATGAATATCACTTCACACGAACTGATTCTGTCAGTGTATGATAAATGAGGTGCTGCGCTGCAGTAGGCAAGTCTAACAGTCACATCTATTGAAAACAGCACTTCAAAACTTTGGGAAGTTTAAACAGATACAAATAGAGAAAGAGGCACTGAGAGCAAACAAGGGAGAGCCGACGTTTGGAGCAAAGACAGACAGCTGGCCAAGGAAGACAACCCATGTTATTCCACAGGCAAGGAATACAAAGTATTAATTTTAAAAGCAGGAGAAAAATGACAAGGAGCACACCACAATGCTAAGAGGGGGAAAGGGGAAAAAGCAAGCAGCTGAGAGCATACCTGGAGGGGTACAAGTTATACAGTAGCACAAGTAACAACAGAGAATTTGTACTTCACAGCAACTGGACAGACCAATGGGTGACATTTTCTGAAGTGCTCGACGCTTTTACTGAATCCAAGCTAAAACTTTTAATCTGTTAGGCCAGTCCTGATTTCTCTTGAAAATCCATCCAAAAATTTTATTTAGAACTGTGATGTAGACCAAGACTGAAATGGTCAAATAAGTATGACTCTTCAGAATAATACTAAAATAACACCTATCTTTAGAGTAATGTTAAAATAACACTACGACATTTCGTCCTTCACTAGCTACTATAATGGCGTATGGATGGCATTCAGTATAACTCAGCCTTTTTTCTTTACTCTTGTGTATATTCACCTTGGATGATACTATTTTAACAGAAGTATAAAGGAAACTGTAGGTTTCTATCTTCATTTGCCCATGGAAATGTTAAATTTAATATCTAGAATAACTACCTGCAGTAAACAGATCCAAATTATTTCACAATACTGTCAGGCACCCTTTTTATTTTAAGTAGTAAATGACCCACTGAGGCAAACATAACATTTTCCTATCTTTCATCTGTATCCTTCAAAATTGATGGATTATAAGAAGTTTTCAAAATTATTATCTTAGATTCCCTGATGTTGCAAACTGGTGCCACGCTGGTGACTGCAAAGAGCTACGTCAGTTTATTCCAGCAGAGAACATGACCCCATGCTACCAGTGCTAGGGGCTGTAGCACAAAACGTATGCAAAATACTTTGCAATGTCGTGCTACCTCCCAGCACTCAATCAATGCTTCTAATCGCTACCTGTCTTGAACAGCCTTGTCAGGCTCTGTTTGGGCTCCTCTTTGCAGAAGGAGCCCAAGCTGATAGCGAAGGGAACCGCTGTGGCTCAGCGACTCCCGGCATTGGTCCCCTGGACGTCAGAGCATCTCCACTGAGTTACTCTTTCTGCCATCATCTGAAAAGGACACGATTTTGATTGAGGAGCACATCTTTCATTACTTGGCACGGCATAAGGCAAAAGAGAATTGGACAAAACAACATATGTAAAAGCCTGAATTTATTAAAATCAGCGGCAAAACTGAGGAGAGGAAATAGAATTTCGCCTTGTACTTTCTTTAAATATAGCAGGTTTCCTTATTAGTTGCTGATGCTTTAAATAACCGTCTGCATGTGCTGTATAGCACAAATTTTGTATCTTTAGGGATGAAACACATTTTTGTCAAATTGACCGCTTTAAATTATGATTTATATCTGCTTTTCTCCAGTGTTCTGTTACACTACTTAAAAATTAATTGGCAGATTTATTCCCTATTACTAAGATAGCAGTTTCCTTTTTAACCTTCCTGAAGAAAATGCTGAAGAACGTTTCATTCTTGGTCGCCCAGCTGAACTGTCCCAGCACAGCAATTATGGCAACGCACCGAAGATACTGCGATGGCATTATTTTTCCTGCAATTTTGCATTAAAGCTGAAATAGAGACTAAAGTGCCACTGCTACAAAGCTGATCTGTCATTATAGATGAATAAGGGATTTTTTTTGGTCTTCATTTTTACACAGGTGAGATGTGCTACACAGAAAGCAAAGCAGTTCACCTGTGACCCACAAGTAGTGGGAGGGTCACCGTCGGGCAAAAGTTGATTTTCTCATTCATTTACATTAGCAGACATCGAAGCCATAGCTCATTACAAAGTCTTTGAAGCTGCCTGCGGCTTTACAGTATAATTTATATAAAAAGACAGCAACTGAATTTGACCCACACTCTACACATAAACAGATCCAAATATGATCATGTAGAGTTTAATATATACCAAAGTGCATTCAAAAGTACTGAAACTGGTCTCTTCATGATTAATTGCTGGATAAAACTTCTTCCTCCAAACCATGTAAACACTAGTACAGAAGTCAGTGCAGTTCTGTTCTGAAAAAAAAATGACAGTACAATGGCAATCCCAGAGAATTTTAGTAGTCTGCTATAACATTTAACCCAACGGGGATTAATTTGGCAACTAAGTAGTCACCTAACCACACCAGTAATTTGATAGCTGCAGTAAATTAGATTATTTTAATAAAAGTATTAATGCACAAAACATAAAATTCAACCTTTAGAAAGATAAGAATATGTTTAACTTAAAGAAAAATAGTCCCATGCAGTACCTAAAGGAGCAAAAAAGGAAAACCCCTTCATCCAGCAAGCAGCAATGAGACCCCCTCATTCAACCTGAGTCCACAACGCTGTATCATTTCTCGAAGTGCATAGTCCTTACTTGGATCTTGCTGAGAGATTTAAGTAGATGCACTACAGGTAAAAGTAATTCATTAATGATGCTGATTATCTAAGAATGACGCCATTTGTGGTTACTTCTTCCTGCATAGTCTGCCCGACAGTCTCCTGCATTTCCCTGAACCGCCTACGTTGCCCCCTAAAGAAAGGGAAACTCCTAAAACCAAAGCAAATAGAAAGACTCCATGTTCCAAACCTGATTATTTTTAGAATCTGGAATTATACTGCGGATGGTTCCTCAGTCTTACAACTGTATATCACTGTGAATTAAAAATAAAACTGCCATTAAACACTAGCTTGACCCCATGAAGGACTGCACCGTTTGTTGCAACCTTTGTGGGTATCAAAATTAAATCAAAGCTCTGTATCATAAACTAGAAATTCTTATTAATAAATAAAAGTATTGATCAGCTTTCTTCCTACAGCTAACCTATGTAGTGAATAAACTTTTTGACTTAACTATCAAAACAAATCCAGACTTGTTACACCTTCAGACCGAAGGGTTATTCCCTGTGATGGGGAAAGCTTGTTTCATTCTGTTAGCAGATGCAAATATATCTTTCAAACTGACTTGGATTAAAAGATTCCTAAGCGTTCTCCCTTGGGAAAATAATCCGAATCATCTCAATATCTTGTTTATTAAATTATTTTACTTTTTTTACTTTCCCTACAATAGTATGGTAAACGTTTAAACGAGTTACTCTGAAACATCACAGCACTGCTCATCTCAGTGAACTGTGACATGCCTTCTAAAGTCAAGACACCAAAAGATATAAATGTTACCTTTTCACAGGGTTCACATTCTTGAATACTTTTTTTCCCCCCACTAACAGCCATCTGCATCTAATTAGAAGTGATGGTATCAGCTGGAGAACATACCTATGTCATGGGGTGAAAGGCGGAAAATGATCCATAAACAATCTCAAAACCTACATCCAAAGTTTCCTGGAATGCAGCAAAGACATTATACTCTACAATGGATGAATGTCAATTTTTATTTTTTTTTTTTTTAAACATCTCTTTTTTCTGGATAAGGATCCGGAAGACTGTATCAGGTTTCAAAAGTTGTTACTTTAAAACACATCTTTAAAAATAGAATTATATTACCTTTATTTGTAGGTATGGATGAAAAATTCTGGCTCTTTTAACAAGGGAATTATTGAATAAAGTACTAGAATGGATTAGAAAGCTATTCATAGTTATTTTTTAATAGTATGCCTACAGATATTACGTTGACAGAGTCAGTGGAAAAGCTTGAAACAAATAGAGAATATAGAGAACCTATTTTTCATATAGCTATAAGAAATGTAAAGACAAAATCCTCTTCCTAGTGACATCAACAAAAATTGGTCACTACTCCATCAAAGTCAATGGAATATAAAGCAATGTATTAAGTGGTACCAGAATCAGCTTAAGACTGTGTTAGTGATCACTACAAATAAATACATGGCTGTTAAGGTACGATGCTATGAGCAGTTAAACTTATCATTTTAGTTGGCCAGAAAAGAAAACAACAGAGCAACTTAGAAATCCTTCACATATGGCATAATTTTATTTTCTTAGTTTTTATTTTGAATGGAACAAGGTTTTTACACACATGCTTAAAATTAAGCAAGAACTGATAAAGTCAATGCCAAATGCCAAGATTTCACTCAAAAGATCTATTTGCACAATTATGGGCACTATTATGGGGCCTTTATGAATAATTAACAGAATGTGGCTCAAAGGAAAGAAGTAAACAGAGTACTGCAGCATCCCTAGGGCTGCTTACTTTTCACACATTTAGATTTAAAACATTCCAGTGGGTTCATAACATGAAATGATCATTTGTTTCCTCAAAATAGACACCTAGCACTAAAACCGTAGAGTAAAATGCAGATCTTACCAGGCAAAGACAAAAACCTCATGATTTAAATGTCTCATAATAACTTTTACATACACACACACACACACTTCCTTCCTTAAGCTGCCTTTTCCAAAGACAAGGAAGGAATAATGTTTCTGGGAGGCAGCAATTGCTGTGCCAGGAGGGGCAGCAGGACTGCACTGCGCTGAGCTGACGGTTCCCAGCCCCTCCTGTGAAAACATCCAGTTCCTCCAGATCCTGATGTGGGATCCCTCGCTGCTTACCATGTGAAGAGACCAATGTAATTAATCAGTGCCGAGACCAGCTTCGAAAACAGGAAACTTTTCCTCTCTATATGTTAAAAAAAATGACACTTTGATATGAAACTAGCTTAATTCTACCTGGATGGCATGCTTACAACTTCGTTCTTTTTAATGTATCTAATTAATCTACCATTGGACTGGGAGACACCTTGCTATACAATTCTGCATTAAAATTAAGCAGTGCTATGTGTTCTGGGCCACAAACATGACTACGGAGTTCTCCAGGTCTATAATATTAAACATAACTAACTAAACCTGTAAAGAAATTATATTAAAGATAATCCATCTTTCAGTGACTCTCAGATATTTTAATCTATATGCCTAGGAAGCAGAAAATATTGTTGAAATATAAATTAATGTTAATTAAATGTGTGTAATGTGAATTACATGTGTGTATGCATAAGCTTAAAATATGCACGTGAGATGCCAGCTCAGCTGCCTTTCTTCTGCTTTTCTCCCTTTATCTGTACAATACAAGACACAAATGCCTTTTAAACACTGCTACCACTGTGTACCTGAATGTGGCCAAATACCTACCATTACTACTGCTGTGCTGAAGCCTAGATAAGGATTCACTGGTCAAAAACCTTCTAAGCGCTACAGACGCTAATACTGAGGTGATTTTGTACTGATCAAACAGGTTGCCAGTAGCTCTGATTCACCTGATCCAGCAGTGTAGGTATCCTCCAACATCAGTGATCACTAAAAACAACCGTACTCCTTAAAATAAATGAGAGTCACAAGCTAGCTAAAATTACAAATGCATATGGACTCCCTGTGCCTGTGTAACTTCTCTCCTTTGGCGTTATACACAACAAGAAGAACAAAGGCTGTTAGCTAAGGATGAGTCCCTATTTTTAGGAGCCCAGTTCTTGGAACCCCTAACTTCCATGATCTCCTCCTCTCCTGTTTGCAGCAGTGCAGACCACAATCCCGCTCCCCGCCACCACCACACATTCATGGTGGCACAACATCTCTAAGGCCATCACAAGCAAATGCTTAAACAAAAAAAGTGTTGTTGGAAAAGTATTCTTAGCTACCATTAATTCTACTTAGCAAGTGGAAACCAGTGAGAGAGCCAACTCCATCTGATCGGCCAGCTCTTCTTGGACCACATGCAAGTGTCCTGGGAACCACCAGTGGCCCACAGACCACAGCTTGGGAATCACTGTCCTAAATAACTCACAACCCTCTTATTATAGCACACCATGCTCCTTGTCTTGCTCAGACTACTATTTTAGGTTTTTTCCTGCCAGCACAGCATATCATGATGGTAGAAACTTACGGCTTATATTTGCTAATCATTCCCACACTTACATCTGTCATTTGGGGACAACTATCTAGCTATCAACAAGATGATTAACTTGCTGAAGTATAAATTCAGTTTTACCCAAATGATTTCAGGCTTTTTTTTTTTTTTTTTTGTAGATTTTTATTTCTGTAGCTAGAGGCAGAATCTCACTCATAGTCAATTCTGCAGTTTCATTAGAAGTCAGAGGGCTGGAAAAGCAAACTCCATTCAGATGAATTGTAACAACAGCAAAGAAGCAATATATCAAATAAATTCAAGCTGCACATGGCTTCCAAATTTTCCTGTAACACCAGAAAAATTTTCTTTTTTTGATAGAAAATCACACTGATGATACATTAACATTTTGGGATCATATAATCAATGTCTTCATAGATAATTTATTATCCCTGCACCACTTCTGTGCTTTTTCCCATATTGCTTCTTAAGGATATAATTCATTTTCAAAATGGTCTGAAGGCCCTACTCTCCCTGCGGAAAGAAAAAGCAATGGAAACACTCTTCTGTTGGACTATAAATCAATCCTTACCTACCCCTCTTTATCATGGAAAATGAACTAAGGATAGTTTAACAGATTTTAAGTACACACTATTACCTTCCACAGTCCATGAGAGATAAAAGATCAAAGAATTTTATCTTGTAACTTGGCTATTAAGAATGTCACTCAATCTTCCCTGTCATACAGAAGCTACCTAATATTGATTCAGAAACAAAACAGCAAATTCAGTAGACAATCTGTTCCAAAGGATAAACATGCCTCACTAAAACAATAAAAAGTACTTGTATTATGGCTGTGTATAGCTCAATACTAATCTGCACAGTTTAGAGAGTTCTAGAGATTTATCTTTAATAGAATTTATCATTAAACCAAATATTGTATTAAGACATGACTGATGACTAGCCATTTATTAGGTATATGATATTTTAATGCATCAAGTTTGTCTCTCTAATCAATTAAGATATGAATCACACTATTTCATACAGCACTTGGCATACACAGAATATTACCAAAAATCAATAAATCATTTAATTCTGACTTCATTTTTCTTTTCTTCGCAATCTTACTTTGTTACAAAGAAAAGTATCTTGGTGGTCCTGAGGAAAACCAAAACCAAACCTGTGTTCTACTATTCTGATTTCTGTTTGAGATGTTGTATTTCTTATTTCTTATCAAACCACAACAGATGTCCACAGAATTAGACCATTTTAAGGCATGGCTATGTATGTACACCTGCCGTCTATACAGCCTTCACTGGTAAAAGCCAACCAGGGTGCTAAAAAAGGGAGGTGAGGGATCTGTTAGAGGGACTGAGGGTCAAGGGTTTCCTATATAATCTCCCATTTTCCACAGCTTTTAAAGAAATTTTGGGCAAGACTGAGTCTTTTCGTCCTTATTTTAAACTAGGATATGCATAACACGGCACTTAAACTAGTAATGCGTGTAGAATTAGCAATGAATAATTTCAGGATCTGTGCATTGATATGTGTTAGTTTTAACTAGCAGTTTGTTTCCTATCAAAAGGAGTTGAAAGGCTGTTGCAAAGCTTCCAACTGGCTACTATTCACTGGCATCAGAGGTGCTACTCCTAAACATGGGTCTTTAGTCCTTCTGCAGTACTCAAGCACTTCTACTCAACTGGATTTCATAATATAAAGTACAGAGCTTCAGTCTCCACAACTCAATGTATTACAACGCTCACCCCCACAAGCTGCGTAGCTATGCTGGCATTTTGACAGAGTAATTTGAGTAATTCCAATTGACAGAGTAATTCCATAAATGTGGAATATTTTTAATCTTAATTTTATTTTTCAGTTTTACTTGTTTTGTTGTTTTGGGTTTTTTTAAATAAAGAAGTTTACAAAGCATTTAAGGGTAATATTGTTGAATGTTTTAATTTCTTTTAAAAGCACCAAAGTATTTTTTCATTCTCTCCTTAAACTGATTTCTGTTCCTGTTTAAAGGAAATCATATGTTTAAGAGAGAGCAATGCAACACAATTTATGTTCTTCCAATTTCACTACCTATAAAATGAAACACTCAGTGATGGCTATATACCATGAAACCATGACCTGCCTTGCAATTAAGTCAGAAGACCACCCATTTAATCCCTAGGAAAATACTAACTTACAGATACTAGCGTTCAGGCAGTAGCCTCTGTTTTGACAGCAAGGGCATGGAGCTATAGCATACTTCTCAACACATTCATATAGGAAACAATAAGTTCCAGTGAAAATCAACCCGCACAACACCTAATAAGTGACTTGGTTAGATGTAGAAGAGTATCTTATCAGATCAGAAATCTCAAAAGAAGTGTAATGCAAATTCTTTAATGGAGTGACACGCTAAAAGAAGCTCCAGAACTTAAAAGAATAAATCAACTGTGGGTATACCTGCCTATTACTTTTACTTTTAAGGAAAAAAATGCCCCATCTTAATTATGATCTGTTTGTATACATTTTTCCTTTCTTATGAACATGTCTTTTATAAGGTAGAAATTAACCAAATGATGTACAAATACCTGCACCTTAAAAAGACTTACAATACAATGATAATATATTTGGCATAGTAAACTATGACAGTAAGTAAGTAAGTAGGCAGAGGTTTCGGTATTATAAAAGAACCTGTTTGTAGGTAGCATCTGTTCAAGAGGCATTAACACCTTAATCGTTAGGAAAACTACGAGTAAAGTCTCAGTATCAGACACCGAAAAGAAAAAAAAAAAAAAACAAACTTTTAAGATTATACGAACATTTACAAAGCATATAGATTATGCCAGTTTTAAACAAAATAATCAAGAGCTAGAAAACCACTCTCCTTTTTGTAATTTTGCATACACCTAGGGAATGATGTCAGCCTGTTTTACAGTCACAGCAGCATTCAAAACAACTGCTTTTTTAAAAGCTAAGGAGGAGGATAAAGGAGTTGAAATTGAGGTATAACTTACTGCATTCACTGAGTAAAAATAAGTTTCAAATCTTTTTGCACGGTGGATTGATTGCTAGGAACAGAATTACAGCAATGAAAAGTTCAATTAATGTTGCGTGTCTCTGTGGAGCACAGCTTGCAAGAGCTCTCTGAATAGAGGAGATCAAACAGAAGTAAAAAGGAAAGGTGTAGCTTTGGTTCTCAAATCCCTCTGTGACATGCCTCCAGTAAATTAGGAAGTAGTCTGTGATCGATGGCTGCTGTTGGAAAACTTGCTTTAGTCTTTCTGAGAGTTTCAAAATCTACTTGATCTAAACATAACCAGGCGTATTATTCTAACACGGTTTCTTTCATTTTTAACCCTTTATTACTTTACATGCAGCACCATTTACATGTTAAGTGTACTATTTACATACTTTCACACTCTAAACCAGTGGTCTCCAAAGTGAGGTGCACGCATGTAGGGGTGCAGGAAGAAAATATTAGAAATTCAGTAACATATGTATGCAATTTATATTAATTACAAAAAAGATATATTGGGGATGCATGCTGAAAAATTGTTTACTGATACAAATTATTTATTGATAGAAGCGCCTGATCAAAAAGCTTGTTCTAATGAATCAGTATGAATTTGTCTTTCACAGTAGCTTCCCCCCCCCCCTCCTTTTTTTCATTTGCTAGATTCCAACCAGAAAAACCTCAAGAATCTGTGGTGTCAGAGACTGAAATGTTGTCTTTGTCAATTTATGCCCTCATCCTTCTTATCAAGAAATACTGAACTTCCTCAGAGGATTTGCAGGAGGCTATTTCAAATGAAGAATTATGAAATGCTCATCAGAAGCACAAAAGAATACATAGAATTTTTACAAAGTTCCATGCCTAGTTCTTTGCCAAAATATTCCCTTTTCCTAGTTTTCTGCTGCATAGTAATACTTGACATGCTTTTCACGATCCTATATAGTGGTCCTTGACACATGAACTTTGCCTTAGAAATCCAGAACCTAGAAGGCAACAAAGAGCTGCAGAGAACAAAATTATCTGTCCCTATGCAGGTGCTTCTGTTGGTCCTTGGAGTTCTGGGTTTTTTTGCTATAATGCCACAAAATATCAATTAAGAAATCCTGTGGGATACAGGAGCAGGACATCATCAATGAGTCCATGACTCTCTTTTCCTTTCAGCCAGTCACCTGGGAAATTGCAAAGATGCTCAGTTTTTTGTTTAGTGATTTTGATCACACCTTTACAGTCAATTAATGAAAATTACATTTTTGGCAATAAATAAATAAAAGAAAGGGAATCAGCTTCCAATAACTAAAGGTTGCTTTTAATATGTTTTGCATCGTAAGGATGAGGGAGAATTATCCCAAATCTCTTCTCCCACTGCAGACAACTTACGCTGTCATAAAATGGCAAAATATAAGGCCTTCCAACCACTTTGTGCCCTCCCTTGAATTTCTATCAAATCAATAATTTCTTTTGTTACATTCAAAGCTCCTGCAAAGCACAGTGTATTACCCACGGCAACTGCAGTAACACCATTATATACAAAGGTCACTAAACTTCTCAGGGCTTCCTTAGAAGACTACATTGAAAAAGGCCCCCTATGGAATATTCTGGAATACTGTCTAAATGTATACTAATGACAGGACGTAAGCTTCCTGCTCCTGTGCTCCTAATAAAATAAATATGAAAACAATCTCATAAATGTCTCTTCATTATTTTTTAAATGATCCATCAGTGGCTTTCTATGCTTTTCTTAGCTCCATAGTGCTACAGTAAGTGCAGCAGTAAGTACAGATCCCGGCACATGATACTGAGAACACACAAAACACCTTATTGGGTCAGGAAAGTGAGTCCCCCAAGCTCAGCAGTGGCAAGAATAGATGCTATTCAGTGAGAAACCAAGTCTGGCCACTTGCCGTATCCCTTCTCCCTGCGGTGAATCCCTCAGGCTCACAACCCTGCCACAAGATGGTATTGGGACCAGAAGCAGTGTGGAGAAGGTCAGCGTCCAAAGCAAGGACCTCAGTGTCCAAAGCAAGGACAGCAGTGCACCTGTACAACAAAGAACCTGGCTCTTTCAGCAACCATTTATGGACCAGTTGTCTACGAGGTTGTTCTATCACTTTAAGTCTACCAATACAATTTGTCCACGGTACAGTGCTTTGGCTGCTAGTTCCCTAAATTTTTTACCTGTCGCATAACGAATACTTTCTTTTGTCTGTTTTAAATCTGCTAGTACCATTAAGTAATCATTAGTTCCATTACTGAGTCTGAGTCTAGTGTATTTTATTCCGCATTTACTTTATTTACCGTCGTGATTTTGGAAACTTCAGTCACGCTCCTGAGAAGCATTCTGCTCCACGAACCAAAGAGCCATATAATCTCTCATAACAAGGAAGGTGCTTCCTCCCTGTTGTTTTAGTTGCCTTTCTCCATACACTCACCAACTTCACTCTTGAAATGTTGACCCTGAAATGCCCACCAGAACTGCACTCTAATATTCAAGATGCACGTCCGCTATGGTTACATACAGTAATAAACCAATGCCTCCTGCCTTGTCTGTAACACCGGTTACGTCCGACGTTTTGTTGACTTAAATTTTGTTTGCTGCTGTGCAATGAGAGATGATATTAGAGAACCGTCAGTGATGATACCAGTATCTTTCCTGAGTTTTACAAATTAATTCCAAGTTCAGGATCACCCAGGTACAGTTAAAGGTGATCTTTTTTGTCAGATGCATTAACTCATATTTATCTACCCTGACACTCGTCTACCATCTTTTTGTCCACTAATTACATTTTGTAAGATACTTCTGTAGTTCCCTGACAACTAATATCTTCCCAGTAATTAAGTACTATGAAGTACAATCCACAAACTGAGAAATTTCCCTGTTTACTCTCATTCTGCAGGTCATGGGTGAATATATTGAATAAAATTTGACACAGCACCAGTCCTTATGGTATTTCACTTCTGACCTGTCCATCTTAACAAGCTACCACATTCTTGAAAATCCCCTCTCTCACACAAGCATTGTCAGTACAAAAGGATGCAGTGAAGTCAGCTGGAGGTTTGGTTTCAACTTAGATATCAGCTCCCTTTTTTCTACTGGATGCTCTCCTTCCCACAGACTTACACTTTCCTTACCAGCACAGGGACCGTCACGGTGGAAGTGGGACAGCTGTACAACATCCCTGCTGACCCCATCTAAAAACCTCCACATTTCAACTATCTCCGCTATCTCAAGCCACCAAACACACCTCTCACTGTCAAAGACTCTTCACTAAATGCACACTTACAGATGCGATCCCAGGGCAGGTTATCAGACCTACAAATGTTCTCTGCAATGTTCTCTCCTTCAGTTGCCAGACTTCTACCTGTATCCCATGATTAACATTGTACCAGAAATCAGAAACCTAAGGATTTCTTACCTATGAGAAGCAATTGCTAGCATGTGTTAGTTTGACACTTGAACATGACTGGAAAGAATTTTACCGAAGAAATAAAGGTTTCAGTTTCAAACCTGAGATTAAATAAACCAATAAAAATGCTTAAAAGCTTGGATGCAAAGGATAGTGAGGAAAAGTTACGCTAAACAGCTAAAAGTTTCTTCAAAATTTTCGCGTTGTTTCCCATTGCTGAACCTTTGGGTCCTATGGAATTGTACTGATTTACTGCTACATCACTGCAGCTGGACCAAGTCCAGAGGTCTTCTGACACTAAGCAGCTTTCAGGACAGGATTCGCTATTGGCTCCCCCCGTCTTACAATGCTGCACATTAAGAATATCCACTTAGGGTTGGCTGCCATGTCTTGCTGGTGATTTGCAAGTCAAAAGAGTTTTGACAGACAAACAAGCAACCTCAACCCTGCAAACGCCCCACACCCCTGTCTCAGAAACATATACTTGCTCCCTGGAATTTCACTAATTTAGTACAACTATTTTTAAATTCAGAGATAATTTAGTCTCTCAAGTGCTCAATCTCTGAATTGGACATTTCGTTAAAATATGTACTTTTCTAATCTACTCAACATAAACACATTCTAGACCTTCTTTTCTACAACTTGTCTCTAAAGACTGCAATCAGCAAATTCTCTTATTCTCTTAATAGCACCTATTTGACTGGCAAATCTAATTCACCTAAAAAGACTCTTTTCCTCAGTAACTTCTCTTCTCATACAACTGTTCTGTGGAAGTATAATTGAGACATTTAAAAACCACATCGTGCTGTTTTTAATAGGCACAAGTTCTACTAATAAAATCAGGTGGGATATAAATATTTGTATGTACAAGTTACAGTTTTGTACCTTCTATCATTTCCATACCACTAGGAGGCTTACAATGTCCGGCATGGCTCACAACCCAAACAGGATACTGCTGATTTAGTCCACAATATAAGGCCTGTATAAAGGTCCTGTAATAACCTGCCAGTCCAGGGTTACCTGCCAAAAAAACAAAACATACACACAGAGTCAATATTAACCTTTCATCAGCAAGCAATCTGCTTCAAAGTAAACTTAACAGCATTACACAGAAATTTGTTAATTTCTTTTCTCTAGTACATTTCCAAGTTTTATTTTCCGAATTTCAGGGAACTGGTTTAATTCCATTGATCAATGGCACCCACAAGAAGCATTTTACTGAATTAGTTTGAAATTGCAGAAGCTGAAATTGAAGTCCAACACAAGAGAAAAATCTCCTTTAACGTTAAAGGTCAAGCAGCTTCCTTATGTATCCCATCAAGTTACAGATACAGGAAAATTGGGCAAATACAAAGAAATCCCAGATTTTATAAAAAATATCACAAAGACAGCAGTGTATATCACTTGATTCATATGTCTGCCCTCCAGAAAATCTCAGTGTTACCACTTCAAAATAGATATGATCCTGACAATACAAAGGTCTTTACTGATCCTAAAAGAGAAAATGATTTTATTTTAAACTTATTGGACTAAATTAAATTTTTCTGCTTGCATCTTCATATGCACTCTGTCCTCTTCCATGCCTCTCGAGAGGACAGAGAAGTAATCAAATTAGTACTTGTAGAAATAGTGCGTGGAGGTAAAAAGTAGGTTTATTCCACTTCTGCCCTTTCTATAGCAGGCATTTTTATTTTGTCATCTTTTACTTCAACCCTTTTGCTCTTCAGGTAACAAGTTCATTGCTCTCCCAAAAGGTCAGTCCAGGGCTTGCCAAACACAGCCCACTCGCCGCAGAGCAGCCGCGCACCAGGTACCCAAAGCCACCTCCAGCACAGACGCGCGAGTAGGAGCTGATGCCGCTGCCCACACCAGTGGTGATACACGGGCAGAGCCCAGAAACCTTCCACTCCAGCTAACGTACTGCACAGGCTTCATTTCTCTCTCATATGTAAAAAGTGTCTCCAATAGTTTTTAAATCTTAATAAAATTCCTGATCTTAAAACAGTACTATTTTTACTGAAGTACATGGATTTGGAAATGAAAAAA
Organism: Fratercula arctica; assembly: GCA_947846985.1. Taxonomy (NCBI): domain Eukaryota; kingdom Metazoa; phylum Chordata; class Aves; order Charadriiformes; family Alcidae; genus Fratercula; species Fratercula arctica. The sequence continues at coordinate 114,614,607 of CANTUZ010000003.1, forward strand.
AAAAAAGAGAACTATATCAGTTACTTCATGTTTCTAAGCATCTCTTTTAAGCTTGACACTATATACTGTAGTATATACAGACTCAAGAACAACAGCTGTTGTATATACAGACCCAAGAATGCATCAACAAATTTTTGCAAACTGATTTCCAGGAAAATTTTAAAATTCACAGGGGTCACGCATCCCCACAACTGTACCACGGCTGTATGTTTCAACCCCTGCCACACCTCCAATCTCATTTTCATCTTTTTCATTTTCATACATCAAAAATGTATCATATACAGGGCCCCAGAGACAATAAAATAAAATACAGACGTTATCTGTCAAGCTCCTTGGATTGACGTTGCATAGAGGAAACCTGTCTTTCAGCAAGGCTGAAGATGAAAGTAGCAGCAACCCAAAATAAAGCGTATCATTTGTAGTACAAATGGTCATGCCGAGATCAAGGAATCGTCAAGTTAATCTCAAAGCCAGCCTTTTTTCTTTACATCTTTCCGAATATCACTTTCAATTAACTCTCTTATTTAATAATGCAAAACAAGGAAAGGAGAAGGAATGGCAACAGCTGTCGTCCACATTTTGGTGCTCTTTCCCATCATCAGCCAGGTGAACCCGGGTTCAGTCATCAGCTGAAGAGCAGTGAAGTAAGAACAGTTTATGATCAGTGAACTTTTGTATCAAATACGATACAAAGCTCAAGGCACTCTAATACTTTTTTGAGGGAAAGGGGATTTTTATCATGTGACAAATGGGGTGTGGATTTTAGGCAGGCAGAAGAGAAGATCCATAAATGAAAAGGAAACCCCCTTTCCCCACTCTTCATAAGCATCTCCTCGTGGTAAAAGCCATTCTGAGGGGTCAGCTGTTAGAACTGCTACTGATCCTTTACAATGCCTTGAAGGGGTATGAATGAGAACCACTGGCACAAACGGAAAGGAAAATCAGCAACGATTTGAACACCAAAGATTTCTACAGAGAAATCGCCACATGTAAAGCAGCAATAAATTTATTCTTTATTGAACTTGCAATTTCAATGGAGTTATTCCAGATTTGCACCGACTTAAGTAAATGCTGATTAATAGTCCCTGTTCTTGAAAGCTTGCATCTACAATAAGTGGAGAACGTTTATCTCCTAATAAAGCTCAAACTCGCATCTCTGCAAATTCAGCCATTTTATATGTTTTTACTTTAGCTGCTATCTGTCAAAATACTTTAAGGGGACCAAACAAAAAACCTGAACAGATAAAGATTTTTTTTCGTACAACAGTTACAGTAACAGCTAATGGAAATAACTGGGGCTTAATATGCACAACAGTCTGTGATCAACAATATTTTGGGCTCATCTACTATGGTTGAAATATTGTTCAATGAAACTATTTTATTTTATAGATATTTTATATAGATATATATAGATATTTTATATAGACATATAGAGATATTTTATAGCCAGATTCATCACAAAGTCACCCAGGCAATGCAGTGCTCTCCTGTGTATTTTAAGGATTTCCCAGTACATCACACCAAAACTGCCTATGTTCTTTCACTCAGCATCTAAGCGTCGAAAAATGGAAACCATAAGTAAATGCAATGTTAACCTCCATGATTTGAAGGTTACTCCAGTTATTTGAATACCACATCAATCCTCAGACACCTCCGGGCACCTGAATCATTCATGCATGCCAGCAAATCTCAAATTGCAGTCATTCGAACCAAGAAGCACATCTCGAGCAGTTACTCTCAACTGTGCTTAATTTTCAACAGTGTTTGTTTCAGAAAACTTTTAAACAATAGCTGTAAATGGTGACCATAGCAGAAGACACAAAACTACAATACACTGCATATTAGCTTAATTTGCAAAAGATTTCTAAGCATTTCATGGGAAGAATATGTCAAATGGACAATTTGCACAGTGAACTGGAACACAATGGGGCCACTTTATTTGGAGTACCGATCAGTTTCAATAACCAAAGGACTCCTGCCACCTTCTTTGTTCTTCTCCATAGTGCACGGCCTTTCACCCAGCTATTCTACATTAAGCTCAAAGTCTTCCCATTTTTAATTTGAAGATAGGAATCCACTTCTTCATTTTCTGATCTGTTCCACCCACAGCTAAAGCAAAACAGTACAGAACGACTGAATGTGCAGAGGTGGGACTTTGAGCTATATTAGGAGGTAAATATTCTCCACATACATATACTGTAGATACAGGCTTTCAAGAACAGGAACTACTGCTCGTTAATCACCCACATATTTAAAAACCTGAAACTTATTTATAAATATGCATTTGCCAGCCTTTCACTTTCAACCATGCTTTTTCCATCAAATTAAAATTTTAAATACTAACCACTTCCTTCTTATGAAGACAGCTAACAGTGGAGAGAGAACAATTTGTACAAACTACATATCTGCCCCAGGATATCACTGACAAAGAAAAACTTTTATCCTGATTTCACGTGATTTCCGATACAAAGTGTCATAAAGTCAAACTTGGCCTGTCTTAAAATGAAATACATATTTGAGATGCTACACTTACAAAAAAGATGTTACCCAAACTCGGGAAGTTTAAACTCAGTTCCAGTATCATAAACTCAGTACAGCCATCAACACAATTCAATCAAATTGCTTAATTATGAATGCAAAACAATAAACATACAATGCTCATTTAAAAAGTCACAGACCGTAGCTACTCCCCACAAGCAATGACAGCTTTTGTGGCTTACAAATTGTCGAGCATTTTGAATTCTTCTTCAACAGCAAATATTAATGGAAACTATAATTAAGAGAGCACTAGCATTAGAAAACCCTGTGCAAAAATAATTCCCAGACATACTGAGGAATGTACAGTGTAAACCACAACAGCAAAATGTTTCAGGTTAGAAACAAAAATATACACCAAAACATATAGGCAAAAGCCTTCTTTCCAGAAAGGTGTAGGTCAAAAATACAGACAGCTTATTCAAATGAAATTGAAACTAGAACACAAAATTAAAATAATTCTTAGTAGTTCTGGAAGGGATATCTAAATTGAAAAGGATTTATTTAAGCAGCCTATACTAAATGCCAAGAGTGGTGACGAGTGAAGGAGACAAAATTTATGTATAGCTTAATCATCCCAAACAGTGATGAGGTTTCTTGCACCTTGTTTTGAAACAAGCTTTTGGGTTCTGTGCACTGTCCTGTGAGACGTTCCCCAGTGTTTTCAGCCACGTCTCCAGAAGTCTGACCATCTGCGGGAGCAGGAGCTGGCATTCAGCTGTGGTGCTTCATGCACTTCTCTAGCAGTTGCTTTCTGTCTGCTCTGGGACCTCAGCAAGACTATAAAGAATAAAGGCAGCTACATGAATAGAAGGGAAATACAGAGCCAACAGTGGGTTTACAGAGAACTTTGAGGAACTGGAAAATATGCCAGCAATTACCATGAGTTTAATTTTAGAAATAATCCACAGTTTCAGAATTAAGTATGTATGTCGCAGTATTTACATGATAATCTCCTGCAACAAAACCAAATGCAGACTGTTGTGTTTTTTCTTAAAAAAAATGAGCAGCCATAAATCACATTTGAAATCCAGGGGCGCACAGCAGGACCACACAAAAATCATTTTTGTGGCAATGATTCTCACTGCCTCTTCACAGAGCTGCCAAAGGTCCCAGCTCCAGCTCGAAGAGCCTAAATGACAAGTTCTTCACTCAGGGAAACTTAATCTGCCTTTGGCGTCTGACCAGCCACCATGGAAGAAGATGCAACTCCCCGATGTTAATGAATGGAAAGCAGCCCACGCAGATGTCATAAGGATTTAAATGGAGCATGTAAAAAACACAATGATGTTCTCACACTTGGGGGAAAACTGCAGAACTGACACTGCGGCTGATGATCAGGCCTTAAACGGAAACACACAGGTTTCTCTGACACACAGGGTCAAGGGATTTCAAATAAAACATGTCAAACAACAGTTGAATGATCATCATAAAGTCACGTCAATTAAGCTTTCACCTGTTTGCACATCTAGGGGACTGGCATTCTTCGTGCTGCATTCTGTTTATAGTCCATACGCCAGGGGAGCAGCATCAGCCAAAGAGCAAACAATTACAAGGACGTTATGCAGAAACACATGTGAAAACTCTGTTTGATCCTCTCTGACTCTGGAATCATGAATTTGGCTGGAACGCACCTTAATATATTTGCCTGGGTTGTGAAAATAGGGAATCTCAGAAGGATTCAGCCAGGTGCCTGTAACACAGCTTATTAGAGAGGTTTTTCAAGAACATTTCACATTTTTCCCTGAGATATATATACACACACAGTTTTTAGCTTAAAACAGCTATAAAACTTACACATAGGATTTTATAATAGACATTCTTTATACGCATTTTGCAGAGGAAATAAGCTTGCCTGCTGTTCTCTAACACTGTTCCACCTTTAGGACAAATGTGGATTCATTTACCTCTAAAGAAATCCCATGGACAGCCTGATAAACCTGAATTAACCTAACACAGCTGCTTTTGCCCAAGTGACAATTGTGCCTGAAGCCTGTGAATAAAAATTCCCAGCTAGAAATTGTGACAGTACTTGCCTGTTTTCTCATATGAATGATTAACCACATCTATCCAGACACATAAGATACAAAGTCTGAAATCCTGATTTTGCCCACTGCAAACCTACTGGACTTCGTGATTAAGTGATATCGCAAGGGTTATAAAGTCCACAGATGTGTTTCAATAGTTACCTCTAATGTCTCAACCAGGTGAGACAGGTACATAAATACAAAAAAGTCTTGAATTTATTATTTTTTTTTAATATGCCTCTAAACTAATGCTTCTTGGAAGGGAGTTAAGATTGAGATATAAAACTGAAAAAAAATGGAGTCCATAATGGAATAGTGAACTTTTCACTACGTTTTTTAAAGGTAGAAAGCAGAATTTTCTAGTGCTTACAATTAAAAAAAAAAAAAATTTGTTTTGTTTTCTCCACAGCAAATGAAAAATTAACACACCTGCTGGGTTTCCTGGTACACACCTAAACATACGGACTCCCTTAAGCATCTGCTTATGCAGATGAAGACAGATTTAACTACTTTTAACACCCCAGATGTGGCTGGTCTCTCTGATCCAATCTGTACTACAACCGACGCTGGCAGAGAGGCTGCAGTGAGTTCTGCAGAGGGTCGAGAATTCCCAGTGGGAATTTTTCAGTCGGCTTCAGGGGCTGAAGCAGAACTGGAGCAGCAGAAAACAAACCTCCTTCTGAAAGAACAGGGGAGAACAAAGGAAGTGTGCAGAAGTGGAACATGAGACTCGGTGTCAAATGGGTTCACAAGGAAGCCTATGCAACACAACTGAATAACAACAACCCTGATGAGACAACACCAGCAGGAAAAAGACAAAGACAAGAAAAACAAACAATTCAACCCCAAGATAACCACAAATTATTTGTTTCGTGCAGATAAACAGCTCTGCCGATTTGATCACTTTTTAATAGTATACAAAGAAGAAGCAAACAATACATTCAAAAGGCACCAGGAAAGTACATTTTCAAATCTGTATTACGGATCTCTCTATGCTGTATCGTTAGTCAGAGTTATGAAAAAGAAAAGCACAGATTTGGAGGCTTTGGGGTTATTAGGTTTTGGGCTTTGTTTTTTGCTTTTAAGATAATTTTTACAATAAAATGACTGACCGGAAAAAAAATAGCAATGTGGAACACAAAGACAGCTAATTTCAGAAAAAAGACTGAAAACGTGTTTCTGCAATTTTTATGTATCAAGACTGTCAAGGGAGTGTAATATTGGAAATGAATAGTCTATGGTGGTTTTGCAAACGAATTTTGCATTTACATTTGTTATCAGTCTTCAGAAATGCAAGACAAAAAACCAAACTGTTCTGCACATGGATAAACCAAGATTTACCAAACCACAACCTTAGGAAAAAATTGTTTGCGTTGACGTCAGTGTATCTCCAACAGAGGCAAAAGGCCGTGCAGTTAGGATATTAGTCCTGGTCCTGAGTAGCTGCTCCATGAAGACTCCAACCCAAACACTTCAGGCAAACAATTTCCTCATTCATAAACACAAGGCACTTCACAAACACAATTTTTTAGCCATTTAGGACCTATTGTGAAGAGGTTCTGCCTCTTAAGAGAAGGCTGCGATAGAGATAAAAAAAGATCTAAAACTTAATGGTGGAAGGCAGTATGTAAGTATGCATTACTACATATTTATTTATTCTTATGGGAGTTTTTAAATCCATCAAGAATGAGCAAGAATTGTTTTCAAAAATGGAAGTCAGGATAGTGATCAAAATCTTCCATCATGCCCGTAACAGAAAAACAAGACCAGGACCTATGACTTACCGAATATTTGGCTCTACTATTTCCCATAGATATTGAACATAATGGGTCAAATTTATTTCTAATATAGATTCAATGATCCATAGGAGTTACTATTGGGACAGAAATGAGGCCATGTGTTAACTAGAATCTGAAAGGAGATACCTATTTTTTTATTATTTTCAGAGATAACTGGGTCAAAATATTTAATATCAAGGCAAATCCATACCAGCTCAGGTACTTCTGGCAGCAGCTGCCAGAAAAAAAGTACATTATACACCGATGCTATAACTTTAAACATTTTAATTGCATTATTTGTACACGATGCACATGAAAACACTGGATTTCCTTCATAGGTAGGTCCTTCGGTAGGTAATTTCTTCTTCCCTTCCGCCTCAGAGATCATATGAAAAGAAACAGATCCTTTTTTTTTAAATGGTTAAATCAAGCAAAATACCCTAGAACACAACTTCTCCATAACTCCAGCCAACTCAAGCCTTTGCGTGCTGTAGAAGAAGGATCGCTTCCTCTCCTGATTACTCTGCACACAGATGGGCAGGAAGGATCCGTGCTGAAAACAACGCCTCATTAGCAGGGAGAGGACACCAAGAGAAGGCTGCGGATTGAGACATTTCAGTAAGTCACTTCAGTAAGTCACATCTGCCACCCAGATTTAGCGGAGGGAAATGCTGTCAAGCACAGTTGGATGTTCAACCATCCTGTCATTGCTTTGCCTGCTCAAACTTAACCAGCTCAAATGTGCCAAGCCCCCATCAGAGGTACTTCTGGAGCACTGGGAAATTCAACAAAAGTGGCATATTTCAAGCCTAGATCTGACATACAGGCTGCTCTTTGCATGAGGAAATTTTTATTTTTAATGATTTCTTTTTTTTCTTTTCTAAAGACAATGGAAGCTGGTGGGCTAACCCAGTAAACAAAGCACAACAACTGTCAGCGTATTTTAAAATAATAGTCACAAACAAGTAGTCCATAAACAGCAAAAATAATGGAGTGCAGTGTCCTAAGAATGGAGTTTTCTAGTATCTAATATAGGATACAACACACTTAGACCTTTCCTGCAGGGGGTACTCTACCAGCATGTATGTCTTCTATCCAAACTCCTTATTATTTTATTTTTAATCACTTTGAGCCCTCTACCTCTCAGAAAGATTCAGGGAAAAATGACTGATGTATTTGACATTTCATTGGGGTAAGAAGTAGAAATCAGACAGGTAGATACAAACCAGTGTTATCTTCTAAGAATAATTTTCTCAAGTGGTAAAACCATTTAGCTCAGTGAAATAAAGGGGAGAGCCCTCAAAGAACTGTGGTATGAATCAAGACAGCACATCCCATTGACAAGTCCTCAAGCACTTGACTCAGATTTCATTATTCCCACTTTATGAGAAATAATAAACAGACCAAATAATCTATGTATGAAAAGTAAAGCATTACTAACCACTAAGAACTCCACCAGTTAACAGTACCTTATATGCATTGTCATTTCAGAAAATACATGGTCAGCTGAAAATAAGACTGATCTCATAATTAAGCTATAAATATTCACACTAGAGATAAAGAAGTGTCTAGAAAAGTTGGAAGAAGTGGCTTGGGAAGTATAAGGAAGATAGGGTTTGGGGGGGCATGTGTGTCACGTGCTTTTGCTCCTGCTCAACTGCAAATTTAAAAAACGTGGTCATGTATAATACATATCCCACGCAAGCATGTGAATCATAGAATGGTTTGGGTTGGAATGCACCTTAAAGATCATCTAGTTCCAGCCCCCTGCCATGGGCAGGGACACCTCCCACTAGACCAGGCTGCTCAAAGCTCCATCTGGCCTGGCCTTGAACACCTCAAGGGATGGGGCATCTGCAACTTCTCTGGACAACCTGTTCCAGTGCCTCACCACACTCACAGCAAAGAATTTCTTCCTAATATCTAATTTAAGTCTCCGCTCTTTCAGTTTAAAATCATTACCCCCCATCCTATCGCTACACTCCCTCATAAAGAGTCTCTCCTGTAGCCTCGTTTAGGTACTGGAAGGCTGCTATAAGGTCTCCCTGAAGCCTTCTCTTCTCCAGGCTGAAAAGTCCCAACTCTCTCAGCCTGTCTTTATAGGAGAGGTGCTCCAGCCCTCTGATCGCCTTTGTGGCCCTCCTCTGTTCCAACAGGAATCAGAAGTGTTCTGTTGTGTTTATGTCTCACTGAAATAGAAAGCTGTGCTCTCCTACCTTATCCGCTCTCCTCTTCTACTCTCAATTTTTTTATTCAGAAAAAAAAAAAAATTCAAAGCAATGTAAAACACAAATTTTCCACGTCAAAATCTGAGAATTCAGGGTCAAATGTAAAGAGGTGGCAGCTTCCTCTGGAGCTGCACCGTAAACAAAAGCTGAAGTCTCAAGGGAGAGGCATTCTCAGCGAATCACTACTACCTGGTGTGACTGGTGGGGTACCAACTGCTTCCAGATCAGTCTCAAGACTGAGCGTGTGAACCCACATATATGTGCTGTGTGTTGTGGACTGACACCATAATTTAACAACAGAAAGTGCAGCAGCAGGTCCAGCTGAAGGAACTCCCACCTTCTCCCCTGACTGTCATTCCCATCCCCCTGCCATGGCTCACCAGCCCCTGAATTACACTGGCACAACTCTATGTGGCCATGCTGTGAACCCAAACAGGGAACTGTTCCAGCTTTAAAAAGACCCCAGAAATAAATGTATGTATTTATTTAACTCACAGCATGATCTCTCAAACTATTGTTCTGGCATAACCGAGGGGTGGAGTGGCACAGTGTGGTGGGAACAGGAATACCTTTTGCCAGTATTGTTGACAAACATTTTGGATTGTGAAATAATGGCCGTAGGAAATTTTCTCAGTGCTTCAAGCACTAAGATCTTAGACTTCCAGTGCCTGGTGGGTCTTAACATACACTCTACAGTTTCTAACTTCCATACTACTTTAGACTCAGCAACGTCTGCTTTATTCCTTACTTGATGGTTCTAAAAGCTACCTGAAGGCAAGAGCCCTATGAACAGCCCAGTCCTGCGCCCCAGTCTCCTTACACGCTGCCCAAATCCTAACACAGTCTCACCTGCTTAAAAATAAAGCAGGGAATGGCAGGGACTTTCCAGGAAGACTCTGATTACATGATGTTGATCACATAAGGTCATAACACAGACAGGTGGGATATAGGGACAGACATTCTTGAAAATTTTAGGAACACCAGCTAGCTTTCCCAAAGGCAGCCTGAAGAGCAGCCCAGCAGGCAAGTAACACATTCAAAGCATCAAGTGGTTGCTTCAAGTCCTACGCTGTAGTTGTGCAGGAAAAGCCATGACAAAAAGAGCATAGTGTTTCTCTTCCTCTCTCCATCAAAGGGCTGCAGCTTCACTGCCATTCTCTCCTGGCTAACTCGCACTCAGGCTTGATGTTCTACCATGAATACTCTGCTCAAGTGTATTATCTTCAAGACTAACTTTAATTTCAAACACTGCAAATACCACAGAAGAGATGAAGGCTGCTGCTAAGCTAACATGTAAGAGAGGAACCTTTCTTAAATAAATAAATGGAGTATCTGTGTACACACAGAGAGAGGATCTTCCTCAGCTGTTTGGATATAAACATGTATCTCAGGACAGAACTTTAGATGCAAAATTGAGACTTTTTTCATTCCTGTTGATTAGCCACATATGACGCAAGTGTGCCAGCTGGACTAGATGCCATTCTGAGCTGTGTCATCCTCCACATGCCTTGTCAAGGGAGCCAAGACTCCAACCAAACAAGATTCTTGAGTTGATTCCCTGGACCAAGTGTGTTAAATAATATCATCTCCATTTTTTAACACATAAATTTCCCTTCTTCTCTGCTCTGTTGCTTCAGCTAAGGATGGACAATAGCAGCACTGCTCTACTTGGGAAGGTATGCTCAAAATAAGCAAAGGTAATAGAACCCGTGCAACTTCTTTTATCTTACACTAGCAGAGACAAATACATGAAGCATGGTGTTAATACGATAGAAAATATACGTCCACATAGGAAACTGCTTTTCAGCCTCACCTTTAGGTCATCAAAACTCTCTGATACAGGACTAAGCAAAATAAAGCACAAGTTAGTGTGTAAACAGGAGTCCTATGTAGCTTGTTTCAACATTAGCACCAGTGCAGTTACACTCTATGACTTTCATCTAAAAATTCTCATTGCATCTGAAAGTATTACTTAATTCAAACCACCGAATTCCAAAGTTAAATGAATTATTCCTTTAATAAAGACTTGAAGTACTTAAATGAGATTAGATATTTTCCTTAATGTCCTTTGGGTATTTACTGCTGTACATCAGAAGATGATATATGCCCCGGCAGAAGAAATCCACACAATCAGTAAAAGTGGAGCTGCCCATGGAGTTGGTCACTGATTTAAACATGCCAGGAGAGGAAGTATTTGTTGTCTCACTCTATGAAGCTGTGCTTTTATTGTTAATTTATTTACTCACTGTTAGCTGATTGTAACTGAATGCTAGTTTAGATACTTGGGTGATAGATCATATGAATTTTGAATACATGAATGAAGATTTGTTTGGTGGTTTAGTACACAATTTGTGAGGATGACTGGCCATCTATTGAAAAGCAACCCAGTGGAAAGGCTGGGAACAGAAGCTACAGCTCTCCAATCCCTATATTCTCTGCTCTAACTGGACTTCCTTTATTTCACTCCTCCTAATGCAAGTAAAAGGTATTTTTATGAACCTCAACAGCCAACATAACTGATGAATTAGTGTCACATGAATGGTCTTACAAAACTACTAATTTTTTTGTGATACACATACAGTAGAGAAACAGTCAGTTCTTACCTAAGCATTCATAGCATACTAGTACATGGTACAGGTGGCTATTACAGCAATAAGCTTTCAAAAAACCACTGTATTTTTTTCTAATCTTTAAAACAGCTCCCTCTTCTGGCATACTCTTTCTATACTGTTTAAGCACCATACTTCATTCCTTACCAGTTTTTAATTCTGTTTGGTTCCTAACAGTCAACAAATCCAATTTCAGTGTTAAGGCACTTACTACACAGTACAGCTGTGAAAGCAAAGAGAGGGTACCTTAAATTACAGGTCTTGAATGAATGGCTAATTCTAATCAAGTATTTATCTAAGATTATCCATATACTTATCTTTACTACCTTTTTCAAAAGGTACCCCAAAAAACCAATCCCAATCAGGATCCACACCTGCACAAGAAGCCTGGATGGCTAGTCTCTGGGTCACATTTGCAGGATCACTGAAGTCAGAAGGGATCACCTGAGATCTCCTAGCCCAGACCCTGACCACACAGGGTCAGCTAGAGCAGGTTGCCCAGGTTTGCACCCAGTCAAGTCTTGACTATCTCCACAGCTCGAGACTTCACAACATCTCAGGCCAACCTAACCTCTCAGTAGGCAGAAATACTCATGGCACTGCCCATCTCTAGCTACTGATTATACAAAATATCTGGGAATTTACGTTCCTTACTTTAGCATCTTAATTAGGTGTTTAATATTAGGCTGGATGAAATTGGGCCTTAGAGTCTTTCTGAACTAAGTGACATGGACCCAGCCAGAACCAGAAAAAACAAAATAAAACAAACAATCCCTGCCCCCTCCCCCCCCCCCAAAAAAAAAAAACACCAAACACCAAAAAAACAAAACAAACCACACCACAGGAGAGCTCTCATAACAAGGCTGACAGTGACAAAACTGTAGAGGTAAGAGATGAGGTGAGGCTGGACAGTCATTTTTTCCTACTGCTGCTGCTCTGTCACTATTCCATCAAAAAACCAACCAAACCACAAAACCAGAAAGAGGAAAAAGCAGCTTTCACTGCCTAATGTATTCAGGTAGAACAGGTTCTTGACTTCATTCATAGAATTGTTGATGGAGCTCATTCAGTGACTGTGACCACAAAGCGTATGGAACAGAGCATGACCCAGAAGCCAGAAGTCCCCTTGCCCAGGAGGTAAAAAGTCACCTTTCCTCTTAACCTGGCTACCTATTGCCAGCAGCATTCGCCTTTCCTCCAGTTGTATTTCAAAGGCACAGTGAGCACACTACTGTGCCCTGCAGGAGGAGACACCCGCTGCTGACTTAAAAAGTAGCATGAGAGGATGGAAGTATCTTCCTTGAATAACTCCGTGGTCTCTGCTCCAAAATCAAATTTTGCTTCACATAAACAGTTTGGATCTATCTTCTTTTTATTGATTTAGTCACACATTAGGTACTAAGATTCACATACAGGATTACATTCTGGACAAGGTTGCCAGAAGCTACATACTACAACCTAATCTGCCAGTACTGTGAGTTCTCACTAGATCCAATGCAGTTCTTATAGACAAATGGTTATAACATACAGATTATGTACCAACAAGCACATTTAATCACATAAATTTTGTATCAAAGCATATTCTAGAACCAAATTGAAGAGAACTGGAGTAAACATGCTTTACACAATTTGTAAAATGAGGAAAAAGATTCTTTTATTATTAAGCAAAGCCCTTGGTCTCAGTGGTGACAGTAGACCTCTGAAGAACTATTCATTCAGTGACTGGCTTGAGAGCAGCCCTGAAAAAAAGGACTTGGGGGTGCTGGTGGACAAGAGGCTCAACATGAGCAGTCAGTGAGCACTAGCAGCCCAGAAAGCCAATTGTATCCTGGGCTGCATCAGGAGAAGCGTGGCCAGCAGGTCGAGGGAGGTGATTCTCCCCCTCTACTCCACTCTCGTGAGACCCCACCTGGAGTACTGCATCCAGTTCTGGAGCCCCTGCTACAAGAGAGATATGGACGTGCTGGAACATGTGCAGAGAAGGGCCACGAGGATGATCAGAGGGCTGGAGCACCTCTCCTATGAGGACAGGCTGAGAGAGTTGGGGTTGTTCAGTCTGGAGAAAAGAAGGCTCCGAGGAGACCTTATTGTGGCCTACCAGTATCTTAAGGGGGCCTACAAGAAAGCTGGTGAGGGACTTTTTAGGATGTCGGGTAATGGTAGGACTAGAGGGAATGGATTAAAACTAGAGATGGGATGATTCAGACTGGACGTTAGGAAGAAGTTCTTCACCATGAGGGTGGTGAGACACTGGAACGGGTTGCCCAGAGAGGTGGTGGATCCCCCATCCCTGGAAGTTTTTAAGGTCAGGCTGGACGGGGCTCTGAGCAACCTGATCCAGTGGGAGGTGTCCCTGCCCATGGCAGGGGGGTTGGAACTAGATTATCTTTAAGGTCCCTTCCAACCCTAACAATTCTATGATTCTATGATTCCAGTGACCGCTAAGCAGAGGGAATGATTAACAACTTTAAAAAAAAAAAAAAAAAAAAGCTGGTTTAGTGGGATCCAAAAAAACCCAAAATACAACAGAAGTAAGCTGCAGGGCTATACAATTAGTTTTAGTGTAAAGTATTATTATATAGTGACTTTTCTTATGCAAATGTTGAGGGTGATGACTGTTAAATATCAAAACAGCAGGTGAAGACAAAGCCAGATAATTTACTGAAAGCTTTTCAGAGTCCCTACATTACAATAAAAAATAGAACTTCAAAAACTTTAAAGCTAACAGGAAGCCCCACTTCAATGGAGAACATATTAAAGGCTTGTCATAATCCAGTCAAATTGTTTGCACTGTTTTCACTGCTGAAAAATAGTTAAGTAGTCTGCAAGTGACAACAGTCTTGCTGATGTAAGTACACGTAACTACTCCTAGGAGAAGATCAGCATCCAAGCCTCACTTTCTGTTGTGCAGAAAACCACAAGCAACTCTTGACTCAGAGGACTAGCTCAGGAGATAAAATCTTTATACTTTAAAAAAAGTGTCTGGGTAAGTCCTCATAGGCCTTAAACATCACCAAGTCACTGCATGAGTTGGTAAAACAACAAGATGATCCAATAACCCAGCAGCAATCCAACTGCAAGCAGGCAGATGAAGAAACTTGGCAAGCGGAGGGACTACTCTGCATGCATGACAAAGAACGGAATTCTGAAATTATTTCTGTGTCTTAATTAATGAACGAAACTTGTGGAGCATGCTTTACCACAAAAAAGTATTATTTACATTATACATCATCAACCATGAACTAAGCTTCCCCTGTAAAAGGCCACAAATAAAAAAGTTGCCTAGTTTACAGCAATGGTAACAAAAATTACGAAGCCTAGAAATAAGGTATTGCAATGCACTCTTGCAATGAGATGCAAGAAAAATTTCATGAGCAGCAAAACTTCATGAGCTAAACAGCACGGCGGTTTTAAAATTTGTACTGTATTTATTTACAAAGTTAAATGTTTCATAAATACACAGACACAAATAGACAGATACTCTTAAAACAGTAAAAAAAAATATTCCATTACACTTTGTGGATCCTGGTTTTCAATGAACCCAAGCAATGTTAAATATTGCTGTAGTAGACTTTATACTTCACTGCTAATTTTACACTAAACAAACACTGCAAAAAGGAAAATAGACCTTTATGACACAAGAGGAAAAAAACGTAATTCCTGTCCTTTCCATAACGCCTACATTTCCAGAAAACCATGGATATGATCCTTCAACAGTACACATTTAATTTCACTCTCATGAGTAAATCTCATCGATTTTAATAGAAAATAATTCACATTAAGAAAGGCAAACAAGTATATGTGTATATTCTGGACTGAGGAAAACGTGGGCCTTTTACACAGTAATTACTTCAGTAAACACATTATTACTCCTATAGAGAGGTTTTGCTTACACAAGGAGTAAATGTTGCAGAACAAAAAAAGAGTACATTAAACATTTCAACTAATATAGCAAAACTTTATTCAAATGATAAGTTTACACAGATTGCCATTAATAAAAACATTAGCTCGTTGTAGTTAAATGAGATTGAACTCTGCTGCACGTTCTGTATTCCAACTGCTACAAGCACAGCAAACTACCAGTCCTCAGGAGGCAGAATCCTGCCTCATTTAAAGTCAATGGGAATTTTGCCATCAGTTTCAGAGTAGAAGACTGTTTTGGAGTCAGTTTTTTTTAAAAAAAGGGGGAAGGGGGAGGAAGCTATGTCAGACTAGAGAGAAATCCTCCCCATTACGAACAAATTTGAAAAAAAAAAAAAGAAAAGAAGTATATAGGATTTTCTCCTCAAATGTCTTGCAACAATTAGATTCCAGCAGAAGCTGAGAATTTTACTTTCTCTTCTATATGCACCTTCCAATCCCATTTTGTTTGATTACCCATAAACAAAAGCATATGCATGAATCTCATTAAGACTGGAAAAGTATGTAGCAGAGCAGTCTAATGTGCAGAATGATGTATCACATGCTGTAGGACTAACCACGTTCGGTCCAGATCACTGAACACTCGGCTGTGCCTCCTCTCCTTTCTGAGTGAGAGTTGCCCTTGTCTGGGTATTTGTTTCCTTGACCTGTATCAAGCTATCCTTTTGCCCTTCTATTTCATTCCATAAAGAATCTCAACTAGGGATACATGCCTTTCAAGTGTGAAAATTGCTGGACTCCAGAAGGGCTCCGCATTTCATACTCGGGAAGTTACAAAAGCATGAGGGGAATGCTATCTAATACTAACTGTTTAGGTACACGAACATGTTGCCAGATGACCCAAATGTCCGGATCTCTCCTAAGGCCGTGTTTTTTGTGTTGGCAGATAGCATCTCCCTTGAAGGCTAAAAATGAGGCATATACCAGTAGGAAAAAAAACATTTGATTTATGAGAAGCAAAAATGCATTATGTTATGCCAGGTCCTAATCAGCTCCCTGCCAGCTACAGCAAGGAGCTTGGGTAACTTGATTCACTATTGAATTAGGGTATCTAAAATGAAAATAGCATTATTGTGGTTGCTGTGATTTTTAATTGTTTTCTCAGTGAGAGAACTTCCTGTTTGTTACCAAGGTAATTCTGAAATAAGAGCAAAACCATAAATCAGCTGCTTGCAAAAGCTTGCAGACCATGACAGAAGCACTCTGAATATTTCACTGATGTCTATTTCTGGTTACCTATCTACTTTATGTAAGATGTTATTAAGGAGTCTTCACAGAACTGTTCCGCAGGAAATAAACTCCACGTAGCCCTGCCACTACATTTTCTTGCATGAAAATTTTCCTGTGATGAATACAGAGAGCATAAAGTCTGTGCCACTCGGTGTATTTTGAGTAGAATAACTTACATGCCTTGCAGAAGTACCTTGCCTTGGATGCTAATGTTTGACTTTTGTGCTCTTCCCCTACAAATCTTTCTACTGATGTAAGTTAGCTTTACAGATTTACCCTAGTTACAGGCTCTACTACTCACCCAAACACAAGGGTGTCACAACCTCAAGACAGGTGGAAGCTCCAGAACTTGGGTGAAAAAGAAACACTTTGCTGTTCATTTAAGACTTCCAGAAATGCCTTAACTGGAAGAAAGCAGCAACTGAAAAGCATCAGATCAGGCTTATACCTCTGGAAAACTGTTTGACTATGTGGATCCATACAGATAGTCTTTTACTAAAGAGTTACACTATGCAGTATCTGGCTTAAAAAATTGTTCCCATGAAACAGTAGCAAGATGTAATCATAGGAGGTTTATTTCTTCTTTTCAGTTAAGGAAAGAATTTAAACTTCACTGTCACTGAGTTAGAAATTACACTATTATTCAAATCCAGGAGGCACGGGGGTTCCAAAACCTTGCAAAAAAATAAAAGAGTAAAAAAATAATAAAAGGAACCACAAAAATAGTGTGGTCTCTTTCACCACTAAGGACCAAGCCACACACTGGTATACAAACAGCAACAGAGTACGCTCTAACAGAAACAGAAACAGTAAGCCAAAGATGTGGATAATCAGAAGAACCATTATTTGTATCATTGATTTTGGGGAAGTAACAATAGTATCCAAAACATTCAAATAAACTATAGGAAGTATTAGAAATCTGCAAACTCTAAGTCAGTGAAAGAGTCCCAATACCTGTGGCTTGAGAGGGCTCAAGCTACTTTTGCTAATGGCAGAACTCCTACAGTTCATTGGCAGACTTCAAAGAATTTAGTACTTCTCCATTAATTTTAATGTATGCTAAATGAAAATTTAAAGCTTGCATTTTAAGATGACCAGATTCAAATATAACTCAGAACTATACAATTCTCATTGAGTTCAAGAGGCTTACCATAAAAATTAATGTGCAAAAAGCTAAGTTAAAAAACATCCGCTATGAAAAAAAAAAAAAAACAAACTTAAAAAAACCTACTGTATCCAGAATCTTCCCTCAAATATTGTAACTTGCATCTTTCAGTTAGCACACAGCTGACATTGCAATACCACTTTAATGTGCAAGAAATAAACAGAAAGTGAGCATAAAAAACGCAATATTGTCATCAAACCACCACCACAGAGTAAATGAGTGAGATATTCTAATTTCTCAGTTTTACCTTACGGCACCGTTATGAATACAGATAACAAATATAACAAGGAAATTTCACCATTGCAATATTACTGATTTTTTGGCCGTATGCATGGGCCAAATTCTACCACATCTAGTGAGATTTTTGCAATTTAACACACCCTTTCCAATCATCACACTTCTAGACTTAAACAAAAAAACTCTTACCAGGAATAATCATGAATAAGAGCCTGGGTAGATTTTTACTTTCATCTTTTGAGAGGTCCTTCCAGGGCCCACACTTTAAGACATGGGTAGCAGCTCCGCAACAGTAGATAAATTCTTCATGTAATGGGACTGGCTCTTCTGACATCGACCTCATGTTTGCTGTTAGACAGAATAAGATACTGTTATAACAGATCAGCAAATATTTACATAGCTGGCTCTTTGCTATTATACCTTCCCATAGAATAATTGGAAAAAAAGCCCCAATCTCCCCAAACAGCTGTCATCTCCAGTAAACAGAGGCCCAATTCAGTATTTCATGTTCAAATAGGTCATAGAAGTCCATACATATTCCTACTATATGACGGAAAGTGTCTATCAGTTTTTGTCACAGAAATATATGGTGGTGAATTGGACAATAAGATCTATTCTACCTTAAAAGCAAATAATTTTAAATTTCTTATTCACAATATCCACGGAAAAGATTTAGCTGAAACCTATTTGATGAAAACAAAAGAAAAAATACCAAACAAACAGAACTACTGCACAAACGTCTTCACAAGATCTGTGTGCTTTAACTACGGGAGCATGGCATCACTTAAAAACAACCAACAAAAAAAAAACCAACCAACAAAAAAAAAACCAACCAACAAAAAAAAAAAACAACCAACAAAAAAAAACCAACAGAAAATATCAGACACCAAAAAGAACACGCTAATTACGACACTGCCTTCCAGCACTAGCTGGGCTCCTCATTTTCAGAGCAGCATAATTTACTTCTCCAGAAATTTTCAAAGGATTAAAGGAGTCTTTGTCAGTTAAAGCTAATCAAGATTTGATCAGTTCAGGCAAATATTTATGCTCACCTTTATAACTTTCCTTAAATTATTTCATCATCTGAATGCAGCAATGGGAAATAAAACAGCATGCTGCCAAATAAACAAGGCATGCTCATCAGTTCATGTATTTATCATGTCTGAAATCATTATGTCCTAATAGGCTAGCACTTTGGAACTGGCTGATACGTGACCAAACTCATGTATCTTTCCTTCAGTAAAAAAGCCACTTCATCAAGTGACTACTTAGGAATTAAAATGTCATCAAGATGAACTAAGACATACACAAGCACCTGCCAAAATAACCATTTACCGTTTGCAACTACAGGTGCAAAACCTATCTACCAAACGCAGAGTCAGAAGCCTGCCCTTGTTGGAGTACGATCACACACGAGCATCACTTGGAACAGAGACCAGTGCTTGGTAAATCCACAAAGCTGTCTGTATCAACTTCAAGGGCTATTTGAGCTCTACAAAATATTTCGAATCTTGTAAGAACCACATTTCAGGCTTCTGAAGCAACAGATCTGGCTTAAACAGAGTTGAAAAACTTGGTTAAATTAGTACAGGAATGACTACGCATTCTTTATCCAATACAAGACCGTCTATAATGGAGAAGGCTGCCCAACTTAACTGTTTCCAATTTAATTAAATTGTAATTCAAGTCACACACAAGGGGGGAAAAAAAAGATTAAGTCTAATGACTAATCTAAAAGATTAGTCCTTATTGTCTCTACCTAGTACACCCTGAAAGTTGACTGAAATATGTTATGCAAACAAAAAAGTATAATGAGACAGCAAGCAAAAAATCACAAGATTATAGGCCAGCAATTCTCAAAAGCAACTCTCAAGGACTTCACATGCAGCCAAGGAAAACATTTTAGGTAAGCCTCATCTTGAAATTAACAGACAAAAGGGGCAACCACCTTTAATGCTATTCAAGAAGATGATCTTTCCTCAGTTCAAAAGCCATTATTTCATGTATAACTTATATAGCAGCAATACATCAGCACATGGAATTAGGACAAATAATTCACACAAAATGAGAACATGATCAAACAAATCCAACAAAAAAAAAAGTAACATTACAGTAAAACTGTGTATCGTTGCATACTACCATGATCTCTAAAACATCAGAAGCATCTAGTTAAGGATAACATCAGGCCTTTTAAATGCTTTTACTTAGTGAAAAAGGAGCATTCATTTCTGAGTACAAGGACACAAATCCTATTTCCTAATCAGTTTAAGAAGTTTTAAACATGTAAACTAAAGCCTAAAATCTACAAAGTTTGCAGGACCATGAGGTGGGAGCACTACCTTCACAAATAGTCACTGGAAAATCGTCAGTGCTACACAACTTGAAAGGAACAGATCTGAATGAAGCTGTCACATGAAGTTAAAATAACACGCAATGCAGAAGAGACAGATAATACTCTGTTTTGGACTAACAAGAAGTATCTTGAAAAAATCTAATATAATGCAAAAATAAAACGCTTCTGTAGGGAAGGGAGAAGTGTTGTTTAATACTTTCAATTACAGCCCAATTCTCTGGATGAAGCTTTATTTTCCCACCTCCCTACTTCACCCCCAGAAAAAGTTCATTTAATGCCAAAGGAGACATCTTTACTCATTCATTATTCGCTATGTTATCATCTTTAACTTACAGTGACTGGAACATAAGTAACTGAAGTGAATATTGTCAAAATATAATAAGGTATATTTTGCAATGCATTATTTCTCCTTTCATTCCTCATTATTCAAAGCTGAAAGAAGCCAAGAGCAGCTCTGACAGAGAAACACAGTTACAGCAACAACCAAAGTAAGCATCAGGCTTGTCATCCGATTTCTGAGGTGTTTACGATCCAAAAAGCAAAAGTTGCAAGTCCTTACTCAAGAAAGCAGGTTTTATACAACGTTTCCAATCATGAACCAATAAAATCAGTTGTAAAATTTCATTTTGAATTGATTTCACTGAACAATTCCAAATGGAAATCCCACTGACAACTCTTCATTCACAAGCAGCACTTGCAACATAAGATCATAAAGTAAGCAATGAAAAAAGGAAGCTCAGCAACACATTTTGGACTGGAGCGGTAGGCTTTTCAGGTTCACACAGACTCTTGTAGTAGTTTTCATCCAGTTTTTAACTTAATTTATAATATGCACAGTGTTGCAGTACCTGAAAGCCAAACTGCACACTAGAGAAGCAAAGGTTTTCTGAAACACTTCCCATCTGAGACAATCCTAAAAGGTTTCCTAGGACTAACACTATGTAACATCTGAGGGATTTTTATTTATTTATGGTGGGGTTTTTAATTTGCAACTTTATGGCCTTTACTAATAGAAATGTGTTGACGAGAAAAACAGAGAAAAGACAGTGGATATATTCCCAGGATACTATTCAGACCTGTTTTTAAGATTAAATCAGTAAAATACCTCTGGATCTCTCTCCTTCTCCATAAATGAAGCTTGGAAGAACAGTAATTTCATTGTAGGCACCTATCTTTGGCATGAATTGCCTGCGTTTCCCCTAGAAATACCTTAAGATAGCCTATAAATTTCCAAACACATTTAATGGGCAGAGGTCTCGAGAAACAAGACTCCTACCAGCTCATTCAGCTTGCAGAGAGGGCACCAGAAAGCTACAGAGAAGACAGAACCACAAACTTGACCAGTGGGAGTTTCATATGAGTCATCACAGAGGAAAGTAATAGTTGCATTTCTTTCTCTTGCTCTATATAAGAAATCAGGCCTTATTACATCCCATGCAATATTTTCCTCCTCATCTCCATCCCCTGCTTGTAAACTCTCTAAACATACATGGAAAAACATTACAAGAAAGACAGCTTCTGTCAACAACACTTAATCCAGTAACAAACCTTCTGCTAGAATACATAAACATGGGCTTTGACTTACAGGGTAGGGCTTTAGCACTAGATTAACACACCCTTAATGTAGGTGCCTACCTGAACGCAAACTCCTATTACAGGACACAAAGATCTAAGTGACAGTACATGGACTGATTAGTGAACAACCATGGCACCAGCCACTAGGCTTCTGCCTCAGGATGAGGCAAATCATCCCCGAGTTAGCAAAGCCTCTAATGAGAACTTAAACATACACTTGCACTTACAAACCAACACATATATTTAGGTGTCTTGCTAATGATATGGCAATGACCTACTGTCACTGTTTCAGATAAGAAGCAGACTACTTCTGCCACATGACTAAGTCTCTTCAAATTCATCTTTGGTTCCACTGACTCCAAAGTAAAATGCTGATAGTAAAACTAAGTTTCCTTTGCACACATTGTGCTTCGTTATTTATGCAACTGTCCTGATAGCGTATTAACTGCTCCTTCCTACACTATTACTTGGACTTGGTGTTTTATTTGAAAGATAACTTGGGAATAACAAAATTTGTGATCTGCATCCAAAATAGCGTTTAATGGAAGAACTGGCACAAACTCAGTCTAGCACCACATAATATAACCAGAGTAAGTGATTGAGATTTGGCCTACAAACTACCCAATCATGAAACAGGACAAACAGGTTGGTGTACCCTATCTGTAAAGCGATGCTAAAGCGAGAGATGCAATAGCAAATCACAGGGACAAAGGTAAGTTGCACAAAACAGTGTGGAACCAAAGTAAAGGAGAAGGAGCACTTAAGCAGATTTGACATACGGGATTCCACAAAGCTGTAAGAAATACAATCCAGGGTGCCCATCGCCAGGGTTATTGTGAGGCCACACTCTGCCCTTTTTGATACGTCACAATGACCGGGGGAGGTGCCTGAAAACTGCAAAAAGGCAACCACCATGCACATGTTAAAGATTAAGTGTGCAGGGAGCTACTGGTCAGTCAGCCTTGTCTCAGTTCTCAGAAAGCTATCAAAGAAAATCCCCCCATATTTGTACCCGAGCACACGAAAGCAAGAGGGAGCACAGCCTGCATAGATCTGATGAGGGCACATCATGGTCGAATAACCTCATTGCCTTCTGTGATGAGATGAATGGCTCAGTGGACAAGGGGAGAACACTACATGCTGTTTAACATAACTTGAGCAAGGCTTTCTACACTGTCTCCCATGGTATTCTTATAGCTAAGCTGGTGAGATGTGGACTGAGCGGACTATGAGGAGCTCTTGGGGGGAAAAAAAAAAAAAAGAGAAGATGAAAAAGAAAACATAAAACACACATGCAAAAAAAAACCCCAGGCCACAACACAAAAAAACCCCAAACCATTAACTTGGCTGCAATGTCCTTCAAGGACCAGTATTGGGCCAATACTGTTCAACGTCTTCATTAAATACCAGGGCAATGGGACAGTATGTACTCTCAGCAGGTTTGTACATCATACCAGACTGAGAGGGCAAGGAACACACAGCAACTGAAACACTGGAAGACAGGGCTACTATCCAAATGGACCTTGACAGGCTGGAAAAATGGGAACCACACGAAATCCAAAGGCAAATGGAAAGTCCTGTATCTAGAGTTCAGGAACCCAATGCAGCAACACAGGCTGGGGCTGGAAGACTAGGAAGTGGCTTTGCAAAAAAGACACTAGTGGATAACAAGTAGAAAATGAGTCAGCAGTGTGCCCTTGCAACCATGAAGACCAAGTGTATACAAGGCTGCATTAGCAAGAATAGCCAGCAAGTTGAGGGACGTGATTATCTTCCTCTGCTTGGCATTGGAGAGACTGCATCTGGAGTACTGTGGCCAGTTTTGGACTCCTCAGTACTAGCAAGATATCAATATACTGGAGAGAATCAATTAGATGATATGAATGCTGAAGCATGTGATGTATATCCAAAGGACAAGGACCAACAGTCAAAAGTTGCAATGAAGGAAATTCCAACTACAAAGAGGTTTCCACACACACACACTGAGGATTATTAAAAAATGGAAGAAGTTGCCCAGAGAATCTCTAACCTTGGTGATATTCGTGCTTGACTGGACAATGCTTTCAGCAACCTGACCTACTTAGCTCTTTCTGAGAAAGGAGCTGGACTACAGCTCAGGGAAGACCTACAGAAGTTGGATGTATGTAAATTCATGAGACTGGACTAGATACGCCTGGAAAGTACCAAAAGAATTGGCTGATGCAATTGCAAGGCTGCTGCTTGTCACAGAATCACGGTAAATCAGGGAAGCTCTTGATGGTTGGGGGGGCTATGGGGGGGAAGCCAGGAAAAAAAAATTATCGAAAATCATAGCCATTTTCAATCAAGAAAGGTAAGGAGGAGCACCCAAGGCACTATAGGCTGACCTGGCTTAGCTGAATCCTCAGAAAAATCACAGGAGCATGTATTCTTCTAATCACATAAAGGAAAAGACGTTAATCCAGAATAGGAAACCAATTTCCCAATGGCAAATCATGTTTAAACAATGCGACTGCCTTCAATGATAAAATACCTAGCTACAAGAATGAAAGAAAAGAGGTAGATGTAATGCACACTGCCTTATCAAGCCTTTTGGCACTGTTGCCCACTGCATTCTCCTTTCCAGGCTAAGGAAACAACAGGCTGAATAAACTGACTCACACAGATTGAAAACTAACTGAACAAGCTTAAAAGATAGTCAACAACTGGCTGTCAGCTGATTGTCAAACAAGTCAAGTAATCTTGGGTCAGTACTGGAGCCTTTCATCAGAAGGCTGGACGATGAGACAAAAAATGCAAGCAATGCTAAATCATCTGGGATAGTGGTTACAGCCAGAGCAGAGCTCTAACTCAAAGAGCTGTTTCCTTGAGAACCTTAAGGACTGGGCCAACAAATCCCTCATGATGCTCAGCAGTGGAAAGCACAAAGATCCGCACCTGGAGTGGAACACCATGTTTCAGAAGCAGCTCAGAAATAACTGGCTGAGTAGCAGCCCTGCTGAAAAAGATATGTTTGTCATGATGGATGCCAAACTGAAAGACAACAATGCACTCTCAACACAGTAAGGCAACCTATGAACCAGATTGAAATTCAAGAAGCGTAGCCACCAGTTTGAGGGAAGTTACTCTTCCTCTCTATTCAACAGTCTCATGAGGACATAACTGCAATACTGAGCCTAGTTTTGTTCACCCCACCAGATCAAGAAAGGCATAGGGAAACATGGGAGGGTCAAGTCGATAACTACGTAGAGGCTGAGCAGCCTAGAGCACACAAATTCGAAGTAAAAGCTTCACGAACTGTGCTTTTTTCAGTCTGCCAAGAGGGTAAGCTGTAATCAAATAGCAACCTGGAGCTATTTGAGAGAGACCTGCAAAGATAGCGTAGCCAAACTTTTCTTTGCAATGGCAGATGTAAAACAAGAGGCAACAGCCACAAGTTGTGTTTTGACAGTTTAAGACATTACCAAAAAAAAAAAAAAAAAAATCTTTGCTAGGAAGGCAATGAAAGATTGCTAGAGAGGCAGTGGAACTTCTCTTATTGGAGGTTTTTAAGACTCAGCTGGACAAAACAATAATTTTGGTCTAAACAGAAGGATGGACTAAATTTTCTTCAGAGTTTTCTATAAATCAACAGTTTACAATTCTTACGGCCCTAAAACACCAGAAAAAGTAAAGGGTGAGGCACAACAAGGATCTCAGCCAATTTTTCTAGTACCTTAGCAAATGCAGAGGGCTTCATGAATACAGTAGATGACAATAAGTATATAGGTCAGAGAAACTAGATCAGCCCCTCAAAACCATAGGAAACTGAAGTAGATGTATTTCATGGATTATCTGTACTGGCCTAAATAAAAAAGAAACACTGCCCTAACTGGTGAGCTTATGTGACTGAATTCAGTATCACAATGCAAAAGAATAACTGGAAAAATAGAAAGCAACATTCCTTCAGCTGCCTGCTATGCTAAGGCTCTAACAATTTCTGCAACGTTATCCCCAGAAGAAATCATCCAGACCTGACGTAAGCTTCTTGATTTGCAGACTGGAACAAACATGCTCATAGCTAAGAACGAGAAGCAGAAGGGACAGACTGACCGACCTGGTAGGAAACCTGCAACGATGAACAAGGGGAAGATGGGGGGAACACAGGATGCCTAGATCTCATCAAGGACTTCTTTGGACAAACTACAGACAAACAGTGGATGCCAGATTTTCTACAGCAAAACAGTGAATGTAGGCCAAAGACTTTGCAAGCTGTTGTGACATCAGTCACAAATCTTGACCAGTTCTGTATAAGAAAAGCAGCAGCAGCAGCCAGTAGCACATAAAACTGAAACATTTCTTCATTGTACTTTACAGTACAATTCTCTGTCAAAGTCGTATGATGGCAAGGACCTGCTAGCCCCTTTCACCCTAGTTCTGAATTAGTAAATAAAAACTCATAGGTGTTATTTGTAAGAGTGAGCAAAACTAAAAAGTTAACACTATGGACACTTCAAACAAAGAAATGTAGTTATAGAAAACAACCCAATAAAACCGAAACATCTTTACTAAGGCAGTTCAGAGCAGCAGGCTGTTTTTGTCTAAAACAACTGAAGGAATGAGGCAGCCTTATTTTCAGGGATCATTCAATGACCTAGCAATCTGATGCCTTCAATTTGTTTTGTTCCTGTGTCATTCCCGCCATGCCCCTCCCTCAAGCAAAAAAAAAGTTAGGAGAATTTCACTGATGACCGTGCAAACATATCTGTGGAAATGCATAGAAATGGGCTACAGCTTACTCATGCTTAGAACTGTAATGATAAAAAGCTGAAGTGCAGAACAAAAATGCAAATCAGTTTTCATTTCTGAACCTTGTACTTATGAAGCTATGTACACCATACAGGGGACTGTGCATAGACCTAAGTAGGAAGAAACTTAGTTTTAAGACCTGGACCTACAGTATCATTACTAAATTTGGATTTCATTACCACTAATAACCTTGTAGCAATCACCAAGAAAGCGTGTACTGTCCTGGTGGAAGGGAAGCAGGGAAAATAACTTATGGGTATCAATTTTGTACTGGACAAGTGGTGCCTTGTCAGTGCCAAACATTATAAAATCAGTTATTGAGACAGCTTTTCAGCAAAGCAGCACAGGACCCGCAAATAAAAACAAAGTGTTAGCTTGGAAAGGTCCAGATTTTGTGGATTCAAATTAGGAATAGATGGATCCCTCATCAACCTTGTTCCAACAAGGTGCTTTGCTCTGGTATGAACAACTTGAAAGAGTTTCAGGGGTAAGGAATCAAGAAATCAAAAAACATTTTCAGATCATACAATGATAAAGTCTACATTGGTCTGGTACAAAATTATTCAACAGAGAGGGTCGTCAAAACCCTAGGGAAATGGATTAGGAAGGCCCACCATAACTTTTAACCAATCTTAACAGCCCACTGAGAGTTTTGGCTTTAAAGAGTTCAGCATGTCCTAATGACTGCCCAATAAATAAATGGAGCTCTTGTTAATTATCATAATAGAACTATTACAGCACTCCTAATCTTGATTTCCACACTACTTGCAAGAAGATGAAACAGCAAATGAAAGGCTTCCAAGGGAATCAGGCACAATGGCAATGTTTATGAAAGCAGTCACAAGCCTGAAAGCATCAACTGTTGGTCTACAGCACTCAACACAGTCGGCAAGCGGATCTGATGCTTCATTGCAGTTCTGGCAACAAAACACTAAGTTTTGTGTCTTGTCTCTTTTTCTCCTTTGGCTATCACAGACCTCAGTTTCTGTTTGTGCTGATGCTCCTTTCACAAGGGTCTCAAAAACTCAGTTACGCTTGCCCAGCACTCAAATAGCAGAGTCCACGTCCCTTGTTACTAGGTAGATGAAGAGATCCTCCATTTACCGTTGCAACTTTTAACACTCAGTTAGAAACATGTAGCACTGGAGTCATAGCAAGCACAAAAAAAAAAAAATGGAGAAGTTACCCTGGTGTGGCTGAGGATCCCCTGAGGCTTCATACAATACCAGCAACTATAAATGTAGCCAAAAGAAAAAAAAAAAAACACACATGAAATTCTAAATGTTTTATTGAACACATTTCAGCATCGTAGAAGAGGTCCTATGTATCATATCCTGTCAATCTATTTAATCATACCCAGATGGTAACTTTCACTTTTTCAAAGGAGCTAAAGCATCACAAATTAATTGTGAACAGTTCAGAGCTACCAACATAAAAATTATCCCAAAAGACCGTGAGTTTTATTTTTTTTTATTTTTTTATTTTTTTTAAAGTAACTTCATCAGCATAATTAAGGTGGGGAATCCCACAGATTATGTTAAAGTACTACTTTACTTTATATACTCCTAGCAACTCCACCATTTTCCAGGTAATACGCAAGCCTGAAAAGAAGCAAGCAAGAAATTCATTACTTAAAGAAACAAGTGCAGTCAAGGAAGTGGTGATAGTTTGCATGACAACAAACAGAATGGTTTAATTTGGTGTAATATGGCGTGTTTTCCAGAACAGAAATTGGGATCTTGGGAAACATTTTAGCCCCAAGGGGAGAAACAGTTGTTCCTTTGCACATAGTATTAATATCTACTGGACACATGAAGCAGCTTTCGGACAGCTTTCTCTCCAAATACTGCATTAAAGTATTGGACCTAAAGGAAAATCTCAGGGAGTTTAAAACTGAAATCTCACAGAGAAATAAAGAGAAGGTGGTGGGCATGAATAACAGGTGGGTTATTCTTTAAATATACTTTAAATATATGTTCTGAGATTAGACTGCAATGTTAGTAAAGCCTCAGTCACGTTAAGATAGAATTTCTATGTGAGAGAATATAAAAAGCTGCTGCTGAAGTACATCTTCATGGTAAAGAACGTTTCCAGGGAGAAAACTACGCCAGGTCTCCTCTGACCAGCAAATTTCACAGAAACGGCAGACTCATGTCAAGAGATTCTCGTAAATGAACTTTCCCAGCTGCCTGCAGGAAAACCAAGCAAAAAGCAAAAATTCTGCATTAGAAAATCAAAAGGAAATAAATCATGGTTTGGAATGGATAGCACAAGAAAATTGTCACAAATACAGTAAAGTCTGCAAAATACGCAATTTGTTTAATCGTTTATTTCAATGTGGATTACGTTGAACATCAGTATTTTGGGATCCACCGGGCAAAATTGAAATGTAACACCATGATTACACACTGGGCTAAAGTCTTTCTGAAGTTAGAGGTAGGAATGTTATACTTCATGAATAAGAACCCATCACGCTTATGTCTGGATACAGAGAAAAGAAACATCAGTGGCCTTCAAACTTCAGTACATATCACCATCCAAAACAGCGCATGTTCAAAATTGAACAGCTATGTGACTTATGTGCAAGAAGAGTTGACACAGCCTTTCATGAGGTATTGCTTCAATAGAAGAGCGAGAAATAGCAGAAAGACTGCAAAAAAGTGAAAGAACAGATAATCAAGGACACATGCAGAAGAAGAAACTGAAAATGGGTTTGAGAGAAAACATGCACATGCAAAAAGTTTTACTTGTGGCCTGAGGGTTTCGAAAAAATGCTTGCTCACTAAACAAAGATGCTGCTTTTTTGACATTTGATCCCTACTATCTCTAGGGCAAACAAGAACTTTGCACCTTTTCAAAAGAAAAAAAACAGTCAAAGAACTACTTGGCTCTGCAACTATATGTTCTATATTCTTATTTTTTTCTACTACATCAAAAACCCTACAAGCCCTACAGTTCTGTTGGACAGCCATTTAAGTCATGCAGGTAATCTGGACAACATTCAACGGAACACAAAAATGCAAGAATTTAAAGTAATAGTAACCTATATGTGCATCTAAACCACAGCACCCAAAAGTTAAACATTTGAACATTTGCAGAAACTTCCATCTTTCAGGAGCAGTAGTGACAGGCAAAAGCAGTTAAAAGCAGTTGCTATTTCATCTTATGTTAAGTAACTCCTTTTCCACCTCCTATCAGAAAAAGATTCACTACTCAATGGAGAGCACTATTCTTTCTTTGTTCTTGTTAAGTAAAGCAAAGCTCAAAGAGCATAATGAATACTAGTAAGAAGCAGATATCAAAGCAAAAAAAAAAAAAACAAATCAAAAACACAACATACACCAATCCAATTAGCATCACGCTGTCCTTTATTTAACTTCCTTCATCTTTCGCTGTGCTGTTACTTATCTCCCTATGGAACTATCCCTTATTTCTATATGTTTCTTCCATATTTCATATTAGCTGCTCTCCTAACATATGCTCTGAATTCAAATATTTTTTTTTCTTTTCTTCACATTTTATTATTTCAACTTATATGTGTTCTTACATCAACCGTTTATCTCACTTTCAACTTAGTTCGCTAGCTTTCTAATAAGAATATAAAAGGATTAGTCAAAATAGTGTTTATTTACAGTAGACCAACTTACTAGTTACAACTGCATTCTCCAGTAATCACTTAACCTGTGTCTGCTGCTTACCACCTCCTTCTTATGTTTACTGCAGCAGCTGTACATTCCAATACTCATTTACTAACCTAAACAGGCTAGGAAGGCACTGTGAGCAGAAACATGAAAACAAATAGACTGTATGCAGCTCTGTGTAAAAGACAAGGGAAATCAAACAGGAGAATCAACAGGAGACATAAACCAGAGACTAGAAAGAATAATACCAGATAGCATTAGATCCCTTTCTGAGTCACTACAGTAATATAATTGTCTATACTATTAATATGAGGCGTGAGCCCTTCCCAGAAAGAAGCAATGGTGATGTTCATCACTCTGCTGATCAGGGGGATGGGACAGGGAGTTGAACAGTCAGGCTGGAGAAGGTGCTGCAGTAGCCAAAAAGTTTCTCACAGAACGAGTACTGCTGGAAGACACACACCAGTGCTCCAACATACAGACCTACAGTTCTAGTAACAAGAGGATCCAAGTCCATGCTGGAAACATTGCTAGCTTGCTCCTCAAAAGGAGGATAACCCTTGAAGTACTGCTATTGTGCACAGGGACCCAGCTCCTCCCATCAAAACAATCCTGCCAAACCCTGACAACACATGACTACGTACAAATACATACATAAACAAAGCCTGTGTTCATCATAGGTGCAAACAGTAATCCAGTTATCATCTGATACTAATTTTATTTACGATTAGTGCTACAATTTCTTTTGAGAGGTAAAATTTGGGGGGGTTGGATTTCCACAAGAATTTTCTACTAGTAAAGGGTTTTTTTTTTTAAAAAAAAAAAAAAAAAAAAAAAAAAGAGAAATTTGAGTAAAGAAACTGCCTAAACAAAGGACAACGGGAACAGGATCTAAACAGAAGCAGGAGATGAGAAGGAAAAAGGAAAGTACCAGAAGAACAGCACAGTTACTGGCAGCAGTAGGAAAAAGGAAGGATATTGAGGAAAGAAATGAGGATAGCGATGAAAGAAATCCTGCCATATTTGGAATTGTAATATCTCTAGACATTGTTCTGGCACACCAGGATTACCTAACATATGATAACAAGGCACCTACCACCCAGTGCACAGCTGCACTAGGTGACTGGGCAATCCTAGCTAAGTAAATAAACAGTTCTCTCCTTCATTTCACTCTTTTGACTATGTACTCAGGCTAGTATTTCTATGTAAAAACTTGAATTTCTTTCAAGCTTAAGACTCTGTTAAGTTCAGACCTTTCATATTACACATTTGTTTCCTATTATGAATACTCTTTCGTCAGAATGACTGACTTCACCCAGAGTAACCTGTTCACAAATCTTACTGGACAACTAAACGTTATCGTTCAAAGTGTAAGCTGGAATGAAATTTAGTCAAACATTTTACTGAAAATTCACAGTATTACACAGTGGTTTGTCAAGAGCAGACAAAACATCGCTAGACAAAATATCACAACATATCGCTATTAAGAGCGTGCCTGATTTAAATAAGCAAAAACTACCTGTCCTTCATATTCTGCATACATCTGTACCAATGTACCACATCACTAAAGCTTAAACCTTGAAATTCAGCTCCTAATACTTGGTAAGTATAACCTACACATTATCCAAAACGGGGACTACCCCTTTTTCCAGCCAAGGTGCCCTCATTATAATAATGGAAAAAATGTAATTTAAAAGAAATCAAAGCTATCAAAATAAAATAAAAAAAAAAAAAACAAAACCAAACAGTAAGAACAGTGCTATGAGGAAGCTTTAGAGTGAATCTTGTCAAATTCACTGTTAAATTCTTTGGCTTGGCAGTCGTATTGGAAATTTTGATTTACCATTACCCATACACAATCTATTGTAATTGCCTCTGTGAATCACATGAGACAGATAAATAGGTAATAACCCATCAGTGTCTCATCTAATTTACAAAGTAGGAAATACCAAATAGAAGTAGCAGAAAGCGTATTCAAAATCAATGGAGGTGCCTCCTGAGTTAGTGTGTCTTTGATGCACCGAACTACTTGAGGCTGGATATTGCGAACACCAGAGCTCCACACAGATGCAAGGCAAGGAGGAGTTAATAGAGAAGAAGTCTACTGCGGAGCTTTAAGTCTTCTGTACATCTGTTCCAGAAAGCTCCTGGGCTGCACTTTGTTGCAGGCAGAGTAGATACTTACATAGCAGGACTAGGTAAAGAAAAATGCTTGCCTCTTTCACAAGCATCTGCTTAAGTTAGTGTCAAAGATTCTTGAAAGATCACTGACTTCAACTGGTCTTATACAATCCCTCTAGTAGTTTTCCATGATGGAAAATATTAAATGTTACTGCTGTCACTTACCCAGTAAACATGTGACCACTTCCCTCACTGACATCATAAGCAAGTGCCACAAGAAAATAGGAAACTGCCACAATCCTAATTAATAATTGAAGGCTTCTAGTCTCTGAGACATATAAAATACAAATTCATATCCAGATTCTGCAACAGGTCCATGCAGATGGACTCTCAGACCTTAATTGGCTATCATAAAATCCCAGAGGGCTAGAAGTATACCGCACCTTAAAAAAATCAGTGTCTGCATCATTCAAGCCATTCAAGCGTTCTGATGATAAGGCATTGATATTATACTTAAGTTGCATGAAAATAAGCCGTTTCATCATTTTTGCAAACACAACAAAAAAGTTACTGGTGAGAAAGCCCTTGACAACTGTCATGCCTCAACAGTGCCTCATCGTTATCATCATTGCGTTTCCATATCACCGTTCACACTGCTTCCTGAACCTGCTGCTCACCTCCTGTCTGGCACAAGCATTTTTTTCTCTTTCCTAGCAGCTACCTTCAAGCCTGCATTTACTAACAGTGGTGATGCTCTGGGATCAGCAGGAAGAGCAAACCTGACAGACAGAGGGTTCCTGAAGGCGGGCTGTGTACGCCTGCCAGACTCTCGGCTTTTCCAAACCAATTAGTTCCTCTATTAAAGCATGCTGCTTTCTACTTACAAATCTCACCTCACTTTTAACTTATAAGCATTCACTATCGTATTTTCTTCATTTATAGACCCTTCACGCCATGGGCTTTTTCCTCCTACCTGTTTTATAACTCGCTGCTTAGATAACGAGCATTAGTCTGCTCCAAGCGATGCTTCACAGGAACAACTACTGACATATAGAAAAAACGCTACAAGTATTATCACTGCAGTTGTTTTTTAGACAAGGAGACGCTGCTTAAGGTCTTTTTTCCTCAAGCCTCCACCCAACCCAAGGAAAAACAAGTCAAGGGAGCAGGTACGAAGCATTGCTTACTGCGTGGGATGCGTTACTCCATCCTTAACCTTACGCCTAGAAATCGCAAACATGGAACACGAGTGTATGATGTATAAACCTGATTTCTCCACGGCCGTTGCACGAGGCCCGGGGCGCACAGACACACACAGACACACACACCCTCCCCTCACGGCCCAGCGAGGCGCCCCCTCGGTCCCGCCGCCGGCTGCCGCCCCTCAGGGAGCGGCGAGGCCCGAGGAGCACGGCCGCCTCGGACCCGACACCGCCCGCCGGGCACGGGGAGGGAAGGGAAGGGAGGAAAGGGAGGGAAGGAAAAGGAGGGAAAGGAGGGGAAGGCCCGCCCGGCACACCGTGACGGGCCCGGCCGGCCCCGCCACCCGCCCTCGGCGGGGGCGCAGCCCGGTCCGCGCTGCCCCCGCCTCACACGGCGCCCCGAGGCGGCGGGGCGGACAGCGGAGCGACCGCCGCTGCCATCGCTGAGGCACGTACCTTCCCCCTTCGCAGGCTCCCCGACACCCAGCGCGGCGGCG
The DNA here is from genome assembly GCA_947846985.1 of Fratercula arctica. NCBI lineage: Eukaryota > Metazoa > Chordata > Aves > Charadriiformes > Alcidae > Fratercula > Fratercula arctica. The sequence goes on from CANTUZ010000003.1 coordinate 114,648,493, forward strand.
GCGGCGGCGTCTGCCGAAACCGGGCGGAAGCAGCCGGCGAGGCCGCTCCTTCCGCCGGGGCCACGCGGGGTGGGCTGAGGGCAGCTCCGCCTCCCGCCGCCCCGCTCACTGAGGGCGGTGGCAGGGGGAATTGCCACCCCCGTCCCTCAGGCCGGCCGCCGCCCCGGGCAGCGCCTTCCCCGCCAGCGGCCGTCGCCCCTGGGGCGACAGGGAGGCCGTTCCCGACGGAGCGGTGGCCGGTGGGGCTGCCCGGAGGAGGCCTGTCGCCCGGTAGGGAAAGGCGGGAGCAAGAGCCAGGTTCCCCAGAGACGCGCGTTTTGGGGGTTTCCTTCCATTTCTCTCATTCACGCTTGCCCAAATCTCACAGTTTCTTTGGGAATTCTGGCAAAGAAAGAAAAAAAAAATGGTATTTTCGCAAGAGCAAAATGAGGTGGGGTGCTTAAAAAAAGGCAGAGAAAAGAGTAGCAGAATCACAGACATCCTTCAAGGTGTCTGAAGTTGCATCTAGAGGAGAAAACTGGACCTGGGCAGCTGGAGTGTAACACCACGGTAAAGCAGCTTCCCCACCCCTCTGCCCGCAAAAAAAAAAAAAAAAAAAAAAAAAAAAAAAAAAAAAAGATTTTGAGGATCAGCTTGCAAAAGACAGAAAAAGCAGCAGTAAGTCCTGTCCCAACTCACCAGCATCTTGTCATGGAGTCTGAATGTCCGCTCATTGCGGTGTGAAGGGAGCTCAGGGAAGATGAGGCTGTAACGAAAAAACTAAACCCCCTGCTTGTCAAAGAAGGCCTTAGGGAGGTTTTCATGATGAAATGCTGCTTTTTGGAGAAAAGTGTTGGAGGAGCTGTTTCCAGTTGTAGTCGGGGTAGAAGGTAAAAAGCAAATAAATCGAATAATAGGAAATTGGCAAGATCAGATGGTGTTTATCCAGGAGTTACAGAGGGATTTGGGCTGCTGAGCGTACCATGTAACCACGGTGTTGGTGGATGGGGGAGGTGCCTCCTGTAGCCAAAACCTGAATGGCTCCAAGAGGAGCCCCTAAGGTCAACATGCATGTTCATCAAATCAGTGGGAAGAATAACAAAGACAAGAATGAGTGGAACAGGAATAAATACGATGCACCAGAGAACCACCAGTATTATCTTTTATGGAGGGACATCATGCCTCGGAAACCTGTGGGAGTCTTTGGAGGAGCCAAGTGGCCACACCTGGCCAAGGCAAGCCAGATCGATGAACTTGGATTTCCAAAAGGCATTTGGGCAAGAGCTTTCATCAAAGGTTCTTAGAACACTCAGCAGTCAAGAGAAAGGTTACAACCTTCAGATGAATGGATACCCAATGAAAAGATAGGAAAGAAAAGGTAGGAATCAATTACCATCTTCTTCAATGGATTGGCGAACAGGTAGGGTTGTACAGGAATTTGTGTGAAGATCAGTACTGTTAAACACAGTTGTAAATAGTCTGGAAAAGGGGGTGGATAGCAGAGTAGCAAAATCTGTTGTTCGTACTGAGTTATTCAGGCTAGTAAAAATAATTTTCAGGTTGCAGAAGGACCTTTGAATTCCTTTGAGAGCAGTAAAATGATAGACGTGTTGACATACGAGATGAAACTGAGTGTTTAGGTGGAATAAAAGGCTCTCAACAAATGATTCTTGTTTGTGAGCAAGACCTTGGAGTCACAAGAGATGCTCTGTGAAATCTCAGTGCTTTGTGCTTCCAGTGGTCAAAATCAACTAAGATTTAGTAACCATTTGGAAATGGATGCCGTAATTCTCACTCTGTGTGGTGATGATATGCTCACTGCTTGGATGGCGACTGCCAAGTCTGGCAGTTCCCACCTCTCAGAAAGGGTACAGTAAAGCTGCAAAAGATACAGAAAGGTGTGACAAAGGTTTTAACAAGTCTGAAATTCTTCCACATAGGGAGCACTAAATAAAATGGAAGTCGGAAGACAAGCTCATGGGACAAGGATGTTGGGGAAATAATGACAAAAGCCTCTACAATGGTTTGCGAAACTGAGTTGAATGGACAGTGATTCCTCATTGTAATTTCTAATGCAAAAACTGTGGAAAGCAAATTAAGCTAATAGGCAGTAGTTTCAAAACAAAAAAGTATTTTAATGTAGTCATAAACTCCATTGGAAATGTCACAGATTCCTAAAAGTTTACAGTGGTTTGCAAAAAGATAAAGCAGATCTATGGAAGGCAAATCCGTCAGGGACTATTACATGTGAAGATGCTGCTTAAAGGCTCAGTAATGCCCAAAGGCCATCAGTCTTCTGGAGGTTGTACCAGGGAAGTAGCCCAATGTGCTTGCACTTTCCTTGGCACCTACTGTCGGATGCTATCAAAGACAGAATGGACTGTTGGCCTGATCTGATACAGTTTTCATGTTCCAATTTGCAATGAACATTGCTTTTTTCCTGAAATTCATGTCAAGTCCTGCAGGTCATTTCTTATTCCAGAACTCAGTTTGCCTAATGTGTGTTTAAAATATCAAAAGGTGCCTGAGGTACTGTTGATCAGACTACACCATTTTATTAAACTGTTTATAAAACTTGATTGTCAGCAGCAGGTAAGCTTCTGGGTGAATATCAAAATAATGACTGCATGTATTACATTTGATATGAAGTGATGTTGGTAAGTTCCTGCAGTGAAGTCACAAAAAATACTTTCTTTCACTTTGTGGAAGAGTGAGGCAGTTTGCCCTGGTCAGTTCTGAATGGACGCTCAAAGGAATCAGAATTCCTCATTTCTGTCCAGGATTTTACACATGAATTTCTGTTCCTGCAGAAATCATTTAAATGTTTTGACATTCAGGTTCCCCACTAAAAAATGTTAATAGCAACAGCCTAAATCACAATGGTTAGATGTAAATTCCAAGGTTCCTGGCATCGCCTTCTTCCCTGCAAGAGGATCAACATTAGGCTTTTGCTCAGCAATTTGCGATCTGATTGCTAATTGTGATGAGGGCAGATGACAGAAAGTGGGAGGAGGGGGTTTTGAATGGTCACCCCAGTATGATCAGGCCAATAGTCTGTTTATCAGTGGCTGTGTTGTAACTTGGCTGGGCTTATTTTTTTAGATTTTTTTTAATAGTTGAGAAAACTGGTAGTTGTCCTCACAGGAGAAGTATAAGCCATAGTTTTATGTGTGGTTGGTGTATGTTCTTTACAGGGCAGGTTCTCGGTGACTTTTAATTTCTTGAGTGAGACCATAAAATTGCTGATTAGAATGAATTTTCACAGTGGTCTCCCTTAGGGAAGGGACTGCATGAACAGCTCTCACTGGGCGTGATCCACAGAGGGGTGACTTAAAGCATCTTGTGTGCTTTGTTCAGACAGGGTTCGGTGATGCATTTGCATTGATCAAGCCATTGCCCATATGCACCAATATTTTAATAGGAATAATATTACTAATAATAATAATTCAGGATAAGCTAGCTATTTGTTGATTTGTTTTCTGTCTTGATGTTTGTAATGTGCTTTTTTTGGTAGGTATTCTTTGTGAATTTACAATTAACTTTATGGGTTACAGACCTGCAGTTGATCTGAGTGCTTTAATGTAGTAAACATGTAATGAAGATAGAGGTTAATCAAACCAATGTCTATGCTAAAGACTCAATGATGTAGTGGCAGAATGTAAGTCAATAAAGCAGGGTGTTTTGAGGGCAACATGTTTTGTTTAATAGCCCACCATCTCAGCTCATCACTTGCGTAGCCACTGTGTACTCAGCTGTGACATTGGGCAGTCATTCCTTTCATCTCCAGAATTGATTTTTAGATACGTGTTTTCATCACTTGTATCCTCACATAAGGGGAAAACTCTCCTTAACCCCTTAAAATCATCAGTTCTCCAATTTCTGATCGTATTTCTTAAGCTAAATTTCTATGATGTGATGTAGGAATCAAAGATTTTGAATCTTTGCAGTGCTCAAATATTTCTTCAAAGATTCATTGTCATTCAGGCTGGAGAATGTATTTTCAGCAGATCACAAATTTTTCCCAGTTTCTGATTGTATGATTTATAAGCTTAGCAGTAAAGTGGGACAGTATGTATGAATACATGTGCGCTTGCAGCCCAGAAAGGCAACTGTATCCTGGGCTGCGTCAAAAGAAGCGTAGCCATCAGGTTGAGGGAGGTGATTCTCCCCCTCTACTCTGCTTTTGTGAGACCCCACCTGGAGTACTGTGTCCAGCTCTGGACCCCCCAACATAAGTAGGACATGGACCTGTTGGAGTGAGTCCAGAGAGTCATGAAGATGATCAGAGGGCTGGAGCAGCTCTGCTATGAAGACAGGCTGAGAGAGTTGGGATTGTTCAGCCTGGAGAAGAGAAGGTTCCAGGGAGACCTTATAGCAGCTTTCTACCACTGCCCTTCCAGTATCTGAAGGGGCCCTATAAGAAAGCCGGAGAAGAACTTTTTACAAGGGCGCGTAGTGATAGGATGAGGGGTAATGGCTTCAAACTGGAAGAGGATAGATTTAGATTAGATATCAGGAAGAAATTTTTTACTATGAGGGTGGTGAGGCACTGGAACAGGTTGCCCAGGGAAGTTGTGGATGCCCCATCCCTGGAAGTGTTCAAGGCCAGGCCGGATGGGACTTTGAGTAACCTGGACTAGTGGGAGATGTCCCTGCCCATGGCAGAGGGGTTGGAAGTGGATGGTCTTTAAGGTCCCTTCTGACCAAAACCATTCTGTGATTCTATGATTCTATGAATTCATATGTATGCCTAGATGATCTTTAAGGTCCCTTCCAACCTAAACCATTCTATGATTCTATGATTCTATGAATTCATACATATGTATTAATAAGACACACCTAAGTAGTTATTATTTTCAGTAGATTATCTGTAAATATGAAAACTAGTCATCTTTAATAGTCACTAAATTATACAAATGGCTTTACTCTCCAGCTCTTTGTTTCTTCTGTTGTCTGGTGCTTTGAACGCAACGGAAAGATGTTTCTGGTCTGTGTGACTCCTCTTCGATGGACTCACAGGAAAAAATGTAATAAATTACAGGTGACAGAGGGAAAGGCAATGCCAAAAGAGTAACCTATAGTCAAGATAAAATAATTCGGTGATTATTTTACAGTTAAAACATTAGTCTTCATGTTGCTAAAGCATAAAATTTTTTGAGACGGTTTACTAAAGGTAGAGTTACAATAACGATAAACAGGATCTGTCACAGGGCACTGATATAATTCTCTTTGAAGAAGTCCATATGTCTGCAGTGTCACCAATATTTTAAATTACCTGTTTGATCAATGGCAGAAAAAAAGGGGGTTTCCCTGCATCTTCATGTCCAGCTTCCATTACAATTTTTTATTTATATACAATCCTGTTTTTTTATTTATATACAATCCTGTTTTCTTTCTTTCTTTTTTTTTTTTAACCTATGTGTCCTATTCTGTAAATGCACACTGCACTAATGGAGGCATTTGACTGCACAGGGAAGGCAAACAATAGATCTCAACATTTGGATCCTGAATAGATTCTCAGTGGAACTATTCACTCCCTCAGAATTAAATATCACAAACCTCTATATAACCAAGATATTAAGAATTAAAAAATATACATGGTTCATATAAAGATTTAGATTTCTCATGGAAGTAGATTTCAACACTGAACAGTTCAGTTATTGTGTGCATATGCATTTTGTCTGAAGAGAATTTTCAGAATTACGTAAAATAAATCATTTGTTCTTTTCAAATTATTTTTTTTTACTGCACAGCTGTTGGAAATTCATGTATTTTTACATGATGAGTTAGAAAGTGATGTCTAAGAGACAGTGAAATGTTTCAAAAAGTAGTTGCATTGTCAGTTCCCAAAACAACCGAAACAGACATTGCAAAAGAGTAAAGGTCTTCAAAGAACTTAAGCTGGCTTTGCAGGTAGTTAATGTAAGAAAGGGAAACTTTAAGTAAGAAAAGGTTGTTACTCCACATCTCTATGGAAAAAAATGGACTTGACGTACTATTGATTGGCTCATTGTGTCCTTATGTGTGGGCACGTGTGGAACTTGTGGTATGCATTTGAGTATGTTCATGTTGTAAATGGCAGCAATAATATTTTAGTATGTATTCCTGTCTTATAAGACTAAAAAAGCTAACTGCAGGCATTTGGAAATGGAAGTTAATTGGAGGTTGTATATTTTTATATATTGTATATGTAGTATTGCTCTCATGTGATTCTTTTTTTAAGTATATAAAGTCGGAGTACAGCAAACACAAAACTTGGAGCATGTGAATGGTCTCACATAAAGCAATGGTCCCAGAGCTTCTGAGCGTGTGTAGATTTTGCTTATACAAACAGCCCCCTTGAAAACAGTGAGCTTAAAGCAGCTCACATGCATAAAAATTTTGATAGATCAAGGTGGAACAGAATAAGTACATTTAAGGGCCAGTTTAACTCAGGGATAGGAATAAAGAAAAAAAGAATTTATGTCATGAAAGCTTGGGGTAGTGCTTTATAAGGTCAGATATTCCTGAGTATTTTGCATGATTTCCGTGGTTATGTTGTTACTGCTGTGTAAAACAGGACCAGTGAGCGTCCTCCAGTACTGGAGCACTGATTGTCCAGGTTAAGTGCTAACCTGTTTTGGGCCTGTGAACACTCTTGTGAACAATCTTGGGCACAGTTCAGGGTACAGGCTTGCACCAGAAGCCATGCTCAGTAGGCAGCATGGACAAGACTGCGCCAAACGTGGTGTTGTCCACCTCACATGGTCTTCCAAAGCTGTCCTAGCTGGCTTTGCACTTTCAAACATCACATGCTCCCACACTGCATAAAACCTAAGTTGGAGAAATCACAGTGGAATGGAGAAATCACAGTGGAGGGCTGCAGTACAGTCTTTGCATTTTTCAGGCGCTTAGAAATTAAAAAAAAAAACCCTACACAATATAACAATTATGCCTAATGGCCGCAGTGGTACCACCTGAGTCTTGGGCCAAGTACTAAGAAATGTCAATGTGGCCATACTATGGCCACTTGTGTAGCTGAGGGTCCCTGGTGCTATTTCATTTAACTGCAGGGGCATGGCCTCTGACAAGGCCCGAGTATGAACATTTTATATAGCCAGGTACCAGGAAGGCCTTGAGAAATATTCGTGTTGAAACAAACAAGCCTGGAATATATTTGCTGGCAACAAATGAGAGGCACAATGGCATTCAAACAGGTTTGAGAAGTTAGTTGGTAGTATCTCCAAGCACCAAATAAATCTGCAGGGGATAGGTTCTTCTGGCTAGGGCCTTGGAGGCCATCTGCTGCGTACTTGTTTAGTAACGTAAATAACACAATAATTGCTATGACCTATATATTTAAGGCTATTTTCATAGTTTGGTTTAAAATACTTAATCCAAAGAAAGCACAATTAATGTCCAATCAAAATATAAAATACCCTTTACATGTCAACAGTTATATGATAGCAAATCCTGTTGAGGAACAGATGGTAGTGTCTTTGTTAATCTTGCCCCACGGATGAGTGGAAATTAGTTTTCAGGCAGCAGAGACAGAAAAAAAAGTGCATATATGTGGAAAGTAACATACAGAATTAGCTGAAAGTGCGTAAATACATGAAAAAAAGTTGCTGGTAAAACTTCCTGAAGAGACATTTGGTTCTTGAAAGTACCCACCAGTGTAAAATGTGTTTGTAGTTAGCTGTTAATGCAGCTGTGTGTACTGGAACAACTCACACTGCAACTGCCTCATATTTAATAGCTGCAAACTGTAATATGAAATAAAACATTGAATTTCATGAAAGTAAATTCCGTTTATAAGTACATTTGAGAACTAGTCAAATAATTTGTTGGGTTTTCTCCCTTGCCTTCCCCTGTTGCTATCTAAAACTGACCATGAGAACTGTGAGTCGTAAATCACACCAGGGTTTGTCCAAGAGTCTTCATCAGAGATTTTCTGGTGTTTCAGAGGGTGCAGGCTTCAGCTCAGGTATAGAATTCAGTCTGTTGCAAAATGTTAACTCTATCCCTAACGATTGCCTGAGGCCCATGAATCACTTCTCTGCTTAGCCTTTGCAAAATAGTGAGTTTTATTCTCAACTGTTATTTATGATTACCTGCACGTGGTCTCCCACTAAGCAATCATAGACCCATATGCAGAGTTAGAGGGAGACAGTGAAATCTAAACCACTAGAAAGTGTTGAGCTTTCCAGACACCTTTCTACATTTTTTAATTCCTGTTATTGATGTGACCAACTACTTTTCCTTTGAGGTCAATATGCAGCAAAGACCTGCTGTGGTAATGTTTTGGTTTTAGTCCCTCAGCAGATAGTAAATTAAAATTCTTTCTGCTTCAGCCATTTCAAATATATGAAATTGTTCTCCTTTACAACAGCTTTTGCCCAAGTTTAGCTACATTAAATCCCCTAAAAAACTATATATGTTGTGTCTGCATCTTTGACAATAATGCAATATTCTTCATATTCTAAAACTGTGTCCTGTTGGTGAAATACAATCTAATACTTTGACTGCTGCCTTTTAATTTAGTGGTGTCTTATAATCCCTGTTCTCCCTTCCCTGCCACCATTATATTGGTGCAGAACTTTATAGGGTAGAGTAGGTGACTGATTTTCTACTTCCTTGTGTAATTTTGGAAAGAGATGTAGTTCCAAAATAAACATGAAGTTTAGACATCAAAAGAAAGTCAGGTCAACCTGTCTGCTCCTGAGTCTTGCACAAATGGGGAATAGAGTACCTGGACAAGTGTAGTTAGGTAGATATAATTTTACTCTTGAAGTAAAGCATGGGACAGACAAAATGTTTATTTTTCACCATTTTCATCTGCACTTTTAAACTACACTTATAGATTCACAGACTCACAGGATGGATGATGTTGGAAGGGAACTCTGAAGATAGTCTAGAACAAACCCCCCCTGCTCAAAGCAGAGTCAGCTGTAGCAGGTCGCTCAGGGCTTTGTGACCAGTTGGGTTTTGAATCTCTCCAAGAATGGAGATGCCACAAGTTTTCTGGGCAACCTCTTCCAGTGTTTGACCGGTCTCACAGTAAAAAAGTTGGTTTGTTTGTTTGGTTTTTTTAATTGAATTTCCTGTATTCCTGTTTGTGCCCATTTTCTCTTGTCATGTCACTGGTAACCACTGGGAAGAATCTGGCTCCATTTTCTTTACTCCCCCACATCACATCGTTACACCCATTGATAAGATCCCTCCTGAGGTTTCTCTTCTCCAGGCTGAACAGTCCCAGCTCTCGCAGCCTTCCCTTGTAGGTCAGATGCTTCTATCCCTCAGTCTTCTTTGTGGCCCTTTGCTAGACTAGCCCAAGTAAGTCCATGTCTCTCTTGCACTGGGGAGCCCATCACTGGACACGGCACTCCAAATGTGGCCTCACCACTGCTGGGTAGAAGAGAAGGATCCCCGCTCGCAACTTGCTTTTCCTAACACAGCCCAGGATACTCTTGGCCTTCCTTGCTGCAAGGGTGTGTTGCTGGCTTACAGTCAACTTATTGTCACTGTGACTGCCAGGTCGTTCTGTGCAAAGCTGCCTTCCAAGTAGTTGGTTCCCAGCCTGCACGGGTGTTTGGGGTTATTCCTTTTCCCGGTGCAGGGCTTCGTATTTTTTTTCCTTTGTGGAACTGCATGAGGTTCTTCTATGCCCATCTCTGCAACCCATTGAGGTTCCTCTGAATGGCAGCACGTCCACCTCCACTCCTTGCAGTTTTGCTGAGGGTGCAGTCTGCCCTGTCGTCCGGGTCATGAATGCAGAGGTTAAACTGTGTTGGTCCCAGTATCGACCCCTGGGTGCACTATTAGTGACTGGCCTTCAACTGAACTTCATGCCAGTGATCACAGCCCTTTGAACCCAGCAGTTCAGCCAGTATTTATCTAGCCTGTACTTCTTCAGTTTGTCTATGAGGATGTTATGGGAAACAGTGTCAAAAGCTTTATAGAGGTGCTCTCGACAAGGGAGCTGGTGGCAGATTTGTGCTATGATGTCTCCTGTGTTGATCCCCTCTCTGATCCCTGTCTACAACCTCTCATCTGACTCTATCCTTTCTAAAGCAAAGCTCCTTGCATTCGAGCCTCATTTTTCAGAGATTATGAACTTGCCCTCCTTAAATTCCCAGCCTGTTCTTCAAAATGAAACTTGTCCATTGGCTAGTTTTGGCTCTTGGTTGTTGTGGTGGGCTGACCCTGGCTGGACACCAAAGCTGCTCTATCACTCCCCCTCCTCAGCAGGACAAGGGAAAGAAACAAGAAAAGGCTTTTGGGTCGAGATAAGGACTGGGAGGTCATTCACCAATTACTGTCATGGGCAAAACAGACTTGACTTGGGGAAATCAGTTTAATTTATTACCAATCAAATCAAAGTAGGATAATGAGAAATAAAAACAAATATTAAAACGCCTTCCTCCCCCCCACTTCTTCTCAGGCTCAACCTCACTCCCAATTTCTCTACTTCCTTGCCCCGAGTGGTGCAGGGGGATGGGGAATGGGGGCTGTGGTCAGTTCATCACATGTTGTCTCTGCCACTCCTTCCTCCTCAGGAGGACGTCTCACACTCTTCGCCTGCTGCAGTGTGGGGTCCCTCCCACAGGAGACAGTCCTCCATGAACTTCTCCAACATGAGTCCTTCCCACAGGCTGCAGTTATTCACAAACTGCTCCAGTGTGGGTCCATTCCAGATGGTGCAGTCCTTCAGGAACAGACTGCTCCAACTTGGGTCCCTTCCACATGGTGCAGTCCTTCAGGATCAGACTGCTCCAGCATGGGTCCCTTCCACATAGTGCAGTCCTTCAGGAACAGAATGCTCCAGCGTGGGTCCTCCGTGGAGTCACAAGTCCTGACAGCAAACCTGCTTCAGCGTGGGCTCCTCTGTTCTCGGGTCCACAGGTCCTGCCAGGAGCCTGCTCCAGCACGGCTTCCCACAGGGTCACAGCCTCCTTCGAGCATCCACCTGCTCCACCGTGGGGTCCTCCACAGGTTGCAGGTGGATATCTGCTCCACTGTTCACCTCCATGGGGGACAGCCTGCCTCATCACGGTCTTCACCATGGGCAGCAGGGGAATCTCTGCTCCAGTGCCTGGAGCATCATTGCCTCCCCCTCCTTCTTCACTGACCTTGGTGTCTGCAGAGTTATTGCTTTCACACATTCTCCCTCCTCTCTCTGTCTGCAGTTGCTGGAGTTACACAGGTTTTTTTCCCCTTCTTAAATATGTTATCCCAGAGGTGCTACCACCATCGCTAATGGGCTCGGCCTTGGCCAGCGGCGGGTCCATCTTGAAGCCAGCTGGCATTGGCTCTATTGGACAGAGGGGAAGCTTCTAGCAGCTTCTTACAGAAGCCACCTCTGTAGCCCCCCTGCTACCAAAACCTTGCCACCCAAACCCAATACAGTTGTTGATATTTTGCTGTGGTTTCTGGCAGTTTCCCAATATGCAGTGCTTCAGATTTCCTTACAGTTTGCATGAAAGCACCTAGAATGACTCATCTGTTATTCCTGGGTAAATTCTTCTGCCTTTTCCTTGTACCTTTGTTTCTGACTTCACAGGATATCTTTTTCCTCTATACAGAGAAGGGAATCTCATTCCAACTTATTTATATTTTCTGTCATTTAGCAATAGTGGAGAAGCTTTTCCCATATGCCTCCCTCCACAATACTGCCTGGGCACTGACTTTCCAGCGAGACTCTATCGTTCTGTAACGTTACTCCACTTTTTCCCTGACAGGCTTCTAAAAGATGGCAGCGTTTCCTTCTGGCTTACAGACAGATACATCTCTCCAGTTTCTACTGGTTTTATCATTTGGGTCCAAGGCAGGTGCATTTACTCCATAATTTGGGGAAAGGGAGGGGATGAAGACAGGGGTTGTGATCTGTGTTTGTTTGTTACCCTGGGATACTTACCTATTTAAAAATACAAAAAATATAACAAATGATACAAATTTTACTCTGTGGCTCACTAGCATATGACTGTCAACAAACTCCTGTTAAGTTACAAAGTATATTGTGATAATGAAACCAGACAATTCTATTTCAGTGATACGCTGTAAAGTTCTACAGTTATATTCCATTATAGTCTTGGGGAACCTGTTGGGTTTTGGTTTGTTTGGGTTTTTTTGGTGAGGGGAGTGCTATTTTCAAGACAATGATTTTTTGAAGTAGCACAGAGCTGGGGTTGGGCTGTTACCGCAGATACTGAGCTCTCAGCTGTTTTGCTGTTGTGGCAGTTATGCTGTTCATTCTATTTGTATAGTCATTGGTAACTGGATTCAGCTGTCTAAACCTTGGCATCTAGTGCTGTTTGAGGTGTACTTGTGCATCTAAGACATCTGCAGGAGTCTGGCACAGATGAGACAGGACCTATCAGGCACTTTCTGGTCTGGCAGCTGGTGTCCGAACATTTCAGGACACAGCAACATACACTAGGACATCATGGCTGGCACTTCCATGTATGTTTATGCAACTGAATCCTATCCTGGCAGGCAGCCATCATTGAGTGAATTCCAGTGAGTAGCACCATGTTATCAATTGAATTAAAAAAGCCTCTACAATTAACAACATTTCCAATGGCCAATAAGTTCACCAACCTACTATGGCTGAAAGAGGGCAGAAGCATACCTCCTCTGATACCTGTGCATGCAGAATGTGATGGCATATGCATTGGCTGGGGATTTTTGGGAAGACTATAAAAAGGTCTTTAATAAAATTATGTAAGACAGAAATAAGAAAGATTGCATATTTCATTAAGAAAACAATTCCATTTACAAGCTGGGAGGGACATGCACTAGATTGTGCTTTAGACAAGAAGAAGCATTTTCTTATATTTGATGTATTTTTAGAAGTTCTTAATAGCCTGTATTACAAAAGTGACATTCGTGCACCGAGTTTGAAAGTGTTAACTAGCCTCAGCATAAATGTATGTTAAAGCTGCCCTTGTTACAGCTGAAGTGGAGCTGGGGGGCATTGTACTAATGCAAGTGCCGAACTTTCTCTGCTAATTCCTGGGCAGGAGCCCTGCAGTCCTCTGGGAAGATGTTTTGACAGTCTGTTTCATTGCTGAAAGCTGTGCTGAAAGGAATTTCCTGCCTTATGTTTCAGAGATCTATCAGAATCACTTGCCTTACTGGGTAGACTGACTCTTCAGCAGGCAGGAGGGAGGTGGCTACGGTAGGGCAAGGCTTGCTGCATGAAATTTGGCCTCATTGCGGCTTCCAAAAAAAAGAATGGAAATTGGTCACTTCTTTCTTCAGACTCAGAAGTCAGCAGCTTGAGATCCCATAGCCTCACTCTGCATTTTTCAACCATCTTCCCTTCCCTTGTATTTCTCTTGTGCCATCTGTATGATTTAAATAAAACAAGTGTGTTCAAGAATTTGCCATCAGCTTTTTCGGGGTCATATTTCTGAAGACCTCACAAGCATCACACTGCCATTTGCCAAAAAATTAACGTAAGATAAAATGAAATTCCAGTATATGGCTGGAAGAAGTCCAAGAGAGTGCAATGTGTAAATAATCAGACTTTCAGCTTCTGCCCTTTAGTAAAGGTGTTTCCTTTGTTGCAGCCAGTTCTTTAGTATTTGAATATCTCCTGCCATTCTTTTGATCACCAAATTCTCTTCTCCCCCTAACTTCTTCCTTTCTCAAATTAAATAAAAAAAACCCAAACTGTTTTGCTAAAACATATTGGGTTTACTATTAGAATTTTTTCATAGGGCTTCTTATTAATTAAGCTTGCAGTATCTCTTGTGTATTTTAAATCTTGCATTGCTGAAAAGTGGCAAAGAAAATTAGAAGTGATTAAAATTAACACTGCTGAAATTCAAATTCAATTAAATACAAACACTTCGGATTTTTTTTTTTCTTCTTGAAACTGAGATCATGAGCAGACAACCAAATCTTTCACAACTTCAACTGACTAAATCTAGGTACAGATTTATTTTAAGCACATAACCCTATTACTGATGAATCTTTTATATGTTTATCTTCACAATATTCCTGTGAATGTAGGAATTGCTGTTGTCTGTACTTAGAAAACAAGCACAGTGTTTGCATTAGGTATTCAAACCTTAAAATCTAGCCTGAATAGAAAGTCCAGCTTTGTAAATACAGATAGCTTCCTGCATAAGTTTTCAAAGACGTATTTGAAATATTTGTGAAAATAAAAATTCTGTAATATTCCCAAATATAGAACAAAGTCTCTCAATTAATGTTATTATGAGTTAGTTAATTCTTCCATCCAAAGCAGTACAATGCTGCAAAACAATTCTTTTATTCTAGCATGGAAGGGAATTTCTCAGAATAAAGTTTTGCCTGGTTTGGGAGACATGGTAAATCTGAGAAGGGAAGTCTCTCTTCCCAAGCTACCATGTTCTCTAGGTACTCAAGACGAGTCTTGCTTGGCTACAACTGATCTCTGATTTCTTTTCCTATCTGTACTTGTCTGGCAGATGATGAACCCTAGCAAATTAGCCAGCTGCAATCTCTTATTTGGTCAGTTAACCCCTGTGCTGCCAGGTTACAGCCACAGGAGCAAGTGGGTATGATTTATATAGGGTTTTCTTGCAGCTTGCAAATACTGAGTATTAGCAAGTTTTGAATCATCACCATAAGCCTCTGATTGCTTATGCTAAAATCCTCACTTTGAATGCTGAGAACAGAAATTAGCAAAATAAGTTTCAGATGGTTTGGGGGAGTCTTCTGTTTTAGAGGTTGCCTTTTCTTTCACTTCTTTTAGAAAAAAAATAATTAGGGCTTAATATTCTGTATACATTTTTTAAAGTGTAGTCTATGTTTATATTATTTGTCTAATAGTATTTGTATGAAGTGGACGCCACCTGCATTTAATTTATCTTGTGACTTGTCTTTCCTGCCTTGATCTAAAATTCTTCAGAACACAGAAGAAATTACTGTTTTCTTCTTGGACTTTCCTGGCTAGCTCCAGTTTGATTGTTGTGGGCCTCTTAGAGCCTAAGCAGATAGCGTACACTCAGCACACGAGTTTTTAACTAATTACTAATGTTCCTAGAGCACTTTGAAGAGAAAAAGCGCAGTACATGTGTTAATTATTATTAAGAACCTGGCTTTGAACATCATGTTCTGATATGAAAAATGTTTAGTGAGTCCTCACCAAATTGTAGCATTATAAATGTATTTCATTAAGAGATCATTAAGACATTAAAAGACATCATTATTAATCTATACATGATCTAAGCTTGGCAAACCTCTGTAATCCAGACTCATTATATTAGCACGAGTGCCTTTCCGGCCAAAAAAGTGCTGAGATTTTGCATGGTAGCGTTTCCATTTATCAACGATATTACAGATGAAATAAAAACTCTGATTTTTGGAAAATCTCCCTTTCTAGTCCCATTACTTTTTCCTGGGCTTGATATAGTGCAGTTGTTGTTTCTGGCATTAATGCCTTTTAGGTTCGGCATTGCACACATTATTTGAATTGAGTAGTCTTATACATGAAGTGCAAAAGATCTTCAGCAGGCTCTATCCAGGGGTTTCTTGGATGTGCATCAGTGGATTTTGTGGGAGAAAAAATCCTTCTGGTAAATAAAACTTATACATGTTCTTTGATAATGTGTTCTAGAGAAACTGTTAATTTTTCTAAATTACTAATTGTGATGTGTAGCACAATAAATAGACTGTTGAAAATCATGGTGATTTTGTTTAAAGTATGTACGCTGAAAAAAAAAGATTAAGTGATGAACTTCCAAAATGAAAAATCCTCAAAGAAATCTACTAAGAAAAATCCAAAAAACCCAGTAGGCTGCCGTTTCAGTTTTCCTGCTAGCTTTTATTCGTCATTTAGAGGTGCACAGTTGTTTCTTATTTATTTAGAGCTTTTCTGCTTTAAAAACTAAAACCGTGGCCAGCCACTGACATGTGAAGAAGAATCACAAATTTCTTCTTATTGTGATTAATTGCTCTAAAACACAATAAATAGAATGAAATCTTTTCTTAAAATGTGAAAGCAATTTTGCAAAATAAATTTCATGCTTCCAAATGTGACCACGCATTTCCTGGGATAATTTGATGTACTATAAGAAACCATTAACAAATTTTTAAAAATATGCTAAATCAGTCTCAGAAAAAAATTGCCCATTTAATATAATGACCAAGATGCACAAAACCCCTTTTGCATGTAATTGCACCATATTGTAGTGGTACTGTGCAATCATCATGTCAATATTGCTAACAAATTCTGGAGTATTTCACCAAAATCCTCTACTCCTGCCAATGTATTTATTTTACTGTAAAATTCATTTTATTCAGAAGAATACAGAAGATTTTTTGGAGTCCTGTGCTTGCAGACTGTCACATATTACGTCGTTTGATGTCATCACTTAATATACTGAAGTACCAAAGTGCAGAGATATACAGCACAGGTTTTTGCAAAACTTCTAAGTATCTACTTCTTAGTATATAATAAAAATCTAGGGATTTTACCACTGTCTGTCTTTAAGCTTTTTGTAGTAGAGTTCTGGTTAATAAGCTGGCTTGGAAAATACTTTCTTTCTAGTTATGGAAATTTATGCTTAATATCAGATGCCAAGTCAACACCCCTGTTGGGATTTAGATTCAGATTCAGATGCAGGCATTTGGATTAAGATGTCTACAATATGGGTATCTATGTGTGACCTAGGTAAGTAACAAAATATATGGACTTGATTCAGCTGTCCTCACTTAAGTGTCTACTGCCACTTGAGATGCCCTTGGGCATTTGAGACAACTGCATCTTATGTCAGGTATGATGCAGGATCTGTGGGAGCTCCTTCACCTTCTGGGGAGGTGGCTGGAGCGGGGTGGAACACCCTGGGCATCGTAAATGGAGCCTGTACATAAGGAACTAGGTGTCTACTGTAAGGTAAGAGCGCTCCAGGCTGCAGTGATTGTATTGAGTAGATCTCCACGGGTTATAATAGGAGCTTAAACATCTAGGTCACTTTATATGGTAGACATCTAAGTTCAGATGCCTGGATCTGAATCCCATTGCTTAGGCTCCATTCTGTTGCCTACATACGTGTACATCGCTATTTGAGATGCTTTACAATATCCGAGACGTCTCCATTAGGCTGGCATAGTGTAGGGAAAAAGGGTGCTTTACTCAAGCAGCATCTACATGCTTGTAAATGTAAATCCTGCTTCATCTAAAATGACATGAGCAGTTTATGTGTACGCAGCTGAATCTGGCTCCTTGTATTTATAATAAAGACGCATATTTTTGTCATCAAAGCACTTTCAGTTTCCAGACAAAGGCATAGAGTCTTCCCTCAAAACCTGAGCATAGTGTGGAAGGTTACTTGGAAGTAAGTGGTGAAAAGCCTTGCATGCAGAGAAAAAT
Organism: Fratercula arctica; assembly: GCA_947846985.1. NCBI lineage: Eukaryota > Metazoa > Chordata > Aves > Charadriiformes > Alcidae > Fratercula > Fratercula arctica. Next base: position 114,665,816 of record CANTUZ010000003.1, read on the forward strand.
ATTTTAAGTACTCAAGAGAGTATGTCTTGATGATACTATTTAGATGAGACAGTTATATTGGAACCTGTGAATTTTCACTGTTTCTCCAGCAGAATAACAGTCCTATCAACCACAGAATTCGATATCTGCACTATAGTTTTGCAGTGTAAAAAAAAATCCACTAGAGGCTCTAGTGGTACCAGCCAAGTGAGTTTAGTCCTATTTTCAAAGGTGACATAGCACTTTTAGGTTAAGGTTTTTGTCATTGTTATACACTGCCCTCTAAGACATGGTTGAGTTGTTTCCAAATAAGCTGGCAGGCCTTACAGCACAGCACTTTTGAAAACTGATACCCTTGGTCTTGTGACGTTAGCCAGACGCATTTTGACAAATATTCTTGACTAAGGAAAAGCTAACAACTGAAAAAGATAAATATTTTCTGTAAAATGTTGTGCTACAAGAAGATTAGTGATACCTACAAAATAGTAATTAGTAAATTGATTATTCTTTTTATTTTACTTTCCTGTTTGTAAAGAATATCAAGTGTACAATGGAAATATGATCAAAATAATATCCTTTATTATTATTATACTATCTTACGATGCAATGTTAACATTTGCTACCAGAGATGAGAAGCTTTGTACAGAAGAAGACCTGATCAGAGTAAGTAAGTTGAATATATAAGACCAGTTATGGCTGCACTTTTTGGTTTTCACGAACTGACTGACTGCCCGATTTATTCCAATCAGATCAGTCAAGTCATAGCTCAGTGTTACAGAACACACTCTCAGGTTGAGTATCAGATAGCAGAATAATATACTGCAGATTACATTAATCTTACTTGTTTTCTTTTCCTTTCTGCCCATTCTTTCCCATTTTTTGTGGTTTTGGTTCTATATTTGTTTTCACTGTTCCATAACAAAGATTATCTTTACGGGACACAAACTATAATTATATATACACATATTTCCTATATCATTTACTTATGACTGGTGTTTGAACTCTTAGTTTCTTTTCTGTATTATATATGTTCAGTAAAGAATGATTTTAAAACCCCTTAACTGATTTATAAGCTTTTACGCTTATCGCTCAGAACAAAGCTCAAGAGCACTTGGCTATGATGTTAAACATTTAGTCATGGTCGAATTAAGACTTCCTTAGTCAGCACTCAGATTTTAAGGCCCTATGCATCAACCAGTGGAGCAGCAGCAATGTCTTTGATATAGAAGTTTCACAGTTAAGGTATTTACCTAAGAGATAGGATTGGAGGGACTGGAAAGTTATCTCATAGTCTAAGAAAGTATGCTAACCACCAAGAGAGAAGGAAGAAGTAAGATGGTTCATACCTTATCTCTGTTGGTGAAGCTAAAACACTGTACACCTGTGAATGAGGAAGTTAATGGTGGCTGGAAGGAGAGGAAGCCCGAGTTTGCAGTTTACTCAATATTGACTGCTAAGAAATACAGAAACTGGTTTTATGTTATCCAGTGACTGTCTGACATAAACATATAATCAATCCTAGGGTCAGCATCTACAATCCCAGCAGAATGCTCTTTTCTCTTTGCTGTTGGGTTTCCTATCAATCTTTATTGTTAGAGTGGCTTCAGTTTGTAGGATGACCAAATGTTCTACTGCTGTAGTTTTTGGAAGACAGTTGTCCGCGTCCTAGTTGAGTGGACCTCAACATCGTCAAAGAAGAGTCAAGTTTCATAGAATCATTAACCCACAGTACGGCTGAGGTTGTCAGACATCTCTGGAGGTTGCATAGTCCAACCCACCTCCTCAAAGTAGAGTCAATTAGATCCACTTACACAGGGCTTTGCATCCAGTTGGACTTTGAACATCTCCAGGGATGGAGACTCTGCAAATTTTCTGGACAACCCATTCCAGTGTTGCATCAACTTCACAGTGAAAACAAAAAAGTTTTTTCTTTTTCTGAAATGGAATTTCTTGTGTTTCAGTGCTTCTAATCCTGTCACTGGGTGACACTGAGAAGATCGATACTAAGATATTAGATATTAAGCTTATTAAAAATTATTGTAGTTCTGCTGAAATATGAACACTCATCTTTTCAAAAAGGCACAGCCAAAAGCTTGAGAAAAATCTTGAGCAAAGTCTTATGAAAAGTCACACCTTGTCCCAAAAGCGATTAAAAAAGATGAAGGATCCTAGAACATAAAATATCACTGAGGTTACCATACTATTGATAGACTTTAGTGTTTTAATCTGTATGTTCTAATATTGACCCATGCAAGTAAGCTGGACTGTTATAATGGTTTATAAAGAGAGGTAATATCTATCAGTTTTATATGACCAAAATCACATTGGGTTTTGTATCCAGAAGCCACTACCTTCAGTGCCTTCCAGAGACAAAAATAAGCTCGAGGATTCAGAAAAAAATAACGATTGAATGAATTTTCCCTTGACTAAATAGATTCTCCAAGGCAAAAAATATTCATGAGTACAGAAGAAATATATGTATGCTTCTAATAAAATCCACTGACACAAAGCTGAGAAGTATACCCAAGACACGGAGAATCAGAATGTCATAGGAGAAAGAAAATGCCTGACTTGCTTGAAACACTATGCAGTTTGAGTCATATGTGTTTAAGAAAAATCAGCACGATGAGAAGATGATGAATTACAGGAGCATCTAAATATATTGTTTGGAAAAGGGCATAATTATTATCTCTATCTATATCAAGAAAGTGACTACCAGAGAGGGAAAAGAGCTAGTTAAAGAATAACATAAGGAGAAATGGATATAAGGAAGCCATGACTAACTTAGGTTGGGCATTGCAAAGAGACCCATGGCCTTTGCAAGAGTCAAGAATAGAAAGCAGCCTGCAAGGGCAACTAAATTTACCCCTTCTGTGACGGATTTTAAAAAGTTTTTGGAAGGAATTTGTGATATTCAACCTCTGTCAACAAGTGACTGGATGGAGTTACTCAGGGTGTTCTTCCAGCCCTTAAGCCTCAAATGGTGTGAGATAACTTAATGACATGGAACTTGAGCTTGAAAGTGGTATTCTGGTAAGAAACAGCAATTTAATTTCTAGATAAAAAATTATGAATAAACATGAATAATCCTGAATTCAGAGAAAGAGTTAGAAAAGTCTTGCAAAAGGCAGAAAGACTTTATTGCTGTCATCTCTTGTATCAGTCAGGACCCTACAGGCTTTGATCCTGAGAGAGAATAAGGATGTAGAGGTAACTGTTTTGCTGCAAGAAATAATAGACATTGCAGATTAGAGCTGGGCAAGACTTTTCAGATTAATAGATTTGTGCTAAATGCAGCGCTGAGCTATTTGGAAATATTCAGTCTGAGGTTTTTCATGTTGAAAGATCATTATGGTCCCCAATTTAATTACATTTAATTTAAAACTAAAAGTAGAAAAATCCCTTTAAAAGTGGAAATAAATATATTATTATGCAGCAAATATAAAGCCTAACTTTTTTTTACAACATGACGTTGTTAATTCTCCTCTCATGGTGTCATCTAAAAGCGTAATAGTCATGTTCTGTCTCCTATTATCTAGGTCATTAATGAAAGTATACAATGTGGTGTGCTACTCATGTGCTTAAAATTAATTGGGCACATAAACGTTTGCAAGACAGATTCCTTTGTGGTGCATCAGTCTCAGAGGTTTTGGCAATTTTATACTTTTTAAAGGAGTTGAAGCTTTTGGGTTTTTTTTTAATAAAGCCATAAATTGCAAAACAGGCTTTTTAAACATTTCTGATATTCTCTTGTTCTGACCCATTTGAAAGACTATATAAATCTTATCTGCAAAGTTTGGAATTTCCCATTAATAATAATGAAGAAAGAGAAAAGAACAATAAATTGTTCAAGAAGAGCCTGGAATTTTTCACTGTGAGTTATCCAATAGAGTAGAGAACTGAACAAAGATATAAACATCAAACAAATGAAATTTTGATTGTCATTTATGAGGAGAAAACATCTGTAATGGATATAACGAGCAATCTTGAATCTTAATATTCAGACTTTAATGAGTAAACAGATATTTCAACATCTTGTAAAACAATAGTATTATGAGCTCAATCTGGTTAGAACTACTCTGGTGCTTAAAGACAGGCTTAAGTGTTTTTCTGGATCAGGCCAGAATGGTCAGCACCCTGCCAGAGTAATTCTTGGAAGAGTTTACAAAAAATAGTGAGAAAACTTCTTGTGCATAGCAAGAAATCCAAAACAGTGACCAAACTTAATCTGCATTGACAACAGGGTAAGCCAAGTTCTTGAAGAGAATGATCCGAGGTACAGAGCAGTGCGTCAAAGAAAAGATGACTTTGGGTGTTTTTCAGTGGGTTTTTTTTTAATGGCAAAAGTTTTGTCCTCTGCGACACTTGAATGGATTCCAGGCCAAAGGAGGGTTCCAAAATTTTTTTGCGTAAAACGCCAGGCTTGCAAGCCCACTTCCATTTGCACAAGTGGACGAGTGAGCTCACTTGTGGTTGGGTCTGTGGGAAATGCTAATGTAAAGAAAATCACCACTTTCTCTCGTAAAACAGTATGAAAAGCAGGGAGTGTGCCTAGATCTATGGAAACTGCTCAAAACTGGAAGAACTTTGAAATAATTTGCCTGATTGCTGGCTTGGTAATTCCTTTTCGTCATAAGGAAGAATTTGCACGTACTATTCATATCGCAATGTTTTCAAGAAAATGTTTATTAGAGTTCTTCTAATTACCCTTCTTGCATTACAGCCCCCTTTTTTCTCCTTACAGAATGGGTGTAATTGCCAGTTGTATATTATTGCATGATGATGAGATCCTTCACCTTCATGAAACACTTTCTCCTCCCCTCCCTTCTTGTGGGGTCACTGAAGCTCTTGCAGGATGTGGTGTTGGACAATGGAATCCTCAATTAAGTCCCTATTTACTGGTAGTTGGTGACTTTTCTAGATCTTTCCTTCCACAATTCATTATACTTCAATTAGTCTTTATTATGTATTTACTATCCAGACACTCAGACAAATACTAATTTCTTTTTGGTTTGGCTGGACTGGGTCTGCTTGGGATGGAGTTAATTTTCATCCCAGCACCCTGTGTGGTGCTGTGCTTTGGATTTGTGGCTGAAACAGTGTTGGGAACACACCAGTGTTTGGCTCTGGCTGAACAGTGCTTGCACAGCGTCAAGGCTTTCCCCCCCCATCCCTACTGCCAGTGAGGAGGCTGGGAGAGGGCAAGAGGTTGGCAGGAGGACATAGCTAGGACAGCTGACCACCACTGACCAAAGGGATATCCCATCCCCTGTGACATTGTGCTTAGCAATAAAAGCTGGGGGAAAGAAGGAAGAAGGGAGGATGCTCAGAGTTATGGCGTTTGTCTTCCCAATTAACCATTACATGTGCAGAGGCCTTGCTTCCAGGAAGAGGCTGGACATCTGCTGGCCAATGGGAAGTAGTGAATGAATTCCTTATTTTGCTTTGCTTGCCTGTGCAACTTTTGTTTTCCCTGAAACTGTCATTATCTCAGTCCACGAGTCTTCTCACCTTCCTTCTTTCTCCCCATCCCACGGGAGAGGGGAGCAAGAGAATGGGTGGGAGGGTGGGTATTTGGCTGCTGGCCAGGGTCAACCCACCACATTGGCTAATTAAGTACTCGAATTAAGTAGGAACCCTTTCATTGTATAATCTTGGAAATTTATCAGTTGGATTGATCCTAAAAATATAATTCACCATAAAGTGCATAAAATCCTAATTTTTTTTTGGTTCATTTTCTCCTAGCTTTGTTCTGTAATGTTTAAATTTCTTGTGTGTTTCCAAGTCTGTAGGAGAATGTTATTTTGGCAAAACCGCAGTGATTTTACAGGCTCCAGCCTCAGTCACTTATTTCGTGTTTTCAGAGTTCTTTCACTACCTACAGTACATCTGAAGACCTTGTCAGTTTGTATCCAATTTTACACATGTTTTTGCACTCTCTGGGTAGACGTTGACCTATTTTACAAGAAGAGTTGGATGGTTCTTGCCTTTGAAGTCTGGAAGCACTGCTGCAGAGATCAGCTATTAAAGGAAAGGAGGCACAGTGCCTGCTGTAATGGGATTTCAGTCCTCATTGATCTCTTTGACATTACCAGAAAGTAAATAATCCTGATAACATGACTGATCAGTTCAGGGTAGCCTTTAAAGCTGATGCAGACTGACCAAAGCAGAGACGTAAACTCAGTGAATTATGTGTATCCTGTATTGCCCTGCATTTATTCAGCTCTGAATATTACGGCACTTACTTGTGAGATTAATGAATATTGAGGCACTTAGATAAGCCTCTATCGCTTAATTAGTGCACGTTATATGAACTTGAAGTAAATGTCAATTGAGAAGCCAAAAATAATAAAATTATCTATAGTTTTTTAACTTCCTTGAATTCAGTGATTACCAGAAAAGCTGAATATTAGTAGTTTCTTGCACAGTATTGTATAAAGCACTGGAATTGTTAACTTGTTTAAATGCGGAAATAACTACCTATGATGGTTCAGTTGTTGCAGGCAACCATCAGTAATCAGGGAAACACCGATAATAAATCTTCATGAACAAAGACATAATTCTGACCCAAGCAGAGTCAATAATTTATTAATTTTAATAATTTAAATAATTGAAACAATTTAAATATGGGGAGACTTTAGCTCAAGAGCATAACATAAGCAAATCTTCCTTTTGGCTACCGGCTCCAGATCAAACACAGCAACTGTTACTATTAATTCTTTGAACAAGCATTGTGTGATGCAACTAAACATAACAGAGTGCCTTGCCATATTATGCTCTGCCAACTTTCTCATCATATTTTGACATACGTATGGAGCTTGTTAGATGAATGATCTGAAAATTCTGGAAGTTTTGTCTTACTTTTTCTGAACTGTTTTATTTTTGCGATATATCTCACTGAAACTTCCGTGAGAGTCCACTTCCATCATTCTGTAATAAAAATAATGTACCTTTTAATGATAGTTGGCATTTTACGTCTATATGACCAGAGAGTTAGTGGAGGCTACCAGCTATAAACAGGCTGCAAACCCTGAAGATCAGCTGCACTTACTTGAAAAATACACGCACTATTTGACCAAAACTACTGACAATAATTTAGGGAACAAATGTAAGAAAGCAGCCTTTGATACAATCTGTTCACTATTTTGACTATTTTAACACATCTCAAACTCAAAGGATGTAAATATTCCTTCCTATTATAGCCTACTTTTTATTCAACTTTGAGATGCCTGGCAACTATGGTTGTCTTTTCCCCTCTATTTTCTCAGGGAGTGTAAATCTCACAGAGGCCAATGCACTGCAGGAGGAACAGAAGTGTTCCAGTTGTCTTTTTATTCAGTAAATGAAAGTGGGTCCAGAGGAGGGCCACGAAGATGTTCAGAGGGCTGGAGCAGCTCTGCTATGAAGACAGGCTGAGAGAGTTGGGGCTGTTAGGCCTGGAGAAGAGAAGGCTCCAGACAGACCTTATAGCAGTACCTGAAGGGGCCCTACAAGAAAGCTGGAGAGGGACTTTTTACAAGGGCATGTAGTGATAGGACGAGGGGTAATGGCTTCAAACTGGAAGAGGGTAGATTCAGATTAGATATCAGGAAGAAAGGTGAGACACTGGAACAGGTTGCCCAGGGAAGTTGTGGATGCCCCATCCTTGGAAGTGTTCCAGGCCAGACTGGAGCAACCTGGTCTAGTGGGAGGTGTCCCTGCCCACGTCAGAGGGATTGGAACTAGGTGATCTTTAAGATCTCTTCTTTAGCCATTCTATGATTCTATGATTCGATGAAATGCATCAATATCTTCAATACGCGTCGCCTTATTACTGTGCCTCATCTCTGATCTTGAAGAGCCACTCCCAGCAGTGAACTAATCATGCTTGTGGTGCAGTTCCGTTGCTCCAACATGCCAGTTGAGATGCCCACATGGCCTCAGATTGACACCTCAGAAAGGCATGAATCTCCTCTTGCTCCGAAGCTGCATCTGCCAGTGCCACGTGGATGTTTCAGATACACCAGGCCATCTCAGGTTTTTAAGTTTAGGCAACAGCCTTCAATACTAAGAGCTTGCAAACTAGTACCTGACATAGGAATAGCTAATGTTCTAGCATTACAAAACAGAGTCTTTTATGTGCGACATAAATGCTGGGAGATGACACGAAGGGTAGGATTAATCCTCCATAATTTAGAGTCTAAACTTGAATATATGTCAGTATTTATGCATCTGCATGTGAACTGGGTATCTAAGATTCCCTGGTATTTAGTGAGGATGTAGGTGACTATTCAGTTGCCATAGTATAGGTGCCTGATGCCTGTGGCCTACAGTACCTGAGATGGCCACCTGGAGCAGCATGCAATGTACAATAGACTCATCTAGATGCCAGGCAAGATACTATAAGACATATAAAATGGCATGTGTCTCCTTTGCATTGACAACTGCCATCAAGCCATAGAGGTAGGTGAGATAAATCACACCTTTAGTTCCTATGGAAAGAATATTTAGCACAAAAGGAATTGTTATGGCCTGCAGTCCTAAGGAGGTGGCTAAGACTACCTTTCCATTTTACAGAGGCTATAGAAAAAATGTCAAGTGGTAATAACCAGCAGCCAAAAATTACTTAGTTTTTATTCTCAGCTCTCTTTAGCACTGGTGAAATGATCGTGTGCTTCTTTGGGTTTTTTTAAAGAATGTGGCATTTAATTATATATTGGCATTTCACAATAACTTCTCCCTTTATTGTTACCTTCATACAGTCCCTTCAGGATTTGGTTTCTTCAGCAAAAATATATCTCTCTGTTGCAGCAGCAAATGGGTGGGTTGCTTTAAATTACCTCTTGAATGCGGACCCAATCTATTTGCTATTGCTCATTATGTGCTTGATAATCACTATAACAGACATAAATGTAGTAGGTCTGTATTCTCAGGAACTTACAATAGACAAGATTAAGGTTATAGAAACAAGATTGTGTGGCTGCTCAGTTTAGTTAGTAGAGCTTTAGGTAGGTCATCTACAGAAATTCAACAAGAAGTTACACTGGAAAATATGTCGTACTGCTTGTTATGCCAAGCTTTACTACAGTTTTTAGAAAAGAAAAAACAATAGTGTAACTTTAAAAATCTCACTGTAAAGTTACAATACAGCTACATTCTCTGACTCCATGAATCTTGATAGTATCTCATAGCTTCTGCTCATCACATAATCTGTAAGTATCAATGAGCATCTTAAAACCCAAGATCCATTAAAGTGTGCGTCTTTGCAGAGGAACATAATCTTGTTATGTTTAAACCAGTAGTATCCTAAGACTTTTTTTTTTCTTTTCCACAACTATGGGAAGAGATTAGAAACTCAGGTGTAGAAACAAAACAGCTCTGTGCTGTTTTTACATCTCTAGAAACAGCCAAGTGCATAAACAAACTTTTCAGAGTAGAAGCAAGTAGCAAGGACTGTTTACTACAGATTCTGCTTTTTGCTTTGTAGATATCTATAACATATTACTTCTTACCTTGCTAAACTGTATTTTGTAAAGATTCTGCTCTGAATCATTTACACTGCCTTATCCTTATATATTTCATACCCCTCTGATATTCTGCAGCTTCCTTGAAGGAGACAGAATGCTTACCTGCTTTAGAAAAAAGGTTATGAAGAAGATCTTCATGGCTACTATGGGTTTATTAAAATATTGATGCTTGAGATAAATGTTACAGAGTTGTCTGAAATAGCAAAATACAAAAAATATTTAAAGAAGCCATAGATCCTTCCAACTGAATGCTAGGGCATCCTGACCGCAGATCTGGAACTAGAAGAAACAAGTCATAAACCTCTGAACCTTGGAATTAAGAAATCTGGCACAAAAAGGCAAAACCTATCTGTTCATCCATAGTTAATAGTTGCGCCTTTTCCACCATTGTATATGCAGAAGCAAAACATTTTTTGTTGAATAAACAGTGCTTACCTCAAGCAAAAACAACTGATGCTATTGGAAAAGCGTGAAGGACATTGAGGAACAAAACGGTCATCAAGCTGGAGAGAAATGCAGAAAAGAAATGTGTAAGAGACAACTGGATCCCCAGTGCTTTGACCAGTAGGCTTCATTTCATTTCTTGCCCTAATCCATGCTCTCTAATGCTAATGTGTGTGTACAACGGAGATTGAGGTACAATGGAGAGCCTCAAAAAAAAGCCAGAGAAGGAAATGGAAAATAAAATAAACTAGACAAAAATTAACATGAAGGAAAATAAAATTTAATAAATAGTGCTAATAGGAAAGGAAGAAAGGTAGGAATCAGGAGAGAGAAAAGGTGAATCCCATCAAATTGTGCTTAAGGGTAAGGAAGATGATGGAAAGTGGAATATGCCAAAGGAAAAGACTAAACTATATAATGAGAAAATGGGCACATTTTAATTTTCTAGGGTGTAAGGGAGAGAAAAAAAACAGGTAAAGCAAAAAACATGTAGGGTACCATTCAAAAGGAAATGGAATATCAAAATACAAACGCGTAAAGAGTAATTGAGCAAAAGCACTGGAACTAGAACCTGCTTGAAGACCTGCAAGTAGATGGAAATTGAATAGACAAGCCTATCAAATTGCCAAAATATCCGAAGGGGACCACACTTGCTAAGTATCAGTCCTTGCTCCCACACAAGAAGTGTAACTTGGGAAACGAAACTTCAGATGTACCATCTCGCAATTCTTCCTCCTCATTACCAGAGGCTTTATCCAAATGATTTGCCTGTGTATTGTCAGGCCAGTAAGACAGTCAGGTTTCAGTAAGCTTGCCAGGTGGGCATCATTCTTGAATTCTCTCTGCCTGATGCAGGGAGGTGATTAATTGGAGAAGACTAATAAAAAGGGTAAAAAAAATATGCCAGTGCTAAATTCACTGCATGTACTTCCCACCTCACCTCCTAGGAGGCTGGCTTAGATCTGAAATGCAGTGTTGGGGCCTTGTTGGTGTTTTATGCCAAAAAAAAAAAAAAAAAAAAGCAGTAATTAATTTCAGGCTGCAGTAGGCAAGTGGTAAAACAGATCAGTAGGTAGAAAGAGCAAAAATCAACTGTAGTGTGGAAAGCAATTCTTCTAAACAGGAAATTCTGTGGAGAGAAGTATCATTGTTCATAAATTGTTTCTCTTTCTTAGCTAATTAAAAACCATTTTTTGTAGCGCGGTTAGGCTTTAGCTGGCTGTGATACAAAATCCAGTCATGTGAGGCTTGATGAATTAAAGTCACAGTTTTTCTTGTCTATTTGGCTTGCAAAATTTTCCCCATGTTTCTCTTATTTAAAAAAAAAAAAAAACAAAAAAAAACAAAAAAAAAACACACAAAAAAAAACCCAAACAAAAAACCCGCTTGCTTTTTGTAATATTTTGGTTTACATTGATAGCAATGAAATGTTTTGGTGAGTCTCTATGCTGTCTTTTATCACTGATTCCAGCCAATAAACTATGTATGACTTCAACAGATGTTTCTTCTACTGCGGACAATAAGATGTTTTGAAGTCCTCAGAAGCATATTAAAGTAGGAAGGAGAAGTTTAGAGAATGGTATGGAAACGAGCGACATTTTTCCATGCAGATTTTAAAAAAATAACCTTTGATGTCCTATTTAAGCCTAATAATAAAAAGCAGAAAGATATTCAGGTAAAGACATAACCGTGCATAGGAAGGAAACATCTACAGCACTCGCAATTAGTCACAGTTAATGTTCTATCTGCAGTTTAGGTGCACCATGCCAGATTTTCCTTTGGTGTGACTGTAACTTTTTTGGCTTTGAGAAAACTGGCCTGACTGTCGTATATCAGGTGAGGATCTGCCCCTCTGAGTCATGTTGTGAACAAGAAGAAAAGAAGGGACAAAGCTTGAAGAAGGATTAAAAGATGTCTGTTTTTTATCTCATTTAAATTTGCATGCATTTCCAAAGCATCACAAAGGCTTTTGTATTTGTGATGTCTCATGCCGTATGCAGTATTATTAAAGGCACCTGTAATGTAATTCTCCTTTAAGTAGAAATTATTTTGATTCAGATGTTAGATACATATTCAGATATACAAGAATTGTGTCATAATATTTCCTTCTGTTTTCCTAGCTGAGTTTAGCCCAAAGATTTGCCATCTTTACCCATTTCTGTAACATTTGAGGCTTGGAATGGTGCTTAATCATCTTATGTAAAAAACGTTGAAGCCTCAGAAATGTAGGGAAAAAAACCCAAATCCTGGACTCGGTGTTTACAGGATTTAGAGGTGAAACTACACAAAAACTGTGTATTTCTAGCAGCATTAGTTGTAAGATCTTGTCCATGAGAACACAGTACTGCAAAATATCATCTACTGAGACTGATATTCTGGGAAACAGCAGCACACGTGAAGTGACCAGTCATCCTCCAGAAAGCTGTGGGAAAGCTGTGCTAGAAACAGGAGTGATCCCAGAGAGAGCATAGAGGAGACTAAGGAGGAGGTGAAATTGATTTGCTGGTCAATTATGTTAAGTAAATTCCCATACAGCAGAGCTCCTACCAACAATCCAAGTGTTTCTACCAGCTAATGGATGTTGGATCAAATCCCAAGAAGAGAGGAAACAATGGTGTTAGACTGTATGGGTGGGATTCATGAGACAGCACGAGACATCATGCTATTCATGTGAGATCCCACCTGGCTTTCAGTTGGTGAAAGATGTGGCTTTTCTGTAGATTCTGTTTAACACCTGTTAGTCTCATGCAGAAGTTTCAGATACCTAAAATGGCGTCTGAAATGGCTCCTAATGCCATAAGACCTTGATTCCGTTGCATCCTAGCTGCTGCTGCAGAAGGCCTGAAGAAGGCTGCAGAATGTCCATCACCATGTGGTCATGTCAGACACAGTAGGGAATCTAAAATGACACTAGACACTTGTATATAGGCAAATGAATGGAATCCCAGAGCTCACCGTCTAATTCAGCTTTATGAAAGTCTCTTTATTTTCAATGAAGAAGAATGTTCACTTTCTCTGTCCTATTTTACACATCTCTATTAGGATGGAATGAATGGATGATACTCTCAGAGGACCCTCATGCTTCCCAATGGCAGCAGATGCCTGTGTTTAAGGAACTGAATCCTACCCTAAGTGTTGTTCCAGGTGAGTTGACTGGCAGTACTGACTGTACTGCTTAAACTGGAAATTCAGATTATAGTGGGAATATAATTGTTTCCTGACTGACCTCCAGCTGCTGCTCCAGAAGACTGCAAATGGTACATCAGAGCTACCAGCCCCGTGGGTGCATTGGGTCCCCTACTGTTCACCCCCTAGGTGTTCAGCACCTTCACCTAAGTATACGACACCTAAATTTAGTGACTGAATCAACTCCCTAACATTCGTTAGTATTAGAATTAGGTGAGAGGAATCACACCCTAAATAAGTGTCTAGACATAATTCTTTAAAAAGAGAAAAGTATTTATATCATAGAAATTTTGGTATTTAGATATGCCCTTCTGGCTCTAACGTACTTACTTCATGAATAATATTTCTGTGAGATATTATTGATGGTCTTCAATAACTGAAGTCACTGCTGTTTCTTCGTTACCATGTTAACTATATAAATATGTAATCTTATAATAACTAAATATAAAACTGGTCACAGAGTTTAATTATTGATTGCCATATCTAATCACATTACAGGTTGAAGTAGTGAGGTATAGAATAGTTTTTAAATACTTAACAAAACAAATACACTGATGCCTTTATCAAAGACACTTCCAAGAGGAAAAGAATTCATAACATACAGTCAGAATTGAGCTATAGGTGTTTGACATTAAAATATGTAAGGATTTTTTTTATTGTATTATTTTAGAATGATTTTGGTTGACACTGGAACAATATCGCTGAATGTTTTTAATAGTAAAGCTTCCCAGAAGATGGTATAAAAAACTGATCTTGCAGTTACCACATATATGACATAAAAATTACTCATTAAGTAATCAAGCTGAGTTCAGAAGCAATGGAACTGAACATAGTGGGAGTGGGGATGGATTTTTTTTTTCTTTTTCTTCTTTTTTTTCAGAAAAAGCTTTTTCTTTCTGAAAATGTAGAATTTAAGTGACTGAAACTTCTTCAAAGTGCATTTTTTGTGAATTGGATAAATAAGTTTAAAGCAGAAAAAGTTACCACTCTATTTATCATGTCTTCCAAATAAAGTATTACTATTATTATTACTACTAGTAGTGGTAGTAGTACTATACTACTACTATTATTTATTATTATTATAATTATTACATAACCTCAGTATTTTTTGTGTAACATTAAAAGTAGTGATCAAAATTGTGGAAGGAAATGAAGCCTGACTCTTTAGGCTGATGGAATAATTTTTCTTCAACCATCAGGAAATTTCAACTTTTTGAATACAGTGAAATGTTGTGAAGAAATATTTATGGAGTTAATGTGAATTTTTTGGTTTGTCCATTGAACTAAATTAATCACATACTCTCAGAGCACCAGCACAGATCCCTAGCACTGTATGAGAATCAGTCTGATATTTGTTTTATTAATATCTTTATCTGTTGCTGGATAAACGTATCCAACTTAGTATATAAACATATAGTTTATAAGTTTTCAGAATTTTATACAAATCCAAATCAAACAGAATTAGTTAATTTTCAATTGCAGTAAAATGTTGCTAAACTAATACGCAGGTGTGCTTTCTGGAAAGAGGCCAGAAAAAACACTTGAAAAGTTGCACAGTGAAATCACAAGAATTTGCAAATGGTGATGCGTCATGCTTTTAATTATACAAAGAGGTATGCATATAAGCAGGCGAAGGGGGGTTTAATCATAGCTGAGTGAGTTTGAGGAAATGCCGTCTTGTTTTAAGTGTTTTGTGCATCACAAATCTTCTCAATCTTTTTGTTTTGTTTTGTTTTGTTTTTAATAGCTCAGATTATTACTGACACCCTTTTAACAAATAGCAGTTGCTGTCTTTAAGGTAAAGTTTTTTCCTGAAGCGGGAAACCTACTGTCTGAGGACTAAACAGGTATAGGACTGAAGCCTGAGAAGTTTACTGAATGTATCTGAATAACTTTGTCCCATAAATTTGGCTCATATAGAAAGACATATGGGTTTAATCCTCCACTTCAGTACAACAGTTTTACACTGGTGTAACTTCGTTAGAGTTGCAACAGTGTACAGTTGGAATAACAAAGTGGCGAATCAGACCCACATGTGTTTCATATCCCCCGAGAGTTGTATATCACGTGCTTCTCAGATCTGGTGCGTATGGAGTGGCGTGTAATTTCTGTGGGACAGATACTATATCATGTTAGTTCATGGGAGCCAATATATTATCACATATATTGTGCTGGGTAAAATATGTCCTCTGCAGATTCAGCCTCTGAAAGGGGAGGTAAAGTACTATAAAGTTATGCAAAACCTGCTGTTGGAATAAGCGGTAAGTGCTTACAGCTCTGCATGTGGTCAGGTATTTGAGATTAGGAGTCGCGGCACCGGTCCAGTTGCTAGGGATGGTTCACCTCTACAAGTACAGCGGTGACTGACCCCAGCAATGATTTTCAGTGAGTACAGAGAAGTGAAGGCCATCACCTTATGGAAGGCCATCACCGCTTCTAAACACCATCTGAAAGGGGTTTTGAGGGTTTTTTTGTTTTGTTTTGTTTTTTTAAAATCCCAACCAAGCTGTGACCCAGCCCAAGCCTGTTTATGTTATGAGATCTGATGAGTCTGTAGCACAAGGCAACAAGACTTGACTAACAGCTGTAGAAAAACACTGCAGAGTCCTGATCTGTGTACAAGATTCACAGCATATGTTAAATAGTTATTGTGTACAATGGAATGAATTTAATTGTATTTAGCCGTGCTGTAATTTGCGAACCAATTGTTAAAACATGCTGCAGGATGTCAAACTCATATTTTTAATAAGCTGGGCAAACTATCAAGTGGTCAATGTTCTTCTGCTTCAGCCTTTTTTGATTAGTTGCCTTGCAGGCAGATTTGGACAGTTATATGGAAACAATACAGGGATGAACAAAGAAGGAACTGGAGTGATAATTTGAGAGAGTAACTGGGAAATTGGTCAAAGGAGAAAAAAGCATGATGTAGATGGTTCACGGCATGTTGCTTTTTATCCTGTTCACTTAAAAACAATGTGCTGTAATTTATGAGTAGACAGACCTAGTTAATCCTTGCTTGGTTTATGTAGATGCTTGGGTGTCCAAAAGCCCTAAATCAGTTTTATAGTATGCATTACATGTACTGTTGACTGGCTGACCTGAATAAAATGAAGTTTACAAACTGGTTTTGATTAACCATGTCTGAATGCAGACATTTAGCCTATTATTAAATTTAGAAGCCATTGGTTTATATTTTGTTTTATTGCTAATCATCTTTTACATTACTGTCAGAGTTTCCATAATGTCCAATTAAAAAACAAACATTGTGCACAGATAAATAAAAGCTCTCCAGGCTTGTGAGAATAGTGTAGACTGTGTTTGGAAAGTACCCATACAACTGCATTGTATTACTATGGAAGAATTACTGCCAGGGACAAAAGATAGCTCAGTCTCTTCTCTCTACAGCAGACTGGATGGATGGTCTGTTAGTTTGACCAGTACAGCTCCGCTGGGTTTACTTATGACAACGAAAACTACTGGAAGCACAGCTGCCCTGGCCTTTCATCCTGATAAATAAGCATTTTCCTAGACATTGCTTATGTCTTCGTTGCAGTATGTCTGTTTGGGGCGTTAGAGGATAAGGCACCCAAAAGCAGCACTGAAGGTAGCCCAGGCTAGGCTCTCATGGCTACTGAACACTTTGACGTTAAATAATTAGAGCTAGATACATTGGCTCCATCTCTGCTAATAAAATGATCAGTGCTGGCATGGGTCCAGGCATTGCCACACGGTCATCCGTATTGTTTGTCAGCACATGGTCCCGCCCGTGCTTTTCACTTGTGCCAAGAAGGTGTCTTCCAGGTGATGCTTGAACAGACACCGAAGGGTGGCATGTACCAGAGGTGGTTCCCAGAAAGCGGTTCAGAGGTACCACCTGGTTTGGGGAGTAAGACGATTCAGTTGTGTGGATGAAAGCTCTACTATGTCAGTTGGGCAGAGAATAAGTCGTGATTCATTTTCATTACTGCTGGAAATGGGGCCATTAAGATGCTTTCCGCAGAGAGGCACGGCTGAAGTTCCTGAGGTTTGTACTGCTTTGGAGGAGGCCCTAAACGATGCGTTTGCATGTGTGCCTCTCTGAAAGGGAAAACATACAGTCGGAATAGCTGTTGTGCTTCAGGGTGCTTACAAGGGGCTTAGCTTCCATCTGAAATCTATTTTTCCCAATTCTGTACTTTGAGTATGGCAACTCATTAAGATATCAAGTGTCTTAATGTGTGTTACCAGCAAAAACACAAACTGTAGATTAAAATCTGGTTTGTGTTGAACCTCTGGGACCAAAGAATTCCACTCCAACTCCAGCATTTACTTTGAGTATGTGAAAGGGCTGGGAGGGATCACCTGCTAACAGGGGCTTACCTCACCGTATCTCATGTTGATTTCCAGCTTCTATTTCAGGGGAAATGTCTGAATATTTTCCCAATAAAATATATTATAAATAAACTATAAAATATAGTCAAAAGAGAAACAAAACAAAATGTGGTGTGCTAACAATTAAGAAAACATCCAGCTAGAATTGGGAGGGGAAGGTAATGGCACATCACATATACCTTTCATGCAGCATGAGTTGATGAAGTCTTATTGCATATACATTCACCGCCACTGGTCTGGCTTGATTTCAAGTCTGTAGTTGTGGAACAGGACATACTTACATTTGGAGGAAGGTGGTAAAAAATCATTCATTGTCTGTGCCCCGGATCCTCTGCTCATTGAAATTTATCAGACCTTTGTGAGTATTGTTTGCAGTTCCCTTGAGACGTACTTAGGAATGCAGCCCTTATTGCATCCAGCCTTCGCTCCTCCTCAGCTGAGATTCAACTTGCGTATCTTAGAACAAGTCTCTGTTAACAAACCATCCCTTCCAGCTTCTTGACATCCATAAAATAAATGCTGCATCTCACAAAAGAAACCAAAGCTCCTAGGAGGAGCAATTGCAAGGAGTCTTGTACCTCACTCACTGCAGCCTGGGGTCTGCAGAGCTTATAATGTGGTGAGAGTTGGGAACACGCTTCTTCACTAATAGGTCAGGAGGGGATTGCTATTTCCATAGCACCACACCTGTTGAGTGCCAACAGGACCTATTCCTGCAAACGGGAGAAACATGAATGCTGCAAGAGGAAAAGAAGTCCTGCTTTCCATCTGACCATCCAGTAAAGTAGACCTACCTTTACTGTCCGTCTCCATCCTATCCATCAACCCACTACCTCACTGGAGGCCATAGGGAAAGCCGAGGTCCTCCCACTCCTGCTTCTCTGAGGAAGAGTTGAGAAGTTAAACAATCTGAGCAGAGAAACGTGCTGGATGGAAAATTGTCAGATAAATCTGACTAGAGAAAAAATGCATATTCAATGGATTTTAGAAAGTTTAGGAAAAAAATGTGAAAGTTTTATTTTTATAGAAGGATCAAAGTGTGGAATTAATGAATGCTTTTACTCTCATAGATGCAAGTTTTCTCCTGAGAATGCTTCATGCACCTCTGCCCAGCTGGAAATTTTTTTTTACCTTAACATCTTGGCAGAACATCGTTGGACTGTGTCAAGAAGTTCAACATTTTTGTGTAGAAATTTTTTTTTCCCCAAAAATTTGAAAATAGAGATTTACTGAATCAGAATGACACCCTAAAAAGTTCACAGAGTTCATGGCCAGAATAATGTTATATTATTCAATATAATTTTATGATGCAGTATATATATGGTAAATTTCAAACAATTACCCCTTCTTGCGTGTGATACCTTGTGGTTGGTTAACCTGTAGTTGCAGGAAGAATCTTGATCAGAAGATACTATGAGGAAAAAAAGATATCGTATTGCCATGTAATTTATTCCAGCGAATACTTAGGAAAATGAGTACTTTTTCCTACTTCGAATTTTCTGCCTTAGACTTGTACTTATATGTAGGTAGGTAGGTATGTTGTCATACAAAAGCTTGCCTATTAAAAGTTTCAAGTGTTCCTTTTTGACTGTGGGACTTGGCAACTTTTGAAATATTAAATTTTGAGATATTAATGATATCTAATAAAAGTCATAAAACTCATAAAAATAGAGTGGGATCATTCTCATAAGTTCAGCTGTAGCTCAGTTATAGAAAATTGTTATCTGCCCAAATTAAAATTCACTTAGTAATTCTCAAATAGAGCAAATGCTTTATCCATTTATGAGAGTACAGGCAGCAGCGGGAAAAAGAGCAACATCTGACAGACTTGATTATCCTGCAGTAGGCCTGAAAGTCATAACTGTGTGTTCCAAAGAGGTGCATATGATGGGGTGATGTCAAAACACCTGGGTGAAAGTCTGTCAGCTCCTTGTCTTCTGTTTGTGTGATTCCTGCGTGGCTGTCAAAGAGGCTGTACAGTGTGTCGGTTTTAATAAAAGCAATGAGTGAAGGGAATGAAGCAATTGCAGAGCCATTCAGTTGAAAGCGGGTCCTTCACAAATGATTGGATAATTAAAAATATGAATGTAGCTAATCCATGTTGACGTTTTTATAGCCTTTACATGAAACAACCTTTAAGGGTATGGTGGAGAAGAGAGATAAGATTCTACGGGAGGACCACTGGCAGTTGATCACAGAAAAAGAAGGTATCATATGAAGAAAATGCTGGTTTAAACGGAGCATAAGAAAATAAACTGGATACCTAAAAATAAACATCAATGGGAATCTCCTACATGAAAAATCACCGCTGAAGTAGTTGTGTACCTAATGATGAATCTGTAGCAACAAGCAGTAAGCTATCCCAGGGACAGCTGAAGTGTGGGGTTGTACACCCTTAGGTGACATGGAGACTGGCAAATAGTGGGCAGAAGTGAGGACAGTATTCTGTCTTTCTGTCACTCATGTAACTTCTACGCTTAATACAGCCACTTCTGGCATGCTCTGTCCATTACCCGTGTCCATATTTTATAAAACTAAAAGATCTAAGAAGAAGCAAAAGCATGGTTCACAACAGCATGGTTCACAAGCACAAAGGAGTTCAGTGATATATAAACCAAATTAACAGATTTATTAAAACACATTTGTGTGTACAGAGAACAAAATATTTAATATTCCAGCATTCTTCAGTGTAACAAAGGAAAGGGGTGAAAGAATACAATAGCACAGAATTTGAAGACCAGGAAAAAAGTAGAAGCATGCAGCTTGATTTTCACAGTGATGCAATTCACAGTGAGTGTTGTGCAGTGAGGACTGTGATGGGTTTGACATCATGTAAAATAAATAAATAATGGAAGTCTTTCTAACAGATAAACTCTATCTGACAGTTGATAAACTCTGGGGCTTGGTAAACAAGCTCCAGTGCTCCATGATGGTATAAGGTATTTCGCCTGTACTATTCAACAGATGAAATCTTAATGCCATGCTTTGGAAGATGATGGACTCTGTCTTCTGCTATTGTTCAGGCTTGCAGGACGTTAAGACATTTGAAGTAAATCAGACAGAAAGTCCAAAAGAGGATGTACACAGAGGTTGTTTCTAATCAGTATTATGGCATATGAGCTCGTAATGGTTGGGGACCACTGGGTTAGAACAGCATAAAATCTTTAGTGGTAACATATAGAACTCTGTAAAAATATAAGTGACAGGGGAAGGACACACAAATTCTGGATTTTTTTTTTTTTTTTTTTTTTTTTGGTCTTTGCTTGATCCCAACCATATGTTAAACTAGTCCTTGAGAATAATTTAATACATTAAGAGATCTCCTCAGCTGCCCATGACCTGTTGTCTTTGTTCATGATACCCGGAGTACATGCCGCTGTGCTTACATCCTCTCTCTTTTACCCTTCCTGCAAACTGGGCCAGGCTTTCCTTTCAGCCAGGAAATTTGTTGTCACTATTATATTAAAAGCAAAACAAGCCATAGCCTCTCTGGGTTGAAGTGGGTCTGGTAATTCATAACAGTAATCAGTGAGAATTTAGCATGAGTCACCTATACAGAATATAAACTGTCACAGGGCATAATAATGAAAAAAAGGGAGAACCGACCAGAAAAAGTTATTCTTTATAAAAGAGGTAATGAAATTCTGAAATGTGCCGTGCCAGGATGTTGTGGAGGCAGCGTCAGCAGGTTCAAAAAAGGATTAAATATTAAAAGAATGGGTATGTGTTCTCTGGCATCCCTCATATGATGGCTATGGGTTACGGGAGTTTTTGAAGGGAATGAAGTACAAGAAGCAGCCAAGATCATGTGCTGTGATGTGCATCTCCTTTTGCCACTGCTGGGACAGCCAGGTTAAATGGTCTGAGGACAAGTTCTCTGCTCCGGGAATGCAAGAAAAAAGTAGTGAGGGAACGCTCATATTGAGTAAAATTCCGCTTTCGGTATTAATCCAGAGGAAGACTGTGAACATGAGCGGAGGTGAGTTAATTTTACATTTGCAAATCACTGTGGAATACAAACCAGCACATTGAAATTTCCAAGAATATAAAAAAATGAGGCACAAAATAATCCCAAAGTAGAAAAACCTTTGAGTAAACCTTGATTGTATTACTTTAGAAGGAATTTCTTCTATATGCATAATATTCTCCTTATTTTTTCATAAGAAAAATAAATAGTGGGCCATTTCTCATCTGTGTAAATTGTCAGAGGTCACTTGAATTAAGTTTAAATATTTTGCTATGTGCAAGCTGAGCAGTTGACTTAAAATTTGTAAATCCACAACTCTACGTATTACCTCTCAAAGGTATTAATTAACTGCTGAGCTAACCCTGAATTCATGGAAACTTTGACAGAGGGTGGATCCCAAGAAATATAAGTGAATTAGTCTCATTTCATGTGGAAAATTGGAGAGAAATATGCATATATTAAGGAAATATGCAAGCTAATGTTCTAGATGTTTATTGTTTCCATGTGTTTATTTCTAAACAGAGTAATTTAAGAAACTCAATTTGGGCATATGGAAAAAATATAGAAAAAAATTTGACTTAAATATATGGAAGCAAACCTAAAATGAAAAGGTTTTAAAGCTTTTTCTTCAGTCCTTTCCGTCTACAGGAGTGATTTTTAATAGTGAGTTCCTGAGGCCGCTGATGTTACTGATTGGTGTGCTGCTTGATCATCTCTCTCTCTCTGCTTTCTGCATTCCCTTCCCTTCCCTTCCCTTCCCTTCCCTTCCGCTCCCTTCCGCTCCCTTCCCCTCCCTTCCCTTCCCTTCCCCTCCCTTCCCTTCCCTTCCCTTCCCTTCCCTTCCCTTCCCTTCCCTTCCCTTCCCTTCCCTTCCCTTCCCTTCCCTTCCCTTCCCTTCCCTTCCCTTCCCTTCCCTTCCCTTCCCTTCCCTTCCCTTCCCTTCCCTTCCCTTCCCTTCCCTTCCCTTCCCCTCCCTTCCCTTCCCTTCCCTTCCCTTCCCTTCCCTTCCCTTCCCTTCCCTTCCCTTCCCTTCCCTTCCCTTCCCTTCCCTTCCCCTCCCTTCCGCTCCTTTTCCCATTTCCCATCTTCCTTCCCTTGTTCTGCCTCCCAGCTCTCCGGGTAGCACCGCAGAGCCTTCTTCCTTGGCCATCTCCCTCTCTTTGACCCACTTTGGTTTTTTACACGTGCAGTGAAACATTTCATTCTTACAGCAGAATCAACCAAAGCACAACCACTTGCTTTCCTTCCCACCTGTCAGCACCGGCAGTAGCACCTGCTCACTGATGTCTATATTTACACGATGGATGTTATTTTTCTCATTTTTTTGAATTCTCTTCTGATTATTATCATTACTTTCTCCATTATGACTTCAAAAACCATTCCTACCTCTTCATCCAATTGCCAAAATATTACATCAGCCCTGCTTTCTTCTCCTTTTCCTTCACAGCAGCCACTCCAAATACATTTTCCAATAATCTTTGTGTCTAGTCTGAGCAGTGAGACAGTGGAAGTGTTCTATTGCACAAATGCTACCTATGTCTTTTGTTCCTCCTCGGGCGTAACCTCGGTCTTTTCTGGATTCTCTGTTCTGAAGTATTGGCCACTTGATGTCTCGAAAATGAGACATCTCCTCTGTAATAGAAGAGAGGGGATCATTTAACTTCTCTGGTGGCTACTCCATGTAGAAATCTGCTTTTAGCTAGTGGATGCTTTCTTATTGGTTTAGGTGGTGTGATCTGACACTTCTGGTACTGAAGAGGGTCTTTAGGAATGACTTTGAGTTGATTTATTATGTAGTAGTCTCGATTAAGTAAATTGAAAAAACCCCAATATATACAAACATGACTAGAGAGGCAGGGGATGCTGTAGCGCATGTCATTGCTGATAACAATGCCCATTGAGCTCAGCTTTGTACAGCAGACAGAGGACTTGGCTGGAGAAGACTGTGCTGCTGGACTGACCACAGTCAACCCAGCCCTAGTAGTACAAACTGTCTGAACAGTATTGAAAGGAAGTGGAAAAGATGAACTGTAAAGATAATTCTTTTCTTTCCCTATCTTTACAGATTTGCAACTAAAGCACACTGGTCTGAACACTAAAGATTTCATTATTGGTTGCAGTATTACTGAAACATTTGGGATCCTGTTGCACTAAGTGCTGTAAAAGCAAAGAAAAAGATACCTGGAGGAATTTACAGTTTGGTTATAAGACAAGAGACAGCAGAGCGCTAAAGGGGAATGAGGAGCACAGGGAAACTGTAAAATAATTTTGGTCATCATGACAAACAGTGATCTCAGCACTCTAGCATTCTCACTAGCGCTAAGTGTTTTGTAGACATCATGGAAAATATTGGGTGGAAACAAAACTCCTGTTTGTTATTATAAACAGAGCATTCAGAAATCTTTTTGTGGTCTGTTACAATTGTAGAGCAATCCATTTAAAACTGACTGATACCAAGTTTCCTTATTGTGTAGCAACAGGGCGAGTAACTTAATACAGATAAGTGGAGCACTGGGGTTGTGAGCTTTGTCTTGCAAACAAAATTCCAAGTGAGATACAGCAGAATAAGGCTTACCAAGCAAAATGGAGCTTTGCTGATACATAAGCCCTGGGCCAGGACAAGGGCTGTAGTTAGGACCATGCCATGTCATAGGCATGGTGTTACAAAAGGAAATGTATTTTGCAATATGAAATAGTAGCTCTAGATAATTTTATAGAATTAAAATGTTCTTTGAAATGCCTGGGACCGTGGACTTCGGCTGCAGGCTCCAGGTGCACACAGAGGGTTAAGGGGCATGGCTGAGTCAGAAACCTGGAAGAAACCTTGTTTCCACTGCCACTATTACAGCAGTATTGGAGGGGGCAAACTGGCAACTTGCTGGATCAACAGACATGTTATTGCCGATTTCTGCGCAGCATACTCTATTCCCCTTGCTAACATGGGTCTTGTGCTTCCCATGAGATGAGTCTTCAAGTGATAAAACTCCATGACTAAGATCCTAACGCAACTGAATAGCAACTTTCTGACAACACACCATTTCACCATTTATTTGGAAAGGAAACTGTTCGCAGGTTCTCTTCTTCACTCCTGCATTAAAAAAGCAGCAGGTTTTAGCATAAAACTGCTTTTCAAACTGCGTATAGCACTTGGAAAAATATTCTAGATGATCAAAAGACAAGTGAAATATTTCAACATGCCCAATTATTCTATCAGTGTTTGAATTCCTGAGCAGAAACACATACATCCTAAGTGGCACAGTAATGAACTACGGGACTCAGTTCAGACATCTCTCTGCTCAACTCAGTAGAAAACCAAAAGCACTGGGGCACTGCAGGAGTTAACAGCAGGAGCTAAAGGTCTCTTAAGTTGTGGATGTCTAAGATGAGTTCCAGAACAACACAAAGTTGCCCAGAACACAACTGATAAATCATCTAAATCCAAGAATAATAACTGGGATATAGGGTCTAAATATTCTGCTAAAAGCTTTAGATGTCTACAGTTCAGCTGCAGCATGTGCTTTAAGGCACCTTTTGGAACCTGAATGTTTTGAAAGCACGTCCTCAGAAGGCTGTATAGGTGTCGCTTTTACACAAGGAAACAACTCGTGGTCCCTGAGCTGCCTGATGCGTAGGCAATGTTAAATCCAATATGGAGCATAAGAGCCACAGCTACACTTAAAATACAAAGTTGAGGGAGAAGATGGGGAATTCAGACCAGCAGCTTCTGCTTCTGCTTCCCAGGATGGTGGGTCGCCCAGCAGATTACACAACTGAACTCGGTTAAGTGTCTGTCTGGCCCCATGAATCTTGAATTCTTGGCTGCGGCACAGAACAGATTTCAACACCTTCCCCCTTTCCTCTCTAGGCGTACACGCTCGTGTGCTTGCACAGACAGCGTGGGGCGCGTAGCCTGCTGGTCAGGGCAGCAGGGAATGGGGGCTGAGGGTTCAGGCTCTCTGTAGCTGAAGGGGAAACTGAGCTACAGGTGTGTTCCTCCTGCTTCTGCGCTCTCCTTGTGAGGTGTTGTAGCAGTGAACTCTTCTCCAGGGCTTCAAAATGAGCGAGGTGGTCACGCTTCTACGCGTGTTAACAGGAATGGGTGAATCTGTATTTGAAGGAAAAATTGTAGTGACACCACAGCTGAATTAACAATTTCAAAATAAATTGTCTGAAAAAGAAAGCTGAAGTCGAATAGCCCGCGTCCCCCGTGGAGCTTGCCACGCATATCTGAGTATTCTAGGGCAACATATGAATACAGTTATCAACTGATAGAGTTCTGATTAGTGCAGATGACATCAACCTATGGCTGAACTGAACTGGTTCTTCAAACACTGTCAAAGTAGCCCTGGTCTGGGTTGTCAAGTGCCTCTCCAAGATCCAACAAAAGCAGGAACAAAGCACCAATAATTGTTACCATGTTTATTTGATGTTTCTTAGTTTCATAAAATAATTATGTTTCAATAAAAAATACATGCATAAAAGATGTGAACTCAGTATTCAGGTGGGAGTGCTGTTAGTGCAGCTCTCACAAGGTAAGACAGATACAGAATCCAAATGCAAGTCCTAGGCAGATGGCAACTGTTTTTTCTGTTTGGTCCCTGCGTGTCTTTCTGCCCTCAATTCCCCGTCCTCCTCTCTCCCTTCTCCTTCCTCTGGTTAGGATCCCAGATCAACTTGGATATGGTTTTTAAAATGGCTGGAAAGGGGTAGATGCTGGACCAAACGAGATGGCTAATTTATTCTAATCAAATTCAAAACACTTAATTAATGAAAAGTTCACGTTACAGAAGTCAGCCAAGTCTCTGTTTCTGTTGGAACCTTAGCACGTAGATTTCTTTACTGTTTATGATTTTTAACTGTACAAGCCCATCAGAAAAATATTCTTCCTCTCGATTTCTTCCCCCCTCCCCCAGATAAAAAGATTAGGGCTTTGGGGGCAAGGGAGGGATTTGGGGCTTGCAAAAACGAGCAAAAAAGTTTAACTAGGAAAGTTCATTGCATTTTTGCTAAGAAGCTAGCAATTGAATAGCCGTTGCTGGATGTTAGTGTCACCTCCCGTGGGGGAGTCTGTTGTGCCATCCATACACCTACACCGACGAAGAGTTCGTACAGTAGACAGAGGCACTGTAAAGTCAAGCTACCTGGTTAAATTTTATTTACTGTTACTAACAGCAATTCACCAATACCTGATACCACCTCTAGTGTTCGGTGTTAGTTCAGATTTAGATCCCAGCATCCATTCCTGCAAATCTGTTCCTGAAGAAATATGGTCTGGCAGGCCTGATGTGTTGGAGCGGTGCAGCTTGGTGCAGCTGAGCGACTGAGCAGGGCTTCCCTGGGGCGGGCAGGAGGGCATGGCCAGGGACTTTGAGGTGAAGAAAGCTCATAAACCTACTTGAACACGTACAGAGGCATGATCTTGGCCTGTCACTTTATGGTTTGTCACTAAACCTTTCTTATCTACCATGGGCAAAAACTGGGTTGTGACTGTTCCACCCTAGACGTGGTGTTAGGATTGCGTTCCCTCTCATTCTTGCACTGGCAAAGGAGAAAAGGTGGGAGAAGGAAGAGAGTGATGAAGACCATTGCCTGATACAGCACAGCCTGATCCTTCCCTTCTGTTTCTTCTCTGCAGTACATGGGAGAAGCACCATCCCAGAGGAAGAGGAATGTGGTTCAGCTATTGCAGAGGTCTCACTGCAAACTCAGACTGTGAAATTCACTCAAAAGATGCCAACATAAAATATCTCAGCTTTTATTTGAGTTCTGTCGGTCCAAAGTCCATAGGCATTTTGAAAATCACAACATTACTTTAAGCATAGAGTTCCAATGTAACACTCAGAGCTGAACCGAAAAGCTAACATGGGTGAGCCTGATTTACTTAAAGGAAAAATAATCTACTTTTTTAAAACAAAAAAAAAAAAAAAAAAGAAGAGGAGCGATAACAGAGCACCTCCCTGCTCTACAGCTGCAGACTCCTCTGACTGATCTCTCCTTTGAGAAATGCTTGCGGGCTGTTCCTGTCCACCTCTCCTGGCTAACTGCTGGAGCTGACTCCCTCCAGATGGCTTCCAAGGATCACCAGGCAATTAGCCTTTGTCTCTTGAGCTAATATCAACACAACCCACCTGGATCTTTTTGACAGACCTACATGCTGTTGGGGCAGCAGAGGACTGTAACTGCACCAGCAAATCACAGAATTATCTAGGTTGGAAGGGACCTTTCAGATCATTGAGTCCAACCATTAACCTAGCACTGCCAAAACCACCACTCAGCCATGTCCCTCTTTAAATACCCGTCTTTAAATACCTCCAGGGATGGTGATTCCACCACTTCCCTGGACAGCCTGTTTAAATGCCTGCAAGAGTTTCTCAAAGGAGAGATCAGTCAGAGAAGGAGAAAGAAATGCAAGGCAAAGTGAGCCTTCTCATTCTCGAGTTTGCTCGCCCTTTCATGCCGCGTATAATATTTCACTCACAGAAGGCTGCACTGGAGAGATCAGCAGGGTAGAGTCCAGCCTGAGCACAATGCAATATAACTAGTACAGATTGTTGAGTGTGGTTTTTTTGGTTTTTTTTTTTTCATAATAAAAAAGAGAGTAACGCATATAACATCCCTGAATAATCAAGTTGGTTTTTTTTCATGCAGCACATGAAATATTTAAAATCCTAAATCAGCTTCAGTATACTAGTGAGAAAACAGCAGTGAGCTCAGAGGTTTGCAGAAGACTGCAGTGATTCAGTTAGGTAGCATCGGTTTTACTTAAGGCTTTTACAGAAGCCCAGAACACAAAAGAATGTCTGGGAGAGGCTTAATAAGCAGAGGGACAGAACTGTATTCTGTGATAAATTGTGTACATAATGAGTAATGACAGCGCTTTTTGCTTTTTCTTTTCATTTTGGGTCACAAATAAGCAAAATAATTAACCAAGTCCTCTCAAAAGGGAATTATTTTTTTTTTCTCAGTGAGCATCAGTGAGGACTGTATTTTTTCAGCTGCGCTGATTCAGAGTATTTTGTATCACCTTTTACAAAGCCAAACAAAGCTTAATGGCATTGCCATTAAATTTCAATTGAAATCCTTCCAAAACAGTTCTTCCATAAAGATAGGCTATTTGTCCTGATACAGCTCTCTGATAAGACCTTATCTGGAATAGCGTGTACTGTTCTGGTAAGCATTTTCAAGAAAGCAGAAAAATCCGGCACAATAAGGGGAATTAAGTTCTTATCAGATGAGATGGAAGTACCCTGCTAATTCAGTGCAGGAAATAGAGGCAAGGGGTACACACTTGCTGTCAAGTAGTGGATCAGAAAGGGATGAATACACACAAGGAATGGGTGTTGGACAGACATTGGTTGGCCCAGGATCAAATTGAGATGAAAAGGTTACGAAGTCTGACACGGAGAACTGAAAGGGTTTTAAGCATCACGTTCTTGGATGACATTCCAGTGGATGTAAAGGGCTTTATTTAGTTTTAGGGCAGAACTTGCTCACTTCACAAAAGGAATTGCATAATATAATTCTCTCTGACGAAAATGGATGTTCCTCTCAGTCACATGTCCCCAGTGGTAGCAAGTCCTAATGAACGCGTTCTTTACCATCTCCAATCTTTTTAAACCAGAAATAATGATTTTTAAAGTGAAGCCAGCCAAATTAGGCAGGGCAAATATTGACTCTCTCTGAAGAGGACACATTATTAAAAACACAAGCAGATCTGTCTCTCTCACCATGCAACCATTCCATGGTAAACCAAAAAGCATCAGGTTGCATCAAGGAAAAAAGAGGAAACTCAGATTTAATGGCTCTGTTTCTCTTCCTCTTGGTGTTAATAAGCAATGACTGTGAAATAAATAGAATTATATCCATGAGACTAGAATAAAATCCAGCCTTTGTATGAAAACAAAATAGGGAAAAAACTCTCTGTTATGTGTGATACATTTAACTGACTAGTTACTGAAATTGGGTAAATACTTCTGTCAATTGGGTGTAAAATTATAGCAGAAAATGGTGTTCACACTATAAAATATTGAAAAAAATTGCAGTTAGTTTTTTTTGGTGTGACATAAAAGGTTACCGAGTTTGATCATGTCTGGCTAAAAGTTTGTCTTTCCAAAATAGGCATTTTCATGAGAAGAGTTCCATTAATTTTCAACTAATGCAATTAACATGCAGAACTGAAAAGCTGCATAGGTCTTGCTGGAGCAATTTGATAAAAACTTGCAAAACTGTCAGTTCTTGCAGGTGGACTTTGCGATAGACTAGCAGCAGCTTTAAAAAAAGCTCCTTAACTCCATTTCTGAAACCAGTGGTCCTCATAGGTACTTTCCACAGCTTTTCCTTTTTAACATAGACTTTATTCTAATGTATTATATAGGAAAATCCTGTTTTCTACCTTAAATGATAAGTGAGATTATTTCTCAGCTGTTGTTGGCTGTTAGTATAATAACTGGAGTAGGTTCCTTCTACGGGACAGACAGATTTTTAGGGGGCATTTGTTACAGTGAAAATTTTCACCAAGAGAAGAAATTTAGCAAGACAGAATTTGCTATTTTAGAAAGACAGGCAATGTTATTCAGTCATACACTGACAGTCCTCTGGATCAACAGGGGGTTTTATGCTGGCTTTGCAAAACTACTGACTTTCATGAGCTGTGAACTGATACTTCCCTCAAAGGGTTTTAACACAGTATTTGAGCAACAAAAAAGTCTGCGGAGTGTATTTAAGTAGCATTGTGAGCTAATATACTGTGTTAGTATCTATAATTGTATAATAGTAATGTATGATTAATATAAAACATAGATATCATATCCTTCACCATCCCCACTGACAACTACCAAAGCAAGTATTCCACCGATGGAATCCATAATTTTCCTTATTCCTTTAAGTTTGCCTCATCTTTCTCTTTCCTCTACTTTCTGCCTGGGATGACTCTCCAGCCAGCCCAGGGCATGGAGAAGGGTGTCACTTTTCACAAAAAAATTGAGATGGTTTCATGATATGACTCCCTAGGGTCAGAAAAGGGCTGCATAGGTGGATGGGTGAGTGTCTTCCATGTGTAAACTTTGGACAGGTTTATTTGGGATCTCCTATCATGTCATCTAGCTGGCCTAAACCCCTTGAAGACTGGCCGTAGAGACTGCCTGGAGGAGTTGTCCAAAATCTGTTCTACGGGAAGCACCCAAAGAGCGTTGCAGAAGACAGTGGGATCGGAGTTAATGCAGCACCGCTTCCATATGAAGTGACATGGATCTCTAGCATACTTTCACTTTAGAAAATGTCCCTTTAACTCCTAAATCAGGAAGGTGATTTCAAAATTGTCATCCATTACTTGGGAAGATAACAAATATCCTAACCCATGCTTTTCCTTTAAATGTTGTACCATAAGAGTGATGGATCTCTACAGCCCTTATAAAAAGCCAAACTGAATTTCATTTAAGGCATAGACCTTAGGTCTCATCATTCCACCCCTGTTCTTTATCCGTAAGAGTCTTCTTCCCCCCGCCCATGGCAGAGAAATTGAAAGGTCAGTGCACAGTACATCTTAGTATCTTTTATAGTATCAGACATTGACCAAAAGTTTAAATATGGAAAGTATTACAGTATTATGTTATGTTACATGATTAGAAGCACATTTTCCTGGAGATACGATCTGTGTTACCAACAAAATAAGTATGTATAGGATCTGGTTTAACTTAGTTATCCTTTTGTCCTTTTTTTCTGCTTATTGTTATGTAACAGTTGTGATGGTGAAATGCATAATGACTATTCCGGACAGTATGATAGAGCATCATATGGCATTTATATTGGAGGGTAAAGCATATAAACATATGAAAGTCATTTAAAGATACAATTAAACTTCTAAACAAAGAACTTCATAAATATTTCATTTGAAAACTCAGCATCAACCAACTACCTGCGGGCTAAGGGGACTTTTTTTAATACAACATAATAAAGATTTAATAAAAATGCTGTTGTTAGAGGTGCAAGTGTGTTAACTCTCTCTGACAGAGGGCTATTAAAATGTATCCTTCAGTCAGTTCCTTCTTGCATTTTATTTAAACCAGCAAGGTCCTGTGAGTTTACTGCCTAGGATTATGGTAAACAATAGAAGCAATATTTACAAGTTATATTGCATTGTATATCTCCATATAACCCTTTAATTCAGATAGCTCTTTTCATCCTGGGGATTTTGTGCTAGTTGATATGAATTCTGAACTATCCGCATAGCCTGTAATCAGTTTTATTGAAGTCAATCCTTTGCGGCACTCGGTACAACAGACTTTGTGGGTTTTCTTCCAGTGTAGGGCTAGTGCTGGATGGGCTACTTTTCATGACTAAATCCACCATTCCAAAGATGGGATATATTTGCTATTACATGAAGATTTTAAATCCAGAGTGAATATGATTCTGAATTGTGTTCTGTAGCAAATAAAAAAAATTATATGAATAATGCAGAAAATACTGTGGGAGATTTATAGTATGTTATGCAAGACAGATTAGGGAGTCATAAAACCCTCTTTGTCTTTAAATGGTAGGAACTATTGAATAAATGTGATTTTTAACTATCTTAAGCACTCCAAACTGATATTCCTTGAATATCACTACTGTATTTCATTCCAGGACAGTGTTTTGTAATAAAATTGTTAAAAAGTCAGTAAAAGACATTTTAATGTTTTGAGGTAAGTCCTGGCCCATGAGACTGGAATCTAGGGCGATCGGGTGTTCTTCAAATTTTGGGTATTGACAGAATGGGAAAATGAGAAAAAGAGATGAAAAAAAAAAAAACTTCACCAGATTGTAATACACAGAGAAAATGAAAATACATCTGCAGATTCATTATGTTACATTAAAGCAGCCAGAAGAATGTCAGAGGTTAGGCCCCAGAGTAGCCATGCTTTGGTTCAGGGAAGCAAGGAAGCTCAAGGACTCTAACTTAATATTTGCTTTTCTTTTTTTCCTGGCAGATTAAAGTTATGTTTTGTGTTCTTCTGTTTTTGCACTGAGGTGAAGAAAGCTCAAGACACTTGCTGTGTTAAGGTGGAGAAGTGTATGTGTCTATTTTTCAGGGTCAGGATGTGATATTTCGTATTTTTGCATGTCTGTTTTTTCTCCTTTTCATTGCACTAGGACACTTTTTAAAAGAACTTTTCTTGATATTTGTTTACACACATAATATTTTGTTATGTTTAAAGGTTTTATAGGTGGTAGAACTGCCTATTATTAAAATTACCTAATGCTTCCTATTATGAAACCTTGATTTTGTCTACTTATAATAGTGCCAAACTGTAACTGGTTTGACTGAAGTTTTGCATGCCAAGTAGCTGTCCCAGGCTGTACTTTTCTGGAAAGCTCCAGACAAAATACTTCTGCCATTTCTAGGAATGATGCAAGGAAAAAATATGTATTTTTGCCCATGTCACTGACGTTCTTGAAATCCATGCTTTGAAATGTGCCAGTGGTCCTAAACCTAGGGAAAGAAATATGAAAATATTCAGGGTGTTGGTTTGGCAAGAAAAGATATGCCTTTGGTGACCTTTTTGCTACTTCATTAAAGATGCGGGTAAAAACCCTTGAGTTTTAAGGATTAAAAATTCCAAAGCATCCTCAGGTGTCTCAATATCCCTAGATCTTTCTGTACTTGGTAGGCACCAACCCTCACCAAGTGACTGACCGTGCCCTAGCTCACAGTGATGGAGACGAAGACAGACTTTCTGGCTTATATGGACACTAAAATGAGCGCAGGGAACTGGTCTTGCATTATACTCTTTATGACAATTACCTGTTGTCAACTATAACCCTTCTTCTACTATGAAAAGAAGGAACCACGTGGTTAGATGCAATAGAAGCTGAATTTGAGAAAGAGAAGAGCTGGACTGAAACAACATATCTAGAGAAACAAGGACTCAAGGATGTAGGGGAGAGCTAAAGGAAAACAAAGAGGAAACTAGAGAGAGGAAACTGAGATTACCTGGGCAAAGAGTCAATAATAGGGAACGCTGGAAGTGGGAAGTGAGACATTATTTGGGTTGAAAATTCAGGGCATCCGAGAGCAGGAAATTCTACTTTAAAGGTTTGCCTATGTATCAAGATACAACTTTTAGTTAGAGATCCATATGTTTTTACTTCTAGGATCTCTGTCCCAATGAGAGGATGGAGATTATCTCTCTGGAGTGTGTATGACAGATAAGGTTGTCCTGATTACCCATATGTTGCAGAAGTGGGAAGGAATGTAAAGCTGAAGCAAGAGATTTCAGTAAGACAGAGCCTCATAATGAAGATGCTGATGCTAGACTACACAATTGAATTCTCTTCCTATCTCAGCGCTAGATTTGAGGTACTGGGAAAGTAACTTAAAGCAAACCTTGCATACATTTCTGCTAACAGCATGTGCTTCATTTTTTTGGTACCCAGCCTCAGATTGTGGAAAGAAATTTGAAGAAGTGCTGAGGACTCCCAGCTGCAACTTAGGTCAATGGGAGCTGTAAATCAAACCCAAGGTATTTCAGATTGTATACTCAAAATTCATGGATATTAACTGTAACCTCCCTGCTTCAGTTCCATGTTTGTAGGATGGACCTAAACCCCATCATCTCATATGGATATTGTGGATATAATTAATATTTGTAAAGCTTTCAAAACTCCACTGATGAGCATCACAAAAGAAAACTCATGGGGAAGTTAATAAATGTCTTTAGAGAAGGGTTTGAATGGTGTGCAACAAAGATGGCATGAGGCCATCCGTTGAACAATGGGACCATGTATTGAACAATGAAGTAAATATTGAACAGCTGTTCGTTAAGTAAACACCATCTAATCTGAGCACTGAAATGGCTGGGCTGCTATGGAAAAAAGTTTGTGATCATGTAATTAAAGCCTGTATCAAAATGCATATGCCCAAATAAATCAGTTGAGGTTGCATGGCAAGCTTATTTCTGGCATGCTCTCACTTTTGCATATAACTTTAAAAAGTTTTTTTAATGTTATTTCTTATACATGCATGTTCAATAAAAATATATGTTCACCTGTTAATGAATACAATAAGCAATAGAGTTAAAAAGATGGGGAAAATAGAAAAAACATGGAGTTTATGCTGAAAAAGAGTTTCTATGAATGGAGAAGAAGAATGAAGTGGATGCAGAGAAGGGAAGAATATGAAGGATGTTCTCATCAGTGCCTGGGAGGTCTGTAGAAGAACATTGAAAGACTTTCATTCTCCATCATATAAATGCTTCATATTTCCAGTCGAAAAGCGCACTTAAAGTAATGGTTTTCAAATCCAGTTCTGAAAATGAGACGTGGAATTCCCATTGATTTCATCAACTGTTGAACCTTTTAGACACTGTTCAAAAAATCCTAGCCTTAGAGTTTTCCACATCCATTACAGACTGGAGTGCACTTCATTGACATCCAGCTGACTTCCTAAACAATATTGCTTTTCCACAGGAGCTTAGCAAAAAATTGACTACAAGTTCACAGTTATTCACTTATCCATGTGGTTCCATCTCATTCAGCATCTTCCATCATGTTTGAACGACACTTTCCTGTTACATGTGTCTTAGATTTTATAGCTTACATTGCAAATATTTTTCCCTTGCCTTTTACTGTGAAACAAGTGAAGCTAAAATAACGGCTAAGAAAAAAATCTGAAAATACTTTGCAGAAGAGTTGACACTGGGAGGCAGAAAAATCATGTAGAGTGTACAATGAGCTGTCAATGAGTTATCCTTTGCAGTCAGAGAACTCTATTCATTTGTGTTCTCTTCAAATACACATTTGTATCCCCCCTTTTTTTCTTTGGTCACATACCTTTTTGCAGAACAGTTATGAATGGTCACTGAGCAATTGCTGTCCATAATCCTCTCACTGTTATTTTATGTTTTCTGCCTTTTGGGCTCATGAACTTATCACCTCCTGTCTAAGACTTTGGTACAGTTATTGTAGTTTTTACAAGATTTCATAATATTTAGTTTGACAAAGCTGGACATTCTGGCTACTCTAGTAACAGTATATAAAAAGGTTAATCCAGAGTGAATTTGCTTCAATAATTTTTAGACTAAGACTAAACTAAATATTGCTCCAAATTTTTCTTAGAAGTAAAGAACCAGAAGCACAAGGAAGAGTAAAATAAAGTAAGAGACAGACCAGGTGCAGTTGCTATTCATAAATACTGATATTCTGTACACATATCCCCATGACATTGCTACGATTTGATCTTTCAAGAGTGCATTCTAAGTAAAAGTTATGCTGAAGATATTAAAATATGTTTCTTGACCTAACCATTTAATTTTAACAGAGGTAGGGATGATCATAATGATTTTGAGGGTCTCTAGGTCAGAACTAGAGGTTCTTTAATAAAAGCTTTTTGCTTCACATAGCTTGACCTTTATACTGGGGTTTTATTATTTCTATAACATATCCTTTCCTTATAATTACTTGTGCTTCTATAAAATGCTAGCCTTGACTGTTTGGAATGATGAATTGTAACAATGATTTTTTTATGGTACTATTAGAAAAAAAGGAAGAAAAAGCTTTTTAAAGAGACTAGTATTGCACTCTGCAACACAGGGCACTGTATTAAGTACATCAAATTTCCCTTAAATACAAATGATATAACTTCATTGTTAAACTCCGTTTGAAGTTTTCTTTACTTAACTTGCATTATCTCAGTGGGCAATCATTCCCTGGAACATTTTGAAACAAATGGTAATTTCAGTTCTAACCAGCACACAGTCTTTCAGAAAAAACTTCACCAACCATGCCATGTTCTGGCCTATGATTTTAATAACCTTATCAAGCTAGAGAAGAGAAATGCACAAATTAAGAGAATACAGTATATTCTGATTATGTAAATCAGAACTAGCAATATTATTTTCGCAATATATAACCCAGAAAAAGAGAGAAACTACACAATCAAATAAAAGAAGATTAATAAACACATGTGCAATGGGCGAATATTAGGGTGAGTGCAGTACAAAACACCAATACTGCTTCAGGAATCTTAATTAGACAATTATCCATAACATGTTTCTTACGAAGTTATTTAATTTTTACTTGCTTTGCAGCTTAAGAAATGTGGAACTCTATGAATTCAAAGTAGAGTTTAAAGTTAAATAAAAACAATATGAAGTAAAATAAAGATTTTTTTTTTTTAAGTTTATATCAGATCTTCTAGTAAATCAAATTACTTAAAACAATAGGGCCCAATGGTGTATTTATTCTGATTCTATAGAATTCTAAAGTATATGGTTTTATATTAAAAGGAAACTTGAAATCTGGCCTCTTCCATCCAGATTTTTTTCAGATTGTGAGCAGGGTTTTAATGTGCTTAGAGTTTATGAGACTAACAATGATCTCATAAATAGTTCAATCAAAGGTAAGTCTCATAATTGAACATTAGAAATTTAAACTACTTAAATCAGTGCAAATATACATTCTTCCTTAGTAAGAATAGACAACCATGACTTTTTTTCCTGGTAGACACAAAATCCGACAGTTATTCTAAGGTCTAGTTATTGGGATATATAGCACACTTATTTGGTCTTAAGTATTCTTTTGCAACTGCTTAGTAAAAACTTAGCTAAAGCCTTCTGGTCAAAATGATTCTAGAATAAAGGAATCTTCTTAAAAATTACTTAAGAATAAAAGCACTATGTTTCTTAAAACTACCCAGGTAGAATTATTGTTGAGTGATTATAGTAGAATATGCCTTCATTTTCCCAGGTAAACAAATCCATATTTTCACTTTGTGATTAAAAATTCTAAATTCAGCTTTTTAAATTTTGTTTTGCTTTGGTTTAACTCACTGGTAGGTATAACTGACAGCAATTTACCCACATCTTAATTTGCTATAATTCTTCTTTTATTTGACAAAATTTTAAAATAACTGGGACTGCATTAGTTTATAATTCATACCCTTCTTAATTCAAGATTCTTTTTTCTTCGAGAAGTGGTCAGTTTCAGATGACTCTACAAGTGTATGGAGGGGTTCTACCTTATATTTGTGTGGTATAATTTTTGTCATGTGCCTTTGAATGCAAGTACAGTTTAGAGTTAAAAAATGTTATTTAGAATGCAAAGACATTTTCTGCACTAATTTTTCTCCAGGTTTTCAGCTTATTAAATTAACATGCTACTTATAAATTAATTATAAATTCATCTCTGCAGTTTCTAAATACCATCTGTCTTAAAATAAGCGTGTTAACCCTGCATGGAACAGAGATATTCAAACCCTACCCAAGTTACTGGAGAGTCTCCTTCATAATATTGTACTGCTTAGGGAACTCACCTCTTCTTGAGGTTGAAGACATTTGAAACTGGTTGGCTGTGTGGTTGTAAATGCAGATGTCTAGGAAAAGAAAGAAAAAAGGCAAAAGCAACCTTCATCTTCATCTAGCTATTAGAATATGAATGGAACAGGGAGCACACATAATATCTGATCTCTGAACTGCTTCTGTTTCTCTATCTAGAGATGGCCTAATGCAATGCTTGTTCTGGGGAACTGGGTCTAGGACCCCCATGTGCCCCTTCCAAGGGAATTGCTGGTCATCTCCTCCTCTGCCCTTCTGGGCATGTGGCTTTTGAATTCCTGCTTGTACATTGACTCAGCTCCAAGGTAGACAAGGAAAGTCTTGAACAATATGCTTGAGGAAAGTTCTCTTGAAACACAGATGATGAGGCATCAAGCCCCCTCAAGTTTAACATGGGGGTGAATTTTCTGTACAGGGGGCAATTCTGTGTATAGCAAGCAGGGTGCAGAGCATGGGGGAGAACAATACAGCTACTGTTGACTTATTGTGCAAAGAGTGCCTTACTTTTAATACCTTGAGTGGAGCCTGTATGAAGAGGAATTTAGGCATTTATACTGGGAAGACTGGATCACTCTTCCAAGGCCAGGTATCAGGATGCAAGTGAGGGTCAACTGCTCCCTAAGGTCTGGGTAGCTGGGAGCCACGAACAGGGCAGGGGCCTTGCCAGCCCCATCCCACTGCCTCCAAGCAAGACAGCAAGACAAGCCTAGTGATGGCAGCTGGGATAAGCTAAGAGTCCAG
This sequence comes from Fratercula arctica, assembly GCA_947846985.1. Lineage (NCBI taxonomy): Eukaryota > Metazoa > Chordata > Aves > Charadriiformes > Alcidae > Fratercula > Fratercula arctica. The sequence continues at coordinate 114,704,317 of CANTUZ010000003.1, forward strand.
ATCATCATGCAAGTCCATGGTGACAAGGCGGGCCAGGGTGAAGCCAGGAGCATGAGTAAGGTCAGGATCAGGTTGGGTAATGGTAACTAGGATCAGACACGGTCCAGTGATCCCCAGGTTGTCCAAGATTAAGCCAGGAACTGGGTCCACAGGTCTGAGTCCGAATCAACAGTGTACATGGTCAGGCATGGAGACACCTATGACACAGCTCATGGAGGAACTGAAGGCACTGGCTTGAGATGGAGCTCCTGGTCCTGTCAGCGGGAGGTAAGGGTGACAGTCCCAAGTGAGGCCAATCAGGGCCCTGACATCAGATATTTGAAATCAAGTCACATTGGAACCTAAGATATGTGCTCCAATAAAAGTATTGATCAACAATCCTTGCTTCATCCCAGGAAGAGTTTTCAGCATCCTTGGCTGACTCAAGGACTGATCTGACTGATCCTTATTTCCTGACTTGGTCCAGAGTGTTTTTCTGATTTGGTTTAGTGGTGGTCTTCTTGTCCCCTTCCTTTAAATAATCTGAAAGGAACTGATAGAATAAAATGTATAGATCTGTAGGTGTCACAGTTTTGTTGAACAAAAATATTTCCTTTATGTCCTCACAGCAGGAATTCAGGCCATCTAACTACAGACACCAAGCTTTGTGACAATTTTTTGTAACTCACACAGTGTGCAGTGTAGTCATGTGTCTGGGCAAGTGTGAGTCCCCAGAAGACAGGAGGAATTAGAAATGCATTCTGAAGCGGTTATTAATCAGTGGGTAAGTTGGACCATGGGCTGTCATGATGAAGTAGGATTATGGGACTATTGGTAATATTCATACTCAATGGTGAGAAAGAGCAGCTTGTGACCAGTCAGAAATGAAGACCCGGGAAAAGCAGTCAACAAGTCTTCTTTGGAGGAATTTGTACCATTCCACTTCAAGTCTGATGAATATTTGAAGTTAAAAGCATTCCACAAGATGATTATGAAGCTTAATGTAAAGACACAGGTGCTTACTCCCCTAGCTGTAGCAAGAGGAGAGATACGTAGGACTAGGCATTGCAAATCCATGCCTCTGCAAGTCCTTCTCTAGACTCCACTGAAGAATTTAGGGCAGAAACCTCACTTAGATGTTTTTAATCATTCTTTTTGGTAGTGTCTCCTGTTGACACCATAAGAAATCAGTAAGTTAGGTGACAGAAATACTGGTCACTTTGAAACTTTTTGTATTTATAATTATATTTGGGGGGGAAGTGTAGTCTTGTGTACAAAATATTAATGGATTACATTATAGTAATCTAATCTACATTACTCTATGTGTCTTTTTTTGGATTTTCTTGCTTTGCCATCCCTCTCTGTAAGTGTTTTGTGGAGCTTCCACTAGGTCTTTCTTTTCAGAGTACTGTAATTTTCTTAATATCCCCATGGGCCTTCTGAGGTTAAATTTTTTTTTGTCAGTAACTTTTATTTCTTAGTAAAAAAAAAATCCATTTTGTAGGTCTGTGGAATTTAGGGAGAGTCCTTCCATGCTCTTTTGGTTGTATTTAATTGTTTTCCTCATAAATCACATACTTTGTTTTGATGCAAAACACAGCGACAGAAGAGAATCTGACATTTTATGTAACTGGCATGTCATTTATAAGATCGCCATTAGACAAAACATTTGTTTAGATACTCTGTTATTCATTTATTTTCATGTCAACACCAAAACCAACTGCAGAAATGAACAGAGATGAATAATAAGACAAGCTGTTTTAGTATCAATGTCCTCTGCCTAAGGCAATATACTGTGCAACTGGTGAAGAATGCTTATTTCCTTCCCAAAACCTCTGCTGAGAACCAGCTCTTATAAACAATCTCTTACTCCTTTGTCTTAATGGACTATTTTCAACTATCTCCAAGACAAAATTTCAGTTCATATTTCACTTAAAAGATTTTTATGGTAAATTGGTAAATAACACCTATCAGTTATGGTTATCTTCTCTACTGTTGTATTGTCTTTGTTGTGTCTGCTCTTTGCCAATTGCTTTTCTTGGCGTAGTAAATAAAAAAGACAGCATACAGGAAATAAGCAACAATGATCTCCTTCGCAGACAGATTTGACAAGACATGGCTTCTGAGAGATATATGTAAATCTGATAGATAATATAAACAAAAATAAATATTTCCACTGATCTACTGCAGCAATAGTAATGTTCTTCTCATTAGAGCTGGGAGGATAAAGTCTTTTTTGAAGAAAGATGGTGGCTATGAAGTAGTTGAGGTTGCCCTCAAAGCATGTATACCCCCAAGTTGCCTTGAGAAGAAAAAGGCAACTAGGAGTAATCTGTCCAACTGTTAATAGTGGAAGTAGCCCATTCTCAGACATCTGTCTTTGACAGCCAACTAAGAACTCACAGAGACTTCTGGGTGGACTTGTGTTAGGTAATGTATGTGGGGTAAGTGTGCTTGTTCCAAGACCAGCATGAATCCAGGATTCGGGTATGTGGAAGTAGCGCATGTGCAGTTCAGATGATTCACAGATTTGCAGTACCTTCGCTGCTTTCTGGGAGCGCTGCACCTATACACACATAAAAATTGAACATGTGAACCAGGACTTTTGTGGTAAGGCCTATGTGTCTCCAAATGTTGATGAAAGACGATGTGGCTTACCCAGCCAGGATGGTTATACACCAGTCATCTAATTTATTCCCTTGCAAAAATTAAATCCTTCTCTGAAGAATATCGTTGAATAGATTAGGCTGCCCCATTTAAATACTCAGATCCTTTACTTTCTTTTGTAAACTATTCTGTGCTTAAATAGGTCTCTCAGTTAATTTTGCCTGAATTCTCACTTTCCTGCTGCCATCCTAAATAATTTTGTTACAACTTCAGTGTTTAGGACTTTGAAATATCCATATGTTGCTATTATGTTCTCTCTTTACTTAGCACTTACCTGTCTGAAGTTTACACATTCATTTTGAATCAACTGCTATAAAACCTTGGACAATTTATGTATTTTCTGTGAGTTCCCTCCAATTTGTCAGTAACTTCCAAGGACAAAGGCGGGTAGGACCACAGAAAACTCCAGGAGATAAAAGCAAAAAGAACATTTCCTTTTCTATATATGTAGTTCAGAGCGATATTTGCCTCTGTTACAGACATATAACTTTGTAAATGTGCATTGAATTTGCATTTGCCTCTTTTACCAAAGTTTTTCCGGCATTACTGCTTGCTAGGTATCTTCTTCAACGTGAACTGTCTCTGCTCTGAGTTACTTGTTCTAAGAGGTTTTCTTCATGTTAAATAATAATTTTTTATCTGTTATCATGATTTTTATTTTCCACCCCCTTGTGTTAATTATGTGCATTCAGAGGGTCTTGAAAAACTTATTATTTAATATAAGTTTCAGTAATATATTGCTTGCCAAGGGCCTCAGATGGCAGTTAAAAACAGGTATGTGAAGAATGAAATCTGGTGAAGCATATGTTGAGACACAGGGAAGTTAAATTCCCTTTGGCAAATAATTAGGAACATCAAGAAAAATAGAAAATATGCAAAACCCAATAGGTGCAATAGTTTGGTGGTAGGCAGTTCACTTAAAGAGTCTTAGCTTGAGTTTTCTCTCTACTGAAGACTTACATTTACTTCATGACCACTAGACACCAAAATGGAGGATGTCTCACAGATACTCATGGTAGCCCACAAGGGGCAAAGGAAAATGCTTACAGATAGAAAAACACATTTTTGATTCTGAAAATTGTTAGTTGCATTCTTGGGTGAGGATAATGTGTCTGAGTTTGGGACCAGGAGTTACACCCTGATGGTATTCCTCTGCCTGTAGATGTTGCAGTTAGCACTTCTGTGGAGCACTGATAAACACAATGCTATTTCCGTCTCTTATTTTATTGTCTTAAAAATTAATTAAATTAACAAATTCTTCCCATGCAAAATCTTTTGCAGCCATCTGGCGTCCTAATGAGTAAAAGAAAGAAAACTCTTGCTGCCAATTTTTCCTATGAACAGGATAGCCACCTGCAGTCTGAAGTGTAGCTTTCCCCTATTTGAGTTTCCTTATGATGGCAAAAGGCTGGGCAATCTCTTTAGTAAGGACAAAGAATTTAACTTCCAGATTTGGGTCAGGTGAGAAATAGTCCAAGAGTTGCTCACTGACTCTTTTTCCAGTTTAGCCTGAAATGTTATGTTGGTTTATTTATTACAAATAAGGGTGGAGACCGAGGAGGAGAAATTACCAAACTACTCCAACTTTCACAAGTTTATAGAAGAGTGTGAGGTTCCTGCTTTGTCATAAAATAATCGCTAAATTTTCATATATGTTTCAGGCCTGAAAAAGATGATCAAAACTGAAGCTGAATGCTGAGAGACATTCGCAAAAACAATTCAATGACTTGAAATTAACTTAAAGCGTCCTCAATATTTCTGACACTACTTTGTTCAGCATTTAACGAAGTATTATCTCTGATATAAGCTCAATCTATACTCAGCTACTTAACGTGGATTTCTTTTTCTATATGTTTATTGTTGAAGAGTTTATAAGAATTGTGACTGTTAAAGCCCTGTTTGTGGCTGACAAGGGTGGATTTCTATATTGATAGGGATTCCTCCTGAAATCAGTTGAGACCAATGGGATCCAGAAATCATTCCACCAACTCAAGTTGAAGGTTTTCCTTTTGCTGTATTGATTAGAAATGGTAAAATGGAGAGAACATGCCATGAATAATTTATTTGCATTCAATCATGAATCTGTGTTGATCATCCCAACTAAACAATAAACATGACATTTCAAACATTTCCAACCCATCCCTAGAGTGCAGTTTAGAAAGGTGCTTTTCAAATAATAAAGTCAAGAAGTACACGACTGTCAGGAAAAATGCCACCTCTGGTAAATAAACTGCTCTTTGTAGTTTTTTACACATGTACATATGCCCATATTTTATTCTGTATAATACAGAAAAGTCAACGGATGTAGGCTTTGCCAACTGGAGGGATTTGCGTGCTCTTTTTTTAAGTGGATGTGCAATAGACAGGAACTTGTTAGATTTCCAGATGCTTCTGGTAGGTCAGGTGGTGGCTCTGTTCTTCTGTCAGATGTAATTTTTTTTTTTTTTCTTATCTTTGAAGACTGGTGCATAAGTGTTCTCAATGGAATCTAGTATTCAGAACACAATCCTACGTCAATTATGCTTAAAAATAAGGTGGAAAATTCTTCAATAGCCATAAGTAATATTTGTAATAACTTGTATTGGAATGTGATAGCTTCTTTTCCTCATTGTAAGTATTGCAGTCAAGACTGGATGTCTTTCTAAGGATGATATGTTCAAGGCAAAAAGTAGTTAAGAATATGATGTACTAGCTGTTAGTCAAGCCCTTTGGCCTGTATATTTTGAGAGTTCAGACTAGTGGCTTTTCTTCACTTTCTAGATCTATACAAACTGTTAGTACAGGACAAAAAAGGTGGTGTTTTCAACAAGAAATTACTTAAAATGTGCTGTATGATATTGACTAGTTAGCTAGGGAGTAAAAATCACAAGTGCAGTGGCAATAATGAGATCTCTTTTATGAAAATTAGTTTTCTAAATACTGTCTTTAAATTAGAAGTCCTAGTGCCATGTTTGGACATAATCAGCTATGACAGACTTACTGCTCTCTTTCACTCACCATAGAACTTCTGTATACAGATTTTCCTCTGTACCATTTTCCTCTTTTCTCATATCAGCTGTTTTCCATGTACCCATGAAAAGGGTTGACATTGCCTCAGCTGTAATTTTGGCATGGTGGTAACTGGCGCTGTGGTTGCACCTGTATGAAGTGATGGCTTCGTTGAAGGGTTTTCCCCCTTTGCCAATAAAGTGCCAAATTATTTCCTACTCTCTTGATTTGTTTTACAAAAGAACAGATTAATGTGCGGTTACATTTGCTTTCCAGAATGTGACTGCTTTTTTATAGTGTGCTGGCTCTACTGCTGATATGTTCTTTCATGGTCTGAACCCACTCCCATCGAAATCAATGGAGAAATTCACATTTATTTATTGAAAGTAGTATTGTAGTCTCACTTATTAATATGGTGAGTTTTACCTGCTTATTACAGTCCCAGTGCCAAATCTCTGTATTGGACTTGTAGCTCCAGCAGAGTCACCAGAGGCACGTGGATTCAATACCAGCTGAGCAGCTCTGTGCCTTGCAGTCATATCTTGCTTTTCTTCACTGCTCTCTCTCAAATATGGTTTTCTTTCAGAATATGGTTTCCAGCACTAAGCTCTGTCTTTAACCGGCTATTCACTCTGTATAAATAGAAGGAAGGAATTTTTTTAATGACTGTACTTAGTGTTTGATATGGTGTCAGATTGATACTGGGAAGAAGTCTAGTTTAGCTCACCTGCTGTCCCAGCTGGGCCTGATGTCTGTCTGCCAGGATTTTTTCCTTTTCTTTTTTTCTTAATAAAAGGAGACCAAGAAAATGGAAATAAAAATCACAGTTATCAGAACAATAAGAAACAAAAATTCAATGCATGCATATATTAAATCCTGTTGTACCTAAAAGTTAGCTGTCCTCAGGAAAAGAAAGCAAAGTGGTAAAAGACTGAACTTGACCCAACAGATTGTATACACCTTATCTGGCAATATTAACATGCACTTGAAAGTTATTAGTGCCCCAAACCTTTCAATACCAAAGTGTGCCCTAAATGTTATTTGATACTAGATGTTACATAAATCTGTATTTTCATTACTAAGCAACTTTAGGATATGTAGTGTGTGTTTGAAAAAAGGCATGGTAATAACTCACTAATAATGGGTGCCATGTGGGGGGAAAAAGGCAATATTACCTACCTAAGAAATATAAAACATGGTTTATATTTTCAACAGTTTGAGAATGAAATGAAAACAGAATATTTGGTGCACCTGTAAAAACATATTTGATCATAATGGCAAGTACAGCATTCTTAGTGTGGGATTCATATTTCATAACTCATGTTCAAACAAGAAAAATGATTATAATGTTAAGTATTTCCTGAGTTTATTTTGATGGATGGCAGAATAAGTATCTTTTACTCATTAAAATACAGATTGGTATAATTTAATAAATGAATTTAATACACAGATGTTCAAGACTGTTTGAGCAGAGTGCATATTAATCAACTTCTCTATAACTGATCCTCTTTTATATTTTTTAAAAGAAATTTGCAGGAGCCAAGAGTTTATTAGATCTGTATGATCTCAGTGTGGTATCAGATATCAAGTATGTTGTTTGAGTCATGTCAGGTGATCAAAGTGTTTCGTTTTGATTGATGAACCTGTAAACACCAAACTATTTGAGTGGTCATTGCTTTTGCATCTGTTTGAGACGCTGACACATCCTTTGAAAAAATGGCCAAGATTTTTAAGAGTGACTTGCAATACTGGGGAATTCACTTTTGGGTGCCCTACAGAAGACTGATCTTTAGACAATAATAAGTACTCTGATTTGAAAAGCTGTTTCAAGTTAGATACTTCCAAAATAGGGCCCCAGAATAATTTGTCACATACGAGAATCGTAACCAAGAAATGCAGAGCCTCATTTTTCCTATTGTTTATGTACGCTTTTGCTTCACTGGTTTCAGTGGAGTTGCGTGGGACTTACATGCACATAAATGAGAAAAGAGAGAGGACCATCATTTTTTAAAGCATGGATTATGGAAATATGTGGAGCTGCAAAGTGTCCAATAGGAAGTATTTGCAGAAAAGTCTGGATGTTAGATAAGCCTTGGCCTAAGATCTGCAGAAGAACCTCACTGTCCTGCTACCCTTAATGCACCTGAAGGACCCTGGCCTGAAGGGCTCCACAGCCTTGAGAAAGGGCCCGAGCACCCTGTGGAGAGATGCTCAGGAGCAAGGACGCCTAAATGCAGCACTCTGAGCTGCCTTTGCTTGCCAAATGCTGAACACCTGCAAGTTTCTGAAATTAGTAACACAAATCCCTTCCTTCAGGATCTGTAGTTTGGTTGTCTTTGTTGAAATAGCACTCTGTCTTTTTTTGGTGATAAGTTAAAAGGGGTTTTTTGCTCTTGAAGCAGGATGCCTGTATGGTGCCCTCCTCCTTGCAGCAGATCAGGACACTGCGGTGTGGGAGGTGTATGAGTATTCGAATCTATTCCCCTTCCCTGAGAAGTGACTTCAAAAAATCAGGTGTTGGGCAATACTACAATGGGATTGATTGAATTTATGCCACTTTGCATACAGGACCTCATGCTTTCTTGTGCTAAGAGGTACCGTGAGTGAGCCTGATTCCCTACAGTCGCGTGTGGGTGAGTGAGGATACCCATCCTCCAAGGATCGTTTCCCCTACCCTCATTTAGAGCTTCTGCCACTGAGCAGTTGAGTAAACCCGAAGGAGGTCTTCCTCTTTATATCTTTAAAGAAAGGTTTTGGTCTCCAGCATTTGTTCTGGGTTCCTGTCTTGTAGGTGAACTCTGAGCTTACATCTCAGCTTGTAAATGTAACAGTGCAGGAGTTGGCACAGCCTGACCATGCCCTCCTATAGAACAGGATGGTCAGATGCAAACGGTCTGTTGGGAATGTTTCTTGGCTCTTGCTAACTTCTTGACTGTGCCCAGAAATTTAGGAGATCGCTAGTTGGCCTGCGCCATAGGTATGCCAGGGAGTACTCTTAATATAAAATTCACAGAGTAACGTATTGAATGCCATTACATGTGCCGTTGTGCTAGTGCTGCTAAGGTACTGGTATAGATGCAGCCACATGGTTTCTCCTAGATTAAACACTGCAAGTAAATCTGACTGGGAGGTACCTAGTTTACGAAACCTTTTTGAGCAGAGGTGTGAAAGAGTCAAGTATATGCAAAAGGAGCACCTCTGAGCGTTGCCAGGGTTAAAGAGCAGCTAAGAAGGCTCCAGTGTTCACAGCAAGTGTTGTAGGCATGTATGTGCATTGGTGATGTTTGGTCACAAAGGCAAAACTAACCTTTTACTCTAGGCTTTAAGGGGGACTACCAGATTAAAGGTAAAATGGAAGTGAAAAAAAAGACGCATGTAGTTTTCAGATTATTAGGGTTCACCATGCGGACAACTGATAGCATGCTCCTAGGTGCATTTTCTGTGGTCAGGTAAAGCATTTGGGAAGAGGCACTAAGCAAAAGTTTTAGGTGATCACACAAGTTTCCTTTCAGGTGTGGTTAAGCCTCTCGGTGCTCAAAAGAAAGACTTTCTTGCCTTCATAGCAGCCATTTCAATCACCCTGACATCAAAATTGGTACTCGGGTGGGCCACTGAGAATTAACTGACTTCTGTGTTTGTCCCTGACTCTGCTCCTACCTGTTTACCAGAACATCTGGAGGGAGATAGCGCTGCAGTCACTCTGACAGAGTTCATCTGGGGGCTGCCAGTGAGCAGGATGGCTTGACTATTTGTACACAAATTCCTGAATCTTTCTGAACTGCGTGTTCGTGCTCCTTCACTGCCCAACACCTTGCAACCATTTGCACATGTACAGAGTGAGTGTAGAAAACTGCCAGTCCAGATGGCAACAATTCTCACCTACTTTGCCCAGGTTCTAAAGCCTACACAAGCTGCAGGGCAGCAGGAAATCATGCTGAGGGACTTTTTCCATTTCTGCTGTGACTCATGCCAAGGTACATGGTCCTACTTCCCCACAAGGGGAGGGAGGCAGGACTAACAAGTGGAAGGATTCTTTGCGGCAACCTTTTCATCTCTAATAGTCAACAGGGAAAGTGCAGCTTTCCTTTGTTTTTCAGATAACTTAGCTATGATATCATAATGATAAGAAGTTTGCCTTAATGTCCACTTCTGTAATGTATCAGCCAGATAATCAGTTTCTGCTCCAAGAATTTTAATGAGAGGTTTGTGGTCTGCAATCAGAACAGCTTCTTCCAATGTGAAGACTCATGGAACGTCCTCATACCAAAATACAATAGTCAGAGGGTGTCTTGTTTCATGTTTCATGAAAGTGGAAGCAATTAGCCTCTTTGTTCCATTATTGTTTTAGGGGAGAAGCATCTATACCTACAGCTGAAGCATTGTCAGCAGAAAGGGAAGAAGGGGAAAGGTAAGATTTTTTTCATATCTTCTCAACTTCTTTATTTCATTAAATAAATCCTTAAAGTTTTCAGTCCCAAACTGTCCAGGTAACATCTTTGTCATTGTAGTTATTAATGTAGATAAGTCAGAGAGAAACTCGCTATAGTAATTAACTGTATGTAGAGAGGATCTGTAACAATGTATTCTTTGGCACAGTGCTTTTTTTGTCATAAGCTTACTTTCTCCCGAAGTCGTTTAAAGCCTTACACATCACTTTCGTAACCCAGTCAGTTGCTTGTGAATGGAAAAAGCCAGATTTGTCCTTTTTCTTACCTTTTCCAAATCGCGTTAGACATTGCAGCACAGATTCCAGGCATCTCAGGTGTATTTTCTCACTTGCATTTGAATAAAAAAATCTCTCTCCACTTATATCTTGCATACTTGTTCTATTAGAAATTGAGATGTCACTAGTACACCAGCTATGTGCTGCTATTCCAGAAAAGAACCTTATTCATGTTAATGATGATGCATATCAAGACCCTGGTTCCAACTCCATCTGCTGGTAAGCCTCAGACAAACCTACCTTTGTAAACTTCTGTTCCCCATTTAGCAATGGAAACATTCTTTGGCAACTTTTACATAGGACCTGGGAATAATAGTTACATATGCCACAAGTCACATCGTTCTGATATTATTCTTGACTACAGAATGTGACCTTCTGTGCTTCAGAAAGAGATATTATTTGGAGTAATCTTAAGAGATCCAACCTCTGGTTTTAAGGACAGGGTTTTTTACAACACTGACCTTTTACCCTTTTCTCCAGACTTGATGTTCTATATTAACTGAAGAATATGCGACCAATTAAGACACTATGATTCATATATAAAATACTTCACTAATGTACATTTATTGAAAAGATTCAAAGGCACATAGATTCAAAGACAAAAGTTCTTTACATCTGGATTAATTATTGGCAAGTCTCAGAGTGTACAGTTGATGCTTCCATTGTAAAGATAAAACAGCAGCTAAACTGCTTCTGACCATCACATTGCCCTCCCTTTCCTTCTTCCTTCAGTGTTAATATAACTTAGAGAAACTATACACACACTCGACAGAATTGACCTACCTATAATATGTTTACATAAATGCGTGTCTACTTCTGATGTTTAAAGAGACACAGGCTTTAATGGAGATTTTTGAATAAGAATCGTTTCAGAGTCCTGCTGGCATCAGTGAGTTACGAACCAACGCCATGGTGATGTCTTCCATTGTAGAACAGTGTTGTGCTGTTGTAGACAGGTTAGTATCAAGTTTTGGAGACCTTCTGCAGTTTTGAATCTTGTAAAATGGGACTCAGAAATCTAGGCACTCTTGGCAACTTGTAAAATCTCAACTAATAAGCAACCCACTGAGAAATCTCTTTGTGTGTACTGTTTTTTTGGTGAAATACCTCAAAGAATTTTTTTTCAATAATAATAAAACCCTAGGTAAGTTGGATGGTGAGCCCCAAGGATTAGGGTGTTGGGGTTTTTTTATAACTTCCCCATCTTTTGTGCCTTTGGCACTCCATCTCTTGCAACAACACGTATCAGATACCTCACTTAAGAACTGCTTATTAAAGCAATAATCACTGATTGTCACAGTGGGAACTGCAGTACTGAGCCAAAGTCACAGGTGCCAATTCCACCATATTTGGCAGCAAATCTTTATACATCATCTACTGTCCTGCTGCTTTTTTGGCCACTAGTCTAGGAATTCCAGGCAATTGGCAAGCTCTTTGGAGAAGCTCAATAGCTCCAGTGAAGCTGCCCTGTGCTCAGATATCCTGAGCAAATGGCCACCGCAGATGTACAAATTGAATTCACATTTGTCTCATGGATTAGATGTGTGAGATCAGTTGTATCAGTGCTCCAAAGCTGCAGCAAGTTGAATTCCATGGCTGTGTCTATGATAGTAAATCAGTCAGTGGCAAGGGACGTTTCTGAGGGCTGGACCCTGGTTGTGTACCAAAGGCCTCTGCCATTGCTTTGCCTTGGTCTGGCTGGAAGGAGCCTTGTCACAACACTCTGGTGCTAAAGCTGAGCTAAAGTATGTTACAGAGAGTGAGACCTTACCAGGCTGCACAGGGAGCAGCACTGATACAGCCCAAGTGCTTTTGAGAATGGGCTCATGCGCCCAACATGACGCATTTTGAGTTTTCATTAACTGCTGTGTCTCCACAGTAGACACCACAGGTAAAAAGGGTGTTCTTTTAAGATCAGGAGTGAAGCCTACAGGAAGAGGAAGCTCAGACACAAGAACTGAAGTTGTGCCTTACACAGAGCATGTACAAAGGCATTGGAACAATGTCCAGAGACACCTAAACCAGCACGGACACCATCTGATATATCAGCATGGCACAGCCTACCCCATGAGAGGAGAGGTCAGTCATACCAGAGCTCTGTGTGTCTCTGCCGCTGAGAAGCAGGGCTTATCTTCTTGTCCATTGCCCTGCCCTGACACTGCTGATGCTCATTCTGGATCTAACAGAGTCTAGAATCATAGAATGTGTTGGGTTGGAAGGGACCTTTAAAGGTCACCTAGTCCAGCCCCCCTGCAGTAAGCAGGGACATCTTCAACTAGATCAGGTTGCTCAGAGCCTCATCAAGCCTGGCCTTGAATGTCTCCAGGGATGGGGCCTCCACCACCTCTCTGGGCAACCTGTGCCAGTGTCTCACCACCCTCATTGTAAAGAACTTCATCCTAATGTCTAATCTAAACGTACCCTGCTCTAGTTTAAAACCATTGCCCCTCATCCTATCGCTACATGCCCTTGCAAACAGCCCCTCCCCAGCTTTCCTGTAGGCCCCCTTCAGGTACTGGAAGGCTGCTATAAGGTCTCCCCGGAGCCTTCTCTTCTCCAGACTGGAAAACCCCAACTCCCCCAGCCTGTTTTCATAGGAGAGGTGCTCCAGCCCTCTGATCACCTTCATGGCCTCCTCTGGACCTGCTCCAAGGGCCTCTAGGAGATTTCTGCCTTGCAGTCCACTGCTCAGGGAAGACCTGTCCTGAGGTTAGCAGGGATCCCAAAGTCAGTGGTAAGCAGATCCTAAAAACTCAGCTGTTACATGAACTGTGTATCATCAAAGTTCTTACAGTTAGGCTGTACGTGTGAGCACCATACGTATTCTGCCACGTACATCAGAATGAAAATTGATCAGACACACAAATGTCAGAAACTGGAAAGCGATAGTTCCACTATTAAAAGTTGGTCATAGTTTTGCCAAGTTAAACCAGGCCACTTTAGGCAGGAGATTTAACCATTGCTAAACTTGTAAATATCTTCTATATCCAGTGAAGAAAAAGAAAAGATAATTAGTTATTAAAAATTACTTTTTTGTTTTTATCTACCCTGATTATTATAAGCTTTATTGCAGTTATAGCAGTATTATTGGAGTGACGAGTGAGTAATGACCTCATTACAAGAGAGAGGGTGCAGGGCTACGTATGACTCCGCAGGTGTCTGGAAATTTGCCCTTAGCTTGTGCTACAGCAAAACTTTACAGCAAAAGTTGAAACTAGAGGGTAATTACAATACATACATGTGTATCTGATGCTTTTTATCATACTGTGATTTCATTTAAATTCTGATCAATTCATAGAAAGCTCGTAAGTACTCTCTTTTTTAGCATTGCTATCGATAATTCTAGCAAGCTATTTTCCGAGTTATGGTTCCCAAAATTAGTGTACATTATCTATAACAGATTATTGATTAACTTCTACCTCATTTTTTTTCCCTGTACAGACTGATTTTAAATTTCCATCTGCTTTTCATGACTGATATCCAACAGAAAACTAGATAGATTTATGCATATTTTAGTACATTGCAGTGAAAATAATAAATTTTGGTTTAGCTTGGCAGTTCAGAAAACATGGAAGGGGAATAATTGTCAGTCAAGGCAGTTTAAATTATTTCACTTTTTGTTCAGACAGAAAAAGCTGAGAATATTTTGAGTCAAAAAATGCTCTGTTTCTCTTCAAATGAATTATTTTGATTCCTAAGGCATATTGCCTTTTGACATTTGAAAAAATACATTTGAAATACATTTCAAAGCTAAAAGTCACTTCAAATGGGAAATGAGAAATCTTTCAACTTCTAGGGTGTTTTCCAGTTCTTTTCTGTTAAAGAACAATTTGTTGGAATTGATTAGAAGTCATAAAATGTCCAGCTTCTCTGGACCCACATTTTCCACAGCAGAAAAGAAAATGCCATGAGCTATTAATTTATCCTGGAAGAAAAAAAAAAAAAAAAGGAAAATAAAGAAAACGAAAACCCAAATCAAAGTGGAGGCCATGTAAGCAGCTCTTGTGGACTTTCTTGCCCTTAGTTTCACATTTTTCTTCCCCTGCTGACAGACCCCTCTCACCCACTAATTGTATAGAGAGGGAAGGAAGTGGTATATGTTCCTTTCCAAATTGGCCGTCAACTAGTTGGTCACATATTTGCTACTTGGTTAGATTTTGCAGAGAACTGGTATTTTATATATCTTATTTTATTTTACCAAAATGTGTATTTTAGCTCCTGAATTTCTGACGTGTCTTGCTCCGCCGAGACATCTTGTCAGAGACGGCAGTAAGAAATAGCAGAGTGTGACTACTGGTAGCCAGTCATAACTGGCTGTACAGCTGGGTAGAAGAGATGTCCACGTATCTGAAGGTTGTTTCAGATAATAAAAAGTAAAGTTAGCATAACAAAAAAAATACAAATCCAGTAATCTTATTACACAATGACTTTAAACAAAGTGGTATCTGCTCAATATTTCTCCGAAGAAACGTACAATATATACTATATCAAAGCAGGATAAATGAAAGATCTGTTCACCTTTCTGTTCAGAGTGAGAAATTTGGCTGTTTAACTGAGCACATCAGAATCCAACCCAAAAAAATCAGTTTTATGTTTATAAAGTAGTAAGTTTCAGAATTACACAGATGATCCAGACAGTTATTGTCATTTTTATTGACACATTTAATGAAACATTGACATTCTTCAATGCAGAAATAGGGCAATTTATTAATGTGTTTCCCAAATTGTTTCATATTTTTTCATATTTTCATATTATTAAAAGAAGTTATATTCATAAAATAAATAAAGAATTTTAAAGAGATGGTTGCTAATGTTTTGGGTTTTTTGAGCCCTAGAAGCTTGGGGAAAATCTGAGTAAAGTAAAAAGCTATGTCATCTGCAACTGGAGCCACTGTGAATTAGCAACGCGTCTGCGATCCACTCATTTAAATCAGCATCTGGCTTTGGGATCCTGGCCATGTCTTCAGTGCAGCTTGGAGGTGCGATGCCAGCTCACAGGGACATGCCTGACCCGCCAGAGGGGGGACACTGGGCACCCACAGGGACTCTGGCTGCCCTGGCTTCTTGTACTCCACTGATGGGACTGCAGCCACATCAGCATGGGTACCTTGATAGCTGCTGTTAAAATAAGCTTAAGCAGGTCTCTGGAGGTCAACCACATCTGATCACCACATCGATGTAACCAGCTAGACTTACCTCTTCCTGGCATAATGATGGAAAGACAACCGAGCCATCCTTTGTCTGAGACAGCCACAAGTGGATTCAGCTCAGAGCCACCTGATTTACACTGCTCAAACCAAGAGTGTTCAGAATGGAAGTCTGACTTCTAGTCAGTAGGCGAGTGCTTTTCTGGCACATTGTTCGTGTGAAAGCTGCATCACGTCATGTTTTTTTCTGTACTGAAGTATTGGTATTATGCATGTTTTTAAGACCAAACTCTGCAGTTTCACATTTCAATACTTACTAGTTAACATTTCAATACTTCCTAGTTAATTAGGCATTTCATAGTATAACACAATGTGCTTATAGAACGCATATGATTTCAGTACAGAACACACACACCTACACATGAATTATGTCTGCACAAGCTCTTTCTTCGTGAGCAGATAAACACACACGGCAAATAGATCACTCTGGGTACAAAGGCGTATGTTTTTCTTGAGTCAAGACGACGTTTCTTATGCACCTACGCAGATTTCATAGAATAAAGCTCTGCTGGAATTTGCCTGAAAATAACAGGGGGCAAATTAAATTTTCAAGTGGAATTCAGAACAATAGTAATATTTCCTGAAAGGCTACTAATTCTAGTGCAGCTATTTCAAAGGCCACATTCTTTGCAGGTCGCTATGGAAGGCTAGCTCATGTTATAAAATGATAGCACCCTTTTGTGGTCTGAGCTCTCTGTTACACCTGCTGTGTCCACTTTTTTCCCCCCCTCATTTTCAGTTCTGCTTGGTCTAGCACGGACTGGTGCTGAATGAATAGAAAGCAGCAATATAAAGAAATCCGCCCCATATCTCAGGCATTTTTTTTTTTCCTGTTTGACTGTGTCTAAGATGCAATTAACTTCTTGTAAGACATGAAATAACAACATTCAAAGCCAAAATTACTAGCTGGTATTATTCCATGTGTTAAATTACCAGAACACTGAAGCTGAAGATGGGAAACACCCTATAAAACAACTCATTATGAACAATGCTGGTTTTCTCCTCTTGTTATTTTGGGTTTGCACATCCCTTTGATAAATTTAGTTAAGAGGGACAATGCACCCACTCTAGTGCTGAGGGCTACAAGAAAAAAGCCTGTTCCAATCATAAAATATTTTCAGATGAACCAGGAGGGAGTAGGCTTTAGAGCTATTTTATATTTATTTGGGTTTCTCTGAAGGTGCCAATACATGTCAATCACACTTTTAAATAAGCTCGTTCAGACCCTGAAAAGAGCGTATCCTGTGGCTGTGTGAAGCTCAGCCTGCTTTGCAAAATCTGTTCATAACCTGTAAATACTCAGAGGGTGAATTGAAGCTAATCTCCCTCTTCTGTGGCTCAACTGGTGTCAGAAAAGTTTTAGTCACAGCAATGCACCTGCTCATTTTTAATAGCTTTCTCCAGTATTTTTCCACAGAAGCTTCCTTGCTCTTGGTAAATCAGAAGCTCGTTGCTTTTTTTTTTCCTCCAGTGAGACTTGTCTGGTCTCTCAAGTCCTACTTTACCTGTCTCAAAGGCTGCCGTAGCCTGACTGATGTATCTTTGTGACTCATAATCCCCGGCGAGTGTATTCCTACAGCTACGGAAGGGGAGAAGGGAAATGGCTGAGGAGGAGCACAGTTCAGACGTGAGAGGCTTCTCGTGTTAGACGAAATCAAAGGAACAAGAAAAGCAGAAACTAATGCTTTCCGGAAAAGCAGAAACTAATGCTTTCAGGGCACCTGAGATATAGTCTTGAATACCAATGATGTAAAATCAAGCAAAAAGACATGGGGAAAAATAAAATAGAAAGTGCCTGAGGCAGACAGGGATGCCTGTGAAGAAAGATACAGAAAAGATACTGCTGAGAGATACAGAAAATTAGTTTGGGGCTCAAAAAAGAGAAAAGGAGCAGATCTTTGTACAGCTCTGTGCTTTCTCCTCTGTGCTGCTCAGTTCTGAAAACAGCATTGTCAGGAAAATGCTGACAACCTACAGAAAAATAGTGCAAGCGGTTCTGGGAAGAACTAATAGAGAATTCAAGTTTCCTACAGATGAATCGTGTGCCTCTTCTTCTCATCACCCATCCACTGCAATTATCTCCCATTCTTCCTTCATTTTGTCTACGATCGCCTCCCCTCTCAGTGTCTTTGGAGCATCTCCAATTCCCTACCTCACATCTGTGGGATTCTTTCCCAAGCTAGCAGGAAAAACTCATGTTTGTTCTCATGCTGAAGACTTTCCCACAGTGGGCAGAGTAGCTACATCTCTCTCCTTTAGTCAGACCCTGGTTTCTCCAGAACTCCCAAACTGCGCAGAGTGATCTCTGTAAATACTGAATTTGGTCAATGGGTTCAAAACTTTTAAAGGGATGACTGAGAGATAAACAGACAAATCCTGAAATCCTGTAACTTTCATTTGGGTAGGAAACCAGGCTGAAAAATAGTTGGAAGCCTCAAAGGATTGATTTATGAGGCAAGATGATCACTGTGGTATTTGTTATTATGAGGTAGATCTTTCTCCTTCTCTCTCTGTGGTTTTGACCAAAAATTCCATTCTGGACCCAAGAAAATTTTCCCAACAAAAGTTTGTTAAAACTTGTACGTTCCCATGAAGCATGTCATTGGCGTTTTTCCGATGAAAAAATATTTTCTTGAAACACTTGACCAGCTCTAGTGACCACATGAGCTCTAATAATTTGTATTTACAGACTAGGCAGACTGGAAGAGCAGAAAATGTTAAATCAAACAGCATCCACCCAAGCTAGAATAACTGAGAGGGATTCTCAGCCCTTATGCCACAGGATACTGCTTTCTATCAGCTGGGAGTAGGAAAGCTTTCATGCACTGACAAAACTTTATAGGTTCAGGTTCCTATCTGGTAAATGAACTTATTTTGCGTTACTTTGGGATAGAAAGACCTGAGAAGTCCACATTTACTTTGAGGAAAAGTCTAACGGTGATGGTATTTTCTTGGATGAAACCTCTTAAAACCGAGAGATGCCCGTTTTCTTCAGTAGCACCTAATTTGCCCATAAGAATGTGTTTTTCAGCATAAGCGATGGCATCAGAATCTGTCCCTGAACGGGGAGTTCAGTCACCCTCGTCAGCGACTGCACCACCAGGAATGTTCACTGGGGAAGTGAGGTCAGCTTTTGCTTGTACAAGGTGATGGGCTATAATTTAACAAAGGAAATCCCTTCCATTTGTGTGCTGCGTGTTTGTTTGTTTGTTTGTTCTAGATAAAATTGTTGAGTTTAGCTAAAACTCTGTGCTTAGTTTGTCCAGATTGTTTGCTTCACTAAAAAGTTGCAGTCCAACCCCTGCAAAGCAGTAATTAGAGAGCTTTGCTTTTTATTTTTGCATTTAAGTGTCCCTGGAGCAGTGGCTGCTCTGCTGGAGGAGAGGGAGCAGATGATATATGTTTTGCTTCTTTTTAATCTGTCGTCCAGCGTCACTACAATTCCAACAGTGGGCCTCCAGACTTTGTTCATTGTTTTTAAATTAACCGAAAAAATATTGCTTTTGAAAGGTGAAAGCATAAAGAATTACAAGCAGCCCGATCAGCTTTGCTACATCCTCTAATGTACTACCGCTCGCTGGTAGTCCTAAATCATTAGCTGGGAGAGACTAGCCATTTTGGGGTGTACTGGTGCATTCTGCACTGCCTTCACTAAGAGAACCTGGAGGGTTTTCTTTCCTTTGTCTCTTTGCATTTGGCTCCTTTGCAAGCGGAGCCTCTACTGACATCCACTGGTAGCCACAGGGCAGCTCCACTCCTGCAAACTGCTTGTAACCCACCCGTGCTAATCCCGGCTCCTGTGCCAAGGCATTGATTTAGTACTGTGCTAGATGTCAGCTCAAATGTGAGGTCAAAATAATGTAATCCTTCCAGCTTCTCTCTCCTTCCCGGAGGAATGTCCCCCTTCCCCTTCCACGGTGGTAAATAAATTCAAGAGATGAAAACCTGCTAGCAATTTCTTTGGCTGCGCTCACCAATTAGCAATACAGAAAATCAAACCACAGTTTCCTAGGTGTAGTGGGAATTTATAGGGAATGAGAGCTACCAGGAACATGAGCTTGTATGTTACTCATTATACATTTTTTTGTTTAAACTGCGATAAATTAAGACTTAATGATCAAGGGTGCAGGAACGAGGATTAGAGAGCAGATGGGAAGAGCTGAGGGCTCTTTGCTGTACGCGCTGTGCCACTGACTCTTACTAGTTGTTAATCCCAGAGCCTGTCCTGTCCAGAAGTACTACGAGTACTGCAGTACCAGATGAGCATGAAGATAATTAAGAATACACCTATCAGCGTTAGCTTCTTCTGGCTCTGTGTGGCTCTCTCCAGATCGTGTGGGCCTGTCTGCATTATAATAAAATTCCTGGAGTTGTGGGACTTTGGGTTGGGTCCCTGAGAATTTGCATGGCTTTGCATGGTGGAAATGGAGAAGAAACTGTGCGGTAGATGTCGTGAGACTCAATAGGTAAATCAGGAGCCAGAAGAGGGTGCTCATTAAAGTTTGGCCAAGCACATTATTTTCTATATACTTTTAGCCAGTTCTATGCACACAGACTTAGTTATCTCTTCGTTAACTCATTTGGTAGTTATATTCAATGACAAAATATCGACTTTGATACTTACACGTAATCTCCATTCATTTCTTGTGTGTATTTTGTTGGGTTTTTTAACGATTTTATGTTCACCTTAGTCACATACTATCGTTTCTCATTCCTGGTTTCATAAATCTAAGGAGGGCTGGTAAAGAACAGGAGGCCACAGATCAAGCTGTTCACTTCTTACTGTTGCAGGAGGAGTAGCAGCCATTTTAAGAATTAGCAAAGTATGGTAGAAATCATTAAGGTCTTTCCTTTTTTGTGGATCATGACATCAGTGTCTACCTGCATCACTATAACGAGCACAGAATTGAATATGCTCGTGAAGGCTCAGCAAAGCATTTTGCTGATCCCAAATTTAAAACCCTGCTTTATTGTCCCACCAGAATCAAGGACCCCCAGCACCAAAGACTCAGCATGCTTGTTCCTCACATTGCATTCAAATTTCTAGAATGGGACTGGCTTAGTATTTTCTGGAGAAAAGCACCAGCTTTCTTGTCACTAGCAGTCTTCCTTCTAAGCCACAGTATTTCTAGAACAGCATAGAATTCTCACCAGTGGTATCTGAGAAACAGCTGAGTGACTGAAAGCAGCAGCAGATTTGATGAGCACATGTAAATCTGAGGTCCTGTGTACCCTCACATAATAACACTGCAGTCGTGCGGTCAGGTTTGCTGCGTGCTGGGTTTGCTGGCTGCTTTGGCTTATGAGGAGCCTTACAAGTGCCTACGAGAGGCAGAGTTGTGACTGCTGTGGTGACACCTGGCACCTACCTACCTGTGGCTACTGATGGAAAGATGTTTGTGAGGAAGTATTAGGAAAAATTTTTACACTGAAAGGGTTATCAAGCACTGGAACAGGCTGCCCAGGGAAGTGGTTGAGTCACCATCCTGGAGGTATTTAAAAGACGGGTAGACATGGTGCTTAGAGAAATGCTTTAGTGATGGTTTTTGTCAGAGTTAGGCTGATGGTTGGACTGGATCATCTGAAAGGTCCCTTCCAACCTAGGCAATTCTGTGATTCTATGATTCTATAAGTATTCATCATGAGCACCATCCTCAGGCTCCCTGGTCTTTGCCCCACAGCCCAGCTGGCTCCCAGCCCGTGTATGGGAGGGTCACTCCAGCCCTTCATCCTCCTGTTTCCTCCAAGCCAATTTTGCTAAGGAGCCTTAAATGAGTCCTGCAGAAAATGGACAGTAGTTTTTGTCCACTGAGGTGTGGAAAAGCCTTCTGTTCCTCAATTTCTGTAGATATTTAAGATTTACGTATTTTTAAAACCACAAATGATTAATCTGCAAGAAAGTGAAGCTGAACAGATGAGTGGTGGGGTTCCCAGGGAGGTGAAAGGAGTTATCCAAGCAGGCTGTTAGTGGAACCTGACTTTATTTGGCTGGGTCTTTGAGCTCCTCTGTTCCCCCAAGCTATTTGATGCTATTTTCCACTGTGCATATGCATCTGTTCATGTAATTTAGAAATTAATAGTTTAAAAACACGCCAGAAAATTACTTAGTATGTTTCAGCTACTTTTAAAATAAAACCTATAAATTCTCTATGAATGAAACTTGGTGGGGGAGGGGGGGAAAGGGAAACGGAGCATACCAACTTCACTACCCAGCCTTTGCTGCGTGGACTGGGCCATGCACATCATCTTTATTAAGGCATCCACAGCCTAACATCATAAGGACAAGCATTAGCGTTTTCTCCTGGAGCCCAAACAGTATTTAAATTGGAAGCTGGAATGTCAAAGCCGAGAGATCTGAGTGTGCCTTTTCCTTATGGAAAGTTCAGTGCTTGGGAGTTCTTAATCAAGATTGTCAGACGTTTCCTGCTCATTTTCAGCCACCAACGGCAGGCATAGGTGACTCCCTCCTTGCTGTCGAGGGGCGGACAGAGCAGTACTGTGTGATCTGTTGCCCACTGAGCCACCTGCAAGTCGTTTCGCTCCAGCTGTGGTAGACCTCATGCAGAAACACAGCCTCGAAAGAGCTGGCTCCTGGCCAACAACACTGTTAGGGGTTTTTAGCTTAATTCTTTCACTGACCTCCTCCTGAGGAGCATAATTCATTAAGTACAGTATCATAAAGGCCATGGCGATTAGAAACAGAAAACACTGCCACCAGTGTAGGCCATAAAGGAGGGATCAACAATGCAAAGTGTATATATATATCTACATATACATACGTAAAGTTCATATTAGTTTATTTTGATATTAGGAACTGAGAAGGAAATGTCTCCAGCTTTGCTTGCTTGGGATCTCTAGGTATAAGTTGAAATGGATAATATTTAGTCTGTGCTACTGTAAATCCCAGCGCGGGGCACAGCAGGCTGTCCAAAGTGATCATGCTCCTGAGCAAGGATGTGTGGCAAGATTAAGGGTCACAAGTCAGAGCACTCCACGGAGTCTTCTGCTGTGAATGGAAACGCAAGATCTCACATCACCTCACAGCACCGCTACTTAAAGGGGAAAATAAAAGAAGAGAGGGTAGGATACACAGGGTTAAGCATGCTTAAAGTCCATTTCGTACGTTTTCACATGCTGATCCAGAAAAACAGTTATGTTTAAGCAGAAATATTGTTCTGTTATCCTGCCGATGACATTTTGGGTCATTCAGGGTTATGACTACCAGGCAAAGAGTCTTGTTGATGGAAGTAGTTTTGAGACATTCTGAAGGTATAAAACACTGGATAACCTTTTTTGATCAACCGATCTCATTGTAAGTAGGACTATCATTAAGGTATCATTAGGTTATATATCAATGCTACATTTGGTTTTCAATTGCAGCCAAAAGAAGAAATTTTGTTCATCTTCAGAGCCTGATGACTTGTGTAATGATTATTAGCAATAGCAGATTTAGATGGCTTGCCATGCAAAAGCTGAAGGAATCTGAAGCTTTAGTTATATACTCATTGCTTTTCCTTGTCTGATGGTTTTAAAAAAAAAAGAAAAGGATTACTGATGAGGGTCATACCTATTGTGTGACCATTATATGTTTTATCACAACCATCCAGCTTCCTCTTCTTCAGTCTTTGCTTTCTCTTCATTTTTTCCTTTTTTTTTTTGTTGTTTGTTTGGTTTTTTTGGTTTTTTTTTTTTTTTTTTTTTTTTTTTTTTTTTTTAGGAATCTATCATGTCTTCTTGGATCTCCCCACTCTTCTTTGCCACGCCCATGAGTACAATTCAGATTTCATGTCTAACACAAAGCATAGAGACTCGTAAATACTGATGGCAAAGTATAGCTGATTTTAGTTGTATAAACACTGAATTTCTTTATTTGCACAAAGCTCACACCTTCAGATATAAATAATAGTGGAAGACTGTGAGAAAAGGAATTAACTAAAGAGTTATCAAGAAGTCTGCAATAGAAGCTATAATGTGTAATCATTCCAACCTAAGGCATCTTGTTTCAGTTCCTTTGACTATTTTGACTGTTTTTGTTCTGAGTTGGGGTTTTAATGGGTCTTTCCAAATTTATGGGACATATAACTCCTAGGGGAGAATGAGAACCTTAAGTCTGTTGTAACAAATACTGCAGTAAACGCTGCAGCATCAATTTACCTGTCTTTCTTCTTTTTCAATGCACTGTTATTCTTCATATAAATGATACCAGTTACCTCCATTTAGAACATGGTGAGTACTTGAAGATCAGACCATTTTTTATCTGGAATTACATTATTTTTTAAAATGTACAACATAAAACATTCAAAATGTAATATATATCCAGCCTTTCTGAATATGGTTTCCTGACTAAGTAGGCATATACACATTCATCTGAAAACTGTTTCAGACACAGGACTTGCTTGCTTTATTGGCAGCAGTATAAAATTACACAGGTATCAATGACCTATAGGACTTGAAACATGGAATCTCTCCTCCTTATTGAAACACAGCACAGCACAGCACACTTAGGGCTAGATCATGCCTTGTGCATCGTTGAGAGTGAAGAGTTGAGGGATAACACTGTAACCATAAACTCCGAGGGCTTTCCCAGTCTGTGCATGCTGTCTTCAGTGATATGTCGTTCTTGAAGAAAAGGCAGTATGTGCACCTTTTCCTTTCCTGAGTAGTTCTCTTTGGGGGTTTAGATGAGTGTAGGAACATGGGCCTACTTTCTTCCTGATCAGTTCTACTAGCTCCTATTCACGGGAAAGGAAGATCACGAGGAAGGAGTCAGTTGTCCCTATTGGGTTTCTGGTGACTTCTTACCATGCCGTTTGGTAATAAATTGTCCTTACTTGGTTGCTTGCTGTTGGATACTCAGCACCAGATCCAGAAAGGGAAGGATTGCGTGATTCTGTGATTCTGTGAGTCGTTATAGTGCCCAGTGTTGCGATATTTCAAAGTTATACATAGGAGTGGTATTCAAAATATTGGGGTGTGTGCCAAAGTTGCTGAGATATGTAAAGGTGAATGGTAACCAACTCAGAGTGAGATTCACAAAAGGCATCTCTTTAAGTGAGAAAATAAAGAACACTGAAACAAGGGTCTTCCCTGAGATTTCTCTTGACAGTTTCAGGACTGTCATTAGATGATGCTGTGAAATGGATTCCATACTTGAACTCCCTCCTGGTTTTCTGTCCCAATTCTGGACAATGACAGCTGACAGATGTATTAGACCTAATGATAGACTATATGTTCTTCTTTTGTCAGTGGCTTTTTATATTGCTTACCTAAAGCCCTTAAGTTGGGATAGTGATCAGCTGCAGGCTTCTCTGATGAGGGGTTAGACAATTCCAGGGAACGAGTCAGCAAGCATCCCATCTGAACTGCCCTCTTAGGACTATGTATACTGATAAATTAAATATTGCCAAGGTTCCTTCTTCAGCCTTTAGGCCAGCTGGTACTCTTTGATAAGGTCCATATTATTAAATTATCTTACTTTCCAAAACAAGATGGCCGTGCTGAAACTGCCCATGGCAAAAGGTCCTTGGCCTGTGGCAATTCTCAAATTGTCTGGGAGAGTACAAGTTTATCTGGGTCAGCATACTCCATGGACAAGTGACTTAATAATTTGCATGGTCAAGCTGTAGTGCATGTGTTCATGCCCTGGCTCCATGTACAGAAATAGCCTAAAGGCACTTCTTTCTCTCCACTGACTTTAGAGTGATCCCAGGATGATGGGCATCCTTATTCAGGTGCACAGTATCAATGGAAGATGTACAGGTCCAAGATGTTTCCAAAACTACCTATTGGACTGGGTGCTCTACATTATTCAAATGATAATGATCACCATATGAAAGAATTATCGTGTCTGGATATCGATGTGACTCCATTTCTGTACTGTCTTATTTTTTTCTATCAGCGATTTCAGCACATTTGGAAATCCTATTAGTAGACAAGTCATGCTAATGTGAAAAGAATGATATCACTTTCATGCGGGAGACACATCTCTGTCATCTTTATGGTCTGTTTTGCTGTCCATTCCACTCTTGGTATTGGTGATAGGTGAAAGTCTGGAACGTAAAGAAAATGGTTTGAAAAACAGTGATCTCGTATTCTTCTCTTTAGGTAATTTTTCTTTCTGTCTCATCTCATACTGTACATTTATTTAGTAGCTGTGTTTTGGGAGTTTTGGGGGGGCTTTAAGCTGAATGAAAGTTGATATTGTTTGAAAGTTCATTTATAGAAAAGCAGGTGGATAGCAGAAAGTTTCACAAAGTTTATAATATCTGCTGTGGAAGGGCACCTGGAAGCCAGAGGCAATCTGGCATGACATTTCTAGTTCTAGTGTGTTGGTTTTTGTGGTTCTACCATATTCTTCATCACCTGTAACATAACATACTTACTTCTTGTGGGTATTGCACTATTTTCTCCCACAAATACAAAAGCAAATGCAAATACAGTATCAGAAACCTGGTTGTGAGTTTATATTAGGAAGATCTGCAGGAACTTGATTGTGGAGCGTGCAAGAAAGAAAACATTCCCGCTTTCTTCCACTGTTGTTCTGTTGTCATCTGGACCTGAATATTATAGGCATTGTAACAGGTCTGGTGTCAAAGTAAGATGAAATATGCATGTGTTGAAATTAACCCTGTTTGCTCTTGCTTTAGAATTTTCAGTCTTTTATTCAAGGTGTTCCATCTCAGCTGGGTTGAATTGCTGCCCAGAGATGCCATTCACTCTAGAGGGAGCCTAGGATGTAGGTGGCTCAGTAAAGCACTTAAAGTGACATAATTTAAATTTATGGGTACAACACATTCTTGGATCCATCTGACGTTTTGCCCAGTTGCTTGGCTGAATGGTTAAGTGAGCAAAAGCAGCTTCCTTGCTTACTGCTTGGGGAAGAGCAACCCTTTGGGGAAGCCTGTTAGTTTCATCCCAGGAAGGGTTAACCCTTCAGTGTTCACTAGGACCACTTGAGAGGTGATTTCCTATGGTAAGAATGCAAAGCATATGCTGCTTGTTAATACAGATGGGCAGTGAACTCACAAGGCATTTTTAAAGTCTTTCAGTGCCGTACGGTGCAGTGAGAATATGCACCCCTGAGCCAATCTGAAGTGTGTTTGTCCACAATTTCATTACTGTATGTGTCTGAGTTAGTGTCTTCATTAAAATGATAAGTTTCTCTAAAAGCTGCAAATGACAAGTGACCTTATAATGTAACATGGTCCCGCTTAGTCTGCAGGAAAGTATTAAATGTCAGGACTTATAATTGTAAGGATTTGATATTTATGAAGGTCAGTTCAAGTGTGAGTAATATAACATAATATTACATTTAAACTAATATCTGTGTTCATAGGAACCTTTTAAAAACACCCAGCTGCCACTGCTGAAATAGTGCAATGATAGATGATGATTTTTTTAGACTTAACACGTATTGTGAATTTGCAGCTCATGTAGGGTTTGTGTTAAAAGCTGACACGATATTTTAATTTAAACAGAGGTTGGATTATTAAAGTTGGCAAACAGCCAGAAGTATATCAATGTTAAAAAATGTCCATTTACTTGACTTTTGCTCTCCTTTGTTTTCATTGGTAAAATACTTTAAAAAATTCACCTGAATTATTGCTCATAATTAATATTTCTCACTCAAAAATTGGCATGTTTTGTCTTTATTTGAGGGTTGACATTGCAAGCCAGAGTATAATAGAACTTTTTCAATGATAAAGTGAAAAGAAACCCCACTCCACGGATTGCCTATCTCATTAACATTAATGTTATTCAGGTCAATTCACTGTTCAAAATGATGGATATGAAAGACTTGAAGTAGCAATTCTATTGTGTGTTTCTTGGAAAGACAGTTTCTTGGGGAGATTCTGTGCCCGTGGAACCCGATGGCCATGTGCACAGAAGCTATACAGATACAGATAAAGCACGTTTCGTGTGAACTTAGTCTTGATGGATGCAGAATGTCATAGTTATCATTAGCTACAAAACCTCACTGGATGCCCAGCACCTTTCAGGACCTGGCAGGATTATTCTCTGCATTTGTATCTTTCCTCTTTCCATCATCTGGGCAGCTTGTATCTAATGAGTAAAGTATGGAAAGTACCTGTACAAGACATAATGGATCAGAACATGATGTGATACTTTTTCTATTTTCCACAGTGTATTTGAGCTTTTGTGATGAGTTATTGTAGAAGGAAAATGCCTAATCATTCATTAATGGTTTGGTCTAATCACGTAGGTGACCAACACATTCATTTGGACCACTGAGCTGTGCAGAATGAAGGGCTGTACTATCAAGGAGCCTGCCTCACAGCACATGCCATAAAAGAAACAAGAAAAGCAGGATCTCTGGTGATTCACGACACAAGTATATTACAAGGATGGAAAAGTTTTTTAGTTATGGAGAAGTTATAAAAATGAGGAAAAGTTTGGAGCTGGGCCCATTATGGCTGTAGATTTATTGGTAGAGCTGCAGTAAGTTATTTGAGGAGGATCAAGTGATGTGATTCTGGCTTTTTAAATTCCACAAGCCTTCTGTCAAAGGATGTAGATACCTCGGACAGCATTTGTATAGCCAAATGTCGGTAGCTATAATGCAGACAAGTCTGAGCAAATCCTCAAAATTCCTGCTATAGTCAATGGAGAGGAACAGAGACTTTTAGGATGCAGTCTAAGTTAAGTGAATCGTTCTCTGAAGGAGTCTATTTCTGTTGTCGACAAGACAATTTAAGATGAATATTTCAAATATAAATATAGTAATCTATACTCTCTTTTTATATAAGATAGCAAAATAGGCAGGGTCAGAGGTGATGTGGGTATCTTAGGTAGGTAGGATTAATTGTTCTTTATGGATGACTGTTACTCAAGTGTTCAGCTTCATCTTGTCTAATTACAGGCATTTTACTGATGTGCTTAATTTAGGAATCCAGTTGCCAAAAGTTGCCCTACAGTTTTTAGTTGTCCTACAGTTTCTGTTATATGCACTAGAAATAGACAGGCGTATTCAAAGGAGGATTTGGGGCTTAGGTAGAGTGAACAGCTCTCTGTAAACGCCGATTTCTGGACTGTCTACTGCTACCTGGGAGCTGATATGTGCTACATGTGTTACGGAATGCTTACCACACCTTCAAATCTCTTTCTCATACACAGAAGTACCTGGGTCCAAAGTTTTATAAATCCTGAGTCCGAACCACAAAAATATTCTGTCTGGGTTAGAAATTTTGGTATCAGAGTTGTCTAAAGACAACTCTAAAGACATAAATGGTACATGCTTCAGCCCTCAGTGAATCCAAGTCTTTGTGTGAAGCAGTTTTGATCATACAGTCTCCTTAACATACATGTCTCTAGCAATCTCAAGTATATTCAGCCTATTCCTTCTACCCATCCTTCCTTCAGACTTCGTCTGTTTCAGCTATAGCATCTTCCTCTCCCACGCCTACAGGTGGATCAAGTAGCTATTCCTTTCTGTAGGGAATGTTGCCATGAGCAGAAGACACTGGGATGAAGAAAGAAGTATAGCTTTCCCATACATCACTGCAAAAGCAGGAAGAGAGGTGGCTGTCTTGGGCTTCTGGAGACTTTTCCTCCTCTCTCTCTGCCTTCACTACCCTTGAAACAACACCGTCTTCCCAGGAGACAGAAGACTGCAGCACCTCTAAGTAATTCATGCTGGGAGAGGTCAAAAAGTGGGTAGAGCAGCCCATCAGTGAAGCTTTCCCTTCAGCAGGAGTAAAATGTGTGAGCTGGTTGGTATTTTGGAATCAGTATTTCCCGTGCTAGTGGCCCACTGCAGCCTACCTAACTGTCTGTCTACACTGAAAAAGAAACAGCTCATAGGAGCTCAAAGGTATGGTGAAAAATAGCAAACGTGGGAAAGTTATCAACGAACATGTTCTATCTGAGATCATGACTAAAAGGAAGAGAAAGTATCTGATTTGACTAACAAATTCATCTAGCACAAATGGGCAAGACCTGAGGTGTCTTCACACCTTCTACTAATCAGATCCTTGAAAAGGTAAGTATAGTAGCTGTATAGAGGAGAATGCAAGGAGAAAAGAGGAACCTGAACAACACTGAGGCAGGTGGCTGATGAAAAAGTATTGACTAAGTGGTATGAGCTGGGGAGAAGAAATGAGGTGGGACCTTGCACATGGAAAGGGAAAATCTTCAAGTGATATAACGCAAAACATAAAGAGGACAATACATATGGCAGAAAAGACAATAAAGGGTGATCAAGTGCATTCCACATCAGTGCAATCACACATCAGTTAGGCAATTACTGGCATAATTGCACACAGAAATAAGAGTAGACAGAGAGGGTGACTAAATGGATGACAATTAAAAGCACATCCTTTCTTCACAGAAGGGCCGTAGTTTAAATTAGCTTTCAGAGTGCCAACAAAAAAATTTGCATTGCTTGTAAAAAATGATGGATTTGCATGTATTTCAGAGATGGGGACACCTCAGCACATCTTTAGTATTTGGAAGTGTATTTTTTCAGTTGTAAACCTGTGGATGAAGTAAAGTTTGTGCAGATATTGGGTATGTGGGAGGTTGTGTTGTAATGAATAAAGGGTGGTACATGGTGGAGCACAAAGTGCATCCATGTTGTCTCATGTGTGGTTCTGAATAGGCGGGGTGTGTTTTGAACGCTATTATTGCCTTGAAAAGTAATTTCATTGAGTTTCAGTGATTACAGTGGTAGGAAAGATAATTTAGCAATTTTAATTGTAGTCTGAATTATACTGCATATATGAGCATCTGTATAGTTGCAGTTTAGACCAAAGCAGCTATTTTATTCTAACAGGCCAGGTCTGCGAGCACAGTTGCTTTTTAGATGTTTGCTTTTGGTGTTCTATAGGATTAAAATGGGTTATGAAAACATTGGTCAGCCCAGGCCTCCAGCTCCAGCACCATTCACTTTGACTGCAGATGAACATATGATGAGGTGAAGGACTAGCTCTGATGTATGGGAAAGAAATGAAGCATTTCCTTCTGCAAGGACCATGTGTTGTCTTTCATAGGAAAGTGTACATGCTTTTTTTTCCTTTTGATCTTTACACAGTATTTTCTCTGTACTGTTGAACCACACCAAATGTCTCTCTGAGAGTTAGGCAAACAAACGTCAACCTTTTGCCAACTGGTGTGAAATTAAAAAAAAAGGATTTTTTAAAATCTATTTCAACTGCTTTTCTGTCAGACAATGATTGTATAATTGAAAGACATCCAGTTGATAAAAAAGAACATATTTTTTATTGGCAGCACAGTAACATGAGTTCAAAGACTGTATTTGCCAAGAGTGCATAACTCTGTAATGGCCGGCATACTTTTACAAGTGTTCAGTGGTATTACTGACAGAAAGATCGCTTTGGTCCAAGACAGATGTAAAATACTTCATTTAACAAATATTTACTCCACAATTATCTGAAAATGTAGAAAGTACAACCTGACATGTTTGAATATCTAAAGAACCTGTTTATGGGGTATTCTATTATTGTTCCTACATAATAATCCAAAAAATATAGTTGCAGGGGAGGCTGGATGATTTAGGATATTGGTAATAGGATACAAAGCCTTTCACTTCTTGGTCAGCAGTTCAAATCTGGCTTAGCTTGATAGTAACTCAAAATGATTGCTGCACTATATGATTAGGGTTAATAATAGGTTGGTGCCCTCTAGCTTTCAGAGTCCACCACCATAATGACTAAATTGGCATGACGACGACAGGCTATTGTCACTTCTGCAGGAATTAGTGCCACCACGGAGAAGACCATGAAGGTGGCTGCAAAGGTATGGGACCCCAGCACCTCACCCACAGAACTGTACAATTGCCTGCCTACAATTTCCTGTCCCTAGGAACCTGTCATGAGTTTGCTCCCAACTTGGCAGTGATGGAGACAGGAAAACTTTCTGTAGATTGAACATCACAGAACGTCAGCATGGAAGTATTAGGAAATACTCACGTCATTATGAAGTGCCTTTGCAATAGCCATGCTGATGGAGAACTGTGTGGCTTAATTATTAGCAGGTAATTAGAAGACAAGCCAAAGTGTGAGAGTTTATCTCAGTTTTTATTTGGTGTTTCACGTTTGGGAAGCAACAGAACCCTTAGTTTTTGGTCCGAGGTGTAGATTTTAGACTTGAAAGTGAATAAAGTTGCATATTTCAGATGTATAGAGAGTTGCATCTGTTCAAGTCCTATGCCTGTCGCTGCTCCTTTGTGGCTGTGCTGGGAAACCCAGACGCAGCTGGTGCCCATTTCCTATCAACCAGACCAGCTGGCCTGGACTCCCCCACATCCACACCCTTCAACTCACTTTCTGTCCAGAACAGGACGTCATAATAAAACTCCTTAGAGTCCCTGACCCATGTTAATGCTCAAAGTGTGCTGGGGAACAGTTTTGGAGGAGTATTAGCTGGCTCAGACCAAAACTATGCCAGGGACCATCTGACAGGGTGATGGTGCAAGCCATGATGTTATGGTGCTAGGCACGTGCCTGGCCACTCTTTAATTCAGTAGGCTAAGGAGACCTGTGTGACCTTAGATAAGACATTTTGACTTCCTTGTTTCAGTTAAATATCTCTGAAGTGGAAGTAGTAACATTTTTATTTCTTGTGCATTTCGAGTTTTTAGAATAAGATTCATCAATTCTTTGAGCCATGCTTCATAAAAGGCAACAAATTTGACCCATGTGTCTAGGATTGGTATTAGAATAATTGTATGTGAATTGAGGTTTAACAGTCATAAGGTGCTGCTCCTCTAGCTGATGTCATTTTTCTGCTTGCATCTCTCTAATGCTAATGTGTAAATGCTATACCTAATGAGTTCCGAAATTTCAAGGAATTTGCTCGGTGTGAATAGACAGAATGTTACTAATTTCACGTAAAAACTAGGCAGGTACTGGGCATCTTAGAAGTTGTTCTTGCTGTCTTTACTGCAAAGTACCTGACGGTTATGGACCAGAAGGAAGAGACTGAAGAACCAGTTGTGTAATGGAGATCATTTTATTTCCAGCTTCCACTGGGCGTTTGCAGGGGAGTGCAGGCTCCTGGGGCAGATGGAGCTGAGCGTCACAGAGCGTCTGGTTTGGAGGAGAGGAGGCACAGGGGAGCACACGCACAAGCGGCATGGCTTGGGCAAGAGAGGGAAAACCCAGGAACACAGAGAGGAAGAAAGGCAACGTGGTAGGGAAAGGTAGAGGATGAAAAACGCACAGCGTTCCTCACACTGGGGAAGAGAGACCTTGGAATAGGGGCAGGCATCCCAGTGAAGGGTATGTTCAGGAATTTTAATCTAATATATACGTTTTTTTTTAATTATTAAGCTAACAGAAGTTTTGCATCCTCTAAAAAAACACACAGGCTTTACCTAGCCACACATTACACCTGCAGTCCTCCTCTTTCAAATATATTTAACACCTTTCCTCGCCTTGATTTTTGCAAACTGTGAAAGGCTGTTTGCAGGGACATCTGGATGACTATAGGGTTTTCTCAGAGATGGAACAGATTCCAGTGTGGCTGTTTTTTGGGGGGTTTGTTTGTTTGTTTGTTTGTGGTTTGTTTGTTTTTTTTTTTTCTGTAGAAAAAGATTTTAGGTTGTTTATACTTCTTCCTTGATTTCGAGTTCAAATACTTAGCAACAGAAGGTGGTATCCTGACGCTGTTGCTTATAGGAATTGTCCAGAATGACCCAATGTGCTTCTACCACTTCAGTCCTAATTTTCCTCCAGGTAAAAGTGATAGATGTCTTTATTCTAAATTATATTCTTTCTCTCTGTTAAATGTTGTGCTTTCTAGCAATGACTGACGACTTTGTACTTTAAGGAGTTGTTTAAAAATATGCATACCATTGCAGGTGGTTACTTATATTACATAAGCTTAAAGGAAGATATTTAAACACAGAGGCCTGGTTTCAAGTAACCAAATTAAGGTGCTTGACTTAGGAACACAGCCTCGGTTTGTTCTCTTTCCAACTATGGAGAAATAGGCACTACCAGGAGTAATTTGGTCTCCTTCAGCATCTGAATTGCTCTGTAAGACCTCAGCTACTTTCTGCAGATACCTGTCTATACTGACTGATGCGTGAAGGCAAGACCAATCCCGTCCATGACAGTGCTGCCCCAGTATGGCACGAACCCAGGCCACTGTGACCAAGACCTCTAGGTAGCTAGTTACATTTTGGGTGCCCATTTTTGATGTCTTAGAGGAGCTGGCTCTCTTGGCTTTCAGCTGCTTTTAGAGTATCTCAAATTGGGCATTGTGGAAAACGTGGCTTATGCTTTTACCTAAACCGCTTTCTGATTCCCGAGTCCATTTAAACATAGAGAAAGTTGTGGACATCTGTTGGGTAAAAGGCAGAGTAATCCTGATCTCCATCATGGAGGCAGGGAACAAAGAGAGGTCAGGTTTCTAACCAGACCCCTGTCCTGGGCTTCTCTATTTGCTTGTTTTGTTGTTTGGCTCTTACCGCATGACAGTAGTTGATAATAATTTTTACTCTGTAGGAAAAGAAAGAGAAGTCCCTCAGCAGGCGCTGAAAGCACTGCACCCTGATGGGCTGTCAAGAGGCAGGAAGGACTATTTGTTCCCTGGTTCACATCGGTTGCTTCCTGTGGCATTCTTTACTACCTGTAGTAGTCCCAAAGCATTTCTTGTTTGTGTTATGAAAGTTGTCCATCCTGAAACACAAGCCCGCCCTGGCAGCCATATGAGACTCCGCACCCTTTATCCTGCATTGGGTCAGACCAACACGGGGCAGCAGCCCAACTCTGGGCCACCAAGTGGAGGATCAGGGTCTGCTTTCCCTCCGTACATGCTCTGTCTTCCTTTGCAGTGTGCAGACCTTTGCTAGTCCACCGGAAAAGTCCTCCCTGTCGAATACCTGCGTAGCCATGTCGATTTGACCACTGTTGCTCAGGTACAAACGATAACGAAATTAGATCCAATGGTACTGCGTGGCTGGAACGGAGGATGATATTTTGCTGTTGTGCACGTACTTGTAAACAAAAGAGAAAAAATAGATTATATCCTTTAAAAATGAAAAACAGACTTGAAGAAGTTGGTCTATAGATTTTTTTTTTAAAGTGTAGTTCTACTGACAAAGCTTATAAAAACATTCCAAAGTAATGTAGTGTGATGACCCTTGCTCATAATCACAGAAAACCTCTCCAAGTTTTTGATTTTTTAATAAGCCTATCATTAATCTTCAATGAAAATAATATAGATTTTATGAAGAAAGCTCACCAAAGTTCTTGGAAAACTTACAAGACATTTAACAGCTGAACAGTGTATCTCACAAATAGACTTTAAAGGTGCACTTTCAAACAAGCCTTTATTTGATCTGGTTTTATAGTTAGCAATTGCTTTGGTCTGAAACCTCACCCATCCTTTCCAACTAATAACCAAAAGAATCCTGAAATATAGCACTTGTTGGAGGTACAGCATGACAGCCCCTGAACCAATTAGTACTACTCCTAGACTCTTGAGGTTGGATTTATTATTTGTTCTAAGACGTCCTACTTTACCAGAACTGTATATGTGTATATTCTGAATAAAATAAACTACAGGATTAATAGTATTTATGTATATATAATAAACGTAGCTTAAGTTATGGATTTTTTTAAACTTTCCTTTGAGATTTTTTTTTTTGTGGGTTGTTTTTTTTTGTTTGTGTTTTTTTTTTTTTTTTTTTTTTTTGTAACATTGAGCATTACTCAAATGTTTTCTCCAATAACTTTAATCTGGATTTCCTTTCTGATAAAACTCTGGTTGTTTGCAGATCCACCCGTCAGTTTTATGAGGATATCTTTGAGACATCACAATTATAAAACAAACTGGAAGGAAGAGCAGCTGTACTTACAAACAAACATCACAGGCACAATTAATCTGCTTAAAGGGTTTATGAGGGGAAGCATAAAATATCAAATAAAGGGTAATGGGAAATATTTTAAAAATGCTGAAGCTGGTAACAATCCACAGAGCAGAGCAGCCAGTGCATGTTCAGGAAACAGAATGTAGCTAGTAACTCATTTGGTTGGAAGCCACCAGCTCTCTACCTCCCAACCTGAACTGTAGGGCTGTTTCATGTTTCTAAAGCAGATGCAGTTCTAGATATACATACTTCATTTACTTTGTAGATTACAATTTAAAGATATTCCTTTTTTAAAGGTGAAGATGGTAATAAAAGCTTAAGAGGCCAGTTTTGTTTTCCGTTGTTCAACTTAAACCTAGCATGATCCCATTCTTGGGGTTGAAATTTATGTCCCTGCTTAGATAAGAGAAAAACATATACATACACACGCTCTTTCGCGCTCTCTTTTGCTTTCGCTCGCGCACATACACACACCCCCCGTGCCAACAAGCATACTGGAAACAGGCATTGAATCAAGCAGGTGTACGACTATTTTGGATACTTTTTAAAAATCTCATAAGATTTTAAGACAAAAAAAGAAAGATTCTTCCATACCTAACAGCAAACATTATCTTCAACTCCAAAATCCCATTTTAGAGTCTGAATTAGTTGGATAACGTATTTGTTATTTTCTTAACAGAAAGTTTCAGCATGTACCAAACTGAAATACTTTGTTGTATAAAATAATATACGAGACTGCATCTCCTTGTATCACATCTAAAGCATCTTTGTCTCTTTCACACTGTTCATAGAGTCATATAAGTACCACAGTGACTCTGGTGGTCTGGTCTGCTGATTGTTGTATTTTCTGCCATATTTACCATATATTTTTAAAATCACTCTTTTTAATTTGGTAGAATGTGCATTAGTGGATAGATGTTGGTATTCATATGTTATTAATTCCCATTTGCCCAAGAGAAGAGGTTTTGTTCAAGATACATCACAAATATAATCAGATTGGTTCTTTGAAGAACAAACCTCTTGCCTCCTCTCATGGGAACACAGGGCAAGAAGTTTCCATTTTTTATCATAAAGTTCACTTGGCTTTGGTTGTATGTAAGCTTTTTATCAACAGAAAAAAATCAACTTGTGACACTTTCTACAAGTTGGCGGAGCGTCACATAGAATCATAGAATAGAATCATGGAATCATTTAGGTTGGGAAGGTACCTTTAAGATCATCGAGTCCAGGCATTAACCTAACACTGCCAAGTCCACCACTAAATCATGTCCCTCAGCGCCACATCCACACATCTTTTAAATACCTCCAGGGATGGTGACTCAACCACTTCCCTGGGCAGCCTGTTCCAATGCTTGACAACCCTTTCAATGAAGAAATTTTTCCTAATATCCAGTCTAAACTTTCCCTGGTGCAACTTGAGGCCATTTCCTCTCATCCTATCGCTTGTTACTTGGGAGAAGAGACCGACCCCCACCTCGCTACACCCTCCTTTCAGGCAGTTGTAGAGAGCGAGAAGGTCTCCCCTCAGCCTCCTTCTCTCCAGGCTGAACACCCCCAGCTCCCTCAGCCGCTCCTCACAAGACTCGTGCTCCAGACCCCTCACCAGGGGGTTAGTGTCTCAAAGGACGCTGTGTATTAGATCTTTCTTGTTTGAGCTATATACGCATGGAGGGTTTTGTCACAGGGACAGTTCCAATTTAAACTTTGGTTTCAAAGGCTGGTTTAATTAGTGCTTTTGAAAGGACCTGTCTGTGCTTGATTCTGATCTCCCTTAAATTGATACAGTTGTGTAAATGCAGTATGAGATCCTGTCTTCTTGTAAAACAGTTCCTTGCTGCTTATTTTGAGGAAAAGTTAAAATGTATTAAAAAAAAAAAAAAAAGTTTAGCAGAGAAAACAAATCAACTTTAAAAAAAATAAAATAAAAATCCACGCAAAAGAGCAACAGTCCAATGAATTTTCCAAGAAGATGAAGGCATAGTGCCTTTGGATTTCTGCCTGTTTGTGCACATGAGGAATGTTAGTATCTTGGGATAACCACACTCCTTGTCATGTATTATGCTTTATATGGACTCAGAACTGTCATCGCAATGTGCATAAACATTTTTTATTTTCTTCACCTGCTCATGTGGCGCACACCTGGGGCTTGCTGGCAGCATGCTTGGCCTCGGCAAGCGAAGGAGAGACACTGCCAGGTTGGAAAGCCAGCCCTGTTCCCTTCACGTAAGTTAAGCCGAGTCGATCCCCCACTGTTTTTATGGAGTGGTTAAGGATAGGGCTGAAAAACTTTAGCTTCTACTGAAAATTCAAAAGTGTGGGGGACAGCAAACTTTTAGACACTCAAACAGAACCATGAGTGCTTTGCTTAGACCTTTAGAGCAGAAGTCCCTCTCTTTTGCCTGTCAGCTCCATGGTTTACCCCTGGCAACTCCTGAGTTTTCTGCCTTTGCGGCACAAGCAGCATCAGTGCAAACTGCCTTGCCAGGTGTGGCAATGAGCGGACCTTCAGAAGTCAGCTAGATGGCACAACGCTCTGTTGTTGCTCTATTAACGTAATGGTTTGGACTGAAACCTTTGTTGCTGTTTAGTGCTTCCTGGAGTAGAGGAAGCGTCAGCTGTATATTGCTCAGAGCTGGCTGAAATGTTTATAGAGGAACTGAAATT
Organism: Fratercula arctica; assembly: GCA_947846985.1. Classification (NCBI taxonomy): domain Eukaryota; kingdom Metazoa; phylum Chordata; class Aves; order Charadriiformes; family Alcidae; genus Fratercula; species Fratercula arctica. The sequence continues at coordinate 114,742,400 of CANTUZ010000003.1, forward strand.
TTCATTGATTTGAGTTCATGGGCATTACATAAAAATGCATGGCTTCCTGCTGTTTTTTTTGTTTTTTTTTTTTTTTTGCATTAGTAAACATTTTGTTGAAATGCTTTCCGGTGCCTGGATGTCGGTATCCGACGCCTGAAAGCTGCAGGAGAATGGAAACAGTGAGAGGGGGAAGATGTTGGAAGGTGCCTTTGGATGAGCAAAGATTGAAACCTCAATACTAGGGCGTCTTCTGGACCATGACCAAATGCCATCTTTACAGGTGTACACACAGACACACAAATGTGTGTATACGTGACAGTTAGGAGACTAAAATATACTCCTACTCAGAAGGAAGAGATGAAGAGATGTTGCCTCTTTCTGTGGGAAAAAATGGGCTCTTAGATTCTCTTGTTGGTCCTGTGGCCAACCTGTTTGGGCCATTTGGGGTAAGGGGACTCAGAGACTTGTCCCTGCCCACGCCTGCCTACTCCTCCTACAGATCTTCCCTTCCTTTGCTGTAGTGGGAGCTGCTTTCTTAGGGAAAAATAGCTTTCTTAGGTCCCTTTAGCTTTGCAGGTGCAAAACATTGTGGTCATAACTGAGTCTGAAATAAGAGAACTTTTTTTGGTTTATTCTGAGAAGACTATTTGTGCCTGGAGTTAAGACTGAGATTCATTACTGGCAGCAGTGAACAAATTGAGCACACTTGGATTTGATTTATGGGTGTGATGTCTGAAAGTGAAGCTCTGTGATGATGGTTATAATGTAAATAAAAGCACCAGAAACGCCAGTTTGGAAGAATCTACATATCTCTGGCATCCTGTTTCCGCTACGTACTCCAGTTATCCAGAGGACGGATGCCTATGTATATTTTTAATCAAACTAATCCACAACTATACAAGTGATCGGAGGATTTTCAAATGCAGTTCTTTAGGAACAGCATTCATATTCCAGTAATCCCTCCAAGGCCGACTTGGACAAGAGTCTTCCCACACACAGTGTGTGGCGTTGTGCTGCAAAAAAACAAGGGTGTTTCCAGTTAAAATTTGGCCTTCACATCAAGTCCATCCTTTGGCAGAAGAGTTTATATTATGTCATGAAGAAGTCCAATAATCCTATAAATGCACATCCTTGAGGTATGGAGCTTTTTAAAAATAGGAATGTTTACCATGTTATCAACATTTATCCAGCTGGTCAGAAAATGAAAACATGGAGAGAGAATATGCAAGTATGTACGTCTTTAATAGATTATTGAAACAAGCAGCAGAACGATTCAGCTCTCTTGGGCCAATTCCACGATGTTTTAAAAGCAATGTTTATTACAAAGCATGGAGTTCAAGCTGTGGAATTCATCTCTTTGCTTCCTGCCTCTTTCCACTCACACCCACTGACACACACCAAATTCAGCGCCTTCAGACAGGGTTTGTGGTGGTGAGAGGGGATTGACTGGACCTGTTTTAGGGCTAGAAACTGTCCGAATAATTTAGCATCTAACTGATGATTTGGATTTCAAAGTTCATGGCCGATCAGACCCCTGCTTTTGATTTTCACCCATTCCTATTTATTAACATTTTTGCTACTGGCCACTGTCAGAGAAAAGATTTTGGACTAGATGGACCTTTGATCTGACCCAGTACATCTGTTCTTATGGCAAGCGGTGCATTGCGCAGGAAGTAGATGACGCAACTTCACAGATTGCTGGTTAGGTCCAGACTGGAATTAAAGATGCTGTCTTCCCCCCATAAAGCTAAAGATGTTTTGGACTTTGGCCGCCACGTAGATGTCTCTCTTTCCTGCAGGGACACTCCAGCTAGCTGTTCTCTGATGGAAGATAAGGACTGTTACTAATATACTCTTTGCCTCACTGAAACACATACTTCTGCTTCGTCCAATAAAATACTGATTTGTAGACCTTTGGAACACTCTGCCTGGTTTATTTTTTTTTATTTTTGTTTATGTACTCTTCCTGGCAGAAGGACAGAAATTGCTTATTTGTGGGACATAGATTTTGATTTTTACTTTGAGGTCTTCATGACTTACATTCATTAAACTGTGTTGCTAAGTTTTCTGGATTTGAACACCTGGGGAAGGTAGGGAAAGGGATTCCTGAGATGCTCCACAGGATTCTTTGCCTAAATTAGCAGACCAAACAGATCCAGGACATCGGCTTAAGCACTGGCATGCAAATCACCCATGTTGTAAAGTTGTTCACACAGTTCTGGGCTAGATAGTATTTCTGCAGCCAGTACCTGGGTACAGTTTGGGGTTGGTGTGGGCCAGGAGCCATTCACAATTGGACGTATGATGAGGTCACCAAAAGGGGTAGGGTTTGAATATTTAGCTGTAAGGATACGTGCTGTGTTGTGATATACCAGTTCATCTCAGGACTGAGAATGTTTCTTCCTTACAGTTCTAATTCTGTTATTTCTGATGTATTTTTTCCCCTCTCTTCAGAAAGCGCTGGATCTAGTCTTTATTGTCCCATTTATTTTGCTTTGCTAAGTGATGGACCTTCCTTCTTATTAGGCTGGAGACTTCTAGACCATTTAATCCCAACAGTCTGTTCTTGCAGATGACCATCTTAAATAATAACATTAGTATTTTTCCTCCATTGTTTATATCCTTGAAATATTTCCTACCCTACTATTGTGTTCATTCTTCACCTGATTTTAATAGTCAATGCTTTCCTATAAGTCAATTTCTTACCATTTCTTTGTTGTTCTCTGAAGTCTCGCAGGAAAGGAAAAGATAGAATAACTTTTAATTTAGTGACTATTCCCTTTTATTTGGCATTTGTGTCACCACATCTGGAGTACTGCATCCAGTTCTGGGCTCCCCAGTACAAGAAAGACATGGACATACTGGAGCAAGTCCAATGAAGGGCTTTGTGCTGCCTATGGCTACCTAATAGTAGTAGTATAGAGAAGGCAGGGCCAGACTCTTCTCAGAGATGCTCATTGATGAAATTCTGAGGCTAAAAACCACAGGAAATTCCAACTACATATTAGGAAACAGTTTTTCACCATGAAAGTGGTCAAACACTGGAACAGGTTGTCCAACCTCCAACCCTGGGGATACTCAAAGCTTGACTAGACAAGGGCCTGAGCAACCTGATCTAAGTTGACCCTACTTTGAGTAGGGGATTCTCTTTGGATTAGAGATCTTCAGAGATTCTTTCCAACCTAAATTATTTTGTGAGTCTATGATAATAACCAGGAGATAAATCTAATGGAAACTTATCTTCTTCTCCCTCACGGATTATTAGTACTTGAGGTTTCTAAGTGCAGAAAGGCATATATTTTGGTACTTATTTGGACTCTTTTCCCTTTATTTACACCAGATATATCTACATTCATGTAATTCCACTCTTTTCATATAAAATACACATGGTTCATACTAAGAAAAGACAATTCCAATGAGTCATTATTTTTAGTTTGTGTGTTCTATTCTCTGTACAGCAAAGTAAAATAAGTACTAGTTCTGAGATGTATGGTGCTTGTTTCTAAATGGTTTTATACATGCGTACTGATTTTTGATGCCTAAGATTCATTTAGTTAAAATTCATTTAATCTAATTAATTTAATTTAAAAAAAAGTTTGTTATTGAGGCCTTAGTAAGCTGTAACTTAATTGCAGTTAACAAAAGCAGTAAATACATCATGTCCACAAAACAAAAAATAAGTTTTTCAAATTGAATATGCAAATCCAGATCCTTTCAAAATCTGAGACTATTTCTGAAAATCTGATGAGCAGAAGTGAAACCCAGTGACTGAAATAAGTACGGAATACTAAGATTTTATATTTTTGTAATTGATTTAAATGAATACTAATAAAAATGGTGTCAGTCATTTAGACTGTTAGAGGAACTGCATCCTTCCTATTCAGATATTCAGTTCTGGTTCATATGTATTTGAGTATTCATGCTCAAATTACAAGATTAACCATAGAAATGCTGTGAAGAAGAGTAAACGATGTGATTTATAGTGTTAATCCACTGAGCTTGCCTGGTGTGAACTAGATGTTCCCTGAAACTTGAGCACAATCATTCTTATTTGACTATTTATGGAGTCAATAAAATGAAGGAACTGTGTCTTCCAGCCAGCTGACCTCATGAGAGTATGTTAGATCTCAGAAAGGGCAGTGATGGCTATAAAGTCGAGTTTTGCAGAAGAAAGAGCGAAGAAATTTAGAATCTCAGTTGGTTTTTAGACTTAAAAAAAATCTGTAAGGGAGAACTTCTCTTTGGATTATAGTTCTGAACGTGTTTGGTATTTCCTCCTCTTTGCATTTGTTCCCCTTTTCCTAAGTAAATATGAAAACAGGAGGAGGAAAGGAATTAACTGAAATGAATTTTTTTCTTTATTTCAATATTCATAGCTATTGCACAGTAGATAATTCTGCATGTTCTCTAACAACTGGATGCAATGTGCTTTTTGTTTTTTTCTTTTTTGCCTAGTTGTGTGTGTGTGTGTGTGTGTGTTTGTGTTTGTGTGTGTGTTTGTGTTTGTGTTTGTGTTTGTGTTTGTACATGCACTTGTATTGTGCTGAGTGGCAGGGAGGCCTCCAAGGAAAAGACAAAATGCTGCAATGCAACGAAAACAGAGAGAACACTTACTCTGAAATAGCTTGATCTGATGTTATGAAAATGCTAGAATGTAAATACAAACTATTTTCATGCCAACATCCTGGCCCTTGTGAACAGTGGTGTTCATTTCCCAGACCTTTCTCTGGGGTAATCTGCAGTAATTTATAGCCACTGCAAATAGCCACATCTCCTTTGTGTGGTACACATTTGTTTGAAATATTAATCACTTCCATGAAAGGAATTGCATTTTTGAACATTTCCCATTGATAGATGACAGAAAATACAGTCATTACTCTTTTCTGCGGTTTTCCTAAAGGGCTGCTTTCCTCACATTTTTACATCAAGAGGGTGGAGGCTTTTTCAACACCTGCTACAGTAGCTCTAAAATTAGAAGTCAGCAGAGCATCTGCTTGCTGGCCCTTCCCCTTGTTACCATGTTTACACCAACTTCTCTTAAAAACCACCCGCTCTTTCCTTAGTAGGAGTATTCTTCACTTCTGGAGAGGGAGCTAACTAGGGAGGGAGATGTGATTTTGTTTGATGAAGCCGTACATTTTAATAGAATTACATATGTGAAACTTTGCTAAGCCAATGCCATCGTATATTACATAGAGGACACCAGTTGTTAAGAAAGCTGCAGTCATGAAGAGCCGCTAGCACATTTACTTTTCACTCTAAACTGTCAGGCAAACTGAAACTTCAATGCTAATTGTTTTTTCTAGCACTGAACTACCAGACTTATATTGAAAAACTGTCAAAGTCCAGTATGTTTAATGTTTAATACCAGTTTTACTTATGAAATTGTGTGGGATTTTGGTTTGGCAGAGTGATACTAAAATCCATACAGTAAACAAAGAGAGATCAAAAATAATTTCACAGAATGATCCCAGAGACAGTGTTAATGTTTGATCATGTTTTTCTAAGAACAGTTCACCTTTCCTGGAAGCCGGGAAAGCAGTGATCTCTATAGTGGGTATTGTTATGAAACTTCATTATAAATAATATGCATATTATTATGTGTGATTAAATTAACTGCTATGTAAATGAGTTGGAATTAAGTAATATTTGAGGATATTCATCAGAGCTGTTATATATGTGCTGTAAGCTGGATGAATTTCTCCTGATTTTGGCCACTTCTTATGGCCAACTATATTAATGTCTCAAAGATATTTTAGAATATGTGTTTAATAATACTTAGAAACCTACCCATGACTGCATGCCTTCACATCAATGGGAGCATCACTCAGAAAGAGTGAGGTTGGGAATATATGTTTCCAACTATAAGCCCTAGAATTATGGATGACATAACATCTAGAGCTTTGGTGGGCAAATGTAAAAGAAGATAAGACTTTTGGGGTTTTTTTCAGTGCTAGCCAGATTATGTTAAAACATCAGAAAGTACACAACAGTGATTTGCATTCTTGATATGTAATGAATGGACAACTACCATGTGTAAATATTTGGTGCTTTATCACTGTCAGGATTCTTGCACTAACTGGCATATATTCTTTCCAATGGATGTAGAAAAGGTTTAGTAAAAAATGCATATTATTGTGGTCTCAGAGGTCACTATCCTGAGTGGAGTGACATTTCATTTTACACAGTCAATGTTAAGGACAGTGCATGTCACTTAAAGCAACACAGAAAATTGCTGTAAAAAGCGCCCCTCAAGACCGCTTGTGATACACATAGCCTGGAAAAAAGTTCTCTTGTCTTCAATTTTTCCAACATTCAAATGATCTCTTCTTGGCCATTTCTCTGCTTTAAAGTTATTCTTGAAAAAATCCAAATTCCTTGCCTTGGCTGAAGTGTCTCTGAGAGGCTTCCCCCATTTGAATCCCTGATGCCATATTCCAGAATTGCCGATCACTTAACACATGTGGATCCCAGAATATTAGCTTTGGCAAGATCCCCAAGCTCTTTGCAAAATAAGAATTCACACTTCCCAAGCCAAGCGTAAGTGGAAGGTTCCCACAATGCTGGTGAATCCAGAAAGATTCTCGTAGGCCATTCACATCCAGACAACTGAAGAGCTTAAAGCTGTTGACTGGCAATACCACTTATGGTCCATTCTTGTGGTAAGAAGCAAGTTATTAATTTTTCCTTTTGAAGGCATAATGCTTGAAGGTGCCAGAAAATTAGGACTTTTCTTAGCCAGTGTTAATAACATGCAGTTTAAGCTGGAGAACTTCAATCTATTCAATTTCATTTTATTTTGCATGGAAGAAAACCTACTCCTTAGCAACAACTTAAGTATGGTAAAAATAAAGGTTCTGTGGAATTTTTTTGTCTGTGACTTCCCTATCTGCTTATCCAGTAAAAACATGCATTCATCAGTCCATCTCAATGCCTGGAGCTGGAATCAGTGGGAAGAAAATCACAAATAGAGGAAAATGATACTCCCATATTGACTTTGAGTTGGCTTTAGCAAACCAACCTTTTTCAGCTATGTTGGTATCTGGCCTACTCAGCCCTGACTCAGAGGCAAGTATTAGAAGTCGCTTGGTTTTACAACTTAGCAAATACACGGTGGGTGATAAAAAAACTTCATAATTCATTCATGTTCATCCAAGAAGGCAAAATTGCATTTAGGTACTGCGACGTGAGAGTTAGAACTGCAGAGGAAGAGAATTTTTTCTCCCTGGGGTTTTGCAGACACGTGGCACACCCTTGTGCACCGTTCTTCTGAGTGAGGGTGATTTTATCTCCAGGAGGTTCATACTGGGATTCATTCAGGGAAGATGAAAGTCACTCAGTGGTTTCTCCTTTACTGCTGGTAAAAGGATTCCTGCATGTCTTTTTAGTAGGACGCTGGGTTTTATGTACGCATTTCGTCTTACAGATTCTGTTTATAATCATACAAGTATATATCCATATAGCTGTCTTTGTAGGTTCAGAAACCCCTTCTCTTGATGCTGACACCAGACCAGGGTACAGCCGACTGCTGTATCAGGCAGGGATCTAGGGCTTGATTTACTTTGGTACTGAAATAGACTGAATCCCCTACAGTTTTCCTAAATATATTCTTCCTTTTCAAAAGGAATAGTGTGCTGCTTATTGACAGCACATCACATTAAAAATGGGAAACCATGGGAAGAGTTTACCACTAAATTTTACTTTTTGTTCAACTCATTTTCCACAGGCCAGGCAGTAAGAACTAAATAAAAAATGCAGCTGAAAATAATACCTTTTGGGTGGTTTTGGAACTGAAGTAAGCATAGGAGCAGGAGAGGTAAAATATTCCTCCTCGGATAGAAAGATTCTTGCAGGATTTATTTTTAGTTAAAATGCATCTGAGTACATAACTAGCTCTTTATAACTCCATCTATAGTTCAAGTTTACAACTGTAGTTAAAAAGTGACAGTGCAGATTTATTCCAGCTTCTTTTAATCTGACTGACTCAAGTACCGATAACAGTCTACAAATGGCAACATACACCTGAGTGGGGGCTGTGTGACTTACGCTGCTTTTCACTATTCTCTTAATTAGATAGATGAGAAAAATTAGCTTTAAGTATAAACTGTAGTCAAGTGCTTCGCCTTAGTTAGGACCACGTGCATAATGAGATCAACAACAAACATCAAGAAACCACAAATAGCTAAGAGAACTACTGATGTTATTGGAAAATATTCAAACACCATTAGTAGCTATATATTTACATGTAGAAGTAGGAAAAAGATTAAAAGAATCATAATAGATTCTACAGCATTGTTCTGATTTCTGTGCAAACCGTGCTGCTAAAGGATTCTTTCCTATGTGTGAACGCGTTTGTTATGTCTTAGCCAAACAGTTGGCAAAAATATGAAGTGACAGAACCGGCCGAATCCCTACAGAGAAAGAAGAGCTTATCTGAAAATGATATTCTGCTGGAAAAAACCCAGCATGCACGGGTCACTTGCAAATTATAACCTAAGGCCATTACCATCTCCTAGCCTTTCAATTGCCTGTGTGAAATGCACTGATGGTCTCAGTCCAATTCATAGCAGACAGGTGTCTGCATCACTGGAATCACCAGGTGGAGATGACTGCATTTTTTCCCATTAAAAAGGTGATTATAGCTAACACAGTGTAAAACATTAATATAAAGTACTTATAGTTCCCACAGCAGATGTTACAGAAACTTGGAATCCTGCTCACTGGAGAAAATTGTGCCCAGATGCTTGTACTTAAACTTTACGGCCCGAACTCTGCCCTGAGATGTACACGTAACTCCCAGAGATTTCAGGGGGAGTAATGCTCATGTATGTCAGGGCCATGTCTAGCACCTTTCACAGAGTCCACGTTGATGTTCCCCTATTGTGGGACCCACAGTCACAATCCAGCATGCATGGCTGAGGATGAGGATGGCAATAATACTACAGTAGCTCGTAGGACCCCCACCCAGCATCAGGCCAAAAGGTACCAGGCATTGCTGAAACAGAAATCAAAAGCCAGACGTATAGATAAGCAGACAAAAGGAAGAAAGAAAGAAAAGGTTGGAAGCAGGCCCAGAGAGTGAAATGAATTGCACAAGACCACAGAGTAGTTCAATGGCAAAACCATGACTGATACTGCTACTAATTTAGATCATGGAGAAGGATATCCATTTTTGTAGCTATTCAAATACCCTTGACGACAAGGATGGAGCAAACTTGGAGCAGTCACTTCTTCCATGCTTTTGTAATGTGGTGCTCTCTTTCTAGAAAACAGGCAGAAATGCTTGATCCAATGAGAATTTAATCAAAATCATTGTGGTTTTGTTGACTTTTTGAATTTCTGATCAGTCCTTTAAGGGGAAGGCCGCTCTAGAACATAGTAACTATTCTCACCCTGTCAATTAACGGAGAGAAGCACTTTGGAGAGACAGGTAATAGCGAACGTGGAGCAAGAAATAAGGCCTAAGGCACCCCTAAGATGAAACAGAGAAAGGCAGAAGATTACAGGTGGAGCTGTTTAGATCTAGGCACATAGCCTGTCATTCTGCAGCCAGTCCTATCTTTGCATCATGTACAGTGCTAACCTGTCCTCCTGAGAAGAGGAGGAGCAAGCTAGTATTTAACGAGACAAGACAATTGTATTGTGAACAATATAACAGTGGAAATGTAGGTACAGATTCTGCTTACATAAAAGAGACGCTGCTGAGAGTGTCCCATGGGACCTCAGGTGCAGTGCGGCACTGCCTGAGTTCCACAACTCACAAGAAGAGCAGGGAAGAAATACACAGGCAAGTTTAAAAAAGAAAGAGCCTTTCCCAAGGAAATGGGTAGGACTTATTCAAACCAGGAAAATATTGAACAGTTGGAGAGCAAGATCATAGAATCATAGAATACCAGGTTGGAAGGGACCTCAAGGATCATCTGGTCCAACCTTCGTTGGCAAAAGCATGGTCTAGACAAGATGGCCCAGCACCCTGCCCAGCTGAATCTTAGAAGTGTCCAATGATGGGGAATCCACCACTTCCCTGGGGAGGTTATTCCATTGGCTGATTGTTCTTATTGTGAAAAATTTTCCTCTTGTGTCCAATCAGAATCTCCCCAGGAGTAACTTGTACCCATTACCCCTCATCTTTTCCACGTGACTCCTTGTAAAAAAGGGAGCCTCCATCTTCTTTGAAGCCACCCTTTAAATGTTGGATCATGGTGATAAGGTCTCCCCTAAGCCTTCTTAGGTCTCTGCTAAGCCTCAGATAGGAGAACGGAACTTGCCACGCTAGGATACAATGGGTATAGGGTAAGATTTATTTTGAACTTTTATTATTATCTAACATCTTTTCCCAGTTTAATGTTTTGTGTTCAGATAAAGCTCATCTTCAGAGACTGGGAGCCTTCAGACAGTTTTGCTTGCAAGAAAGGTATGGTGGTTCCCCATGAAGGTGTTAGCTGACTGAGTGTCCCTTCTCAATTGCTACTGATGGTAAGAAGTTCTGCTTGTGTATTGGCAGGTCCCAGAAGCTCTAGTTATGGTTCAAGACATCTGTGTATGCACTGACCCAACCAATACGGGTCCATTTGAGATCATACACTGCGCCTGTCATCACTGCATCTGAATACTTATATGTGATAGCTTGATCTTTAACACAGTTGATGAGAACATTATTTTTAACCGCTATGTGAGCTGCTACATAACCATTATGGTAAATACATCCTGATTTATTATTTGGTTATATAAACATTAGAGCATCAGAAGAGCCCAAATGAAAACAGTATTCAAATAGGAGATTAAGGCATGCTATTCCTTTCTCCCTTTTCCTCACATTGGAAATGTGATGTGGTGTGCCATAAATTTTGTTAACACACTTGATTAATCTGTCATCATAATCAGTAGATAATGTCCTAAGGGCTGTTGTAAATCAAGATCTTAACAAAGGCAGAGGGTAGATATAATTTTTTTTTTAATGGTCATTTATAATGATTCATAGAAAAGGGAATTTCTCACTTTAATGTTTAGGGTGGGATTCTTTTCAGTTAACTTCAGCTGTCTGAATACTGAGCATCTGACATATGCAGCTACATGCTCCCTGTAGGGAAATAGACACATCAGAAAGTTGTTTAATTCCGTCCTGAAATGAGTGGAATGAACCCTCCCTGGATATTCCTTCATCTTTTTCTGATGACTATTGAGTGGTCCCAAGACAGCACATTTAAATGAATCTACTTATTTTTACCTGGCCCCTCACTAAGAAGATTATGCTGCAAATATATGTTTAACATGGTAAATTTGCCTATGAGCAAACTAGCATCTATTAAAAAATGATCCATTAAATAAACATTTTATTTCAAAATTACAGTGTGCTAAAAGCACATTTGACATAGAATCATAGAATAGTTTGGGTTGGAAGGACCTTTAACGGCCATCTAGTCCAACCCCACTGCAATGAGCAGGGGCATCTTCAACTAGATCAGGTTGCTCAGAGCCCCGTCCAACCTAACCTTGAATGCTTCCAGGAATGGGGCATCTACCACCTCTCTGGGCAACCTGGGCCAGCATTTCACCACCCTCATTGCAAAAAATTTCTTCCTAATACCCAGTCTGAACCCTCTTTTATTTTAAAACCATTACCTCTTGTCCTATTACTACAAGCCCTACTAAAAAGACATGTATGTGATTGCTCTGATGAGCGGTTGTGGTCCTTAATTCCCTTTCTTGGCTCTGCAAAATGAAAAGATTTCTGTTTTGGGAAGACCAGTACTGGTTACACTGCAGAAACTAATGAGGGCTTGAAAAGTATTTTGACAATTAGGCACTAAAGAGTGTGTGATAGCTTTTGGAGAATTTATTATTTCTTATTATCATCATTCATCATTACTCATTATTATATATTATTCAAGAAATAATTATCTGATGACCAGGCAACCAAATTAGATAGATAAATAGGTAGGTAGGTAGATAGATAGACAGACAGACAGACAGACAGGTAGGTAGGTAGATAGATAGATAGATAGATAGATAGATAGATAGATAGATAGATAGATAGATAGGTAGGTAGGTAGGTAGGTAGGTAGGTAGATAGACTAGGTAGGTAGGTAGATAGACAGGTAGGTAGGTAGGCAGGTAGATAGGTAGGTAGATAGATAGGTAGGTAGGTAGGTAGGTAGGTAGGTAGGTAGGTAGGTAGGTAGGTGGGTAGGTAGGTAGGTAGGTAGGTAGATAGGCAGATAGACATGTAGGTAGGTAGGTAGGTAGGTAGGTAGGTAGGTAGGTAGGTAGGTAGGTAGGTAGATAGATAGATACATACATACATACATACATACATACATACATACATACATACATAGAAGAAATCATGTTTGTGAACTTGAAAGCATGAGGATCAGGCAGTGTTCTGCATAGCTCATGGAAAAGGGCTCATGTGCTCATGTTCTGAGCACAAGCAGGAGAAGTCTGGGAGAAAGAGACGTTGCTGAAGGTTCTCCCTGATTGTCATGTCTCAGTGTAGGCAATGTGGAAAATACCCTGCTCTTGTGTGGGATGCAGAGTTGAATATCTCATTTTGTCCAACACATTTACAAAGCTCTTGCATTTTAATGAAGCATCTGATTTATTTTTGGTGGTGAAAAAGAAGGATGTACTTCAGGCACGCATCATTGCAGCAGGAAAACCCGTGAAGTTCTTGGAAATTCACAGTGAACCCAGTTAGGAGGCACTGAGCTGACAGAAGAAGGGAATGAAGGAAAGACAGAAATGCTGATACCCCTGCCTCCAGATCTGAACTGAGAACGATGCAAAATTTTGCATCAGAAACACTAAGATCAGTTTTACTTAAAATCTGAAACACAAGAACTGGTAAGAAAATGAGGATCAGTACAATACAGCTAAGATATGAAATCATACATGTATGAAATGTATAAAATACATGATCAGATCAATAAAAAGAGTAAACACAAATAAAAAAAAAGAGATTAAATATTTAAATGTGAAAATTAAATTTTACTTAGAAAATTCTTAGCAGATGACCATCCTGTTAAGAAAGAGATCCTATCCACCCAACCTGAAGTTAGAGGCTACGAGTGGGATTCTGTTGCCTAAACGTGAGGTGCCTCAAAGTATCCAAGATACCTGAGTGGAGGTGGGAGACAGGTGTCAGGACTTCAGGAAACTCTGCTCCCTTCTACACAGTCAGGTGGAGGCCTGGTAGGACATAACTCAGTGCCTAAAATGACACTGAATCCTTCTGTTTAGGCAATGCAACCTCTCCCTGGGTTTCAAAACAGATCTTGGGTAACAGCTAAGGTACCCTTATGTGTGGCTTTAGAAACAATGCCAAAATAAAGAGTATCAATGAGCCCAACCCTTCTCTTACAAGTTCATCAAAGATAAAAACTTTTATTCCGCTACATATAGGAAAATCAGATACCACTAATGCTAAATTACCCCTATCTGTGTAAGGCAGATGTATTTATTTCTGATTTGTACTACGAAATTATTCTATCTGACACCACAGAGTGTATAACGTTTGGTTGGGTTTGATCAGGTTGGCTTTTTGATCTCTGGATGATCATGGAAATCACCTGCTTATTTTGACTTCTGAATCTCTGCCTCTTCAATATTTTCTGACCATCTTATTTAGCACTAACATGATTATAGAATCATAGAATCATAGAATTGTCAGGGTTGGAAGGGACCTTAAAGATCACCTAGTTCCAACCCCCCTGCCCTGGGCAGGGACACCTCCCACTAGACCAGGCTGCTCAAAGCCCCATCCAGCCTGGCCTTGAACACTTCCAGGGATGGGGCATCCACCACCTCTCTGGGCAACCTGTTCCAGTGCCTCACTGCCCTCATGGTGAAGAACTTCTTCCTAACGTCCAGTCTGAATCATCCCATCTCTAGTTTTAATCCATTCAATAATGGAGAGATCTGTAATTTGCATTCTTATTCTGCTGTGCCGCTATTCCTGTCATGATCTTAATTTATTTTGAAATTATTGTCAGTATTGGTCACAACAACCAAATCAAACAAGCAGCATCAATCTCAGTGCCCAGGGAAGGATGAAGAATTTCTTTGGGGGGTTTTCAGGAGGCTGGGAACTGCTGGCTGGTGTCTGCGTGCTGCCAGTGCTCAATGTCCTGAGAATTTCCAAATATCGTACATGTTGATTGTCTAAGTCAGAAAGTGTTGCATACAGCACAGGACAACTCTGTGTTCGGCATCAAGTTAGTAGAAGAATTTCCCACTACTTGTGGTTCAGCTCAAGTGTTTGCGACTTGATTATCGTTGCTTTGTGTAAACACAATAAAATACTAACCATGTGTGCAAGGCTGGGCAATACACATGCAGACACGCACCCGCACACACTCCTAAATACTCACACACACGCAGAGACGCAGGTATTAACGTCTGTAACATGTGCGTGTGTGCGTGTGCGTGTGTGTGTGCGTGTGTGTGTGTGTGCATCCCCTTTGTGCTTTGCAGGGATCAGTTTCACAAGGCTGAAAACAATTACGAATCAAATCATCTGGGAGTAAGAATTTAATCAGAAAAATGTGAATGGTAATTAAAAACTGTTTACTTCAAACCCTAAACAGTGCAATCCCACAACTGGAAAGCTTGTTTAAAGGAACCAAAATGCTTACCGATGAAAGCAGCAGTAACAATACCTATATCTATAACAGGTGTAGCAAGAAAACAATTTATAATGTGGGGTTTGTTGGGTTTTTTATATTGGAAGCTGTGGAAAACTGACACTGTGAAGAGGAAATCTGGCTGTAAATGTTAAGGGCAATATGAAGAAAGGATTTTTTGGGGAAAGAAAGAAAATAAACAGAGTTATTGATGCATTTTTAGAACAGTAAATAACAATTATTAAAAAGACATCTGTGTTTAATAAATATTTTTGTTCAGGATTAAAAGAAAAAGGTAGATAATACGTTTACATTATATAAAAACATTATCTAGTAATAGTCAAAGTTCTTAAATAACAATCAGCATTAGATCCAGATTTTTTCCATTTGAGAGGTTTAAAATAGCTGCCCCAGGAGTCAATAATGTTCACTTTCAGTGAGTATTTCAGGACTTTGGAAATGCCAGACAGTCGGAAGAAAGATAGTGCCACGCCTGTATGTAAAAGGAATAAATCTGGTGATGCTGGTGATTACAGGATTGTTGGGAGAAAACTGATTTCAGACAAAAACATAGAATATATATTAGTCAACCTCATTCACAATAAATTTAAAGAATTTAATTAAAGGCAACCAGCATTTGCTTATGAAAATTGATGTTAAAATACTTCGATGTAGCAATAACATTACAGCAACATATTACACTGGTGATAAGAGAAAAGGTCAGTGTTATATATTTTAATTTTTGTTGATGTTCGTTCATTAAGAGATGGAAAGGGGATGGAATGAACATAACATAATAGATGTAATATGCCTAAGGAATAGATCCCAATAAATAATTTTAAGCAGAGAATCATTATCAGGTGAAAAAAAAGGTCATATCTTTAAAAAGGATGAAAAATCATAGTGGATAAACAGCTGCAAACAGATTCCCCATGTGGACTAATGGATACAAAGGTGAAGGTGATATTTGAATATATAAAAGGGAAGCATTCAGTCATCAATAGCTCCTCAAATTTGGTACAAACCACCATGGAGCCTTATTTTGATGTCCAAGTGCAAAGATCTATGAAGATCAATGAGATGGTGTCAAAGAAGAGCACCAAAGAGTAAATCAGGTACTGAAAAACTCACCCAAAAGTAAGTCCTTTTTTTCAGAAGATAGATAAAGAGTTGGGTTTTAACAATTTGTAAATACTTGCATGCATAAATCAATGCTGCAGGACAGTTTAAAATCCTAGATTTCTCCACATACTTCATGCAGACATTAATTCCACTGCCTCTGGAATATCAAAAGATAAGCTTGAAATATAGTTACAGAATAATTCTGTCTAAAATAATTGCAGCTTGACTTACTTATATACTTATATTATTAACAATTACTTTATTCCATACATTTATATTCCATATATCTCAATGGCTAAAACCATCTGCTAGTCACAGAGTCTGAGCCCAGAGACCACTTAAGACTGGAAGTAAAGAGCAGAAGGGGTGATAACCACTGAAGTTTGCATCTGAATTTTATTTATGGATTTTCGTGGGTTGAAGTATCTGTTAGGGATATAACATCAGGGTCACTGTTTGGGTCATAATGTTTTATCAATGAGTTCCTGAAAGAAAGAGGAAAGAATCCTTCCTCTTTGCAGAAGGAAGTAGGAGATGATGTTGCATGTATCAGTAAAAACTACTGTAAGGCTTTTATGAAGTGGTCTACACAGAAGTGAATCAGATGTGCATATTGGGCTGTTAGGTGTAAAAAAGCATGAAATGAAATGGACTGTAACAAATATTCTAGCCTAATGTTTAAGGAGAACCCCTCCCTCCCTGCTGAAACTGTGGTTAAGCTCTGGAAGCAGCAGAGGTGTGTTGTGTTGTTACCCAAGGTCGCTCTTGTAGATCACCTCCTTGTGACAGAATTGTAAGTATTGCTTGGGGCTTGCAGAAGGCTAGTGGAGCATCCTGGTAGGATAAAAGCTTCTTATATTCCCAGTAATGTGCTTCTCTTTCAGTTGTGAGGACGCCTACAGACATGGTTGGGAAGGGCCTATTTTTTCATATAGTCACATATGCCTCAAACCACACAGACATCCAAAAGTTTGAGATAAACTACTGCTACTACAATGGAAGAATCTGAGGCTGTATAATTATTTTCAAGACACTTAAGAGTACCTGAAAATGTGACAAGTAAATATAAAAAAAATAAACTTTGACACCCCGTTGCTATTTGCAGCCTGTTCATTTTGTGAAACGCCAGCTTGTATGTCTACAGCGCAAAATGCGAGAGCATCGTTTCTAGCAAGTTGCACTTTTTATAAATTGCACAATGCAACAAAATGCACTGTAGAAGAAACATCCTAGGCCTAAAATGAGAAACAATAAGAATATTTATTTTTTCTCATGTTCCAAAAGATTTTCAAAATTATGTAATTAAAGGAAATATTTTTTAAATTTAATTACATAGACATGCTTAAGTAGTATGTTCCATAATTTGACGATGCATAAACTGGTATATTTTCTGCAAAGGAAAAGCTCCTAAGCTGGTTTCAAGCTGTTTGAAGTTGCCTTTGTGTATGAATCAATTAGACTAAGACTATGTAAGTCAGAAAAGATGAACATGAAGGTGTTGGAGAGATATTTTTGATGACAAGAAACTGCTTGAATTTCTTTCAAAATGTATGACAAAACTTATGTTTAAAGCTTAGGAATTTAAGTAATCTGATCTTGTAATGTGTTGATATTTATAGCAATGCTTAGAATGAAATCTACATTGGAATAATGTGGATTTACAGGCTTTTCTGATCCTAAGCATAACTCGACTAAGAAGACATCACAGCAAAGCGATGGGAAAAGATTTCATCCCATATGTATGATCCACTATCTGACTTCACAACTTGATTTCAGCAAACAGCAATTCACCTAATTCCTTTGGGAAAAAAATGATTACCTTTCAGGAAACCGTAAGGATTCCAGAAGGACTGAAAAACTTGACAAAAGGCTCCATGCACACTGTTTGGATAAGAAATGCTGTACGCAGACATCCAGCAGAACACGCATCCAGCAAAACATGCATCCTTCAGAAATCTTTTGGTGGGAAGTGGTCTAATGCTCTGTCTTCAAATCCTCATTTTCGGTTTTCTGAAACTTATAAAATATATAATGCCAATTTCTAACTTAATTGTAGAAATGGGAATTTTCTTACATTAATTGAGTTGGACAGATTATAGAAACCTACTGCATATTATTGTTCCTAAGCTGTGTTCCATGGTGATTTTAGTTCTACATGTAGAGTTTTGTAAGCTTAAAAGGGGGAAAAAAAGTGCAACTTTATTAAGTTGAATTTTTTAAAATTTAAACTGTATAGCTAAGAGCACTTAAGAGATAAATGCATGGTACACAAAGGAAACCGGGATTTCTTCTTTGTTTCCCTTAAAACAAAGTGTTGTTTCTTATTTACTCCAATCAGACAGACTTGTTGGGGTACACAGTATGTGCACATTGGTGACAAAATACCAATCAACTGGATGTGATAATTCTACCACCATCCAGAAAGCTGTTTCCCAGAAAATCTGGGACATTTCCTCAACTTCTTGTATTCAGAAAAAGTATTTCACCATAAGTGAGAAACAATGTAAGCATCCAGCTCCCTCAGAAAACACTGAGCAAGCAACCAATAAACAAAAACAAATTAAAACCATTTCCACAAAGACCAGACCTGAATAAGCCTTGTTTTGGGGGGGAATCTTTCTTAATGGCTTCTCTGGTGTCTAGTAATGTCACCATGCAGACAGAGCAGCTTTTCTGATGGTAGGGATGCTAACCTGCCATCTTTTCTTAGTCCAGTAGTCTATTTCCCAGATCTTTTAGAATTTTAATCATAGAATGGTTTGGGTTGGAAGGGACCTTAAAGATCATCCAGTTCCAACCCCCCTGCCATGGGCAGGGACACCTCCCACTAGACCAGGCTGCTCAGAGCCCCATCCAGCCTGGCCTTGAACACTTCCAGGGATGGGGCATCCACAACTCTGGGCAACCTGTTCCAGTGCCTCACCACCCTCACAGTAAAGAATTTCTTCCTAATATCTAATCTAAATTTCCACTCTTTCAGTTGAAAACTGTCACCCCTCATCGTATTGCTACACTCCCTGATAAAGAGTCCCTCCCCATCTTTCCTGTAGGTCCCTTTCAGGTACTGGAAGGCTGCTATAAGGTCTCCCCGGAGCCTTCTTTTCTCCAGGCTGAACAACCTCAACTCTCTCAGCTTCTCCTCATACCAGAGGTGCTCCAGCCTCTGGTGGCCCTCCTCTGGAGTCATTCCAACATGTCCATGTCCTTCTTGTGTTGGGGACTCCAGAGCTGGACGCAGGACTCCAGGTGGGGTCTCACCAGAGCGGAGCCAAGGGGCAGAATCACCTCCCTCACCTTGCTGGCCACGCTGCTTTTGATGCAGCCCAGGATCTGGTTGGCTTTCTGGGCTGTGAGCACACATTGCTGGCTCATGTTGAGCTTCTTATCCACCAGATGAAAGTGAATGAATATTTATGAACTGTAATGTTCAACCACATTATGACAAATGTGGTTGAATTTGGTGAACGTGGTTAAATTTCTTGGCAAGCCGGGATATATGACAAAATGACTACAGGCCAAATAAAACCCTTCCCTGACTCACATCCCCTATCTCAAGGATGATCTTCATCCCTTAAAGTGAGAAATGCCAGAAATTCCTTGAAATTTATTATAATGCTGCTGTTTTCAGGTCCAGGGCGGATGCAACTGTGATAGTGATGGTGGCAATTCCACCAACAGACATCTTCTTGTCTTCTCACCCAAATTCCAGGCTGTTTCTGGAGCTGCTGCTTGGAGGGATGGGGAGTGTGTGGAGCTTCAGCTTCTTCCCTTTACCTCCTGCCCCCACACCTTAAACCTACCAGGGCTGCCAGGCTGCAATCAGAATTTGCACAATTTCTTCAAGTTCTCTTGGGTATGTTGTTATGATACTGTGATCGTTTTTTGGCTGCAGCGTGGAAGTAATCTGTGAGTAGCATCAGCAGACTGGGAGGCTGCAGCTGACAACATTCTGCCTTTTTCTGTCTCTTTCTCTTCATTTGCAGAACTGGGGTCTCACCATCTCTTGGCTCACTTGGTAATTAGTGAGGACCATTATGGACAGCCTGTCCTTCCAGCCTCTTCCCAGCTCCAGTTGGGTTCTGCAGCCCTTCACTGTCTCTCCTTCTCCAGTACTAGCTGAAAGTCATCTTGCCAATGACAGGGCAGAGCCATCAATCTGACATTTACAGCTTTTCAAAGCAAAGATTAATTAGAATCTCATTCGGTGTAGATTTTTACCACTGAACAAAACTTTTTGTTGATTTTCAAATGCATTTGTTATTTGTTAGACTCAATTTTCCCAACAGCATTGTGAAGATAAGTAGATTGTAAGTACCTACCAGTAATTTGTGGATCCTGTATGTTCACTGTGCTGTTTAAAAGTTTAAAACTGCAATCATTTCAGATCCCAGATGAATCACAGCCATCAGTTACAGTAGTTCTCAAAATGCACATCTGCACTTACCAACAAGGAAGAAAAGACTTAGGAAGGATGACTTCTCATTTTTTTAGCTCAGGAAGTGTCACGGAATCCTATAATTTTGTTTGCATTTTTTCCCAAGGTCAGTGTTATTTTTTCACTTATAAAATGGGTTCCATCTCTCAGGATAAGACTAACAGGATAAGACTAATGCTGCCAGTACTGTGAATCACCTTTGCCACTTGTGTCTCCGCAATGGATTTCTTCTACAGTGAAGACCAAAAAGTACAGGTGAGCACGCATGAATCGGGGGCTTACTGTGCCATGAGCCTTGAACCACATCTTGTTCCTCAGTGCCAGCAAATCAGTAGTTCATTCACAGCTTTCCTGTAAAAAAGATAAATATGATTAAGGCAGGATCATTAAGTTGAGAGCAACCTGTATTCATGATTGCAAGTTGCTTTTTTTCTTATCTTCTGTTATTGCATTTTGTCCCCTCAGGATTTCTGGTGGGTTATCATGACTAAAGAAAACTTACAAATACTTTGCTTCAGGTTTCATTAATTCTTTTCTACTATAACCTATATATTCCGTCAAAATGGTCTCAATATGTATTAATGTGTCAACTTTAAACAATTTTGGCTTTTTAAAAACATGGTAAAAGCAGTCTATTGTAAGAATTTTAAAATTAAAACAACTTTGGAATTTTGATTCTGCGTGAAAAAAGTTTTCATTTTTATCATTGTCACTAATGCGCATATCCTGGATAGATCTTTTAATAACTAGAACAGACTGAAACAGCCTAAAATTTTAAAAATGGAAAGAGATCATAATTGTATTTATTGGTGCACTGACTTCTAGATATTAATGGCAATTAATTAGTCTGAACATTTTCCTCAAGGAATATAAAAATAGACTAAAAATCGACTCCTCCATTTGTTACAAAATATCTTACAAGGATTGATGCTGTAATTACCAGTCTTGCGTAACCTTGTGTGCCAGTTATCTTACTGAGCTAAGCACATTTGACCGATGAAGTTGAAGAAGTCAAGCAAACATTTTGCAAAACAAGTCAAAGATCTTCTCAGCTGAGCCATGGGGATGATTGAAGTCCTGTCCTTTGGGAGAGTGGGAGCTAGTTACAAGCCTTCAGTGTAGATGTTTTTGAGTAATTTCCTTTTTGACTTCCATAAATCATGCAGTACTTTAATTGTGAATGCATTACCAGCAGACCGTGGCCTAAGCAGGATTATGGATTTTCATTTGTTCATAAGATTAGCCCAGGCTTTTGTAGTTTACTTAAGATCCTTTCAAATGCTTTTCTCTTATCTGTAAACTGTAACAGTGATTGCATTTCAGGCTGCTTAATTATTAATCTTTATTTAACAAATGTAGTAATTAGATATTATTTGATATACAACATACTTTGGTTAAACACTGAGTTCATTTTCTGGCTAAATGAAATGAGAAGTGAGAGAGGAAAAGACAAATATTGGACTTTTCTCATTTAAGCCTCACTTTTTCAAGTTTCACAAAGTAGTTGTAAAAATTGATTCATTTTGCAAATTTATGATATTTTACAGTGACATTTCCATCCAAAATACAATTTTTCTGTAAGTTCTAGAAATGTTTTTTTCAGCCTAGTTTTTTTCCTAGTTTGAAATAGGATGATTGGTTCAGATTGATCAAGTAAGTCATATAGTATTAATTCTGTTAATTAAGTTATTCCAGATATGCTGAATCCAGCCCATACAGTCAGGGGGCTTCAAAAACAATTGTTTGGTTTTTAGGAGTCTTTCAAACACAGGTAAGTGGAATAATCTGCTCTTCACAGCTATGATGTGTAGAAGAAGTAACCAGTTTAACTTGCAGTGAGGGACAATTTTGTTAAATATTGGGGAAAAAAGCCACAGTCAAGGAATGGATCAAATTTTCTGGAGAGGCTGTAGAGTCCTGGTCAGTGGAGAATTTAAGACCAAACATGCATGTGTCTGTCATCATGAATATATGGACACATATGGGCATATAGATATGTTAAATGTTCTATTTATATAATTTGTGACCATTTTTCATTTAATCCTCTGATTTTATGTCCTCTTCCTGAGCCACTCTCAGATAAGCAGTAGGATACTTAGTGGTGCAGTATGGAAAGAAGTATGTACAGGAGGAAGTATGTACTGCTTCTGAAGCAGTATGGGAAAGAAGAATAATAAATGCGAACGAGCCGGAGCTCACAGTATATGTAACAGATATTGCTTGTATCACTTAACATACCACTGGTAAATGTTTAGAATTTAGTGATGGAAAGGGTATAAAAACTAGACTAGAAAAACTCACCAGACCAGCATAGTAAGGGAGAAATTCTTGACTCTTCCTTCAAAGACACTGGAAAAGAACAATTCAATCTGCAAAAGCTGGTCAGGGGAAAGGTAGTCAGCAGGCCCTTTTCCAGCATAAGAATCACCAAATGGTGATGGGGAAATTAATTTTTCTGTTTCAAGGCAGGATTTGTGGTAATACAGTTGGATGGAAGTGTCCTCGATAGGGGTGGTCTGCGTGGAACAGGGAATGGGATTTGGTATCGTCCTTCGCGGACTCCAGCAGCCATCTGTCATGAGATAATATTTAGAATTTAGAGATGATTAAGCTAGTTGAAAGCTTGCCTTTGGTCAGCTGGTTTTGCTGTTGTTTATATTTGCTGTGCTTGTATATTTTATGACTTGGATAAGTAAACAATAAAATCTGCCTTAACTCTATTTTATAACTTTTAGTCATAAATAATATTTCGGACATATTTTGGGATCCTGCTGGGTTACAAATTAGCCTGCCTGCTGCTCTTCTGTATCAGCATTAATGCCATCTACTTTCCATCGAGCAGTGCCAGAGGTACTTGGAGGTCATCCACTCCAATGCTAATTAGTTTTGGTTCCTGTCTCATGTTGAAAACTGGTGAAGATGTTATATTTCAAGACAGGAGTATGCCTTGGAGAAGGTATTGCTGGCAACATCATCTACAAGCTAATCAGCAAAGATCAAGTGTCTGCTGCAAAATTTGCAGGGTCTGCATGATTTTTTGCCTCTAAATATCCTGGCCCAAAGTTTTAATGTAACTGCTTATTAGTCAAAACAATGAGAGGAGCTTTCAGGGACTGGATGCAATGCACTAAGCGCCCTGTGAGAACACTGACAGTTAAGTAAAGCCATGTGAAAGAGGAACAGTTAAAAGACTGTACACGGTCTCAGGACCCTCAAGACCAAAATAGAATTGTCATGGAGATGGGCGTCTACATACAGAGATACATGTTTATCGAAGGACAATGTAGAGGCTGAACTACTCTAAGATTTATGTTTGGGTGAGGAAAACATTGTCTTGCAGAGCTGTGAGGATGGAAGGAAAGGATCTCTCCTTCAGTGAGGGGATTTGCTGAAAAGAGTGGGCTAGAAAACAAAAGCAAAACAATACAGTGATTGAGCGCAGATCATGCACAAACAGGAGAGGGGAACACGATCATCACAGAAACTGTATGTGTAAAATAAAGTACCCCACCATGATAGAAGCAGCATGGAAACATAGAGAGAGATGTTTCTTGGGATCATTGAAATCAGGGTTAAAAATCCTAATGGCTTCACTGGAGCCATATTTTTTATCCAGTTTTTTTATAAAGATGTTTTTTCACCTGATCATGTATTCAGTCTGACCTTCTGAAAATGCCAGCTTTTCTGATAAGTGCATGTGGCCAGAGAACATCTGTTACTGAAGCAAAGTTCCCTTCCCTTCCCTTCCCTTCCCTTCCCTTCCCTTCCCTTCCCTTCCCTTCCCTTCCCTTCCCTTCCCTTCCCTTCCCTTCCCTTCCCTTCCCTTCCCTTCCCTTCCCTTCCCTTCCCTTCCCTTCCCTTCCCTTCCCTTCCCTTCCCTTCTCTTCCCTTCATGTATGTTTATGTGAATGTTATGTGTATATGATATAATAAATAAATGTAATGTACAATTTTTTATATACAACACCTAGTTGTCATTGAAATAGATAGTTATAGGGCTGTGCATGTCTGCTGGTAGGATCACAGAGGGGCTGAGCAGGTCCTACGAGAGGTGGGTGCCAGTTCCCAGATGATGGTTTATTGCCCTGTAAACCAGCAGAAGGCGCATCTCCTTCCACAGGCCAGAGATTTTGGGATTTCTTCACAGGAGGACTAAGAATAGATGCCTGTATTCATGAGCAACATAGTTTTGAATAGAAATGTCAAACTATGAGAAGTGTTGTAAAGCTTCAAAGGAATCAGTCACCGATAAAAATTCAGGTGATAAGTGTGTTTGAAACATCCGGGACAGGAAGAGCTGTTACAGTATGGTTTATTTTAGAAGTTTCATGCTAATGATTTGTGCTTTGCGGTCTCTGCTAAACGAAGTCACGTAGCACCTACAGGCAGGATTTCAGGAGGACATGAAAATCCACTTCTTTGATCCGTTTATCCGTCCACTTCTCTTCTGTTGAAGTATTCATGCAAAGCACTTTATGAGTTCCTGTATTTTTCCCTCTTCCACTAGACTCACCACAATATCACACATCCTGAAATGACCAAAGAAGCGCGATGCAGCTGATTCCTTACTGCATACTGAATGTTTTTTGCAGGTATCGACCCTGTGCAAAGTTGAGAAATGTGTTTAGCCCAGGTTCATCAATTTGGAGCAACTGTTTAGGAGGCCATCGCTCCTGGAGATGCCTCCAGGGTCTGGGGACGTGACTCACCCAGGGGATCTCGGTGGACTCCAGCGGTCCCTCCTGTTTGACTTGCTGAGTGAAAATGAGCGAATGGAGGTAGTGGAATCCAGGTCAGTGCCTCGCATGTCATTTGGTGGTCTTTCAGTTGTTGATTGCTTTCTCCATCGTAAGGTCTTTGATTTTAATCGGATCATTGTGTGCACATATGGATATTCCTGGTGGCCTAACCAGTGAACATAATTAAAAGAAATGATTGCCTTTCACTTTAAGCAAACATCTGGTTTTACTTGAAACAAGATGACTTAGCTGTTTCAGAAACATTCTTGTAACCCTGGATTCACATTTTCATCTTAAAATATATATTTTCTCTGTTCAAGCAGCATGTTAATGTAAACACTATATATAACTGACAACCAAAATTTTCAGAAGTATTTGGTGCTCTGAGCATTAGTGAAACCACAAGAATTATTACATTTTTGATTTGATCTCTGTAAATCTGTTTCAACAGTCACTCTGATTTAAACAATTATTCTGATTTATACTCCAAGAACTATAATTTGCAGAAAATGTAACCATGTGAAAACATGTTTTTGTATAGTATATCTTGGCAACCTTGTTTTGTTGTGATGTCATTGCCTTAGGTTTCATGGAAATACTGAGGGAATAAAAGGAAAACAAGACCCTCTCTTTGAAGTATATTCACATATCCCCTCTCTCCACCCCTAAAAAGGTTTTAATGTCTTTTTTCCATAATGACACTGAGTTTTCTGTTATTGCTTGACTGACATTATAGTCAGAAACATACTGAAGACTCTCATGAAAGGAATTTAATTGAGAGGGAAGGATTTGTCACCTTTCACTTCTCCCTATCAGGTAGGAATCATCATTTGTATAACCAGCTATTTTGAGATCCCGGGGTTCTTCGCTTTCATGTCGTTACAGTGCCAGATTCTAAACAGTTAAACACAGGCACGTATGCAAGATACGCAGAGCAGAGAAAATGAAATTTCAGACCATTTATCAACAGCAGAAGTAACATTGGAACTTTCTCCATTAGAGCTCTATCTAATCTGGTTTATTGTAACATCTGAGGGAAGATGACTGTGCTTTATTAAACCAATAGCTCTCATTCACTTCATCACATCTGCTCTTTCTAAAAAAAAATAAAATAAAATAAATACAAGGTTATTAAGGGTAGCCCTTCATTATAAAAAGCATACGTTACAGATAAGTACAATAGAATGAAAAATGGCAAAAGAAAATGTCTTCATATGGAAACAATCCATCTGGATACACCTAGATATGGTATATGGGGATTTCCAGTACTATTAAAAAGGTTATCCCTAGTACAAGATATTAAAAATATGCCTTGTATGATTTAGGGATTTTAAACATCTCCAGTGTTTTCACCAAAAGAAAGGAAAAAGGAAGAAAGCGGGGGAGAAAAGGAGAGCATCACATTCGGAAACATTCCTAACTGGCTTCACATTTTTCTTCTTTCCAGCACCAACAAGAAAACACATCAGAGACAAGCTCATGCCTGTCAGATGTGATCATATGCTAAAACATATGACAACACTTGCTAATTCCATTTCCCCAGCACGTGCATTGGTGCGTGTGTCTGGCTATTGCGTGTCTGGGATATTTGAAAACAGCAGCTTTTTCTTATCTGCTTAGTTGCACAATAAGAAATTTTCCTATGGGGGCTGATTCCGCACTCTTAAACCTGAGCAATTTCATTGGTTTCAATGTATTCCTTACCTGATTAAGAGAATAGCAGAGAACTGAGCTATCATAACTGACCCTGTAAATATCATCGGCCGCACTACTGTGAGTAGTCCCTTTCGGCACTCTCTACCAGGCATGGGACTAGTCAAGTAATGTCCTTTGACTAGTACTGAGTCTTCATAAGATCAGACCATTACTAGGTTTTATTTTTTTTCTTTTTCAACGATAAAATATCACAAGTAGTTTATGAGTTTATGTGTTTGCTATTAAGTAACAGATTTTATTTAGTCTGCCTGCACAAGCCTACTTTTCAATATATTATTATCAAAAAAAAGCCCTTCATTTTCTGAATTGGCAACTATTTCAACTCCACCTGCAAAAGTAAATGAGCAAAATGAACATTGGACATGACCTCAGCGCTAGTCATATATCACGTTCTAACTATTGAAGGCAATGTTTTATAAATCTCTACAGCTATATCCATAGATTTGAGTAATTTACCATATTTCCTTCAAAATGCCAATCATGGACTGTGTCTCTAGTAAATTTGGTTCTTGGTACAATAAATATAATTAATGTTCATGTATTAAGAAGAGTTACTGTAAATTATTGCTCCCTCTTTCGGGACTATTGCTTTAGCAGTTGGTGTAGGAAATGAAGTCGTTTTGGGGAGTAGGAAACAGCAAGAGTTGTAGAGTCCATTTGAAACTTAGGTTTAAGCTGATCTCAGCCTGCCTCCACGTTAGTCATTTCAAGGTCTGCTGCAGGTGGTCTTCACACAGAAGCTCAAAAGAGTCCATTTGTGCCAAAACGCGGAGCTGGGAAGGGTAAGTGATGGAGCATTCACAGGGAACAATAAAGCTTTCATACTATGGAGAGAGTGAAGAACCAAGCTGAGCAACTTGGAAAAGTGGTGGTGAGTAGAAGGTAAAAATAGGTAAATGGGTAAAAAAAACATGTAAGAAAAGAAGAACAGGCCTTGTCTTTGGACAAACTTGGAGAGTTTTCAGAAAAGACCCTGTTAAATTGCTTTTGTTCTGCTAAAGTATTCTTCATAAAATAAGTAGAATCAAATCCCAGCTGAAACAGCATTGTCAGTATTGACAGTTTTTCCCAATTCTACCACAGTTGAAATTCATCATTAATTTTAGTTGTTATTGCAACCCCAACTTTCTAATTTCTCCTTTTTCCCAGTTCCATCACTTTCTCCAAAGCTGGCTTTCTACCTTGCTGGAACTTAACACTGAGGGTGAAATCTTGGCGCTGCTGAAGTTAATATAAGTTTGGCCTCTGCAGTGAGGTCTGGATTTTACATAGATGTGTAAGAAGTTCTGTGGGAGAATTCATGCCTTCACTCAGGCACTTGGCAGTTAGGTATTGAAGAGTCTTTCTTTCCACTGACTTACAAGGAGCCCAGTTTGTTATTTGAGATTAGGCACTTACCTTGGATTGCGAAGTATCATTGTTACTATTTTATTCTGAATTTCAATAGTTAATTGCCTAGGGAGGAGCTATGAATTTAATATGATTGTGTCCTTCAAGCTTTGTGTAAACCTGGGCTAGAGGAGGTAGCAATCCCTCCAGACATGACAAACATGGGATGAAGGCAGAGTAGTGGTGCAGAAAAAGCGTAAATGATGTTGTGGTGGCAAACATCAAACAATTTTCATGACTTGTGAGAGCTAAGGTCACTGAAAATTATGATTATCCTACTGGGGGATATCTTTGATTATTGTCTTCGCTATGATTCCCCAAGGAAGACCCTATCTAGTTATCCTGGACCACAGGTTTGCATGAGAATGATGGAAGCAAACGGAGTCAGGAGATCCCATTTTGCATAGGAGAAAAGTGAACTCAGAAAATTGTGCACTTTCAAACAAACTGTGTTTGAAGATAATGGTTGCGGCTTTGCCAACATCTTCTGGTTGGGCACTTTGCTGTTCCTCCACTCTGTGGTTAAACTGGGAGTCATACTGTAGCTCAGAGCAGAATAAGGGATCAGATCTTATAACTCATCCTCAACGAGTAAAAACTACTTACTGCATCCCTTAGTGCAGCAGCCTAGATTTTGTTCCACAGATATGGCTTCATCAAAGCAAAGCAAATTCAGCAAACAATTAATCATGATTTCAGTTGTGTTACTCTTGCAGTGGAAGCTAACTACATGCTTAGATTTTTGCTGAATTAGGGTCTAATTCTGTTGTTGTCTTTTCAGCCTGTATTTAAAACAAATTTGTAATTAAACCATGGAAAAACAGCCTGAACATTGCATAACTGATGTTCCATGTGACAAACAATGTATTTTCCTGTAGAACTTGCTTGGTGTAAGTAGCATGTGTAGTGTCATTTCCAGGTGACAGATTAACAGTGGTACAAGGAGTTTGCTGAGTAAGAGCATCTGAACAAGTACATGAATGAAAGACCAACAATGTCATTCAACTGTGGCTAATGGAGAATTATTGCTGCTTTAATAGTGGGACTGTCTTCACAAAACTTAAAGTTCAATAATGGGAAAAAACCCACAATATTTGTAAGGCTCAGAAACACTACTTTTGGCATCTTCAAGTGCTATTATTGCTATGGTACAGTACAGTCAAGTGTAGAAAGTAACGGTATGTTGTCAACAGGTTATAGTGTACATAACCACATTTTTCACAGGGCGAAAGGAATCTAGCTGAGATACTTGGAGTACCCCAACACAAGCTGAGCTGAAGATTTGTTGGTTTGCTGTTTCCACACAAGAAATCGGTGAGTGGAGTCACACAAGGGAGCCAACTGCGCTACTGAGGTTGTGGGTCTGAAAATTTTTATAACCTACTCTCTATGTGAGATAAAATTCACTCTTTCACTGGGTTTTTAGGGCTTCTGAAGTTTAGCAGAGCTCATAATGGATACAAACTCTGTGATTAACACTAGAACTAAACCAGCATGGGATTACAATGACGAGAACTGTTGCTGCTGCAATGATAGGTGTGGTTAAAATGGGTATGGAGTATGGCTAGGGATGATGGAAGCATTTGTACCGTTTGTTAGATCGAGGTAGAAGCAGAGGGCAAAAGCAGCATCATGCTCCACAACATGACATAAGAGAGGCTGTGGCATTCTGCTACTACAATGAACAAGTCTCAGTTATTGAATGTGGCTAGAATAACTGACATCCTCACCAGCTATATCATAGAATCATAGAATTATAGAATCATAGGGTTGGAAGGCACCTCTGGAGATCCCCTGCAGAGTCCAACCCCCCTGCCAGAGCAGGGTCACCCAGAGCAGGTTACACAGGAACACGTCCAGGTGGGTTTGGAATGTCTCCAGAGATGGAGACTCCACCACCTCTCTGGGCAGCCTGTGCCAGGGCTCTGCCACCCTCAAAGTAAAGAAGTTCCTCCTCATGTTTAGGTGGAACTTCCTATGTTCAAATTTGTGCCCGTTACCTCTTGTCCTTCACTGGGCACCACTGACAAGAGCCTGGCCCCATCCTCCTGACACCCTCCCTTTAAGTATTTATAAGCACTGATAAGGTCCCCCATTTTTCCAGACTGAATTCCAGACTGATTTCCAGATCATGGCTGATCTATGCTGCCTCCTCTTCTCATTAAAGCCATGCATACAGTAGACGTGCTTATACTGGCTTGCTGCCCTGTCATGTAGGAAGGGGAATGTGGAAGAGTGGTTTGAGACACTCGTGCGCCTGTATGCATGCCAGGCTGTACGTGTAATATTCCTTGCAGTGTGAGAATGACACCCTGCATTCTTCACAAGGGAACCTATTAACATGGTATGCCGACGAGCCATTTAACACTGCGAGGCAAGCAGAGGCTGAAAACATTGCAACCGTTAAGAAGTACCAGGGCATCGGTGAATGGGAAAGCGAGGAGAGTAATTGGTTAGGGCCTTTAACGGGGAAGTCACAATTCCCCCACCATCCCTCTGTTTGCGTTAACGGGCACTGATTGCGTTCACAGGTCTGCACACCAAATTCACCTTCTGGGACGGGAGCGTTAATTTATTTGACAGCACCGGGTGGAAGCGGTGCAGCGGTTTCACTTTCCCTGTCCATAATCGGCCTTTTCCGTTTGTATGGGAAACAAACCACTTCTGTGAAAAATCCCCAGATCTCTCGGTGAGTCAGGTCCAAGCTGGAGTACATTAGCATGCCTCCATTAGTGTTAATTGGAATTTAGACAAGCTGAAGGTCAAATGAAGCAAACTGTGATCTTAAGCCCCCAGAACAAAGAAAGAGAAACAAGAGGGCAGGTATGTTGTCTGAAATATGGCCAAGTTATTTAATAAACTAACTGAAATTTAAATTGTCATCCTTTTAAATTTGGCAGCTTTGTTTGATACCGTGCAAGCATAAGAATTTTGTAACACTGCGTTGGGCGAATCAGTCCCGTTTTTTTCTGATAACGTTTTAAACTGTTTCACCTTGTGAATGGACAGGTCTGACACAGAGGCCCCTGTATCCAAGTATCCCGAAAGATATTGCGTATATCCTCCTGGTTTGCTCCTTCAGGACCTGAAGAGGCTACTGTGGCCACGTTGTATGATATGCTACAAAGAGCCCTACTCAAGCCAGGCCTGGACCACTTGTGTTACCCATGTGTGAGCTGAGGCATGCAGCTGAGAAGACCTTCAGGCTCGAATCAAAGGATGGAGGGTCTGTCCTACAAAAGCTGTTTCAAACATAAGTTGTTCTGATGGGCTAAAATATTTGTCTCGCTTCTACTCTGAATATCGGCAGAGATTTTTCAAGTTGGGAGCGCATTTGCACTGCAAATATTTATTTCTCAGGTGAAATCGAGCATTTCTAAAACAGAGGTATAGTGCTGTGTCCCCTCCATCGTGCCTGAGATGTGCCAGTTGTACACAGTCCTTCACACCCGTTTGCTAACGGGGAAGCTGACAGCGTGCCCTGCAGAAACAATTGCAGCACTTAGCCTGCTTCATGTTATCTGTTTAAACTTATCATAAATGACGAATCAACCGGGATAACAATAAAAATAAAGCTGCTCCTAGCTTCCAGGACTATTCTATTCAGTCCTAATTCCTCTAACGATGCATTTGCATTACAGGTGCCGCATACACATGTATCTATATAGTAGACATATATTTCCATATTTGTGAATTCTCTTATACGTATAATTCCCTATATAAAGTAAACTATATGTAACACAAAGAGGGCCTGACTGCTTCACATCCTTTCATTCTGGCACAGGAGCATCATCTCTTGGACTAAACGAGGAAACTTTTGACGTTCACCTACATTTTTTGGCCTTTCTGCAGATACTGTTATTACATGTGTGTTCAGAGCTGCAGGTTCCTCTTTGTGCTCAGGCTTTGGATTGGGTGACTATAGTAGACATGAAGTTAAAACGCCTTGGCTTTTCTGAATTTTAATCTTTTTGCTTTAAGGGAATTCCTTTCCTTTCAGTGTGTCACAGCCTTCTCCGGTTTTACTGTCATCATTACCAGTCCGCTAGGTATGAAACAACTCAGATATTTCACAAAACTCAACAAATATTTCCCAGCTTTCACTCTTTTGACCTCCTTCGGCCCCTACTAGTGTGACCCTAAACTTATGATTTATAAGAATCCAGTCTCAAGAATCTGTTCAACTCTTAATTAATGAACTATACCTTTAGTGTCACCTATCTGAATTGGGTAAATACAAATTAACTTAGGTAATAAACCTGATCCAAGAAAGCATTTTACAAGCACTGAAGCAAAGTCAAGCCTCTTTACAGAGAATTATTAGAGAGAAACTTATACTGATGAAAAATTAAAATACAATGCAAAACTGAACTTTTTGAGATATATTAAACAGCTGCATATTTTATATATTAAACCACAGAATATTCCATAAAACAATGGTGCCCTCTTTAATGAAATTCTATTAAAGAAACAGACCTGTCAAGGGAACACATTTTTATATCCAGTTAGGTTTTGTATTTAACAGATTCCCACTTTGTATATTTTTCTGTGGTAGCTGCTAAGTAAAGTATATATACTCTTGAATATTTGCTTACTTCTGGAATGGGAAATTTCCACACAATTTAGTGATTTAAGAACTGATTCTAATCTAATAAAAGAAAACCCTTTGGGAATACTTAATGTCACTCAATCTGTGGAACAACAGCCCTTGTTCATTTAGGGCATCATCCAGTTCCCAGAGCCTTTTCACAGATTTCAAGGGGGGCTGAACTGCACCCTGGAGCCACCAGTGTGCCAAATTGCTAACCTGACTGATGCTCGGGCTTCATTAGACCTTCTGAAGAACTGCTCTGGGAGTTTATCACCTTTCAGTGGTTACTCGGTCACTCTTTCTTGCTTTCTTAAGTAGATTAATAATAAAGGAGACTAATAATGAAGGTAGTCAAAGTTCAGAAAGAAGCACAGGAAGGCTGAGATAGATCATCATGTCCCTGTTCCTTGACAAGCTACAATACATCTGGGGTGTTCCCACTGACTGTGAACATACTGTTAGCACATGGAAAGGGCAAGGTAATGCAGCTTGGCTGCCAGGGACAGAGCATTTAAAGCTAAATTACATTATATTTGCAATAGGGAAGACTGCATGCTTGGAGAACTGCAGCAGCTTCACTGATACCTTTTAACTTGCTGAGTAGCTGTTGCCACACGGGATTTGGACACCCCTCAGGTTCACAATGCTCCACTGGCCATGCACGTAGGTAGTTGTCCCTTAAAAGGTTTTAAAAAAGAACATACCTAAACTAACAAGTCACTCACAAAAATCCTGTCCCTAATATCAACAATCATGAGAGAACGCAGTCTTTCTTATGAGGACAGGCTGAGAGAGTTGGGGTTGTTCAGCCTGGAGAAGAGAAGGCTCCAGGGAGACCTTATAGCATCTTTCTGCTACTGCCCTTCCAGTATCTGAAGGGGGCCTACAAGAAAGCTGGAGAGGGACTTTTTACAAGGGCATGTAGTGATAGAACAAGGGGTAATGGCTTCAAACTAAAAGAGGGTAGATTTAGATTAGATATTAGGAAGAAATTTTTTACTATGAGGGTGGTGAGACACTGGAACAGGTTGCCCGGAGAAGCTGTGGACGCCCCATCCCTGGAAGTGTTCAAGGCCAGGCTGGATGGGGCTTTGAGCAACCTGGTCTGGTGGGAGGTGTCCCTGCCCATGGCAGGGGGGTTGGAACTAGATGATCTTTAAGATCCCTTCTGACCAAAACCATTTTATGATTCTATGCAATACTTCTGGATAGCAAGTCTGATTAGGAGTTTGAAAGCCAAAGGGCAGGCAAAGTTCATAAATTTCTTCCCAATTACAATAAATAAATAGCAGCAGCTTAGAAAATATATTTTGCCACTCATAGAACCACAGAACAATTTAGATGTGAAGGTCATCTGCTCCCATCCCCTGCCCAAAGCAGGGCTGAATCCAAAGCTGGACCATATGGCTCAGTGCCTTTTCCTAAGAAGGTTACAAATGCATCCACAGATGGAAATTTAACAACCTTTTCATGGTATTGGTTTCTAATCAACAATTATGATAAATTGGCAATGTTTTCTGGAACCCTAGCCTGGTAGATAAAATTTTTATTTTTAGCCTCTGGACTAAAACCCAGAGTTCAACCTCAAACCTGATACAGGGTTTCATTTAAAGATTATTTTTTTCTGAATGATTGAAATAATTCAAAATGTCTTCGCAACTTAAATCCACAAACAGGGTTCCAATCTGAGGAATGTATTAGGCATAATTTTAATAGTGGAAAGTGCAGAAAATGTGTAAAATTCATAGTCCAGATCGTTGTTCAGGTTAAGTCAGCATTTTTTCCTTTGATCTAGTAGCTCAGCAACTTTGCTACCCCTCTCCACCATTTTTCCACTGAATTCTCTTCCTCTTATGTGCTATCCTGTTCAGCTATGAAAAACCAGCAGGAATACCTTCACTCCACAACTCTAAACACATTTTTCATTTTTTATCTGCCGTACATGCATTGTTAACAAAGTTTCTTGCCACTGAGTTGCAGAAAGCTAGTTCCTGACGGTTTCATTTACTATGATTCCAGCCATTTTATCACCATCTTCAATGAGAATAGAAAGTCAATGAGAAGTTGTCTGCAAATACCTCCCGTAATACCTGATTCAGAGCAAGGTGGTTACTGAGAGTGGTGGCTACTTAATGAAAATCAGGGTGTCGCTGATGCCACCCAGCTTCCTTTCCCAGGTTCTTGAGATACTTGCTCTGTAAGTAGCACTGTAAGTGTGTGCAAGTATAAGAACTAAATACAAGTACAGCTGTTCTTGGTACAAAAAATGCAAGATGCCACCAACTCTGTAGCTGGAAAATGTCATCTTCTCTGTTCTCCCTTGAGGCCAGACCAGCTTGAGCTGTGTAATCCCTGGCAGATGCTCGTTCTTAAAATTTAACAGTGATGAGGATTCATAGCCTCTATCTTATAAAATATTCTATAAAATGTCTATGAAATATTCTGGCAGTGTAAAGAGGCCATAAGACACCTATTATACTTATTTCAAGGTCTTTTTACGTTGGCATAGTGGATATAAAATATCTATAATATAAATAAGAATTTATTCTAAAGCCTTTACTTATAGAGGATGGGAAACGGTTCTTCTTTGTCAGAGTGTATAAATCCTGAATCATTCAGTGCCTTTGCACAAAACTTACTGACTGCACCACTCCAATACACCGGTACGAGTTACATTGTACCTCAAGCATTTCCTTCTGTTAAGGGACAGATGAATATTCGTACTTGCAAAATTCCTTTGCCATAACAAAACAGCACTTTTCCTGAGGAATGCATGTACAAGGGGGATAAGAAGAAAGGAAAAAAGGCATTTGTAGAACAATTTCCCTAACTCAACATTTTCTAGTTGTGCATACATTGGTTTCATTCATCTATACCTCTGCTGGAGCTGAGCACTTCACTGAAACATCTCATTCTCTTCACTGCTTTATTTACAGAGAAAGACGAGCCTTAAACCATTTGGTCCAGTTTTGCTGAAATTTTTTCTTAAGTAATTTTTCCTTAACTGTTTGTTTTCATTTCTTCACAGAAGACTTGCAGTATGTGAGATGTTTGGTTGCCAGCAGAGAACCTCGGTTATCAAAGACAATGCCGCTATAGAGTACAAATGTACATTTGTATGGCATTTGGCTCAGTTTCTTCCAGAAGGAGATAAGTGAGCAATTCTCCTTGGGCTAGCCATTAAAATGGAGTCCCCAGATAAATGCGGTAATGAACAAAGCCAGCACTTCTCACAGCAGTGATGGCAGAACTGGCCGCAGCTTCTTTTCTTAGCCCTGTTGGACGGACAAGACCTTAGAGCGAACAGAATAACAGGAAGGGAAACAGATATGGACGGGGCTGGATTCAGGCAATACATGAAGAGAAGATGTGTAAGCCTCTATCCTGGCATATCCTTCACATTGAGGGTAACTGTACAAAATGGACAATATTAGCTAAGTTTTTGTGGCTATGCTTCATTTCCATTTCTTTCTACTCTTTGAGGTTTTGTATACCTGTTACCCTGACACAAAACTTCCTTGAAGGGTCAGCAGTAGGAGACCAAGTTGTATGCCTAAATATAGACATCTAGTGCTATCCTTAGGTGTCTGGGTGTGGGGGGTTGCTCCAGGCCAACAGCCAAACACCTGCCCACCCACTCACTCATTCTCCCCCAGAAGGATGTAGAGAAAGTAGAAAGCAAAAAGGCTTGCAGATCAAGATAATGATGGTTTAATAGGGAAAGCAAAAGCTGTGTGCATAAGCAAAGCAAAAAGAGGCATTTGTTCACTATTTCCCATTGTCAGGCAGATGTTCAGCCAATTTGAGGAAAGCAGGGCTTTGTCACACTTAACGGTTACTTGGGAAGATGAATCCATAACCATGAAAGTCTACCTCCCATTCCTCCTCCTTTCCCCCAGCTTTTACTGCTGAGCACAATTTCATATGGCATGGGATATCCCTTTGGTCAGCTGGGGTCAGCTGTCCCAGCGGTGTCCCCTCCCAGCTTCTCGTGTACCCCCAGCCCACTCGCTGGGAGGCAGAGCGGGAAAGAGAGAAAGTCTTGATGCTCTTCAAGATCTGTTCACAAGTAGTAAAAACACTGGTGTGTTAACCAGCACTGTTTCAGCCACCAATTGAAAGAACAGCACCATACAGGTGGCTATGAAGAAAGTTACCTCCATCCCAATGAGTTGCAGTACACCAGAGTACTCATAGGAGGCTGGAGTGTAAGACAGGACCTACTGAAGCCTGCCTGAGGCAATAGGTAAATAAATGACAGGTAGGATGCCCTGAAACACCTAAGGACAAAAAAAGATACCTATTTTAGGCATGCCTATGTTATGTATCAATTTAGGCCTTGCCTTTGTCTCATTCCCATCAGATTTTTGCCTTCCATGAAGCCATATTGCTGCATTGTGGTGATCCTTGACTGATTCCACTGTTGAGCGAAAAAACAGATTCAGAACATAGCAAGCACTAGTCGGGAAAATGTACGCGAAGGTGTGTGCGTGTGGATATTTATCTATCTAGCCACTGATAGATAAATCATGTTTTAGCCCAGTTAAGCCCATTTCTAATCCTGCCAGAGATGTTGATATCATATACTGTAGATCACTTATAGAGGCCATGTGTCTTCCACAGCAAATTCTACCTAGGTATGAGGAATATAAACATAGAAGCGTAAAATGGTAAGTAATTTCCAGTCCTGGGACAGGAGTCAGTGTATCTAGCACAGAGGGGCAGTTTTGACATGACATCTTTATGTCTACTCTGTTAGCACCTCCGAAATGCGTGCTAGCAGCCAGATAGGAGTTTAGATGCTGAATCACTTTTGGTGCTCTTGATTTAAACTGTAAATCCACGTCAACATTATTTCTAGTGGAGAATTTATTTGCTATAAACTATGGAGGTGAATGTAACATACATAGTCCAGAAGAATTATAACTCTTGACATCCTTTTAGTGGCTGGCAGTCAGCATTTCTAGCTTAGTCCTGCTTCAGAAAAGATTTAAGTAAGTCGTACTTAATAATGAGAGAAGAGGAGAAGTGGAATTTACCTGTCTAGACAGCTGTATCTGCACAGGGTTGCGCGTCTGGCAGTATGAAACTCTGGGCACACAAGAGATGGATCTCAAGATTTAATCCCACAAATAAACTGAGCAACCTGGTCTAGAGGGAGGTGTCCCTGCCCATGGCAGGGGGCTGCAACTAGATGATCTTTAAGGTTCCTTCCAACCTAAATCATTCTATGATTCGATGATTCTAAGTTAGCTTTCCATTTCAAAAAGAGGCATTTGGAAGTGTGGGACAGTCGCCCTTGACTTGTCCAGGGGTGCTTCTACTGTGTGGAAATACAGCAACCACACCAGCTGGGCCACCCTTCCCGAGATGAGATGGCTCTGGTTGCTGCAGGTCAAGGACATCACTGCCCATGGCCTCTCCCATCTAGGCAGGCCCTTGCTTTCAAACTGTTTGATAATTTACTAGCACCTAAATGCTGTTGAAAAACACATCACTCATAGCTTTAGCATCAGAGTAAGTGTTAAATGGCTGGCAGGAGGGCTATCTGCAGGAACAGGGCTGGTGTTTAACACCTAATTATCACTTTCAAGTGTCCTCTGGCTAGATAATTGAGAACTGCAATATGGAAAGGTTTCAGAAAGATTTTGGAAATGTAATTACCTAGCTAGTAGAAAATTAGGCTGCAATAGAGCCTTTTTTCTCTCCTTTTGAAAGTGTTCTCTGTTTTTCCTATTTTCTGGAAACAGAAATTGGCAGAGGCAGGGTCAGTTGTTACACAAAGCAGCGATAGTCGTGTCTTAGCTCTGTGTAGAAGAGGTCTCGACGCATTTACTGCAAAACAAGACCAAAAATGACATCAAATGCAAAGAGGTACTCAGCAATGGCGCATGACAAACGGGTGGCAAAACAGTGTGAAAAAAATGGGGTGGTTTCTTTCTTGCCATCAGGTCTGTCCTTTCTATGCTGCACAGGGGAGCTGGGTGATGGCTGTAGAATTCTGGGTGTAAAAGTGTGAAAAGGGCCTGAAAGAGCCACTACCAAGCCCACTGCACCAGAGACAATCCCATTAGAAACTCCTGAGTGGAGGTAGCAATTATTTTTATTCCACTCTCCCCATTTCAACAGTGCTCCACTCCAAAGATTAAAAAGTTGATTAATTTTAATTGTTTTAATTTAATTTGGTTTTAATTTTCTACATGAATTTATGAGTTCATATCCATTTATTCTTCTGTCAGCATTTTCTTCAGTTTCAAGCAGATTTATTTTCCTGATGCCTGTGTTTCTCCTGTAGATTTAAAGAATAATTACATCTTTGCTTCTTTTGTTTTACAGCTAGATCAACAAGTTCTAGACTGCACAGGTGCTGATGGCATCTTCCTATAAAAACAGACTTTGTTTCTGTCATCTCTTAAATTAATCTTTACTGAACATGGAGACTCAGAAAAGTTTTTAAACAACCCCATCACACATCTCTTCCCAGCAACATTACTGCTGTTCTCTATAGTCCTGCTGGAGCTATTCCTTGTTGTCTAGTATACTGTGTCAGGAAAACGTTGCTATGAGAAATTGCCAAGAGAAATCGGAGGAAGAAGCTCCTGGAAGGACTGGTGGTCCACTGGGATCCGGAGGAAATGAGTTGTGAGCTGGAAGGTTGGATGGCTCCTCTCTCACACTGAAGATTAATGGGATAACGCGGCTACTGATTAAAGGCAGCTGAAAAGGGGATTATCAACAGTAAGGGACCAGTTCATGCACTTGCTGTTTTCAGCACGAGACTTTCTGAAGCTAAGGAGGAGTGAAATATGTAATATGGAAAATCAGCGTGTTGGTAAAGTAGGAGCTGTGATGTGGAGGAGACAGAGATATTTTGCTGCCATACTGTCTAGGTCACACACCTGTGCTCAGTAATTTCCGTGATTATCACCACTGATCGACCTGTGCTAACGGGACAGCTAGGGCTCCAGATCTTGCCAATCTTATGCTAAAGTCTCTGGAGACTGCTAAAGTGAGCAAGGGCCTCCCCATGTGTATCTGCGACGGCAAAGCCTTGGAATGTCAAAATCAGTCCTAAACGGAGTAACAGGATTTATCACAGTCTGATTACAGAAACTTGTGTAACTATGTCAAGTGGCAAACTTCTTTAGATAGTGCACAAAGTTCTGTTTCCACTTCAAAATCACCCGAGACCCGACTTTTCTGAAACCTGGATTTTTATGCATGTTATTGCAGAGGTCACAGTACACAAATGACTGCTATAGAATAACAGAATAAGAGTTCAGAAAGAAGGATGGTGCTTTAACTAAATCGCATGGTAATACTGACACTTCCGAGTCAGCAAGTCTGAGGCTATAATGCTGAATCCTAATATTTACATTTAGACAGCATTAGAAAAAATGGTGGTGTCAAAAGGACTACTGTTCCTGTGGCTGACAAGGAAACCATTTTGTATAATTGTTTCAGCCTACAGAAGAGGGTAATTCCTTTGGACATTGCTGGGTTTTATTTTCATAAAGAGTGAATAAATTATCTCAGTCCCCTGGATCAGAGGATGTTAAGTTCAAATCCTGTCGCTGGAATAATCGCTACAAAATAGTTCAGTGTTGATTCTGCAATTTGTGGGTAGTTTTGGTGGGAAAGGCATTTTTCCAACTTTGGTCTCTTGATGTGTTGAAATTAAAGAAAAACTGAATTGTCAAAAGGGTGGCCAGGATAGTCAAAAAAGGCAATTGGCTGAAATATGTACAATAAAAAGTAGACTAAATTCAATAAAATACTACCCTGCTGTTTGATTTTCATCTGTACCAAAAGCTGATGACAACTTAACTAGATCTGGCTATTTTTATGATTCTTAAGGTTGTCTCCCTTAGAAGTCCTCGGAAATCTCACATTGGGTTTCTGCAAAATTTAAAGGTGTTCTCCTTTGAGGTTCTGCTTCACTGAAGGTTAGGGAAAATAATGATCAGTCGTATCAAAACATCTGATCCCTATTACTTTATTCAATGTGGGCTTATTTTACTTAATTCACATTTCTATAGGGTTTAAACTTCAGATTTATTAATTTTTTTATTTTACTATTATTTTTGATCAATGAATTATTTGGAAAGTGAAGGGCAGGTGCTTATTAGTTTACAAACAACATTATAAAGAAAATAATAAAACAGTGCAGAAGCGCAGAAATAAGAAAACCCTACCTTTCTAAGGATAAGATGTTATTAATATGTGATGATATTATGAAAATGTTTCTTTTCATGTTCTTCTAGCCTGTCCATCTTTGTCCTTGAAGAACCAAAAAGGTAGTTCTGGGTTTTATGAGGTTTTATAAGGTTTTTCTCAGGTGCTTTATTGGAAATAACTGATTGCAGCCAATGCGGGATCACCACTGTAAACCAGCTGTTGACACGTTACTGCTCTGCCATCGCGCACACGGCAGATGCAGAAAGCACGGCAAATGAAATGTCAGTTCATTGGATATGCAGACCGGACTTCTGTTGACTATTGCCTTTTTTAGGGCAAAAGTAGGAATATCATGGCAAAAATTTCTCAAAAATTGATGAGAAAGCTAATGAGAATGCAGAGAAAAGCCTTTGATGATGAAATGGTAATTGCTGGGCCACACCTACCCCAGTGTTGTCTCCACCGGAATGAGTTAGATTAATTTTGCCTTCAGTCTTTAAAGGGTGGGAACAGGTGAAATGGTGCTCACTAATGTTGACAGGTTTTTTTGTATATCATAACAAATGACCTTTTTGAATCTTATTGATTTGGCTGATTTTATGCTAAGCATTTCTGTCATGGACAGTCCGTTCTCAGCAACCTGCAAAACCGATGTCAGTTACAACAGAGGAGTCATAGAGATTTGAGTGGTGAGTAGCTCACTGTTTTGTTATGGTTGTGGCTAATTACTCTTCAAGCTCTGCTACTTCACAGGGATTTCACTCTTAGGGTCTCTAAACAGAAATCTGTTAGTTTTGGCAGCCTCTGGTCTGCTGTGTAACATTCATCAGTGTCT
Organism: Fratercula arctica; assembly: GCA_947846985.1. NCBI lineage: Eukaryota > Metazoa > Chordata > Aves > Charadriiformes > Alcidae > Fratercula > Fratercula arctica. The sequence goes on from CANTUZ010000003.1 coordinate 114,784,011, forward strand.
TTCTCTGGAGTTTCAAAGGCAACACTTACATGTAATGGTTTTGCTGTGAAACAAAACAGAGAAGGAGTATTGTGGTGTTGAAAACACATTTCACAGAGTTGTTACTGGTTTTTTGGAAGGATGCCCTTTATTTAATTAATCTTTCTGCATTTTGTTTTTGCATTTTCCCTCACCGTTTTGTTATTCTCTGAAGGGCCTGGTCCCCAGAGCCGGCTCCAGGGAAAGGTCTGCTGGATTAGATGGTGGTGCCTTTCACCTGGTGTATTTGCATGAGTCCTTCATGATTAGCAGTGCGGCGTGCAGGCCAACTGCGAACAATCAGATGATCTGTTTTCTTTTCCCTTGAGGTGAACCACATTCGCTTGTATAAGAAAACAAAACCTCCTCAGTAGACCTGAAAAGCAGCCTACTGCTTTGGAGAGGGCTCTGATAGGCATTGATGTAAAACCTTGACCCCCATTAATGTGACTCTATTGCCATGAAGCCTCCTTTGGACATTTATTTATTAGACATGTATTTATTATATATGGAGGTGATGCCAGCATGCTCTGCTGGATTAAAGCTTGTTGAGCTAAATGATTATTCTAGAAAGATTTATTTTCCTCCGAAGGTAATTGCACACCAGTCCGGTGAAATGAGCACAGTGGAAAATCTCACTCCACCGCTCTGATGGACTAAGCTGGTGCCATCCACACTCTGCAGACAAGGGCTAAAGAAACTGGGACGTTTTCATAACGTCACTGAATGACAGCTTAGGTGTTAAGTAATTTCTGTGGTAGACAAGCACCTGGAAGCAAAGAAGGAGTTTGTCTTTGGCAGAGCTATGGCTGAACTCATTGTCCAGGCTGGGATCTATCCAGACACCTCATGACTTTGGCTACATCTAAATAAACAGCTTTGAATGCTGACTTAGAGATATTAATGGGTTTCTTGCATCATTTATGACTATGTGTAGTGGCAATTGTGCTGCAACAAATCCACCACATAAATCAGGTGTGTATTTTGGCATGGTCAATCCCGCATGGAAGACAGCTTTTAAGTAAGTAAAAGAAAAGTTGCCTCATAAATGTCAATAAGATACTCACTCCATTAGACTCCAGGAAAAAGCGAAAAACCCCTAGCAATACAGCAGGGTTACCATCCGTGAATGCTGATGAATCAAGAACTGAATGTACATTCAAAATAATCTTTCATCATCATTATTATGCAGTCTGAGAGATTAAAAATTGAGTTGGCATTACTTTCTTTTATTATATATAGGGCTTATATACATCTGTAAGTGCATACTCGTCACCTGGCAACCTAGCTGCAGTTTATTTAAACTGTTTGATGGATGACATATATTTAATATTTGGTTTAAGCTCTATTTGCAAGCTAGCTACTGGCTGAACATGGCTGTAGTGTAAGATCGAAAGAAGGTGAAAATGATGTGGAGGAGAAAGACTGACCTCATTTTCATGCCTGATGGATGTGTATCCTCATTACCAGAAGTGCATTGGTGGAGAGGTGGAATCATATTAACAACATATACCCAGTGACACAGTCAGGTATGATAACTTGTTAAGCTATTGATGGTAGGCTTGAGCTCTCCGTTGTTTTTCGCTGCTGGTAAAGCCTGTATGAGCTCAAAGGCTAACAGGTTTTTGAGAACTTATAAGAACAATTTCTACTTATTTTGATTTAGAATATTGGCAATTTTGAAATGAGGTTGACATTTCAAATGCTTCGCTGAGTTCTGCAGCCTAGATCCATCCTGCGTACCTAGAGCCGTTTAACAGCCAGGTGCCTCTGGAACTCAACAGTCGGTGAAAAAAGACTCTCCCAGGGGACAATTCAGAAGCTGTACCACACTCTGGAAACTTCTTTCCATCCACTGGCCACAGGAGGAACACAAAGATGTGTAGGCTTCTCTGTCTTGGTTGCTGGACATAAATGCCTGAAATGAGATCACTTGAATCTGAGTTTGGGTACTGGGAAACACACAGGGAGGCATATTTTGGGAAAAAACCAGACTTTTTCCTGACTTCTTTTTGTTCCCCTCCTCTTCCACAAAAATTTCTAAGCTGCTTTATATGTTTGATCATTTTTTACTGGTTTATAAAAAATTTTCTTTGAGATGTCTCATTTATAGGTTCTGTTCTTCCAAGATTGGTCTGTGAAATGGAATTCAGCATATTTGATGCCAGACTCTAGACCAGCTCTTTGACCAAGTTATACCACCTTAATAGAACTGGAGCTGCCTTCTTTGAGAACCAATACTACAAATCCTTGCCGTGGACTAAAATACATTTTTCTCTTTTTAAAACATGAGCAAACATTCTATCAAAATAAATATTTTACATAAATAAACCTACCTTTTCCAAATATTTCTTTTATCTACAGAACAGTGCTCTTAGAGGCTCCCTGGTTCTAGCTTCTAAGAGACCATCACCTGTGTTTAACAAAAACCCCCCAAGACTCCAAAACACAACATTGTCAAAAAATAACAACTTGCTACACATCTCAGACCATCCTTTATAAGTAAGAAGATTTCTAAGATTTCTAAGATCTTAGCCATGACAAGCAGAACTTTAAGTTACATTTCACTATTTGCTGCCTATTAAACAACTCCAGCACATGTAGCACTAGCAGAAAATGAAATATAACACTCAGAGCGTGCCTTTCGAAAAGCCCCCACCAAGAAATGAGTCCTTTGGGGAATCGCAACTGTCTGTGGAAGCGCACAAAACACAAGCTCTGTGGCTTGGTGGCTTCATTTGAAAATGACTGACTTGTGTTTCTTTCTCACTGAATGGCAACGTAAACTGCAAACGCGGAGTGTGTCCACTTTGAAGGCCGTCTAGCTCCCTAGTGTCTGGCCAGTTCTTGTGAAAGCTGGGCTTATGCTATGACTAGGGTCCCCCTCTGCAGATCCCAGGGCAGCAGAGGCAGGGTTCTCTGAACAGCTTCAGTTGGCAGGGGGTCATTTCCCTCTGTGGGGTGAGTGAGGCAGGTCTTAGGATGGGCTCACTTTTTGACCTCCCTCGTTATTTATGAAGTCTTCTGGGAATGCACTCTTCCTGTTTGAATTTCAAATGAGCAGTAGGATGAGCAAATATGTTTGCTTAGCATATGGCTACAAGTAGTCACTAGAGAATAAACCTGTGTGAGGATACAAGATGTGGTAAGGGCTGGAAAAAGTTTGGGTGGGTTATACCTTTATTTCTGGCTGTAGTCACTTCTGATCCAGACGATGATATGAGTTTGGTGCCCAGTTGTGTCCAGGCACTTGAGTTCCAGTGTCCCATGAGTTCAGCGGGACGGTTTGGGTGCAGTGGTCCAAGCTGGAACAGTATCTAGCCTGAAAGAAAAACACCTCTCATGGGGGAAACCATGCTTTATAACCTAGTGAAACACGGCAAGGAAGGGGTTGCTGCAACACAAGTCACAGTGCAAAAATAGTCCTGACTGTGCAGCAAACTGTGATTTCTATTTTATGCCTTTTGGCAGCCTCACGCTTTTTGCTTTCTCCTATGTTACCAACATACATAAAACTCCCCGACTTCTGGCATATTAGTTGTTTTTTAACTGAGGGTTAGCCTGAGTTGTTCAGGCTGAGTTTACCTTCGGTACGGCACTGCCTGTCCCCCGGGCAGGCCCAAAGGGCTCAGCTGTGTTCACTGCCGGCGGGGACTGCTCAACGTCAAAACCCATCCCTGGGAGCCAGCCTTGAGCCACCCAGCGCCTTCAAGCACCCGTGCCTCTCTACATGCCTCCTCGCTTCTCAAGCCCTAAGGATGGCAGGATTTGGCCAGGCAGACAGTGCAGACTGGCTTACTCCAAGAGTAAACGTGGTACTGTTTTCTCTCATGCAAGGATATACTCCTTGTCACGGAGACTCCGTTACCTCTGAGTGGTTTCTTTCACAAAACAGGTTGTATATCAAAGCCGTATTAAAGTTTATACACTTTGCGTGATATGAATGTTGTTTCAAAATCTATTTTAATGATGGTTTTGCCTTATTAAGTTTCTAAGCACGAATGTTCTAAGTACTTAAGCACAGGGCGAAAGCCATTTTTAATCACATTCATAAATGTGCTAAAGCCTTTCTACTTCTGATCAACATTTGTGCTTTCTTTGTATCTGCTTTTCTTATTTTCACTCATCTTCCCCTTAGGTCATTTAAATTTTAACTGCATGATACATTTCCCCAAATTTCCATTTCTTTGCCTTCCTCCAAACTAGCATTTTGAAAGCTGAAAGAAGAGTTTGATGGTGAACAGAGTTGTACAGCTAAAAATCTCACCTTGCTGAGGTACAGAATAAATCCGGGGCTCCTTCTCTTCTGGACCATTTGTTCATTTGCACTTGAAATAAGGTGCCTTGAGAAAGCAGGGGAAGACAGGACGGAGGTGGCAGACACACTGACATCGTGGCAGCCCTTTTCCCAACCTCACCGTACGACCTGCTGCCGCTCTTAGTGGGACGAGCAGTGCCAGGACACAGGGGTATTTGGAGTGTATGTGGACCTATAGTCATTATGGCATCCGCTGGGTGAATGGACAGAGACCGAGACAAAAACCTCTAGTTAAAACGTCACGCAGTGCAAAGAGCATTATGTACCCACCTCCAGAGATCTCCTTTTACGCTATGGGGCTGCACCAATTTTGCTGGTCATAATTTTCTGTTGATTTAGTCACAGTGGTATAAAACTGTTTATAGACAAGCACTTCATATTCAAACACCTCTTATGAGCACTATCACTGTTCTCATTCAGAGAACATATATGCAGAAATGCATATTTAATAACAAGCTTTTCCCTTGTAATGATCAGATGCCTTTTTTGACTTACCTTCAGTTTGGTGCTGAATGGAAAAAGAGAAGTAAGACATTGCAAACTGTTGTCTTAAACCCATTTCTTGTGTCTGTGTCCTTTTTTCCCATGCTAGCCCGTATTTGCAGGATCATTACAATATTCTCCTTTTGTCCATAAATCTTGTGAATCTATGATCTATTTCTTGCCTTGATTTCTGTCACATTTAATTAATTAAGCAAATTTATGCCAAAACAGTGTTGGAAAAGGATTCTGTCAAATAATGAAGTACTTCCCAAAATCACATGAGAAATCAGTAGGAAGCCCATTAATCCACTGAGTTACTGAATGAGCTAGCATTCAGTTCTAAAAGGGATGTCTCAGATGTAAGACAAAAGCTTGAGCTGAGCACAACATAGTTCTCTGGTAATTCTTAATATTTCATTTTCTCACCGTGCTGAAATACAACACAAAGTTAAAATCACACACATTTTTTTTTTTGAAACGTAATTGAAAGCTTGCACCGAATTACAAAAGCCTAAATTTTGGTATAAAGCAATTAAAATTTTCTGATGAAAACAACATTTGCTGCAAAGCTTTGATCTTGGAGGATGTATTAACAAACTGTGGGAAACAACAAATTACTAAACTTCGCATCCTTGGCCAGTTTCTGGTTGCATAATTGCAGGCTGACTGCTCTGGAGTTCCAGCGGAGATGGCGTCTCTTCCCCCTGCTTCCTGTTTACTTGCACGCCGCTTCAGCGTCAGCTACATTTCAGTGATACCTGGGTACAATCTCGTATCGCAGCACCTGTTTAAGGATGAAAGGCAGAAAGCGAACAGTATCCCCCTTTTTCTTGATCAGAGAAGCCAGATAAATGTTCTCAGCGTTCTCTGCTGTGCAAGGCGTAGAGCTGAGCCTTATAATCTTCCTGAATGTGGCAGAAACTCCTTTGCTGTAGGATTTCCTGCTATGTAATTGAAATGTTTGCCTCAGATGAGGAATTTACTTCCACCAGGCACCAATCTATCCTTACATGCCAGACTGGCAGCTTCCTTTGTTGTTTTGAAGAGGCTGGAAATTCTTTCAGGAATCCTTTCAGACCTGTGGGATTTAGTCTACTGTTTAGTTACTTTCAATTGTAACTTTGTGGGATACTGAAGGTTGAACAATGCCATTTCAAGAGCCCAATTCTCATTCTTCTTTTCTTCATTATTTCCTACATGCTGCCAAGTCATAATTGTGACCCTTTTGCAGTAGGTGTTCCTTAAACATTTGCACAGTCCCTCTCCCAAAGAGTTTGTAATTTAGCACAAAGACTTAGTCAAGGCGAGATTAAAGGAAAAAAACTCAGTAGCAAATCACTTGGATGGGGCTGGTATACATTATGTCAGGCAGCACCAACTATTACTGCAGTGTTTTCAGTTCCTCTTCCGAACTTCTTCCTGACTCCATATTAACGGTTAAAATCACCATAGTCTCATGCATATTCAGTCTTTTTTCTTTCCTTCTCCCACACAAAATCCATTGACAGATATTTGTGGATACCACAGACATCACACTGAGTTAAATAATATGGATAAAACAAGCAAAAATACAATATCTTGTGAAGAAGGCTCCATCTGACATCCTGTCAGGAGACTCATTCTCTCCCTTCAGCACAAATTATCAGGGCAATCATGACTTACTTCACAGGGATGAAACCACTAAACATTTCTTGATGGCTTATTACAAAAGGTTTATTCTGTTCAAGTCCTGTGTTCTTCTTTGGCATCTCCAGTGAAACGTGGCAGATTCCCAGCTGGCTGAGTTAGATACTTGCCATGATGCAGAAGCAAGTGATGGAAGTGATTTTTCAGCCTTTCTCAAAAGAGTTACTACAGGATGGGTGACGGAAAGCAAGCAGAGATTGGTGGGGTATGGAGAAAGCAAGCTTTTAATGTTTTGGAGAAGGCTTGGAGGAGACCTTATTGTGGCCTTTCATTATGTATATGGGGCTTATAAGAAAGACAGACAGAGACTTTTTAGCAAGGCCTGTAGTAGCAGGACAAGGAGCAACAGTTTTAAATCAGAAGATGGTAGGATTAGATTGGACATAAGGAAGAAATATTTTACAATTAGAGTGGGGAGACAACAGAACAGGTTGCCCAGAGAAGTTGTGGATGTCCCATCACTGGAAATGTTCAAGGTCAAGTTGAATGGGGCTTTGACCAACCTGATCTGGTGAAAGATGCCCCTGCCTACAGCAGAGATGTTGGGCTAGATGATCTTTAAAGATCCCTTCCGACCAAGACCATTCTGCAATTCTGTGATTCTATGTTTAAATATCCATTCATAAACGCTCACCTTGAAGCTCACCGACCATTTATAGTATCAGCACGTGATGGACATCCAGCCTAAAATGGAAACCATGACTAATTTTCATGTATGAGTTCATTTCATCACAACTGTTCTCCCATGTTTGATCTTTCAGGCGGTTGTAGACCTCAAGCGCAGGAAACAGTCCCTTCTTGCTCCTGCTCTCTGTCTCTCTGCTCCCTTGTTTTCTGGCCCATAGCTTGGAAGAAGCAGCAGATATGTTCCCCAGTGGATAAATAGGAAGAATACTCAGCTTTGTTGCTACACGCATGGTGGTTTCATATCTGAAGGGCAGGGCAGCTTTCACCTTGTTCTGACTTTGGGCTACTCAAGGTTGATCTCAAACATCTCTGTTGACATTGCCTGTAGTGCAGCCCACTGACAGTCACGGGGGCTTTGCAGTGTATATTAGAAAATATGCTAGATGTGGGGAGGAGGCAATTTGACTTCTCATGTTTGAGAAATAAGATTTATGTTGTTTCCTTTTCTTGTACTTTTAGAACAAGATGAGTGCTAACGTTTTTTCTCTATCACCTCATAAGCATGAAGTAATTCTCCAGAAATGTGCTAGAAAAAAATTCAAAATGAACCATAACTGGGGGCAATAAATAATATAATAAGGTTTTTAATCAAGCCATAGTTATTCTGATCCGTAGAAGGCAGAGCAGATAAGCAGCGAGATGGACAAGTAATACTTTAACAGTGACATGATCACAAATATTCTTAGAAATATAGGAATGAAAAGCATGTTATAAGTGTGTTGTTAAAAATGCAGAAAGGTCTGCTCATTTCTTGACACCATATGTCTGCTTCTTGTATTAAAGGTTTCGGAAACATTGTTTATGGATATTGCATGACCATGAATGCCAAAAATAATAATCCTATTAAGTTTAGTCCAAATAGCATGTAATGAGATTCAAAATGATATGTTAAATACACATTCTAATAATGAAACTCAAATTGCTTTACAAATAGCATCGGGAGAACATTAGCCTATTTTGATTCTAATAATTACTTGCATCCTGTGTTCCAAATCTATTCAATATGCTTTTCGTAAGAACAAATATTTGTTCTACTAATTGTTCTGCAATTCTCCTGGTTATTTTTAAAAGGTTAAAGGGCTACACAAGACCAGCAGTTGTCTGGTAGAATAAGATCTGATTGTTTTTTTTACTTTAATCATCTTACAGTATTTGAAGAAATTAGGTTCTTTAATACCTCTGTCTTTTGTCCAGATTTCAGTTGTCTGTGTTTTGTATACTATCATTAAACCACTTTTCAAGTGAATCCTTGCCAGACTAAACATAATCTTTCCTCGTAGAACATTCCATCCAAACCGCGTACAACCACCGTAGCCCTTTCTGGATTGTCCTAAGATGTGGATTCTTGATTTTTAGGCTAGGTACTTTTCCTGGTTTATATATTAATTCTTATCCAACTATTAAGATATTATCATCATATCATATTATCAGTTAATAGGGAGCTATCGATACCTCTTTGACTGCAGAAAAATGTAAACTATCTATAAAAAGACCATATGGTTTAAATGTTTTAAAATATTGTTTTTAAATAGAGACAGAACAACTATGAATGGGAAAGGAGCTCAACTTTGGTTTACTTCTGGCTTCACACTGAAACAGCCAGGGATCTCAGTGGGTATTAGAAATGGACCAGAATTGTATAAATGCTACTTTATCCACCCCTTGAAATATTTATTCAGGTTTCTCTCCTTAAGGTTTCTACAGATGTGAAGTCGATTAGTCTTCAGTCTTACTGCCACAATCTCAAAGACCCAGTGTGTGGCCTCCAACACATGGAAAGATGACCAATGTGCAAGATGCACAGGGGACTTTTCAGATCCAAGCCAACAGTCTGAAAAATAAAGTACCTGGGGAAAGTGTGTCTTCTTTCCACTGGCAGCGAGATCAGGTTCAAGGAGAAGCTAAGCATGCGAGTTAGATAACAAGACAAAAGTCAGGCAGACAGAACCTCATTATCTTCATTTTTCACCACACTGTATTTGTATTTTGTTCTTTTAGAAAGCACAATCATTTCATTTTGTACCAGCCAAACTGACCTTTTCTGAAGACTCTTGTAAACTTACAACTTTTTAATGACTTCAGCTCTTTCTAATTTCCCTGCATGCCACTTAAAAGAAGGAGGGGAGAAACTGTTGGATAGCAAAAATGCCCATAGCAATATCCTGGCCTTAAAAATATCCTATGTTTGAATGGCGATTCCTTTTTTTTGCAGCTGAGTTGCGTGTAATTCTTTTCACATATATGGAATAGTCCTGGGTATCGAGTACAGCTGGGATTTCTGAATACAAATACAACCTGACTGCATACCATTGAAACAAAACTCAGTTGCTTGGAGAGTCTATTGGCGAATTCCTTAAGTCTCATTAATCACATATGTGGTGACACTGGAGGGGGCTCTTTACTTTTTTATTTCTCATTTGTCTCTGATATTCCCTGTTTATTACAAAATCCCTTCCTTTGCTGGATTTATAATGTGGCTATTTTCCAATACAGTTGTATCCTTTCACTGCCAAGTAGAGCCACCCATGTGCGAGAGCTGGGAACCTGGAGCTTTTTGATGAATGTCCTTATTCGCCACAGAGCAAAGAGACCATGACAGACCTCGGAGATGCTTGACGGTGTGGCCCACCAGGGAGATGACAATTACAGATGGAGTTTGATGATGCTGCTTGCACAATGTGATTCCAGTTCCCCTGTGGCAGAATGTGTTTGCCCCTCCACTCTTCTTCTCTAAGAAATTAGTGTTTTCTCTTTAGAAATATGCACATCTAATTCTCTTCAGAAATACGCATGTCTAATTAGGAAATCTATGAATTAATCATCTTTGGAGAGCAGATTCTCTCTTCTTATGTGGATGCTGAGATCAACATTTACAAAGATATTTAGGCACCAAGATGTGTTTGAGGGTCAGGGCCATGATTGCCACATGAGGTCCAGCTACTGATCCCGTGACCTCATCTTCTTTCCCATTTCCAATTTGCTACCGCATAAACACGCTGATAATTTAAGGCTGAAAGGTGATAGGATGAGGGGTAACGGTTTTAAACTGAAAGAGGGGAGATTTAGATTAGATGTTAGGAGGAAGTTCTTTACTGTGAGGCTGGTGAGACATGGGAACAGGTTGCCCAGAGAAGTTGTGGATGCCCCATCCCTGGAAGCTTTCAAGGCCAGGCTGGATGGGGCTTTGAGCAGCCTGGTCTAGTGGGAGGTGTCCCTGCCCAGGGCAGGGGGGCTGGAACTAGGTGATCTTTAAGGTCTCTTCCAACCCAAACCATTCTATGATTCTATGATTCTATGATCCTTAAAAGTCTCTCATCTGGATTCCTCTCTTGCCTCTACACAGCAGTACATCCTGGCCAGATACTTTGAAGTGCAGTCATTCCAGGCAGCTTTTTCCTCAAAGGTGACATGCTAGGTACATGGAATGGGTTTGCAGAGGGATTTCACCTTGTGTTTGCAGTGCCGTAATTAACACTGCTCCAGAGATCTACAGTATATGCTATTGGTATTACGCAGTTAGCACACTGAAACTCCATTTGATTTGATGTGCAGGGGACAAGTTTTGAAGTGCACATGAAAAATATCTTAATCACCATTTAGGTGTCTGATATCCATACTTCATTTGTCCAGAAAGGTGGGAGCTGCACAGGAGCAGATAATGAAAACATCGTTATCTGTTAGGAGGTACTTAAGGTCCTTTTGCTAAGCTCATAGCAAATATTCTTCGACTGGAAAAATGTGACCTTCCAGAAGAAAAACTGTGTGAGGGGGTAGGTACCACTTCAAAGTTGTAGGTACACAAAAACTTACCCCATCTTGGAGAAAGGAAGGACTAAAGAGAATTTTTAGTTCTGTTTTAAAACATGCACTGACAGCATATGTAATGTCTAACCATTACTCACATAAAATCTACAACATAAATAAATTTATAATAGGATTCATGGAGTCTGGCGCTTCTTTTCTTGTTCCAAATGATGCTTAGATGGTGTTTCTTCTCTTCATGTGATGTAGCTAATTCCCTTTTCGGTTTCTTGGTAGGAATTTGGCATAAAAGAGAGCACCACTGCTATGACTCCTACTAATTGTCATGTTAAGTAACTTGACGCTAAGAGCTACCATAGGTGTTAACAAAAAATTGCTTCCAGAACATAAATGTGTGTTGCCAGCAGAATTTAACCTCAAGCTGTAACGCTGAGACCCGAGGAGGCTGAAGTGGAGTTCTGCCAGATTCCCCTGTGCAGATTATGCAGGTGTTTCCCTAAAAAGGAAGAGTTTATAATAGATATAGTGGCAACTTCTTCCCTCCAAAAGATAGCACAGGCAAGTAGATTTTTGGCATGAATTTTGACCAGGAAATAATTTGTGATCTCCCCAATATTATTTAAATACATTTTTATAGAAAGCATAAGGAAATTTATGTTAAAATATATCATGTGTCAAAACCCCTGTATTTGATAAATGAAAAATGTTGGTGGCTATTCCCATAATGCTTTTTGAATTAGAAACATGGGGAGGAATCAGGAAAATGGAAGAGAGAAATACTTCAAAATGAAAACATTTGAAATAGAGAAGGTTTCTTTTTTTTTTTTTTAATCAGGTCTACTTGGCAATTTCAAGAAGACATTGCTAAATCTTAACCTGCTGCCTCAGCAGCCTCGGAGGGGAGATTACTTTCTATTGCCTCAGGTGCCAGGATCAGTCCAAATAGGTAAAGGTTGGTCCCACCTTGACCTTAGTTACAGCAGTTTCATCCCCAAGGACACCAGCTGAAGTCACACCTCGGTAGAGAGTGCAGAACTGTAACCTGTAGGGTGACTTCTCCTCTCATTTGTAATAGTATAAATCAGTTAAAGTCAGTAGAGGTCTGAATGTGAATTGGGAGTAAAAAAGAAGGGCCTTTTGTCCATGAAAGCTGCCAAGTGTTACGTGGACTTCTTTCAGCCAGGGTTACTTCCACTGCCATTAATCGTTCTATGCCACTGGAAGTACTAAGTGAGATCTCTGGATCAGAAAGCAGCCAGGCTCTGCTCATCCCTTGTGTTTCATGTGCAGCGGCCACCAGAATGTGTTGGATGTGGACTGGATTGCGATATTGTGTAGAGACACAGATTTACTCCTACAAGACCATGGCTGTCAAGTGCCTGGCCAATCTGTTTCATGCTGGAATGACTCAGGCTTTGAGGGAATGGACAACTGTCTGCTGTGATAACCACAATCTTTTCCTCTCTGTGGCCAAAGAAGGTTTTGGATTGTCCTTAACATTTCAGACGTGTCCAGGAATACACAGGAAGAAGCATAGTTGGGTAAAGGACAGAAGATTTTAGGTAAAAAAATGGAACTAAATATTGGTAGGTGGGGACTGTGCTGTTTTCTAGCATAAAATCAAACAAGGTGGGTAGAGACACACATGTTATGTATCTTTAGGTTACGTATTTCATCTTTTGTTGAGGATTTACCCACCAGCAACCAAGTCATGGATTAGCATCTGAGAATCCTCACTCCATCACACGCACAAACCCCAAGGAAGACTGAACCAAAACATCTGGCAATTTGGTCATGAAGTGGGATTAAATGAGTAGGAGCAATTTCTTTGGAGGGAGGGAGAAAAAGGCAAGAGAAGGGAAAGAGAATAATATATAGGATGAGGAACCCACCGACCCTTCATCCAAAGTACGTAATCCCCTCTACCAGGTCAGGGCTTCCCAGAGCACCGATGGCACCGGGGGTGCAGGCGGCCACACCGAGCTGCCTGCCCTGTTCTGCCGGCCGGTCTCTGGTGCTGGCTTCTGCACTTGGCTGTTTTTTCTCACCTCACAAGTATTGCCCCAAATGCACCTCAATTTAGCTCTCATAAACCTGCCCAGTTCTGTCTCCCGCCCTCGTCCTTTGCTCTCCCCTGCGTGCCTGCACAGCCGCCTCTCTGTCTTCCAGCACAGCTGCAACCCAGCCCAGTCTCTCCTTGGGTCTCATTGAACGGGAGGTGAGTAAGTAGCGGTCTTGGAAAGGGAGGCAAATTTCGTCAATTTGCGTGATTTTTTTAGTTCCTTCCTTTGTCTCCTTTCACAAAATGAAATCACTCAGTATCTTAACAAATAAGTGATGTGTTGAAATTAATTCAACGCGTAACTCCTGCGAGCAAGTCACAAGTCAAGTTGGATTCTTTTTTTTCCTTTTTCCTTTTCTTTCATTCTCTTTATTTTTCTCTTTTCTTTTTAATGGTGAGTCCAAGCAGGGAAGAATTGCCAATGTGCTTATGAAAAATTGACAGGCGATCCATCTGCAGGGAAAACAAACAAACCAATAACTAAGTCTACAATCCAGGAGAAGTACATCAGCTTTCACCTGGCATCAAAATGGCTTAGTCTAATCGGATTGAAAAGCAGGAGAGTCTTGCTGGCTAGAAATGAACCCACAGAATTTCAGGTGAGGTCAGTTATGAGAATTAAGATATATGTTGGGTTAGTCTTCCTCCCTTCCTGGCACCTGGGAAGCTGGCAATATATTCCTGGCCCTACCGTTGACCTGCTCTGTAGATGAGGTTAGCACATCACTGTGGCTCTGTTTCTTCCGCTACAAAAATTTGTGATGCTCAGACTGCTCTGAAATTTGACCCCTGCAGCTGAAACATTCTGCAACAGGGTGATTGTGGCAGGGTTTATAAAGAGAGAGAATAGTTTTTATTAATGCCAGAGATACAGTTGAAAAAACGTCAGGCTTCTGAGATCCCAAGACCTCCTGGGCTTTGTTATTGGTCCCTGTTTAGAATAGCATGCTTGAACTCATTAAGGTCACATACTGTTCATGTTAGCTTACATGATAAAAGCTTATCCACACGCCCATGGAGGAGCACAGAGAGGCAGTGGTGAGGGAGAAGCCCAAACAACACCCTGCTCTGGCTCGTTTCAGGTCCATCCCAGTAGCCCATCACAGGCCATCTCTACAAGATCAGAGGAGCCCAGAGGCAAAAAGGCAGGTGGGAACCCAAATTAAGGACTCAGAGGCAGGGACACCCCATCTGGACCCCTCCCTGGGCTGTCCCAGGAGATCTGCAGCCCCATGGCCAGATGTGACACCCAACACCACGAGGCAATGCTGGAGCACCTTTTGGATTGAGGGGGGGTTTTACCCTAGGCATGCAGGACACATTATGGGATGTGTTTCAGGATTGCATTGGACTTATGGTGTGATGTTTAGGTAGGGAAATGGAGGTATTTAGGTGATCTGGGGAGGAACAAGCATGGACACACAGAGGGTTAAAGCATTAAAAGGGTCTGGCTGCACGTAAATAGTTTGCCAGTCAGTATGCTCATCTGGCCATTCCTGGCACCTGATTAATGCGTTCTGTCCTGTCTTCGTATTAAACTCCATTCCTAAATCTTTTCCTGGGTGAGGGACTCCCCATTTGGAGTGGATGTGTGTGTATGGGGGTCTGAGGGCCAGCACCTGGGGTCAGACTGTTGGTCAGATGGTCTATCCGTGACTGGGGGTGTGTGATTGATGGCGCAGATCAGGCTGGGCTAGCTGTTGAGTTGATGAAATGTCCAGAGTGTCGGGGTGATGTGGGTCTCTGAGAGTGACACCATGGGTGAGCTGGCTACTGGAGAGGGCCAGGGGAGTCCTGGCCAGCTGCTGGAGAGCTGGAGAGGTATTTGTATGTGTGTGTGTGTGTGTGTGTTTGTGCTTATGTGTGTGGAATGGTCTGTACCAGCAGCTGGAGTGGGGCTGCTGCCTCAGGGGCTTGTATGTCCAGGCACCAGCAACTGGGGAGACTGGGATCGCAGGCAATTACTGGGCAGACTGTGTGGCTGAGCCCAGCTGATGGAGGGATATGCATTGCTATACATATATACACACTGTATTTTTTCCACCAACAGACCTTCATCCTGATCAGCCAGAGGGGGAACTGTTTGCATTTGTGTATGTTTTGAGTGTGTCTGTGTGTGTTCGTGTTAAGTGTGCCCACTGGGAATACTTGCTCAGCCCCACCGCTGGTTGGACCTGGGGCATGAAGCTGCTGCAATCTCGCCTCTCCTGGGCTTCCAGATTCGTCCCTCCCCAACAACCCGCAGAGTTCATGACGACAGAGACAGATGACTCGAAGTTGCCAAATTCAGCTGCTGAGGCGTTCAGTAAAATAAGTATTTAGCAGTTTGCACTGACAACCACTCAAGCCTGGAGAGGCGAAGCCGTAGGGTGACATTTGAGAGCAGGGTAAAAGAGGCAGTGCGAGCAGCTGAGTGACCCAAGCCAGCGTGGATGTTGCCCTGACCAAAATTAAACTTCACTCCGTGTTCACCCACCCACACGCTCAGCCGTGGGCAGCCACAGTAGACACAACAGACACAAAGTCCACTCAAGTTGGGTTATTTTTATGGAAAAAAAGCAGGCTGTGGTTCAAAACCCACTCTAGTCACTCAGAAGGCTCCCATAGATTTGCGTGATAGAAGATGATGACCACAGAAATGGTCTGCTATGGGAAATGGCATTATTGCATGAACGTATCCTGGAGTGAACCAGCTTGGAAAAAACAGCCTCATGGCAGTGATGTTCGAGTGGGATCTTCCTCTGCACATCCCCAGATATTCCCCCCCGCGCCCCCCCCCCCCCCCCCCCCCCCCCCGCTGTATGTGTACTGTAAAAGACAATTGGACTCAGTGTTGAAAGCTTAGAAATATTGTGAGAAACATTATTCTTGGAACAGCATATGTATGTGCTGAGGGATGAGAGGGAACCTGTGCCAGTGTGGGGTGGTTAAGGGGGCTTCAACCACATTTAGATTAAGGCCAGATTTAGGCTCAGCCCAGGAACTCGGATGGGTATTTTTTTCCTGTTTTCCAAAGCTAAAAGCTGAAAAGGAGGACAACTGAATGAAAGGAGGGACAGAAGCATGCTTACAATGTTAAGCTATGTGGGGTACGAGTGAAGCAGGTTAGAAATGGTGAGGCTTTATCAGGAAAGAAATACAGGCTGAATCTTTTCCAATGTTTGTTGTAAACGCAATCACAGTTTAACATCATTTTCAAGGATTGCACTGCAGGATCTGCAGAGCAAAGGCAGGCCTGGAGCTCTTCTCTACAACCAGGTTTCGTCCCCTCTGCAATGGGAGAGTAACTATTCACCTGTGGCAAAGTCAAGGCATAAACTCTGCTGATTCTTCAGTATAACCTTTCATATCACCTGGCATCTGCCGATTTCACTGAAAAACTGCTTTAGAAGTATGTTAACGAGGAGGTTTAAAGATCTTGCTTATAAAACCAACATATCTCTCCTCTATATAAACTCTGAGAAAGGGAGTAACTAGTAAATAGAGCTGCAAACCCTTCTCACTGTTTTTGAATTCAAATTTTAGTTTTACTAATGTAGCAACTTCTCTAGCTTACCTCTTCAAAAAATATGACAGAAGTACTACAAAAGCTAAGATGATTTTTCTTTATTAAAAAAAAAAAATCTGTTGAATTTTTTCAGATATTTGGTTTACCTTTTTTAAAAAAAAAGATTATAAATAATACTCTCAAAACTTTCTTGTTTTCAATTTTTCAAAGGAAAATGTTTTTCATGCAAAAATGTTGTCCAGCTATAATAATGTAATTTTTGAAAAGTACCTTTTTTGAAAAGGCAATGCCAGTGGAGGTGATGAAACAATCACTGATATTCCAGGCTGCTCCTTGGTTTGCAGTGAGTGGCACAGGAAAGTGAACTATTAAAATTCAGCTGATATTCTAGAACAACTCCTGTGTCTAATCCCTAAGGGCTATAGAAAAGGAGAGCTTTGTTACTGCTAAGAGACTTTTAGCTTGAATTGCATCAAGCTAGGTAACTTCAGGAATGAAAAAACAAATCTCTCAGGCTCTGCTGAAATGTTTTTTTCCCTCCAATTTCCTCCACAAAAGACAGGACAAAATAGAGTGGAGTGGGGAATTTTAGCCATGCACAAGTTCAGTGAAAAGATACTTTTTAGCTATAAGCACCAGCTTGTTGCCAATTTCCGTCAAAATAATTCCCCAGGTTAAATCCTGGTCCTATTGAAGTCATTGTCCAAATGCTCATTGGCTGCGAGGGGAGATCAGGATTTGTCCCGTTCAATTCATTAGTGATGGCATGAACCCCAAGTAGTATTACGCTTCCTTTAAAGAAAGAGAAGCTCCTACTTACTGTTTATATACTAACGTTATTTCTCACACGTTTATTGTGTTACTCTCCTTAATTTGGTGCCATGCTGGGTCCCTGTGGGATGCCACTCAAACATTATGTCAATGATCTCAAAATTGAACTCCAGTGCTTTATTTTACAAATGGCTTCTAGCAGATGTGTGGCACACTTTATTAACTTAAGTACCCATTAGTTGAAAATTTCATTAGTTTGGGGGAAAGGGATCAGTTTCGTCAATAGATCTGGTATGGGTGGACCCTTTGTGTCAACCTGACCCATATCAAAATGGATTATTGTTGTAAGTGAGACAAGTGACCTAATGTTCTGCCTATTATGCACACATGATCTATAACCTTTTAAAATACTAGTGTGGGAAAGGAGCACACTTCACTGCATCCCCAAACCACGGATTCTTAACAGGTGGCAGTCCCTCTCTTAGCAACGTTTGCCATGGGCTGTCTGCGCGAGCGTATGAATTATCAGGGGGTACAGTTTCCAACCAGGTAACCAGGGGAAAGCCGGGATGGAGAATGAAACCAGAATAATGAACGGCCGAGCAGACGTTTTAATGAGCGCAGAAGGCAGCCGGTGGAGCCGGGTCTGTAGTGCCATCGTCTGACTGACCGGTGCATTTCGGCCAAGGCGTTTTGCGTGCTGCCTGGATCTTCTGGGCTAATAAAGCCGCAGAGGTAAAGCTGGATGTGGTTACAGCAGTAACATATGGTACATTTTACTCCACAGTTCTAATGTTTTGATGCTGTTTGCTCCTTGAATGATGGCAGCAGTAGTTTCCAATGCATTCGCTTGACCTTGTTTTGGAAACCATGTTAGGGCCAACTTGAAGGCCCCATGCAAAAGTACTTGGTGGGACCACCCACTAAAAGGTGCACTATGTAACCCTTTGGCTGTTTTGTACAGCAGCTCTCACACCTGCCCTAAACTTCTTGACCTTCTGAAGAAGGAAAAGTAAATCCATCTGGAAGTGATGAATCATTTTACACAGCAAAGGACAGTCCTTAAGTTATTACTTCACATTTCTCCTCGCCTTGTATTCCACGCTAGAACACTGGGATATAAGCAATAATATTACAGTAGCATAGCAACTTGTTTCTGGAGAGCAACCACTAATGATGATGCATCCTGCAGCCTACTGAGGGCTCTGCCAATACACAGGCAAAAGTTCTCTTCTCATTGCTTGCTGCATAAATTGTGGCCAGCAGATTGAGAGATGTGATTCTGCACTTCTAGTCTGCTCTCGTGAGACCCCACCTGGAGTACTGTGTCCAGCTCTGGAGTCCCCAACACAAGAAGGACATGGACATGTTGGAGCGGGTTCAGAGGAGGGCCACAAAGATGATCAGAGGACTGGAGCACCTATGCTATGAGGACAGGCTGAGAGAGTTGGGGTTGTTCAGCCTGGAGAAGAGAAGGCTCTCGGGAGACCTTAGAGCCCCTTCCAGTACTTGAAGGGGGCCTACAGGAAAGCTGGGGAGGGGCTGTTTGCAAGGGCATGTAGCAATAGGACGAGGGGCAATGGTTTTAAACTAGAGCAGGGTACGTTTAGATTAGACATTAGGATGAAGCTCTTCATAATGAGGGTGGTGAGACATTGGAACAGGTTGCCCAGAGAGGTGGTGGAGGCCCCATCCCTGGAGACATTCAAGGCCAGGCTTGATGAGGCTCTGAGCAACCTGATCTAGTTGAAGATGTCCCTGCTTACTGCAGGGGGGCTGGACTAGATGACCTTTAGAGGTCTCCTCCAACCCAACACATTCTATGATTCTATGTGAGGATGAACACATGAAAGAAATCTCAGATAGTCCAATAAGTGGATTGGTAGAAAATGCTGTTGAAAGAACAAGAGGGAAAAGGACAATCCTCCAGACACTGCAGAAGAGCTTCAATGCTGCAGGGCACTGGTGCCCAAGCATCTTGTTCTGGTGGCTGAGTGACTCCTCTGGAGGTACTTGGACATGATCTATATCCATTCCTCCATCATCATGCAGTGGGCATGTGTGTGGTAAAGCTGATCTGAGTTTGTGTCCTTAACCCAGCCTGAAGGGGATGTATCGTCCTTCATACATATGAACTATAAAGCACACGCACCTTCCTGCTGTAGAAACCTCTGACAGTGTCTGGGAAATCCCTGAGAGCAGGATGCTGTTGCAGGGAAGACCGTACAGCTCACCTCTCCTGAGCTCTGCAGGCTGTGGGGTGGGAAGCAGAATTAGGCTGGGTGAACTGCTCTGTCTGGGGCAGCCCACTTCAGCTGTCATCCTTGGGGGACTTCTCAACCCTTTCCCTGCCATATATTGGACATCAGCACGTTGGTGATGTGATACGAGGTGTGAGATAGCCAGGAAGATACCAGCTGGGATGAACTGATCCTGCTAGACCTGATTGGCAGCCAATTCCTCGCAGCAGTGTCTGGGCAGCCCACAGACAGGACGGGCCGGATGGGATTGACAGAGAAAAAAGGCTTGTTTTCAATGCTGTGAGTTTGGGAGGCAAAGGGAGCGTGTGTTGTGCTTAGCGTTTGTGGAGAGAGAGTCAGTTGTGGAGGAACCTGTTCCTCTTCAGTAACAGAGACAGGTTTTCCTGGAACAAGACACTTCTCTATGCTGTTAAATTTAATAAAGTAAAAGCAAAGGCAAAACACAGAATCAGTAAACTCCAAAATCGAACAAATCAAGATGGGCAAACTAAATTTCCTAGTTTCCTAGATTTCCTTCCTCCTCCTGCCAGCTTTGACTGATTCACAGAGGTAAGTTTGTTTTTTCAGTGAGTCAACTGAGCAGAGAGAGGTTGTCTAGGTTCCTTCAGGAGCACTGAGTCCTCTAAGAGATACAGAAAAAAATGGCTCAGGAAATAAAAAGCATATAGTATGTGCCTTGGCCCACATGCTCGCAGTTGGATTTCTGGGCTTCTAAGTAGTTGTAGGACACTTGGTTCACTTTTAGTTGCTCGTGCCTGTTTCCTTTCTCTAAAATTAAGGTCTGTCCGACTCCTACAGAAAGTGTTTTCAGGTAGACTGAAGAAAACTTTGTGAGAGAATAAAGTATGTCCATTCTTCTTATAGTGTCACATCGTCATAAATCGTCGTGTGAAGCAAAACCACGTTAATGTTATTACACTTAATCTTCTGTCTAGCGCTGAACAAAGAACTTATGGAAATTTAATTCTAGTCATTGCTTCTGCGGACAAGCTGAGGACCTCCCTCTCTCAAGTCAGTAGGGAAACATGCACTCCAGTTTCTTCTTCGGCTCAGGTTCATTGCAGTAATTTCAATATATTTTGCTGGAGAGTGATTTCTCACAGCCAGGTCTCCCATGATACCAATATGGAGTGTACACTATATTCTTTCCCTGTTTCCTCCAGAGCCTAATATATCCTTCGCAGCACCTTCAGCTTGAAATGAAGTGTATGACCTAAAGTCTATAGAATAA
Organism: Fratercula arctica; assembly: GCA_947846985.1. Classification (NCBI taxonomy): domain Eukaryota; kingdom Metazoa; phylum Chordata; class Aves; order Charadriiformes; family Alcidae; genus Fratercula; species Fratercula arctica. Next base: position 114,804,798 of record CANTUZ010000003.1, read on the forward strand.
CATGAATCACTGGACAATAATTTATAGGGGCACCTCATAATTACTATTGAGTATAACATGACCCTGTTTATTGGAACATATACAGGAGAAAGGATATTTTTGAATTTTTTCCTGTTTATTCAAGCCAGCTTTGCTGCAAATCTGAATGGATTTATTGACACCACATTAAAAATAATCATTGTCAAAACAATTGGGAAAAAAATTTTAAAAATGGTAGAATCTTCCTGCTCCTGAAACTTCCTTGCACAGAGGTGGGGAGCGATCTGCAGCTCATGGCTTTTCTGCAAAAGGTGATTTTTTTCATGCATAAAGAACTGAGACCTGCTTAGGGATCTGTAGTAAGAATGAACTAACTAAACAATAACAAAGCATGTTGCATGTTAATGTTCCAAAAAAACATGTTGTATTTGGAAGGAAAGCAGGTTAAAGCAAAGAAGAAGCCAACAACTTAAAGGGGGAAAGTTATGTTTTGGGCTTGTTTTGCAGATTCTCAGGTTTCTGCGCTTACTGCCCCTAAGTTACAACCCCCCATGGTGTTCTCTACGGGAAAGGTAGAAGCAGTGAGGTGTAGAGCAGGCAGTGCTCAAACCAGTGGTGGTTTTGGTAGTAAACACAAACATCTTTGGACAAAACACTTCCGTGTTATTTTGATTATCTGGAAAACTTTGAGAGACTGAGGATGAATTTTCTTTTTCTGTGATCTTTTATGATTTTCAGGGCCACAAAGAGCCCCCTTGAGCCCTGAAAAGGCTTAATCCTGATGGTATACCCTCCCTTGGTACTTCTGGTGTTGAGGTGGGGAAGGAGGACTTTTGATAAACACAACATTATCTATGTTCAGGACCCTCCCCGCCGTACGAGCCAAACTCTCCCCACCCTCCAGGCTGAGGCAGGGAACATGAGAAACATGCTGGGGGTGGAGAGGATGTGGAGACCCGTTGCCTTTTTTCACTTTGACAACAGCTGCAGTTACAGGAGGGATTGTGGTGTGTATATATATATATATATGTATATATGACTTTGTGTGCTTCTAAAGAGCTATGGTAAGAGGCTGAAATATCTGACTGGTGTCTGAGTAGGTCTGCGCGTAGGCAACCTGCTTGGCTATACATTTTCAGAGATTCCTAAGAACGGTTTTGCATATTGGGTGGTTGAAGAAAAGACCTTACTTATCTCGGAGAGCTGTTGTACAAGAAATCTACCTTTGGCATACCTTTGTGGAACAAGAACCGGAGACTTTACTGAATTCTACCAAGATTTGATGGGTTAAAAGTGTGAAGACACTTCACACCAGAGCAGTGACCATAGAGGCCTGACAACCAGAGAAAGTCAAAGCCTGTGCAAGAAATATAGTAAATGCAGTGCTCCAGAAGCCCAATATGTTGCTCTTCTGGTATTCAGGATCCCTTAACACCATTGCACATTCCAGATGTGCATTCCAGACTGCTCCAGTTCTGAAAGTATGCTTGGCTTGACCAAACACGGGGTTTTTTATTCCAAGTAGAGATGTATTCATTTGCAGTCATCAAGAAATGTATATTTATGGAGGAAAGCTTGGGCGCAGCATGCCAACACACCGATTATGAGTGTGTAGAGTAAAGAGGTACTGTCAGGCTGCATATGTGTTAAATATCTAAATTCAGAGACCAAAATACATAGGGACAGCAGATGGATTAGTAACACATTCGGAAAACTATGGGTACATGTATTCTGGTAAATTAAACAGTGTCAAGGCATGGGCACAGGCACTGGAACTTACTCATCCACGCTATTCAATTGTTAGAACAGTCCTTGGTGTGGTTTTGGCCCAGATCAACTAACGATTTCCCAAACAATTCCTAGGTATGGTTTGTGAGTTAGTACAGGCCAGGGACCATTGCCAGTAGGCAACACGCAGGCGGCTGTCCTGTTCTAGAGGTTAAGAGAGTTTAATATTATGGATGCGATCACATTGTTCCAGATGGCTTGATGGCCCTGACACTGTTTAGTTTACTAATATAGATGTAAGCTTTAGGTTTTTATACTCATCCACTTGGACCTGTGACTCACATACGCCAAACACGCAGCTGTGGTGATTTAAGATGTTATTGCACCTGAGCTCTTTGTTACTGGCTCTTGCAGGAGGTTGCTGACCCTGTTGTAGAGCTGCCAAAAGTAGTGTACTTCAAGTGTTTTAGACCAGTGAAGGTCAAGCCACGATGTGAGGTCTGTGCATGTACTGGATATGGGGAAAAGTCCGGTCTAAAAAAATTCTTCCTCCTCCCATTACATCCATGTATTTATAAGGTGTTAGCTAAGGCCAGAGCTCTCACTGGAGCTGTTGTTGTCTCATTCTTCAGCACAGGATGCCCTTAATCATGAGTGACCTTTTGGATAATACCCCTTTCTTGAAGCTACTATTTGGCTTCCATGGGCTGCACTGCTTTTCGTGATTCTGTGCTTTTCTGACGGGTATTGCACAAGAGATTTGCACCCTTGAAATCTATATAGCCATGATATTTTCTGCAATTGCAATCACACTTACTTTTAGAGAGAAATTAACCTTAAACAGCTTCATGTCTGTTCAGTTGTGCCAGGTGGATTTATTGTGAATAGAGCTTCTAACTGCTGGTAGGCCTATGGTGAGGTACAGAGATGGTAGGTGGTGCAGTGTTCCCTTTTTCCATGGCTGTGAGGAGCCTCCAGCTGTTGGTAGGACTATGATGTGGTACTAACTGGGGCTCTCTGTGTTTCCTCATGTCTTAGATCATTGCCCTTTTAGAAAGTTGCAACAGTCTTCAGCTGAGTGGCAGAGGCTGTGGTCTGGTTCCCGTATCCAGAGCTGTGTCTGTCAAAGAACAGGAGAATCAGCAACTGGTGCAGCCACCCTGCATCTCTATGGAAAGCCCTTGCCTCCCTTGCTGGTGTTCTCCCAGCCTCATGCCAAGGCTGTCCATCCCACATCCCCCTGATGACCAGGAGATACCTCTCCCAGGCCACCCATGCCACTCACACCACTGTGACATGGGCCATCCTTAGTGTTGTGACAAGGCCATTTCATCACCAGGGATGGTCCCAGGAGATCATGCAGGGCCCAGCCAGCTTTTGGCTACCCAGGATAAAAGGGTGGCGAGCTCCCTCTGCCCATGGCTCTGAAGAGCTTCTAGCTCCCTGCCAGACTGTGATTGGGTACTTCTGTGTCCTTGAGTTGGACACTGGAACAAAATACATAAGTTAAGTCTTATCTCCTTGGTCCACTGCAAAAGTGTTGCATCCTCTTTAGCTGTCAGGACCAGAGGCAATGGGCACAACTGAAACACCCTCTGAACATCAGGAAACACTCTTTTGTTGTGGGAGGTGACTGAACATTGGCACAGTTTGCCCAGGGAGGCTGTGGAAACTCCACCCTTGGAGACGTTCAAAAGCCATCTGGATACGGTACTGGGCAACTGGCTCTCAGTGGCCCTGTTTGAGCAGGGTGGTTGGACAAGACGACCTCCACAGGTCCCTTTCAACTTCAACAATTCTGTGATTTGGATTCTGTGAAAGTATTTAAGAACAGAGGCATGGTCTGACAATCACTCACTGTGCCTTTTGGCAACCAGAACAGTGCCTTAAACAGAAGGTAGAACATGGAGAAATCCCCCATGGCTTTCTAACAGACGCTTCTAGGGAAATACCTGAAGGGACATGAAAAAGACATAAGCAACTTTTAATACAAGGGACTGGAGCAATTACAGCCCTCTGAAAAAGGTTCCCAGACTGTGGAGTGCAGACTGCAGTTGGTGTACATATTGCAGTGCTACAGACACTCCTAGAAAGATGTGTATGAATGGCCTTTTTTGTGTGATTTTTTTTTTTTTTTTTCCAGAGGGCGCTATCCCAAACAACCTATGCTTCACAACCTGGTCTTAGAAGACAACCTCAGAGATAAAATTAATTGGGCGTAGACTGCTTGTCTTGCTCAGGGTCTCCTTGTTTTCTCACAGCGCATTTTCGATTGGAGAAACACAGAGCAGTAAATGTAATTTAAAAGGCATCCTCAACATTTCTGACATCCTTAGCATCATAGCACATGCCATTCTTGTCCTCCAAAATATGTGGGGAAAGTGTGGTCATCTCACACAGTGCAAAAGGACAGCTGCTGGTTAATGGTTCTGCTAATCACAAGTGCATTCTAATAACAAACAAATTCTACTACTTCTTATTTTAAGCCAAGTTTATGTGTTTATTTTAAGAACAAAGGCCCAATTGCATGAAGTATCAGTGTTTCTCTAGCCAAAAAAATTGTAGACATCCCACCCTTCCCTTCCCCAAAAGAAAAAAAGAAGCCTTATCTGGTTGACTGCAAGAGCAACATTCTTAGGTTAATCTCAAAAATGCATCTAATGAGTAGGAGGAATGCGTTACGTCAAAACAAAAGATCATATTTATTGGCCTATCTTTTCCCGAAAACTGTTTCTACATGTGTTGAAGATAAACAACAGCAGCACAGCAGGGAGTCTATGACCATAAAATGTCATTGAAAGCAATTTTCTGTGGCTTCCAATGTGAGTGAGAAACGTGAACTTCCTCTACTTACATTATACTAAATAGTTTTGGGAGCACCAGAAGAGCTGAAATCAGGTTTAACACATGCTTGTGTTGCATGGTTGATCATGAGTTTCACTGGAATATTTTCTTATGGCCGGGACATTCATAAATAAGCTTTGCTTTGAGGAATCTCTGGCATTAAATTGGTGTGAACTCACAGCCTTCCCCTTTTTTTGGGGTGCTTACAGGTTTTAGGTCTTGCCATTAAATCAAATCATTCAGGGTAGAAGGTACCTCTGGAGATCTTCTCATCCAACACCCTACACAAAGTAGGGCTAACTTTGAAGTTATATTGAACTTCGAAGTCAGATGAAGTTTCTTGGGACTGTGCCCATCTGAGTTCTGAACATCTCCAGACAAGAGATTCCACAACCTCTCTGGGACCCTGTGCTGGTGTTTGACCACTCACAGGGTGACTTTTTTTTTTCTTCATATGAATTCTTTCTATTGGTTTTTCCCTTTCCACTCTGAGAAGAGCCTGACTCTGTGTTCTCTATAACCAAGCAACAGGACACGGAAGACAGCAAAAATTTCCCCCCTTAGTCTTTTCCTCTGAAGACGCAACAAACCCATCTCCCTCTTGTTCACACACTGTGTGCTCCATTCCCCTGACTAGGTTGCTGGCCATCGCTGGACTCACTCTGGTATGTCCATGGCTCTCTTTCACTGGGGATCCCCAAACCAGACGCAGTAATCCAGATGTGGTCTCACAAATGCCAAATAGAGAAGGCTCTCTGCCCTGACCTGCTAGCTACAACTGTTCAGTATGCCGTTGGCCTTCTCAGGCTAAAGACCATACTGCTGACTCCTGTTCAACTTCTTGTCTGCAAGGAAAATACAGATAGGTAGATATAACATGTAAATATATACATTAAACATTGCATGTTACATGTTATATCTATATATATCCTAAACTTTATCCTCCCCAATGGAAACAAGTGTGCTTAAAAAAGTTCTGTTGCAACCTTATCCACAGCGGAACAAATGGGCTATCTGCTAACTACATTACGGTGGATATCAGTAATCACTAAGGGAGTACTCGGCTTCAGAAACAGAGACTGGCTGCACACCAGATACAGAGCAGGAGTGGAGACGGGGTGAAGAAGCAGCTGAGCTTAGCATCAGACTTTCCAGTATGTGCTGACTTTTCGGTATCAATCTTTGCAGGCTATGCTTTTCTACTTTAAACACTTTATTTTTTTTTTTTTTGTTGCAATTATTTGGTTTTTTAATGGAAAAAAAAGTAATGTAATTTTATTAAATAAATCATCTTCTCCCTGTAATATCGACTAGTTTGCATGCCTTGCTAAACATTAAACCAGATGAAATGGGGCTTGGTTACATATGCTTAAGTGGCATGCTTTTTGTGAACGGTAAATGAGATAACTATTTGTTATTTTTAAACAAATGTTCACCCATAAAAAGAAACATCTCTATTAGACAGAAAAGTGACTTCACAAAGGTGCATTATGTGGCAGCCAAAAATTGAAACGGGTGGCAGATTATTTCCAAAGTTAAAAGTTTATGGTGAAACCACGATATAAATTAACTGCTAGCAGCCGTTGAGTCCATTCCTCGGATCATTTATCTGTATGAGAGTGTTATATGTTTGATGCCTGGTATGTGTGATGGTTTTGGGGTGGATTAGAGTGTTTCTGAGTGATTTAGCACATGAAATCAACTCCAAGTTTCTAAAACAATAAACATGGTGATGGGAGAGAGAAGTCAATACATGTATCTTGATTTCTTGTTGCCATTACGGTGTGTCTATCTACTTCATGGTCTTCAGCACTGTTAGTTATTAGACTATCTCCAGGTCATGAATTAGTTTTATTCTGACAACTCCATTGAAAAGGAAAGAAGTATAATTCCCATTTTACTGCTGGGAAATGAATATATGAGAAAACAAGGTGACCGAATCATGCAGTGGATCCAAAACTGGCCCCCAAGAACTGAACCCCAGTCCAGAACATGAGCAATTAAAACTAGATCCTGTCTCTGTAATGGGTAATAAGTTGTAAGGGTAATCAGACATGGGGTATATATTAAGAAGGTTTGTAAAAAGCAGAAAGATAGTGACATTCAGTGGAAATCTTAAGAGGGAAGAAATGGAAGTCCAGACGACACACACATACACGTGTCCACAAAGAAGTCCAGGTCATTACAGGGCTAGAAAAATATCAACAAACTTTTTTAAAACAAAAGTGTGTTTCTAAAAGGACTGGGAAATTTCAGTTCAAATCTTTTGAAGGAAGAACTGGCCAATGTTGAATAAGATCAACCGTATCACTTCACAAAATTGTACATCGAATTCATCAGCTAGAAGGAGAACAAAATTAAACCAAAATGCCTGACTGCAACATTTGAAAAATATAACTTTCTGATTTTGTGTTTAAACAAAAATTGAACCTTTAGATGACGAACTTGGTGGAACACCGTTCGTGAAGCTGCTGAATTAATGGGACTGGAGTGGGAAGAGTTACGTCAGCTCATTGCTGACAGGCGTGTTGGGAAGACTTGGCTGGCTCAATGTGCTGAAATGAAAGGGATGACCTAAGGATTAAGGATTAGGTTTAGGCTTTTAACTCAACAGTAACGTATGTTGTATGTGTGCTCTGTTTGCACGGATGCGTGCACATATAGACAGATGTGCCTGAGAGAGACGAGGTGGGGTTCGTCCTGCTGTAATGCGTTTGACTTCATAGCTTTGCCTATACGGACTATGTGTGAGGGATGTGTGTTCCTTCAAATTTGGCTGCTTTTCTGTTCTGCAACTTTAAAATGAAATGCTTTTGCATAACTTTCCGTATTGTTTGTAAGTAGATCTAAGCCAGTCATTACCATAGAGAAAAACAAAAGCTTATTAAAGAAACAAATATAATTACAACTGAGAAAGAACGTCAGGGAGAGACAAACAGCCTGCTAACAATGTGGAATGTCTGTCTGAAGTGTCCCACAAGACAAAGGTAGTAGGTCTTTGTGAGGTCTTTTATATTAATGTCTCTTTGACATTAATAAATTTATTAATGTCTCATTTAGACGACTGAGGGGGGATCTTATCAACACTTATCAATACTTAAAGGGAGGGTGTCAGGAGGATGGGGCCAGGCTCTTTTCAGTGGTGCCCAGCAACAGGACAAGAGGTAACGGGCACAAACTTGAACATAGGAAGTTCCACCTAAACATGAGGAGGAACTTCTTTCCTTTGAGAGTGTCAGAGCCCTGGCACAGGCTGCCCAGAGAGGTGGTGGAGTCTCCATCTCTGGAGACATTCCAAACCTGCCTGGACGCGTTCCTGTGCGACCTGCTCTAAGGTGACCCTGCTCTGGCAGGGGGGTTGGACTAGATGATCTCCAGAAGTGCCTTCCAACCCTACCATTCTGTGATTTTGTGATTCTGTGATTCAAAGGTAGTAATCTTGAAATAAATTAACAGCTGTGATGAACTTCAGAGACAGTGATACTACCTGTCCACTTTTCTTCCTTTTTTTGCAGCATAACGTGATGCAGACTCAGTGGGAGTGTGAAGTGTGAGGGAGTGGGAAATGGGAAATGGGGATTTTCTGGCTAAATGCAGAAGCTTGATTCTATTCCCTTAGCATGGGGGTCTAACCGTATCTTGTTACTGGCTTTGAATCTTAACTGCCTGTCAGGCTGGCCACTAATTAAAAAACAAGAATACTAAATGCTTTAGAAGGAAAAGGAGAAATGACATTTCAGAGTCACTGGTGGGTGCCATGTGACGATGTCTAACAGATTGGTAGCAGAACAGTAAATGGAGTGATTTCTGGGGATTCTATCACAAAAACCTTCCATACATGGAACCTACCAATAGACCTATAATTACCTGTGCTTTCAGAGCAGTGGTAGAGTTGAATACAAAGGCATCCATAAAACACTTTCTACAGAAAGCAGTTCTGAATAAAAACATTATCAATCTTTTTATAAATAAAGTCCTGTAATCATAGTAAATACCAGAAAAGTTACTACTGCAAAATAACGAGTAGGTGCATGTTCACTTTTTCCCTCTACTTGGCAATGATATTGGAATACATCTCAACTGCGGCAGAGGTAGTGCTAGCAGGGGAAACGTGTGGGGAAAGAAAAGTGTGCTGTGGAGGCTAACTGTTTGCTTTCCATCCTTAGCCAAAGCTGTGCACAAACCAGAGCAGAATATTATCTCTGTAAGAATAACCAGCTTGCCCAGAAACCCAGGAGTCCCCAGCCTCTTTCAGTATAACCTCCGTAGAGTAATCCTAGAAGTGGCAGGCAGCTCTCAAAGAGTTGCAGGTCTGTTATTTTTCCCCATGCGTCTCCTTGATTAAGACCATCTTTACTCACCCCGGTGGCTTCCTCTAAGTATCCAACCATGCCATTTGTAGGGTGGATGTAGTGAGCATTTTCGTTCTGTACATTCTCTCTGCTGTCCATATGGTTCACTCCTTGCTTCAGACTAAGTCTCAGGTCCCCCAGACATCTATACTGCATGTAGGTTTTGGCTCCAGTCAGAAACAGCCAAAATTTCCCTCTTTAAGGAAAATTGGACTCTGAATAGAGAGTTGTTCCAAGTCCCATTTCCTACAGGCTATATAACGTTTGAGCTAGTTCGTATCACTTGTTCAGAGTCCAGAACTTGCTCCTTGAGTCCCAAAGGCAGTATAGATTTATCTATAAATTCAAGATTGTTTCTAGCGTGTCTTCTTGAAATAATTTGCTGGGAAATCAAAACATGGTTATAACTTGTGGTGGGTCTCTACTTACAGCATATTCTTCACAACAGAAGCGTGGTGTAAGCATCTCACATGACCTCTGTTAGCTCCATAAATTGGTGGTGGTACTGCTGCTCAGTGTGCTTCATCCTCTCACTCCTGCCAATGCCCAGACTAGCAGATGACCCTTCTCCAGCCATTCTGAGATCTAACGTTGCTGCTTATTCTCCTAAAAGCTACCAAAATGAATATAAATGATAAGAATCATAACATGCTTTTGTGGTCAGTTCCTGCATGCTGGGAAAGCATTCGTGGTTTGGTAAGGCAGAGGGGTACTTCTGTCTAAATTGACGGGAATAACACAGAAGAGGAAAGACACAAAACTGGCTGAGAAGATTTCAATTGCTGGAATGCTTCAGGGGAATTTAGGATGTTTGCAAAGCGAGTATGGACCAATAAAGAGTACCAGATACGGTTGTGGGCAATGACAGCATTAGCCATGAAGAATTTGTCCTACACTGTTAACTGTTATATCCACTTGATTTTGCAAGCTTGTACTCATGTATGTACATACCCAGTACAATAGGACTGACTGGCTGGTTGTGAACACAATTACATATCCAAATGATGGCATGATCGCAGAGAAAAAATACTTTAAGGAAGGTAAAGGCAAGGGCAGGCCTTGACACATCCCAGCTGCAGAGACATACTCATCAGTAAGAGAAAGAGTGAGGTGTGTGCTTAGGGACATGGTTTGGTGGTGGTTTTGGCACTGTTAGATTGCTGGTTGGACTTGATGATCTGAAAGGTCCCTTCCAACCTAGACAATTCTATGATTCTAAAAGTAGGTGAAAGGTTTCCAACACCATAGGTTAAAGTAGGTTTGAAATCCCCTGGACTCACAAATTCTGGTGGGCCTGAAACCCAGAAATATTAAAGAGAAATTAAGGAAGATTTCTGCAGAAGATGGTCCAGGTTGATACAAGTGAGTATCACAGGCATTGCGGGTCAAAGGAAATTATGTATTAGATCAAAGAATAACATCAGACAGCTGGCAGGTAATACCCTGGGAACCATGCATTTTGCTAGGGGCTTTGCATGTTTTATGTATGATTCAGGATGAAGCTGTTTCCTGGAGAGAAGACAGCTGGAATAGAAATATGGTGGAAGAGCTGCTGTAATATCTTACTGTCAGTCTAAAGGCAGAAGTTCAAGCCTCCTAGCAAACTTGCTATGACACCTGCTTCCCCTTAGTTCATCCAAGACTGGTTATCAGGTTGCTTGAACTGGGGATAAAAGATGGATGGACGTGATCTAGTTTCCCTTGACCACACTAATTAAATTCCCTGCTATTGAAATGTGCCTTCATCATACCACTTCAATAGCATTCAAACCTTCTGGCAGTCCTCTAACTGGACTGCTTAATGGTGGATATATAGGTTTTATCAGAAATACACTGGTATGTACATGTGTGGTGTTTGATGCTGCCACGGCAGTGGTAGGCAAGTGACAGAAAGTATTCAAATTGGTGGTTGCATCTGAGTGTGGTTTTGGGGCCTATGGCCCGTGGTGGCAATCAGAACGATAATGATTTACATGCAGGTGTACCATAAAACTTCTCTGTCTTTGCATAACCACAGAATGATAGAATGTTTAGAGTTGGAACAGACCTTGAAGATCATCTAGTTCCAACCCTCCTGCTCTTGGCAGGGACACCTTCACTAGACCAGGTTGCTCAAAGCCTCGTCCAACCTGGCACTGAACATTTCCAGGGATGGGAACGATATATCAGAATGATGATGAAGCCAATTGCTCATAAACCATTTACTAAAGGGTAAGTACGGTGTTAAGGATGGTAACATAAAGCTATATCAGTTTAGTCACAGAGAATCAGAGTAACTCAGGCTGTAAGGGACCTTGGGAGGTCGGTGTCTAGTGCAACCTCCTGCTCAGAGTTGGGGCAACCTTCAACTCAGACCGGGTTGCTCAAGACTTTGCCCAGTCGGGTCTTGCAAACCTCCAACATACGTTTTTGTTCTGTGAGGTCCCAGTTTCCCTTAATGGCTTGAAATGAGGAAAAGGGTGATGAGAGGTATATGGATATTTCCATGTTTAAGGCACAGGACCAGAATCCAGGATTCTTGGCCCTGGCAGACTTTCTCTGTGATACTAGGTAAAACTGGGTAAAAATATATAAAGAGGCTCTGGTTAGTGTTGCACAGGCAACCAACATTCTGGCCTATCTTGAATTTGTTAGTGATTAATTTTGCTCTCTGCATGGTTTTTCAGATATTTTTGTGTAAATTTTTATAGATAATAATATAGCCTTTGTCCTACAGGATCCCAAAGTGCTTCTCGAGTTATACACCTAACTGGCCAAAGCCTACTCCTGCTGAGGCCAATAGACTTTTTGCCATCGATTTCATTTGGGCCAGGATTTGTCTGTGTAGAAATGGAATACAAGCAATTCCGTATGTCCGTATGGCCTTTAATAAATTCTGGTTTCCCACTTGAGCAATAAATCTGCCAGCAGAAGAGTAGTACAAAATTTGGTGTCACTTACTGAACAACTAAATGTTTTAATATAAGCTTTGTAAGGTATCAGTAGGCCATAATGACAGTTGTTCTAAAAGTATCAATAACATAATTTCGAGACAGAGGGGGATGATTCACAGTATGGTGCGTGTGGGTGTGGATGCGTGTGTAGAATCTCTGTATACACAGCAAATGTATTCTTAAATCACTTAATAAAAGATCAGCTCTAGTTAGTTGCATAATCTGAAATTCTGGAACATTTTTGCTGTCCTACGTCTGCAAAAGTTTTTCATTTAGGAACACACACGTTTCTTGTCAATGTTATTTCTACAATCACTTAGTTAGAGCAGGGCATATTGTTCTCTGAATTTCTTGTTAAAATGTTTCACTTAATTAAACTTTTACAACCAGTTCTGCTCTATGTCTGATACTTGCTGTAAATAATAAAGAAAAGCCCCTCTGGCATTTATGAGAATTCAGATGATGAAGACTATAGGGAAGAAAAAAAAAGAAACAGTGTCACTGAGCCCCAGATAGTTGCTGATTCCCAGTTATCTGCCACACAATTCAATTTAATGAAATATAATATTTCTTATTGTATAAACTGGGCTGAAAAAGAAGCCAAAATAGAACTAATAATATTTCAAATGATTACATTGCAAACGTTTCATAAGTAGAGTGAAATGCAGCATAATTTGAATAATTGTGGTTTCGTCTACATTTCTGTAACATATTACGTGGAAAATAAGGCTAAAATTTGCTTGAACCTGAAAGAAAAAGAAACCAACAAACAAACAACAGGAAAACACAGGGAAATTGAAGTTACACCTGGTTGTATGTGCTTGTGGGACGTACCTATGCGCAGACACAAACACACGCATCCCTTCCTGTGTCAAAACATTGCCAGAGTTTCAAAGGGGTGCTTGAGATGACCTCTCCGATGTGGGGATTTAACAACAGCTAAGTTCCAGCGAGATCTCGTTTTTGAGAGCAACGTTCTGCTTCCAGGCCCTCCCAAGACCAACTGTGGGATGACTGCAAGATGGCTGTCACATCGAATACAGTATTGAGAGCTTTAATCCAATTGGCGGCAACGCTGCTATGAGACTTGGAAATCTCCTCTAACCTCTAACCACAGTTTAGTGCGCAAACTATTGTGTTTGCTCTTGGGAAGCTTCGCTCTTGCCAAAGAGAGCCAGTATTTATGCTATTTGGCATATTTATTATTCAGTTAACCCATTCCTTATAAGTAAATGCTTTTTTAGAATTTATAACCCTCCCAAGAACTATGGGTGATGGACAGAAATAAATAGCCTTGAGGGGGAAAACAAAAGAAAACAAAACTTTAAATCTCTCTTCTCCCATAACTTTTATAATTTCTTCTATTGTCCTTTGTTTCACAGGGCTATTTGTCATGATGAAGGGAAGCAAGAATCAGACAGTGTCTGAGAAATCTGGTTGTGCTTAAACATTTGTGAAATTCAGGGAAACGTGTTGTGCAATCTGACATCAAATAAAGATCAGATGAACCATAGGCTTCAGTTTCCTCGTGAATGAAGGTAAACGGGCTCTGCAGCCAACATCTTTATTTACCGGGATACTCAGTAGGGCACGTAAACAGGGATTTTTATACCTCTGGTTCCCCCGGGCAGGGTGACATACGCAGATTAGTTCTATTCAGAATGAAAACTCCTTATTTTACAGTTTGCAGGGAACTACGCCATCTCTTTAGAGAATTATTGCTGTATTTGTGAATGCTTGAAAGCTCTAAAGAGAAAATGGATTTACCTTACTTTCTAAGAGATGCCCACTCTGTTGAAGCTAGATAGGGGTGTGTATACTACTGTGCTTGTCAGATTCTGATTTTAGGGTTAATGTAGCTCATCTGAGAAAAATCATTACTGGCAGACTTACTTGGGTAATAATATTATCTGGCAATAGGGATGTGGAAGTCATGTAACTCGGCTTGCTCTGAGACCTGGCTAGACTGGTGTGGACCAGCTGTGGAGGTGGGAGCATTATTCCTGCATAAACCCAACACGGGCTCTCCCGTTTCCAGGATCTGACCTAGCATCTTTGCCTGGTCCTGCTCTGTGCTGTAAAAACGCATCTGCTGCCACAAAACTGATCCGGGTATTTGTAAATTGGTGCTCCATTGCTTTGTGTATGTAACCAACCATACCATGGGACGAAACCAGACTCTCTGTTTTCCCATTAATGAACAAGCAACAACCGTATAACAGAGGGAACTGATTGTATCAAAAGAGACATGTTCACAAAATTTCTAGTCTCGTTTGTTAAAGAGTTTATTCTCAAAGAGGCAACATTATTTCAGCCTGAGCATGCGTCTCAAGGACTATCTATATAGTATTCCAACAGCTGAAAATAAACCGTAACAGGTTCACACATTTTCCACTCAAAAATAGCCCTATTTTGTGAGTGAATTCTTCAACATTATTTAAATTCATCTTTAAATTGAGAATTCATTTAGATGAATAGGCTTCAGGCTAGGGGACAGAGAGGAAAACCTTTTGACTCCCGTCATATTCAGTGATGTCAGTGAAACTTTGACAGTTAACTAAACTCGCAACAAGTAAGAGTTAGACGATTTGATGTGAAACCAGAAATATCATGGGGAAACAGGTAAGAAAACCCTGTATTTCTGAATCATAAATTAGCCAGTAGAAAGAAAACTCATCTAAAATTCTTGGCATAGTTTTCTGAAAACTGATACATGCATAAATTTATTTTTCTTAACAGAACATTGGTATTATTATCTGCAGTTTTCCAAGAGTCAGATTTCTATTCTGCTTATATTTCCATGTTCTTTTTCACTTTTTTTGATGTTATTTCCAGAATTCATTTACTTTTTTCTTTGTTTTTTTTTTGTACATGCTCTTTTCTATGCTGGGAAATAGATGTGTTTCCAAGTCATTCTTCAACCGGCTTATGAATGTGACCTTTATCTTAAAACCTGTTTATTCTATGTATTCCATAGCTTTTGTGACTATTTACAATATGTATTGCACATTATTGGCTTGATCCAACGTACAGTGAAATCAAAGCAAAGACTTCCCGTTGACCTTGACAATTGTTGGATTAAGCCCTATGGTCCAAGTAAAAGCAGCTACAATGAATGACACAAAAACGTAATAAAGAACTCATTTATTGGCTTATTAAGCTTATTAAAATAACCTAGTGTAGATTATTCAGTTTTCATTTACAAATTGAAATTCAAACAGTATGTACCTGAAGCTCCAGTATGCTGATTGCTGTTATTTTTAAATACATTGTGGTACAAACTTTTTACTTCTCCTCTTCTGCGTGTCCATTCAGCTCTTCATGCGCTGCTGTATATTTTCCATAATCTGCTGAAGACTCAGTTGCTCGGTGGCAAGTTGCTCATCAATGAATCTTTGCATTTCTTCCCATTTCCTGGAGCCTTGCTCAATGCCTTGCTGAATCAGTGTGCGTGTTAGTTCCACTTTGTTTCTGAGTGCCTCTCTGCTTTTTTGAGGCATTTGGTAAATGGACTGCCAGTCAAATGGCTTGGGCACGTCTATTCTAAGCTCTCCTTGACGAACAGCGATATACGGCTTTATACTCTCAGCTGCTATTTGCTCAAACCAATGAAGAAGCTCTGAGATATACTGCAGGAATGCAGAGTAATTTTCTATAGTTAGATCAATTAACCTTTTGGCCTCGCTGATTAGCTTTTCTTGGGAATGAATAAGCTGCCCATAGATCTCCTGGAGTTTTTCTTTGACTTGCTTGTTATGTTCATCGATTTTCCTCTTAGCAGTTGCAGACCAATATCGGATTTTTTCCCGAGCAGCAGATGAGAGCTCCATTACCTTCTGTTTTCCTTTTCCTTCAACATCAGTTATAAGGTCATAATATTCCTGGCTGTAGTTTTCCACCAATTCTCTTACTTGGTCTGTCAGGCGTGTAACTGAGTCAGCAAGATTTCCAACATAATTCTTCTGCCAAACCACTAATGTATCTATTAGATTCCTCAGCCATTGTAGTACCTTGTCTTCCACCTCATAGAATTTCACTGACCATCCAAGTGTAGTCGGATCAAAATACTCCTCCCGCAATGCCTTTACATAGAGGAGCAGCTGCTGCAGCTTTTCTGCAAGGTCCTGGAATGTCTTCTGGCTAAGATTTTTAAACTGAGAAATGTATTTTTTAACATCTTCTGCCAAGGATCTCAATTTCTGTGCATAGTCTGAAGCCATTGCATCTTTGTACAGCTGTTGCGCTTGGACTTTGATGTCTTCAAAATTTTTGGATTGCAAGCTTCTAACCATTTCTTCTACCTTCTGAAAAACTTGTTGCACTACTTGTTTCAGTTGCTTCAGCCTTCCTGCAAAGTCAGCTTCCTGGAGAGTAGCAAATGTCTGCCTGATTTTTTCCTGCAGATGTTTCAGCATTTCTTTAATTTGATCAAGTACATTACGACCTCTAAGAATTGTTTCAGAAGCCGGAACTCTGACTTCCAGCTCATTGATAGCTGCAATCAAGGCATCAAAGTACTCCTGAAGTTTTGAAAGGCATAAATCAGCATATTTTGCTACCTTCTCTGTAGTCATAAGGTATATTTCTTCACCACTGTACTTTTCGGACAGCCCAGGGACCTGGAATTTTGTGGTCTTCAGGAATTCAATGGCTGAGTCAATTAGGTGCTTTATTCTCTTGTGATACTCTTCTATTATGTCAATTGTAGCATCCAAAAGCTTTGCTTTTATTCTTTGATAGTCAAATTGTTCAGCTTGATCTGCTGCTTTTTGATATAGCTGTTTAGCTTTGACCTTCATCTCCTGATATTTGCCAGAGGCCTCATTGGCGGCTGTGTGAAGCTGAGCATCTATTTGATCTATTTGTTTTACAGCTAATGTGTATGCTTTGTCAGCATTATGCTGCATGATATTCTTCATCTTTAAGGCAGCAGCACTAATTTCCAGTCCCATATGCTCCTTATGATACCGATTAACATACCTATAGGCTGCATTTGTAATTTTAGGTACTTTTTCTTTTAGACCCAACAGCAAGTCTTTGGCAGCATCCTCTTTCCAGTTGAATTTCATTTGAATCAGGTCAGGTTTCTTGAAGGATATCTCGCTTTTTAGTATTTCAATGTCCTTCTGAGGAGCAGACTGAAATATAGAACAGGATAAGAAAAAGGTAGCTTGCATATAAAACAAATCAGGTATTATTTATGAGTGTATTTCAACATTCTCGTCTTTGCATCTTTAATTTTATTATACATTAGGACAAATACACTACATTTTTTTGTCTTTTGTATGTTTGCTCTCATATTGAAAAGTTATTTTGGAAGAAATTATATTGTATCAAGCTACTTTGTACCTCTTCAAACAGTAGGACCAGAACATAGCTTAGTCTGGTCTTTTTTAAAATTTGACTGCAAATAAGATTTTTCCTTCCTTTGTATCAAGTGCCTATCATGTCTCATAAGGCATGCAAATTACTTGAGAAAATGGACCTTCTACTCATTCTTGGAATCATTTAAAGTGAACTCAAAAGGCATTTTCTTCATATGAAAATATTAGAGGTTTTCATTTTGTAATCATTTGTAATCATTTTGTAATCTTTGTAAATCAAAGAGACAATTTACAGTTACTCAGAGTAATTAAGGACCCTTGAATGAGCATCTATTTACATAAACTAATTTTCTAGTTTTCAGTAGTAAATTATTGTCAAGTTAGTGAATTATGTGTTGCTTGTGATTCCTAAATTAGTATTTAATTCTGGAAGGTAAGATTTTAAGTTTGAAATTGCTATAGTATGCCAATAATAACACCACGTTTTGTTAGCAAATCTAGTAAGGTTTTTAATTCTCATAATGTATTGTGACATATTGATGGATTAAAAAGATGGTCTGACCTCTTCCAGTGCCCTGGTTCCTATAATGGCCACTTTTGTAATAATTACAAGTAACCTGATGGGTATATGTTAAACCTGATGGGTAGCTTATCTAAAACTGGCTTTGTACTTTCTTCACTTTCAGTGGGTGTGTCTTCCTGACCATAGGAGAGGGCAAAATTAACTGCGTGGAGGAGTTAAAACAGCCTCTTCACACAGATGCTACTTTTAGTATTGGAAAGGCCAGCGTAGGAAACAAAAACTTTAATTACTGATACTATACTTTTTCTTTGGACAAAGAGTGGTTAATTTATGTCTTAACATAAACATACACAAACTTTAAAAGGGAACTTCTCCTCTGATGACCTAACCTTTTTTGCTTTTTATTGCTCATATCAAACTTACCCGAGTTCGGTAGTAAACTTTCGCTGTGAGAACGTCAGTGTCCATTTCAATGACATAGCCCAAGGTCCCAGCAGAGGGTGAAGATACTGAGCCGGACAAGCTCCTGTCAGTCTCTTGATAGCGCATATGAACGTCTGTAAAAGTTGGGCTGATGATGTCTAGTGATGCAGTGTTGTCCATGACTCTACAACAACAGTGAATACACAGCTATGAAGGAACGCACAAAGCACAAGCCCAATGCTGTATGTCTAAATACAATACCACCTATTATTTTATATATATACATACATGTATGTAAACAACGCCTTTGTCATCAAAAGAAAATGTTGGGTTTTACTAACCATGTTTCTTAGGATTTAGCCTAACACATTCAAAACTTCACATCACTCCAACTTTCCTGTTTTAGGTAAAACTATGTTGAGTTCCGTTGAGAATGTTCACTAAATTAGGGCAGCAAAACAAAACCTGTAGCTGTACCACTGCCAGCTTTCTACAGACTTCTACAAGGTGACTGCAATTTTTTCCACCAGCACAAGTATAGGCAGCATTTTTTATCTGCATTTGTACTTGCTTTCACAGGCTCTGTCCCTTGGATATATCAACACAACACTTGGAGATCATAACAGGCAGTTAGAAGGCCTACTCTGTAATCCCTAGTACTGGTAGTTGTGAATAAAAATTACTCTTTAATGGCTTGTGGTGACAGAGGGATCCAGTCAAAAAAACCCAACCTATGCTGACGGTCAGATCTAGAATTGCTCTGATTATAAAATACTGTGTTTATATCCCAGCAGTTTTCTGAAATGGGGTTGCTGAGAAAGCTATTCTAGAAATGCTGAGAGGGAACAACTTTCCCGCTATCTTGAGAGGGAAAAAGGCACAGCCGATAATGACAGGGTAGCTACCTAGGTTCATATTAATTACAGCAAAGCACTCTGGGGCAATAGAGATCAAAGCAACAATACATCGTTGGCAATTTTGTCTATTATAAATTATATTATTAGAACAAGTCTTTACCTAATTCCTGAAACAGTAAGATCTTCCTTGTAGTTTGCGCTCATGTCACGATGTGAAAAGCTGCCAGTTGTCTTCATAACAAAGATGCCTTCTTCATATTTGTAGTTTGAAACAACTGTGAAAAAGATTTCAAATGTGTGTATTTCCACAACTTACCAACAAACAACACAAAATACATGTCCATTTGTATGTTAGATGGCCAATTGTGGGGTATTTCAGAAATATGTAAAATTATGCATCAAGAAACTGACTGCCCATAATTCCCCAAATAAAAAGATATGAAAGTATTTGTTCAACTGGAGTATTTTAAAATTCATTTTTTCTCTATATTTAGAACAACATGGATATAACATTTTGTATTCATGCAGATCATAAATGCTGATTCTAATTTCTTGAGAGTTTAGAATTCTATTCTGATGCATATTTTTAGTATTACTGTAAAGTATAGAACTCAATGATATATGGGACTCCAGATTTTTCCGAGTTGAAATAATTTCTGAAATCAAATATGCTTAGTTCCTGAGGAAAAAGATAGGCATTTCTTTATCTGAACTGAATCAGATAAAAAAGTCAGCCTGCCTTCTCTCCTTTACATGTATTATCATAAATAATGGAGGAATGTTATGTTTTTCACAATGTAAAGTAAGAAACTGCTAAACAGAAAAGAGATCTTTTCCATTTTTTTTCACGGTATGCCATTAGTTATCTTAAATCTAGTCATTAGCCTCCAGGGACTGACAGAGACTCTGATAATAATTTATGAAAAAATGCTGCTGATGATAAAAGAAGTATAATCTAATGTCAATGCTAACTAGACGGCAACACCTTCATATACAAAGTCCTGGAAAAAAACCGTAATAACCCAGTATACAGTATTTCCCCCCACATTGTAGCATATAGAATTTCAGTGTCTTACCATTCAAGTCATATTCCAGGAACTGTAATGTTGAGCTGCAGGTAGAGTCAATGGACTGTTCAAAGGAGTCCTTTTTGTTTGTTAAGTCTGTTCTCCAGGTGACATTGTACAAAGGGGAAGCAACTTTGAAAGATCCGGTCAAGGCACCAAATGATGGGATGTAAATTCCAGCAGGCAAGGATATTTTGAGAGGGGGGATCTCAATTTTCTGCTCAGGAATTGTAATTGTAGGCAGATCAAAATCTGCAATCTTATTAGCTAGTTCATCCAGATCTACATGGTAACTGCCAAGAGAAATACTCTTTGGAAGAGTGAATTGAGACATGGTTATTTGGTATTCAGGTATTGTCACCTCAAAATATGGTATTTTATATTCTTCTAATGTAATATAGTTGGCTCCTACATCCACTTTGGGGAATCTTAGTTTTGGCAGTGTGGGTAAATTAACATCAAATGGCATTGTGTTTAGTGTCTGTGGAATTTTTATGTTGCGCAAGTCAATGGTGTATGCTGGGACCTGGAGAGTGGTGAAAGGAACTCTGAACTCTGGAGTGTTGAGAACAGGGCTTGGAATCTTCAGGTGTAACTCAGGAATACTGAAAGTAAATCCATCAGTCAGCTTATTCACAGGTATGGGGAAAAAGTAGCCATCATCACTCTTTGTGTACACGAGGGATGCTGAACCATTTAAGTACTGTTTTCTGTCAGCACTGGTAGTGACGTCCAACTTCAAGATATCCCATAAGCTCTTCTCAGAAATAGGACACTTTATGTTTTGCAGGAAGTCCATGTATCCTTCCAGAGATCCAGAAATATCAAACTTTGCCTTTGATTTTTCATTTGATAACTGCATATCATGACTGAGAGATATTGACTGAATTTGGCCTTCACCCTTCCAGCCAACTTTCTGGTTTGCAGTACTGATTTTCACTACAACAACTTGTTTAACTGAGGCTGTTTCCAGGAAGAAATTTGGCTGAGTGGCTTGAATCTGAAGATCTGCTGATATACTCCAAGGAGCAAGCTCTAAGGTTGCTTTGCATCTCTGAGCCCCTGTTGTTGTGAAAAGAGGTGTATACCGTGCATAGTTTTTCCCATTGTGCTCCCAGACTGCATAAACACGACGTGTAGATGCTTCAACTGCAAGTATTTCTTTCATTTCACTGTTCCAGAGTCCATCTGCTTTGGAGTGGGCCTCAAGCTTGAGAGATAACCGAGCTCCATTCGCATTCAGATAGGCGTGTGCCTCATGATCTAGACTTCCAGAAAATGCATTTCCAGTGTAAAGTACTCCACCAATGTCCCCATTTGTAGAAGTTTCTACTGATATGTAAGATGTAAGACTTTCTAAAGCAAGTTTGTGAGCAATTCCTCCCTTAGCACTGGTGCCATATTTAGGAGTATTAAAATCATACATTAATTTTAGCATTGAGGAAACTGTGGGTTTAGACTTAGTATTTCCAGAAAGTTCTTGGCTGAAATTCATTTTTAAAACTGGTGTGTTGATTTCTGCATTTGTTGCCACTGAAGCTTCCAAGTTCCTTTTTGTGAGACTAATAGCGCTGTCATGATTTCCTCCTAGAAATTTGTTATTAGTAAGGGACAATGCTGTGGCCAGCTTCAGCCCCCTTTTTCTTGTCAAACTCGTTGAACCATCCAGCTTAAATTGCAGTGCATCAATGACAGAAGAGGATGAGACGCTGAGTTGCCCAGCAATATCTGACTGGTTGAAGAGCCCAGCACTTGCAGTTAAAGTGATCACACTGGATTTAAATGAGAAGTCGTAAGTAATGTTACCCATGGCAGGAATTAAGATGTGGTTTGACGGGCTGTTGATTCTGAACCTAGGAAGCTTTAGAGTGCGTAGATCCTGTGGGACATGAAGGACTGGAAGCTCCAGAGAAGGTAAGACTAGTGTGTAGGATGGTACTGAAAAGCCAATAAATGGGATTGTGAATCCTGTTGTGCTTATTTCTTTTGGGAGCATGTAACCAAAGGCTGGCATCTCAGCGGTAAAAGGAGAAACCTCAATATTCACAATTGGAATGGTGTATCCTGGAATCCTGAAGGTCCTTGGTAGTTTGTTCAGTGATGTCTGTATTTTGTATTTGTCAAATTTTGTTTTGGCTTCATTATATGACTTTGTGAGAAAATCTAAAGCGGTGTTTCTTCCTCTCTCAAAATGCTTGTTGAAGGAAATGATGTATTTATTAAGTACTTCATGCACTGTTGCTAAAGGAAGTGGGATTACATGCATGTCTTTGTTTTTGTCATACTGAGCATTCAAATTTAAATCAAAGGATTGTCTTGTGGTCTTCAATAAATCCTTCAGGCCTACCTGTTCCCACAGTGAATAATCTTTTATCTGAGGAGTTTTGATTCCAGTGTAGGGAACCTGAAGCTGAGGAATGGTTAAAGGTATATTTAGGAAGTCCAGGTTGGCATCTCCATTCATTTCAACATGAGCTTCAATTCTGTCATCGTTGTTGCCAGCAGATATATTATGGAAATATCTGTACTGATTGAACCTGCTGGTAGCTTGCCAGCTGACCTGCTGAACAGAGGAACTGAGTGCAAAACCATAGTTATTCAGGAAGTCAATTTTGCCAGTCAGTTTCATTGGGAAGCTGATTTTCACATTTCCATCATTGTTTGTTAATAGACGAATTTCAAAAGGCTGTGCCAAGAAGGAAACCTCATTATTTACAGTTCCAGTAATCCTTCCATTAAGCCGAGCATTGTGAGAGCCCATTAATTCTACTTTCATTCCTCCAAGCTGTCCTGTCCCTTTTACATTCAGTACACTACGTCCCACACGCTGTGACTCAATTTCAGACTGAATCTGAAGTGTTGCATAATTTAGGAAACCACATTCATATCTCATAGCTTGGTTGACTTTCAGGTACTTATCATTTATTCTGTTGTTGGCAGAGAATGTAATAATTGGGCCCTCAACCCTGAAAGTGGCATGTGAATCATGAGTGCCTTCATCGGAGAAATTAGGAGAAGCCCATTTCCAGTTTCCTTTACCAGTGGAGGTAAATGATATGTGTCCTGCTTCTACCTCTGTTGTCATATTATTGATCAGATCAGCTTGGCTGGTGAAATCAGCTTGTGGAATATTCAGTCTGTGGGAATATGCCGTTCCACTCTGCATCCAAATTTTTCTTTGCAGCTTGACCATTAAATTGTTCTGTAGTTCTATTGAATTTTTCTTTGTATATAAGTTTGCTCTAGTTTCAGCTTCACCTTCTACCGAAGTCCCTAAAAATACCACTTCATTGGTGTGATCAACTTTAAGGAACCTGTGGTTGACCTTCATGGAATTTTTAAGATTCAGCTGCTTCATCTCAGGGGCCAAGAGACGAGAATCTGCAACAACGCTAAAAACTAGGAAATCTAATGCAGACGTTGTTTGAGCTGAAAGGGAGGTCACAAATTCTGGACTGTTTGCAGATGATGTAGTATTTTGAACCTCAGCTTGTGTGGACAGTGTAAAGAATGGAGAAGTGACTCTGAAAGCACCAGACAATTTGCCAAATGTAGGGACAGTCACAGTATGTGGGATACGTGGAAGCTGAAACTCTGGTATCTTCATGTTAGGAATCTGGAGCTCATTTAGATTTAGCTTTGGAACCAATAATTCTGGTATTTGAAACTGAGGCATTTGTATCTCTGGGAAAGAAATGTCGGAAAAAGGCATATCTCTCATCTTCAGATCATTAAAATACAAATCAATTGCCGGCAACTGAAATTCACCAGACATGAGTTTGTCTATTGTTCTCACAATCTGAAGTTTAATCTCATTCAAGTCAATTGTATAGGAAGGAACTTCAAAGGTATTTAGAACTGTAAACGCTGGGGTAGTAAATTTCATTGGGATTTTCATGTCCTTTAGTCTCTTAATATTTATCTCATAGGAGGGGATATGCAGATCAGTCAGTGGAACAATGAAGTCTGGTGTTCGAAATGTTGCTTCCCGAAGACTTCGGAGACTAACCTCAAAGGCAGGTATAGTGACTATAACAGTTCTGATTTCAGGGACTTTAAATCCTGTTTCAACAAACTGGTTCAAATTTTCAGCCCAGTTTTTCAGATCGTACTCTTCAGCCAAAGCAACGATTTTCTTAAAAGCTATGTTCCACTGGTCAGAAATGTACATGACAACAGAATTATAGAGTTGGCTTATCTTCTGAAGAAACCACTGGAATTCCTGGGAAATATCCATTTCAGAAATCCTCTCTCGCAGGTCTTCCAGATGTTCATTTACCTTGGCTTTCAGATTAGCAAATGTTGTTGAGTTTATGAGCTCCTTGAACCAGTTAATTATTGCAGTGAGCTTGGTGTCCCTTAGTTGTTCCATGTATTTTGAAATCACAGCTCTAAAATCTCTCATATACTGTTTCAGTGCTTCTGCTTTCTGTGGAAGTTCTAGATTTCTGAGTTCCTCATTTATTTTCTTTGTCACTTCTCGGATTTTGTTATTTGTGTCATCAACAAACTGGTTATAGTCAAAAGACTTGAGCTTTTTAATAAGCATGTCAAGGAACTTGTTGACTTCCTTTATCATCATTTCATAATCAAAGGTTTGCACTTTCTTGACAGCATCATCAATAAAAGCAACAACTTTATCAAAGCATGACTTCACATCAATATTTTTCAGGTAGATGGTCAGTTTCTGGACAGTTTCTTTTATTCTGTACTGGTTAAGCAGTTCTATCATTCTGTCCATTAAAAAATACACCTGCTTATCAATTTCATATTTTACAACCAGTTTGTGCACATGACCTCGGAAAGCGCTGATCTTCTCAGATACTTCATATTCCTCCATCCAATTTAGAATAAAGTCTTTGATTTGTTCAAGAACTTCATTAATTTTTTCAATTGGTAATGAAAGCTTTAATTTTTCCAAAACTTCTTTAGCATCAAACATTTTAATCTGTTGTTTCAAATTTTCTGCAATGCGTCTGACATCAATATTCTGAATCTGAATCTTGAGTTGTTCTAGGTTTTCCTGTATTTTAGCAGTAATTTTGTACTCATCATCTACATTTTTCATCCAAGCCAAAGTACTACTTCCAATTTTGCTAGGATAATACTGGCGAAAAAAAAATTGCAATTTTTGAATAGCGTCAACTACAGTCATTCTTATATTATATTTGTTATCTAGAGCTGTCATTGTTTCAACTATTTGGTCAAGAATCTGTGCAATAAGCGCTTTAATGTCATACTGCTCATAATGATCTTTGATATATTGCTCAATTTGTATCAGATAGACCTGCAGCTGAGACAGTATTTCTTGAAGATTGTCCATGGCTTTTTCCAGCATTATTTGCAGATCATCAGATGTTATTCTGTAGTCCTTTGTGAAAGCAACTAAATTATTTTTCATGCTGCTTACTCTGCCTTTCATATCTAATTTGTCCATGTAATCATTAATGTGCTGTGGGAGTTCATCCAAAGTTGCCTTGTATTTCCTCATATGCTGCTCTACGTTGATGTTCTTCAGGTAACTTTGTATGGCCTGCAGTGTGGATAGAATGGTGCCTCTGATTTGTTCAAAGTAAACTGGCAGATGTTCCAAGAATGGTAGGTTAATAACATGCATATCTTTATTTTTGTCATACTTCACAAAGCCAGAGATGCTGAATTCTTGAAGCTCTGACACACTACCCCTGAGGCCCAACACATCAATTAAATTAACTTCTTCAGATGCAAATGGTAGTATGACTGATGTATCCATTACAGAGAGATCTGCTAAAGCTCTCCCACTAAGTTCCACGCCGGTCTTTTCTGCATCGTTGTGAGCACTGAGATCTTGTGAATATACATTATTGTTTAGCTGACTTTTCAGTTTCCAAGCACTTGACTGCTCTGATGGAGTAAAAAGCATATGAACTTTGTTATCAAGCAGGGTAGTGTATCTTCCTCTAGACTTCAAGCTATGAGTGGTAGATCCTCTGTAATCATGGGAGAAAGTGAAAGCAAGAGGCTCTGCTTTAAACAGGAATTTGCTGTAAAGGTCCCCCGTGTGTTCACCCATAGCAATCAGCTTTCCGTTACCATTGGTATGTACGTCAGCAGTGATAGAAAATGGGGCCATAGTGGAACGCACGGCATTGCTGAAACGGAGAGATTTGGAGTCACAGTTTGTGTTCATTGTAACCGAGGAAGCAAGTCCTGCCACATTCAGATTAACTCTGTGACTCACTGCTGCGCCTTGAACATTTGCGACTGTATCTGTTTTAAAGTTTGCAGCTAGCTCAGCATATGCAATGGTGTAGGTATGCCTTATTTCATCTGCTCCATAGGCTCCTCTGACATTGCCACCCAAGTTCAGCTTCAGAGGCTCGAGAAGGAGTTCTGCTTTGTTGGAAACTTCTACTTTAGTGTATTTAATATTATTGCTCAGTTTAGCTGTAAGTGAGGTAGGCTGCAGTTGTAGGTCAAAAACATGCTTGTGGAATTTGTCAAAGCTGAAGCTGTTGTCTAACTTCGAAGCAAATGTTAAGGATAAGCCAGGAATATTCAAGTCATTTGTGTACTCCAACTTAATCTCTTTGAATGATCCTTGCAAATTATTTGAAAACTTGAGTCCTTCTCTGTTAACTCTGAAGTTTAAGACATGTTTGTTGTCCATACCCATAATGGTACTCTGATATTCGCTTCCCAGCGTTATTTCCGCTAGGCTCACTCTTCCACCGAGGTTGAATTTTGCATTGTTTTTACCATAGCGCCCAAAAGAGGAGAGTGACATGGAGCCTCCAGCAGTATCAAGTTTGGCATTCATTTCACTCTGCATTGTCAACGGACTAAACTGCACATTTGTGGTTGCGCTGCTGGCTAGACCATACTGATTTACATTGAGGGATGACTTATGTGCAGCTCGATTCTTTTGATCAGTCATAGAGATATCAGTGTTGAAAACAAGATCCTGGGAATTGAGAGAACCTGCAAACAGGGCATAGTACTGGGTTTGCCTGTAAGTGGCTTGGTACTCAGATCGAAGTGCTGCCATCTTCTTTGACAAAATTAATTCAAGCTTATTGACACCTGCAACATGTCGATACCTCCCATTTGTTTCAGATGTCATTTTCAGCTGGCTGTTTTCATACTTCAGTGAAGCTGTGTTCTTTAACAGTCCACTTTGTACATCAGAAACTGAAGTAATGGAAAATAAATCATCACTGTATCTGCCAGACATCTGATTGGTAGCCTGAAGGTAAGAAGAATCCAACTTCAGATTTGATTTTCCTTCTAAAACCCGTCTCTTTTCATTGTATGAGCTTGACAGAGTGTAAATGCTTCTTGCAAAAACAGAAGCCACTTCCAGCTGCCCTTCCATCTTGACGTTATTGATATTCACGTTATTTATCTTTTCAGAAACAATATCACCAGAAAATGAAAGCTGAGGACCCAGAGTACTGGATGCCATAAGTGATATGGTGTAGTTTGCAACTGGACTAGGTTCATAACTCTTTGTTCTGGCCATCTTAAAAGCTGATGTTAACAGTCTGTGCTTCAGGTGATTTTCATATGCACAGGTAAATCCATTTCTGTTATATGATGCTTCTCCAGAACCTGAAATAGGAAAAAGACAAAAGGTAATTGTGTAATTTATACCTTTTTGACTTTAAGTCTGATGCCACTAAGCTTTTATGTTACTGCTTGAATTGCAATTACTGTTATATCATTTTGCTTAAAAGGCCAAAATGTTTTGGTGAATCATGAATATTCCTATAAAAATTATTATTTTGATATTTGGGGCTAAAGTTTTGAACTATGAATAAATTAAATCTCTACACTACTCTACTAAATACAATTAAGTGAAACAACACGAAGTTATGTCAGTATTTAAACTTAAATTAAGAAGATGGACTCTCAAGAATAACCCATATGCAACATTCCTGTTTTTTAATGTTTTCTTTATCATGCTTCATTTATGGTGGGGAGTTTAGAAAAGACTGAAGCTAGCATGTCTTTTTGCAATTTGAGAACTCAGACTGCAATTTTAGATGAATTAACTTAAAAATACCAGTTTTAAGACCTATCCAGTCTGAGTCCGGGATAACTGCTATGTAGTTATTGCAGTATAGGGATATATATAAATGATTAAAAAAAAAATAAAATATATATATAAAAACAGAGCGACAAATAAACTGTGGGCATACCTACACATACACCTGCACACCTCATTTTGAAAACACTTTACATGTCAGATACACAAGTGTTTGTAGAATCATGCCTTCAGTTTTGAAGGACTTTTTCTTCAGTAGGAAATATCTAGGAAAATTTGAACCTCAAAAGTCTTTATTGAATTAAATTGACATCACCTTCAGTGCCTGAACAAAGAGACTCACATAATATCTTTAAAAACAAAGAGCAAATGATTTGACATTATATAACACCGTTCTTTAAATAAGCGACAGGAAAATGAGTGTACTGTACCTAATACATGGAAAATAAAGTCATTGAAATATTTTTTCCAGCACTGCAGTACTAGCACACATTCTTACCTTTCACGCTGTAGGAAAGTAGCTCAAAAACCGAATCTGCGTTTGTGGTATAAGTAGTCCTTATGCCAGATGCTTTCTCTGTGGTGCTATTAGCCAAAGTGTATGCTGCTGACCAGTTGTAATAGTTGCTGTACACATTAGCAGAGACCTCTAAAGTGCCAAGTAAAGGCACGCGAAGAGGGTAGGATTCTGGAATAGTAAATGTCGGGATTCTGTATTCCTGAGATGGCACACTTATTCCCATTGATGCCATTACCAGTGGAGGTGTTTTAACAGTCTGTGGCACCCTTATGTCATGGGATGATCTTCCACCAAATGGCAGCGGGATATCAATTAGAAAACTGTTTTTATTTAAGTTGTATCTGATCCGGCCTTCACTAGAAAATAAAAGTGACTCTATTAGAAACTGTAAGTCCATGAAGCATATACAGAAATTTCCATGATTCCTACTATTCCCATAATACTGAGCTTATTCACATGCTTATATCAACGTCCCGACTTTAGGTTTAGACAGAAATGTAATGATCATCTGTTATTATCAGCATTTTTTAAGCACTCATCTATCAGAATTTACTGAAAGCACTTTCCATATCAGTGAATTCTGCCAATTTTTTTCCCCTCTTATTTCACAGTCAAGGAGACTCATAGGTCAAGTAGTCCAGAAACACATTCTTTCTGTAAGACCTGGCATTAGAATTCAAAGGTTCCTGATTCTTTGTTCAGAGCTTAACTAACTTTAGCTCCCAGGTGGAGAGTGTCATTCAAGGGGCTAAGTAC
Source organism: Fratercula arctica (assembly GCA_947846985.1). Classification (NCBI taxonomy): domain Eukaryota; kingdom Metazoa; phylum Chordata; class Aves; order Charadriiformes; family Alcidae; genus Fratercula; species Fratercula arctica. The sequence continues at coordinate 114,834,130 of CANTUZ010000003.1, forward strand.
TCTACTTTTATGAATCTTGCATTTGATTTTCTACTCTGAGAATTCAAATCTGCTTTGTGAGCATTAATGAAAACATGTATTGGCATGAAAATGATTCTCAAAATGAAGGAATTTGAATGAAAATAGCTGACATAAAGAAAAAAATATCCTCCAAAAAAATCTGCCACATTTGTCCAATATGGCATGCTGAGTACCAGAAAAAGGTGATTATATTTTTCTTAAAAAAAGCGATGTATTCTTGTTAGCATTAGGAGTTCTAAGAACCTAAATTATAAAGAATTTCTCTTCCTGATGATAAGTATTTCTAAAGTTTCATCCAAATATTCAGCATTTATTTTATTCTGAATAAAAATAAATAAAAATCCAACCATCTGACCAGGAGCTGGGAGTGGAAAAAAGGGATCGTCAGCTGAAAAGCTTGTGGGCAAAAAGTGTAATTATGAAAAGGCAAAACAGGAGGAAATTTGGCCTTAATTTGTGCATGAACAATAAGCTGGCAGAGATGTTTTTATTGTTTGCCTAAATGGTCTTTTATATTACAAAATCTTCTTTTTTACACTTAGAGCTACATCCTAAAATGAAAATTAAGGAAACACTTTTGAAATTTGTTCCTTCACATCAAATGGTTAAAAAAGGAACATCACAGGGCATCAGAAATTCCTATTATTATTATTATATTGTGCACTGCTGATAAGAATATAGGAGAAAACCCAGTTTTTTCCTTGCTTATACTTAGCTTAGGAACACAATGGAAGCAATAGAGATGTGTGTCATTAACATACAGTTTCATATTACCAGAGTGAAAGATAATACATGGAAAAGCAGCACTGAGAGATAAAATGCAGGACTCTTCTCCATCTGCTTTTGTAATCCAATCTTACACTAGCTTCTGTTATCCTTTACATTCATTTCAGCCATCAATATTTCCCTAGTTCATGGGAAAATTGTACAGATATGTTTCTATTCCTCACAGTGGCAGCTGTGGGTGTATTCTGAAGATACTAGCAAGCAACACTGTTCCTTGAATCCTTATGCACAGGCAGAGCAGCAATGTGATAGAACACTAACTGGTAAGAGCAATATGTGCTGGGAACTGTAATGAGAGTGAATCCTGGCAGGTGCATGAGCATTTTAAAAATCTATATCCACTCTGGCTGACTTATAGTCTAATTTCCTAGAAACAGAAGAAATATACTATTTATCTGCCTTCCAGTCTCTCTTTTTGTTTGTCACACCCTATGTTTTGGAAATCTTTAACATATTGGATGATTTCTATCATATTTGACAGAAGGGTAAAAGCCTGAAGGGTAATTACATTCATGCAAGTTCTGTGAAACTCTCTATTAGGTGGAGGAGATGGGCCCAAAGTAGTGCAAGCCTCCCATCCATATGTGTACATCCATGGCATGTGTTGCCTCTGAGCAATTGACAGATGGAGTCAGGCATGGGAAGAGTTCAGGGTACTATATTGGTAGAGGTCAACCAGTATGCCTAGGGGAATGGGAAGAACTGTCCAGTAGGACTGCACAGGTGAAAGGAGAGACATTAAGGTTACAGCCAAGGACAAAATGTCTGTAGGGATGCAGGACACAAACCTATGGGAAACCTGGCTTCATTAGTTCTGTGGTTTAGAGTAAAGATTATTCAACACTGTATTTTTCTTCAGTTCTCACTACTATATAACACAATACTTCAGGATATATCCATATGCTTCAGGAGTGACTGCTGAGTCAAATCTGTATTAAACACATGCATAATTTCCTCCATGTAACTTCATCTCTCTGATCTTAAAATTCTTTGACATGATTCCAATTTTATGCTAATGTTTACAGCAATTCCACGCTATTTTATAAAACAAAGTAAACCAAAATGACAAAAAAATATGAATAAATATCTATTTTCAGTTTCCTGTATGGCTATCCTAGTTTGTCTCCCTACCTTTTCAGGAAAAGTTCTTCAGGAATGGTGATAACAGGCAGGCTAATTTTCTGAATGCTCAGTTCCTGCAGTCCACTTAGTTTGTTTTGCAGAGTTTGGGCATAGGGGACATCTTTTGATGCCTTTTGCAGCCAGGTGTTGGTTGCCTACAAAGGAGAGACAAGTTTTTCAAAGTAAATAACAAGTTTTTCAAAGAAAATAACAAGTTTTAGAACTTCCCAATAAGTTGTCTGAAAGCCATTGTAACTATCCGTATACTGAGCCCTAGGCCTCTGATAGAGTGACTGGCTTGATCAAAGTTGGAAATATACATCTTATTCAATACGATGAGTGCTTTTACAAGAAGTTCCCATTTTGGCTTCCATAGGGGAGGCAAGAACTCACCAAGGCTATGTGGTCAATCTGTAATATCTACTGTAAGTTGAAACATACCACGATAAATTGTGACACAATATGCCGCAGTGTCATATCTGTATGAGCCACTTTCCGATCCAGCAGTTCATTGGCATGCTTCTCTAAAGTTTTTGGGTAGTCTGAAAAGTCAACTGGGAAGCCAGAAGACATTTTCTTCACAGCAGCACTGGCGCCTGAATTCCACTCTAGCTCAACTTTCTCAGAATCTGAAAAACATGAATTTAAAAGAAAAAGGTTAAATGAGTAATATTCTTATTCTATGTAGGAATATACTATAAACTAATGTAACAGGATGCTTAAATTTATAGGTTGTACACATGGATTGTGTTTTTGCCCCTACCATATTTGAGAAGAACTCTTTCTGAAACTGAGTTTCCATGAGTTGTTGCAGCTGCGCTCATCTGAAGATATCCTTTGGTTGGTGAATAATTAACCAGTGCTTCAGTTCTAAGTTCAGTTTGCAGGCGAGGAATAGAAATGGTGCCTCTTAACATTGCCTCTTCCATTCCAGCATATCTGTGAAAGCAAAAAGTAAATGTGGATATAAAAAATTTCACTCTAATTGTTCACTTACGTTTCAGGAGCAATTTCAGCATCTAAATCTATAGTAAAGGTATAGTAGGTGTTAAAAAAAATGGATTGAATCAAACTTGTAAACTCTGTTCCAATTCAAGGAATGTTTTCAGCTTCTGCTAGTTACTTTGGGAAATCTACAGTAAATTATTATATTGCTACTGTGCAGATACACACAATAATAATTCTGTATTAATTCCGTAATACTGAAATGGATGGAAATATGTACGTGTCTTGGTAAAGTTGTACCTGAACCAAATTCTGAACTCCTTACTCAAGCTGAATTCACTACTAAAGCATACAGACTGTGGCCATGAATCACATAGGAACAAAACACTTGACAAAATATATTATGCCACTGGGCTTCATTTTCCTTTATTCACATTTATTTTATATCTCTGTAACTTTGTTGACTTGAGCAAACTTCTAATATTATGTTAGTGCAAATGAAAGGGAATTGAGGTCCCTGACATCTGTCCAAAGCTCCCACTGATATCAGAGGCAATTCTGCATGAACAGCAAAGACAAAGACTCCCTGGGGCACCATCAAGATCACAGAATTCCATGGAAGATTGAGGTTTATTAAAGAATGTGATCAGTTCATTGCACTACGGGCTTGTGAGGCAGACAATTTTAGAAACCCTGGCAGGCTGAACATTTTTGTTAGCTCCCCTGTAGATGTTCCCGGAAATATTCTCATCATGAAGCGTGGGAATTTTTACAGGAAGCTCTCAGTTATTTTTGGTTTTGTTGCTTATTGAGTGCCATCAGATTTCTTCATGGGGAGATGTAATAACTTTTTTTTAGAGCCGAACATAACCAGTAAATGATAATACCTCTCTGAACAAATCTTGCCTTGTTTATATCCTTGGATTATCACACCTGCAATAACACTAACACAATATCATTCTTGTAGTCACATATGTGCAAAACATGGAAGAATTAGCTCAAGGAAGTTGTAATACAAATTATATACATATACATATAGTAGGAAAGATCAGTTGGTGGATTAGATGTATTTATTTGATGTATACGTGATGGATCACAAATAAAATACTTCAAGGGTTTTTAAAGAGGGTTTGAATGACAAGTTTATATGTCTCTCTATATAAGGAATTTCTCCAAAATGGGATAAAATTTCCCAAAATTTTCTACCTTCAATAAAACCTTCGCTATCTTATTCAAAGGTATTTGTAAAAGCCTAAGTGGTTTTCTGAGTTACCTTATCTGGCCAGTAAGAGTAACTTCAGAAATCTTCTTGTTGTTAAAGTCTAAGACAAAAGTATATGCTTTCTTCCCAGAAATGGATTCATCAGTAATTCTGAAGTTTGTACCGAAGTCAACATCAATATCTGGAATGTGGACATCACTGGTCAAAATCTTTCTGTCTCTGTTGTACCTGAAGGTCAACGTGGCCTCATGCTGCTCTACACCTGGAAAATATAATGTATTTTGGTTATTCGCAACTATGGAATCTTTTTGGACTTTTCTTAAAAGCAGAATAAAAAAGTATTGACTAGAAATTATATCACCCTGAAGATCTAACACAACCTTTGATGAGTCTGAATTAGAAAGTGGGTCATCGTTTTTTCTCCTCATCTTCTAAAGCCACCATGGGCTGATCCACTAATCCTGTCACTACTTTTGTTATGTAAACTTGCTATCCCACAGATTCTCCCTTTGAAAAATTTGCTGTTTATGTAGTTCTTCTTAATTTCTATGCTTTATTTCCATATTTCATCAGAAATGGTATTTTTCTTTTGTTTATATAGAACTCATTAACAACTTCTCTTCCTTGCTTCAATTCTCCAACATCACACTTTTATTTAAATCATAGGGAAATATTTTTGGGATAAAATAATCAGCCTCTGATCATGAAAATTTGCACTGGGATTGCATATATGAAATGAAATGAGAATTAAAGGGTGAAAATAGTATTCTATTTTATACTGTAAAGATTTTTTTAATGATTTATTCCTACAAATCTTTTTCACATTAAATGACACAGTCAACTGAGCTAAACCAAATTTCTTTTTCAAACTCTTACCTTCTGCCTGGACAGCAAACTTTAAGGTGTCTATCAGGTCATTGTCCTCTCTCTGCAGGCCATAATTTGCACTTGCAGAGTATTCCTTCACTTCACCTGTGGACACTATTTCAACTTCAAATCTAAAGAAAGAATAAACAAATGTCTTGTAAATAACTATTTTGTTCATGAGCACAAATAGGAGAAATCATACAGTTCCTGCTAGTTTGTTTTTAAACCTCCTGCTAGTTTGTTTTTAAAGATTTTTAAAGGTAAGCTTTATGTGAGAGGGCAGTGTAGATACTAAGCCCTAAGAGGAAAGGTTACTTAACACAAAATAAACGTAGTTAAAGCTGATATGACTTACCTGGATTCTCCAGTCAAGGGATAATATGGAGCTGCCTCTGTGGCACTGGCATTTGAGTACAATAATTTGCTGCAGAGATTTAGACCAGCAATGAAAGGCTTGCAAGAAGTCCAGGTTTCTCGGTTCTCAATCAGAGGTGGAATCTCTTCAGTTTTGGCTGGAGACACCAAATGTAGCGTGTTGCTGGAAAGGAAAAGTGAGCCACTTACTCCCAGGACAGGTGTTCAGATATTGTTCTATTAACAAGGTTACTTTCTGAATAAAAATCATCTATTAAGGTAGGGGTTAATGAAATAACATTTGGTGGTTAAATGATCAAGTGGCTTATTATTATAAGTAATATTATTAATAATTATAATTCTGTGTATTGAGCCATTTACACTCTCTAAAATTAATGTAAGTAGTTCATTTAAATTCAATCTAAAAATAGGCATTGCTATTATAATTTTTTTTTTTTATGAAAGAAAACAAAATAATAGAAATGTTAAGTGTCTTGTTGAAAATTTCAGAAAATAGTGACAAATTAAATAATCTGTGAGCCTTGACTCCCAGTCGCCACCTATCTGGGCTATTTGCTTATCTTACAAAAGAAGTTATCACACTTTTACAATGTCTGGGATTTTTCTGAACTGAAAATTTCTCCATGCCTACCCCAGCCTCTCAGTTCCATCACAATAAAAGCCAAGAAGAGAAAGGAAGAACATAGCCTCGAAAGTTCTTGTTCAGTTCTCATTACCTGATACTGAGGAGCTTTGTTGGAGTCTTTGGAGCAGGAATGCTGAATTTCAGTTGCCCAGCTTTCATACTAACATGTGCTTCAATTCCAGACTCGTGGAATATATTAGAGTTCACCTCCACGCCACTTCTAGCAAATTCAGGCATGTTTATTCCCAGGTGGGTTACAAACTCAATTGCTACTGAAGGCTTAGCAATGAGTTCTGCTTGCATCTATTTAATAAAAAAAAATGGTGTATTTATTTGCCCAATACACTTCTTCCTGGATCTATAAAACAAATGTAATATTCTTGATAATCTAGAGGTAGGTTTTATGTAATTGATTTTGCTATTCAAAGAATTGTATTCCCAAGTCACATAAGCAGAGGGACCACATAAGTGGTAACTGCAATGTAACAAATACAGCAGGATGATAACACCAAGGAGCCTTACCCACTTCAATGCAAAAATACTAACGCTCAGAAAGGTTTTGTACATGGAGTTACTTGCATGTATTTTTAAATATGAAGACAAGAGCCAGTTTTCCATTGTAAAAACAAAATAGCAATTTTCAGAAACAATGAGTAAACTATTTGACAAAACAGAAATTAATCCAAGATTTGAATTTCTCTAAACAGAAAACAACTTATTTTCAAGCTTTTGGTTTTGCCATTACAGAAAGGGACAGAATGCAAAATTCTGGAAAAGATTCCAAAGGTAACTAAAAGGCAACCAGTACTAAATTTGAGGACATATTTTTTTAATTTTACTTAAATAGTGTATATGGTGGAAAATTAAATGTTTAAGTGATCTGAAACTACTGAGAAATTTATATAAAATATTGACTAAATTGGAGAAAAATAGTTATTAAAACTGGAAAAAAGAATGGAAACATTGAATTTATTTTTTTATTTTAACTGGGTAATTAATTTTGTGTCATATGCTCTTTAATTGTTATAATTTTTAAATGTTTCCTTTCAGATCATTTAACTCAATTTTCAATATTTCTTGTAATTGAAAATCAAAATTTTCACTTTGAATGGGCCACATCAAAATTTTTTATTAACTGTTTGGTTTGAAGAGCAAATTCACATGCTGTAGCTTTTGTAGTAGTTTCATTTGAGAGCCTGAAGACAGAAATAAACAGAGACTAAAAAGATTATTTTTGAAAGGGTGATTAAAGTATTTCAAAGTCATAAATTTTATTATGTCTCATGCTTAATGTATTATATGTATTACTTCTTACTTCAATGTAAATGTCATCCACAAATTAACTGGAGACATCTAATAAGTAAGTTGTTTTTTTCAGTTAAAGAGTATTCTGTAGTCTTTAAAATTCTTCTGGTGTTACAGTTTTATCCTTAAATGAGACTATAGATTACCAGGAGGAGATAAAATAAAGCAAGCTGTTTTGATGCTTACGCTTTTGTGATGAAGCTTCACAGCTACTTTGGCCCCAGGTGTCGCTATTCCAGACAAGGCAAACTTCAGTTGCAAACCTGCTCCAGTTGGAAGCTCAAACTCATTGTCCATGAACATGTAGTGGATAAATAAATCCCTGTCAACGCCTTTTGAGATGGCTTGTGCGATCTGTGAATCAAACAAGAAAAAGAACACTAAGAAATCTACACTTTGGAATACGTACATTTCGTACTTTAAAAATTGATCACTGAATGACTGCAATCGTATAATCCAAAAATTAATTTCATATACAGTACAGAAACTAATTTCTACAGATTCCCTGCTTCAAAAAATGTACTAAAGACTGTTTATCAAAATCTTAGCTTTAAATGAATACTAGATTTTATCACCTCCCTTGATACACACAGATCACCTACCTTGACATACACGTACAAAGGTAAATTGGTTTGGATAACTTGTAACATTCTGGCTTCCCCAAAGTCAATGGCAAAGTGGTTTTTTTTACTTCAATGAAAGAAGGGTTTTACCAAATATTCCTAAACTGTACTACATCTTCCTTTCTTTTAAACATGATGAATTATTGCTTAATATGAATATACATTTTAGCAATTAGAAATTTAGTAGTATAACAAAATGGCCAGCACTAAGATTTTGGGGATTGTTCCAATAGGTATCTCAATCCTACAATAAGATCTGAACCTTTCCTCTTTCCTTCCCCTCACCCATCTTCCAGGAGGACCCCACCCGGTTATTCAGGAGTCTTCATGGGTTTCTCATTGTCCTTCAGACTAATCTGGATGTTTTATTTTAAATAATTTTATTTTCATGCTAGTATCAAATATCCATTCTTTACATCATAGATAAACACAACCTAAATCTTAAAAAAATCTTGTACAACGCCCCCAAATTCATAATACACATTGGTGCATCAGAAACATACCATTTCTGGAACAGTCTGAAGAATTTTAACGCTCTTTAAAATCATGCTTCCCAGCAATTTGAAATCGTTGAGTTTCATGTACCCAAGCTCTTCTCCCAGGATTCTCAGATACGCTTTTCCTTCAGGAGCTTCCTTGTTGCCCAATTCTTTTATCAATTTTTCAAGGTTAAGCATTATTCCTTTCATGAGATCCTGAAAATTTGGTCAGAAAGCAGTAAAACAGATTTATGAGAAATCTGTAAGATCATGTATCTAAACCAGTTGCTTACTGAATGTCAGCTAATCTGCACATGCATTTCTTACAGATTTGCCTCCAGAAAAAGGCCCCTCCCACATACAATTAAGAAAAAAACATTGCTAAATAGTATTAAGCATTTCTATTTTAGCTTACCAGAAGAGGAGAAGGCTTGTATACAATAAAGAGGGAAGTGCTGTAATTATTGTGTAAAGATAGGAATGCCGTGCTGCACAGAGAATGTTTTCAAGCTGTACCTGATCCTGCTTGTCATCCTGGGAGTAACCAAAGTAGTCAAAAAGTGCCTTGGAAACCTGCTCTGGCACTCTGCCGTCAACCCAGTACAAGGCCTTGCTTGCAGTGTCTGGGAAAAACCCCTTCTCTCCAAACAAAGCTTCCAGTGTTGGTTCAAACCCCTTTCCATCCAAGCCAAGCTGAAATGAACAGGACAATGCAATAACTGAGACAATTTCCCCACATCTTTGGAGCTTTGCAACAAATAGACTTCTTGGGGAACAAACAATGCATTTAAACTTTATCCTACAAGTCTGTGATTCCTAAGGGAAGAGACAGAATACTAGGTCTTACACTTAGTTTTATCTCTGTGGTGAGGTCCAACAAAAAACCTACACACTGGCTGTATCTCACTTAAAATCTACTATGACTACTTCAGTGTGCCAGTAATAATTCATTAGCATGAAGTCAATTTGTTACAGATGGGTTCATTTTACCCTAGCTAAGGCGTTTAATAACTCCAACAGGGTCGTCCATCCAGTCAGTGGCAAGTGACATCACATAACGGATGGCTTGCTCTAAAGCCCATTGAGATCAAATGAAAGTCCCCTTGTAAGCACAGTGATCTTTAGATTTCTCCCAAAGCTTGTAAAAACAATACGTTATTCAGAGAAAGTTATTATAAGCAAACAGAAATGAGAAAGAAAACAGCTGAATACTAGCAAAAGTTTTTGATAATTGTTGTACCTCAAAGATATCGCTTGGGGCAAATCCATACACATTCAGGGTGGTTTTTAGCATAGTCTCTTTAGGAATGTAGCTGTTTGGATCAAATACCACATTTCCCTCTACTTTGGCAGAGACGGGATCAACTCCAGGTACAGAAACTCTTTTGGAAATTTGATAATTTTGTGAGAATTTTCTGAAATCTTTGGCTGTTGGAACCTGGTTTCCTTTCAGAGCTTCTTCAACTCGGCTTTTTAGACTAGGAAAGAGGACAGCAATACAAATATCATTAGTATAAATTCCAGAAACACATTTAGTCTTAATTGAGGTATTTCTTGTGTTACTTGCAGACATTCTTACAGCTGTGGTGAATATAAATTGCTAGCTCTCTGCACATATTAACAGTAAAAATAAGACTTAAGGGGAAGATTGTAAGCTGGCTCTGCTCTGTCAAAGCCATAGATTTACTCAGCTAATGTGCTTGCTCAAAGAAAACAAACAAGCAAACAAAAAAAACCAAGCAGAAAATGCACTGCTAAATAACTACCACTGCAATTATGGTCAGAACTTTGTTCTTCCTAGGAGACCAGTATATAACTAAATTTTACTTACTCTTCAATGCCTACTTCTTCAGAGTCTAGGATGTTGGCAATGTGTGAGGCAATAAAGCTTTTCACTTGCTCATTCTCCTTTGTGAGGACTCTCAAAATCTTTGCAAGATCACTTGGGGAAGGATCTTTCATCAGAATGAGATACGCCGCTAGACGTTTGTCTGTAGGTGCATCTCCGTCTTGGAAAGCTTTCAGAAGTGCTGAACGATCCTATATAAACAGAGAAAGGTTTGCCCTGATGAGCTGGCAGTAGATGATACTGTTAAACTCTTTTGGGAATATGTAGGGTGAAATAATTTCTAGGATGTAACTTTTTCAGGATTGAGTAAGTATATCTATACCTTATTTCTATAACTGACCAAAAATGTTTAATTGAAGCTATTTTGATAATGTTTCTTTTGATAGAAAATGCCATAGAAATTATGGTTTTATTAAAACTGATTTTCTTATCCTGTATCTCACAGGTTACTTTTTTGTTTAGAATATTGAGGTTTGATTGTTGGGAATCAGAAGTGTTCTGGTTTGCAGAAAAAAATCTCAAATTTTGTGTAAAAGACCATTCAGTTTAGGAAAGGGTGGTGATAAGAATCTTCTGCTGCAGGAAAATAAACATAGTTTGAAAATAAATAATAAGAAAAAAAATTAAATGCTTTAAATTAAACTGAATCTAAGGACATGAGCACCAGGTGTTTCCAGGCTCCCAGAGTCATTAAGCCTTGTCTGGAAACCAGAGCATGTCTCAGCTTAGAAATTTATAGATATTGAAACTGTTTCACTATACTAAGCTGAAGTGCTCTGTATAATGACACCCATTCTGTAAGAGGTGCTTTAAAGTCACTGGAATGTAAACATATATCTAACCAGTACTATTAATAAAAACAACACCAAAATGCCAGTATAAAATAGGGACCTGGCTTTTTCTTAGTTAAATCCATTTAAATCTGTAGTAATTTGTCAGTTAAAACGATGTTTAAATAAGTACAACTCCATTTAAGACACTCTAACAGGAACAGATCCAAACTTCCCATTTAAGCGGAGGCTACCTATACAGAGCAACTGCATGTCAAAGGAGCAACACGCATTATGTCAGAAATCTGGAGAACTTCTCAGGTATGTGGGTGGAAACTAAACTAACTGAAGGAATTCTTAAAAAGCTGGAGACAGCTAAAAGGGAGATGGCAAAACTATGAAATAATGGGAATGCTTTTGCATATTCAATAACTTCTGTGAACAGTCAAGGTGAGCCGAAGACAGTTTATGCTGGTTCTTGTGACCCAATTTACCTCCTCAGTAATGGTCATTTTCCTGAATGCCTGGATGGCTGCCTTCTGAACTGAAAGTGATGCAGCTTCACTTCTGATACATGTCTTAAGAAAAGATTTCAGGTTGGGTTTAGCTTTCTCCATTACTGCACCCATGTTTCCAATGGCCTGTCAAGTGATGAAAACACAGAAAGACAATACACATTCATTCTCCACCAAGAGAAGTAGAGTAATATATGTGCTGCAATTTAAAATAATAGCCTGCATAAGGAAAGAAGAAAATAAAAATACCCGAAGTGTGAGGTATGTGAGTTCATCTTCCCCAGAGCAATCAGTGCCAAGCAGTGATACCATGAAGTCTGCAACATCTGTTATTTCCTCTGTCACAACCATCTTCTCGTTGTAGAACCTAAAGAGAGGAACACAGCAGAAACAAAAGGAGAAAATGGGAAACATCTACTTTCTTTATTCTCAAAGAGCAAATTCATGAGATTTAACAAAAAAATCCTCAAAAAGTGACTACTCTTAGGTTTTACTCTAAGCATTGTAATGTTTTCTTGAGGTTATTTTGTACAATTACATGCTATCATTACTTACTTAGTAACAGCATGACTCAAGCCATAAAAAGAAGCTCTACTTGGCTGATACTGGGCCATGTTAAGAATTTCCCGTATTCTTTTTGGTGTTGGAGAAGGCAATAGTCCCAGGGTGTATGTGATGAGGTCTGCCACGAGTGGATTCGCGTTTCCAGTTCTCAGTATTTGAAGGACTGCACCATAGCACTCTGGAGTCCCGCACTGAGTCAGGGCCTGAACTGTGATGGAACTGAAAGGAAAAGAGATGACTTGATTGATTAATTCCCTGTTTGCAGTTATTGCTGTACGTTGCATGTTTGAAATAAACATTTGACAGGTTTATTAAGTTGTTTTAATGTAAATTATATAAGCTTATGTGTAACTGGAAGCAAATCACACAATCGCTTATCAAAAAGAAGCTTCTTAGTTTTACAAGTTATGCTAATAACATGATTAGCTCTGAAAAACAAGAAAGTATTAACACTATCATTACAGAGACATATCTGTTTTTTCTCCACAACAGACTTTCCCACAACTTTAAGTATTATAATATAATATATTGAACCACTCTGAGGCACTAATCCCTCTACAGACTGAGGACATAAAATATGTGTAAATTGACTCAAGTCCAGCTAGGACAGAGGAGTAAGGGTGGGGAGTGGAGAGCAGGGTCAGACCAAAGAATTGTGCCCTTCCATGTCTCTAAAAATCTCACTGTCAAAACTGTGTTCTTTGCTATAAATCAGACCTGGGAGCTTGCAATTACAGTCATTGTCCTTGAGCAAAACTGCATGAAAGATATTTGGCTATAATTACAGATCCACAGGATTGTGCCTGGCATACATGCTTGTGATGGTGTCGGGGAGAAAAGCACTGTAAGGGGCTGTTATACTCTAATTCATAGTTCAGCTTCTCCAATAAATTTGGAAGGTTTGATGGAGGAATGATCAAAACAACATTAGTTCTTCATAGAAGCCTAGGAGTTTCAGATCTATTTGAATTCTTATACTGTTGTCATATATTTAATGTACAAGTTCCAACTACCAACTGAGCATTTCTGACGGAAAAATGTGAAATCCACAGGTTTTATTCTCTCTTCCCCATTTCTCTCTCTAGATAATACTGATGATACTCATTTTTCCGAAAGACACTCTTTGCATCTAATTAACCTCTAATTTAACACCATGTGCAGCAAATCATCAACTTTAGAATGGATTTGCTACGGCAGTGACATGTGGTGTACTTACACAATGAACTGTTGTAACATACCTTGAAGTTTCCATCATCTTTGGTACAAGAGAGCCAAGAGTGGTGTTATGTAAACTTCTAAGTCCGGTAACAAATTTGTAAAAGAGTCTTGCTCTCTGCTGGTTCTGCTGGGAGGCTGTAAGTTTCTGCAGTTCCTGAAGGATTTTCAGAACAGCATCCCCCTGCCTAGGAAATTTGGTATCTATACTTTCCAATGCAAGTCCTTTCTCTTCCAGTTCATCTAGCAATTAAAAAAAAATTTGCATTCTTTATGTCATTATCAAGGAGCTATGTTAATTTTTAACTTCTGTCATACATTCAGTATAAATATAAAAACTGTAGGTTGTTTTATATGAAAATTGTTGAAGTTTAACAGCTGAACAGTTTTTAAAAAATTCTTTTAAATTTTTATGAAGATGATTCCTTACCACCTTTTATATTAGCACAGTTTCCTTTTTCAACTTTTAAAGAATATATCTTAGGAGAAATATGCTATGACTAGGAATAACAAATCTCAAGGCATCTCAAAGTAGTGTGTTTTAGAACCAAATGTATAGCAATCGAGAGCTGTTTACATTTGGCAGCTGAAGCTAAAAGTTGCATAAGAAATTATGGTTAGCTAAAAAGGGATCATTAAACTCATTTACAATAAGATTAAAATTACTTTCCAAGTAAATTATAACTTTTTAATTATAAAGAATAATTTCAAAATTAAAATGAAAAGAGAAAGATTATTTAAAATTATAGAGTGATTTTAAACTTTTCAGGTTTTTCCATTTTATATGTCAACCTTTTTACTGACTAAATTGATCAAATTTCATTAAAAATTATGAATTGTTTTGGTCATTAACTGCACAGCTAATGAATTCCGGGTTTAAAAAAATTGTTGTCCCTGTATTTGACATTTATTTATATTTTCCCCCTGTATTTGTATTACTGAGAATTTCAGCTATACCTCCATCAAAATTTCTGTTATTGATCTTTGGGGTATCTTCAAGCTTCAGTGTCTGGTTGACCTCTGTCATCACACCATAGCGATTTCTGGCAAACAAAGAAAAACTGAGCACTTTAGTTGAGTTTAAGTGCCTTTGAGGCATCTTTCCATGCTTTCTGCCTCCTTGAGAACGAAATGCATATTTAGGGCTGAAGTCAGGGCAGAATGTGATACATCATCATTCAAAATGAATATTTATAAAGAAAGGGTATTGAGAAATAGCGAGCAACCTACTTGTATGAGGAAGGCAGAAACAGGTGTTTTTCACTGCAGACAGCATCTCTTACATGCCTTTTCTTTGCATCAATATTGTAGTGACAGAATTGAGTGCTTCTTAGAAGGGTAGATAACGGGATATTCTGTAAAATAAATAGTTTGGCAGTCATTTTACTGAATAGTATAGGAAACAAACATAGTTTTAAAGGCTGCCACAGTTTTCCTGTAATATTAACAGTTACAGCAGATTGGAAACAAAGGTGCACAACTGGAATTATTCTCACACAAAGACAAAATTGTCCCAGCATCAATCTTTGGTCTTAAGTCTCTTCTCAGGAGAAAAATCCAACTGAAATTTTCCCTCAGGCCTTACTAAGGTGTTTGGCTTAGCAGTTACTTCATGATGGATCCCCTGCTGCCTACAACAAAGGACTCCTTCATAGAAACCAGTTTGTAATTTTTAGAGCAGTTCAGGCTCCTCGTAATAGCTGATGCTCTTTTTAATTTCACTCTTATACACATTTTAAAGATTTCTAAAGTAAGCTGTAAAAGTGGAAGAAATTGTAAAATGTGCTTTTTTAGCATGATATGAAATCTTGATTTATTTAATTTTTTTTGAGGGAAAACACTCAAAAGTACAGACGCCATGATACCAGGAAGAAATCTGCCAATATTCATGCAAGCAACTGCACTTGATCATTGTGGATTCACAACTAGCCTCAACAGCATGTCAAACCATTTACTTCGGGGCATTTAAAACCCTCTTCTCCTGCACATTGCATACACATCAGGGGTTTGGTGGGGTTTTTCACATGAAATGGGAATGTTGAAAATTTTGACCCACAAAATTAAAAGTTTGGATGTGATCGGATAGGTTAACATGCAATCAATAGTACTAACTCCATCTATGAAAAGGTCTCCTTTAAAAATTCATGAGAAGAATATGAAAGAAAGTAATTACACTCTTTCCCTGAATCTGTTTTTCCTCTATTAACTGCCAACAAAACCACAGTCTGATATAATGCAAGAAGGCAAAAAACCATTTAAGCTTTTAGAAGATAATTACAAAATTTACTTATTGTAGTAGTTGTTTAAATGATTTAGTGAAGAATGTTATATCATAGAATTTTTGATAGTATACTTACTAGTCCCTTTACAATGGCAATAGGGCTGACATAATCTCTGATAGGACTGAAGTTGTCACAGGCTTTCAGGTCCCTGTTAATTGAAATATCTTCTGCTACATTTCCTTTTCTAGATTTGAATTCAACTTCACTGTCACACTTTCCATATACAGTATCCTGGAAAGAAGAAATAAGTCAGTGTCTTTGTTTATGCTGTCACACATTTTCTGATCTAGCTGAAAGGCACCCTTTCTCATCTCAATTTCCAGGTCTTTTGAAAATTGTGTTCAGGAGTAACTCCACTAGGTGAGATTTCTTCCATTTGTTAAGGAAATAAGGTGAATGCTTTCCAAAATACCTACCATGGGAATTGTTTTTACATTTTCTACTGTTTCTGTTGGCACAAGTAGAGCTGAGATGATCCCTCTCTTGAGATTCAGTACATTCAGAGGTTCATCTTTCTCTGGATACAGCTTGACTTTTGTTCCATCCTGAATGCTGAATTTTAGCTCATGTCTGTCCAAAAAAACCCCCAGCGTTAGTATGAAATCATGTTAAAGTCACCCACAAGTTTATTCATCAATAAACTTCTGGGCTATAGCTAAAGCATTGTGTTTATCTTGGTCTACCATTATTTACTATTCACTGTTGTTCCTATTACAGAGTACTACTATTAAAGCAGAAAAATTTTAGCCAAGGACATTCTGATATCACCAGACTACATAATCTAAGGACAAGCAAATATCAGGAGCAATGGCTGGAAGTTGGAATTGCACAAATTCAGAGAGGAGATAAGTAAATTTTTAAAATAAGGTAATTATTAACCACTGCAATAGGCTACAAAATGATGCGAAGGATTCTCTACTAGTTGCAGTCTTTAAATAAAACCTTGAATGTTTTCTGAAAAACATATTTTAACACTGTCTCAAGCCGTTTTGAGATCTATGGCTTGTCAAACGATGGAGTGGATACTGAGGCATTGAAATAAGCATGAAGGTGCACAAGTAAAACATGCACTGACAAGCACTGGGTGAAGGGAGTAGTAGCAATAAGTTACGAAAGCAGATAAGTAAGGAAAAGATAAGTGCATAGGTCATTAAAGACCATGATAGGAAACCTGGACTTCAGTCTCAAATGCCCTTCTATTGCACAGTCTTAGTACCATGTCAGCAAAGGAAAATTATCTTAAAATGGCTGCAGATAGCCATTTGAGAATTTGCTTACAAGAAGGAACATTCCACTTGCAAGAACCTTTTCGGGGACTACCCAACATTTTCCTGATGTAGATGATACAAATGACAAACACATGCCAGGTGAAAATTCAGGATAGAAAAAAACCTGCCCCACTAGCAATTGAGAACTGTGCCAAGTTAGCCCTAAATTATATCAGGGAGAGTTTTGCTGTGGAACCAGCTTATAAGTCTACCATGTTATCATGAAACGTGTTCTATGCCTGGAACAAACATAGTCAGGGTGGACTGTAACACTGCAGCCTGTTCCATGTCAAGGCTACAGGTATTGATGATAACTGATATTTCTTACTTGGACATGGCATTTGCAAAGTCCTCAGAGTTCTTTGACTTTTTCAGCATGGCCCTTCCCTCAGTGTCAACACCAAAAGTCTCCCTCAGGGAGCAATGCATTGTCCTCAGGATGAAGTGACACAGCTGTGGTACCTCCAGTTCAACCTGAAAACACAAACATGATGTGTTTATCCTTTTTTCATTATCACATTTCCAGGTTCATCCAGTTACAGTTTTGAAAATATGGTATTTGGGTTTTGTAAAGTGGCAGAATCACCCTGCTAGCAGCTGTTTGGAAAGATTCCAAAGTACTCTAAATAGCTTAAGGGAACAAGGGAGAAGATATGAAAGCAGGTATTTGCTTGGCTAATGGCATGGAGTATGCTACATACACAGTAAACAAGTAACTTAAGTTCTGAAAATTTATAGTGCTAGAAGGACTGTATGAAGACTTCAATTATTACACTGATCAATGTTTAGACTCGGTCAGAACAGTGTGCGCTACATAAAAAAATATTTTCCCTAGTTACTCCATTTCAGAAAAAAAAAAAAAAAGATGAGAAAGTTTTGGGCAAGATGGAGGGACACTGGGTAGTTTAATGGTCTACAGGACCTTTTACTCCTACAGTCCTGATCCTGACTTGACTGTTACCATCAACAGGCTATCAAGTAGTCATGGCATCAATGAGCTGTTTTGGTTCAACTTCTAGAATTGTTTGATGGACATTGATAGACTCAGCCTGGTAGCAAAGGAAAACTGAACTACCAGGTCTTTCCTCTCTCTTGTGTAAAAGTACAGCCCAATCAGGATTGAAATGCATGGGCACAGTGGTATGAACCATCTCTGCCTCTGAGGAGGTCTGCCATCCTCAGCACCTGTCTAGGATGGGGAGGGCTCAGTTCTTAGGACTCTCAACATGTGCCTTTCAAAAGAATGATCTTGTTTGGCAAAACACTGAAGGATGCTCCCCAGCTGCCAGCTCCCATGTTATTCAGTATACAGTCCCAACCGATCGTATTTACTCCTCTTTCCCTACCTTGCAAGTGATCTTTGAACCACTTCGAGAATCTGCTGTTCCCGTGATCCCATTTGATGTTTCTGCTTCATATGAGTAAACATATTTTCTGAGGTGTTTAAATCTGGTTGCATCTTCTGCAATTGGGAAAAAAAGGGTGCTTTTATGACTTGGATAGGATATGCATATGACCATACTTAAAATACACGCTTAGTGTTGTGTAACTAAAATGAATGCCACATATAAAGGAAACATGAGGACCCTCCCATTATTTCCTTTTACAGAATAGCTTTCAGACAAAGAAGCAATGCCTTCATGTCAGCTGGATACTTTCTGAAGCATAAGACAAAACTTGTGGGAAAGCATAAGTTTTGGGGCCCACTGCTCTGTTTGATGAGATCTGAAAATATGACCCCATCTGGCCTTCAAATCATGCCCCATTAACCTTAATGACAAAACCAGGAGAAAACCTAAGATATGGAACTGTTTTTAAAATGACGCTATTCCTTCTAAATTAAACCAATCAAATGGTAGTTTTCAAATTGGTCATAAAATTATTCCCTTCAGCTCAGGTTTTTCCATAATAATTCAAATGCCAGGAGCTGTTTTATCTAAGTCACATGACTGAGACTAAAAACAAATAAACACAGAAACAGATAGAACACCAAAATTAGCATTCATCAATACCATTTCACCTGAATCTACAGAGTATCTTTCGGCCCCAGACTCTCCTGAAACATGATCTGCTCTTGTCACATATTAGATCAGCAAATTTTACTAGAGTAGACTCTTTAATGGAGATAAACCTAAGTTATATGAAGAGCATCCAGAGCAAGACAAATGTACTAAGCTATGGGAAAGAATAAGGCAGGAGTAAGTATTTCCAGAGCTGTTTCTCTTTTTATCAAAGGAAGCCCCAAAACCTAATGGGCTTCCTCAAAGGGATGAATTTCACCTGCGTTTAATCTGCTCCTGTTGCTTTCAGAGGCAATTCATCTGTAATTTTAAACTCTACAAGCAGGAATAAATGTGGTAATAGAGACATAAAGGAAAAATATATTTTGTCTCACTGTCATATACAGGGATATGAGATGATCTTTTGGTGTCTGGAATGCGTAATGTAGGCCAAACAATGTCCTCGATTACAATTCACTCCCATTATAACTGCAAATATCATTTTAAACTAAACATATGATGATCAGGCATTTTAAGTGACTGCGTTAGAGAAGTTACTGTTCCCTCTGTTTAGACTGAGCAACTCAGGGGGACTGTGAGGTTGTTGTGATGCTGAGTGAAAAGCAATTCTCTAAATTGCTCCCCTGTGGCTATTTGCGACTGTCTGAACATATTAGAATTCTGATCTACTTTTATAGGAAAAAAAAAGGTAAAGTCATCTCAGTGTAAACCCACGTCTGCCATCAAATCTGCTTGATTTTGCCTGCCTATATCTGCCATGAACTTAGCTTACTCTCCCTCTTATATAAAATATTTGTCATGGCAGAGGCCAATGGCAATGTCATCTTGCCCTTTATGTCAGAGAATTGCATACCTAGAGAGAAGAACAGAATAGTACTATGAATATCGTATTTACTCTTTGGACTATCACTTTTTTTAGCTTTACATACTTCAGCAGTGTTTTAACTGAGATTACTTTCATATAATTGCTAAACAGAATCAATATAATCAATACTAGCTATCATACAGCAATCAGCACCTTACAAACATTTCAAAACTGACTTAAATTACCCAATTAACCTTAAAATTAACTGCTTTAAAAAAATTCAACACTATCCCTGTCACTTTTGGCTATCCTGGACTATAACATTGCTTAACTGTACATTCCCAGAAATTTTTGCAACACCAGTATCCACTATGTTAAAGCCAAAAGGCTAATTGTTGCTTCATTTCCCGATTTCAAACTGAAATAAATGGAAAAGGAATAGGGAAACGATAAGATTAGAAATGCAAATACCAAATAATTTATTGTATCAAAAATATTCACGACAGCGGCAATGAAGCCAAGATCTTTGAATTGGTTCAGGCAGCTGAAATAAACCCAATTGCCTGGAGATGGTGCTAAAGCATCCAACAAGGGGGAAAAAACAACTCTGAAGATCCAAAGGGACAAAGAACAAAACAACTCATTTGGTACTTTGACCCTGTGGTGGAACATTATGTATTTAACCAAGCAGTCAGGGCCAGTCGGAGTTCATTATAAAGATAGGGCATAAAGTCAGCATTTCCTGACTCTTGACTTGTTTAAAGAAATTGCTGTCCTTGCTGACAGAGTTGATGATTTATTCTACAGGTATTTAGTTAGATATGCAAGTGTGATTCTGTGGGTTTAGCAGTCACTGTGAAGGGTAAATGAGAATTGAGATTCAGCCTACGGTACAGTGTACTGTACATAACCTTGCTGCTAAAGCTTCACACCTGATAAACAGGGATTTCTAGATTAAGGAATTTGCACCTGACAATTAAGAAATAACAAAACAATGGGAAGTAGTTTCTTAATGTGAGCTTGTTAAAAGTTTAGAAACTCAACCTCAGCTTCTCCGATCTTAGGAAACTTTTGAAATTCTTTGAGCCAAGCCTTATGGATAATTAAATACCTAAAATAAATGGCAATAAAGGATTCAGAATACTGCCATCACTTTTGTTTCAGTTATTTCAGAGGAAGAGATTTATGGGATGGGAAAATTCAGGCTTTCAAAGATGTATTCAGTTAATACAGTAACAAAATAACAAAAGCAGATGCAAAAAATCAGTTACTTGAACATCCTGGATTTCCACTTTCAGGCGTTTCTTCTTCTGTAAAGAATAAAAACAAGAATTAAAAGCTGGGAAAGCAATTTATAGCTATAAAACAAGGGCTACGGAAATAAAAATACTACATTTTCATTGCAAGACCTTTACAATTCATACCCACTTTTGAGGAAGTTTGGCACACTGATGTAAAAGTACCAAAGCTACTACTAACTTTGACAGTACAGAGACAAATCTAAAGAGAGTTGCCTTGATATTGTGAACTAAGACCCCAGAATTGGATTTTTAGGTCACTGAATTAAATTGCTTTAAAATGAGAAGGATCAGCTTCTAGGCTAACAAGTATTTTCAACAGCCCTATGTTACGCGAAATAGAAAGTTTATAAACAATGGGCACAAAATGTAGACAGATTAAATGTACCATATAACACAGTTTATTTCAAAATTTTAGTCTATTGGAGCACACAAAAATACTGCATAATGGATGAATGGCTATATTTTTCTTTTTGTACTTTAAAAAAGGACAACTTTGACAATAGTACAATTCTTTGCTATCAAATCTTTTCTGAATATTGAGAATTCATTCTTTGGAGGAAAAGAATATTGATTGGAAGCCTATTCAAGTTCAGTAGAATCATTTGCTCCGATCTGTCTTAGGTGTGTCTCACATGACTCTATTTAAAATAAAATAAAATCTAATCTAGTAAATTTGCTGCATTCGACGCTATGTCAGTCTTTGGGATATCACACATAAATGCCAGCAGTTTTCACAATATTATCTGCAGACTTTCCAAGTTTTCATTCTGGGAATTACAAGGTTGACCACTCTACAGAAACAGATTTTAATGCTAGTTAACACTAATAGCAATAGCAACAGTAATACTACTATTACTATTGCAATAGTAATAACATTAATAATAACCATTAGAAACAAGTGCATCCTTTAAAGTTGTATAACATCAGTCAACAACAGAACATTAGCTCAGCAAAGGTGTATTTGTGACGAATTTGATCTGCATATAAAACCAGACCTGCGTAATTGGCCCCAGATTCACTTTCCTCCTTAAGGCTCCCGAAGTCTTAACACTACTATGTTGTATTCTAAAAAGCCACTTCTTGGGAAGCAAGGATAGCTCACAATCCACAGCACCATATTGATCTAGGCTGTTGTTTCTGATCTTAGGAAAAAAAAAACTCTATTGGCCTACTTCTTTTACTACTACTGCTGATGACTATGTCTCTTTAACACAAAATTGTATTTCAAATGTCAGTGTTGCCTGCCAAGCACATTTTGCTTTATTGCTCTCCATCTTCATATTGTGTGCAAAAAAGGTTAGCAACAGCTGGGATAAGTCCGTATGGTATCTCCAAGCTACAGTATCTCCATGGGGGTTTAAAAGGACAGAACAACAATTAGGCCAAAAAAAAATTATATGAATTCTTTACAAGTTGCAAATTACATTAAATCTGATCAAAAGACACCAGGTGACATTTGTGAATTTTTCTAGGTTGGGACGCTCCTATGATTGCGCAGTTCTACAGAGGGAAGAGATGACATCTTTGCTTACCCTCTCTAATTCTATAAGCCATTGTCCTGTTGATTTTTGCGTTATTGGTTTTTTGATCAGTTCATAAATAAAGCAGCAAAAAGCACTAATATAAAAGGCAGTACTTACGTGTGAGAACACCGCTGCTGAGCAGCAGCAAGAGCAGCAAGAGCTGCGCAGGGCCCATGGTGAGCCCTGAACCCTCTTGCTGCTTTCTTTTCCTGTTTTTCCTTCCCTCCCCTCTTCACCTCTTCCCTACTGCCTCAGAGGGAGAATGAGCCTTCTGACTTGGACTTCCATTTATATAGTCTGTAGCAAGCAGCTGAGGCAAACGGTTTAGAAAGCTCAGAGCAAATTGCCAAAGGTCCAAAGGTGAGAGTCCCAGATCCCCACTGCACTCCAGGCAATGCTCTGCTTTGGTTGCTGGGAGTCCCTGAAGGCAGAAGGCTGAGCATATACTGGAGATAAGTCACTCTTCCAGTTCATTGGGTTTTTTCTTTAACAGAGTTTTGAAAGCAAAATCCCTCAGCTACAGACTTAAACAATGTATTCAACTAAATTTCCCACGTCTACATAGGAACGATCACAATGCATAAATTATAGCTGGAAGAAATGATCACTGCAGCATGCTTTCAGTATAGACGTAGAGAGGCTTAAGGGTACGAGTTCTTTTCTTGAGAAAATGAGAGTATTGTGCAATTTAGACATCTTCCCTATACAGGCAGGAGAACAGAAGTTTAAGGTTTTTTCCTTTGTTGTGCCAAAAATTTGTTATATACCTTTCTAAAAATAATTTTACATTTACTTGCAATATTCTGGTAAATCAGGTCATGTTCTTGTTGAAAGTAAGGTCTTTTGTTTCTTTAGATTCAATTTCTATTTTTTTTTTCCTAATAATAGCAAAAATATGAAAATAAGATGACAAAATTTATCTGAATGAAGAAAAACTTACGAAGAAGATAAACCTAATTAAAATATAAACAAATGAAAAACCTTTTAATGAATATGCATATTGGTAAAAAAGACTGATTTTATGTCATAAGAAATTCTAGTAGTTTGAATTCTCTCTCATATCTATCAAAGCTAATTGCAATAAAAAAAACTGACTACGGAAATAGTTAAGAAAATTTTGTTCAGTAAATTTAATTTTTGTATATCTGATCAAATTGAAATGTTTTGACATTCCCAAATAAAAATATTTCCTCTTAGTTTGTTGAATCAAAAAAATCAAATTTTGGCTTAGCTAAGCGGTAATTTCTTTTCCCTTGAAATGTTACCATGCATCACAGCAGCTATCTTTAAAGTCTCTTATTTCTTCATACCCTTTCTCTCTCAGACTTCATAGTTCGGTTACATTTCCCAGGATGCACTACGATCATGTAACTCCCAACATAAGTTCAACTGAATGTTAAACACTGATGTACGACAGGGCGTTCTTTCCAGTAAGGGAGACATCTTCCTTGTAATTAGGACTTTAATGACATTAACAAGATCATGTTGTTTCAGTGAGATTTCTTGCAGAAATTCCTTTCCTGGATTCATCAGTATTGGAGGCATCAGAAAGAAAGCATTTCTTAGATTTTTCCATTTCGGTTTCTGTCCTTTGCTTATACCAATCATAGATATAATAAACCAACCAATAGGAGATTATTATTTTTTACTTCCAAAGAGCAACATAGGTTTTAGGGTTTTGTTTACTTTTGCGTCCACAGCTGCCTCAACATGTGTTGTGATATGTAACAATGATTTTACTTTGCAGTGTGATTCTACCAAAGAGACTGTACAAAAATATCGTTTTTTTGCCCATAGCATTTGATCCCTTTCTGCATTTAACCATCAACAGTTTTGACTATTACTTAAAATCTATTTATTTGTTCACTTTAGCACTGCAGATAAATAGAGCTCTGGAGTGCCCAGCATTCAGAGATCTGTTAGCTATTTCCCTAGTTTGCCTGTGTCTTCTCACTGCCTTCAGGTGGTTCTTCGGGCTCAAGCTGAAGTTGACTGATTGTATTAATATGACGTCACATGGACATAAACAGAAGTTATGACTCAGCCCATAAGCATGCAGGTAACATGGATGCACCACTCTACTGTGACAGGTTTATATTGCTGTATTACCTACTCAAGGGACAGCACTTTTTTTTTCACAACAGGTGCCACAAAACGCCACACACTTTTATCTATTCAGTCATCAAGGAATCCCCATGTTTTCAGCTCATTGGAAAAAGTCATTACTCACATGGAGTTAGACAACATAAAGTTCTTATTTCAGCTATTTCTGTGAAACTGTGGGCTTTGACCTCAGAAAACAGTTTATCTTCCAGACCAATCTGTTTTAACCCGTATTATCTCATTTCATTCTTTGTGTTTCTCGATTCCTTTTGGCTGAGTCCCACCCTCGTCTGCCTGCATCTCTTGGAAGTGAAATGAAGATTTTGGAGATGGAACCCTTCTGAAGGCTGGTGACTGTATCACAGGTCTTACATCTTTGCACCTTTTGTACTCTCTATGACAAAGACAGGCAGAGGGTATTGGTGCAGACTTGAAAAGACAAAGGATGACAGAAACATCAACATTTACTCCCTGATGTTCTACACTGGAAGTAGCTCCAATCTTTGGTACATGCTGTATATCTCTAATCTGCATAGATTTAGTCCTGTTCTAAAAACGAAACACCTAAATGGAAGTTCTCCAACTGTCTTTGGATCGAGCCATCTGAGGTGAGTGCTGCGTTCCATGTTTCTTTTCCCTTAAGAATTTTTTTTTCCTTTAGTCCATTACTCGGCAACAGAGACAGTTTGGGCCCTGGTGCTCACCATGGTAAGGTAGCAGTGTTGAAGTAGTAGGTACTGCCAGAGACCATGAAGTTTGTTCACCATTTCCTTCAAAAAACTTAAATATCAATATTAAATTATTAATATTAATATAATATTAAGTATCAATATTAAGTTATATTTAGAAAGGAACTATTTGTGGACATTGCACACCTTTTTTCTTAGGAAAAACTAGTAAGGGGACAATTCCCTAAAGGAGACAAAAATGTCATCAGCATCTGGTAATTAACCATTACTGAAATGAAGTTTCATGGCTTATTGAGGAAAATGCAGCTCATTTATTAATGCTGATGAAATAAGACAGCTGGAGCTGTCATATATTTCCTGAATTTTCCCAATTATGTCTTCTTTCTTTCCTAAAAATCTTGCCATTCGTTTAGGATGTTCTGCATGTCCGCACATTGGTACTACCTAAAAATGAAAAACATAGAACATGCACAGATCCAGAGTAAGTGCAGTTCATATATGTAAAGAAGGTTTGATAAACTGAAGGTGTCACATGTACATGCACAGACTGCGTATCCACAAAGTCCACTATCTCATGCATTCAGCAGACCTACCGTGTACGGACTGAATCAATGGTCTTATGAAATGTAGAAAATATGACAATACTTCCAATACGCTGAAATAATGTTGTACAGAGAGATAATTTGTGCATGGGTATTATGGATATGGGAAATCTCTTAGCAATTGTAGAACTGGAGAATAAACTTGGTTTGGAAGTGACCTCTAAAAGTCACCTGGTACAACCCCACACTCAGATCTAACTATATCAGGATGCTATGAGCCTTGTTCAGTGGAGTCCAATCAAATGATGAAGGTGTGATCATTTGACATTTCATCCTTCAGGGACTTTAGTCTAGCTGCAGGCTACTGCTTCCTCACACGTACATGATACATGAAGAAGTTGTGTGTTTGGGTGCATTAATGTACTTTAAATGAGTGGAACACCTCCATTTCCATAGGAACTACAGCACTTGCTCGAGAAGTAGATGACCAAGTTTCCTGCTTTGTCATCATGAGAAAGGGTTTGATCCTATGTCTAAGTGTCCTATGTATGGCTACATGTAATTCTGGTTGGGAGCAGACTTCCTGATTAAATGGGACTACTATGTAGCCACGATTTGAAGTTTGTAGAGCCAGAAAATTGAACAAGTAAATAATGAAACAACTCCTGCGCATGTGGAGACATGTATCTGGGAGTACGAAGTCCCAGCTTCAGCTATGTGTGGATTGCACATGTGGATTAAATGCAAACATAACACATGTGGCAGGGACCAGGGCTCAGGACTGAGTACATGTATAGCTTACTTTCAAACTGCTTAAACTCTCACTCATAAGCACACCATACACATGAGTATATCACTTACATTACATTATCCATTATACACCATGATCTTTTATTCTGCTTGATGATACTGACATTTCCTTTTTCTGTCACTGGACACTGGTCGAATGTTTTGACAGTACCGTTAAGAGAGGGATGTGGCAACACCTTCACTGGACACATCCACCAGAAATTTTATCTTGTGCTTGTTGTTGCATTGTCTTAGGATGAGGACCTCTTCTATTACCTCATTTAGATTCTCTATTAAGTTTTGCATCTCATTTTCACTCAATGACTTTTGGAACACAACAATACAATTAGTTTATGGAAGTAATTATGCTTGGTACTAAGTTGCTTAGATTCCAAAGAATCCTTGTGTACCTTCCCTTCCATCCCTTTCTCCCTTCACTTTTTCTTTCTTCTTTCTGCCTTCCTTTCTCTCCTTTTTCTTCCTCCTTTCTTCTTTTCTTTTCTAAGAAATATACCCACTACACGGTGTTCACATTTTTTTTGTTATTACTCATTTAGGTCAAGGCTCAGCACTTCAGGTTCTTTGGGAGCTCCTTGGAAACATTGGTCTTAGTCTTCTACTGTGTTTCCCAGATCACAGTGTCATCTGTTTAGGTCTTAGCATGTCCCTCATCAGAGAAAAATGGCTGTATTTTCTGGCGAAACACCTATGGTGCTAACTATAACCCAATGGCAATTGGAGGAAACCTTGTCTCCCAAAGGAGGTGCTGGAGGCGCACAAACACACACTTTGTTTGTCTAAGAACCGCTGCCAGAAGCCTGCTGAGGCATCAAGAGTAGAAAAATATTTGGCATAAGCCATCTCCTCCAGAATTTCTCTCCTTGTAGGTAGTGGAAAATGTTTCCTTTTTACATATTTATTTAGTTCTTTTGAGTATATTCCTGGGCAAAAGTCTGTCTTCTTTTTGCACTAACAAGAAAAAGTACCGATTCTGTTGAACCTTTTATTCACTTTCTCCTTTCAAAGTATTAAACCTCCCCAATTCCTTCATTTTGTTTTGTCTGTAGGCAAAGAAATGTACTTGTGAACTGTGGTAGGCTGGGATCTCTAAATTCAGTTTTGAATTCTGCCGAAAGATTCCTACAAAGATGTTGCAAACCTCTACTTTATTCTCTCTCACCAACAAGATGACATGGTGAAATGCTCCATGGATTTCTAAAAAAGCATTTTTTCAATTTTTTTATATTCTCTTCTAATTTCTTATTTATCGACACCTTCCATTCAAATGCTCCCTTCTAAGCTCACCACTGGAAAATGTATCTTTTACTGTCTCTTTTAGTACTAGTAACTGTTTCTGGTACAGATGTGCAGTGCATCTGCAAAAAGGTCAAGACTGAGAAATAACCCACTAACTTTCACAATGACAATCCAGGGATTTCCTGTAGAAAAATTACACGCTGCTGTTCCAGTAACATCCATTGAAACAGTGGCATTTTATTCATCCTTATTGTCCAGGTTGTAATGTTCCAGTATTGCCAGCCCTGCCAAAATACCATATTCCAGTGGAGCGTCATAACATAAGTGGTTGAGTGAACCGTGGTTTTTGAGAACTCCAACTTGAAAATCTGTGCACCTTTTTGCTTTATCTCTCCCTTGGTTTCAACCCTCCATCATCTTCATACTACTAGAGCTCATGCTGTCTCCACAGGCTTTCATGTACACAGGATGCCATCTCTGCCTGCAAAATTCCAACTGCTTTCCCAAAATTAATTCACATCACCACTGTGTTTTCTGTGATGCTTTTCCTCATCTCTTCTGGCCACTACTCAGAGACTCAATTTGTTTTCCAGACTTACAAGTTGAGTTCATCAACATAGAAACAGTTTCTTTCCTTTATTTACTCTTTCTTTTCAAATATTTATCTGTCACATTAATTTTCTACAGAATACCATGTTCCTCAAATAGGCACACTGCAGTTAAATACTTAGCCTTCAATTAAATGGAAGCTTTGAATGTAAGAATTGTCATTTATAGAACTACTGCCTTGCTGTTTTTCTTTTTGCTGGCTTCTGCTGCTCACAAATACACCAAGGAGCAATGTTTAAATCTTTTCTAGTTGTTTTGGGAGTTCATTTTCCCACCACTCTGAGCAGTTTATTTTTCTTTCTGCTTTTGAGAGCTGTTCAATAATCACTCAAAGTCAAAGAGTCTGACAGGTCGCCTTCACTCACTATCTGAGCTGGTCCATCAATTTGATAGTTTTAACTGATTGGTATCCTGCAACACAAATTTCTACACAATATTACATGGAATTTTACTAGGTCATTCCTGAGCCTTTTCAAGCACTGTTCTCCTTAGGGAAAAAATTCTGTCTTCACGTTAGCAAGAGGGAACAGTCCACAGACAGACTAGCTTGCCTTACAGAGCACAGGAAACCCTCGCCACTAGCTTTCTCCTAATGTTAGATAATCAATACTGCAGAAGATGCCCCCTGTGACATACCAGCTGCTTGAAGGCCATAGGAAAGGCTCTGTGGACTAAGCTCAGACATGACAGTTAAGGAAATAATTAGGTTTACCCAATGGCTCATCTGAGGAGGAGAAAGAGATTATTTTTTTTTCTTTCATTTTAGTAAGGCGCTGATGCTATACAAGGAAGAAAAAAAAAATGAGTCAGTGCTTTTTGCATGACATTACCAGAAACGATAACGAAACATATGAAGCCACGAGAGTGATAGTAGATATGTCTGTCAGGTGGGGACTGAACTTTAATCTATATATGAACTAGGTTATAAATTTCCTTACTGGATGATGAACTGCACCTGTTAGGCTTGAGGCTCTGAAAAGTTAGAAAGGAAGGGGACATGTCATTCAGCTTATTGGTACTGACATCAAAGGCTTTGCACTTTCTGGTCGCCTTCGTAAATATAGCCTTAACGAGCAGTGGGTTCAGTCTCCTTCCCAGGGTAAAAATGTTTTCAAAATTAGAAACATTATTGTAGTGGTTGTGATTTTAAATTCTAGCACAGGCCAAGTCACAGAGATTTGAGAAAAAACCTTGCCTTTTATCCCTAAAGAGGCTTTGCATTGTATCATTGAAATATCTTCAGCTCACCCATACACCTGAGTATTTTGCTGATTAAACAGCACAATACTACTGATGATAACCAAAATTCTTGATTTTTAGAAAACTGCTCTGAGAAGAAAGGTCTTTTTACCCTCTGTTGGGTTCCTTTCTAAACTCAATACAGCACCTTTGATTAACATACAACTGACAGGAATCAAATTCATATTTTAAAGACAGATATTTGCGATATTTTATAATAAAATTCATATTTTAAAGACAGATATTTGTGATTTTTATATCCTTACTCACCCGGGGCAATGTTGTGGTGCTGCAAAATACTACTTACTTCCTAATGCAGGTACAACTCATGTAAAACGTGCTGTCAAATCTTAATCATTTTAATGTATTTTTTTAAGTAAAGTATTTGTCTGTACTTCACCAATTTTTCATTTTACAGGGAAGTATCCTCTTTCCTGTTCTTCATTAATTTCTTATTACTCCTTTTCTGTCCACCAAAATCTCGGTGACAAATATTATCTTCTTCATATATTGCATTTATTCCAGAAACCCCTATTTGAAATCATCTTATTGCCACTTCTACTGTATTATCTTTTTAAGGACTTTATATTCCTATAGCATAATTCAAGCTTATATATGAGCTCTTATTTCTTTCTGAGTGCTCTTTCACTCCTTTCATTCAGCTAAGAATGCAACTTTTCAATACTAGATACCTCCGTACTTGATAAGCCACTAATAGATAATGGTAAAAATTTAGTATTAATAAGCAAAAGGGAGGAAAGGAGGGAAAAAAGGAAGAAGGGAGAGAGGAAGGGAAGAAGAACTAAGCATTAAGACTGCTTCTGTGAAGAGCAGGAGGAGGGCAATAGTCATAAGGGGTTCCATTCTGAGGGGAACTGAGGGTCCCATATGCAGGCCGGACCCTTCCCACAGGGAGGTCTGCTGCCTCCCTGGGGCTCGTGTTAAGGATATAACCAGGAAGCTTCCTGGCCTGATACAGCCCTCAGATTATTACCCTCTTTTGATCTTACAGGCAGACAGTGATGAGCTGGAGAGTAGAAGTCTGAGGGCAATGAAGGAAGAATTCAGGGCCTTGGGACAGCTTGCCAAGGGTTCGGAAGCACAAATTGCGTACTCCTCTGCCCTTCCAGTTTTGGGGACTAACGAATGGGTAAACAAGAAAAGCGGACAGATCGACATCTGGCTCCAAAACTGGTGCTACAAGCAGGGCTTTGGGTTCTATGATCATAGTTTGATCTACAGGACACTGGGCCTGCTTGCTAAGAATGGGAAAACCCTATCCCAAAAGGGGAAAAGGGTCCTAGGCCAAGAGTTAGCAAGGCTCATGGACAGGGCTTTAAACTAGAATCGAAGGGGGAAGGGGATAAAACCAGGCCCACTAGTAATGAGCCTAGGGATAACGGGCCAAGAATGGGGGTGAAATTGATAGCCCAGCTCAAGTGCATCTACACGAATGCATGTAGCATGGGCAACAAACGGGATGAGATGGAAGCCATTGTGCAGCAGGACAACTATGACGTAGTCGCCATCATGGAAACATGGTGGGAGACTGTCATGACTGGGATGCTGCAATGAATGGCTATAAGCTCTTCAGAAGGGATAGGCAAGGAAGGAGAGGTGGGGGTGTGGCTCTGTACATTAGGGAATGCTTTGATTGTATAGACCTAGACTCCAGTGATGATAAAGTTGAGTGTTTATGGGTAAAGATGGAGGGGAAGGCAAATAAGGGAGATCTTGTTCTGGGAGTATGCTATAGACCACCCAACCAGGATGAGGAGACAGATGAAGTATTCTATAAGCGGCTGGCTGAAGTCTCGCAATCACCAGCCCTTGTTCCCGTTGGGGACTTTAACCTGCTGGTTATCTGCTGGAAATATAACACAGCAGAGAGCAGGCAGGCTAGGAGGTTCCTCGGGTGCATGGAAGATAACTTCCTGATGCAACTGCTAGGTGAGCCTAACAGGGGAGGTGCCTTGCTAGACCTACTGTTCACAAGCAGAGAAGGACTAGTGGGAGATGTGGTGGTTGGAGGTTGTCTTGGGTTTAGTAATCATGAAATGGTCAAGTTTTCAATTCGTAGTGATGTAAGGAGGGGGGTTAGCAAAACCTCCACCTTGGACTTCTGGAGGGTGGACTTTGGCTTGTTCAGAACACTGGTTGGTAGAGTCCCCTGGGAGATAGTCCTGAAGGGCAAAGGGGTCCAGGAAGGCTGGATGCTCTTCAAGAAGGAAATCTTAAAGGCCCAGAAGCAGACTATCCCCAAGTGTCGCAAGTTTAAAGGGTGGGGAAAATGGCCAGTCTGGATGAATAAAGAACTTCTGATGGGATTTAGGAGTAAAAGGAGGCTTTACCACCTTTGGAAGAAGGGACAGGCAACTCAGGAGGAGTACAGAGATCTTGTTAGGTTATACAGAGAGAAAATTAGGAAGGCAAAAGCCCAGCTGGAGCTCAACTTGGCCACTAAGGACAACAAAAAAAGTTTTTATCAATACATCAACAAAAAGAGCGTCAGGGATAATCTCCATCCCTTACTGGATGTGTGGGGGGAAAGTTGCAACCAAGGACGAGGAGAAGGCTGAGATACTTAATGCCTGCTTTGCCTCTGTCTTCAGCAGTCAGACCAGCTGTCCCCAGGGTGTTCAGCCTCCTGAGCTGGAAGATAAGGACGGAGAGCAGAACAACCCACCCATAATCCAGGAGGAAGTAGTCAATGATCTGCTTCTGCACCTAGATGCACATAAGTCTATGGGGCCAGATGGGATTCACCCAAGAGTACTCAGGGAGCTGGCGGGAGAGCTCACCAAGCCTCTCTCCATCATTTATCAACAATCTTGGTCAACAGGGGAGGTACCAGATGACTAGAGGGTGGCTAATGTGATGCCCATCTACAGCAAGGGTCAGAAGGAGGATCTGGGGAACTACGGGCCTCTCAGCCTGACCTTGATACCAGGAAAGATCATGGAGAGGATCATCTTGAGTGAGCTCTCACGGCAAGTGCAGGGCAGCCAAGGGATCAGGGCCACCCAGCATGGGTTTAGGAAAGGGAGGTCCTGCTTAACCAACCTGATCTCCTTCTATGACCATGTGACCCACCTTCTGGATGCGGAGAAGGCTGTGGACGTTGTCTATCTGGACTTTGGTAAGGCCTTTGACACCATCCCCCACAGCATTCTCCTGGAGAAGCTGGCGAATCGTGGCATAGACAAGTGTACTCTTCGCTGGGTTAAAAACTGTCTGGATGGCTGTATCCAGAGAGTTGTGATTAATGGGGTGAAATCCTCTTGGCGGCCGGTCACCAGTGGTGTCCCTCAGGGCTCAGTTTTGTTTAATATCTTTATCAATGATCTGGATGAGGGGATTGAGTGCACCTTCAGTCAGTTCGCAGGCGACACCAAACTAGGTGGGAGTGTTGATCTGCTTGAGGGTAGGAAGGCTCTACAGAGGGACCTGGACAGGCTGGATCGATGGGCCAAGGCCAATTGTATGATGTTTATTAAGGCCAAGTGCCAGGTCTTGCATTTTGGTCACAACAACCCCAAGCAATGCTACAGGCTTGGGGAAGAGTGGCTAGAAAGCTGCTCAGCAGAAAAGGACCTGGGGGTGCTGGTGGACGGCCAGCTTAACATGAGCCAGCAGTGTGCCCAAGTGGCCAAGAAGGCCAACAGCATTCTGGCTTGTATCAGGAATAGCATGGCCAGCAGGAGTAGGGAAGCGATGGTGCCTCTGTACTCAGCACTGGGGAGGCCTCACCTCGAGTGCTGTGTTCAGTTCTGGGCCCCTCTGTACAAGAGGGACAGTGAAGTGCTGGAGAGTGTCCAGAGGAGAGCTACCAAGCTGGTGAGGGGTCTGGAGACCAAGTCATGTGAGGAGAGGCTGAGGGAGCTGGGCATGTTTAATTTGGAGAAGAGGAGGCTGAGGGGAGACCTCATTGCCCTCTACAACTACCAGAAAGGAGGTTGTAGAAGGTGGGTGTTGGCCTCTTCTCCCAGGTGAATAATGACAGGACCAGAGGAAATGGTCTGAAGTTGCGGCAGGAGAGGTTTAGATGAGATATTAGGAAGAATTCCTTTACTGAAAGAGTGGTCAGGCACTGGAACAGCCTGCCCAGGGAGGTGGTTGAGTCACCATCCCTAGAGGTATTTAAGAAACGTGTAGATTTGGCACTTCAGGGCACGCTCTAGTGACAGAGATTGTAGGGGTTTTTTTGTGTGTGTGTGTATGGTTGGACTCGATGATCTCAAAGGTCCTTTCCAACCATGAAGATTCTATGATTCTAAGAAAGGAAGGAAGGAGGAGAAGGAGGGGAGGATGGAGGAAGGAAGGGAGGAAAGGGGGAAGGCTATTTTTGTCATCTGTACTTTCTGTTGTGGGTCTGTGGTGGGTCAGTGAAGTACATATACCTAAATCCACCCCTGAATGTGGCCATAATCAAAAATGAATTCATTGTTCTCAGCAGAATGAGTTTAACAGCTTGCACTGGGTATATAGAATTTATCAGTTTGCATTAAAAAAAAAAACCCTAGCTGTATTCTAACTAGGATGAGACTTTGTTGTTGTTGCTGTTACTGTATTGCTGAAGAAGGAAATGTGTCTCCTAAAATCCACATTAGTAAGAGTTACGTTTGCAACTGAAATTCAGTTTTGATGAAATATGACTTCAATGGAATATAAATCAGCATGAGAGAAGTGTATTTATCCAGAATACTAAATTGTCCCTATTATTTTACATGGTAAATGGGGGTTCTACTGTGAACATCTTGCACGTGGAATGGTTATTTCCTCGCTTGTCTATAGATACACACTTCCACGCACTGATTAATATGGACTTCTGCCAAAATCAAGGGGTTTCCAAATCTGGAGTTTTCGTTAAAACTTACTTTCAATATTAGCACATTTTTATTAGTAAAATCATGTTATTTTTGTTAACTCCACCATAGGCAGAAAGAATGGTGTTGGAAACTAGCATGCTACCCCTGATTGGCACTGCCTACAGGTTTGATGGTGTCCCAGGGGCTAGAGTGACTTTTTATCTTGATTCTATATCATGATTCCAATTATAAGTATCAAATTATGTGGTCAGATTATCACCGAATTATTGGGCACTGAATTCCTTCTGTATACAGCTTCTGTATACAGCTTCTGTTTTGGGGTCTGAGGGTTTGAAAATCAGTCCATGACATCTTTGAAAAATGTGTCTCTCTGGATAATAATGGGTTGCAAACACTTGCCACTTAGGCTAAAACTCCTTTATGTAAAGGGTTCAGTGAAGATGAAGCACTTTGTTTTATGTTTGTGTATGACTGTCCAATTGTCTCTGCTACCAACAATGCAGTGATTCATTATGCTGATCACTCAAATGAAACCAAACCCCATTTAACACTAAGATAAAGTATAAACTGCACAAATAGGTTAAAGTTCATCTTTCAATAGCAGCTGGGGCT
Organism: Fratercula arctica; assembly: GCA_947846985.1. NCBI lineage: Eukaryota > Metazoa > Chordata > Aves > Charadriiformes > Alcidae > Fratercula > Fratercula arctica. The sequence goes on from CANTUZ010000003.1 coordinate 114,869,282, forward strand.
CAGAAAAGAAAAGGGAACATCCTGTCGTTCAGATGTTATTTAGTAACAGACGGAAAACTTCCAGCAGTTAATTTTTTTTTTAGTTAATTGAAAACATGCTTAATCAAGTTAAATAAAACATCTAAATATTTATTTAGTTGGCAAGAATGAAGATTTCTGAATTATACTTTTTGGCATAAAACCCCAACATATCAACACACCAGTTATGAGATAGTTTAATGAAAAAGGACAGTTTTCTTAGAGAAATGTAACACTAAGAGTCACTTTATGTGCAGGAATGAATTGGTTGACAATGATGGAGTTATGTTACTCTACCTGATATGAGGATTTGGCTCAATTCTGAAGGTGCCTCTATGTTCTTATTTGACGCTCTCAGCAGCAACTTCTCTGCTGACTGCTCCACCATTTGGCTTTCTACTCCTTGACCTCTCACCATCTTCCCCCTTCTATCTGGTATCTCTGTTCGATTTTTCATTGCCACAATTGCACTTTAAGATATTAATTTTCCAGTGTTATTCTTTTATTTTTTCTTCCTATTTTCTCTGTTTCAGCACGTCATCTATACCCCACACTACCCCAGTGCTACCTTTACTTCTTCTTCCTCATAGTTAGCACTTTGCTAAGTCTTGCTTCGGCGTTAGACTGCTGAAATCTTCTCTTTATCTTCCTGTTCACTAAGCCCTTGTAATCCGCTATCCTATCCAAAATTCCTCTGTGAGAAAAACCGAGCAGATTCTCATCACACAGCACTTCAGCTCCTTAAAATGGCCACTTCTGTTGCATCAAACTACACGTAACCTCAGAGTGCTCTACTGTGTGGCTTCCTGAAATAACCCTCTGCCCATTTCCTAAGCTCATGAGGCAACGCTTGTGCACTGTTTCCTAGTCTAGTGCAGACTTCAGGCCTACAATGTTCAGAGGGTAAGTTTAGATAAGATGTATTCCACTGTAATGGCAAGGGTTTGGTGGGCAGAGAATGTGCACATAGTTGTGAGCAATTCAGAACTGTGGTCAACATGTAGAGGTGGGCAAAAAAGCAAAGCAGTAACATAGTGAAGGAAGAGAATGGAGAACAGTGTCAAAATTATAACAGTATTACAGTAATGCAAACAATGGTACATTCTCAACAGGAACAATAATAATAATAGAAGCAATAGGGTTGTTATTCAGTTCCTGTGGTTCCAGTGGTGCCAGTACAAAGAACATATGGTGGAAACTGAGAAGGATCAGAGACAGGCAGGTCAGAGCCTTGGAGAGAGACTGAAGAGACTGTAACTGTTTGCTTTGAAAAGGAGATAAGAAGAGATAAGATAAAGGCACACAAACCAATTACAAATATAGAGAAAGATGAAAAGCACTGAGAGTATCCTTTTCTTCCAGTACTAGAAGATACTTGGGGAATGCTTGTGTGTGGAATCAGTTCCTGAAATACAACCATCCAATTTTATTTTCAACTCTTTGGGTATCAAGGACATCTGTACTGTGTTTGGAGATAAGACATGGATCTTACATGAGATTTGCACCCTTCTCAGTGGGCAACTGAAGGTCAGAGAAGCTAATCCACTGAGTAAAAAATTATACTAGATGCCCAAGTATATTTAATCTTGCTTTCAGTGAATTTCACAGTTGGCAATAAATCTGAATGTAAAAACTAAACACACTAAATAAAAATAAGTATCCAACAGGTAGCTTTGGAGACCTCTGCTTTAAGTCTATTCATTTATGTACCTCTCGGTTTAGCTTATCTGCTGGACGTTCTATTCTAGCTAGACTGGGACCTGTGTAAAACACAGTAGTATTTTACAAAGACAAAAAAGAATATTTCTTTCCTTGACTGAGCTGGTACAAACAAGAGACTGAATCAGACAGATACAATAATACAAGGATACAGAAAGAATATAAATTACTATTTGCCAAAACTTGGACATCTTCAGTCATCTCATATACTAGAGTACCTTGCCTGTTTTCAGCTGCCTCTTCAAAAGGGTAAGAAGCTCCTGTAGATACTGTATCATAACTGTCATTACTTCAGTAACATAAGGAAACTCAAATAGCATCAGACACTCATGATTAGTCATCTGATTAAACAAGTAGATCTTCACTGATTGTAATGGAAACTTAGACATTTAGATTACCTGCAGACACCTACATCACAGACAACTTAGTTTTGAAATGATCCAAATTTTCATGCTTAAGCATGTGAGCTAAGAATTTTCCTTCAGAGGAACGTAATTCTATAACTCATCCTGAGAGCTTCCAGCTCTGTGAATCACCTGACATTGCTGGGGAAAGAGAGTAGCTGTTTCTGTATGTCTACTTTATATTCTATAAAAATCCGTCTTTTAGTCTGAACACTAATTCATGAGGCATGACTCCAGTGGGGCCAGAAATAAATTTCAGAGATTCAATTATGTTCTCAGATAAAATTTGCTCTCAACAGACTTACATCGATAGATATGTGTTTTCTCATATCTTAAGTGGAATAATTCCTGAAGCACCCAAGTAAGAGTGTAGAATGTAGATTAAGGAAGAATGTAGAATGTAGAATCAGGTTCCTTGGTGATGGATGGTAGGCTTTGAAACGGTTAAAACTGAGAATGTAAATCTCCAATTCTTTGAAATAGCAGTTGTGCTTAGAAATTCAGATGTTAGCATTTTGATCATTCCGTTTCATAGGATTAGTGTCAAGCCCAATTTTGAATTTCAGTTATCTGAGATTTATGTTGGGAAAGTGTTTGAAATTTTCCCGTGACTTTACACTTTGTTAAAAAATTATTCTGAAATGAAATTACACATGGACTTAACGTTTCCATGTCAGATCTTAGCTGAGTCCGTGCTGGAAGCTTTCTGCCTTTAATCACGGCTGATGGACACCCAACTCAGCCATGGCACAGAAACAGGATTAGATTGAAACACCAAATGGTCATCAGTTAAATAGACCACAAACAGGCTACTTTGCATGGGAATTTTTCCTTATTTCTTTAAAGTTAGGGTCCAGAGAGAGAACATGATGATACTTAGGAGAGAGCTAGAATGTATATTATCTTTGGATGGGGGCCTGAATGAAGCTATGTATTTTAAGAAATAGAATACAAGGGGAAAGATGTCTGAAAGGTGGAAAGGTGGTGTTCAAATAAGGATGAAACAGAGAAATTCCAAAGTGAATGGGCTGCTCAAATATTTACACACCTAAAGATGTCCAGAAATATAGATAGTGATTTCATGAAGAGGAATTAAGACACCACTTACTACAGAAAAACTGATTTGAAAAACAGATTTGCTGTAGTGGACAATAAGAAAGAGATACAAACAGAAAATATCGGGCAAAGAAGAACAGAAATGAAACTAGTTCCAGGGGAAAAGGGTGATGAGGACAATCGGGTTTGTTTGTGCTAAAAAATCAAATGGGCCAAGGATCACTTTCTGGCTCCGAGGCTAAGGGTCGTGGTACAGTCCATGTCCATCAAGTTAAATTTTCTCATGTCACCAAACAAGGTACTTACATGCAATATGTGTACTGGGAATGGTTCCTGACTTGAGATAAGTTTGAAGTGGTGCCTGGGCATTATTTGGGAAAGTGCTTGCTGGGATGGGCTAAAAACATGCTGTAGACTGTGCTATTTAGCTGTGAGAAAAAGTAAGGCACAATTGCCATAGTTCTGTTTAGTTTAATAGTGTAGGTGTAGCCTGGGAGAGTAGAGTCCAAGGAGACATGAAGATAATATACAAAGAACTGCAAGATTAAATAGAATGCCATGACCTGAGGAACGAAGAAAAGCAGGGAAGAAAAATGCTGGGATTCCTCTCAACTCCAGGAGGTGTCAGGTCTAAAAACCTGGGAAGCATCTTACCAAGAAATATTTAATAAGCCATCAAAGCCATTATATTTTGTCATCAAAGTGTATCCAGCGAACAAAGGTATACAATGTTTGCCAAAAGTAAGGATATGAAATATGAATCTGAGGAAGTCTGAAAAACACTCTATTCATTTTTACGTATGCTGGAAAGCATTGATTCTGCTGGTTTCATACTGGAACAGGTCTAGGTTATGTCAGTTTAGGGAAAACATTCAAGAAAGTGGTGTTATTTCCAGCAATTCTTGTAGTGGAATTTCAGAGACTTTTTTCTTACAAAGGAAGATAAAGATCTGATAAGGGAAGGAAAATAGAAGATTATTCTATTAGTATTCCTATGAAACTGAGAAATGTTCATCCACTGACAAGCATTTATGAAAAGAGAACTACTCTCAGAGAAAAAATTCAAACGAAAAGCATGATCTTAAGTATGTGGAAGAAGAATGTAACTTCTTTACTGCAGTACCACTTTGGAATTTCCATATTAAACAAGGGAAAGAAACTTGAAAGGAAGAACTCCAAGCTTAACTGAATAAATAACCTTGTCAGAAAACACTATTAAAATAAGCAGAACATTAACAATGAATAAGAAAAAGGAGCAGATCAGCAAAAAAGTTAGATCTTGGAAGGGTTAAGGGAGAACTGCCAAAAATCCAGAGGGAAAGTATGAGTACTGTAAAAAAAAGAAAGCCAAAGAAGGACAGGAAGAAAGGAGCTGATAGAAAGATACTGTTAAGCTTGGTCTGAAAATTAAATTGACATTAACCTCAGTTCTCACTATCAAAGCTTGGGGCACATGAAGGAACAGAATTGCTTTGGAACTTTCTGGTGATACAGAGAGCTACTCAGCAATGACAGTGCCATTGGAGACAGTGAGCTACTCAGCAAAAGCAGCAAACCTAAAAATTTGACTGAATCTTATGACATCTTTCCACGGATCTAGCTTATAGCCAACACAGAAGAGATTAGAAGGTTACCCAGGAAGGAACTAAATGATCTTAAGAACTAGAACATTAAGAATATCATGGATTTCAGTAGTACGAAGGGAAAGGTCATGCATTTAAGAACAGATAGAAGGAATTTCTGCTTTAAGCTAGAAACCTGTATATTGGGAAAAAAAGAGAGGAAGGGAATTATTTACATATATCATTTGTGGTCAGGATAACTGTGAATACTGAGCTGTGGTGTAAGTGGAGAGCAGCTGCCATCTTAGGCTCTACCGGTGAAAGTATCTGTACCAATGATAGGGATGTATCACCTATTACTCATGAGAATATGACAGTAATTATTATTTTCCCTGGTACTTCAGAAACCTCATGTAGAACATTCTAAGCACTTCTTGTTACCCATATTAAGCAAATGTGAATTCAACCTAGATGGAATGGAAAGACTATTATAATCAATATGGAAAACAGAAGTGTGTTTTCAAGACAGGACAAAGCAGCCCAACACTTCTGTCCTAGAAAAGTCTGAGAGGGCTATGACTGATCCCTGTAAATCCACAGGAAGAGAGAAGAGCCATACAGACTTAAGGATGAAGGTGTTACAGGCCCAAAGCAGTCAAAGGTACATCAAGGCTAAAGACTGGAAATTATGCATCAGCCTTTGCAGAGGAATGGTGGTATCTAAAGGGACAAACCCACACATTTTCGAGCTCAGTTTAATACATTTATGACTAGCAGAAGAAAACACAGTTTCTTGTGATGGCACGTAGAACTCTGATCCTAAGGATTTCAATAGCCCTTTCCAGTTTTATGCTTTAGAAATGCTGCAGAACTTTGCTAAGCAGAAATTAATTAAGAGAACGATGAAAATGCACAGTGGTTACTTCCTTGACAAGATCAGTAGACTAAATCCACAGAGTTCTTGCAGAAAAACTTTTCTGTTTGCGTACATTTATACCGAAGGTTAAACATTACCCTGAAAGGTGAAGCTCCTCATTGCAACATCAGATGGTATTTTTCCTCAAACACTAATGGGTTTTTAAAAAAGAAAAAGGCAAAAAATCCCACTAAAAACCTACACCAAAGATTTTAGGAATGTTGTTTCTAAAATAAGAACCGTGTTCAGTGTCAACAGCTGACAAGTATGCAGAAAAACACAGATTGTTAAACTGTTATTGACATTGAAATACTCAGGCCCAGTATTGCACTTTTTATGTTTTCTTGTTAGATGCATGATTATGTCAGGGAATACATAAACAGAAAGGAAGACAAAAAGCAAGATTTTCAAAGGCACCAAGAACAGTTTATCAATGGGAATTAGGTGCCTAAGGGGTATTACCGCTTTGCATATAGATTCCATAATCTTTGCAATTAACGATGTACATTGGGCTATCAGTATATGCAGAAATGCATGCAATTATAATAATAAATCTTGGAGTTCTGCCAGTGCAACTGCTTTACAATTGGATACTTTCTTTCTCTGAGAGATTCTTTCCCTTAAAATCTTTAGTAAAATTTTCCCTTGACTAAAGAAATTGGCCTCATCGCACCGCAGATAAAATCCATGCTTTTATAATGCAAAAGAATATGGAAACAGACTTGTTTTTCCACAATGACTGGAACTAGTAGAAAACATCAGTTTTCAAGAAGATCTCTAGTTTAGTGTGACAATGGTATTCTTCTAAACTATCTGATAAACCCAAGTTAGCCAGTCTGCTCCCAAGAACTCTGCCTGTATAAAACACTGTTTTTATTAAACATTCCATAGTATTAATTAAATGTAGAGGAATGGTGTTTAAAATAATTTCCTCTAAGCTATGTAATAAGGTCTGGAGTAAGTGGTGGACAGGATTTAAGGAGAGTCATTCCCACGGATGTAGATTTCAACACTGTAAGAAGCCACCCACGGATCATCCCAACTTTCTTCAGCAGGAGGGTTAGCCACTTCTGAGAGTCACACGTTGCCAGGTCCCATTTTGCCCTTCACTGGCTTTTCTCCCAAAACGCTTGTAAAAAATTTTTCCTACAGTGGGGCTTTTTATTAAGAAAACCAACCTCCTTGATTGCTGTGTATTAGAATATGCTTGATAATTTGTACCATTCTGTGGCAAGAATTATGAGGTATAGAAGGCATTTCAATGAACTGCTGAATGACAGCAGAACTCATCAAACTCTCTTTGAACTTTATCTTTCTATTGTAATTCCAGCAATGTCATGGCCACGCAAAGAGCTTCATAGGGCAATTAATGTTGTAAACGAATGTTTACACTTTACTGGTAGAAAGTAGCGACTATTCTCATATTTGCAGGGGAGTCTATTAATATATTATGCTGTCATTAGCCCTGATAATTCCTATTAATATTTTAAAGATTTTTTTCCATTGGCTTACAGTTAGGTACTTACGTCAGGTTAGGAATGATTTCCAAGTGATGTGGGGGGACAACATGTACATTTTGTTTCTTTAGCACAGGCATAAATTAAACAGTGAAAAACTTGTGATGACATGAACATAGTTAAAAGAGAGACGTTCTTAAGTTACATATTTATTGGTGTTTGATATAGATAGAGTCATAAAAGTTAATTATGGAAAAGATCTGAGCCAAGATTTTGAAAAATGGTGATTATTAAAATGAGGCTGCCTAACTGTGCTAAATATGAGTGCATGTTTAACCAATTAAAATAAACACAACAGAGATTTTTTTCAGAATCTAGTAGCCTCCATTAAATTTTAAAAAGCTGATTAAAAAGTTAGTTGCAATGAAAATCAGGCTACTAGTTTCTAACAGTAAACACAGACTTGGGAGCCTAACTTTTTAAAAAAATTTGGCCTTGTTAGACTAATAATTTATTGCCACTCAGTGGTACCTTTCATTCTTTTTTTGTGTTGTATTTTTAAAGGCACTAGTGAGATGCTTTGTGTTCATTAATATGTTTGGAAAACTGTGGCATAAATTAGTTCTTGGCCACAACAGTGAAATTTCTTCAAGTATCTGAAATTGCTTAACGGTAATAATTCTTGACATACCATTTCACTGCATGTGAAATGTGTGCCCTGTGTTGACTGGGAATTCACGTGAAACCCTGGAGAGAGGCACATGCTAAGAACAATTACTTCTGGGACAGAGCAGTAGCTACTTACATGGAACATCTCCGAGAAAGATCATGAAGTTCAACAAGGCCAAGTGCAAGGTCCTGTGCCTGTGTTGGGACAATCCTCGTTATCAATACAGGCTGGGGGATGACATGATAGCAAGCAGACCTGCAGAAAAGGACTTGGGGTGGATGAAAAGCTGGACATGAGCCAACAATATGTGCTTGCAGTCCAGAAAGCCAACTGCATTCTGGATTGCATCAGAAGAACCGTGGCCAGCAGATCAAGAGAGGTGATTCTGCCCTTCTAGTCTGCTCTCATGAGACCCCACCTGGAGTACTGTGTCCAGCTCTGGAGTCCCCAACATAAGAAGGACATGGACGTGCTGGAGCGGGTTCAGAGGAGGGCCACAAAGATGATCAGAGGACTGGAGCACCTACGCTATGAGGACAGGCTGAGAGAGTTGGGGCTGTTCAGCCTGGAGAAGAGAAGGCTCTGGGGAGACCTTATAGCGGCCTTCCAGTACTTGAAGGGGGCCTACAGGAAAGCTGGGGAGAGGCTGTTTGCAAGGGCATGTAGCGATAGGACGAGGGGCAATGGTTTTAAACTAGAGCAGGGTAGGTTTAGATTAAACATTAGGATGAAGTTCTTCATCATGAGGGTGGTGAGACATTGGAACAGGTTGCCCAGAGAGGTGGTGGAGGCCCCATCCCTGGAGACATTCAAGGCCAGGCTTGACAAGGCTCTGAGCAACCTGATCTAGTTGAAGATGTCCCTGCTTACTGCAGGGGGGTTGGACTAGATGACCTTGAGAGTTCCCTTCCAACCCAACACATTCTATTATTCTAAAGTAAGCAGTGCCACCAAAAATTCTTTGTCTTTGAATTTGCATTCATTTTAGTACAATGTTTTTCTGCAATTATAGACATTAAAAAAATGCACAGCATCAATTATTTCTGCATCAGTAAAGCTGCTAAGATAAGAATTTTGTAGTGTCTTGCTACAATCCAAGTATCAACATTGTTTTTTAACCAAAATCGAGGGAAGGGCAATTTTAGATTGTTATCAGTCATGATAACAAAGCTGAGAGAAAGCAGCAAAACCCACCTTAGAAGCTGGGTGAATGACTGGGCAGCAAAGTTGCACTGAGCTCTGCCCTGCTCTGTCTCTGCTTGGGAGCAGAATACTATTACCAAGTTCAAGATCATCTCCATGCACTGCAGTCCTCACTACACAGATATATTCCAGGCTGAACTCAGTCTAACTGAGAAAGTGGTCAAGGAGCAAAGTGCATGGGATAAAAAGAAGAAAGATCAAAGTAAAGAAACTCAGCATAAACTTGTTAACGTAACAGATAACGAAGGCATTAAAAAAGAAGAAACTAAATATCGTTGATTAACAGAATCTATTTTACTAGATAAAAAAAGAGTCAGACCTGATGGAAAGAACTTCAAGGGCTATCAGGGTAGGGTCCATTACAACTGACATGGTCTCACAGAATCATAGAATGGTTTGGGTTGGAAGGGATCTTAAAGATCATCTAGTTCCAATGCCCCTGCCATGGGCAGGGACACCTTCCACTCCCTTATCACCCTTATATGGCACCACCAGTATGTTCCATGGAAGTAGACAAGGATGTTTTGTGTTCTAAAAAACCTGCATAACTAAATGCCTTATTATGGTTCTTATACTAATTTTTGTCAAATGCGCTGCAAGCATTACTGGAGTCCCTGGACATTGTTGGCTTTCTGAACTACAGGGCTGTCATTTGACAAAAGCATAACCTGGGGACATAAACAATGAAAGCCAACAAATGTGACCACTGCTTCCATGCTGATTCTTTGTTTGGTAGTCCAGCTGAAGACAGCAGATGATATTTCCAGAGTTGAGGAGTAAGCAAATAGTCATTTGAGGAAATGATGTTCATCATCGTGAGAAATGAGGATAGGCACACAAAAGTTCACAGAAGATTATAGCCTGTTTTTCAGAAGTATGTGTGAGTAGGGGGACTGCAGTGGGCCCGTAGTAAAATAACCTGACATGGAGCCAAAGTATTAGTAATTGTTCAATTCAGGAAAACCTATGCAAGATTTCTGTACCACACTTCTTCCATTAGGATAAGGTTTGCAAGCCATGTTATATCAAAATTTCCATTCTTTTTGCTTTCTTTTTTATTCTTTTCTCATTTTTAAAGTATATATTCCCTCGGTTTCCTCAGTGCCATGAGTCCTTGTGGTCTTCTAGTAGCGTAAAAACAGATCTCCCCCAGGGTTCCAAATCCAGAGTTCATCCACAGATAACCAGTTACTGGCAGACTAGTCGCATTACACACCTTACGGCCAGAAAAAATGCTGAATTATTAGAACTTCATACCAAAGGAACAAAATTAAGATCCCCATTTTTAAATGACTCTCTTCCTCATGATGAGCACACAAAATGGAACAGGTGCAAACAAAAGGATTAAAATAGATGTTCTGCATAAATCTGCTGGTTCCTCTGACAAGTATTGGTATGACATTTCAATCCTTTTATGTGCAGAGAAGGGACCTGACCATTTCTTTCTAACAAACCAAGTAGATGCTCTAATCACAGTGGTACAAGTAGAAAAAGGATTAAAGTAAAGCACAGAAAAAATGATGTGGGAAATTACTGACTTACCTACCTCATTCCAAAAATACCATTTAGGTGTACACTAGATACTAAATTTTGTCCTTGTCTATGAGAGTATTTTCCTACTGAAGTGCAAGTATTTTACTTTCAACTACCTGAAACTTCCTAGGCTTGTAAAGAGACACACTACACCAGAAGTCTCCATATTATAGCAAGATGCTGTATGCTAAACCACCTCCAGTTTGCTGTTGACTTTGCTTCCTCTTGATTTACATCCTCAGGCAACACTTTAATGGCATTTAGTTACCTACAGCTATGCAATTAAAGTGGGATTATTTTCACCAAACTTCAGGTATCTATAATCTTAAATTGGCCATCTAGATTAATCTGATCAAACCTTTCTAATACATAAATATATGTATTTCATCTAGAACCTAGGTTCCTCCCATAACTAATGGGAGAAAAAGAGACCTCATGATCGGAACTCATCTCCTCCTAGTTAAAAATAGAGCAGGTGACTTGTGCTAAACATGCTTACTTCTTTCCACTGAATATTCAGCTATCTTGGACAGCTGGTTCAGACTTTAATGCTACACACTAAATATTTATAAGATGCAGTCTCCTAAATTCCAAAGTATAGAGAGATTTTATAAAATCTCAGAAAGTGCTTATTTTCTCATTTTGGTGTCTAAGAATTTTTACAACACACCCCTTGGGAGTCTTGCATTTTGCTGAAATTAAATGAGATTATAAATTCCTTAATTACCTAGGAATTATTTCATCTAACTTCATGCATCTAACCTAGTCTAACTTTGATGACTCACTTAAAATAGACACTTAATGATTGTATGTTTACAGTAACATAAGCTGAGCTGAATTTTATCCTCTGGGTGTTCTTAAATAGTCTAAACTTTTATTACTCCTCCTCATAAGAAAAGCTATAGAGCATGAGATTAAGTTACTGCTCCACAGATATCTAAGTTGTTTTCTTATATGCTTTCTATGTTTACATCACCATTCCCAGTTCTTTCTAAATGAATAACAAAACATTTACTACTTGGGAGACTGAATAAAATACAAATTGCCTTTTATAATCTGAAATAGGATCCTTTACTCGTTCCTTCAGGAAAGCAGTGTAAGAGAAATTGCACGGCTTGTATCAAGGACAATGAATTCACTGTAAACAACTATCCACTTCATGTGTGAAGTTCCCACCTAACATAAATTATAAGAGAGAGGATGTCAGCATTTGTTCATGTTTGATACCTACGGTATAAAAATGAGCACTGCTCCAAGTTCAGTGTCACAAGCAGACGTGTGAATTTTAAGTGGCAGTCTTATATGTATGATACATCTTCTTATGATTGTACAAACTGGAAAAAAAAGTTTTCTTAAACTAAAATCATGTAGTAATGAGTGCAAAGAAAAATTTTACTGAGTGCCTCCCTCCCTGACTTGCAAATGCTTTCAGTATAAGAGATGGCAGTGGAAATGATTAGACAAAAGGTGATTACTTCACAGGCTTATCAGACCTCTGTTAAAAGGTTATTGCTGCAACCCCTGGTTAGGGCCACCAGCCCTCCAAAGACAGGATTAAAAAACCCAGAAAAAGCAATGTACATAAAATACCTCTCTCTCTCCTCTCCCTCTCTCTCTCTTTTAAGGCACGAAGCATCTCTTCTGTGGCCTTTACAGGCAGAAAGAATGATTTCAAGACTCCTCTTTGATGATGCTGAAAAGTAATATCCAAATTCAACTACTACATAAGACAATTTTCTCATTTGCATCAAATTAATTAGCAGAGGTGTTCCTTTGCAGCACAGAGAAAATGAACAGACCACTGCACTCAGCCACAGTTACATTGCATACAGGAAAGTTGTCCCTATACTAAAACAAATCTACAAAACACATATTACTTGTTTTTTTTGTAGAAATCAGTCAATAGTGGGATACTCATCTCTAACTCAAACATATACACAAATGCCAACTAATTTCTAGAGACAGCTATACAATGGAAACCAAATTAATTAAAATCTTCATCTCCTCTCATGTTTTTAAATCACAATTTCAAAATTTCATGACACTTTCATATACATTCTGTTAACTCAGTTGCTATTTTTCACTGTCTTGGAAAAAGGTGGAATAAGGACTGTACAAAAAGAATCCAGCTCTCACTTACTTAAACATTAAAAAATAGCTCATAATCACTATAAAGACCTGTGCCATTAGATATACAGCACCACTCTGCCACTTTTTCTTTATTAATTATTTCCTTTTGAATAGCAATCAGTGAATCCAGATGTCTGAACGTGAGAGATCTTAGCTGTGGCATCTGGATCCTTCACAGATTCCAAAAGTAAGTCTGCTATTGGCATTTAAACTGAATCACACTCCGTCTAAGTATTTATACTGCCTTTGGCTTGCTGTGTTATTGTGCATTTATTAATAAGCTGGTGTGCTTACATTTTGACTTGGGAATACTCTGTGCACTTTGGAAGAAATCCTATCCCCATTGAAGTCAATGGGAGCTTTGCCATCAACTACAAGAGAGCCAGGATTTCATCCTTTGAGTTTTTGTTCACAGAGAGGAATAGAGCTCACCTTAGGCAGGCTCTTCAAAAACGTTTCAGTCCTGTTAAGTCTTCATTACTTATCCATTAAAAAAATCTGCTAAAGAAAGAAGTTAAGCTAAAAAATCCCGGTTGCTCTTTCTTTGTATTATCAGCATACTCATAGACCTCTCATTTGGACAAGGGTTGGCACAGAACGTGCTCAGATTGAGACTCTCAAGCCGCTCACAGAACGGGTGACAGCAGATAAAGGCAACTGAAATATAAAGGTTTTGGCCCAAAGTTACAGTAAGGGTCTATTGGGTTCACAGCTCTACTGGACCTCTCTTGCTAAAAGCAGTCATGTGCCATATTGCCACGGACCCTCCCAGTGGTGGGTTTGCACTTCTGCTCCCTTCCAACACTATGTGGAAGTCACAAATATTTATAGTTAAAGATGCATCATCAAAGACAAAAAAAAAAAAAAGAAAATCACTGAACTCAGATCTTTTAAACTGAGATTTACCACACATTTTGTGAGCTTTTAAAAACCTTTTAGACAGAAAACTTTTCCTAGAAAACCCTCCACAGATTTAAGAATTTCTCATGAACAAATTCTAATAGAAAGCAAAGTATTTTGAGAATGGAGCTCTATTTCTTGAATTTTAAATGATTGTTTTCCATGAAAAGGGAATGAAAAGGGCTGGGAAAACTGCTGTGTACTCTTCAATGCCCTGGTTATTTTGCCAAAGAAATCTAGGGCAAATTTATTTTAGTTAAACATTTATTGGTGGCCACTGTTTCTACAAAGGTTATTTTGCTATCCTCACCATTAACCATTTGTTTCTCTGAACGCCAGTAAGTGCCACATTATTCATCTACAAAGAGGTGTTAGGAAGTACTATTTGTTAAAGATAAATTGCAGGACTAGTTTTCACGGTTCAAAATCTTGGGTTTTGCAGCTCAGTATAATTTAGGTCATGAACCATTCCCACTGCTCTATAGTGAATTATAAAACATATCAATCCCATTACCCCAAAGAAAAGACATAATAATATGCAAGGTATATGCCTGTATTTTTTTTTTTTTCATATGGTTGAATGCTTATCCACTAGGAATAGAATGAAGGTTTAGCTGAACAGCCAAGTTACCAGAGTAATTCTCCATGTGCTCACTCCCAGTTTGCAGCAAACGAAACTCAATGTGAGGTTAAGTTCACATCTCCTTAGGGTTAAACATATGTATGTCGACAGCTAGATCAGCTTAGTTGACATGAAATAACTTCTGAGGCCAGAATAAATTGAGCTTATATTTGAGTTGAAAGTTAAATGCTAATATTTAGTTTTTATTTATTTTTATTTTAATAAATCTAGTTATTTTGGTCATGGATTTCTGAAATGAACCAGCATTCGGTTACAATCTTATGATCTGTCTGGACTTTACATCTACTGCTCCTCAAAGCTGCATAAGTTTTAACCTTTTTGGACTACTGGTATAGTCCAAAGCTCTGTCTGATATATTTTAGCTGTCTTTTTCTATGTTACAGAGTATTCTGATTACAGAAACACATCTGGCTCATGTATGTTAACTTTCTGTTAAAAATTGCCTGTCTTGTCAGTTCTCTCCGACATTGCTTCAAGCATCTCCTACAGACCTTGCTTTCCTCTACTTTGCCTACTGTCAGCAGTTACCTAACGTTGGTCTCCTGTCTTGTCATATGAGGGTATTATTTTGAGCTGGCACATTTTGTCCACTTCTGCATTCCCTTCTGCATATCTTGTCTTCTGATCAATCTTTGGGCATTCACAGGAAAACTGTGAGAGAGCTCAATACTGCTTATTGCTCTCCCCACTGACCCAGGCAGAATGGATTCTGAGGAAGCCATGGAAGTGGTAACAAACGGTCAACACATTGCTAGCAGGGAAAAAAAAAATATATATAAGCGCACAACGAATGCTAAGGAGGGAAAGAACTTGATATTAATTTTCAAGTAATCCCTAGCTATGGTACCCTCTTGGAACTGAACTTTGGCTTTGCCACACATTGACAAAAAGGAGCTGGAGGCTTACATGGTGGCTAACGGCCAAACTAGAAAAAAATGAGATTCACTGACTTATTCTTAGGCACTGACCTGGCAAATCTTTCCAGATTCACATGTAGTTAGCGGCAAGATGTACTTTCTTCCTGGGCATTAATCATGTTACACCTTCACCAGCAAGTACTGCAGATCAAAAGGAGTGGACATGCAGAGCAAAACTGTTCATGCTGAGGACCTACTAGCCATAGTATACACTTTTTGTGGACTTCAGACTAGTTTTGATCGGGTCCCACAGACAATGCAAGTTAGGACTGGAGAGCTTAAGGCGCACGCCTGGTTTAATCTCATTTGAAAGGAATCCAGTTTGTGCACTCCAAGACAGCTCAGTAATGGGAATCAAAGCAGAGTTAGCAGGAGGTTTGCTTTAGGAACACATGCTGGATCCAGATTAAGAAGTGAATGTAGTTGCCTCTTCAGATCATCTGAAGTGATTCACTCCTTTTTTTGAGTACATACCTCCATCACAACCCGCATCCAATTCCCCTGTCTCTCCCTCATAATACAGATAGCTAGAATAATAACCTAAAGGAGTATCTTGTATCTCCTCTTACGCCAGCAACACTGTCAGCTGTCACTGGAAAAGTTTAGCTGTTTGTCTACTTCCTTGACAGTTCTATGATCTGATTGCTTCTTTTTTCATTTCTTTTTGTTGCTTGTTTTTCATTTATTTGTTTTTATTTTGTGTACTTTGGAAAGCAAAAGGGTTACAGTGTCTCTTCCACTAAAGAACATGTAAGATTAAGCATCACTTCTCAGAAAGTGGTATTGTAAACTGAGGTTAATTCAAGGAATTAGCATGTTATCACTATTATTGTCATTTCCCTAGAAATTAAAAAGATGGTGTTAGCTTGTCAATGTTACCTTTGTAAGAAACAGAGCTTAGCCTTGTACTCTTCGTTTGCTCAGGACTTCTTATCTAGGCAGAAATTTAACTGATCGTGAAATGCTGGGCTATACTACAAAGATAAAATATCTGAGTAAAAGTAAAAACAAAATTTTCTTCAAATTTACTTACTAAATTATCTAGTAAGAAGACTGATGAGTGGTTCGCATTGCATTTTTGTCTATCAGCTAAGGAATAGTGCTGTCACTTGAAAGCTGAGCAAAGTCAGATAGAACATGTATGGACTGAGGAGAGTCTGGAAACCCTGACTTCCTTTTCCTGGACAATTGGTTTAACTCTCTAGACTGTTACACAAGTCTGATGCTTCCTCCAGCTGTACTTTTGGATGAAACTGTCTGTGACTGCTGTACTTTGTGTTGAAATAAATGCTGTCCATGTGTGTTAGACTTGTTAAGAGACCACTGATTGAACTGACCTCCTAAAGGGGCTGACGTTGAAATGCCTTATTTGTAAATCATAAACAGTCTTAGGGGAGAGAGCAGCACTGAGAAGCCAAGACAGTAATGCTTCGGGGAACATAGATGACTTTTGGCACCAAATTAAGTTTTTACTAAAATAATAAGTGCCGACAAAACCTTAGGTGCCCAAATAATATTTATATAAACAACTCTAATGAACTTAGTTGCCTAAAATCTTAACTGCATTGAATTTAATGTGACCAAAGGCCTTTTTTCACTTTGCACCTTGAAAGCTAACATGTTAAAAATAACATGCTTGAACACTGGGAATTAACAAAATAGGAGTATTTCTGAAATTTACACCCAGATTGCTTTTTTAAAGAAAAAAGAATATTGATTTGCTAATAGCTTGCATTTCTTTTTCTAATCTAAAACCATTAAAACCAACGAAAACAGAATGGCTAGAGCCAGCTTTCCAAAAGCATTTAAAAATCTTATGATACAGAAAGGCACCTAATGGGAACACCAGTTTATGTTTTCCATTTATGCCACTACTTCAAGCAATCCCATTTATGTTACTTGTACTTTGCTGCCTGGATGCTGTAAGAAATTATCTTCCAGGCCTAGTTCCCTTAAAAATTCCAACTCTTAACATTATAAGTCTGTTTACTTGACAGAAAAATGCAAAGGGGAAATTTATGAAAATATCACATGTATTTTCTCTTTTTTTCCCAGGGGGAAAAAAAAAAGTTTAGGTGAAAACAAATACAATAAAATTTGAATTATTGTATCTGGTTTTAGTTATTCAAAAGGTGTATCAGACTGTACCTGGCATTACAGTTGGCATATATTAAATTGTTTTTCTAGCCAAAAGGTACTTTTTTTGTTTGTTTATATCTGACTTCCGTGTCTGAGTAAAATTCAAATATTGATATAAAACTATGATTAATTAATTATTGAAAGACAAACACTTTTTTCTTCTATTACGGTAATTTCTTTATTCAAATAAATTCGAGCATACATTTGCTGTGAAGCAGTGGTTCCTTCTGCATTTAAGAGTATTCTTACATGACTAACTTCAAGTCATTTCTTTGTTTTTCTGTTACTAACTCAATGAGCTCACTGCCACGCAGCAGACGTATTTATTGTGCTGTGCAAAGGTTGCAGCCAACAGAGATTTGTTATGTGCAAAGTTCAGGTATCTGGGATCTTAGTAATTAAAGCATGGTATTTCTTGTTGCTTCTTTATAATCCAAATGGGTTCAGGTAGAAGAGCTTCTTTATAACTTCACTGATAAGGACTGGGGTAAACAGGAGGTAAAGGCAGACACTGGTTTCAGTCTTGAGTTCATTCACTCACTGACACCAGTTTTAACCTACATGCACAATACTGATAAACAGTGGCAGAGTCAGCACTATTGATAAGACTCCTGCTCCCTGTACAAACACTGCACAGGTCTTGCAGTTGAAAAAATTCACAAGGGTGCTTGTCAAAGTTGTTTTTGGCTAAGAACCTACTATACTGTACTTGCATCTACAGAGTCTAACCTACCTGAGCTCCTCCAAATCCATATAGCAGACAGGAAATACCAGGAGACAGTGTTGTACGCTCTTCAATAAAACTGAATCTGAACCATTATATCTAGGGCAATTTCATTGTTTTACCATTAACTAGAGACCGTAAGTACTCCTCTCATCTCATTGTCCGCTGGCTATGAGGAGGAAAAAAACTCACAGAAGGAATTATAAAATCTAGCCAGAGAAGTGAGATAACCAAGTGAGCAAGTATACACTCATCAACAACTGCTTTAATACACATACTCCTGACTGAGACAGTACAGAAAACAAATGACTTATGTTCCACTCCCAGATAATGGTATTAGTGTTACCAGGAAACAGTACAAATTTATTAAAATATCATTATTATTGTGTCCATTTTTTAGAGCTGTCACTGTGATACCCACTAATTACCCCCACGGCCACCATACACTATAGGTAACTGATATTGAAGCCTTTCTACTTCCAAATAATAGGTTCCCTTTCATTTCTTACGATAGCTGGTGATACAGTGGTGATACAGTGATACAGTGGCACTTCTGCCCTGTACTGTTTCATGGCTCAAATATGTGTTGATGTATAAGACTATGATAGGGCCTAACTGGATCTCAGTTTTGTTTCTGCCCCACTATCAGGTTTCTTGCATTACACCAGACAGGCTCAGCGCATATTCATTTCTTTCATCCCCAGATGGGAAGGAAATAAACAGAAAAAAGAAAGTAAGAAAACCTTGGCTCCACCCTACCAAAGGATCAGGCAACAGACTGCTATTGGAAAGGGACAAATGCAAATTACCTCCTCTCAAGAATGCATTCCTATGACAGGCAGTTATTTAGCATTTCTAGATGGAACTGGCAGTTAAGAACAACTGATGCCTGAATCACTTAAGAGTTTTAGTCAAAATACACTGTAAATATGTTACATTGGATATTTTAGTTAAAAAGCACCAACATAAATGACAATGTTGTTAGCAAAACTGGAGTTACTGCTACTTAAGGAGAGAAGGTATTTTCAAGACTGAACTATATGCTTTCATTCCAAAAGAAAACATTTAAAAAAATTATTTAAGAATACAGAGGCATACAGTGACATTATAGGAATTTAAAAGCATCCAATTGAGATAGCTGAAGAATGTTTTCAAAAGCTGCATCTTTCAAATTGGACTTCCCAAATACAAGCTATTTCTTTCTGATTTGATAAAACGTTATGTAAAATTTAGATAAAATGTTATGTAAATTTGTGCCATTAACGTTACATTTCCTTCATATTTTTGAGGGATTTTGTGGTATTTGTGTAGTTCAGTTTGTAGTTTTCCTTTTTTCTCACAGAGAAGTCAAATTATTTTAACAACTATAAATGGGTATCTTACACACCTTCCATCTTGATTTGTGGCAGTAACAGAACCCTAGCATCCAAACAGTGTACAAGAAAATCCATAAATTATGGACTTGAACGGTTGATCCCCTTTACTGGTTAGATCACAGAATCATAGAGGAAATTAGGTTGGCAAGGATCTCAGGAGGCCATCTGGTCCAACCACTTCTCAAAACGGAGCTGATTACAAAGCTAGATCAGGTTGCTTATGGCCGTGTCCAACTGACTTCTGAATAATCTCCAAGGATGGAGATTCCACACCCTCTCTGGGAAACTTGTGCTATCATTTGATCACCCCCTCCTATGAAATACTTTCTTTTTTATATCTAACTGGAATTTCCCTGAGAAGCTTGTGGCTCCATTTTCTCACCTATAAGGTAGTGGGAGACAGCAACAAGATCACCCTACAGCTCTCTTTTCCTCAGGCTGAACAAACCCATCTCTCTCACCTCAAATATCATGTGCTCCAGAGTCCTAACCACCTTGTCAGCTTTCCTCCAGACTCTCTCCAGTTTGACAGTGTTTTTCTTCGATTTCAGAGCCCCATGACCAAACACAGTATCCCAAATGCAGTTTTAAGGGCTCAATATAGAGGAATAACCACTTCCCTAGACCTTCTAGCTGCTTTCTTGCTAATACAGCTTCTTAGAAGGTAGGACTTGATAGCTGGAGGGGCATGCTGCTGACGTGTTCAACTTGTCTACTAGTTCCTGTTCTGCAAGGTTCTGCTTTTTTTTTTTATCAAGTCACTCCCCAGCCTGTTCTGTTACATGGTCTTCCTCTAAACCAGATATAAGACCCTGTACTTAGTTTTATAGAATCATAGAAATGTCAGGGTTGGAAAGGACCTTAAAGATCATCTAGTTCCAACCCCGCTGCCATGGGCAGGGACATCTCCCACTAGATCAGGTTGCTCAGAGCCCCATCCAGCCTGGCCTTAAAAACTTCCAGGGACTTCCAGTTTTGTGGAACTTCAAAAGGTTCTTGTCAGTGTACCTCTCTAGCTTGTCAAAGTCCTTCTCAGGAGCAGCCCTGCCCTCCAGCATATCTATCACTCCCCCAATTTGTTTTCACTCATGTATTTGCTAAGAATGCCTTCTGTTCTGTCGTCCAGGTTAATAAAGATGCTGAACAGTTTCCACCCAGGTATTAAATCCCAAGGAAAGTCGCTAGTAAACAACTATCAGTTAGACTTTTAACGACTGACTGTTCTTCTCTGAAGCACTGCAGTCTAGCCAAGTCTTCTAGGCTAGTCTAGTCCCACCTTACCCAGTACAAACCTCCTCAGTTTGGTTTCAAGATGCTATGAAACACTATTTTGAAACCCTGATACAGTCTACATCAAAACCAGGCACTTGTTAACACAATGCTACCTTTTTTCCAGTCCTTAAGAAGTATCTGAAGACTTATTAAAATCAGTATTAGACACACAGAGGCCTCTTCTGGCAGGAGGTTTTTTTTTAAAAAAAAACAAAACTGAAACATGTTTGGATGAAAGTTATCCCTATATACTTATTTTAAAGTATGCATTATAATGGCTGACATCTAATATCTTCATTAGTTTCTGTTGGAATATAAATATTTGGGCATGACCTTACTGGTCACCTAATATGCTTTCCCAAAATGAAAATAACAATATTTCTAGAAGACTTCTGCTTATTCTAGTAGAATTCTGCCTGTTCTGCATGATTATTGGCAGCATATCTTTGCATTCCTAGAAACAGACAAAAACCATTAACAGAAATCCTTTTATTCCTGATATAGTTAAAACTTCTAAAATTGTCTTTAAGACTTCCAAACATGGTTTTCTCCTTATGTCTTTTTACTTTCCTTATAACCCCTCTTCACTGTCTTACCTCTCAGTTCAATCCATTCCTGTCAGTTTCCCCTTTCTGCATATTTGAACCCATTGGGCAACGAATTATGGGCAATGAATATGTCCCCGTGCTACGCAATCGCAGTGTACTCCCATTCATCACAAAAATTTACTGTTTCGGAGAAGCACTCAGAAATAACACTGGACATGCATCAGTTTTCTTTGTTTGCAGTACCTCTGATCATGTGAAAGAAAAGAAATAACACCATATAGCTGGGACACTGGGGGAAGAAGTATCTAATCATGACATTTAGGCACAATGCAATCAGAACAGTCATCCACAAGCATTCATTGTCACTTGCTATAGAGCTGTTGGCAGCACAGAGATAATTATTATTACTTTACATACAAAATGTTGCTCCCTCTTCTTTTGCGTAATGTTCTCCATTGTCTAAAAACCAACCACTTACTAACTCTAACCTTCCCAGTTTTCAGTAATATTAACTGATTAAATTCAGTTCCTTTAATTATTCTGACTCCTGGAATTATCACCGGCAATTAAATATATAGGCCAAGAAATCTGGCATTAGCAGGATAAACTGCACGAATAAGGAATACTCACATGAATAAGGAGTATTGACAGTAAGGACAAGGTCATGATATCAATATGTAAATTTTTTAGGGCAACGCCTATGTTCTTTAGCTCCATTATACCCAATTGTGAAAAAGCAGAAACATTGTATTGTAATTAATAGGAATTATTTAGCAGTCTGAGACTTGGACCAGCACTCTTGGTAAGCAAAGAAATCAAGTTAAATGAATGATAAAAGACAGTATCTACGTCCCTGACACTGAAAAAGAAAAATGCAAACTAGGGGTTATGAAGGCCAAGGAAAGTAATAAATATAATTAACGGCATCATTAATTGCATGGTAATAATCTACAAGCAATAGCAACATAGCAATCTCAAAGATAAATTCAGGATTTGCAATTTCTAGATACGCGCAATTTCTAGATACGCACAATTTCTAGTGTGAGTTAGTACAAATAGTTACAGCGTACTTGTTCACCAAACTCAAGGGACAGCCTCCCAGGTTTCAAGGTGCTGTTATGGAGATTGAGTAATCCTCACTTATTCTGCTTTATCATTAGATCAGGGGTATTGTTTATATTCAGTGATTCACTCCCTGAAATTACCATGACTCTGACTTTATTG
Source organism: Fratercula arctica (assembly GCA_947846985.1). NCBI lineage: Eukaryota > Metazoa > Chordata > Aves > Charadriiformes > Alcidae > Fratercula > Fratercula arctica. Next base: position 114,891,693 of record CANTUZ010000003.1, read on the forward strand.
ATTCCAAGGAAAGGTTCATGTGAGAAGTCACACAGACTAGCATCATTACCCTTTAGCCTATTTTCTGTAGACCTGTTTGTGAAGCTTGTCTGCAAAATTATTTTTTTCTTGAAAATTCTCAATAAATCCTTACCTTTCAGGTTTGTTTGCAAGGACCCTTTTCTCAAGGGTCTTACCCATGAGGGTAAAAAAAGGGTTCTCACGTTTTACCACGTGTTACATCACTCTTTAAATGTGGCCTCAGTCCATCTGATTAATTAGCACACATTAAATTTCACTGTCTCAGAAGCAGCTACGAATTTCTTATACATTGAGAGTCAGATTTCTGATTCAACTCCAAGTATAATTAGAGTTTTTTGATAGATATTAAAACTCTAAATGAAAAGAAATTTATCAGGACTGGTTTGTCTCCACACCTGTGATTTCAACAGCATCTAGGTGAATACCCTTATTCTAAGGTAAATAATGTGGTAAGTAAATGTTATGTTTGATGTGGCACTGTAAAGAGACAAAACATTAGTCTGCTTAAAAAGAACTGAGAAAAGATACCATGAAGACAGTTTGGCATTTAAAACGCAAAATAAGCAAGATTTATTTCCTTAAGAGAGAAATCTAGAAAATATACAACCTCAAAACCCATTAAGTTGTGACATTTTATGCAACTTCAAAATCTTTATCAGTGCATTACGTACATTTTGGTCCTGAAATTTCCTGGTCTGACTGTAAGCGTAAAAGTGAAGGACAAAGACAGATCAGGACAGAATTCTGAATGAGTCTCAGAAGTTCACAGCTGATGTGATACAAACATATTAATGTGTATTCAGGGAAAACTTAAAACTGGAACAAAAATCCTACTAAGGCTATTTTTCTTTTACTTAGCAGAAAATTTCCCCAATCTGTTAAAGCTCTTAGCAAGTTTCTGGACTGTAAAGAAGAGTTATTTTTCATACTTGCGTTTGATTTTCAGTTTTTAGTAAATTGAGTGTTTTAATTGCTCCCAAATATGTATTTGTCTTTTTTTTTCTTTTTTTTTGGGGGGGGGAGGGGAGGGGGAGTCACGAAAATGCCACAACTGTTAAGAAAAACATCAGTCTTCAAAACAGTATTTTTCACTGAAACAATCTTTGTATCCAACTATTTTATGATTTTTAGAGGTTTATTTTTACACATTTGTCAATACTGAAACTCAAAGAATTTAGTATATAGTTTGACTTTCAGTCTAGCTATTTTGTGAGAATTCACAGCAGCTTTTCTCTGATGCATGTTGACGCTGCAACTGAAGGTGTGACTGCAGTGCAGAATGGTTTAAGCAAGCACAAAATACATTATTTGAGGACTGCAGATGTCAGAGCAGGGTAGCAACTAAAGTATATGCCTAAAGTCCCCAGGGGGATTGCACAATCCATGGTGAAGTTTGTGCAATTGCCTCTTTCTTGCTGTTTACCTATTGTAGCCAGTTCAAAGTGACTATGTTTATAGACTTGCTTATATTCAATACATATTTAAATTCTGATGTTTATTTTGCTGGATATGTACTCCCAGTGGTATATAGTTCTTGAATAATTTTATATTTTGTCAATTACTTATATTTTTGCCTTTTAAGGCTTGACTATTCTTGCTACAAAAGATTCCTGATAAGACCGTTTAGAGGTATTGCACATTGTGTAATTCTTTGGGGGAGGGGGGAAATGATAAGAATTATTCAAAGTAAACATTTTATGGCTCAGATCAACAGATAATGCTCAATTTCAGCCCACAGTGACCTGTTCGGCTGAAAGAGCGCCCTGACACTGAACGCAGGAAAACGAATCACTTCCATGAACCACTTTGACCATTTGAATGAATGTGACCCTCAAGCTCCTCCTAACTTTTCCAGTCCCCTGCATTATCCCATTTAACAAAGAAAATTGCAGTAACAACCTGTCAGCTAAGCATCAAATCAATTTTGTTTGGACAGAATGGAAATTGCTTGCTTTCTTCTAATAGGGATGTGCTCTCTGCACAACCAGAGTAGTCTGAATATTTTCTACTTTTAATAAGCCTTCTTTTAAATTAGGGAAGTGACAATGTAGTTTTTCCAACTAAGTATCTAGAAAAGTCACTGCGTACCGTCTTCAGTGGGAATGAAGTCAGGTTCTTAGAAATACACAAATAAAGGCTACATCTGTGCCCCAGGTGTGCCACACAGGACCTGGTATTATTCTCTGCCCCTTCACTCAACCGGCATAATCCAGTTGCACCCTCACCATTAAACTTCCTTACTCTCCAAAACAAGGTGGCTGCATCCAAACCTTCTACTGTAAAATAGTCTCAGACCCGAGTCTATAATCATGCCCAGAAAGTTTTTGAAAGAGTTCTTGTTCACTTATGACAAAACCATGCCAAGGAGTACTCTATACAAAAGAATCCGCTCCCTTTTGTTCAGATCTTACATAAAATAGGCAGACCTGCCACTAGAAAAAATCTAGACTTTTCCAAATTCAATGGTAAATCTGTTACTGACTTCCATAAAGGTAAATTTTCCTCTTTATTTTGAAAATAACATATGTGCAAATTTCATAAAATATTATCTAAAAATTTATCCTTGAGATAACTTCTTGATATTAAAACATGGTAGAAGTAATGAAGTATTCCTTCTGTTTGGGTCTTGTTTTTAACTGACAAAGTTCTATCCACAGATTATGGAGCTTGATGCATGAATGAACAGGTTACATTTTATGAAGATTGTCAGGGGTCAATTGTGACTTATATACTGCAAATCTATTCAGAATTTAGCAACTTGCTTTGCAAATACTAACATTTGATTAAACTCAAACTAGAAAAAGAGCATCAGAGCTTAACTTATTTTTTATTTTAACTTAGTTAAATCATTTACGGCAGGGGGGTTGGACTAGATGACCTTTATAGTCCCTTCCAAACCAACACCTTCTATGATTTATTCACTTCTTAACCTACAAGAATTGTCTGAAGAATAAACTTCAGTTTCACAGTGGCACTCTTTGGGAACTAAGATATTCAGGAAAGATTCAGGGTTATGGTACACAGAATCACAGAATTGTTTTGGTTGGAAGAGACCTTTAAGATCACCAAGTCCTACTGTTAACCTAACACTGCCAAGTTACTACTAAGCTGTGCTCCTAAGCACTACATCTACATGCCTTTTAAATTCCTACAGGGATGGCAATTCCACCACTTCCCTGGGTAGCATGTTCCAATGCTTGACAACTCTTTTGGTGAAGAAATTTTTCCTAATATCCAATCTAAACCTTCCCTGATGCAACTTGAGGCCTATGAACATGTTTCTCATTAAATAGAAAATATTTTTAATTTGTGGTCTTAAATAAAGTTCCTGTATGAACATTGTAATGTTACGTTCATCCTCAAAAATGGAAAATGTCATAGCATTTATCAACGATAATTTAAAGGAGTTACATCTGAAAATCTTCACTTGCAATAAACACAGTCCTGCTCTTCCTACACCAATTAAGTATCCTTAAGTTGTGTGCTAATTTACAAATGCCTTGACCAAGGGAACAATATAACGTATCTTCTATTAACTGGGAGCTTTTAATAAAAATTGATAATATATTGCAACCAAACACAGGAAAGGACAATTTCCTTCTCACAAACCTCACCTAAAATCCAGACCAAAAAAGGTATACTAAAATTATAAATACTACTATGTTGTCGCTCTGATGGCGGTGTGTTTTGTAATAGTGTTATAAAAGTGTGAGATTCCTTTAATTGATAAGTAATTGCAACCATACATTTAATTTGATATTCTTTATTTGCTGTGTTTTAAACAAAAAAAGAATTTCGTTGTTCCATACATGCAAATACCAAGTAGGGTAAAGATATTTTATTTCTCACCAAAAAACTTTGTATCTGAACATTTCAACAAGGACAGCAGAAGGAAAAAAAGCAATCCTGAAACGAAATAAATTTAACATGACGCCTGTAAACTAAGAACAGTGTCATGTGTAAGACAGCTGGTGAAAGCAACAGACTAGATTTGATGGATCAGGAGATCTCTTTCTATCACAGGCCCGTATTTTCAAAAGCATTCAGGTTTTATGCTAATTATCAATACTCTATTTTCTCCAGAAGAAAGAAAAAAATCTCTATAAAGTAGAAATGTAATTTGTATGTGAGGTTTCTTTTATTGACCTCATATTTACCTCTGTATGTTGTAGATACAGCAGTAGCAATCTTAGCAGGTCATCATCATTTATTACTCAAGAGCATACTGGTTATCTTAAATCCTGGTCTCACCACATTAAGTATTTGAAGGTAAAGTCGTGTATTACATAAAACATGAGTACAAGCACTTTGGTGATATATATGTTCCGTAGTATGTGGGAATTAGTTAATTTCACTTTGTGCACACATGGGTTGTACACGACCTGTGCATAACTGCCCCTTAGAAATGCACTCATTTTGAAGGTGACTGTCAGTCTCAGTATTTGGAATCTATACCTAACATAGAAGTGAAACGCTTTGTTAACAACATCCAGTAATGCCCCATGACTTCTTAGTTTAGAACATTCCCTCTTACCGTATAAAGAAATCTATATAGAAAAAGAAGTATTGTTATAAGAATTTATATGGAAATCCATAGGGTAATATTTGGAAGCATGTTTATTCAAGCCTTTTTAGCCACTGGTTTAGACGTTGCTGTTTTGAAACCAAGGTACGATGCACTGGTAAACCTCACAGCACAACTGTGTAGAGCGTAAGGGGACTATGTTTTGCACTAAGGCAGTTAAGCTGGTACCAAAAATCTACTATGTACAAGGCCTGAATGTGTTTTACATGGCTTAGATTGCAAGTAAAAGTAAAGTATATGAAGCAGAAATATCCACCTGCCCAGAAATACCACTTTACATGACAGAGAAGGGAAAACTTAAGAGTAGACTGAATGCTGGGAAAAGAGCTTAGCACAAAGTCTGGATCGGGAGGTGCAACTTACATAATTTCCTGAATGTGGCCAAGCTCTGGGTCAAGTGGGAGTGAATTTCATATGAAAAATCATGATATTGAGTACGTTCCATCTTTCAGTTGTGGTACCTTCATCTTTGGAGTCTTGATCCTACAATCAAATTCACAAATGAAAATTCAATGAAAAACTTTAAGATCCTTTAAGACATGAGTACAAAAAGATCCTTAAAGTGAAAACTACCTAGGTACCATTTTTGCTTTAGCGGACTTGAAAATCAAAACCAATATGCAGCACAAACAATGAAAAGTCAAATAGATACTGAAAATCTTTCTGTTTTTTACTTTCCACACAGTATTAATAACGTATGTAATACTTTTCTTGTTGCTTAAGTATATGGAATGAAATCCTTGCCCCAGTGAATTCAATGGGAGTTTTGCCACCAACTTCAATAAGGACAAAATTTTGTCCCAGTACTGGTGTGATTTTCAACCTGTCCTTGCCCCTTTAATACATGTGATGACAAAATCCTGTATTTCAGTTCCAAGGATGGATCAGCACCCTGCAGCAATTAAAATTGCTGTAGTATATCATACTTTTCCAGTATATTGTCTGAAAGACCATAACACAGAAATATTTTTGATAGATAGCTAAAATTTACCCTAAAAAGTTATTTTAAGATATTCTAACTTAAAATCTATTTCTAAACTCAGGTCTCAATGGATGAAGTTACATATGCAGGTATCTCAGTACACAGCAAACTTCCTCTACCTTCAGGTAGGATTTAGTCATTCATTAAAAGAGAATGAGTGTTAAAGGCCGCACACATACATATGAACATCTGAGAGTGCTAGTATGAAAGGACAGGTTGTGCTGAAATATGAAAAGCAAGCATATGTTGTAATGAACATTGCTATTGTTTGCGCTGTGATTTCAGATTTCATACACAGTCAATGAAAAATGCCAGAAAAGTTTTAAAGAACTCATTCTGTTTGTAAACAGAAACAAGATGTAAAATATTTAACAAGATGGATATAATGATTAACACTGAAGTCTAACATTGTAAGGCTTTTAAGAAAAAACAAACAAACACGCAACTAGCTTAAACCATGGATGTCAGCTTCAGAAAGATGCTGAGCACTGCTACAGTGGGAAATAAAGATGTTCAACATTCCTAAATAAAAAGGCCTTTTACAGATTATAGACCTGAACCATGAAATGGAGAAACTAAGCAACCACAGTCTTTTTCTTTTCCGACATATGATTTTATGGTTAAATGAAAATTGTGAATAGAGATTCCAAGTAAGAATATGTTCTTTAAACATTATGTGTCCAGTGGACACATGCATAGACAGCGGATGAGGAAAAAAAAATAAATTCTTCTGTGAAGAGTGTGGGAAGTTTGTTTTTTACTTGAATGTTTAAAATTCACAAACAGGTATGCCAAGTCTTTAATTGAGTATGAATTAAGACCACACAAGCGCCATCAGATCTGCATAATCCAAAATGTGTACCTCTACAGACACCCACGGTATTCACTAAATTCTGCAAGAGGCTGTCACTCCTTCTACACATACAGCTTGTAGGGTTGGAGCCAGAACTTAATTAATCAATATGGACCGTAGAAATGAATAATGTTAAAAACCTATTAGAACATTCAGCTTATCTCTTCAGAGACGACTAGATGATTTAACAGGTCTTTTTCCACCTCTTAGTTCCTGTGATTTCATGACTCCCAATTCAATTAGCTCACTCACCACCATTAAATGCAATAGTTTGTTCTACCACTCATCAGACATATTATTCAATATTTTAACAACAGAATTGCCATTGCACATACAACTTCCTTTCTCCCTCAGAATAAACTAATCTCAGAATTAAAAAAAAAAAACAAAACAAAACAGCAAAATTTTTGATCTATAGATCTTTAGAAATATAGAATTTGCTATGCAAAATGGAACTATTTGAATCTAAAGAATTGAAATTATTAAAGTTCTATTCTGAAGATGGTTACTCCATCTTCATGGATGGATGGTTACTCAATACAGTCATCTAACCTCTCCATTAACCCTACTTTTCCACTGCCATGCTGAAGAATTTGGAATTTACCCATGGAGTGCTTCCACCTGGGTGCTTTTATGTTAGTTTTAGTTTAGAACAGGAGGTGAATCTCCCTATCATTCCCACTTACCCTGCTTTGATCAGCACTGCAGATCTATTCCACAGGGCACAAAGGAATTCTTTGGAAGAACTCAAAAAATGCTTTTTACATGCTAGCAGGCATCCAGTCCACGTGACTATACTAGAGCTAGTCTTAAGTAATCCTCCCTCCCTTAAAACCTGTTGACTTGGATATTGGGTCACCACCACCAATCATTTAACTTTACAGGTACACTCCGATTGTGCCACAGGAATTGCTAATGTAGATGGCACCTGACATTCTCTCATCCCACACAGCAGATACAGGTACCCAGGGTAAAACTGCAGTGCAGCGTCTTCTTATGCACAACTCTGCATTATGGGCCTAATTAACATGTGAGATGACATAGTGGCATGACCTTATCACACACAACCATACAAATTGCACAGTAGAGAAACTCAGCCTCACCACTAATACTGGGTCTGTATCTGCACAGCTGTACTGGTATGGTGTAGTCCGTATGGCAAAACTCTTCCGTTTTTCGTAGGCTTCTATTAACAGAAATTCTACCTTCTGTTTTGTCCCACTTTTTTCACAAGTCTCAATTCATTCTTTCACCTGTAAAGTGGGCATATTTTCTGATGTGATAGGCATATCTTCTCTCTGCTCTGACACTTAGTGGCACTGAAACGTGCAATGTGTATTTTAGGAAGCAACCATAACTATTGTCTACCACTGAAAGCATTTCATAAACGTTGTTTCTATCCTTTGCTTTTTTATACGTAAGTTGCCGAGTTAATGACTAATTTCATATAAGTGATGATATCAACATAATTTAAAAAAATATAGTGGTGTGACGATTGACATGCGATATAGTAAAATATTTGAAATTAAATTTTGACTGCATATTGAGTAAATAGGTACTGTAAATAGATTGAAAATATTTCAAGAGTTAGTTCGGGTTACCTGAAAACACTTAAAGTGGTTTCAGATGGTGTAATTAATGCGATGACCCTTCTAGTGAAACTCTACAGTGCATGCACCCTCATATTTCATTACAGGTCAGACTGCATTAATCACTCCTGTGCTCTTTCCTTCTACTGAAGTAACAGAAGTATTTCCAAATATCCAGCTAAACTTGTGGTTGTTCCTGCCACCTAGTGGCTATCGCTCAAGTTAACAGAAACACAAACTATGAGCGCATTGAGGATATGAAAAAGTGCAGAAGCTTGCTTTTTTTTTTTTTTCCTGAGATGACTATTTTGAGTCCTGTTGATTTTCATGTTTTTTGAATATTACAAAAGGCAGCAAACCTTTGGGACTACTTCAGAGGGGGGGGGGGGGAAAGTGTTATATGGCTCTTGTAGTGTGAAAGGTTCTAAAGAGACATTAGTTTTCAGGAAAACCTAATAGAATGATGTGATTATTTTTATACCTCCTATTTCTAATGTAAACGTCATAACTTAAACAATAAATCTGGGCTTACCTATGCTTGAAGAAAAAATATCCATTTATTGTGAGATTTATCTTAGGTGGAGATGCTTTTGCTCTTCTGCTCTTCATTTTTAGAACTTTGAAATGTCCTATATTTCTGCTGTTGCCACTCACTCATACTTCCATGTTACACACAGCTTCCCTTTCAAAGCTATTGATTTAAAAGACAAGCACAAATGCTATTACAAGGAATGCTGCAGTGCCTTTTAGAAAAGCAATTTGATTACATGCAATAAAAAAAAAATGTTTCTGGCAACAAAAGACCACTGATGTATTTTCAGGTTTGCAGAAGACACAAGCTGGAGAGGGGTGGAACTAACCCACAGAGTGTAAGTTCCTCTGCCTGTACCCTTTAGCATGTCATGACCTAATCAAATTGCACAGGAGACAATTTCAAAGTATTGTTTTATGACAGACTCTATGAAAATGTGTAACAGTTATCTATTTTAGTAACAGTTTATGATATTAATATTCAGAAACAATCTTAGCAATACTAAGGACAAATCCCAGAACAGTGCAAATTAAAAGCAAGATACGCATTGTTTAATTCTCCTCACCCCATGTGGAATCAAAGCAGTTATGATCTCTACGCAATTCTTCATGAGAGTCAGGTGCTTCAGAACGGGACTCATTCCAGTCAGCATATAGCACATAGAACCAGCATCATAAGCATTCAGCTATTTAGTTACCCAGGAAGGAAAGATTAAGAAGATTAAGTCTGAAACCATTCTCTATTCCTCCACTGGGGAGTTACTCCCATCCTCTTGCAATCTGTACCTCTTGCTTTCCTTGGAGGTAGGCGATTACCCAATATTTTTTCCCCCAAGGAATTCAGTAAGGCTCACTTATTTTAAATCTCAGAATAGAAGATGCTGATAATTCCTCTCGTCTTTTTATACAGTATCCTACTGATTGCAATGTTTCTGTTGTTTTTGGTTTTTTTTCCACTGCTCAAATTAAAGCAAATACATATTTACCACCTGCCAAGAATATTTCAAGAAAGCTGCAGTGTACTTTTGGTGTTTAGAGTGGGAGATCAATGCCCACATTATTCAAAAGTCATTCTTTGGGTAATATGTTTCAGCATCCCTGCTAGTTTTTACAACACAGGATAGCTTTGTCTTATGTTTCTTCCCCTCAAAATCAATTTTTCTAAGTGTTGGAAGTTAGCTATAACTGTGATTAGTTATTCATTATCTGATTTCAACACAGGTGCTCACTCACACAGTGCTATGCTCTACTTCCTGGCAAACAGCTAGCAGTAGAGCTTCATTTATGATAGTCTGTTAAACTGTAATAGAAGAATACTTTTACTTTCTTTATACTACACGTGAATCTATAAGGAAAACTAGCATCCATTCCTTCACAAGGAATCTCACATGGAAGTGCACTGGAAGTAGTCAAAACTCAGAAACAGGCCACCAACCCTTATAGAATAAAAACAGGTATAAACAGCTACTTCATTCCATGAGCACAGAAGGCTTTCTTAGTGAAAGTTTTAATTAGCTATTTTTAAGGCATATAATAGAGTAATAGCAAAATTTTCCTGATGAGAAAACACTGCTGAGTGAGCACACAGACACATATTTCAGAACACAAAGTATCACCTTGTTCAGTAGTTGAATGTAGACAAAAACCAACTTGAGGCTCACTTTAGTTTTGTCTTAGTCAAGTTTTTTAAGAGAGTAAAGCCTCACACATCAAAATTATTTTTTAATTGTATTTTATTTCTGTCAATGGAATATAAATAAACTTAACTATGGTTTGTTAACCTTCCATACTGGAAAACGCAGCAAAAATATTTAATGCCTTCCTCACAGTAACAACAAGGAAGGAAAACATAGCTTTTTGTGGGAAAAAACATAGCTTTTTGTGGAAATAACAGCAACACAAAATTCATGAAAATTAATAAAGTGGACAAGATGAAAACTCAGAGTCGGTTGTACTACTTGTACAGTAAACAAAGCTGGGAAAACCCCTTGAGATTTAGTACTAATCAGTGTGGAACGTGCAGTTTCACCAATATTTTAAAACATTTGTAATTCAAATGTAAACACTGCAAGTTTTGCAAGTTTGCTAAAGTACACTATAGGGATGTTCTGGGACACTGGAACACTGCTATTTCTGCTTTTGGCTGTTACATGCTTCCTGAATGCTTACAATGGCCTGTAGTAACTCTTCGTATCTCAAATATTATTGGAGGAGATCACTTCTGAGATTTACCAGTGCTTTAAGCATACCTGTCACTTTCCAATGTAGATATCATGCCTGGGAAAAAAAAACCCAACAAAACCAATATACAACTCTCGAGCAAACCAAAGACCTACCAACCCCCCCCCCCCCCCCCCCCCATGCCAAAAGAGACATAATTCCTTCCCTGGCTGAAATGATGTAAATTGCAAAGAAATTCTGTAACAAAGTCACAAACAGAAAAAAAATCTCTTTTTTCCTGACAGAAAAAGGTAAGAAAGCTTCAGCATCCAATTGGCCCTGAAAGATTGTCTGGTCATGCCTTTTGTTCCCCCACCGTGGCTCCCCCTCCACAGCAGCACAACTTCAAACAGGAGGGACACACTGTATTCCACCATGTGTAACTGCCCATGGTTAAGGCACACTGCAGGGAAGCGGTACACATTTTCTAAACTCACTCACACTGCAAGAATCTGTTTCTGACTGCTCTAACCATCAGATTATTATATTACGGCTGCTATCACTGCTGTAATTTTAGTAGGAAAAAAATGTAGATCTTGCTGCCTTTAAAAAAGCAGTCGTAGCACCCTGCCTTCAGGAGTGAGTTTTGTATTGTAGTCAGAACAACAAAAAAAAGTGTGGCATATACTAAGCTGCTAAACTACTTCCCATCCCAGACTTGGTTATGTTACAGACTCATTTACTTTTAAGGCTTGAGAAGTTTCCTGAAGTCTGTACCTTCTGTAAGAGGCACATGGTGAAGACGAGATGCTTTCTGTGGGAAGGCCTTATGCAGGAGCTGTCTGAAGAGAAGTATGTATGTCTAAGCCCTGAAGCATACTGCTGTTACCTGGGGGGGTGGGAGGGAAAAGCCAAGAAGCTGAGACAGGGATGTTGGCTGGCGGGGGGCAGGGGAGTTCCAAACGGGACGACTGGGATACAGAGGGAGTGTGCAGGACATTGCTGCATTACATTCTCGAAGAAAGTAAACAATTTTTCAGTTCAGAATGCGTATTCTCATTTTCTGTTAAAGAAGCAAGCAGACCAGGAAAAACTATGTCTTCCTAAGTAACTGCCAGCAGTGGAATTATGTTGGACAACATAAGAATGCAATAAAACAGACATTCTCTCCAGAAATATAAAGCTAAAGGTGTATCAGTGATAGAACTGTACAACCTTTGCTCTGAGTAGCTCTTACAAAAAAGCTTAAATATGACAAACATGACTGATTACCTACAAAATCAAATTAAGAATTCCTGTAGATATTAGGGTTAATTCAAGTAGCTATGATACCACTTTAAACATGTATTATTCAGACCTTAAAATAATAGCTGTATTTAGAGATCACTATTAGCTCCACGAACTGCAACTTTTCTCTCTCCCAACTTTGCAAAGCATAACTACAACATAGCAATCCTGCCCACTGGATAAAAAGGTAAAAATTGAAGGCAAACTCTTAGAAATTATTATACGCATACGAACTCATTCCAAAGAATGAAATCAGTTTTAGATATTCCAGTATCTGTTAATATTTGTAGGATTATACCTCATACCAGGTTTCCTTATTATGACCACCTGAGTAAACTTATGCTCTTAGTAGAAAAACCTCCAACAAAAACAAAACCCAAACATCCCCTCCCCCCCCTAAAAACCTCAAAACCAAACCAACACAAACCCCCATCAACTTGTATGCAAAAACAAGCGGGGCAGCACATTGCACCCCGCTAAGATTCATCCCTCCTCGCCTAGAGAATTTCTTCCTGATGATGGGAAAGAGTAAGAGCTCTCAAATCCTCTTTAGATAGCTCCAGAAGTTTCAGTGACGCAGAGGCACCTTTTATAAAGCTTAGAGACCACCTCATAAATAACAGACAGCTGAAAAAAAAAAATGCAAACATGAAGGAAAAGGAAAAAAAAAAGACAAACCAACCAACCAAAAAAAAAACCCAACAAACAAACAAAAACAACTCCAAAAGAAAAACGAATTAGACGAAGCCACCACGCGCACGACACCAGCCCCAACACTTCTCCCTCAGCGCCGGGCCGAGGCGGGACCTCCGCCCTTGTGCCGTGCTGATTGGCTGGGCGCTGCCGCCGCGCTCCTGCCAATCAACCCGAAGCCCCATCCTCCGCCCAAGAGGCGTCTCAGCCTGCGCTGATGCTGCTGCGCGCGCGCCTTGTCCGGTCGCGCGTGGCAGCCGGGCTGTGCGCCGCCATTTTCTCAGCGCGGGTTGTTGAGATCGATGCCGGGTAAAATCATCGCGCTCTGGCGGTTATGGCTCTCACATGTCCTTTTCGCGCTTGTAAGTGGTAAGGAAGCTCTTGCTGCTGCAGGGTGGTGGTCTTCGCTTTCGGGTCTCACCTGGCGGTGACAGCATCTAGCTAGCGGTCTGCACGTTGTGGAGTCGGGCCTGGCTCTGTTCCTCTTAGGCCAGTGCTGCCTGGGGCATCAGACAGCACCGGTCTGAGGGGCTGCTCTGGAGAGCAGTACAGATACCTTAAGCTGTCACTCGTGTCCTGCATTTGGTTGCATTTAAAAGGCTATTGGTTATGCTGTAAACTTGTTTGTGTGGTAATAGTGCACGATAGAGTATTGATATTGATGGCTAAAGCATTGCAAACAAATGTGACGACTGTTGCTTAGAAAGTGGGTGGAAGATTATTTATGGTGTTCTGAGGTATGTTCTGAGCTGCAGTGAAGAAAAAATGGTCTTACCATGGTTTCAGGAAGGTGGATTCAGTTTTGTAATTTTGTCTTGTGAAATCTTAACACTGTAATTAAACTGGGTATGAGGAATTTTTCCAGGGTGTGTTTGTTGGGCAGGAGGAGAATTTAGAGAAGTAGTACAAGAATTTACATATATTGTTCTAATGATTTTTCTATCATCTTTCCTTGTAGAGAGATGCAGAGTTGTTAATAAGAGGGCTGAGGTTTCTAAAGGTGTGTTCTGAGTGAATAAGTCCTAACTGGTGTATAGGTAAGTAAAAAGTAAAAGGTCATTTTGTAAACTGTAGAAATGTGATTGTATTGGTGTAATGCTATTATTTGGGCTGTGACAATGGGCAAGCCAATGTTGATGCACAAAATGTTTTCATTTGCTATGTGTTTCTGCAACCAGGGGTTTGTTTCAATGGAGAGGAAAAGAAAACCAAATAAAACACAACGAAGAGGTGCCCGAAGCATCAGTAGTGCACTTTCAAAAGTTTGATTCTCTCGAACGTTCAGGTGTTTCTTCCAGGCAGACAGAACCTTTTCCTGAAGGTTCTGATTTCTTTTATTGAAAAACCCCTGAATTTAGTTTTCTGTTTTATTACAGGGAAACGTGGAGAACGGGGGGTTTGTTTAAGAAGGTATTTGTCAGATCTGGATTTGGTACTGCTTTTACTGGGAGGTTTTCTTGGGTGGCTAGTCATTTTTGCAGTTGTGTTTGTTTTTTTTTGATAAGTTATGTATTGTTCTTCCTCCTGCCCGAGATGTTCTAGTAAGCTTTACAGTAGGAGTGCTCATTTATTTATTAATTTATTTTTTTTCCCCTGGAACTAGAATGATAGGGATCAGTATTTACTCTGAAGACAGATTGTATGATCACTAGCTACTTCATGTATGCTTGTGATAAAAACTACTGTGGCAGTTGTGTTGAAGCTTTTTTGTAGGCTGAGGAAGATCTTGTTCTAATAATATTCACTTTCAGCTTCTCATAAAAATTCATAAATTTGAGTATGTGCTTTGTCCAGTCTATCCTTGTGTGTTTACCTGTTGTCTTTGACAGATGTTGTCTACCCTTAATTACTTTGTTTGAACAGCAGTTAATGCCACAAAATTGCTTGGTCAAATTATGGACATGCACAGCCTTTTTAAACAATGTGAAATCACAGATCCATTCATAAAGTTGAATGGAATCAGAAGCTGATTTTGGAGACTAAATTATAGGTGAAGGTCAGAGAAGTATCTGAAAGGTTTGAGGATACTTAAACTGCCAGAAGAGGAGTGTTGAGACAGTACAAAACACACCTGGCACAGTTGTTAGTCGATGAGCAGTTAAAAAATGTTGGACATAGATAATGTGTTCTGTATGTCCTTGCAATTATGAAAACTTAAATAAGCTACAGTTATACCTGATAGTGTATAGACAGCCAGATTAAGTAAATGGTAAAGCACAGAGCTGTAAGATGTCATTGGTTTGAAGGAGTGATTTACACAGAAAAAGCAGGGTGAGTAGGGGAAGTGTCCTTTGTCATTCACATATTAAAAAGAAAGAGAGAAACAGACTGGAAGTACTTCTGCAGGTAAACTCTTTTTGTAACTGCAAGTCCAGTGCAATGAAACACTGTACTGGATCTGCTTTGGAGATATTTACTGGATTTACTAATTAAATTTACTAGATGTAAGCAACATTGTGAGATGAGCAGAGATTGTCTAAATGACATGAATTGCTTTCCACTCTTTTGTTTTCTTTGAGAAGAAATAGTTATCTTTGTGGTTGTCTGTCCTGTTTCACATTCCTGCATGTCCGTGTAGTGTAATGTCCCCCCTCCCCCCAGTTTTCTGATATAGTCTTTAATTCTCTGTGCTATTTTGGGAACAGCTTTATGATTACGAATTATTCTCAAGCGATAAAATTAGTCTAGTCACAAGAGCAAGTCCAGAGGTACTTTTTTTTTCAGATGTTAACGGAAAATGTCTTTACGAAGTGAGTTGTGTCAAGCGTATCCTAATTGCACAAAACATGACATTGTTAAATGTTTAGTATACATTTTAACTAGAAGTGTGATAATATGCTACTAAAGTGTTTTGAAAACAAATTTTGTGCAAGGAATTAGTTGACAAAGAAAAAATATGGGAAATTATGAGGCTGATTTACTCCTTTTCTTTGCAGACAGAATGGAATCTTTGACTCCCTCACCAAACATAGTGGATATGAATCTGAAGATAACTAGTATAGAATGCCATCCCGAATGTTTGGTTATAGTGTTCCAGGGTCAATACAAGGCAGGATGTGAGCTTGACTATTACATACTACAAAATGAAATACAGCGTGTATTCAAAGTAAAAGGTAATGCTGACGTTGGTGGATCTTGTTTGGTGGAAGATACAGAAGGAAAATGGCATAGAGGAAGAGTTCTGGAAAAGAGGGGGAATATCTGTGAGGCTTTTCTTATAGACACTGGGCAAGTGCTGGTGGTTGAGGAAACACATCTTGCTTCTGCTTGTGATGAACTGTTTTACCTGCCTCCAAAGGTGGTTTTGGGTGTTTTTGCAAGCATACTTCCTCTGGAAGAAAAATGGGGTCCAAAAGCCGTAAACTATTTTTCATCTCTGGTAGGACTACAGGTTACAGGTCATGTGAAAGCTGTTACACCATACCAGCTGTTCATTGTAGAAGTACCAAAGATCATTAATGATGTCCTTGAACTGAAGTTAGGAAAATTTATTGATGGAGATTCATTTTGTCTTATTGTAGAAACATTAAGAGTGTTTCCCCAAGAAATGCTTTGTAAAAGAGTGCCACAATTGTTGCAACAGAAGTATCCAGTCAAGGAGTTCCTTGCTTCCATTAATTCTGAGAAACCAACAGATTTTTGGCCAGTTCCAGATGATCTCTTTCCCCGTCTACCTATTGGCAGTAAAGAAAATGTAAAAATAACTGTTGCAGTAAGCCCAAATAAATTTTACTGCCAGATACAGAAATGGCAGAAAGAGCTGGAAGATTTGACAGAAGCTATGCATTTGCACTATGAAGCTGTCACTACAGAAAGTAATAAATCTTTTGATAGTTTAGGGCTACTCTGTGCTGCCAAAAGGCAAAATGGCCAGTGGCATAGAGGAGTGATAAAACAGCTTCTCTCTGACTGTGTGGAAGTCTGGTTTATGGATTTTGGCAATATTGAAGCTGTGCCATCTAGTTGCGTTCAGAAACTTAGAGTTGAGTTCATGGCATTACCGATGATATCATTTCCATGTGCGCTCTCTTGTTTTGGTAGTCAGGATAATACAATAATAAAAATTCAGCTGAAAGAACTTATATGGGCATTGATAGGACAAACTTCTGTGTGTGTCCATGTTGATTTATTCAATGACATTAAACGCTTATATTATGTTACGCTGCAAAATCAAAATCTTGGAATGAATACTAAGCATCCAGAAAACCTGAATGAGGCAGCTGCATCTTGTGTCTCTCTTTTGCAAAGAAAAATCACAAGTATTGCTGTAAACTACAAACCATTTGATGAGAGATACAGTTCATTTAAGAATTGTACAGGAAATAAACACACAAATACCTGCTTACCTGAATGGGATGTTTCTTTGTCAAGCCACTGCAAAAGAGTAGAAATGCAAATGAATTCTTTCCATACCGGTTTTGTGGTATATGTCATAAATCCATCTAACTTCTGGATTCAAACATGTGAGTATCAGAATGAATTTCAAGCCTTGATGAAAAATATTGCATATGCATATAACCAATGTGGAACTGATGAAATGGTCCTTAAAAACCCAGAACCTGGATTGCTCTGCTGTGCCCGGTATAGCAAAGACATGTGTTATTATCGGGGTATTGTCATTGAAGTGCTTCATGAAAATATTAATGTTTATTTTTTGGACTTTGGAAATACAGATACAGTACCCTGTTACCATGTAAAAACATTGCTTCCTGAGTTTTCTGATTTACCAGCTTTAGCTATGTGTTGTGCACTTGCTTGTACATTTCCTGTTGATGATGTGTGGGTTAAAAAGGAAATTGATTTCTTCAAACACATTGTGTTTAACAAACTACTCCTGCTTCAAGTCATTGGAAAGCAAAACAACAAGTATATTGTTAATGCGCAGTATAGGAGTGGTTTGCAGCAAGGAAATGTTGCCACATGTATGGTTCAAGCTGGATATGCTGAATACTGGGAAAAGACACTAGATTCTGTTCTAAATTTAGCAAAAAAAAATCAAGCCCCAAATTGCCACAAATCTAAAAAAAAAAAAGTAAATGCACAGAGCATCTGCAATATTCGTAAAAATAAGGTATCTGGAAATGGAGAGGTATTTCAGAAGGAAAAATCATTAAGTGTGCCTTCAGTGCTGAGAGGATCTGTTATGCTGTCCTGTTTTGGAAAAGGTGCTATCTCTAAAAGGCGTAAATCGGTACATGAGAAAAAATTATTTTACAAAGAGTTTGTGTTTAAACCAGGAGCTGTTTTTGAAGTGGTATGTTCTTACATTGTTTCCCCAGCAGATTTTTCATGTCAGTTGCAAAGCAAACTCCCAGAGCTGAATAACTTAATGGAACAAATTCAGACTTACTATAAAGAGCATACCAGTCCTTACAAACCTGGACAGGTTGCCTGTGTTGTTAAATGTCCCAAAGATGGGAAGTGGTACAGAGCAACTGTCTTGGACCAAGTATCCACAAATGAAGTTGATGTGATTTTTGTAGACTATGGTTATCGGGAAAGAGTTTTACTTAAAGATCTTCAAGCTGTTCTTCCAGATTTCCTATCTGTGGAAAGTCAAGCATTTCGATGTGGACTTAAAAATGTACCCTTACAGGTTGACTCACTTAATTGGTCTGAAGAAGCGCGTAGACACTTTGAAGACTTCATTTCTGCTTCTAGAGGACTACTGACTTGCGTAATTTGTGCTCTTATTCGTGTAAGGCCCAACTGTTTATGCAATGTAGTTGACTTACAGACTCCATTTATTAGTGCAGAGGAATTCCTCAGAGAACGTGGTCTCACCCAGTCTGAATATATAGGTGTGAGAAACCTTGCATCTTTGGGTTCTCTGTACAGTTTTTGCTACTCATCTTTTAATATAAAAATTGGAAGTGAGGAGGAGGTTTATATAACTCACGTACATAGTCCTTCAAAATTCTATTGCCAGCTTAATCGAAACACTGGAACTATAGAGGCACTGATGAAGAAAGTTAGTGTCATAAGTAAAATGTCAAATAATGCAAAATATGATACCAGCAATACACGATTATGTATAGCCAGATATTTTGAAGATGGTCTCTTTTATAGAGCTTTGGCTTTTCCTGTGGAATCGACATCCTATCTATGTGCTGACTTTGTGGATTTTGGAAATAAGAATATGGTGGAAAGAGACCAATTGATACCTATTCCAGACTCTGCTGCTGACCTAATATTCACACCGATGCAAGCTATTAAATGCTGTCTGTCAGATCTTAGGGAGTCAAAGATTCCAGCAAGAGTTACTAGATGGTTTGAGGAAACATTCCTTGGTAAACTGCTGAAGGCTGTAATTGTATCTAGAGAAGCAGATGGACAGATTGTTGTGGAGTTATATGATGGACAACTCAAAGTAAGTCAGAAAATTAAAGAAAAAATATTGCAAGAATTGGCACCAAAAAATGGTACAAAACAATTTGTTGGAAGTAATAGAGGAGTGATATGTCACATGGAAGATGACAATGAAATTAATAAAGTAACTGTTAAAAGTCCTGAAAACGCTAAATTCAAAATGAAAGTGAAATGCCAAGTATATGATAAGTATTATCAAGGAGATATTGGACAGAATTTTGAAGATGAAGAGCAAACTGCATGTAGCACACAGAAGTTGTGTAGTGGGTCCTTAAAACGGCTAACTTTGCAGGACAGTCAAGAACCAGGTTTTAGAGATACTGTCAGTGCTGTTCTGGAGCACAGAGAGGAACCTCTGGCTGGAGAGCCTGCTTCTGACTCACTCTCTCATCCTGCTTTAAATTCAAAGGAAATAACTGTAAATGCTCTCTCTGAATCTCCTAATGAAAGACTAAATTATACAGGTCAGCAGGAAAGCAGTAATGAAAATATTCCTAAATTAATCAGTCTTCCTAAACGTGATATTCAGGTGAATTCTGAAGTAGCAGGGTATATTTCTCATATGAATAGTCCATCAAGTTTCTATTTTCAGCTTGCAGAGGATGTAAACTTAGTTAAACAACTAGCAGAAGAATTAAAGGAAAGTGTGATGAATACAAGTCATGAAAATTGCTTAGATGAGCTCACGGTAGGGGCTCTCATTGTAGCAGAGCATGTCACAGATTGTTTTTACTATAGAGCAGTTATTAAAACTTTGAAATCGGGAAACTCGTTTGAGGTAGAGTTCATTGACTATGGTAATGCAGCAGTTGTAAGTCCTTCAAAAATCTGCAGGATTCAGAAAAAGTTCTTAACTTTGCCGAGGCTCAGTGTTCCTTGTTTCCTTAGCAGAATAAAAAGTGTTCCTGATAAAAGCTGGACTAATAAAAGTACTTCCTATTTTGTAAGCAAAATAAGTAACAAGCAAGTCATTTGCAAGTTCTTAGAACAACATGGAGAGCAATGGGAAGTAGATGTAATTTGTGATGGAAAATCTATGTCTAAAGACCTTCTGCAGAAAAAAGACAGGACAACATCGCAAAACACACTAATGTGTAATTGGGAAAATAGGCTGAAACAAATTCTTGTTACAAATAGTAATCCTCAAGATAGAAAGTCTAGAAATGGTTTAGATGGTCAAAGTAAAACTAAGATGGTTAGGATGAAAAATGCTTCCCAAACACCCGTAAATGTCCTTCCTCTAGATCTAAATTCTGGGCAGGTAGAAGGAGCAAAAGTAAGCCATGTTTCAGAGAGTGGAGAATTTCATGTACAGTTACTTAGAAATTTGCGAATATTACATGAGTTAAACGTAATGCTTCTCAAAGAAGCAGAAAGAAGTGATTTGCTTAGAGTGGATGACATTGAAGAAGGATTGGAATGCGTGACAAAATCTGAAAGGACCTTGAAGTGGTATCGATCAAAAGTGATCAAGAAATTTGTCAGGGAGAAGTTAATGCTAGTTTTTTTCATGGATTATGGCGAGTATGAGATGGTGTCCTTAAATAACGCAAAGGTGCTCAGTGACGAGGTCAAAAGTATCCCTAAACAAGCTGTGTTTTGTAAATGTGTTTGGCTTAAAAAAATGAATAAAATTCAGTTTGTCCATGTAATAAATGCAGTCCTGGATCGTGAAATAAGGATCATGTTTTTGAGATATTTGGAATCCTCTCATATCTGGGAAGTAGATGTTTCAATAAGGGGAATTCTGCTTCGGGAGTATTTGAACGAGCTCTTAAGTCATTGTCGGACTGTTGTTGGACCAGAAAGATCTACTAATACAGACTGTAAGGAGTTTGATACATCATTCAAGATAAATTCAATCACATGGACTTTGCTGCAAAGTGGCAGAAGGTATCCTGGCTTTGCAACTGCAGTTACTGATCCTTCAAACTTCTGCATTCAGTTTGAAGTCTCATTTGATTGCATGAAAAACTTGTCTTTGCTGCTCTCTGACCTTCCTGACAACTTGCCAACTTTGCCAAAAGAACTTGTGGCTCCTGGTGTTAGCTGCTTGATCAAGTTTGGACTGGAAGCACAGTGGAATAGGGCAGAAGTTAGTGAAGTAACAGCTCAATCTGTTGTTCTTACATTTATTGATTATGGCTTTCTGAAGATCATCCCTTACTCTGATATCCATAAACTTAAAGTTATTCCGGAAAGTTTGTCTTATTTACCACGTTTGGCACGCTCTTGCTCTTTACATGATATAGTCCCTGCCAGGGGGGAACACTGGAGTGATGAAGCTAAACTTCTGTTTCAGAAGCTTCTAAGTAAACCAGGTCTGATATTTCATTTTAAACACTATGGCGCTGAAATGAAATTAGAGGTGGATGTTCTGTATGAGGAGAACAATCTAGCTCAGGCCTTAGTTGCTGCTGGCCATGCAGTCTACTCTAGAAGTAGATGCTGCCTCATTCCAGTTGGCAGAATTAAATCAGAAAAAACAGATTTGCAGCCTGTGTGTCCAGCTTCTAGCTACTGTGCTTCCCTTTGTGAACCATATTATAATTATGATGAAGACTCTTGTTTTGTTGATGGAAGTAAAGCAAAAAAGTGAAACAAAAAATATCCGAAGCATAGGACTATGTGTCATAAAGTTTCAAATAAGGAGGTCGGGTAAAGTGGGTGCTGGAATACCATTTACAAAGGATCTGAGTTCATATAACACTGAAGGAAAAGAAAAACTGTAAAAGATGGACAATGCTGTGAAGAATTTGGGTTTTTTCAGCGTTGTGATAAGAAAAGTAAAATTGACTTAATACAGTGTAAGTCTGCTACTAGAAGCACTGATTGAGATTCATGATTCTGATGTTCCACAATCCAGAAAGATGGTGTGAAGATACTATCAAAATACTTATTTGAATGATAAGTAGAATGCAGTTAGGAGAGTACTTATTCAATGCATTACAAAAAAATACAGGTACTGCTCTTGGTATATTTTTTCTTCAAGATCTACTGTTATATTTATTTAGACAATCATGTTTTTGTCAAACTTTTCTGTCAGAATGCTTTTACGATTTATGTGTATGTATATATATAAAACTTTACTTGCAGTAACATCTGGTTTACAGTGGAGTTGTCTCCTTCTTGTTTTGGATGCTCAGAAAACAAAGATGCCAAGCATCTTTCCTTTGTTTCTAATTCCAAATTTCCCCTGTGAGTATCTTTTCTCTTGTTAGGAGAAAGTTTACTAACAATAAGCCAAAAGCTTTGATCCCCATTTATGGGAGCTGTTTTCAGTAAGCTCTTACTGTAAAGATGCCATTGACCTGTCTCAAGGTTCTCTTGGTATTTGAGTTGCATCACAATTGGGGTTGTTGTCTCTGTGGAGTGCCTGTTCCCCTGATCTCTCCTCCATCCTCCCGAAGTTTTATGCTTAGTCTGTTTGTATCTTGAAGGGAAACATTCAGTATATTGAAGGGAAACATTCAGAGCCTTTTCCTTTTTTCTTTGTAGGAGGAGGAAGAAATTTCAGAACTGAAAAGTGGTGATATGCTCTGTATGTCTTAGAATTTTTTTTTTCAGTAACTATTCTGAAATTATAAGAATTTGTAACATGTTTCTCTGATTTTTTTTTTTATATTTATTTTTTTTTTAAACTTTTTCTCCCACCTCCTTCCGCAGTTGTTTGGAGAAAGATAAAGCATGAAGAGGCTTGAAGTGCAAGCAGTTTTCTTTGTATGCCCTGTGATTGTTTGAATTTAAATGAAAAAAAGGAATACATCCCTAATGATAGGCAATATATCTAATGCATCTCGATGTGCAAATAAGATCTAAGAACCTTCCATCCTAAGCTCCGCCCCCCCCCCTCCCCCCCCAGGGCCCTGGATATCATGATGTATTTAATTCCTGTGAAAACTTGAAAGCTTTATCTGGAAAAGGGAATTTAACTTTTTTTTAAAGGATAGAGATGTGTCCAGGAAATTCAAATAAATGAGATAAGACAATGCTAGCTGATCTTTACAAAGTTAACTCTGCTGGTGAATTATTCAAAAAGCATGCAAATATTTTTCAGCATACAAGCAAAAGATGCCCATTAGTAACAAATCAGAAAGCTTGTACAATAAAATTTCATAAGTAAATGTTAGCTAAAGTATCAGAAGTGTTACATTAATGTAGTGATTAAATAAAGGGGTTTTCTTGTGGCCATTTGTGATTGTTAACTGTTTTTATTTTGCACCATGTTATTATATTATTGCAGAATTTCATGTTTTTCCTAGTTAAAAATTAGAAACTTACCTGCCATGTTTTCTGTTGATAGTTTGACATACTGCTTGCTCTTATGATAAAAAGCAAAGGTTGTATTGTGCAACATTACTCACGTTGAGTGATAACTTTACATTTACTTCACTGCACTACGTTCATTGTAGTGCCCAGTAGTACTTTATTTGCATGTAGAAGCACTGATGCTTAAGGGTTCATTAACTCTGATTCTGACTTCTGGCTATCATTCAGTTGGAACAGCAGGTGTTTGGATGTCTTCTTTTTTTAAAGATCATCTGGATACCCTAAATGCCAGTCCTGTTGATGTAGTATTAATACACAACTTGCATATTTTAATTTACATTTATTTTTATTTTTTGTATATTGTAAAGTAATGTAATGTAAAGTATATTGTGCTTTAACTTGTGTGTAGTTGTAGAACGCTGCTTACCTGATGTTGCAAAATGGGGCCTAGAAATGACGGATGATTAAGAAAAAATAAGCTGTGTGTGTACTGTTTTTATGTTCTGCAAATTGCAAATGTTAGATTCATTTGCAAGAATGTGTATTTTATTTTGAACTCATAATGAGTCTAGCTTGTGGTAGTAATTCCTTCTTTAAAGGTCTGATACCCAAAGTGCTTAAGTTAAGAACTAGATAATTGAAACTATTTTCAGGATTATGCTGTACCTCTTAATATAGAGAAAGTCTTTTGTTGCCATTGTTGATACGGATTTTCAGAAATACATTATAAGGTTATGTTATGATTCTTAGATGAAGTTGCTGGGATGACTGGCTATGGATTTTATTCCCAGTCTTCTTTCTTTGGCGCGTATTTCCCCTGCCCCCAAGCTCAGCTGTAACAGCATTTTTCTTGTAATTTGGAGAGGCTATACTTGTAATCTAGTTGATAGAAAGTGTTGTTTATTTAGGATCTGGAATTTTAAGTGTGTCTTCCGTCTTGTTTTGGGGCAAGCATAATTCTGAGCAAAACCACTACTTGGATTTGGTAAAATTTAATTGGAAACCAGCGTTCATCATTTGGCTGTATTTCCTAAACGTACTTCTATTTTTGTTTGTACTATGTCATTGATTACATTGATTAATTTTTTTTAATTCATGATAGTGATAGACAACTAGTTGCATTTGTTTGGAATTAAAAATGTTCCCATGTATACTGACTGATGTATTCAGTATTCCGCCTTTTTGTCATGAATAATAAAATGCTTATCTTCTGCGTGTAACTTGCCTAAGTCATTCTAACAGATGTTGGATGTTGTCTGTCTCGATGTGGATGTTGTCTGTCTGGACTACTGTAAGGCCTTTGACACAGTCCTCTGTAACATCCTCTCTTAACGGGAGAGAGATGGATTTGATGGGTGGACTGTTTGGTGGATGAGAAATTGGTTGGATGGTCGCATCCAGAGGGTAGCGGTCAACAGCTCAATGTCCAGATGGAGATCGATGACAAGTGTCTTTCAGGTGTCTGTACTGGGACCAGTACTATTTAATATCTTCATCAATGACATAGTGAGATTGAGTGCACCCTCAGCAAGTTAGATGCCACCAGCCTTGTACCCCAAGACTGTCTTCTGATTGTTTAGTTCATGCTGCTTACATTTCATTTACTTTATATGTGTCCTGGAGAAAATTATCTGACTTAGTCTTTACTCTTCTACCTATGTCTAAGCACAAGCAGCTGCTTTTGTGCAATTTCCAATACCTGCAACAAAATAATCTGGTGTGTGCTTACATGGTATCTTCACCCCTGAGTAGTTTTCACCACCCTCCTAGTTCCCATCAAAGGCCTTAGCTAATTAAGAGGCTTAGTGCTCTGGCAGGACCTTTTGCTTATATGTAGCGATCCAGGTGACGTTATTAGCCCTGATGGGGAGGAGCAAATTGGTCCTGTGGATTAATACCTGGTTATGCAGCTGATGTTATTGACAGAAATTTTGGTTTTATGATAGCAGGATGCTTTTTGAGATTGAGGACTGCTGGATGGAGACAGGTTCCACCTAACAAAGTGAGGAAAAAGCGTGTATGCCAACAAGCTGGCTGATGTCTTGAGGAAAGGTTTAAACCAGGAACAATGAGGATAGGGAGTGTGACTCACAGTTAAGTGAAGAAATGGTGGATGAGGTAGAAAGAAAAGGGTGCAGTGTGATGGGAACAAGAGAGACCTCAGGAACAGTGAAATAGTAGAAAGGAGGCTACATCAAATATAGGTATACAAATATATGCAGCCTAGGATATAAGCAGGAGGAACTAGAGCTGGAGTTCAGATTTGCGAGGGATGTCAATGCCTACAAGAAGAGAACTTGTCCCATACGAGTCCACGGGACCTGACACGCTAAATCCAGAGGTGCTGAGAGAATTGGCTGATGTCCTTTCATAGAGATTAGGGGAGATTCCTTATGTTTGGAGGAAAACAAGTGTTGAAGCCATCTTCAAAAGATGCCTGAAGGACAATCAGGAAACTACAGGTTTGGTCAGTCCCACTTTGGTACCTGGGAAAAGCATGGAGCAAGTCTTCTTGGAACACACTGGGCACATGAAGAAGTAGGTAACTGCTAATAGTTGGCACAGGTTTGCCAAGGGTAAATAGGGCTTGACCAACCTGAGGGGAGAGCAGTGGACATCATGTACCTTGACTTCTGCAAGGCTTTCAGCATTCTACCACAATATTCTTGTATCTGGGGTGGGATGTTACTCTCTGGATGGGTCAAGAGCTGGATGGGTAAAAAGCTGTTTTGATAGTTGGGTTTGGAATGTAGTGGTTAATGGGATATGCTCTGTCTGGATGTTGTTAACAAGTGGAGTACTGCGACGATCTGTCCTGGATCTTGTCCTGTTAAACATCTTTATCAATGACCTGGAGGAGGCAATGGAGTACTTGCTTATCAAGTTTGCACATTATACCAAGTTGGGAGGACTAGCTGATACACCTTAAGGGTCACAGGCTGCAATCCAGAGGGGGAGCCTGAAGGAATGGGTCATCAGAAACACGACAAAATGTAACAGGGACAAATGGCCATAAATTGAAATGAGAAGTTTAGACTAGAAAGCAAAACCTTTTCAGAGTGAGGACAGTCAAGCATTGCGGAAGGTTGCCCAGAGAGGCTGTGCAGTCTCCATTGTTGGTAGTTTTCAATGCCCAACTGGATAAAGTTCTGACAAACCTGGTCTGACTGGATAGCTGACCTGCTCTGAGCAGGACGTTGACTAAGTGAACTCTAGAGGTTCCTTTTCACTTGAGTTATCCTGTTACTGCTGCAGCTACTTTTTGTACCTTACTAGCTTCCAAAGCCTTGCTTCTGGAATGAAGCCCATGGAAGTCCCTAAACCTTACTTTAACACATGGTTAGGCAGTTTCATTCAAGCCATCTCCACTATCAGCTTAAGCATAAGAGGCAAATGAATGAGAACTACATAGGTATTCTGTCTGGCTTTCTCCAGCTGTGATTGGAAACTTCCACTAAGGAAAACCTTTTTTTTCAAAACAGCTTGTATATATAGAAAAAGAATGTTAGGACAGAAATGCCCCAATAGGGTGAGGTACACAGAAAACCTGTCAGGTGGTTTATGTGCCTTTAGATACATGAGAGGTAGCTTTGGGAGCAGAAGCCTTAACTACCTCCTTTTGTCTCATCTCCTCCGTCCCCTGCCCCTCCCTCCTCTCCAAGGTGTTTAAAAGCATCTCCATACATTCCTTTGCTGTAGACTCATCTGTAACAGCCTAAATCTGACGGGATTATTATTCTTGAGAATATGTATGCTCGTCTACTCATTGTCTCAGACTTACAGTTATTCTGTAAGAAATATTTTGGTTGGAGGAGTGCAAATATCCCAGTGCAAATAAGGTAATCAGTGAATTAAGGCACCTGCTTATATGGCTCTTACAGAAAAGCATACAAGTAAGTATGCTGTGGGTCAGTGGTCCTCAATGTTTTGCCACCTAGTGTGATGAATCACCATTTTATCTGATCTCACACTCCATGCCATAGGTATTAAAGGCCTGTGTCAGCTATGTTTTATAATTTGTACGTTGATATAAAATATGAGGTTCACTGGAGACATTGCAGAGTTTATATGCTTCAGCAACACATGGAGGTGTGAGGAGAGGGGAGGAAAAACTTCTTTCTCAGAAAGTCAAGGAGTTGTTTGTGAGTGGGTGTCAATGTAATCTGCCAGGGGTAAAGTATCATGATACCCTTTGAGTACTCCTTGGGGATCAGGAATTCCACAAAATAACAACTCTGCTATTGTAAAGAGCTTTACTGGCTGATTTAAGAGTGGGAATAGCTGCTCCAGTTACAGCTGGGAATGCTTTTTATCATTCAACATGTGTGGGACAGGAGGAAACACTTGATGTGGAAGGAGTTTGTGATACTAGTTTAATATCTTAAGCCTTTTAAAGATGCTTTGGGATGAGCTCCGCTCCGTTTGGAGGAGGATGCTGCTTTCCGATGAGTCCTGTGAGCTGCACTGACACCTGGTGGCTCTGCGCACCCAGGCATGGCTCCTGGCAGGATACCTCCCCCTTCCTTAAATCTCCTTTAAGTGATGATCTCTCTGCTTTTGTTCTGAGAAAAGGTGAAACACTAGAATAAGCAGAGTGTGTGTGGGGGAAAGGTTGGAGGTGTTTTGTTTAAGGGAGGCCTGATATAAGAAAATGTTTGGTGGCAAATTCATGATTTCTGTAGCTACACAGATACTATATCTACAGCCTGGGTATTCAAAAGCACTTAAAAATGGACATTCACATTAATGCCTAGTAAATGTCGATTTCTTAATTATTTAGACACATTTGAAAAATACCATTTTTTATTTATTTCTCTTCAAGCATCAGTTCTTTCCATAATAATAAACATTGTAAAAACAAAATAATGAAAGTATTTATTCCTCTCTGAAGTGACTTTAGGGACAGCTGTCTTGATTCCTAGAGATTTATTAAGAAAGTTTCTAGGACTACTATGTCTAGATCTGCATAATGAAGGAATTAAAATTGTGATTGCAGCATAATTTTTAGTGAGCAGTAAACATTAGGAATGCAACTGGGTGACCCTGAAATATAACTAGACGTAGTTCTGTGAAATTATTTTGCTGCAAATAAAAAGAAGTGGAGTGAAAGTGGGGTTTAATTTTTTTTTTTTCTACTTTAAAGGAATACCAAGGTGTTAAGAGAGAAAACACTGTTTGACAGACTTTGATTCTGATTAATTCTTTAGTGTTTAATCACCCTGATTTCATAGGAGTTTGAATTTAACACATAATATATGATCAAGCTCTTTAATTATGTTCGTTTTCTTTTAAGCCATGGAGCCATTGATCTCCTCTAATCTGACATTCCATATAATGTGGAATTTCACTTACTTTTGCATTAAGCCAGTATTCCCCCTTCTGCCTCCAAGGGTTCAGACCTTCATCTCTCATTTCCCACCTTCAAGCTATAAGCTTGCTGTTCACCCCCTTGAAGCCATTTTACTGTACAAAAAGTATTAAAGAGCTGTGATACGTCTCTCTCTCTTTCTAGCCACAGGAGTCACGTCTAGGAGCTAGACAATTTCTTGGGCAGGGGCAAAACTATGCTCCAATTTCTCCTCAGAGGAATTCTCATGCATTTTTATATGAAACACTCATTGATGAAATGACTCTGGGAGCAGACACTAGGACTTTCATAATCCAGTTATATTCCCTGCGTTTTGCACCCTTTATTTTCCCTAATTAATCTTGGATCCTTTTCTGCAAAGCAGGACACCTTCCTCAAGAGAGATCAAATGATTTATAGCTCTGGGATTAAAGCACACACCTGAAAGAAATTAAAAGCAAAAATAAGAAAAAAACCCAACTTTGGTCTGAAACAGAGAATTAGCTTTGCGTTTTCTTCTTGAATGGACCAGCCTGTTTCATAATAGAGTGTACTTTTGTGTTTTAAAGGATAAAGAACATTAGAGTATGAGACAAATTAGATTTCTAATTTTATGAAGAGCTAGAGGGCTGTGAATGAGTGGATGGAAGAACCTACCAGTGGCATAAATTGGCTAAAGATGGGTGGCATCTTGGGTGCCTGTACTCAGTGTTTCTGCTTGGCTGCTTCGGCATTTCTCCCTTTGGACTCATGAGTCGCTTAGAGCATATTCTGAAACATCTGCCTCTTGCCGTGGCATGGGCTGTGGAGTCTGCTCTGATAGCCAACTGAGACTCAGTGTGCCTTATTTTGTGCTTATTGAGAAGTAACACCTTACCAAAAAGTTGATGCCACTAGATCCAGCAAAGCACTTGGGCAATGTATAATCTTTGGGTTTCCTGTCCCATCACAGAAACCTTTGGGGAATTCCAAGGCTTCCTATAGATTGTATAGGGAAAAGTCTGGCCTCTCTATGTGGGCTTTAAGACAGTCCACATGCTGTACATGGAAAACCATGAGGATGAGCATGTATTCTAAATTTTGCACCTTTCTAGCGTAAGTAGGCACTTCTGTCCATGCAGTGTCTTTCCCTGAGCTACACGTCTACAAATAGCTCATTCAACACATTGCGCAGTCATTCGTAAAACACATCCATCATTTAAGAAATAATGCTAGTTTTTCATATGATGTGCACTGTTTACATCACTTGCACAGCTATTAGGAGTTGCAAGAACAAGTTCCTACTAAACCCATAGCCACAACTCAGGGAAGGGACCTACAAACTGTATGGCATTTTGCAAAACAGCAGTTTCCCTTCTTTCCGAAGCAGTACAGCAAGGCACTTGGGATTCCATGTGCAAAAGAAAAAAGGATATGATTTTGTAGCCTAGCTGCTAGAGCGTACAGAGCTAGAGGGATTGAGATAAACGCTCTTAAGCCTTGCTTCTGTGACCAGTTCACTGTTTTGTCCATAGTAGAATAGTTTCAAGGGGAGGGAATGAAAAGGTTCCTTATGCCATTATAGCTTGGTGATGGAATGTTTTTTGGATACTGCCAAGCTGAAAACATCTCTCATTTTCCAGGTGAATGATTTAACTGTTAAGCTGTTCATTAGTAACTGTTTGCTACTGTTTCTCTGGCAATTCTCTCTCTCGCTCAAAAAAAAAAAAAGACTAAGAGCACTGCCCCGTGATTTATATGAAGTGGTCTCTCCAAGTAGCCTTTTCATAATCGGGGACGCCTAAGGGCTAGAAAGTAAGAACACCTGCTTTTTCGATGCTTGGTCCCTAAAGGACGTAGGTTGAAAAAGGTCCACGCTCAGATTCCAACTGGATGTATGTGGGAGATGAGCACTGAGGTGCTGAGGCTGGAGTGCTGGGCGTGCTGGGGAGCACGGTTCCCAGTGCCTGGCGAATCAGGGAATCAGACAGGGGGGCAGCTAGTTATTGCAGGTGCCTGCAGATACAGCAGCTGCTGAACAAGGTGTTTTAAATAGCAAGTTTGAACCTGGACAGTACAATTCTGCTTAATGCTTGCTGTAAAATTTCATTAAATTTAGTCCATGCACCCTAATTCTTGCTGTTAGTTTTCTTCAGAAATATTTTAGTGTATTTTTCAAATTCAGCTTACTGCTGATGGTTTGTTTTGTTTCCAACAAAAATTGACACTTTCTCATATTTGAGGATGGATTAGGAAGATTGATCTAGGGACCACTTTTGAGCAAACTGGACACACACAAGTCCAAGGGAGGGACGCCTGGAGTGGAACACCACCATACAACAGTACAAGCTGGGAACTGACTGGTTAGAAGACAGCTCTGCAGAAAAGAAGGGGGTGCATCCAATATCAGATGTTTGTTCTTCTGGTGGACAGCAGGTTGAATGGGAGCAAGCAGTCCGGTGGGAGGTCTGCCCACATACTAAGTTGCATTTAATCACTGTCTTCAACTACCTAAACTGAAGAGAAGACATAGCCAGACTCTTCTCAGGGGTACGCAGTAGAAGGTTGAAGAGCAATGGACACAAGTTGCAGCAAGGGAAATTCCAGTCAGATACAAGAGAAAAAACAAATATTATTCTTAGTAAGACTAGCTAAGCACTGGTACAGTTGGCCTGCAGAGGCTGTGGATTTTCCATTCCTTGGAGATAACAAGCCTTGGCTGAACAAGGCCCTGGACAACCTGCCCTGTCTTTGAAGTTACACCTGCTTTGAGCACAGGTTGCCCCTCACAGGTCACCCCTGCACATTGAGCAGTGGTCAGACCAAATGGCATTGAGAGGTCCATTACGACCTTAGTTACTCTTTGATAACTATTATTTTCTTGGATTATGCAGAGTGTATTGTAGACGTACCTGAACTAGTTTTAGATGATCCAGTTTGGGAATGGATGGCTTCTTTGTGGTAACAAAGAGCTTGGTCCCATCTGGGCAACTGGATTAGTGCTCAATACTGGGCTTTGTATCATATTCAGGCTAGCTAGGTTATAGCAACACACATACATACATGGTGATATAGTGTAGATGTATAGTCACACCTAATTACCTTTATGTCACTCTCCAGGTACAAATACCCTTTACTGGAACTATCAGTAATAGGGCACCATCATTATGTGATTTAACGATGACAGGTAATACTACAGTACCAGAAAGCTCTGTAGTTTATTTCCTTCAAACTTATGCATTTTCTGGTGTAACGGCTTTTTCGCATTAAGTGCCTTATATGGATATATGTCTTAAGAGTGTAAATCTGTCTGAGCTACACAGGGCTTATTAATAAACAGGGATTTTATTTTGTCAACGACTGTTTTTTCCATCCAGGCAATAAGAATTTACACAGAGTTTTTGCCCCTTCCCTCTTATTTTCAGGACATTCTTACACTCCAGATCTTTTTCAATAAGGAGGTTTTCAATTTAAGGGAATAGCTGCTCACCGGACACATTTCCTCGGTACTAATAACCTTAATTTTTGAGTGGGTCACATTTTTAGGATACCTCACAACATTATCATGCCTGATATATAAAACCAGAGAAATTTTTACTCAGTTTTTACTTTGTAACCTTTCAACAGAATTAAATTCATTTGAAAAAGAAAACATTGTTGAAATTAGTAATCTTATTAATGATGATAAGGGTTACTTTTTTATAAAGAAAAAATACTATTTACTGTGTTTCAAAAAGTTTTACTGTATGTAGTACAATATGATATATGTAACTAGAAGTAATGGGAGGAAATTAAAAATAATTTAAACTTCCTGAAAATGAGTTCTATTAGACTGTAGAATAAGTTCCCAGGGGAAGCTGTAGAAGCCTCATTATGTGGCTTATTTAAAACTAGATTAGATGAAGTGCCTGAAGGGAGCAAACTTGGGCTGTTTCCTGTAAGGCTGAGGAGATGACCTCAGAGGTATTTTTTGCTTCTGAATTATTTTATTCTGTGATGTGGTGCATCTAGGAAAAGTCTTGTTCATTCTTACATGAGAATGTTTTGTAGGTGCTCCTCTTTCTACAATACTTCCCTGTGATTTTTAGAATGGTTTGGGTTTTTTCTCATAATAGGAGTTTGTAGATCTTTGTATTGTTGCATATCACACTAAATGTGAGTGAAAATAATAGCTTTTTTTATACATCATCAGAAGTAAATTGATAAAGCTAGAAGTATCCCCACAAATGCCTTAATTTTTCTTTTTGGTTTCAGAATTATAAATTTACAGTTAAGGTGATTGTCTTTACAACCTTGACTCTACGTATCCATGGGTGGCCTGAAGGTTGCTGTGGTCGTGATGCTCTCTTCTGTCCACAGGAATGCCGCTGGAGGGGAGCCCAGCCTACCTGTGGAGTGCAGACTTGTGTGTGCCGGAGGGTGACCCCGCTCATACCTGGGGCTGAGCAACAGTTAGGATGGGTGCAGGAGGGAGCCTGGAGGTTAATCTTGAAGCTACTCTGTAAAAGTCCAGATATATTTGTTGAGACTTCATTATTCTTTGCCTCGGTGGCTGTATGGGTGTTTAATACAAAGTGGAACAACCTCAAAAGAAAAGGATGTAGGAGAATGGTTACATTGGCATTAGTGACTGCATATCTGAGATGGGTGCTCTGTTTTCTCACCTGCTATTCTAGAAAGAGCAGCATTGTACAGTTTCACAGACGTTCTCTGTCCCATTCACATAGAAATGCTTCAACACATTTTTTTTTGATCCCTGATTTAAAGTCCATTATAAACTCATAACGCATGTATGATCTGAGCTTTTTTTATTTGTAATGTTTACTTCCATGAGAGGAGACAGTTTCTCTTCTACAGTGGCTTTAGAAAAGATTTTATATTGAGCAAAAACTTTTGCTAGTCTTTATAGCATTCTATTTGACCTTTTTTTGCAAGTATTCAATCAGGGTGCAAATGACTAAAGGACCAATGGCCTGTAAATGTACAATTCTGCAATATGAATCCATGGTACCAGCTCCTATAAGTTATGATTTGATAGCTGATGCCAAAGGGAGTGTAGACATTCATTTAATTTTGGATCATTAGATCCAAAGCTGTCCTGGTGATTATGGCATGCTATTATTTTTGTGTCTGTCAAAACCCAAATGAGCGGTTGTACTAGTGATGGGCTTAGCTGACCAGAGATGCTCAAACCAGAAGATTAATGATGAAGAGCTGGAACATGCACAAGAATGTTTCAAGGAAGATTTAGAGAGGAGAAATTAAGTTATTTGAAATATATTTATCTAGTGTTTGCATTAACCTTGCAATATAGTTCCAATGCTTTCATCAAGAATAAGACTGTAGTTTATAGTGCATTTAAACAATGACTATAATTTTTAAAATTTTTACTTGGAACAGAATTTTTTTTGACCAATAATTATGCAACTTCGGTCCTGTAATGCAAAAATATCTTCATCGCCAGATGGTATATGGTCATCCACGGCAACACTGCTAAGTGACCATTCAACCATCATGCAAATGGGAGTGCACACACAGATTTCTTTAAAATTGTGATTAAATTTTGCCACTTCCAGTGATACTGCTAGATGAATTTTCTGAGCTTTGTTCTTTGACCAGCTGCTTTCCTCCTCTAATTATAATTTTTTTTTGTTTGTTTTTCCTTTAGCTCAGAGGGTGTCCCGTTCCTTATCTCCAAATATGCTATGAAATTTTCAATTTCTGACAGGAGATACTGGTAGAGTTTTTCAGTTTGTATTACGTACTACCTTGTCAAACCCTTCCCCACATTTTTCTCCTCCTGCTTGGGCTCCCTGGGGATTGTGTGTATCAAGAATGAATAACAAGACATTGACAAAAATAGTGTGCAAATCCGTGCAAAATTACAAATGTGAGTTACCTATGAATAACGTTGTATACTCAGTAGATCAGGGATACTTTTTCTGCAACCCATTTTTCCCACTCTTTAATGATAACAACCGATTTGAAGCAATGGCTTGACTAAGTAGGAGAGAGATTAAAATATTATGTTGACCAGATACCAAAATGTTTCGCTTTCACCAAAATACGGTTGGCCACCAGGTGGAGACTTTGCATTAATTTTTCCTAAACCGAAGCTACAAAAGACAAAAGAAGATATCAGCAAAAGAAGCCATTTGCACAAAAAATAAAATAATCCCATTTAATTTTCAGTTCTTGTAGATAACTCTTGCAATGAAAAGTTTCCCAAGCTGATCTGAGGAGACTAAGTCTTAATTCTTTGAAAAAAGAGAAGCGTACAGTATAAGATTTGGCAACATAATGCTGAATTGTTTAATGAAATGATGGAATTTGCTGAAGTTAAATATGTTCTATCTGCATGATTCTTCTTTTCAAGTGGCAGGGAATTGACCAATCTCAAATTATTTTCATTAAAAATGACCTACTTATAAAAACTCTTTGGCCTTTAGAATTTGCAGCAGGTTTAAATAACATTTATCTTTGTGTAGCATAGTTCGTAGCAAAGACATAATTGCACGCTTTTCTGTAAGTGGAAGTCCCTAAATGCAAATACTAATAGGCAGTGTCATCTATAGCAATCTGCAAATTTATGGAGGAAATTGGTTTTTCAGACTAGTTATTTATTAATATGGAGAAGAATAATATTAAGTTGGAGCTCCACCATCTTTTTTTCCACTTTTATGTAATGAAGAAGATGCAGAAAGAGGTGAGGACCCATTGCCCTGTAACTAATCAATCTGCAGAATTTCAGTAATGGGGCAGGAACGTAAACCCGTTCTCTTCCTCTCTGATATCAATAATGCTGTTTTTCAGCTATGGACTAGTTAGTTAGAAACGGATGATCATTGAGTAAAGTCAGTAAATGTGGGTCCTGAGTTGCAAGGGAATAAAGGGAATGAAAGCCTGAAACTGTGAATCAGATGATTTAGTTTGTGCACAAGCTTAGCTGAAAAATGAGGATGAGATGATCTTGGATAGGTAAAAAAATCCATATAGACATGGTTTAAAAGGGTGCATATCGGGTGACAGGGCAATGAAAGCTGCAGGGAGGTGAGGAATCTGGCTGTAGCGGGAATGAGAAGCAGAGGGGTCTCATAGGGGTTACAGCAGTAGCCTGTTATTCTGCACTTTAATGTGCTTAGTTTATTCCCTGATTTTCATCCTGGAAAGGTTTGGACAAAAGAAGGAATGTTAACCCTATTGCTTCTTCTGGAATATCCCATCAACAGATACTTTTAAAACCTGTTGATTTGAAAGAATAAGGGGAGTTAAGGCTCAAGCCAGGGTCAGTGATATCCACTTTGGGCCTGGGGACAAACATACTATTTGTCTGCAGCAGGAAGAGGGACCTGTGGAATGGAAGGAGATTCTCTGGTAGAAAAATGGTACTGGCAGTGTTTTGACAGAAGGAATATGAAAGTTAAATAAATCAATATTAGAAAATCCATTTTAAAGATCCCAAAGGACTTTTATGATCAAATAGTTAGATTTCCAGTGCATGGTAGCTGGCCAGTTAAGGAATTTACTACAGATTTTGGTTTGCTCTAGATTTGGTATGAAACCTGCAGTTACTTATAAAGCTGTGAATAGGTACCCAGTGAGTTCTGCTGGGGTTACTGCTCCATCTAAATACGATACTAGGTCGCATTCATCCCTTGTGCGCCATTGAAAAGAACTGGACTGGCTTAGACCAGCTAGGTCTTGATGGGCTTTCAGTTTTCAGTACAGGACTAAGGACTTCCTTCTCTATTATCCACATCAATCTTCTGATTTTTGCTTGAGATACAGAGCAAATTGTGTAAAGGTTTTCCATCTTAATTTGAAGCTATCACATGACATCATTCAGTATGGCTAATTGACCGTTTGTCATTAGAAATGTGTGTCTTTAGTTACATTATGAATTTGCCTTTTTTAACTTCCAGCCATTGGTGGTCCTTGGTACTTAGACAGTTTGGCTAAGGAATTAGTTATGAATCATTAGAAAAATAACCAAAGACTTTTGAAATAAAAACAGAGCTACGTAGTTAATGATAAAACCGTGTGCATTAGTTCTGTTTGTACATGAGTGACATATAATGCTCTTAAGTTCACATTCCCCGTCTTTACCAATATCTTAGAGTGGACCACTTGTGCAATGAAACATAGTTAGTTCAGCATGGTTAGAAGGAGGAGAATCTAGGCCTTGGAATTGCCTGACATGCTATTGTATGTGAAAAGCAGTTCATTTGGTGCGTGCGTTAGTGTGAAATACGAAGTGGGGAAGAGCTTGTGCTCACATCTGTAGGGTTCATCTTCCTATCTACGTTAGCTTTAAGAGACCTTCTATGATGATGCAATCCACAGTTCTTCAAGGTGAGGTTTCGACTCTATAATAAAAGGGGACTGTTACATAATCTGCAGGTTTAAATGGGTAACTTACTCTTTTCTTTTTAAATTTACACTATTTTATTCTGTGTATATCAGAGGAAAAGACTTTCAACAGATTCTTTAAAGGGCAGTGAGGTTGGTAGAGCTTATTTAATGATTGGACAGTATGCTTAAGCCAAAGAAGAGCATTAATTGCAGCAAAATATTAAACCCCTTATTGAGATTATTTTTTTAAAATACAGCTTTTGAGATTTGTTGAAATAAATCAGAATAACGTAGACTGTCATGGACATTATTTGCATTTGATGAATGCATGTGCTGGCCTAAGCTTCTGAACTATTCAGGATGAAGGTTTCCACCATTGTCCTTGTTCTGTAGATATCACAGAGGAGAAGACTAAGAGCATTATAACTTTTAACATAAAACTCGGAAATAATATAATAGGAAAAGATAGTCTACATACAACAAAAGGCAAATTTGCATAGACTTACTTTTATCCAAACATTTGACCTCCAGCTTAGATGGCTTAAAAAGGAGGAAGAAAAACCTGTACCCATTTGTCTTGGTGCAGTAATCTGAAAGTTAACACATTGGGAAACATTTCTCACTAACTCTGAACCGCATATGCCAATTATTTTTTTTTTTTTTAAATTAAAATCTGCATTTCTCGTACCACTCCTGTGATGGCCAACTGTTCGTCCTGTTAGCAAGTAATAATGTTTTGCATTTATTCGGCACTCTTAATCCAAAGGTCTAGAAATTGCTTTTCTGATGTATCAGTTGTTTCATCATTCAGATCTTCCACTGTCTCTTTCTTTAAGCAACGCTGAGTTTGAACTGTCTTCAGAGCTCTTGACAGCTCTGTCTCTGGTTGTATTTCAGATTCTGTGTTCTGTCAAGTCCCCTTGACCTGGCTCTTTAAACCTTCCAGAGGTTCAAACACTAGTTTTGCTGGTAGCGTCCTCACAGTAGTTTATGATTTTATCACACTGTCCTTCAGGAGAAGAACACTTTTCTTTATTCACTAGACCACTCATCTCTCTTTATTCAAAGACATAGAATTTCAATTTTTGACAATTTTGACTTATATACTAGAACTGAGTCTATAGCAATAGAAAGTAAACTAAAAAAAAAAGGAATTCTTAAATCTGAATCCCTCCTAAAGTCTCGAAGTATAGATGTCTGCCATTTCAAGTTGATAGAATTTACCTTTCTCTTGTTGTGATGGATTGCCCAGCACCGCATACAGAATTGTGGCTGTGGAAATCACTTTCAGCTGTGCAGATCTTGCCACTGGCAGGTTAGAGGCACCCAAGGAGAAAGGAGGGTTGAAGGCATCGTTTTTTTGTACATTTATTGTACATTCAGTATTATAAATTTAAAGAAAAGTTTCAGTTGCAAAATGATGGCTCACATTTTTATTTAAATTTTTATATTCCAATAATGGTACTGTTTGATTCAAGAAGAATTGTGTTAAGTAAGGGATGTTCTGCAGGAGCCTAGCTAAAAGTACTCAGGCAACAACATCCCAGTCATCCTCCCTACCCACAAAATTGGATCTGCAGGGATTTGAATGTGCTCACTGCATTTCAGTCCCTCTTTATTTGAATCCATTATGTATTTTATATTTCTTATTCTGACAAAACAATCAAACAGAATAGGAATGACATATTTAAGGCTGGTTATAGTAGCGTTTAAGGCAGTATAAAAAAGTGAAATGCTCTGGTTACTAAATCATTCTAATAAAGGACAGCATTGCTTAGTTTTATTTTACAGTCTCCTGAACAATAATAACAGCAGCTTCTCCACTTTTTTTCATTTTTAGTGAAAGCAAGTGTTCTGGAGAATAAGATGGGGAAAACACCAGAAGTATTGAAATAATTATGCTAATATTTGAAACAATTATTTGCAAGTCACTGTTATATAAGAAATGCTTCCTTCTGTTTCTGATTTTTTTTTTTTTTTAATATGAAACATCTATCAAGTAAACAGGAAAGGAAAACTGTCTTTTTCTGAGCGGTTTCATTTCCACTGTTTCTTCAGCATCGCCTCAAGGGTCAGACTCAATAAACAGCTGTGCACTATGTGTGAATAAAATCAATGTTGCAGAACCGCATAGCACACCAACAAAAAAGGGTTTTAATTCTTTTCTCTTTGAGTGTAACTGGGACACTTATGAGTTTAACTTTTCCCATTCCAGTATTTACTCTTGGTGCTTGCACCAAGGAAGAACTCAAAATAAGAAACAGCTGGAGCCTTTTCTTTACACTTCACCTGCTATTCGCATCAATAACCCTTCAAAACACAAATGTGCTGGCAACTCACACACAATTTTCACTGCACCCACTTTTGTGTGGAGAACAAAAGTAACTTCATCATCTCACTTGGGATAACAAATATTAGAAATCTGCAAGACGTGATTTTCTGGGAAGGCTCTGACTTCCTATGTTACAGAACAAAGCTTGACTCACACATAAAGGATATTCCGATCTTTATTGACAAAGATACAAATATAGGCTTCATTTGTGTGCATATTTTTTTTCTTCTTGGGTTGTAAAGAACAAGATACAC
Organism: Fratercula arctica; assembly: GCA_947846985.1. Classification (NCBI taxonomy): domain Eukaryota; kingdom Metazoa; phylum Chordata; class Aves; order Charadriiformes; family Alcidae; genus Fratercula; species Fratercula arctica. The sequence continues at coordinate 114,931,296 of CANTUZ010000003.1, forward strand.
CTTTATTAGGCATGAGATGTGAACAACAGCATCTACGCATGGAGAGGATGTTTTGTATGAGTTTGTTCTTCGTTAATTGATGCAAGACACTTCTTGACCACCCAAAGAGCTTGGCTGGAGAGAGGTGCTCAACTGCATCATACTTGGACGAGTAGACAGCTTCTGGGTGGTGACAATTGCCCATTTACATTAATTTTTGATAGAAATGCCCTTGGGTAATGGACTTGCAGAGACGGGGATAATGGTAGATGCTTAGATTGTGCATGTGTCTGTGTCAGGGGTAGTTACAGCATGTTACAAAGCTTGTGGTGGTTCCATCTTGTAGCCACAGAGTTGGCTAGGGGTCTTGCAAGCACCCAGGAGATCTTCAGCTGCCTGTATGGACTTCCTGAATGACCATGAATATATATGTTTATAAGGACACTGTGGATGTTTTGGGATAGATCTTGGGAGCCTCCAGATTTCATACAGCTTGTGATAGCATTCAGTGTAAGCGCATCCCACGTGGTCTGCAGTGAGCAGTCATGGAAAAATGTGAGGATAGGAGAAGGGCTTGGGTCTGTGTAAATTTTTCTTAGCAGAGGTAATAAAAAATACTGGCTATATACCCAGTTTATATAGGTCTCTACATGGCTTCTCAGGTAGTTGCCTGAGGAGGCCTTACTGATTGGGGCAAGGACAGAGAGACGGATGGGCGATGGAGTGTTGCAAATCCTCCCAGATTTACTCTGGGAGATTTCAGACTTTCAAAGCAGATCCCATATTTCATTCTATGCCAGGCTAGCCTGCGAACATGGTCTGAATGAGTCTTCCGTGATCATCAAATTCATCTTCCAGCTGTTTTAAGTCATCCAAAGAAATGGGAACATTTTTACACTGATCTTGCTGATGTACTCGTAATGGCACAAGCAAAATCTTCTCTTCTTCCCGTTCCCATAAGGTCTAATGTATCTAGAAGCAAGACTTTTTTTTTAAGTTCCTTGGAAGCCTTTCAGGGGTTTGCTGCAAATCTAACAATATTATTTTCTTTACATGCCTGTCTAAGCGGTCCACGTCAAATAAGGCTTTCTCTGTTATCTGTCTCAGAAATTAAAACTGGGGTAATGGTGGTTTCACGTTTCATGGTTAAGATCTGTAAGTAGAACATATTCATGTTTTCATATGTGTAATAATGTACGATATAATATTACTTGTCATACACATAAATTGTAAAATACGAAAGGTGAGTAATTCTGTGACATAAGATAGTTTTGAAAATTAAGCTGCAAGACAATGTTCTAACTTCTAGTAGAGATATTAGTTTGGGTCGGGTGGAGGGGAAGAAGGGAAAGGAGCCACAGCATAGCCATTCAAGTGTTGATTTAAACTTGCCTCTGGGATAAAGTCATGTGCTTCACATAGGTAAATACTTACTTTTTGCCTGCTTAAGTTATAAATCTCCTGTGAGTTGTGATCTCAGGAATGTGTGACATACTTTGAGAAATGAAGAAGAACTTCATTGAAAACTGAGCACATCACAGGTTGTTTCTTTTGGTTCATGTTAAAAAAAAATAAAATAATCAGACACAGATAAATAAGTAGACAAATATGGAACACTAGTAATTCCCATAATGGTCCATTCAGTGCAAATAAGTGACATCTTTTTCATGGTACTATAAATGTATATGCGCTTATATAACGTGACAGGAAATGGGTTAAGCAGCCTGGTCTAGTGGGAGGTGTCCCTGCCCTTGGCAGGGGGTTGGAACTAGGTGATCTTTACGGTCCCTTCCAACCCAAAGCATTCTATGATTCTGTGATTCTATAAGCCAGCTACGATGACTTTCATCTCTCTGAAATGTGCACATTCAAAAGTTACCTGTGTAAGCCTAAGTCAGTGGAGACAGATAGGCACATCTAGGGGAACACTTCATCTCATGGAACTGGTCTGCTGGGAGGTGATTTAACCATTCTGCTTTTCTGTGTGGACTACACAGATAGCCTCGAGACACAAAACTGACTTTTAGATGCCTAAAGTTACGGTCGCTATGTCCTGTCTCTGGCATGTGGCCCTAAGTTAGGACAATTAATTAGTCACTGCTCAGCTCTAGAAGGCTCCACAGTCAGTGTGCAGGCTATGAGGTCTGCTCTTCAGAAGTAGCTCTACATTAAGAGCCTAAGATGACTAACTCAGATTTTCCAAATCATCACGCTAAACCTAAGCATCTCATTTTTAGATGTTAGTATGCCTTCGGTTGTTTGAGTCTGACCTCCAGTCTTTATCAGTGAAAAAATGATGTCCAATTTTATTCATTTATCTATTTAATCCAAACTGGTAATTAGTTTCCTTATAGGTTGAGCCTTGGAGGAGGCTCAGTTCACCTTTATGTGAATTATCAGTGGGTCACGATAAAGTAGCAGGACTCTCACTGCTAGATCTGTCTGCTCACTAACAGCGTATGCTCAGGGACATTTTCTTCTGCACGTTGACGGTTTGACAGACAGGATTTTTGTTTTTTTTCTGATCCTTGGAAGAAATGAAAAGGTTTCTCAAACTTGCTAAAGATGCTGATTCCCGAAGCTCTGTATTGCGAGTATTTTATTAAAGCATTCCAGCGTCACAGCATCCAGACTTGTGCCCTCTCAGTTGATAGTCAAGGGGGATATTTGCAGGACTGACTGCACAGTGACCTCAGGCTTCCAGCAGCAGCAAAAATGCCTCAGAGAGACTCAAGAGATTTATCATAATGCTGTTTGTTTACAGGAACTTTCAGGTACAACAGAGACTGACAGGTACTGTATCACACAGGTTAAACAGTAAAGAGCTTAGCAATAACAATATAGAGAGACAGACAGTCCAATATTTACATTGTATACAAAATTTCACTCTGCTGGATGATGGTTAGAGTTCCCTAGAGCTGTTTTCCTTGGTATGCTGACGTTGCTGGGCCTATAGTTCAACATGCTGTACTGGGTAGCAATTCACGGGGCTTTTTTTTCTCCCTCTTGTTATTCCTTAAGGCTGCTGAAACTTTGCAGAAAGTTAAATGTTTTAAGGAGGATTTGGCGGAGCAGATCCATGCTGCTGTTCAGAGGCCTTGCCATGATTGCGTGGTACAGAGGTAGAATAAGGTCATGAAAATTTGCTAGCTGCAATTTGGCTTTTCTGTTTAGCTCGTGTAAAGGAAGGGTAAAGTCCTCACTGGTGAACTGAAGAGCTGGTAGCTGAAAGGCACGTTCCAAGTAAGAATCTCAATTTTCCTTTGATGTAAAGTATCTCTCTTAGGTACCTACATGGCCCATTGCTGCAAAATCTGAATAACTCACAGAAATATATTTCTCCTCCCAAACTCGCTGTGTGCAAGAAAGGGACATATCGATATCCTGGCTGGACAGATGGGGCTCTGAGACTAATGTCCCAAGTCCACAGTCGTTTGTGCAAAAGTTGAATTTTAGGAGATTGAAATTAATCACTATATAATACCCCAGATATACAGATTTTTGCCAGTGAAGTTTCCTTAAATGCCTGTTCAGGTCTTCGGGTGGGATGAATCACTTTTGGCATATTCTCTACTGACTTCCAGATTAAAGTAGGCACCTGCCTTGCATGCCTCTAAAGATGCATGAGATAAATTTAGGTATAAACACTTAAGCCCTTAGGAGATGTTTTCAGGCACAAATCCCACCTTGGTGTTTGCTGCTGGTTATGCAGGTAGCTCTTTGCTCAGCTTGCTGGCTGCTGTGAGTACTCCGCCACCCTTCTCAGAGCTACTGATGCACTCTGGGATGTAGGCCCCTAAAAGTGAGACAAGTAAGTTCATCTGTGAATATAGATCACATATCATAAGACTCCTGAATCCAGGATAGAAAATTACTGGAATATTTTGCCTTCTAGTAATTACTCTAAATGTTTATGGAGCTTGTTTCCAAATATTTTGCAATCATTATGTAATTTTTGGCACTTTTTACTTTTAACAGTCAAGGCATCTCAAATTTCAACTCAGATTAAGTGAATTCACCTTCACAAATGTCTCCTTCAGGTTCAGTTACTTTTTTAAAATTTTGCTTTATTAACTGCTTTTACCTGTTGAAGCAGTTATCATGTCTGGACCTGGAGGTGATACCACTTCTTCTTTTCTTAACTCTGTTGGTTGAATAATGTTACACCTATGCAAGTTATTACTGTTCATGAGGAATAAAATACAGTCGTACATGAACTGCAACACTTCAGAGTTTCTGCTCTCCTAAATAAGGAAAACAATTTAATTTACAAGGTTGATGATAGGAGTAGAGAGAGGAAAACAAAACCAAAACACAAAACCTGTAATGCAAAAGTAAAAATTTTCAGGAATTTTTATTTTATATATATGCATATATGTGTATGAAAAAACAATGTATAGTCTTCAGATCAACCACCCTTGAAATAAACCATGAGCAAAAAAGACACAGAATGACACCTATAACACCTATGTAATAGTCAAAAAACCCCCCCAACTATTGGTCTTACAAATTGGTGGTTGCTTGAAGTCTAGACTGCAAACTGCATTGGATTGTGCAGCTCTCAAACTACACAAGAATGGAGAGTATTGTAGCAGCTGTTACCATGGACGTTGACAGAAATCTGAAAAGTGTAAAGGATAAACATAAAAAAATAAAACCTTTCCAGATGGCTCTACAGCTTCCTAAAAATATACACTGCCACTGAAGGCTGGCTGGATTGAAAAGAAAAGATATGTTGTCTAAAATAAAAAAAGCTGTAGAAGCTGCTCTGTGTTTAAAAAAGGTAAATTAGAAGATGTTGATAAGTGAAATTTTTCCTCTGTCTCTGTAGAATTTAACTGCACAATGTAAAGTTGCATATGGGAGGTGTAACTTAGAGTGGTGCGTAGATAATAATGTAAGCACCATTCTGAAAAGCATGGATGGATGGTTAAATGATAAATGCCATTTGGCTGCATTTTGATAAAACAAACACAGTGTTGCTAGAGCAAGACAAGCAACTAAACCCAATGCTGACTAGCAAGTGTGCCTGCTTCTTTTCTACGCAAGTCTCACCACGCATGCCCATGCCCGTGTCACCTCAAGATTAGACTAATGTAACTGATTTATAGGGGTCTGGTTTTGCTATGTGGTTCCCAGCAAGCAAAAGAAATGAAGCTGGAACTCATGCATGAGAGCTTGTCAGTGTCTGCAAATTGTAGTTTCCTTGAATAACTGCCTGCTGTTTAAGATGAATGGCAATTCCATATATCATGACATAGTGAACACCATTAGCAGATATATTTCTGGATGTCAGAGTGCTCCTGATATTACCTTCTACTTTCAGAAACTTTCACCAGTTTGGCTGAAAGTTCCCTGACCCATTTGTCTGCAGATAAAAAGTAAAAAGGAGATAATCATCACAACTCTTCCCATATCAAAATTTGGAGGACACAGGGCTGCATTTCACATGATCTAAAGTGAGAAGTCGGTCAGTGTATTCAGTGTTAGAATTAAGACTACTGCAATTAGAAAGTTAAAATTTAGCAAGGTTCTTCCTGTTACATCTGTCATCAAGAGGCTGTTCTAAGAGGACATGTCTTCCAGCCTCCAGTTTCAAATTATTTGTGGCAGATTTATACTATTTTGTTTTCGTACCAACATTATTTGTTAGATTTAAATAGGTCTTCCTTTCTTCTTGTTGTTATCATCTCTGATATATTTCTAATCAGCTTCCTCTTCCCACTGAAGTTTCATTTGCTTAGACCAAACAAGCCAACCAGCCTTCCTTTGCGCATCTCTCGTAAAGTACGTTCCCCTTTCCTTTGATCAGCCATACAGACCTTCCTCGCATTTCTCCCAGTTTGATCATGGGCAGCCACCAGAGGTGTGTGTGATATGCCGGTGCTGGTAATGCACTGCGAAACAAAGAAAGGACCAAACCAGAGCCTGACATCTTAACTTAAGAATTGTTATTTCTGAGCATTTAACTGTGATGTCTTAACATTCTCTAAACATTTTTTAGTGCCATAGAGGTACATGGAGGACAGAGAGTGATATTTTTGAAATAACTATCTAAACTTCCACTGCCTGTCAGTATAATTCCACACTCTACTGCTAATTTCAATCTAAATTGCTTCCTTTCAGGCCTAAAACCATGCAATCTAAATAATATATTAAACATGAAGGATCCAAATGAAGCCTGGCAGTCACTCAAGGTGAGATTACAGGCTGTTTAAAATGAGCATGTGCCATTTTAGAGGCAGGTGTCTCAAAGGTAATTGTCATCATCTTCTCCTTTGGATTATTCCAGAAATCATCAGGAAGATTGTGTACTTCCATTAGCCTCGACAGCTGGTTCCGCTGACGCAGGGATGTCATAAAAAGTGTTGTTAGAGTGATGTATTTCTCATGGAGAGTGCATGGGTACATGGAAGAAATGCTGCTCTGAACCAGGTATTCACCTGAATGACTCCTTCCTCCTGTAGGATAGAACAATCACATATTATTAAACTTGAAAGAAAAGACACCACCCAAGACACTGTCCAAGTTATTACAAAGTGCCTTGAATGCAACCTCCAGATACGGTTTCTTACTGTAAAATCCCTTACAGGAAAATGATAGAGTGGACATCTAATTTTAGATGATAGGCTCTGCTTTCCTAACCACATTTCCTAGCCAATCAAGAGAGTAATAATTTTGTTAAATCATTTAAAACTTCATGAACATATGGATGTTGTATACGGTCCGCACTCTATATCATTCCACAGATAAACTAGGAAGTTACATTCTGGCTCGGTGAAGTACTCGCATAAAGAACAATTATTTGCACTATTTATAGTGGTTGCTTAGGTATTCCCTAGCTGTTTTGATTAATTAAGCCGCTAGAAAGCCTCCCTCCCCAACATGAGTAGTCCTTGTTTATTAAAACCATTACACTCTTTTCTCAGGATCTTCCTCTTGAGCTGTAATTTCATTATCTCAGTGACTGGCTCCACTGGGGTGTTTCTGTTTGAATGCAGGAAGATTACCATGTTAACCCTTCGTTTTGTGTATTGTATGCTATCTCTGACACAATTATAAATCAGCCATTGTAACTGCACTATATGCAGTAGCTCCAAGCAAAGCAGAAGCAGCAAAACGTAGCTCTAAGAAGCAAAGCTTAGATTGCACAGCGTGACAAAATCCAGATAATCTCCATTCTAGATTACTGAAGGAACTAGGGCAGGAAATAGCAAGTCCAGCAGCAAGGATTTTTAACAATTTTTTTTTATATAGTAGGATTATATGATTAGAGAATACCAAAAACCAGTGACAAACTTTTAAAAGCAACTTCCCCTCCTCCCCCACAGTCTTCTCCTCCCCTACAATCTTCTGCTCTCTTACTTCTCACCAGACCTAACTCAGGGTTTCTTAACTCTGTGAGCAAAACTGAATTTTGCCACTGCATGAGTGAGCATCAGGGATATTTATTTTGTCCTCATGTTTCAGTTTTGTGATGGAGCAAAGAAGAATTTTGGGAGGACGGAGTAGGCAATAAGTGGCTTGAAGAAATTTTTGAAGTTCTGCTGAAATAGGGACAACTGGAAGAGACTGATCTGAGGTGTTTTCCTCTCTGTCCCTACCCTGCCAGTCAAATCTCTGGTCTCCGCCAGACAGGGCCTTCTGAAAGGGCAGCGGCCCAGGCTCGGCATGGACCATGTGCTCAAGACAGAGAGAACCTTCCATGTGTGTGAGAAGTAAGGGACTGTAGCTCCCAGGCTTCTAAGCTCCCCAAAGCCTCTTCTTTTTTCCACAGAGACCATTCAGAAAAAAATTATTCCTGTGTCTCTACCCTTTCATGCAACCCTTCCTCTCCCTTTACCCTGCTACAGGATAAGATTTATTTCCGTAGGGTGCCCTTCTTCTGGCTCAACTCCTCATTCTCCGGTCCATAACAGCACAAGACACAATCTACTCTTCCTCTGAGACAACCTTCATGTTCTTTCCCTCATGGTAGGAGGAGAATCTGCTCCAGCCTCCACACCAGGCACCCAGCAGCCCTCACAGCTTTCACCCTATTCCCAGTCTTCCTGTTCTCCTGTCTTCTTTCCTCTACCTCCACCCCTCAACTGGCACTGAGAGCAGGAGCCAGTCAGGCAGTAAAGGAAGGGGCTGGAGGTGATTCATATTTCTTGCTCTGGAGCCCTCAGCACAAGAAGGACATAGACCTGTTGGAGTGGGTCCAGAGGAGGGCCACGAAGATGATCAAAGGGCTGGAGCATCTCTCCTATGAAGACAGGCTGAGACAGTTGGGGTTGTTCAGCCTGGAGAAGAGAAGGCTCCAAGGAGACCTTATAGCGGCCTTCCAGTACCTGAAGGGGGCTACAGGAAAGCTGGGGAGGGGCTGTTTGCAAGGGCATGTAGTGATAGGACGAGGGGCAGTGGTTTTAAACTAGAGCAGGGTAGGTTTAGATTAAACATTAGGATGCAGTTCTTCATCATGAGGGTGATGAGACCCTAGAACAGGTTGCCCAGAGAGGTGGTGGAGGCCCCATCCCTGGAGACATTCAAGGCCAGGCTGGATGAGGCTCTGAGCAACCTGATCTAGTTAAAGATGTCCAACCCAAGACATTCTGTGATTCTATGATTCTTCTCTCTTCTCTTGGCTCCTGCTCCTGGTGTTGTCAGGGAAGCAGAGACAAGACACAGAGAAAGTGGGGGCAAGGTAAGCAGGCAGCAAACCAATGGCTACTCTTGTCAGCTGCCTCCCAAATCTACACCTAAAACCAGCCCTGTTAGTAGGCAAAGTATTAGAAGAGATTTTGAAAGAAAATATAAATAAGGAATAAAGGCAAATGGAAAATTGGATGAATTCCTGGAGAGTTTTATTAAAGGTATTTTTTTTGGCTGGATTAGCCTATTATTTTTATTTTATTTTATTCTGTTTGATTTTATGTTGTTTTTTCTTGTGTAAGGTAATGCAATGGCTTTACCTCTTTAGATTTCAGAAAAGCACTTTCTACAACACTGCATAGGAAATTGGTACTGTAAGTGGAGATGATGGCAATTAATAGAGAATGTGGGGTGGATTAAAGAGCTGTTGAAAGGGAAGGATATGCAGAAGGGGACAGTGGGATGGAGAAAGGCTACTGCTAGTATCCTCAAGGGATCAATCTGTGACAGCTGCTGTTTAATGTATTCATTAATGACCCAAATGTAGAGAACTAAATATGTAGTTCTGAAATTCATAACTGGGCATAAAGCTGGACGGTAAAACTGAAACAGGGGAGTGGGGAGGGAATCGTCCATTAATGGCAGGGAAGATCAGATGACTTGGGCAACTGAAATGAAAAGTATGAGATGAAACTTGAGAGTTTCAAAAACAATACTGGGCACTCAAAAACCAGCAATAAAAATTTTTGCTCTAAATAGAGGATTTCTAAATCAGAAGACAAAAAAAGATCATTCCTTAGCTGGAAGATGGGTATGAACTGCCAAGGACTTTTCTTGGCTTCAAGTGTTTTCCATTGTAAAAGGCATTGATAAAACCATATTTGACAGATTAAAAGATTTTGCCTTTTTAACCTACACCAACTGCGTGTCAAAAGGGATAATTTTCTGCAAATATTTTTGAAGAACAAATATCGAAGAGGAAAAAAGTTCTGAATTTAAAAGATCAAAATTTGTCTTCATCAAGTTTAGGAAAAAAAAAAAAAAAAAGAGTGAATTATTGGAATGGTCTGCCTAATAGCCAGCTGGAGAAGGAATCAAAATTGGTTTGAGATGATGCTTGGTAAGCTACTGAAAGGGATTGCATATCAAACTAGGGGAATTTAAGGAGACTGGAAATTAAGGTTGTGATACAAGTCCTTGGATATTTGATGTCTTTGAAACAAGAGTAAGTCACTTGATCACACTGTATATTAGTGACATCTTTCTGGGCTTGCGTTTGCCTTGGGGAGGGTGAGTGGATTTTTCCCTGCTGATCCGTAGATGACTACTGGAGATCGTGTAAGGTGAGTTGCCTTCCCCTGAACTTTGTGCAAAAGAAGAAATATACGCTCCTAGTTTTCCTGGAGCCATTGCACGTTCAAGAGACTACAACACAAATCTACAGCTCAGACTGTCAGGTTCTAGTTTTGACCCACTCTTCCACATCGTAGAACGTGAGCTGCTTTCTCAGTTCATATGGTTCATCTGTGCTTATGCAAGGTGAGTTAATACGAAAGTGGATAGACAGCAGAGATTGATCTTGAGTCACAGTAAGTCTTTATTTAATAAATGCTAAATAATAATAGTGCTGTAGGACATTGGTAACACCCTCAATCTCTTCAGGTTCCCTTCAGAGGAATTCCCTGCACTGTAGTTGTAGCTTTCAGTTTTCCACTGCACGTCGTGAGCTTCGTTCAGGCTGTGGGAAAGGAATTGGTGACCCTTTGTGTGGGGACAACTGCAGTGAACGTGCAGCGGATCTTTCACCTAGTGCCCCATTGCAGAAGCTACATTCAGTAGCACAGGTGATCCCTTCCACCTGTGTGGAAATTCCTGTTAAAAATTGGTTGAAACATGAAGTCTTTAATCAGGCAAAACTTTACTTAGAACTGTACTGACGTTTTAGTTCCCTTTAATATTTCTTCTTCTGTGAAGGCTCCCCGCTCTCTCAAACATTTCTTTTCCCTAAATAGCAATCCATTCCCATGAAAAATATCACAGTGTGCCAATACTCTACACAGTCGCTAAAAATTTTCCCAGCAAGACACATCTCAAATAATGGTAAAGAAACCTAATGATAAAGGAAGGCATTAAGAGATAAGACTTAAAATTTTTCCATTCCTTTTATCAAATAGTAATAAATAACTTCTTTTTTTCAAAATCTCCACCAAAATTTATTTTGTTAATATATGTGTTTTACTTCATTTCTCACTTGAATGAGAAATGAAAAAGCGGAAATGATAAAAAGGACAGAATGAAATACAACGGTTCAAAATAAAAGGAAACATTTTAGTTCTGTTTAAAAAGCAATATTTTGTACGAACTGAAAATTTACTATTGAAAAATGTTTCTAAAGGAACATATTTTTCACTGGGATTTTTTTGAACAACCTGTAATTATCTTTATTTAGTATTAAAAAAACCCCAAATTTTCTTTGATTCAGACACAGACTGGACATGGAAGTGGTGAATGAGAACATTCAGCACACCAGTGATTAAAGTGATCTAGAAAATACATTTCAAAGCATAGCCCAAGAAAGATCCACTATTTCAAAAGAGAAAATCTATCATGATTGCCACCTTCGGTTGTTTTGTTTTTTGGTTTTTTTTTTCTTATATGTTTTTAAAACCATTCTGTGCTGGTATCTGTTTATTGAACCACACAGACCATTCCCTTCATCTAATTTAGTAACTCTTATGATCATGAATGGTTTTGAAAGTCCTTCTAAAGTATAGACATAATAAGTTTACCATGGTCTGAGGAACACAGGTGCTTTAAATTGCTTCCTTTTAGACAGCATCTTTGGAGTGTGGTGTCACATTGTGTTGCAAAATATTCTAAAAAAACATTGTTTCCAGGCCCTGGTGTAGGGATATGATTCTGAATGTGACCCTCTCTTATTCTACGTGAAGAAAACCAATAACTGCTAACTCTAATGCCCCTGATCAGTATTCCTTGTTCAGGTGCATTTTGTGTGAATAAACATTTCCTAATATACTTTTCTTTTCATGGAAGCCTGTCATTTTTGAGACCCCTGAAAGCAGAAAAGAGGAGACACCTTCTTCATGCTGGAGAAATAATTTTGGACTCGGATTAATGTTAAGTCTGTCCAAGTGATTGAGCAAATCAAGGTCAAGAGCCCAGATATTGTAAATTGACTGTCTGTACTGTTCTGTGGTTACAGGGTTCTTGGCTCTGACCTGAGCTAACCGTGGCTCTTCCAGGCTATTCCTAGGCATGGCCCAGGAGTCATCTTGTGCTGGGGGTCATTCCTTGTCAGCAATTTAAATGTGGCCCTTGTGTTGGAGACCAAGGGGGGGTTTCTAGCGCCGACATGGAGAGGATTGTCATGGGTCAGTTCGGTAATACAGAAAGAGCCACAGTATTCTGTGCTAGAAAGCTAGAAGACAGGGAGTTTGTCTCAGATAAATCATCACGTGCCTGCCCATAGAAAAAAGTCGGTGTAAAATGACTGGGTAGCTAAGGGTGATGACCAGCTCAGATAGAAAGATGAGCTCGTGTTCACCCAGAATATCACAGTACAAGGTGTTTCTGTCAAAAGAACAAAATAGTTGTGGGGCTACAGGAAGCGTGATTGCAGATAAAAGTGCCAACTATGTAAAATTTTGGTTATATTGGAGTAGGGATGATAGACTGATGGATGGAAAGACATCAAGAATTTTAAAGAATAGACTTTTTTTTTTTTTTTCAAAGACAGCAGAATTCCAGAGGAAAAATACAGCAAAGAAAAGCTTCCTTACAGTGAGTTTGAATAGACCATGAAATAGTTTTTCAGGGAAAGCGGAAAAAGCTATGCCAACTACAGATTGTACAGCTGTACTGATTTTGGCTGGGGCTGAGTTAATTTTCTTCATAGTAGCTTGTATGGCGCTATGTTTTTGATTTCTGATGAAAACAGTGCTGAAAACACAGGGATGTTTTAGTTATTAGTGAACAGCACTTTTACAGCGTCAAGGCCTTTTCTGCTTCTCACTGTGCTCCCCCAACGAGTGCGCTGGGGGTGCACGAGAAGCTGGGAGGGGACATTCCATGCCATATAACGTCATGCTCAGCAATAAAACCAGAGGGGGATGATTTTGTCAGGGCTGCCATTGCTTGGGAACTGGCTGGGCATCGGTCGGCTGCTGGTGAGTGACTGGAGATTTTGCATCACTTGTTTTACTTGGGTTTATTTTTCTTTGCTTCTTTTTGCCTCCCCCCTGCCCCTTTTCTTAGTACACTGTCTTTATCTCAACCTATGAGTTTGATCACTTTTACCCTTTTGATTCTCTCCCCCATCCCACTGTGGGGGAATGAGGGAGCGGTTGTGTGGGGTGGCCAGGGTTATGCCACAACAACAACTAAACTGCAAAAGGACTAAAACCTATATTGCCTGGAAAATTCTGCCCTGAGAAGCTTGTCTAGAACTGCCAGAGAACAGTTAGTATCGTACATACATCAGAATATATGACAAAGAGAAAGATGAATGAGCTGAACCTCAGAAAGTTAAAAAACCTAGAGGAGTAGTACTCCCAAACATCATGTCTGGATCACAAGAAAAAAAAAAAAATCATATCATTAGGTTATATAGAGAGAGATCTGATATTGAGGGATAGACTACTGCAGATTGCACAGAAAGATTAAGAGATGAGAGTGTATTCATCATTAAGTCATAGAACATTAAAAGATAAATGATAGTATGTTATCAGAAGGTAATTATATTCCTTCTGCAGACATTCTCACCTGGTGTAAATCAGTAGATTTCATTTGCGGTGAGAATTCTGGTGATTTATACACAGAGGAGAACTTGGCTCACTGTTTGTGTTCCCACGCTGTCCTTGTAACACTGTTGGGACCGGAAACATTCATACTCGTGTTTTCCTGAATGTTAAAATACTATGGATTGTGAAATTGTTAGCAGCCTGGGAAGTGCCATCTATCACTCCTGTTAGCTTAATGGGAAAGCTGTTTGACCACACAGAAAACTTTACAAAAACAACAAAATAGAAACCCATTTAAAATTCCAATGAACAGGGAAGGACGAGCCCAATCTTGAGAGGTGCAAAACATGAATTGCTTTCACTGGAAGAGAACAGGGCAGATTTTCAACAAAAGAAAGAAACAGTTTCTCTAGGGCTTATTCCTAAAAGGAGCTGAAAATCTCCTAGGAAGTGTTGGGTGCTCCAGATTCCCACTGAATTCTTATGATTCTGTCCTTGCTTCTCTTACATCTTTAAAACAAGTATACAACATTGTGCTTCTAAATCTGGAGGCTGTTATTATTTTTTTGTCGCAATGAAGTATAGTTTTATTTTCATTTCAAAATACTTGCTTTTAAAAACCATAAAAAAATTGTGCTTTGCAAGTTATCTGACAAAATGAAACTAATAATTTTGTTTGCTGCTAGTATCCTCCAAGCGGTAATGTGAACTGAGGTATCAATTATTTAGTACTATGCAACACTAATATGGATATGGTGATTTCTCATTAATACTAACAACTTCAAAACTAATTCTCATTAGCTTGAAATAATTATTTAGGTGCTTAGTAAGTGATTAAATTCAAACAGAAGTATATAATGTGTTTACAAAAACAGAATTGGTTGACATTATAAAATGTTAATGGCTTTATTCCTTTAAAACTTATTGTTGAATTGGCCCATACATTTAAGGAATGTTCTTAAAACTGGAGTGCCTTTTTTATTTAGTGTAGAAATTGCATCCAATTTGGAAAAGCATTTTGGATCTGTCAGCTACAAATTAAGCAACAATCACAAAAATAATAAAACCCAAAACAAATCCTAAAAGAATGTAATTCAGATTTTAATGGAAAAAACAAAATTATTTGCCCATAATTGTTTGGCTAAGGCTGTTTCTATTTTCCCTTCATATGTATAATTTTGGCATTTAAAGGTTGGAAGTAGAGTAGCAGAAAACAATCTTTTCACACGTGCAGAGTCCAGAAACTCAACGGTAGGGAAGGCTAAGAGTCCTAAAGGAGACGAGAGGTTTGGGTGGGACAGTCTCCGGGAGCCTGTGTGAAGGCTTGAGGGTTTTTGTTGAGGGAGAAGCCTTCTTTTGTGAATCTTCACTTATCTTTCAGGTTTTAGGACTAGGTGCTCAGCAGTAATGAAGAGTATTGAGAAACAAGTGTGAAAATGGAGTGATGAGAAACATTCTCTTTGCATTATGGCTTCAGCCTTGGATGATACAAAGGGAGCTTAAGTGAGGAGTTCAGGAGCAGATGCATGGATGCTATTAAAGCTTATGTGCCAAAGCATTAAAACTAGAACTGTTCTTCTCCATAAAGGACAGAAAAAAGAGTGCATTCTAGCCATAAATTCGCCAGTAAAATACATGTGCACTGTATCATTTGGCTCAATAAAAAATGGAGCATGTGGCAAAATTTTAGACAGATAAATGTAATTAACGCTGAAAGGCAGATGGCAAGGAAAAGGGACAGGAGAAGAAAAAAATATATAAGGATGGGATGCAGTGAAACTCTCAAACATGATCAAAGGACTGGGAAGCCTGCCATATGGGGAAAGGCTGAGAGAACTGGGTTTGTTCAGCCTTGAGAAAAGAAGGCTTAGGGGAGACCTTATCACCATGATCCAACATTTAAAGGGTGGCTACAAAGATGGAGGCTCCCTTTTTACAGGGAGTCACATGGAAAAGATGAGGGGTGATGGGTACAAGTTACTCCTGGGGAGATTCCAATTGGACACAAGAGGAAAATTTTTCCCAGTGAGAACTATCGACCATTGGAATAACCTCCCCAGGGAAGTGGTAGATTCCCCATCATTGGACACTTCTAAGATTCAGCTGGGCAGGGTGCTGGGCCGTCTTGTCTAGACCGTGCTTTTGCCAAGAAAGGTTGGACCAGGTGATCCTTGAGGTCCCTTCCAACCTGGTATTCTGTGTTTCTATGAACATTGTAAGTATATTAAGAACTCCATCCTCATAGAGAACAATATTTAAATGCTTTCTTAATCAGAAGAATATGCTGCAGATTTTTTCCTGAATTAGAACCTAAATTTACAAGTGAGGGTCAGTGTATATTGGTTTATGCATTCACTGTCATACATTGTTGTTATCCAAAGTATAAATTTAAAGCATCCTGGTGTTAAGAAATGTGTTTAAGAGTGGCAGTTATACCATTTCTTAGAGGTATGATAAGACGTGTCAGTGCCCTGCATAACAAATCATGTTTATGTTACAGTAGAAAGTAAACATTTGCATTTCAAACCCACACAAACTGTGGGTAATATGTTAAGGTTGCTCTGAGTCAGCCTTGCAAAAAGTTCTGGAGTCTGCATTCTGAGCAAGGTGACTGTTTTCGAACAACTCCCATGTACTTCATTTCAACCTTAGCAGCCTATGGTTAAGAGTGTCAAACGGTGGGGGGTTTTCAGTACTTGGATTTAATGGAGAGATAATGGCAAGGAGCGCATTAGAAAAAGGGAGGACTGAGGTGGAATTAAACTGGGATTTTAAAAAATGGAAAATCAAAGTATGAGGTTTCAGGCCTGTCAAAATGTTTAATTCTTCTTGTTCAAGCTGCAGATGGTTTGAGTCATCTTGTGCCAGAATTAACTTGGTGACACGGTAAAATAACCTTTCAGAAATACGTTTCCCATATTTTATTCATTGTTGCACTTTAGCTGAACCTGTTCTTTGCATGAATAAGGTATTTGAGATCAGATGCCCTCTTCATACTTGCTTGGTGGGAATTAGAATGTGACTTGTTAAGAGCTAAGCCTAATTATGAAATGAAGGCATGAAATGTTGCTTTTGCTTACAGTGTGTTGTGCATCTTCATCTGTCTATGCAAAATACTTATGAAGTGTGCTAAAAATGAAACCTTTGTGTCTACATTATGCAAACAATCTGGAATGCCACCTTCTGTTGTATAATAAACGCAGACTCGTCTATAGAGAAGAAAAATAAACCACATGTAAAATCCGCACAGTTGAATTGGCGATTTAATTTAAGCCAAAAGGGTCTGTTCTACCATTCCGATGGCTCATCACATCCCAAAGCGTTGGACATCAGTAAAAGTTATGCTGTGACCACTGGAACAATCCCAGAGGTTTAGCAGGTCAAGGTACCGACTAAAAAGCTGGGAGTGAACATCGAAAGTTGTCCGTTTCAGAGGTGGCATGTTTTATTCCTTCTCCCAGGAGTCCTTTTTGCCTTCTACCAGGCAGACAGTTTACACTGAACTCTGTGCAACATCTGAAAGTTGCCCTGTATATCTGGGAGACAGATTTTGAACGTGTTTTTGACATGGCTTGAATCAATTTTGTTTAGTGTAATGTTTCCCTTTAAAAGGGAATCTAGGCTTCTCATAAGGATGCACGTAAAGGACAGAATCTGCTTTGAACTCTGAGTATTCCTGGTTCAAATGGCTGTTAATGAAATAATATGTGCATATATGTTTTCACAATGCACACATCTCATTATTCAATTAATTAAAAATACAATATTTATCCAATGCAAGCTGCATACATATTCAAGTTGTTTCCGTAAAAAGATTATTCTGAATTTTAAATTAATTTGGGATGTTTTTTTTTTTTTTCTATCACAAAAGGATTCTCTGTGCTTCAAACGAAGGATTTTATTCAAGCAGATGACATCTTTCAAATCAGAAGCAGCATTTTAAGTTCAGGTGCTACATTTTGGTCTGAGGCAGGTGATTACTTTTATAAATCGGCTGTAAAAGGTAATCCTGAAAGCTCTCCATAAATAATAAGCAAGACTGAAAATTTCTGTGTAGTGTGTGTGTATAATGGGAGGAAAATAGAGTTGAGGGAAATGGAGTTGAGGTTAAATGACTTTCTTCATGTAGCTAAATGGGCGTTTCTGCCATGGAAATCAAATGAGGGGTATACATATGGAAAGAGGGCAAGATCTGGTACCAGCTTTGCAAATGCTTCAAAAAATTATGCTGAGCAGCCCAGTCTGTTACAGCTTTTGAACAAAGTCTGGAGGAGTGTTCATAACAAGTATAGCGCAATTTACATATTTTTCAGTTGTCAGACACTGTGTGCCACAAACTAACAGGGATGACTGGGTAGTATGGAAATCTGCTGCTGAAAAATTGTCCAAATAGATTTCAGTTCAGCATGTTCCCCCCTTATTGTCTGTGAACATTTGTACAAGTAAAACTTTCTTTGGAGCTGGTGAACTGTAAACCTTCTCAAAAGGTTTATTTAATCAATGCTGTATTTTTGCCAATGTGGAAAGTAGTTTAGCACGATCAGGTCACATAATCAGGAAACAGTAATGCCATTTATTGCACGTTTTGGATAACTATTCATGAAGCTGTAGTAGTGAAGTCTTCGCTTTTGGGCTGGTATAGCCAACAATTGCAAATAGATGCAGTTCAAACATCTTTTTGGAAGTAATTTCTCTAAATTTTCAGGTAAATTCTTATATTCTGGTGAATGCTTTCTATTTTTCCTGTACCAAAATATTACCAAAATATAAATAAAATAATTAAAATAGAGTTATTAAGGCTGGGTCTCATTCAGCTGTTGTATTGAGTAAGTATGAATAAACTCATCTGTAATCTTTCTCACCACTTCATAAGTGGCATAAAGGCAAAATCTATTGAATTAAGAAATTTTTTTGAGCGAACATTTCAGTTATTGCTTCTTCAACAAGAATGAAATGTTTCTCTTTAAATTTAAAATTAAAAAAAAAAAAAAAAAGTCGTGTTACTTGTCCTGTGTATCTGGATGCAGTGCAGATTACACGTAAGTGGAATCTTGGTGTAGCTGTGTAAGTATAGCATTATAAAGGACAGTCAGCAAATAGTTCCCACAAACCCTGGAGAAACTCTTACCACTATTAGATAAAATGGTATTTTCACACCAAACACAACGGTTTCTCCTTCACTTAATGTCTCAGTATTTTTGGTTTTCCCCTGTTACTGTGTGGGCTTATATTAGTAGGAAGAGCCAAAAATTATTGCAAATGCTCGCTTTCATGTTGTAGAGAATAATGAGAAGTAAAAAGTATTATTTAAGCGTCAGGATGTTTATTTTTAAGACTGATGAGAAAATGGAAATTATTTCCCTTGAAAAAATTGTTGAACAAATAATCCTAAATGAAGATCAAAAGGCAAGTTCCCCTAATTTTTGTGGTTAAGAATTGATGGAAAACTCCACTTGAGAAAGCCGCAGTGGAATTTTTAGGCTTTCCAGCTATGGCCATGGAAGCCTTTTGTCAGTTGGGAGAAAGGGAAATGAACGGGGACCTTCCAGAGCGGCACCTGGGGAGCCATCATTTTGATTTTTCCTAAAGGAAAAGTGTTAGAAATTTTTTTCCAATGACAAGTTCCGAACCTGCTTTATTTGTTATTCTTGCAGTCACAGCTCTCCACTCTCAGAATTCCTCAGTCACGCTAAAGGATGGATGCAGGTTTGTTTTCCTGATAGCAATTCGATTTTCCTACTGTATTAAGTTCTTTATTGTGCAAGCCTTCAACAAAATGCAATTTTCCTTGTGTTCCCTTCCTTTTTAACCCTTTAACCATCTGTGTCTATGTTGTTGTTGCTTTGATCACCACATTTCTGTAGCTCACCCTATGTAGATATTTCAATTTTTGTGTGTTCCTTTGTTCCTGTTGCAGCTTTTCTTACCTTGCAAGGGTAAGAGCTTCACCACAGCAGTTCAAAAATACTGCAGAAGATCATGAAGAATTGTCACGGTCATGAATCGTGAAGAATTTCACAGCATTTAAAATAGTGGCCAATCTAAAAACTGTTTCTCTACACAACATGTTATTAACTCTCTCCCAAAGTGTAAAAATATCCTTGTCAAATTTCAAAATTGTAAAAAAAAATCACTTATATCTATGTCTGACGAAAGGTGCTATTGTTTAGTTAGCAGTTTTTAAAAACTCAGACACAAACTACTTGCAGGTTACAGAATGCTTAAGGTTAATCTCTGCATTAAGAGATATTTAAACATGTAAGTTAATAAAGACAAAGTAGCAGACAGATATCTTAGCAAAATTGCTTTTAAATTTTTTTTCGTCTCTGGAAGAACATCTTCAGGTGCATATTGATCAGAGGACTTACGCTGTTCTCATAACAATGTGATTTTCTTGTTTTAATGTCAGAATTGAAGTTCTAATGGTCTGAATTTATAGTTTCCCTGTCAAATCAGTGCCTTGTATGTATCGGATGTCAAAATGATGACTGAAAGTATGGTGTATGCAATAACGCAATTATTTTGACCAGCAGCTTACTCTTGCTCTTTAATAGCAGCCACTGGTCATATATGTAGTAATTAAGGGCCTAAAAGATTGGGTAACTTTCTGAAACACTCATTTAGGAGCCTGACGTTTTTCATGCTTGTCTGTATCTGACAAAATAGTATATTTGAGAAGTTGATACAGTTGTTGAGATACAATTCCTTCAGCTATTTTTGAGTTACAGGTTTCTGTTGAAAGAACACTGTTTCTATTGTTTAAAAATATATATAACTACATTTTTTTTAATTTTGAACAGAACTGCAGCAAGTGTTTCCAGCTTGAAACTCAGATCTTCACACAGATTCTTTTATATAAGGAATCAGTGCTTTTCTTGGTTTGAGGGAAAAATTAAAAATAAAGAGTCATATATGATTGAAAAAACATTTTTTACTTGCCTAGCTTAACACAAAGCTCACAGAAAATGTAAATTTACTCACTAACATTCAACTCAGTGAATGAAGAACTTCAAAGTCTAACTGGAGCATTTAAAAATCAACTTATTATGCAAGAGCTCTTCCCCCTCTCCTTTCTTTTTCTTAGCAGAGGAACAAAATACTTGGTAATCTGCTGCTATTAACTTTTAAGTTCCTCACTACTGAAATGTCAAAATGTAATACAAAAGAAAGTTTCTAATAACTGTTCCAACTTCTGTGTTTTTTTGTTTTGTTTTGGTTTTTTTTTTTTTTTTTTTCTAGTGGAGTATGTAGATTATTACTGCTTTGAGTTGCAAAACATAGCAAGTAGAGCTGTTTTGGGAATCAAATAAAATTTTGATTAACTGTTTATTGAAAAATAATTTCTTAGGCTCAGAAGGGAGTCTGTCATCAAAAGGAGAGACACTGAATAGCCAATAGCCTGGATAACTGAAGACAACTTTCAAGTCTTCGCCGTGCTTGATTGGTGCTACTGGTGTGGATGGGAGCATGTTCATCTAAGGTAAAGGCCTAATCATTGGTCTTACTCTCTTGCTTGAGTGGGTGTCTGCCAGTCCTTTCTCTCTCCTCTCTCTTCCTCACATAATTTTATCTTGTTCTCACACAGAGTTGCAATATTTAAAATTGTGGAAATATTCTGTGGGACAGGAAAACTGTTTCCAGCCCAGCACTTAAAAGAAAAAATTACAGAATATGCATGGAGTCTGCATTAATATTAATTTTGGCACCTTAACATCGTATGAACACCATCTGTTTTTTTCCTTTTCAGTCTCCATGGTCATGTAGAATAGAAAAGTTTAAAGTCTTCCCTCACACCCTTCTTATAAATTGGATTAACATTGGCTAGCTTCCTGTCAGCAAGGACCTCCCCAGACTTGCAAGACGTTTGGTAGATGATCAAGAGGGGTCCTGCCATAACATCGCTAGCTCCTTCAGTACTCTGGGATAAATCCCATCACACCCCATGGACTTGTGAACATCCAGCAGATACAGCTGGTCCCTTACAGTTTCAGTGTCCACAATAGAAAGTCACGGTTCCCACACTCATGGCCCTCTGGCTCAGGGGACCAGGCAGCCCAAGGTCTGTCAGTACTATTAAAGACTGAGGCAAAAATAAGCATTGGATGCTTCCACTTTTTCTTCATATCTATTAGTCAGATGACCATCTTCATCAGTATTGGTCCAATGATTTCTTTAGACCTCCTCTTGCTCTTAAAGTAAAAAAAGCCCATCTTGTTATCTGACACAACACTGGCCAGTTTCAACTCTAATTGAGCTTTGACCTTTCCTGTCTTCTCCCTGCATATACAAACCACAGCTCTGTGTCATTTCTTTTCATTGACTATAAAGGGGACATGAGGTGACTAGCTGAGATGTAGATACCTTCACTGTATACATCTAAAATTAGATGACTTCAGGCAGCAGTACTGGGGACTTTACAAGTGCATACGTGAATCGGGGATACATGCAAATAACACTTAGGAGCTTAAGTCTGGAAATTCCCTCTCTAAGGACTGATCGAAGCAACAAAATAGGAGTGTATTTATAAAGAATGATAGAAAGTTTTTAACTCTTCCATCAGCTCCTGTTACCCAACTACAATGGTGACATTATCTGATTCCTACCTTGGCAGTGTTGTGTACGCTGGCAATGCAAATGAAATTTTCTTCTGTTGTGGCACAGGGCTGATGCTGTGAGGGAACTGCATGATCATATTCTTAACAGGCATGGTCAGTCCTGGGCAGAAGGCCCTCTCTGTCCTTAGACTCATTTATAATATGTCCATGAGTCTTGCCTCAAGCATGATGTGGCAAGTAATTCTCCATAGCCATTCGTACAAGGAATCTGCTGCCTTTTGTGCCAGTAGCCCAAAGATATATACACATGAGGCATGAGGCACATAGGCTTTGCTAAGACTGTACATGCTTATTGTTATGAGGATAGATACCCCCTGGAAAATAATGAGAAAACAATTAATCTATTGCACTAGGGGCTTAGGGCAGGAGGCAGCCAACTGTTGCATATCCACAGGATCACCCAGCCCTGAGAAAGTATGTCTTAATGATTTAATTACTTTTCTCATCTGAGTGGATATTGTAATTCTGATTACAGAAGCTGAGGATGAACACGCTTAAAACTAATAAATACAAAGTGCATTCATCTGAAATGAGCATCATCAGCACTCACAATGAAATTTCATTTATGGGCATTGTTTCATTAAATGTAACCTCTAGCTTATTACAGACACATTATTTTTCATTTTTTATGCATGATGTCATTCCTTTATTTAAACAGACCATGGTAAATATTTTATGAAACCATTAAAGGAACAAATAATAAATTTCTGCATTAAAAATGGATCTGTGAAAGTGTCTGGCAACTAAAATACAAACAAACAAATAAACAAAAAGGGTGGAATTATGTTGCAATCTGTCAGAAATTCTCCTGGAGTTTTGTCTGTGATTTGGCCACCGTTACTCTGTTTCTCATTCAGTTGGCCTATTAATATGAGATGTGTAAAATGGTAGAAATACATGAGCTGCCTTGGGGCAGAATATGATGATCTTGTTCTACCTTAGACTTTTAGAGGATGCTAATTGTATGCTGGGCTTTTTGTTTCCCCCAAAGCACTGTTTCATGTATTTAATTAGAGATTTTTAACTTTTAAAGCATTTGTCGTGCACACTGGCAAGTATTTTTAAGAACCATGTCCTATGTACTGAGGCAATTGTGCAGATGAGCTAAAAGAGTCATTAAGCATATCTGCTTGCACAAGACTCTCATAATCCAGTCTCCTAGCATAATTTTATGGCTGCTGCAAAAGGCAGGATACAGATGGGATGTTGAACTTGCAGCTTAGCACCTCCTGTGAATCCCATTGTTTTCAGCAAGAGCTGAGAGAATTCTTCAATTTGCAAAATCTGGCCCCTCAAAAGATAGCAATTAATCTAATGGCAAACCCTACAGTCTTTATGCAGAGGAAGCTCACACTGAACTTACTGAGAGCTCAATACAGTTCTGCTGAAACCGAGAGAAAGAATCCCATTGACTTCATAGAGAGATGGATCAAGTAACTAATTACTAAAATGCGATCCCGCAGAAAGCTGGGCCAATGCTTCTTCATCTCCCAGAGGGGATGGGTTGTGGTGATGGTGGGAAAAATTCATTGTACTCAGCATCTTCCAGCAGTGCTCTGTACCTGAGAGGTTTGAATCTTAAATGAATGAAATTCAACAGACATTTTCTTCCCGCTCCAGGAAAAGTGGGAAATAAAAAACAATGACAGAAATCTGAATACACAGATTTGAGTTTCAGTGCTAATGTGTCATTGCCAGGTATTGCTTTTCAATTTTCTCCTTGCAGAAGGGAGTAGCTTTGTCAAGGTCATGCCAGAAATAAATAATTTCTCTGTTTCAGCAAGGTCTTGGAAAGCAACAGTAATCAGGACCTTCTGTAAATTAGTGTTTCTTTCTAAGGAAGGGATTCTTATTTCCAATGACCTCTTGCCTCTTTCTCTTCTTCTGTTTTTAACATCTAAGTGATTTGCAAACTTCTTGCATTTCAAGGGCATAATTAAGAATGCTGATTACATTGACATCATTCTCAACACTGAAGAATGTGAACAGGAGTGCACTCACTGCTTTTTAAATACTTTTGTCCCAACCTCTATAAATAAACGTAATTAATAGAATTTGAGAAGTAAAACAGGGCATGGTCTCTGCTCAGAAGGTGCCAGGTTGAGAGCGTAGATCTTCATGCATCAAGAAGAGCGTGTAGCTGGTGATATGTTGTCTTCAAAAGAGAATAACCTGTGTTTATGACAAGGCTTGGGCTTGATGACAGTAAATGGATGCTGCTCTGATACCATTATTTCTTCAAAGTACACATTAATATCTTTTAAATGCAAGTCATAGCTCTCATTAATGCCATTATTATGAATTACTAGGAACTCCATCCATTAGTTTGGTCACAATGTTCTTAATTAATAGGTGACCTGTCTTTAACCAGCTATTGTATTTTACATAGATTGTCTGCTGATAACCCGAGACAAATACCAATGCATAATTAATTTTATTTTTTAATTAATTCTCAATATATGATGCTGTATGGATTCAAAAGCAGAAAGGTACTAATTAGAATTTTGTTTTAATTAGCCTTGCGTATGCTAAATGCATTCTGTAGTGCTCAGTGCAACAGAACTGGTGATCAGGAGGATGGTTTAAAACTCCTGATGGGGTTAGAAATATGGCTCAATAGTAACGTAAGTGGTATTGGTGCTGCTCAAGAAGGAAAACTGCAGAGCCATTTTTCCATAGTCCTTTTTCTGATTGTGCAGTGTCCTGTGCTCCAACTGTGATCTTAGAACAGTTTCAAATTAGTAACAAGGTGAGGGGCTGGAGATGTTACTGTAGTGGTCTGTAGCTGCCAAGGAAAGCAAGTACCTTTTCATTCAGCCATAACTTAATCTATCACTTGCAAGACATCACTAGAACTTCTGTACGTCTCTTTCTCTGACTTTTCAACTGGTAGATAATGAAATTCTCTGTAAGGTAATTTTGCATCAGCTGAATGCCCCAAGCTCATCTAAAATCACCTGGATTATGGTCCTGCATGTAACAGCAATTAGAAGATTTTTTTTCCAGAAGTTGCCAACAGCCAGTCTGTGGCACATGACTTAGCACTAAGCATGCATCTGAGTAACACATCAGAGGACCTTCTTCATATCTCCCAGGGTTTTCCTTTTTCTCTTTGTCTCTTGATTTTATTTTATTTTTTTTTTCATTTTCAAATGCTGATAGGAGCCTGAATCATTTAGATGGATTGAAAAATGTCACCTTCCTGTGCTGTGACAACCTTGAGCTGTTTCCTTCCTTCTGCTGTCTTCGCAGAACTCCACAGAACAAAGGTTTTCCATGCAGTTTTCCCTACTGTTTGACAGAGCCACCATTATGGTCTTGAAGGCCATCAATAGAAGCTAGATTTTTGCCTGTCCTTTCTCCCTCTTGCACCCTCTTACCTCCTGGCTGTGCCTCCAAGCCCAGGGGTGCTCTGTAGCCTGGGCCTCCAGCAGTTTTCCATGTCCCACAGAGCAGCCCTGTTCACTCGTTGTGGAGAGGAATGTACTGGAAACTGTGAAACTTGGATGTTGGTAATGAAAGCTGCATAAGTAGTGATCTTTCCAAGGACTTTTGAAAAAGTTATGAATGTTCAGCATATTAAGAGACTGTATAGGGGAACATCTGTTCATGCAGCATCATTCCAAAAATCTGGAGTATGGAAACAATGGCTAACATTTAGAGAATATGAACTTGCTGGGAGATTTTCACATGTTTTACGTTTTTTTAATTCCTTTTTTTCCTCCCATAGATCTTCTTCAAGGACTTGAAGTCTTTGTAATTATTCCAGGCAAGTGCTCCTAGCATTGGGTTAGATGTCCTCAGTAGAAAACAAGAAAATGCCATACTAGCAAAGTGACAATTGTGAAGAGCTACCTACCTGGAATTAAAGTAACACACTGTGGCATTCCAATTGAAGATTTTCATTCAGTGCTACAGTAAGCTTATATTATGGATGGGAAAAGCAATTTTTGTACAATTACTCAAATGGCAGTATTCTTGTAAGCTTTTGCTTTTGTGTTTCCTTTCAGAAGAAAAATACGTATCTTTTAATTTTCTAAGGAGAAGTTTGGTAATGACTGAGAGCTGGAAATACGAAATTTTACTTTGCGTGACAGTGTAAATTGTTCAAGCTGAAAATTTTATTTTTATCAGTTTAATGGCTATGCTTTAGAATGCATATTTAAGAAAAATCATGATTTTCCTGTTTACTGTCAAAAAGATTCACCTGTTTTTCTGTTAGGTGGTATTGCAGATACTGAGGTTAGCATAATCTAAGTCTTTCTATGTACGTTAAAATTGTATCAGATCAGAGCCAATGGAGGAAAGAAAGATTATGTTTGTTATAATAGCTTTTTGAAAAAAATACCCTACACTATGGTCAGATCCAATTCATGTGTATTCATTTTTAAAATAATCTTACAGTATCTGTTTGACCTTAGAACAACTCAATGTAATGAAATACCATAGACCACAGCGATACTAAATATCCTATTCATTTGTGGATTGGAAGTATCATTTCTCAACATCTGGCACCATTTTTGTACAATAGCAACTTCCAAGGAAAACAGAATATTAATTCCGATACAGAAGGGCATTTCTGCCCTTCATAATTCTGATACAGAAGGACAATCAGGCCATCAGGTCTAGTCATCATGGGTTCATGAAAGGCAGGTCCTGCTTGACAATCCTGATCTCCTTCTATGGCAAAGTGACCAGCTTGGTGGATGAAGGAAAGCCTGTGGATGTTGTTTACCTGGACTTTCGTAAAGCCTTTTATACAGTTTCCCACAGCATCCTCCTGGAGAAGCTGGCTGCCTGTGGCTTGGATGGGAGCGCTCTTCACTGGGTTAAAAACTGGCTGGAGGGCTGGGCTCAGAGAGTGATGGTGAATGGAGTTAAACCATTCGGCGACTGGTCATGAGTGGTGTTCCCCAGGGCTCTCTGATATCTTTATCAACAACCTGGACGAGGGGATTGAGTGCACCCTCAGTCAGTTTGCAGACGACACCAAGTTGGGTGGAGTGTTGACCTGTTTGAGTGTAGAAAGACTCTACAGATGGACCTGGACAGGCTGGATGGCTGGATTGATGGGCCGAGGCCAATGGTATGGGGTTCAACAAGGCCAAGTGCCAAGTCCTGCACTTGGGTCACAACAACCCCATGCAGCGCTACAGGCTTGGGGAAGAGTGGCTGGAGAGCTGCCCGGCAGGAAAGGACCTGGGGGTGTTGCTCGACTGCCAGCTGAGTATGAGCCAGCAGTGTGCCCAGGTGGCCAAGGAGGCCAACAGCATCCTGGCCTGTATCAGGAGCAGTGTGGTGAGAAGGACTAGGGCAGTGATCGTCCCCCCGTACTCGGCACTTGTGAGGATCCACCTCGAGTGCTGTGTCCAGTTTTGGGCCTCTCACAACAAAAAAGACACTGAGGTGCTGGAGTGAGTCCAGAGAAGGGCAATGGAGCTGGTGAGGTGTCTGAAGCACAAGTCTTGTGAGGAGAGGCTGAGGGAGCTGGGGGTGTTCAGCCTGGAGAGAAGGAGGCTGAGGGGAGACCTTCTCGCTCTCTACAACTGCCTGAAAGGAGCGTGTAGCCAGGTGGGGGTCGGTCTCTTCTCCCAAGTAGCAGGCGATAGGACAAGAGGAAATGGCCTCAAGTTGTGCCAGGGGAGGTTTAGACTGGATATTAGGAAAAATTTTTACACTAGAAAGGGTTATTAAGCATTGGAACAGGCTGCCCAGGGAAGTGCTTGAGGCACCATCCCTGAAGGTATTTAAAAGACAGGTAGACATAGTGCTTAGAGATATGGTTTAATGATGGTTTTTGTCAGAGTTATGTTGATGATTGGACTGGATGATCTGAAAGGTCCCTTCCGACCTCGGCGATTCTGTGATTCTATGATTCTCTGCTCTCACTGATGTCACAGAAACCCGCATGAAATCAGTAGGCTTGAACTGCATTAGATGATAGGATAGTATGTCTCTGCAATCATGTTGCTGCTTATTGTGAGGTATCTTCCATATGTAGTTCATCTATTATCTAGACAGAATAGGAGAAGATTTCCTCTTACCTCTCTATTTGATGTTCTGCACTGAACTCCAACCTTTGGACCAGCAAAACTTGAAGGGCTTGTTTCTTCACTATTGTCCATGGTGGCCGCAGTATAAAGCCCTGAAGATTTCCTCCCCTACTGTTTCAAACACATGTACATTTCCTCACAGTACATCTTCTTGTCAGCCTTTGAAGGGGGCAGACACCTCTGTGGGCAGGCCAGAGGATGGTAAAGTCTTTGACCTTGCGGGTTCTTTTGCTCCTCTCTACTCTACTCCGCTTGTATATGTGTAGGAAGGGAGAAAAGGCAATTCTATCTCACCTGTGGCTTTTTAGAGGATAATATATGGCAATGTAACTCATAAGATTGCCATGCACAAAGTAATGGCCAACTGATGTCAAAAACACGTTGGGAAGTTAGATGTAGTAGACCAGATCTGATCTCAGTTAGATTGCTATGAATGTAGGGATACGTAACTTTTCAGAGATATAGAGGAGACCAGAATCTAGCACCTTGTAGTTAACAAACATCATACAGATTAACAGCTTAACTTTTGAATTATTAGAATTGTCATAGATACAATGATATAATGATGCAGTAAAGTCCAAACTATTTTTGTTCATCATGCCAATAAGAGCTCATTGTTAACCATCCATTATAGGTAAAAGTAATAGAAAAAATTTACAATTATGAATGATTCACTACCAGGATATAAAATTCAAAGATGAGGGTTAGTTTTGGCTATTTGTTAAGCAGAAGAAACTGTCTTGTAGTGTGAAATAGCTGTCCTGTTCAGGTGTCACAATAAATTTATCACCTCCAATAAAATGTAGAAAGTATTGTTTTTCTAATATTAGTGAAAGATGATGTCCATTTAAATTAGATTTTTCATTCATTTCTAATTGGCTTAAAATCCGGTTTAGCTACAGCTCTTTCACTCATAACTTGTTTAAAGGATTCTAATTCTCATAGATAAATAGGCATCCTGACGTTTTTCATTTTCATCCATCATTAAGTTTCTTATGGCTGAGGTTGCCGGTTGCGCATTGCCTTTCCATTATGCTATCAACTTCTGAAGTAACTGGGTTCAGATTGGATCCATTTATTTCGTTCAGTGCCTTATCTGCCTCTTTCCCCCACTTTTTTAAGCACTGCCGAGGGTCATATCGAAAAACTATCTCCAATTCCAACTGAAATCAACCAGGAAATGGCTTTATTTTACTTTTAACTGTGATTGAAATCAAACAGGACTGCATCATTTTATAAAATGGTCATTTACAATACACTGGCTTGTGTGCTATGTTGAAAGCACCCTAAATTTCCTGTATATGCCTGTTTTTCATTTCATTAATTTAGAATTGTTTCAGAAATAGAAAATATTGTGAAGAGTAGGGTTTCATTAAAAAAAATGCTTATTTTTTGGAAACAAGAGACATTTCTGTATACTGGAAAGAAGGCACACATGTACTTTAGATGGATAAGAGTAATAGGCTCTGAAGGGCAAAATAAATCAAAAGACCGTTCTTTTCCAGGAGCACTGAGAGACAAAGAGAATGTCAGGCTGCAGAGGCAGTTTGTGTGTTTTGATACACTATTTTCAATAAAGGGGAAGACTGAATGGGAGATTCAGAATTAGAAATCCCTCATACTTTGCTTTTATTTAGAAATGCACTTCTTCAAGGACTGCTGTCTGAGGCAATCTGTAATATGTTTTTGTCCTGCTTTAATCCTTATCCCTGTTTGCAGTGATCCAGGACAGTCGTCAGGGTGACTCTTAAAGTCTGGGACTGGGTTTTGAAGAAACAGGGCTCATTCTAGATTTGTAGATATGTAACAATGATATCTTTTACAACTGTGAAGAGAATGGAGCGATGACTGCAGGTTAGATTTTCCTGGCACTGTGGGACTATTGGAGGTTGGGATTTTTTATTCTATACTTCACCTGATTCTTGTACTCTTTTTTTTTTTTTTTTTAACTTCCCATGGTGGGTATTGATAAGGACAGCCTGTAAGATGTGTGTGGGGAAACTGCTGTTATTCTTGAAATTTCTGACTTATAAAAGTGGGCTATCCTTCAGCAATGCATTTCTATTTTATTTGAAATGAGACTGGAATTAGACATAGACATATTAGACACATTAGATCAGTCTTCTAAAGAGACTATAAATCAATCAGTTATGTTTTATACCAGTTTCTATATCTTCCTCTGTACCCCTATCTTTATCTTCACTTTTTAATGGAAATAATTTAGTTAAAAGGAGATATTAGGAAATTACCTCACTTATCTCGCATAAGCCATTCAAGAATGTGGATGCTAAAGCAAAAAGTCTTATATGTAGAAATAATAAATCGACAGAAGAAGTTTTAATATCTGTGGTACAGATCAGACTCCTCTTATGAAATTCAGAAAGTGAATAATAATTTTAGTGTTGTCTCAGGCTGTTTTCTTGTTAACAGTCCACTGAGCAATATGGCATTTCCCATCTGCTCATGAAATAGCCACCAGGTCTACCTCAGAAATGTCAGCTGGCTCACTGTGCTCTGTTAAACGTGTGTCCTGGATACAAACTGGCTCAGGGCTCTCCAGTGTTTTCACTGTTGGCTTGTTGAAAGGTTTTGCATCCTATACTTGCTCTGTTCCTTATACACTTTCACCAAGTATCTGGGGCTGTAAGAGCAGAAAGAATATTGACCTGAATCACTACTGCAGTTCATGGCAGCTCCAGATTTTTGGGCACTTTCTGTATATGCCAGTAGGACACAAGTGTTTATTCACTGACAGGGTGTCTTGGGCAAGGGCTACTCTCAGCATCCTTGTAGCCCCTTCTTTAGAGTCTCCAATGTGCAGAGCAAACCTAGCAGAGAGCATGCAGTTGATGCCATATCAAATACCCTCAGGGAGAGAATGGAGGACCTCCAGGGCTGAATGCAGGAGGTGCGACAGCATGTGTTATATCTCAAATAATTGCAAGATGCTCATATTGGCTCCCATCTCTCAGTGTGAAAAGTGTTTAACTGTGTGTCGGTGACGATAAAGGAGAGGAGGTTGGGAGAGGGTAATATATTTGTCTTTTGTGCATGATTTTCTTTCACTCATCCAATCCTGCCCTTCATAAGCCGTGAATTCACAGACATCTGGCATGAGCTCCTTGACGTCTGGCAAGGGGGTAGCACAGGAAAAGGAAAGATGAACGGAACAAAGCTTGATATTTCATAAGCGGTTTACAGAACATTAAGGGGAATATTTTGTTCCAGTAGATTTTAGAATTCCTTGCAAATAAAGCTGAACACAGAAGCGGTGCATTTTAGGTTTTGGAGACTTTGATCCCTTAACTCTTTTCTACTGATTTATTTGAGTGAATTTCAGATTTTAAATTGCACCTCCTATAATGATTGAATGCACTTTCTGTGTACCCAGTATTTATGGTGCAGCTGTTGGCAATGTTAATGTGAAAAGCACATCTCCTGAACATTGTCAAGCTCTTATTGTCACCTTTAGTTCCCTGGGAGATGGGGACAGAATTTTATCTCAGATTAAAAGGAAGAAAACTGTTACCTTTCAGGGAAAACATATATTTATGTTTCTGGATGTCTCTAAAGTGACTCAGACAAGGAGACACATATTTGAGTTATTGTTGCTAGATTTTATTATGCTTGGTGCCTGGGTGGCTATACTATATTTTATGCTGCAAGGTTTAGAGTTGTTTTGGAAGGGAAGAGAAGGGAAACATTTTTTGGATCTTGATGAGGATGATAAAATGCAAATTCTAAGGGCAAAATTCAGAGGTGATGCCATTGGGAATGTGAGTTCGATTTTTCATACACGACAGTCATTTAAATTCAGGCCTCATCTTATCTCTTCTCTCTTTTCCACCTATTTATACCTGTTTTTTCAATAAGTAAATATGTCAAAATTGGTGAAATGTATATGCTGGTAGCCTATAGGAGATATGAATTAAGATATGATGATAACAAAGCTAGGCTCAAGCCTACCACTCGTGGGTATCTGACTTGCTAATATGTTTTATGTGCCTTACCAGTAAGTAAATATCTAAATTACCTGTGTGGTGAGTAGACAGAGCAGGTGCTTCTGAAGGACTCCAGAGGGAGAATCTGCCAGTCTCATGTTAAGTACTGAATTACATAGATGACTTCTCTCCCTGGAAAGCCTTTACGATCCCCTACCTCTCCTTGCTAGTATTATGAAACTTATTTTTGAAGGTCTGCCTCATTAGGCCTCTGAAATTTAGGAGGGAGTTTGGTGCAAGAGAGATGAACTTGATCCTACCCTAATTGCGTCTCCCAGGGAGTCGTAGGAGTACAAGGAGAACATGTAACTGCAAGCCAAGGGTTCCCAAAGAACTGTTTCTCCTACCTTAGGCTGTGACACTGCAAATAGGGTCACCAGCCCAACAGAAATTCAATTGCTAATCAGGCTCCCAGCTGAAAGCAGGGTCAAAAGCCCGAATATGAAACCTAATTAGACATTGAGTATATGCAAAATAGAGCTCCTCCTTCCTTTCCTATCCAACATAATGTTATATACACATTTAATGTCACAGTGGTACTATGTATTAATGCAGCACTTCTAACTAACAAGTGATAGTGTAAAGACTTTGTATTTAAAATTGATAATTTTTCATGGAAAAATGTCACCTTATTTCAATGTAATAATTTGATACCATTGTAAGTAACAATAACAAAAAATCTTAAGAAGGTTAACTTGCACCTCTTAACTGGTGCATATACGATGGTTCATAATCAAATCCCTCTTTTGCTGGAGGAAAGCGAAGGCAAGCAATATAGAACATTATACGAGAAGATTTAGATGACTTGTTTTGACTATGAGTTTGCTCTGCAAGTCAATACAAACATAAACATGCACACCTATATGCGCGAGCACACACACATCTCAACAGCTTCTAACTTGAAAGGGAGAGAAGTTGACCACCAAAAAAAGGTTGTCTGTTAGTAAATTTGATCATTATATCTTAATTAACTGAAATTATTTAGGAATGATAGTATCATAAAAAGGGAGAAGTAACCTGTGGATTGCTAGATATACGTGATAAAGGTCCTCAACTAGGATAGTACGTACACTGTGGAAAAAAAAAACCTACATATGTGGATAGTTTTGAAACACCATGGTACTGCTGCTCCTCAGGGGGTTCCTGGATCAGAATCCATGCCCAGGGAAGCTCCATTTGTGCAAGGTTTTTGTGGATTAGCACAGTCTCCAGTTGGTATGGGCTTGTAGACCATCAAGAAAATCTTGACCCTTGTGTTGACACATACTTGGTTTTCTTCATGGCTTCAAGTCTTCCTAGCATTTTCTCCCCTTCTGAACATTCTTTTTAAAAAGTGCTTGTGCACCAGCATGTTTTTAGTATTAATATTATTACGAAAACACTAGAAAAGTTCATGTGGGTGTGGTTAAAGTCAACTTCTCATTCAGCAGCAACACAGGTATGTTTTCTTGGTGGAGATGCTTTACTCCATTAATTTAAGAGTTAGGGTACATTTTCGTGTCATGGTACAGTGCTTTGTGGTGATACAGAAGCTCATAATTGTCTGTGTAATTAGCTGAGGAACAGCGTGTATTAAGAAAAAGAACCCTTTTTAGTGAAGCTATATGGTTTCTGACTCCCAAGCTGGCTTTCTTAGGGCTTGCTGAGTACTACTTTGTAACACTGCTATGGTATGCATCTAGTATTTGGAATTAGGTTATCCTTTGTGTGGAGAGACATGCCTGAAGCTAAAAAAAATTAATTATGAAATTTTTTTTCTTGTAGAAGTGAAAAAAATAAAACACCTCCGGTAATCTTGGGGCTCAAGTACACTCTTTGAAGAAACAGGTCTGTCCTAGTGAAACCGAGGTGTACACAGTGGAAGCTAACTAGCTATGTAGGCTCCCTCATAATCAATACAGAGGATGATTCATTCTGCGATAAATCTCAAAGGTAGATGTGCCCTTACCTCATATTAAAATTAATTCTCACTTGCTATGAACATAACTAGAAATCCTCAAATAATTACGGAATATGGACTGTGAAGGAAAAACAGTGGAACAATATGAGCTGTCTTTGGAAACTTACATTTTAGAAGACCTGTGATCACATTTTGAATTGACTAAACTGAACATCATCATGAAGAAGCTATCCAGACTTTTCAAAGCCTTTCTTTTTTTTTCCCTGGTGGGTTTAAACTCACTTGTATCCAAACCAAGATATTTAATTTATATAAACTTCAAACTAGTACAAGTGAATTGAACTTTGTATGGAATAGATAGGGAATTAATTTGAAATTTCTAGAAATAAAAA
Organism: Fratercula arctica; assembly: GCA_947846985.1. Classification (NCBI taxonomy): domain Eukaryota; kingdom Metazoa; phylum Chordata; class Aves; order Charadriiformes; family Alcidae; genus Fratercula; species Fratercula arctica. Next base: position 114,965,630 of record CANTUZ010000003.1, read on the forward strand.
AGAAAGAATATAATACAGTATAGATTTTTCCCCGTATAACAAAATTCCAGACTGGCAAAACTGGCAAGAGCTTTCTTTCATTATTTTTTTTTTATTTTTTTATTTTTTATTTTTCCTTTCTTCTGTTCTTGAAGTTCTTAGTTTTCTACAAAAACACCCACAAGAATGTACATGCCCTGGGTTTTCATTTATTTCATTATTTCAGGTTATCTCAAGTTTCAGTTTGGATGAGAAATAATGAAAATAGCATATGTCAGTTATTTCCTGTAGCTCTCAGAGGAGATTATACATTGCTCACCTGCGTTTATGGTGTAGGAAAAGAAAAAAAAAAAAATTAAAATGTCATACAATAAGCCAAAAGCTAAGTTTCATCCAGGGTCAGGAATTATTTATGAACTTAACATTTAGCACTTGAAAGTGTCCTTCAGCAGCCATTGTCCAAGGTGGTATTTTATTTCCTTGGGCTAGATGGCGCTGCAGTATATCAAATGAGCATCCCTGCCCGCCAGCGCCAGGGCTGGGCTTCCACCCTCTGGAGTTGCGGGCGGACTTCCCTCCCGCTTGGGAAAGACACAAGCCTTTCCTACATGCAGACGTTTAGTTCTTTGTTTTTCTATCGACAAACAAAACGATAAGTCTTCTTGTTTTATTTTTAAGGTTATTATAGGTTCCTCTATCACTCGGTAGGTACTCTCTTTTAGAGAAGTGTTTTACACATGGAGTATTATGTATACGCCACAAATTGAACACGTACATAAAACCCACATACATTCTCTGTGAATATTAGGCTGTATTTTAGTCTGGAGAAGGAGAAAGCAGCAGAGAGGAAGAAGTCGTGGTAATCCCTGGGACAGCCTGTGTTCCTAATACAGGAGATGAGGACTTTCAGCCTAAAGATCTGGAAGTATTGAGATCTACCAGGGCTAGTGTCAAACACCACTCATGTTCTGATGATACTCTCTTATGTCCCTACAGAAGCAGGACCTTCTTTCTGCTGTGCAAATCCTTTGTGCTTTCTTCTCTACCTTCTGCTTTATCCCTCTCTCTGTGGAGTTCAAGCTATGGCACAGTCTCTCTGCTTCAGTACTGGGAAGAAGTGACTGCAGATGATCTGAGTCCCTGCCTGCATGCTCTGCCCCCGTGGCAGAAGATGAGATGACATCTTCATGTCACCTTGTGGTGAAACTTGAGCAGTCCAGTGATGTCCTCCAGGAAGAGGGAATAGGGAATTTGAACAGGTGCTGTTCAAATGCAACTAGGCAAAGGTAAGGGAAGAGGTGCACTGACCTGCACTGATTGTGCTGTCCTTTGTTTGAGCTGTGTAGTAGCAAGAAATATGGAATGTTACTTGAACAGCATCTTTAAATTAGTCTGCTAATGATGTTATTCTGAATACCGTACCTACTTCTTTGTTTTGGGAATAGAAATGAGTTTCACTCAGAGAGTATAAACTACTTTCTTTGAAAGCTTGCTGGAGTTACTGATAACTGCTTATGAGTTTTTACACACGTGGTCTAAGGTTAAGAATGTTTTATGAAAACACAGATCGGGTCTTGATCTTCAGGAAAGAGTTAAATCAAAGTTCGGAAGTATAAGAGTGGTGAAGTAAGTTGTTACTTAGGACACAACACTGCTTATACATCCCGTTATTGTGCTCTAGATGTCATTGGTGTTATTGTTCCGTAGCACAGAAAAACCTGAAGGGGAGTAGTTGGAAGGTGGGAGGCAGGTTGGGGTTCCTCTGGCATCTGCCCATCTCATACCTGGCACCCCGTATTTCTCCAATGGCAATGCCAGGGTAGCCATTCCTAACCCTTTCTTTTCTCGCTCATGCCCTCATCTGCACTGTGCTCTCTGCAACGCTGTTTTGGGGAACCAATACAGGTTACTAAAAACATTATTTAGATTGCTTTCCCAAAGGGTTGGTTTGAGCTGCCAGAGACAGGTTCTGCACAAGCAATGGTGTTGCTGAATGTGGAAGCACAGCTATTGCCTGTCGATGGATATGCTGAAAAAACCAGCTGCAGACCTCTTTAATCTATTGGCAGAATGCTGTTACAGGTGAAAGAATAAATACATCTGCACTCTTTTTTAAATTCTGCTCTTTGCAGACAAAGCTGCTTCTATCTTTCATGTGTGATATAGGGTAAAGGCAGGCACAAAGCATTGAAACTAGTTGGTGGAAAATTTGCCCCCATGTTAATCTTCTCTCCCCTTATGGATTCAACTTGATCAGCGTTCTTTGCTGTTCTGGTGAGATATTGTCCTCTCACTCCCACCCAGTCACATGCGGTTCTCTTAAGGGCTTATTCTGCCATTGCCTCGCCTGCATTGCCATTCACTACGCATTGAAATTAACACAAATTGGGAGCAACTGAGTTGATGTTAGTAGCACTGAACTATCCTGCCATGCTGCTTGATGTGAAACTGCAGGCAGATTTAGACATTCTGGGCTTTTTTGTTTGTTTTGTTTGTTTGCTTACTTTAGATTTTCTTAATGGGGTTTGTAAGTGTCCTGGAAAAAAAATCAAATCATTTTTTAAGGCAGTATTAAATTGATTTTACTTTTTAGCATAAAATGGAAATTTAAATTTGCTTTGCTGTTGGAAAAAGACAATATTGCTTACCTCTCAGATCTTGCATGCTTTGTTCATGTTACTCTCCTCCTGGACTACGCTCTTGTGCAAGGAGTCTAGGGCGTGCATCTGAGAATAGAATCATAGAATAGTTTGGGTTGGAAGGAACCTTTAAAGGTCATCTAGTCCAACTCCCCTGCAATGAGCAGGGACATCTTCAACCAGGTCAGGTTGCTCAGAGCCCTGTCCAACCTGATTTGGAATGTTTCCAGGGATGGGGCATCTGCCACCTCTCTCTTCCAGTGTTTCACCACCCTCAGCATAAAAAAATTCTTCCTAATATCTAATCTAAATCTCCCCTCTTTTAGTTTAAAACCATTACCGCTTGTCCTATTGCTTCAGGCCCTGCTAAAAAGTCTGTCCCCATCTTTCCTATAGGCCTCCTTTAAGTGCTGGAAGGCTGCTATAAGGTCTCCCTGGAGCCTTCTCTTCTCCAGGCTGAACAACCTCAATTCTCTCAGCCTGTCCTCGCAGCAGAGGTGCTCCAGCCCTCTGATCGTTTTTGTGGTTTTCCTCTGGACCTGCTCCAACATGCCCTTGTCTTTTGTGTGCTGAGGACTCCGGAGCTGCACACGGGACTCCAGGTGGGGTCTCATGAGAGCAGAGAGGGAGAATCACCTCCCTCGACCTACTGACCACGCTTCTTTTGATGTAGCCCAGGATGCGGGCACACAGATCATTGTCAGCTCATGTCCAGCTTTTCATCCATCAGTACCCCCAACTCCCTCTTGGCAGGGCTGCTCTCCATCCCTTCATCTCCCAGCCTGTATTGATACTGGGGGTTGCCCTGACCCAGATGCAGGACCCTGCACTTGGCCTTGTTGAACCTCATGGATTTCACACAGGCCCACTTCTCAAGCTTGTCCAGGCCCCTCTGGATGGCATCCTGTCCTTCAGGCGTGTCAACCGCACCACTTAGCTTTGTGTCATCTACAAGCTGGTTGAGGTTGCACTTGATATAAATCAAATTTATAATCTATAAATACCTGATACAAAAAAATATTCTTGAGCATTGAAACTTTCTAGAAGATGTCTGAATTCTTTTGTTTTCAATAGGAATTGAGGACACCTAGACCAAGTTGAGTTACTGCAAGCTCTTCCGGGGAAATCAACCATTTCAAAAGACCTTATTAAAATCAAAGATGAAACTGATGAGACTGAAATAAGCAACCCAATCTACTTCTCTTGGCTAATAGAATTACCTCGATTCTCTAGCTGTTGTTATAGATGCTCTTAAAAGGAATATTAAAAGGAGCTGTCACCTATTTTTTCCCATCAAAATGTATGAATTTTAAATAGCTCTTGCTATGAAAGCTAGGTCAATATTCTAGGCTGGAATGAAGAAATAAGTCTTTGTATGGGTAAAGCAAAGGAAATAAGGATAATTCAAATGTGTGTTTCAATTAGAAATAAAAGTATTTTTATATGTATTTTATTTGTCTTCTAATAATGGCAGGTAGGTAAAGTCTGTCAGAAAGGAGGATCCCTGACGTGTCGCATCCAGTGAGCAATCTATGTACAAAACCATATCAATAACAAGGCATTTCTTTGTGATGAATTGCAGACATTGTTGAAGAGACACACATCTCCTTTCCCCGTACACCAGAAAAACCTGCCTCCCAAAAAATCTGCTTAGTCCTAGATATAATACATCAGTACATCAGTGTTCAGTGAAGCCTTCCCAAGCGTGGACACCAGATTGGATGCCCTTTTAATCTGGGACATTCAGTCAGCTTCTGGCTTTTATTCAAGTGTGCTGTTTACCAGGTTCTCCGAGTGTGTTTGGGCTATGTTCTCATTCCTCTCAGTACTGCTTCAGATCCTGTCCTGATCACCATAATTTCTGACCACCTTGCAGTTGTGCATTGCGAGACATGAGTATTATCTGTCACGTATAGTTTGGTTTGGTTTTTTTCTTGGTCTTCCTTTGGGTTGTTGCAGGTGGGAAGTCCTTATCATTTCAGCAAGTCCACCCACTTTCAGGAAGCCTCACTTTTTATGTGTTCTCCTGGCTGTCTCTTTCTCACGTCCTAAATGAAGTGTCATATCTGCACATGTCGAGAGCAGTATCTAGCATGCAAGATGATTATGGTAAATTCTGGAGGCAGTTTAATTAGTACAAAAATCTAAAATGCCTGTGATCTACCAAGTGTCTCAAAATCTGGCTCTGCAAGTGGAATTCTCTCCAGACAATGTTAGAAGTGTCTTTTCTCATGTCAAAGGCAAACCATCGTTAGCATCTTACAGCTACTGGAGGAAGCACATTGCAAGCAGACTTGGACACAGGGATCTAATAAGTTCTCATTCATTTTTATATCTTCTAAGTCTCTGGTGTGATGCAACTTTCAGAACAAGAGCAAAAATTCAATGGTGCACTGAGGAACGTGTCTATTAACCCAGGAGAGCAGTTAGCCACAAATGGTGCAAGGAGAGGGAGGGTTGGACCAGGTGACTTCTGGAAGTCACTTTCAACAGAAATTATCGATGAGCCTATAATTTTTGTCAGTATCAGTGAGTTGACAAAATACTTGTTTCTCTGTATACTTTCCTTAAAAATAAGGAGGAAGATTTTCTGACCTCTATGAGGTTTCTGGGTCCATTTGTGCTTTGTCATTTGTATGATTACATTACAATCCCTGTGGCAGAACTATCTCTTATTTTTCTTAAAAGATAATGCCAGCTCCAAAGCACTTCAGTATAATAAGGACCTCAAGGGTGATGGAGAGAACAACCATACCAAACTATGAATAATTTGTCTGCATTCATAGAAAAGTTCTATGACCAAGGTGGAAACATATTTTTTCTAATGCGTGGATACTGTTCTTTAATCTCTGTTCACTCCTGACTATTTTGCCTTGAAATAAATTTAGCCCTAAAAATATTTTTGAAGCCAAGTGACTGATTTCACAGCCAAAATCATATGCCAAACAGTAGACTGTAAGCTATCTGATACTGTTGCAGACCTAGGCACATTTTAAGAGGAAAGTTGTTTGGCAAAAGAAATGAATTCCAATTGCACTGAAGGGAAGCCTACACCTCTTCTTTCACTCATGTGTGATACAACTGCTGAAGGCGAATTGGCAAGATTTGTAGATTCTTGCACTTTGTTAGGTTAAGAAAAGAGCAGTCAGACCACTTAGACCCACCTCCTTCCTGACATAGTCTATATATAGACAAATGGAAGTCCGTCACCTGGGGCAGAAGCAGCAGGACAGAAAGGAGACTGACTGGGAGGTGTTTCAGCACTCATCTGAAATGGTCCCGCCTGGCATCCCCTGCTTCTGTGTGGTGTCAGATGTCCTTGTAAAGATGATCCTTCATGATCTCTTATTACCTGGAAGGGTGGCGTGTGTGTGTGTGTGTGTGTGTGTGTGTGTGTGTGTATAGCCAGATGTTGGCACAGGCTGCCAATCAAGTCAGCCCACGCTGATATCATGGTATACCTTTCCAGCAGTTTCAGATATTGTTCTCCGGTCACTTGCTGATCTATGCCCATATCGAGCCTCATCACACTCAGGTCTTGTTTGCCCTGCCCTGCTGCCTGCAGCTTATTATATTCAGGCATTCAACTCGATCAAGGCAAGGTTGTAATTCTTCCATGACACATTCTCTTGCAGCAATGAAGGCAGACTGTGTCCTGGGCTGCATTAGCAAGAGTATGTTCCAAAGATCAAGGGATGTGATTATCCCATTTGGCACTTGTTAGGCCATACCTGAACTGTCACGTCTAGTCTGAGTTTCCCTGGTTCAAGAGAGACTCCAAAAGGTTAAAGCAGATCTTCTAAAGGGACAGCAAGAGGATTGGAGGGCTGGTGAACTTGACATATGAAAAAAGGCTGAAGGAATAGTGTTCAGCCCATTGAAGAGTAGGCTCCAGGGGAATCTAATCATGGTCTCCCAGTACCTGAAATGTAGTTATATGGAAGATGGAAGCACTCACTTCGCAAGGATGCATGGCGACAGGACAAGAATCAATGGACACAAATTGATTTAGGGGAAATTCTGTAAGAAGATAAGAAGCAAATTCTTCATCATGGGAATAATTTAATATTGGAGTAGTTTGCCCAGAGAATTGGTGGAATCTCTCTTGCTAGAAATATTCAAGACTTGGCTTGACAGGGCTCTCAATAAACCAGGCTAAGGTCTGCTTTCAGTAGAAGGTTGGACCAGATCATCTCCAAAAGTTCCTTCCTGCTCATGCACTTCTACTATTCTATGATCCTTTTATTCTCTGCATATTCAACTCAATAAAACCTAAAATTGCTCGTTGCAGTGAGGAATACCTTTTAGGGAATCACAGATTTATTCTGCTGTTAGCTTGGTGAGACTAGCAACTGTCAAAAACCTGTTTTAATTTCGTGACTTTTATTAATTATTCAGTAACCTTGCAAAATTTCCCATCGGCCCTTTCACTTACTGAAATTGCTTACATGAACTGGTTGGATTTACAGATTTTTTTTACCTGGTACCTTACTATCCAATTAGAAAGATAAATAGATAATGGAAAAATCAATTAAAGCAGAAAAGTTTTAATGTGTTAAACTAGAATTGGTTCTGACCTGGAAGAATTGGGTCATTATCTAAATATTCCCAAGTCTTGGAGTTGCTTTCATCCTGTGGTTGAGCTCTGGTTCTACTGTACTTCTTAAGAAAATTATCTAAATTTTATTCCAAAGTAGGAGTTCTGAAGAGTTTGAAGATTGCTATATTTACAACATCAAACAATTTAGAGGCAAAATGAATGACTTATGATTCTATTCAGACTTGTGAAATTATGAGGTCATGGAAAGAGAGGGGTTCTCTTGTTAACTCAACTATTTCCATAATTAACATTCATTTGGCTACTTGAGGTTTAGCATGCCATTTCATTAAAATAATGCAATTGCAGATAGAGAAAAAAAGTTTTGAAAGTATAATTGGTTTTCATTGTCAATATAACTTAAAATCCCATTAGCCTCAAAATTTCAGCATTGTTTTCCTAATGACTTGCATAATTGGATCATCAGATTTCTCTCCTTTAAAAAAAAAAGACTCACTTGCTGGTTTTAAAGGTTATTATTTGCATGAATTTTTCCCCCTCAGTGTTACATTTCCACTTCTATTTCCACCAACGCTGAAAGGTCAGAGACCCAGCAAGTTAAATGAAATCATGTCAAGAGCAACTAGAGCTGTTACTTCCCCATCCTTTTTTTTTTTTTTTTTTTTTTTTGAGATACTGACGGCTGCTGGCAAATGCATGCATGCTACCACTTTGATTTGAGATCCATGTCTACCTCAACCCATTAAGGCAATTTAGAGCACTCTTCCGGGTCTTCCATAGTGCTGTTCTCTCTTTTACATGTGCCTGCGGCAAGTTTTGTCACTTCGTTTCAGGAATTCCAGGACACTCTTTCTTGACTAAAATGGAGACCATTTGGAGACATTGTAAAATGCAAAGTGTGACAAAGAGGTGCAGACAGTCACATGAATAAAAGTTTTCCAGAGGTACTATATCCATGTAAGTAAACTAGATCTGCCATACATATTACTAGAAAAATTCCCTTCTGATGTTCCATGTGTCTGTTATCACAGGAGTCAAACACATTAAAAATCACAGAGAAATCACATTTCTGGAAGAGAGAGGTTATCCAGTACATGAACGTGGCCCAAGGCCTGTTCAACCGTCCCTAAACCATCCCTGACAGGTGGTCAGCCTACCAATTCTTAAAAATCTCCAGTGTTGAAAAGTCCATATATCTAGGCAATTCAAGCGTTTAACAATATTTACCATTCTTTCCCCTAATATCTAACTTAGGTCTTCATTGATGCAATTTAAGCTAGTTGATTTGTTCATTTCCTATTTGAATGTGCTCCGGTCCTCTATGCTATAATCTTTTAAAATATTTGAAGACCATCAAAATGCTCTTCAAATGCCACTTATCTGCACTAAACAAACCAACTCATTTTGGTTTGTCCTCAAAGGTCATGTTTTATAACCCTCTGCTTATTCTTACCTCTTTAGTTGGTCCGCATCTTTCCTGAAGATATCCTAAATCTAGACAAAGCACTTGAGTGAAATAAACTTCCTGTTTATTTCACTCGTCTCAAGCGCTTTGTCTAGATTTAAACAGAAAGTTTATTTCCTTTGTCTTCTATATGATTCTCTTGTTTATACCTTCCAGGATGAAGCTTCCCTTTTTGTCTTTGAAATAGCCTGGCATTGCTGACTCATGCTCAATTTATGATCCACTATAGCCCGTGCATCCATTTTCAGCAGAACTGTTATTCCTCATCCTATAATTGTGGAGACGGTTACTCTTACCTAAGTGGAGAACTTTTGATTTTTTGCCATTATTAAATTGCATCCCAGTCACTTCAGACCATTTCTCCAATTTGTAATAATCAGCCTGAATTCTAACCTCGTCATCCACATGCTTTTTCAGCCTCTCCCAGCTTTGAATCATCTGCAAATATAGCAAGTGTATTCCCTACTTCATCATGCAGTTTTTATTATTGGAAATGTTCCATAAACCTAGACTTCAAATCAGTCCCCAATGGACCTCACTGTTACATCCTTCCAGCTGAACAGTTCCTCTTTATGCATAGTATCCCAATCAGTTGTGTCCCTGCCTTATGGCGGTTTCAGGAAGACCCTGGATTGCATAGAAAAATGTCATAAAAGACAATGTCAAAAGCTTTACTAAAGTAAAGATATTTTTCTTTTCAATACACAGGCCTGTCACCATGTCATAGGAGAAAACTCGGTTGCTTTGACGTGATTTGTTCTTGACAAATCCACGTTGGCTGATTCTTATCCCCTTGTTACCGTCCAGATGTTTGACTATTTGAACAAGTACTTTTTTTTTTTTGTAATTGAAATTAGATTGACTGATCTACACTTCTTTTCACTTTTTTAAAGATATCAACTATGATTGCCTTTTTCTGTTTTCTGAAACTTTACCTGTCCTCACTCTGTTCTCAAAATAATTGCTAAGGGCTCTGAGATCACTTCAGCCAGTTCTCTAAGTACTCTCAGGTGAATTTCATCAGGACGAGCCAGTTTAAAAACATCCAGATTCTCAAAGTAGAATTAAACCTGTACTTTACCTTTTCCATCCCGAGTTCTAACCCTTTTGTCGTTGATGCTAATTGTGTTAGACATCTAATCACAGCCACTGTATCAAGTGAAGACTGAAAGAAAAAAAACCCACATTCCACTCTTCGGCCACCTGTGCACCATTGAGCCCTCTCGTACTTTGGAACCTGTGAAATGTTTTGATAATCTCTACTTTGTATAGTGGCAGAATAAGGAAAGAGGAAGAAACCACTGTTCATATTTAAAATAATTTTTGGCCTCAGAAGGAACTGAAGAGTCTAATTTGGGGCAGACACATATGTGAGATTCATCACACTCATTTTAATCAATAAAAAATTTTGATACTTAGTTTAAGCGTGCTCTTCAAGTGTCCCTCTGTAGTCAATGGAATACAGAAAATCACATCAAGGTTCAGGGTTTCTGCTCTCTGTCCAGATACCTGTGTTAGATGAAACCCAACCTGTCAAGAACACATGATGATGATGCCAATGGAAGCAGATAGTGGGGACTGCAATTTGGTGAGGGCTTTGTGCTTGGTAAGTCTTTATTACATTTGATGGCAAGCACACCACTGTGGGCAAGTGGCCAGGTATCGCTCTGGTTAGATCACAAGTGTTTAGACTGCATTGCCTTAGCCCCATCTTTTGCAAAAGTTAATCACAGTTTACATTCTGAATGTCCAGATGTTTAATTTTGTACACAGCATTGTGTTTGACACACCACTGTTTTTACTATTTTTTTGCTGGGAATCTGAATTATGCAGGAATTATTCATGAGCGTATGTATGTATAATGGTCAAAATAATCCGTTTCTGTGCAAGAAAGGAAGTTACCAGCAGTGAGAAATTGTCTACAGCCCACTTCTTCTGTCTTCCAAAATAACTTTCAAGTCTTGGAAAAGGTTGTATTTTAGCCGGTTTTAAAATGGCTTCCAAAAGATGATTTTTGAGTTAATTCAGCTTATAGCATGGTATCAATTTAAGGCAGCATGACTTACTGTCATGTAACCAGTCTGAAGCCCAAGTCTGTTTTACAGGGCTAAATCTTTTTCGTATCACCAGTGTAGTCAAGCAGTCCAAACTTACTGTCTCAGTTTCCACACTTTTGGGAGATTGTTTATTCCAGCACTTGTTCCATCTCCATCCCCTTAAAGACCGTGTCTTCCCCTACGTGTCCCTAGAAGTACGATGCACACAAACTGTAAATGTGTCATATGTTTGCTTCATGGTGGATGCCAAGAAAACCAGTCATATTCTATGTTGGTCAAAGCACACAGTAACACTTCAGTCATCTTTAAGTGTTTAATATTACTTGAGTTCCCTTCAGGTCTTTTTTTTTTTTTTTTTTTTTTTTTTTGACACAGTGTTGTGAACTACTTTTTTATTTGGAGAATCTGCATCTTCCTTTCCTTTCTTTTCCTGCACCTGGCTGGAATTTGATGTATGCAGTGGGCTTAATGCAAGTCTCTGCTCAGCTTGGCTACACTATAATGACTCTGTGTGTGTGTCTGCGTGTATGCAGCGACACACACATGTGCGATAGGCTCCTGAAAAAAAATAAAAACAAAGGAGGTTTTCCTTTTATGCCACTTTGAGTGATTACCCTTCACTTGATCAAGTCTGGCACATACTTTGGTGTTTCATATGAACTGTCACAATAACCTGACTGTAATGCAGATTCCTGCCCCAGCTTCCTGAGGTTTGTGATATGTCTCCTTATTCCATTAGCGCTTTGTCATGGCTCCCCTGGTGCCACTGTTATGCAGAGGAGGGGGTTAGGTTGAGGTTCTTGATAGTGTTGAAAAGGCTCTTCGTATCGCACTCACCCTGTCTCTCCCCGCTCTCAATTTGCACAATACCTATTTATGTGTTTCTGCTTATCTCATCTCCCCAACTGATGTATCTCACATGCAGCTTGTGCAGCCTTATTGTGGAGGCTTCTGAATTTAAATATTTGGGGTTTATTTCGAACATGATATAGTATAATAACAAGGCTGTTATCTGTTCGTTTCTGTGTAGTTCCTTATCAGTGTTTCAGAGGAGGACACTTTTCCTCTGACATGACAGTAAGAATCGGCTGAACTAGTTTCTGGAACGTCTGTAAGGGAGGGATCTTAGCCACAGATTTCTTTCTGGGCTGGTGAGCTCATTTCTGTGTTTTTTTGTGTGTTTCCTAATAGATTCCATCTATTTCAGCCTGTCCCTACAAAGAAGGCCACAGAATATGAGTAAACTGAACAGATAAATAAAAAACAAAACAAACAAACAAAAAAAAAAAAACAAGGCAGAAAACTGCACATTATTTTCTTCTTTCGGTTCACATAATTTTAAAGATACTCAAAATGTTCCTGAAGTGAACTTACATACCTTTATGAAGCAGCCATATGTAATCATAGTTTATGTTAATCTTTTATATTATTGATGACATCATGTAAATATCATTTATATTACTGATATAAAATGACCATAAGTATATAGTTTTTACTTTACATGCCAGTAATAAGATACTGCATATAAGGATGATGTGATATTTTTATATTTATAATGCAGATGAAGTAGATCAGAAAGATTTTGCTAAAGCACAGGAATAGGAGCCAGAAAAACATTGCTTGAAATTTCTTTTCTGTACAGCTTAGTGCCAATAACTTAACTGCTCTGCAACAATTTTCTGATCTCTGAAATGGGGACAGTAGCTGAGTGTTAGTCTTTGGCAAATGACTTAAACAAGACTATATTTCTATGACTGAAATATAGGATATCTTTTGAGATTTTTTTTTCTGTTGAATTTCTTCTTTCGTTTTTCCCATAATTTATTTCAATTTGCTAAGTAACCACTTGGTGTCAGCTTTCAAGGTTATATTGAATTATATTTATTTTTCTGATTGTATTTGAAATGGAATCCTTATCAACACAGGAAAAAACTTCTCCCTTCAGATTGTAATTTAACATAGTTGTGAATTTGCACAGGGCGTTATGTTAGTGCAAAGTGTCCAATATCTTTATCTTTGGAGGTTTCAAGAGCAAGTTGGAAGAAACACCTTGTAGGGCAGATTTAAGTTTAGTTTTCCCGCAGCTACGGTGGCATAGCTAAAAAAATAAGTGCTCCGCTTTCTACCTCATGTTCTGTTCCTACAAAGCCTCTTTCAAGCATGGTGATGGGTGGTTTCCTGTGTGGTCTGAATGACTCTGTTTACAAAACTGGAATAAATTCACTGGTCCCTCTCACAGCAGTCGAGGCTACCTTTAAACACAAATTGCTTTTTGGCTCAGTTCTATGGTGTCAGAGCGTTTCCTTGCAGAACAACTCACAATTCTTGCTGCATTTATTAGACAAAGCGTAGATACAAGGCAAAGCTCTGGACCATGCTGCATGTTTTATACCAGTGTGCACCTGCCTTAATTCATTAGTTCTCAGATACAACCCATCACTTTGTCTAGATTTATTCTGTACAGTAGAATGTTTTAAATTGACCCCTTCCCCAGCGTAGAGATTATCCTTTATTGGAAGAGGTGATGGGCAGTGTCCGTGCTCAGAGGCAGAGGCGATGGCAGACACCTATGGTCCATACATCCACTAAGGTGGACTTGGTGTCGGTGGCAGCTTGACGTGGCCTAATCATGTTGTGCTCCCCCATCGTTAGTGGGAGAATCGCTGCCTCAGACTCTGCTGGCATGGTAACAGGGTGACAGCTGCCATTTCAGTTGTCATTTGAGATCTAGCCCAGGAACGTTTTGAACTTAAAACCAGAAGTCTCTGCAGCTTGAGCTGAAAAGAAAGTGTCTGTAGCCAAAAGAGAATAGTTTTATATCCCTTCTGTAGACTGGGCAGCTGAGACAGGTTCATGGTATTGCCAAGAACAGTTGTAGCCCCAGTCTAAGTGGAACGGATACATGGTGGTGTCAGGCAACCTGGCAGTGCTTATCCCCATACTTATCGGCATGGTACTGTGGGAATTGGGAAGGTACATGCACATTTGGCAGATTACATCCTTCTAGTAAACCTAGAGCGAACATATATTAGTAGTTTGCAGAACGTATAGCTGCCAATTCAGTTCTATTAATCAACATACAAACACCCAAACCTTTCAGCAATTAGAAAACTTGCAGAAAGTAATGCTGCTAGTGGTGTCTATAACTCAAGAGCAAATAAACAATCATTAAAATTCTTCCACAGTAACAGAATCTGGTAGTGACTCAGAAGCAGTAAGCGAGAATAGTCTAGCTCCAGCCCTAATGGAGAAGGATTTGTGCCAGCTAATAATTTGCTGTTTCTTTCAGAAAATACGTGCGAGTATCCTGGATTGCAGGCTGGGTAACTAATGCAAGCTGAATCACCTGTGTTCTGAAATTTATGCACAGTCAAATGGCAGTTTCTTTAATTACTGGCATAGTCACCCCCACATACGTTTTTGTAATCCTCATTGACATCAATGGGAAATATATTGTTATGTGGACATGTAAGGTAGACACAGAGTCAAAAGCTTTTCTCCTCTTTTTCCCTATCTGCCTTGTTAGGCAGAGGTGGAAAACAGTTCTTATTGCTAGATCCTCACACAGATTAAGATAAAAATGTGCTTCTTTCTCTCCCTTCACATATAATCCTGGCTGAATGCAGGACATTGGTTATGATGAGTTATATACAAATTTCTGCTCTCTCTGGCAAACAGTGGAATGGCTCATTCGTACCATACCATATTAAATATATTATTCTGTACCAACATTATTTTTTTTTTCAACAGGAAAGTTGATGTATACAAGACGTAAGTTGCATATTTTTTTCAGCTGGATTTAACTGTTCCCATTGAAGAGTTTTCAAAGAGCTGGCCAATTCGCCTCTCTGGAGTACTTTTGCTCGTTTTCCACTAGTCTCGGAAATCTTAGCCTGAAAAAAAACCCAAAAGAGGTTTGGAAGAAAATAAATGCACCAATATTTGGGAAAGTTACAGAGGATAACAGTGATAATTATGAGCTTCGGTGCCTGACATTGATCTCAGGAACAACAGGGAAATGGTTGATGCAGTTCAAATTAATAAAGAATTAAAAGAGGTTACTTTAATTATTGCCAATCAACATCAGTATATGCTAATTGGATTTGTTTATATAGCTTGCTACCTTTTTATGAGATTACAAGTTTGATTGAGAAATCTATTTAATATAGATAGACATCTCCAAGACATTTTATTTGGTACAGAACAATATTTCATTAAGTAGGAAGAATGGTGCAAAATCAATTGATGGATTAGTAAGTATGGGGAAAAAGTAATTAATGAGCTTCAAAATACAGTTGTGTATTGAGTCTGGCTGGGATGGAGTTAACTTTCCCCATAGCAGCCCTCATAGTGCTGGGCTTTGTATGTGTAGCTAGAAACGTGTTGATAACGCACCAGTGTTTTGGCTACTGCTGAGCAGTGCTGGCAGAGCATCAAGGCTCTCTTTCCGCCCTTCCCCACCAAAGGCCAGTAGTCTGGGGTTGGGTGGGAGGTTGGAGGGGACACAGATGGGACAGGCTGACCGAAACTGACCAAAGGGATATTCCATATCATATGACATCATGCTCTGCAATAAAAGCTAAGACACATGAGGTAGGAGGTATTCATTATTAAGGCTTTTGTCTTCTGAAGCAGCCACTATTCGTAGCGGGGCCCTGTGTCCCAGGAAGGGGCTGGACATTGCCTGCTGATGGGAAATAGAGAATAAATATTCTTTTGCTTGCTTTGCTTCCACATGTGGCCTTTGCTTTCTTTCATTAAACTGTCTTTATCTCAACCCATGAGTTTTTCATCTCATTTTCTCCCTCTGTCCTGCTGAGGAGGGAGAGTGAGAGAGAAGCTTGGTGGGCACCTGTCACCAGCCAAAGTTACCCCAACACAAGTTGTAAATGGAATTATTAGAAAGTAGCCGTCCGCTCAAGGAAGCCCCAGGAGGATCCATTTTTCACTACACATGCATTATCACTATTTGGAATAAAATACAGTATTGTACTGCTAAAGCTTGTGTTTGAGAAAAATATAGGGGACGATGTGAATAATGAAGGAAAGAGGTTACTAAAATGTAGGCACGTTGATTGCTTGGAACTGTAGCACAGGCAAATTATTTCCCAGTATTGCCCAATACATAGTCACAGGGGCAGAAAAAAAATGTCAGTTAGTATTGGAAATACATTCTTGGGAGCAGGGACTGTGAAAAGAACTTATAGGTCATAGGGGTTAATCTGATGAAAATGAGCTGCTAAAGATAACACTGTGGCAAAAAGGTTAATGAGACCACTACATTAATTCACAAGAGGATATGAGAAGTTATAGAGAGATTAACTTACTGTATTGTTGGGTTCTGCACTGACCCATCTGTATTAGGATCATTTCTGATATCCAGCGAAGAGTGTTATAAAATGGGACGAGATTTAGAGAAGAGTCATGAGAATGATTAATGAACTGGAAAACATGTTATACTGAAGGACTAAATTAGTTCCATGTATTTAGTTTATCAAAGAGCAGATTAGAGATTCAGTGTCTGTTTGGTGAGCAAGATGCAGTAGTGCATTCTTCAACCTAACCAGCAAAATATAACTTGAACCTTCATCTAGGACTTGAAGTTAGACAAACTAACTTCATGTGAAATGTGAACCTGTCTTTGAAACAAAAATTATTTGTTTTTAATGCGGTTTACTACGGCATTCTTCATCAGTTGTAAATTTAAAATCAGAATTGGGTTTTGTTTTCTAAAAGCTATCTTCCTGTTGAGATATATCTTTTGGTCTGAATCAAGAATTCACACAGGAATAAAGTCTGACTTCTGTGAAAACTGTTCTAGGTGACCACAAGAGTATCTTTTGGCCTCATCATCTGCATGTCTGACTCTGACTTGAGTGGTTCCTTTAAAAGCCGCTATAATTAATTAGTACCTGTTGGTAGAAGACTGTAATCAGAATTGTCAGGACAAAATATTGATCATTTTAAGCCAAAAAAGAAGACTATTTTCCTTCCATACTTGATGTTCCAGCCACTGTTTTATTTTTCTGTATTTCTGTGATCTCCATTTGTAACTCCATAGCATCACTGTTGAATGCTAATGAATCAGCACCTTTGAACCCATTATTCATTGAGATAATGTATACTTGTTTCACAGTATCCAGCAAAACAAACAGAATAGGAATCTTCGCTTACAAGGAATCTTGTACCTTATATACCCGCAGCTTATAAAAATAGAACTGAATTTTTACCTCATACCAACATGTGGTGGATACGCCAACGAGAAGAATGCTGCATTGGTGGGGTGTAAGCACAAGCTGGGATTCAATTTTTCTGTTTTCAGTTGTCTACTAGCTAGGTACCTATAGAGCCTGCTCAGTTGAGCTGTTGCTGCAGTCAGGGATGAGAAATAAGCAGGCCCAGTGCCAGTAACGGTGGCTTGTGCATCCAGGCAGACCTATCCGGGCAGCTTTTCCTTGGCACTGGGAAAAGCATAGATACAATCATATCCACTGCTGCTTCATTTCATTATGTTTTTAAAGTACTTAGCAAGACTTAGAAGAATTGCTACCGACTTTCTTCTGTTTTCTCTCTGAATGGAATGGGACAGGGAAAAAAATTTCCATCAGCCAGCACCTGTATCTTCCACAGCAGATAAAAACAACCTTCACAAAGGTGCAGGCATGTGAATGGATGTCTCTGATTCTTCTGCCTCAACCAATATTCCTCCTGCCTGAACATGTTTTCATGATTTAATTTTAAAATACTATGAGAGAGCTGTCTGCATCACAGAGACCATTCGTCGAGTTTTCACAAATGTTCTAAAAAATTTCTTTGTGGGTAACCTTTAAGAATGAAATTAGATTTGTTATTTTTGTATGACTATGTTCTTAATTGGAATTTCCAGTAAGCAGTCAGCTTTCTTCCTTAATTTTCAAGATTGTAAGCACATGACTATCAAAAGGTTTTTAAAGCAAATTATTAATTTTCAACTAATTTAGTGGCAGGGTTTTTAATGGATTCCCATATTTTCATGTTTTAGTAAAAAAAACCCAACCCCAGCTGAAATGTCTTGGAACCTCACCTCTTGCTTTTGAAAGCTTTTATATACTAACTGAATACACAATTTCTTTTTTGTGATGGCGATTCCCTCATATTACAAGTTGGAGTACAAGTTTACTAAGAAAGTTGTCCCTTTTACTGAAGGTTTTTTTTTTTTTTCAGTAGAAGCTATCTGTCTGCTCTGTAAAGCATGAAATAATTTTTTGTGTCTCACAGTGGTATAAATATTAGACCAAAGCTTTAGTCCGTGCTAGAACTGGAAATGTTACATGCAAACACTTTGCTGATTTCCTTCATTTTTAAGTTCAGCTGTGTTAACGTCTCCTTTGCTTGCTTATCTATAGCCACTAATTTCAATTTTCGTTGGTATGAATACTTATTAAAAAGGTGCCTCATACAGATATTTATATGAGGAAATTTATTTATAGAAATATCTCTGTTTACTAATTGCTACTTTCCTGGGGATCCTTACCTTTTCCCACAATTTCTAAGATGAATAAGTGTAAGGAGAAAACAACAAAGAGAAACGGAAGGAGGAAGATAATTTGAAGAAGCACATTATGAACAGCAAAATAAGCAATTGTAACCAACTAAAACCAACAGTGTAGAGACTTAAATATGCTTCATATAGTGTTTTTCTAGTGATGATGAATACATTTATAGATGGGCACTTTCACGTTGAAAAATCCAGGACTCCCTGTTTTAATTGTTTGGTCTCTGTCTTGTTTCTCCCCGTACAACTTTCTTTGACTTCAGTCTTCTTTTCTAGCTCTTCTCAATAACCAGATTCTAGATCAACCTTAAAAAAAGAAACATAAAATCTGGTGGAAAACATTAACTTGCATACAACTTGGTTGATCCCCAGTAGAATAAGGGCAAAGAAAATTTTTATTTTATGATATTGCTGAATCTATGAAAAAAATTGGAAGACTCCAATTCTGAGATTATCAGAAAGAGTGGATTAATTTCATTTTGAAACAATGACCACTAGAATTTATTTTGGTAATTATTCAGGATAATGATTGCCTGGACTACAGGGCTAACCTTTTTCTCTTTCAGGTCAATAGAAAGATTCCTAATAATTTAAGTAGGAGGTGACTATGACTATGTATGAGTAACATGGTCTGCATTAATTTTATCTTAATGTCTTCATGGAGGTCAAAAAAAGGGACAATGTATTTTGAATTGAAAACACTGAAGTACTGAGTAGCTTCTAAGTAAGTTATAAACTTCTGAAGTTAGTAATTGCCTATTTTATTGTAATGCTTCAAATTACATCACCATAGAAACTCAAAGTGAACCTCATGCCTTGAGTGGCCATGACCTGGAGATCCACGCAGACTTTGCTGGCTTTTCCCTATCCCTGCAAAGAGTGTGCTCACAGTCATACCCATTGATCTTCCATACCCTTAATCCAGAAGAAACTGTGCAATGAACATGCTTTAAGTTGCACTGGCTTTGCTTTTGAAAATGTGGAATTGGGTTCTCAGCAATTGGAATATCTGAGAGATAATTGTCAGATGTCCCAAATCATCCTGATGAGAATAAAATTGGGCTGTCATGACATATTTCCTGAAAAATCTTCGTCTGCAAATGGTGAATACAGGAAACTTCTAAGTAGAAGTATTTACTGAACTTATCTGTAAATATATATATATTTTTTTTCCATTGGTGATGTGTTGTGTAATGGAAGGTTATTTGAGTGATTCTGCAGACTATTAATTTTCTGATAACACACATGAAAGTTTCTTATCCAAAACAGATTATTTTCCACTGTGTTAAAAAAAACCCACTGGTATTGGTAGCTTATTATCAGTCATGGCTGTATTCTTTGAACATAAATGTGGCATTCATTTACATCTTTCTGATACTTTGGTCCAAGAACATCATGAGTGGTACAGATGGCATTATTTGCTCCACGGCTCATCTCCTTGACATGTTCTGGATCTGTGCTCTATTTCACTGATAGGTGTCTTTGTGGAAGGGTTACGTTCTGCCAGCATATTTACAAATGCCCCCTTCGCCTTCACACTTACTGAAAATTGATTAGTATGGTAAACTGCTGTGCCCACTTCAAGCCCAGTAGTCCTATCCACAGAATATGAGGCAAGATTACGCCCTTTGTCAGTAATAAGTTCCATAGATCTGTGGAACAGAGCCAGGGGAAGGATTTTTTATTTTAATTTTATTTTATTTTTTATAAGAAAAGCAAGTTTAAAATTTCAAAAGACTGAGGAAAAAGAATGGTATTGCACTGCATTCAATCTGATAAGCTGCACTTGTGTCTTTTGGTGTTCCCCAGGGGTCAGTACTGGGTCCAGTCCTCTTCAATATATTCATCAATGGCCTGGATGAGGGGATAGAGTGCACCCTCAGCAAGTTTGCTGATGACACAAAGCTGGGGGGGGCGGCTGACACACCGGAGGGCTGTGCTGCCATACAGAGAGACCTGGACAGGTTGGAGATCTGGGCAGAGAGAAACCTTATGAAATTCAACAAGGGCAAGTGTAGGGTGCTGCACCTGGGGAGGAACAACCCCATGCACCAGTACAGGTTGGGGGCTGACCTGCTGGAGAGCAGCTCTGTGGAAAGAGATCTGGGAGTCCTGGTGGACAACGGGATGACCACGAGCCAGCAATGTGCCCTTGTGGCCAAGAAGGCCAATGGCATCCTGGGGTGCATCAAAAAGAGTGTGGCCAGCAGGTCAAGGGAGGTCATCCTCCCCCTCTACTCTGCATTGGTGAGGCCACATCTGGAGTACTGTGTCCAGTTCTGGGCTCCGATTCTCCAGAATGTCGTCAAGACAACAGTATATACATGGAAAGACAAGGAGGAAAAACAGATCAGGACAAGACAGCAAGCTAGGAGAAAAACAGGCTACGATACGAATCATGGTTTGCAATCAGCTAAGAAAAATTCGTTGTTGCTACCAAATTCATGTTTTTGAATCTCAGTCTTCCATATTGTGCTGTCTGTCATGTCCCATAATTAAACAAGTATGTTCGCAGAAAGGCTGTTTATTTATTCAGTGTTTCAAGTTGCATATTAAAACTAATGACCATTTGATGGTAAGTGAAAAAATTGCACCTTCCAATGCTATGGCACATGCCAGAAATCTCACAGCTAACGGGAATGTGCCATGCCTCTGGCCATGTATGGAATAAGGGGTGGAATGTCCTGGTTTGAGGTAAAACAGAACCAACTTTCTGTTCAGTAATTTTACTTCTTAGCTAGGCCTCTTCTAACTCTCTGAAATTAACAGCATATTGTGCAGAAAACTGTTCGTTCCCAGAGTGATAAAATCAATGTTTACGGTTAGTGCCAAGGAAGGGTACGCAGAGAGGCTCTTGCTTATGCTCATTGCTATAACAACCAAGGTCAGCTAACTTTGTTATTTCCCTCGTTGGAGGGTCGGAAGCAGAAAAGCGTAGAGGGGTCGCACCTGCAGGGAGGAGCGGACAGGACAGGTGACTAAAAATTGACCAACAGGGCATTCCATCCCATCTGCCCCATGCTCAGTATAAAAGCTGATGGATCAAAGGGTTAGCCCTCTTTCTTCAATGGCCGGCGTCCAAGGAGGACTCTGCCTGTTCATTTGCCTTTGATCCCGGTCTGTGGGTTCCTGACTCCAGATCCGGAATCCAGTTCCCATCCATCACTGAGTCAAGTCTGGGACTTCCCCAGTGCCTGCTGGTGACGTCATCCTGGGAGCTTGTTAGAATTTTGTATATATTATATCTATTTCATTATTTTATTTTTATTTTATTTTTAATATTTTATTAAAGTAGTTTAGTTCCTCCTAAACTCATAAATCTCTTTATCTCTCCTCATCCTGTCCTTGTGTGAGAGGTGGGGGGAGAGCATCTGTCACCTCGTCATTGGCTAATTCAGCCAAAACCACAACACCAGAAAAGGCACAACTGCAGTTAATGCTTGAAATTGCAAGGAGTTGCAAGGAGAATTTCTGTCATTCTTTTATATCAAAGACATTAGAAGTCCTTTCATATACAAGTAGAAAAACAACTGCACAGTTGTGTGTTACAGGCCTGGAACCCCAACCCCCTAGCTTCTGTTTGAATCTGCTATAGAAAAAAGTTTCTAAACACTAAATGTTTTAATGGCCAGTCCAGCCCAAACCATGACACTATGTTTAGGAACATCTTATCCTTCAACAGTTGCATAATGAACCCAGTTTAGTTCTTTGAAAGAATATCTTGAGAAGATCCTCTATCTTGAGAAGAAAATTTCAGACTGTCTACAGCCCTAAGAATCCACTCTACTAGTTTATTCTGCAAAGTCTTTCATTTTAGAACTTAAGAAAAAGGCATAAGGAGGGAAGAACCATCCCCTCTTTAATTTGTTTGTGAAGGAACAGCTCTAGTTTAGCAACATGAATTGGCTATTCTATTGTCTTATTTACTGGACAAAATCCTAGCACAGTTCCCGTTTTGAACCAAAAGCCTGTCTGATTCAGGTTTGCACAGAACTTGTGCATTTATCCCTTGCCCGTCGTTCTTCTCTCAGGTTATTTTGAGATTTCATGAAACTTTTGCCTATATCCCACATTTATTTTCAAAATAAGAATGTCGCTGTAGGCTCTGGTGATTTAACAGATGCCTATATGTAAGCAGTGCCTCTCATACTCTGAGCCCAGGAAGCCTGAACCTCCAGAGTTTGATTGTGTTTTGTATCCAGTTTTTCCAATATTGCTGTTAATATGTTCCTGTAAATGAAACTTAGTTTGAATTTAATTTCTCATTTCACTAATGAGAAATTTTATTTCCTTCCTTCCTTCCTTTTCCTTCCTTCCTTCCTTCCTTCCTTCCTTCCTTCCTTCCTTCCCTCCTTCCTTCCCTCCTTCCTTCCCTCCTTCCTTTCCTCCTTCCTTCCTTCCTTCCTTCCTTCCTTTCTTTCTTTCTTTCTTTCTTTCTTTCTTTCTTTCTTTCTTTCTTTCTTTCTTTCTTTCTTTCTTTCTTTCTTTCTTTCTTTCTTTCTTTCTTTCTCTCTCTCTCTCTTTCTCTCTCTCTCTCTTTCTCTCTCTCTCTCTCCCCTCCTTCCTCTCTTCCCCCCTTCTGTCTCTTTCTCTATCCTTTTCTCTCTCACACCTCAATTTTTAGGAAACGCAGGAGATTCAACATCTGTCAAAGATAACCCTTTTGGTTGTGGATACAGAACAGGGTGTTTTTGAAGAGGCAACGGAAAGACCTTAGGATGGACACTGCACATTCCTGATCCCTGTGGTGCTACTGGAAACAATGAGTGGTTTTTTTTATGATTGAATAGTTCTAGATGGGCATAGAGGCGTAGGACACTGGGGATTAACTCAAAAGGTAGGGTCAGAGAAAAGATAAGGTTTATAAAACATACAGATTAAAGAGAAAAGAATAAGATTAAGGGGAGAGACATTCTTACAAATCAGTACAGTCAGGAGCGAGACTGCTGCATTCTCCTCACTGAAAAGCTAACACTCCCTTTATTCAGAAATGTTCAGAAGCAATAAACAGTGCCTTGAACTCCTCTAGCCTCCTTTCTTTTAACCTTATCCTTCTAGTACACCCCATGTTACGTCCACCAGGGAGATCTTTGACTTTTTCAAAAGCAAGTGGCTCAATTAGAAAAGAAGCAGCATTTGCTGCACAGCCCACTCACTACCGCAGCCTCCTTTAATCCAATCTAAAGCCAAAGCATTCATTTATAGGTCTGCTCCGTCGCAATGGAACTTATCAATTATCAATACAGGGGCCACATTTTCAAAACAAGTCAACTGTAGGGTTCGCTGTGTACAATTGTGACGCTGTTTTGAAAAGATCCCTGCTCTGTGACATTTATGGACACGTTCTCAATAGGTATTATTTCCAGGGCTTCATTACCTTTACAGTAGTCCCTTTACTTATCTGGCCCAAAGGACGGTGGTGCTGAGCTCTTCTTCATACGGAGGAACCGTCTTCTGTTCTGTCATTTCGTTAGCATAGAGGGTCTGTAATCCATGAGAAAGCTGCTAATAACGCGATGGTAACAGAAATAGATATAAACAGACATAGGGAACAGTAAATATTGCTAATTCTCAATTATTCAGAAAGTGAATGTTCAGACATATTACTCAGTTTTAAATTCTGTTCTGAAGATCCATTTCTCACTGAAAGTGTCAAACACAGGGTATTTGGTAGGCTTTTAGATTTAGATTGCAAAATTTATTATTTATGTTAACTATTCCTGCCATAACAGTTACTCCATTGAGCCATTGTAAAATCTTACTGCTCTAACCCACAGTGACTTTCTCCTGCCAGTAGCCAAGAGAAGGTCTTGTCACTGTGGAAAGATCCAAAGAACCAAAATCTACCGATTATTGCTTCAGCTGCTTTTGTGCAAGGTGTGTGATTTCCTCTGCATCTTCCCAGTGCTGTGCCCACAGTTGTAAAAAACAGAAGTAATAACTTCTGCTTCTTGGCAGCTCATGACATTAAATAATATGGTGAAAAGACTTTTTAATTTTTTCAAGTTCCTTATGGAAAATTTGAATCAAGGACATGAATGTTTTATTGATGAGCTTCAGAGACATGGCTATTTCTTTTTTCATGGCTTTTTGAACTGATATATAGTTCCCAAGATTGTTCTATATGTTGTATTTAACAAGTCATCTTTATCAGCACTACCACAGTTTTAACACAACAAGCATAAATTGCACTGTATTCCTTTTGAGGGTAAGGCTATAGCCTGAACTGAGACTTGCTCAAATTTTGAAAATTAAAAAAAAAAAAAAAAAACAAACAAACCAAAACAAAACCAAAAAAGTGAACCTGATGATTGCCTTTTCCCAAACCTTTTCCCGCTATAATCCAGGACAAAATATTTTAGTGGAGAAACAAATCAAACCAAAGAAAAAATAATTGAATTTCCAAATGTCTGAATATGAAACAATTATTTGTATTTTAGTTTTCCTCTGCCCTATTTCACGGCTCCTGAAACACCTCTGGATGCTGTAGAAATAAGCAATTACTGACAGAGATGACAGAGTAATTCTAAGCAAGCAAGAAGGGTTCATATCTGACGTAGTTTGAAACACACTAATGTCATTTTATATCTATGTTTTCTTCATCATTGTCATCCTTTTGAGATAGTGACTCGATGATGTAGCTATGTGATGCAAGATGAATGTGTTTGCACACTGCTCTGCTGCTTGATTTCAGCTTGGTTTAAGGCTTTGACCCCATGGCTTCTGTTTTTACTGAATGGAAATCTCCTCCTTCGTTTCTACATGAGTTTCTGTGGCTCAGCCAATCACAACAGACATTCCCAGGGGTCTGCTTTCAGTATTTTTTAAATCTGTCCCTAATTTAATAATTTCTCAGAGTTTATGTCATCTAGCATATGGAGGGATTCAGATTCTAATTCAGACAACTTATTTTAGTTTTCTACAAATGCTCTAGATGTCTAAGTGCACAATCATGGCCACCCATGCCGTGATCCACGTTTAGTTCAATGATCAGTTCACAGTGTCAGTCTTTTAAGCATGCTGTTCATCACCAGTCCTTTCCGCACAGCTCTGTTCCTACATCTAGTGAAGAAAGGGGTGAGGAAGTAATTGGGGAACTTTGAAAAAGAGATAATTTAGAGACATCCCAACACAGATGGATTCTTCTTATGTAACTTTACTCATCTGCAAGTTTGGCACCCAGTATAAGTCATTTGGCTAGGCCCCTGGAATTGACAGGGAGTGATAAATAACTCCAGGGTGCCACAAACGTAGGTGTCTAAGAAAGCTGGGACAAGTAAGATGGACCCCATGCATGACTGCAGATCCTTAGAGTATCCTTACTTTATCTTATTTGTTACAGCAGCCCTAAAAAGCCCTCAAGAGCCAAAAGATTTCCATGTTAATTTAGAATTACGATTCTAATTAGAAAATTTAGAATTAAAAAAGGTTGTTTTTTTCATTCTCCGAAAGTTGATGATTTGCGGTTTATTACAAGATTCAAGGGCTGTATAGAACAACGCAAGTTAATTGACTTTATGCACACAACTTAGTTCCAGGTTTCTCATTCCTTAGTTATAAAACAGACACTCCAAAAGAAAAACCACTAGCACCAAAACTGAGTGGAAAATTACTTAAGAAAAAAGTCTGGCTGACAGGTGAGGGAAGTTTTTAAAAGTTGTGTTGGGTACCTGAAGAAATGGAGTTTTGCACTGACAAAAGGTATTTTTTTTTCAGTTAAAAAGTAATCCTGGCTAAGCGGGAGGTGAAGTCCATGATAAAAAATAATGGAAAAAATATAGAGCCTGATAGCAATGAATAAAATCAGTATTAGATAATGGAGAGAAGTGATAAAGAAAACTAAAGGGATCAGTTGAAAGTCTATAGGTAATAGGGCAAATATGACAAGAGGTTCTTTAAGCAGGAACAAAATGCTTACAGGAGTATGGAACTATGGACAGTAAAACTGTTCATCTTGGTAGAGAAAATGTAGAATTAAGTAAACGCGTCTGTTTTCTGGAAGAAGAATGAAATATTTTATTTTCTCTCACTTCTAAGGAAGAGTGCTAAACAGCAACACTAAATGTTTTTAAATCTACAGAATTAGATAATCCACAGTCAAGAAGATTACTTGTCTGTGGAGCTGCCTGAATTAATCTAATTTTTTTACCAAATCTAAATATTCTGAGGAACTCCCAGAAGCCTGAAAAAAATAATCATGGCCCAGCATTAACAAGTAGTAAGTTCATTGGCCTTGAACCTTAGTTAGCCCAAACCTTACCTAGGAAAATTTTCTTGGATGAACTGAACTAAGATTTAAATTATAATTGGTACCAGTCAATGCAACATTATGGAAAATATTTTTTTTTTCAAATGATCCTGTGTCTTGATGAGATCATAAAATATATCATAAAATAACTGTCCTGATGGAACATACCTAGATGTTTTATAGTTTCGGAGGCATCGCGTGCAGCTGGCAGATGTGAACTGGCATCCGTGGGCAGCCAGGTGTGATGCCCGAGGTGTCTGAAATCGCATCGAGCCTCTGTGTCTAGACAGCTGGATTGTCCCCTGGTGACCACACGGAGTAGAATTCATCTGCCTCACTAAAGACATCCAAAAATTAAAATGCCTGAGCTGGAACTAGATTCCTTTTAAAGTCGACAGAGAAAACAGGCACCTTCCCGTGTGCCTCAGCTGACCTCGCCGAAACACCTTTCTTAGGGTGAGGTGAGGCATCACTGTGAGGTGCTGCATTTCCCTCCATCAACTGTGGGGAAAGATAGTGAACCTGAATTTAGATGGTATCAACCCAACGTGGTACAAAAAGAATACTGACAATCTGGAAGGAGTTTGGAAAAGGTCTATTGAAGCATTTCAGGGTTTGGAAAAGGTGCTTTGTAGTGTGGAACTGAAGGAGCACAATCAATTTTGTTTGTCCAGAAGGGTTAAGAGGTTGCAACCTATGATTACATCTGAAGAAGAAGTATTTGATAGTAGGAGGCTCTTTAATCTTCCAGAAAAAAGGAAAAAAAAAAAAAAAAGGGAAAAAATCCCCACAACATAACATCCAGCAGCTGAAAACTTAAACTAGCACAAAGTAAGTGCAGAAATTAAAGTGCACATTATTTACGACGGCGGTAGCTGTATGGAGGAAGCTGTGTGACTGTCACAGCTGGCGACTGTAAAAGCTTATCTCAGGATATAGAGGCTTCTCATTACCTTGAGTGCATATCTAAATGATGCGCTGCCATGCAAAGGGAAGAGATGAGCTTGGTTAAATTCCTGTTGAGATTTTGTGGCCCAGAATGCACCAAGCAACAGACTGAATACTCAACGATTATTCATTCTGGCTTTGAAACCTATGAATTTCAGAACCTGTTTTCATCGGTAGAAAAGAAGCATTGTACATTTATCAGTGTTGCTTCAAGTTCCAAAGGGGCCTGGGAGGAATTATTAACTAAGGCAAGAAGGAAGGTGAAAAATGGGGGAGATTACAAGAGGGAAAATAAAAAATAGTTACGTAGAATTTTCACCCTCACTGCAATCCACTTGGTTAAAATAATTTTAATTTGGTTTTGGATCTAAAATGTATATTTTGCTTTATTTCGAAATTAATTTCTTTAAGTTTTGGGAAAAATATATTTTTTTAATATATATTTTTATTTACTTGCCACTTTCTCTTTTTTTTCCTCTCTTTTTAGCCTTCCTTCCTCCCCTCCTCCCCTCCCCCCCCCCCCCCCCAAAAAAAAAAAAAAAAAAAGGTTTAGAAATGGAAGGGCAGAAAGGGAAGGATACAAAAAAAAATTCTTTGGCTGGAAATTAATTGAAAAGCACATTTTGCTTTTCCTTCATGACGTTACACAGAAAAGAAATGAAACGATACAATTTCATTTTTTCAAAACTTAGTGAACTTTAAAAAATTTGTGAACAGTCCTAAATAAATAGAAACTCATGTCCTAGTATTTAATGATTAAATGATTTTCATAATACCTGTGTACTTCTACCTTCTTTCCAGTACTTAGAAAAAAACCTTACCATATAGATCCACAAAGAATTAAGTTATTTCTTTACATCCTTATACAGCAGCTGCTGCTGAAATGCTTTTATAAATGAAACTATTTTATAAAATAGCATCTTACAGAAGACTCTTCTGTTTAGCTAGCCGGGGATGCAGGCGTCCTTAACCCTCTTGGTATTATGTCTAGAACTTTTATATATATATTTTTCTTGCTGTTTACAGCCTTTTTTATTAGTGCCTTTTTTTTTCCAGCGCGCCGGTTTGTGGAGCAAGCAGCTGTTCATTTGTTTTGTCAGTAATGGAAAGAAGACTTGAACAGCTGATGACAGGTAATTTGGGCTGATGTTCAAGTTCTTATAATAGAACTGTGTAGAAAACTATCACTTTATCTTACAGTGTCTGTATACGTGTGACAAGACTTTCAGAACAGAGGAAGGAATTTGCACTTCACAGGGTAAATAATAAAACATGAGAAAACAGACAGTGGTGTTAAGAATGACGTATAGAAAAACTACACGCAGGAAGCCATTTCTGGTGCACAACAAGGCGTTTGGCTGGTTGTTTTGCCGGAATTTTGGATAAGGGCTCATGAATGTCATGCGTTGGCACCTTTTCCATCAGTTCTTAATATTTGCACAAATCTGGAGCGTGCTCAGAGCATTTGTATTCCTTTTTCTGGAAAATGAGTAATATTACCTAACTATGGGGTTTCATGAATTTCTAGGCAAATTTATCACGCTTGCATTTTGTCCAGTTGGAGCCTCATTTCCACTTGTCATTCACTCTCTGGACATCCTCTTCTGATGTGTTTTCTGGCAGTCCTTTGACAGCTCCTGAATGTTTCCAGTAAATCATCCCATACGTTCACGGCTCTCCTCTGTTCCAGACCTACTTCCATACAGGAATTTGTGATTCCATCATCCCTCAAGGGAAGCTGTTCCTTCATGGCTTCCTGGCAATGACAGTTGTAGTAATTACAGTCGTCCTCTACTTCTGCTTTATCTGACCTTGAAAGTGCCTTTCGTATACCCGTCCCTGTCCTCTGCTGCTTTTCTCTGTCAGTGGCAACCCTCTTACTGCCTGTCCTACCCAGAGTTCAGGGAGTTCCCTGTTACCTCTGTTACAGCAGTATTTGGCTCCCCGCTGCCACTTTTTAATTCATTCTGTCAGCTTTCCTACCACTGCTGGCTTCAAAAGTTTATTTGCTGTAGGCAACAGAGAGTCCACATATGGAGTGCCTGGAGATGCTGTCCTGGCTGCTGCCCATGCCTTCTGTTAGTGTATGTCTCCAGTTGTTCAGTTGCTTCTTAGCTTTCTTATGAAGCTGTGAAAAAGCTCTTTTTCATAGATATCCCCATACATTTGCATTGCAGATGGAGTGTCGGTCATCACTTGTGATGAGTAACTCAGTGGTTTTGCTTAGCATCACAAAAAATTAAAATAGAAAATATGTTATAAAGAGTTCAGGTGATAGTACAATCATCAGAAGCCATATGCCGCACAAAAATGGCAAAAGCTATTTGTTTCAGACAAACACAGAGACCATGCAGCATATTCCTTATCATTATTTAATAGGCGTTAGTTATTAAGTATTTGGATGCACAGAAATATGTTCTGCAGCTAGTCATGACACTTGAAAGCTTGCCACGTGCACAGTGAAACAAACTCCAGATGTATATTGCTACTCATGAATTACTTGTTTGTTCTACTGTTCTCTGGGGCTTCTTCTTTCCAATTTAAGTGGTTTTGGCCTCATTGTGCTACATGGTGTGACTGAAAGGTCATTTTACAACCTGTTGCATCCCCTGGTTGTCACTAGACTCCTTCTGGTACCGTGTCTCCGTGTAGCAAGTAGATTAAGAAAGGATCATACAGCTTAATGATGGGGAATAGGGATGTGATTCTTGGAATGCAAAACAGAGGAGAAAAACTTGATGTAAGCTGATAAAAAATTAAGGAGATAAAATAAAGAGGTACAAATAAAGGTAAGAATGAAAGGTAGGGCAATGCATAAATGGCAAATAGACAAGTCAATAATTAATGACAATAAAAACCAACTGGCTCAGATGTGCAAGGCCTGTTTTTTTATTCTTTGAAGCTTCTCTTATCGGCCACTGTAACTTCAAAAAAAAAAAAGAAAAAAGTTCTTGGATGTTTTTGTCCTTGGTAATCTTCAGCATGACAAGAATTTGTCAATATTCAGACAAATACCCTGAACAGTACAAATATTGAAGTTCTTACTTCTGAGCATGCAGGAATATTAAAGCTATCTTGGTACGTTTATTTTTTGATGTATTGCTGTTGGTTTGATGTTGTGTTTTTATTTAATCTTCAGCAAATTGCCCTTTTAATTTTAAGCCCACATAAAGCAACCTCCAAAATTAAACAACTCCCTATTTCAGTCCCTGTGAATTGGCCTATACAATCCAGCGTGTTATTTTTGAAGAATGGAGAGTCAGTCATATATTTTTTGTGAGCTGTATTGGGATTTAGCCACCTACCTTCCATTCACATTAATGGGACTCACGCAGATAAATTGCCCTCAACAACACAAGTTTTCACCCTTCGGTCTCAAGCTAGGCCTTCAATTACAACCTTAAGAACCAAACACACCCTGCAGTTATGAAAGACGTGTGCCTGGGCATTCAGCATAAAGAGGGAAATATCAAAATAAGGTTATTTGGCAGGAACTGGGGAAAAAAAATGTTATTTTATAAACAGCAGACAGGACAGATGGAACTAAAAGTCATACAGCTGAGAGGAGGATCAAAGGAGAACAGCTATTTCCTTGATGCAGAGAAGAGCAAGCAACAACAAAGCGTGCAGTCCAGCGTGTGCTCCTGACACGGCCGCGTCAGCCAGCAGCGTGGAGAAGCTTCTGAGCAGGGTAAAAGGAACTAGAGGCAGGAAGACGGAAACGCATGAATATATTGAAAAGGTAGAAAGAAAAAAAAAATGTGGGTTTAAAGTTCCTTCCCTGCAAGGTTGCCAGCTCTTAGGATTTCTTTACTCCTATGAAATATATACTAAATTATTTTCGTATTAAGGTGCTAGTACCCGTGAGTCTGATGTTGTTTATTTTCTAAAGGAAAAAATGGGAAATAAATCTAGTCACAAAATATTGAGAAAAATGAACCTTCAGGCTAAAGAACTAGAGTGTTTCTATGTATTTGGGAGGGTGGCGTGGAGGGAAACAGAGAGAGACAGAGATGGTAAGGGAGAGAGGCAAATACATTTTAATCCACATTTAGATTATTTTTAACTCATTTTTAACTTTTTAGTTTTTATAACCTGACTTTTTTTCAATGCTGGAGTTGTATTTTGGTAACAGAGTCGTGTTGCGTTCAGTCTTTTGCTTTTATTTCTAATAATATTTAAATGACATTAGGAATTGTATTAGAGAATAGGACAGGCTGGCAAATCCCCAGGTTTTTTGGATGCTCAGTCCCTGTCCAGGATACATAACCCAGGGCTCAGGTCTGGATGTAGTAGCCCGGATGCCCCACTTGGTGTGAGTCTGCCTTCTACAAAGCCCCGTGGTGAAATCCACCGCACCTTCCCCCACCGTCCGCCTGGAGATCATTCCTCGCGAGAATGGCCGTGAAGCCGGGATCTACTAGGTTCTTAAATGCGTATTACCAGGAAATAGCAAGGCAGTGGCTTTAGCCTCCAAGATTAAATATGTTTAGAAATGGTCCCTAGAGAACCGTTTCCCCAAGATATATATTTTAGCCAGCGCTTCACAGCTGCATGTTTTTGGAGGGAAAGAGGACTTTTAAAATAGATTTTTTTTACGTTTTTTTCTCAACGCAAATGCTATTCAAAAGATAAATTAAAGCTTGAGTGCAGTTACTTCGTCCTTTTCCAGAATATAATTTTATTTTATTTTTATTTAATGTATTTAGGTTGGTGGATAGGTAAATGATTGTAACATGAACCTGTTTCTCATTGATGAATGTGTCTAGAAGAATAAAGGAAGAAGAGAGGGCAAGAGGAATGGATATTAAAGTGAGCAATATATTTCAGTGTTCCTCTTGCTGTTCCATTAATGGTACCCATGAGAAGACCCATCTTACATTTCATAGCAGTTCTTTTTTTCTCCCATTTCCTTTTCCCTCTCGAGCATCATTTATAGAAAAAAGTATATCCCTAATATTTTCTGTAGTCTATTCATTATTTGCCACAAACTAATTTTTTTTTTTTTTTTTTGGTGTGTTTCTGGAGTTTAACTTGTATTTTTACTGTCTGTGGGCTTGAAGCACAAATTATATATTCATTGATAGCAACGCATTTTACAGCATAAAGCTTGCTTCCTTCTGCCAGTGCTCCTTTCAAATGACTCATGGATTACCCAGGTAAAATAATAATTATCTCCCAAGAATTAAAATAAAAGTAATCTGTACTGACTGTCACTGCTTTATCGTAATGTTGGATAACAGGATAAGTTCAAATGAACATTTTTAGTTTCTTTCTGTCATGCTAATTTGCAGCTAAGATTACATTTCTGTGATTTTCATCTCCTGTGGCTCAAGAATTCTGACATTTGTGCCTGCCTCCTGTGTTACCCCCCCCGACTCATCTACCCACCTTTCATGCTGAAGTGAATGTAATAAGAATAAAAACTGAGCAACAAAAGAACTGATCAAGAACATCTGGTCTGTGGAGGAAAAGCACTTTTCATATAATCCCGTTGTTGCTGAAGGAACAGGAAGGATTTCCACTGACATCAATAGTGGTTGGAGCAGATTCAAGTGTGGGTTTAGCAGAACAGTGAGGGAAAAGTGCTCTGGTGATTCCTCCCCACAGCTCGCATTATCCAGGAGACTCTTCCAACGAGTGGTGCAGTATCAGGGCTATGCAACCTCCCTCTCGTGGAGGGAATATTTCGCAACGGGGCTGTTTCCAGGGATCTGTATATGTATCTGCATCATTACCCGTGGGTGAGCTTGGAAAATCCAAACCCCACAAATTTCTACTCAGTCTATTTCAGATATTTCGCAGTTTTGTGGGTGTTTGTACCGAAGTGGTATGACGCCTTGTTAGCAATGAAGTAGCTACGTGCTAAGATTTATAATCAGACTGGAATCCAAATTGCACACTGATGTTGTGTAATTCAGCTCCAGTGCTGTGGCCCAGGCTGGTATCATATGGCAGTTTGCGATTATGGAAATTACCTCAGACTGGTGCTAATGTTAAATGTCTGCTCATATGTTCAACTTACGTGGGAATTTCTTTGTTCCCAAAAACAAGAAAGTGCAGAGGAAGAAGAACAAACCGAGTCTGCTTAACACCTCTCACTAACGCCGAACATGGTGCTGCGTGGGTGACAGTCGGTGTAAGCCATTGGAAAAGAGGAGCTTGAAAGCAGGTTTTAATAAATTCAGTTATCATTTTTCTAACTTTGTTTTACGACCTTTTGCCCGGCTGCAATAGGTAGAACGTCATCTGGAAATGCCGCAATATGTAATTTTTCACTGATGCTTTAGCAGTGGAAGATGGACCCTACCCAAAGTTGTGCGTAGAGAGCTGTGAAATGTGGCATTGAATCTCTCAAAGAAACAGTTTTCTTCGCTGAATGTGGATGCTGAAAATCAATTATATGTAGATTGGCTATGAGAGAGACAAGCTGTTCTGTTGATTTAGGCATGACCTGTGTGGTGACGCTTCATCTCCCACTGAACTAAATATTCTTTCAAATGACATATTAATGGGAGGGCATCCAAAATACTTGCTAGGCAAATGAATGTGTAATAGCCAGATGGTTTATTTGGATTTTCAGTAATCCTCAGAGGATCAGAAAAGGGATTTGTTTAGGATTCAATAAGTTATGGCATGCAGTTACCTGTGTTAAAGTGTCTTGAAATACAGTAGGTTATAATTGCAGATCTGTTCCGTTCTTTTCTTATTCTGCCACATTTGTAAAGCACTGTGGAAAATGTCAGCTGACTTTTCATGGCGTGGTAGGAGCACAGGTGGGGGATGTTTAAAAAATAGGGTTGTAAAGAGATGGTGAAGCAAATTACCCAATAATCCCTTCTGCTATTCTTAGGACTATTCAAATCTTTCATCCCACGTCAAATTCATTCTATTCAAAATTTAACATAAAGACCATAACGCATTTCTCATAAGGTGGAATAAAACTTACCTTGTGAGCCTACCTACATAACTCTTTTTGATATATGAAATGTATTTTGGGATGTCTTCTCTTTACTTGAACATATTGTCCTGAGACAGAAACTTCTAATGCAAAACGATACAGACTTGCTGGTCATGCTTTTAGCTCTGTACGTGTCTGGTCAAATGTCCTCAGCATACGCACACTCTCTGCAGCTGGCGGAGTGAGCCGCAGATGTTACATTTATATAAAGGCTGGCTTTTCTCCACCTGGTTCCCTAACATACAGATGTAATTTTTTTTTTCTCCATGAGCACGAATGGGTCCCTTTGATGCTACTGTATATTCTGCATGGAGGGGAAAAGGAAATTGAGTTTCACTGAATGATGGGTTTTGTCTGGAACACATTTCTGCTGGGGAAAATTGAACTGTTTCTGAGGCATTTCAGAATTTCAGGTCTTCTGTAGACCAATAGTGCTCCCACTGTGTGTTCCACTGGCAGCAATAGTGGACCAAAATGATTCCTGTCTATGGTACAGTTAGGAAATCAGCAAAAGACTTAAAACCCAAATGTGTCACTCGAGCAAAATGATGAAGTCTAATTTCTGTAAGATTCAGGAAAACCTCTCCAGGGCTGCTTATCACTGGGTTTGTCCCAGGTGTTACAAGGTTTTGGGGAAAACCTTGCCTTACACCCCTGGAGTCCTACCACTGGGAATGCACAGCAGGATCTGTGCATTCGTATTTACTGTGCTTGCTGCTTCGGAAATCTCTCTCCTGAGTAATTCAGAAAACAACCATTAATACTCCTACGGTCCCTCTAGAGCCCAGTTTGTTCAATGAACTTACCTGATGGTACTGAGTTTTATCAAAACTTGTGCAGTGATGTAAGGGCATGGCAGTAAGAGTACACTGAATTAATTCATTTTTCACAATGACAGACAATGGGATTGTCTATGGAGAATCTATGGAAAATCCTAGAGATCATAGGATTTTCCTTCTACTGACTTGTAAGTCTTAGACAATGCACTGTAAGTCTTGGCTTCTTTCCTTTTGGTTTCATGTACATGATTTAGCTCTTACAGGCAGACTCCTTGCCATCTATCTGGATATTCTTGGAATACAGGAGCTGTCTGCTTGCTCTCCCACAGGCTAGAGATAACCTAATCCTTAACTTTTGCAGCTGAAGGCCAAATCCTTTAATGACTGACTAGGCAGGTCTGCACTCAGGTTCTGCGCCCAAGTCTCGCAGAAATGCCAAGCGGCAGTTCTGAGATACCTTCCTTTTGCTGGCAGACCCTGTGGGTTGGCTCTGACACCCCTGTGCTTGATAACTCTCCCAGTTGTGAACTACATCTGTGGGGGCCTAACTCTCCTCCTTGATGCCCGTAGACGTATCTGGAGGTTGCAGATAACACCAGCACTTCCTTAGCTGTCTCTGGGCACATGACTTTAAGCTGGGACTGTGCTGTCTTGTGTAGACCTTCTGTTGAGTCCCTGACGTGTGGCAAGAGACCATCCATCATTAGCTATATCTTATGACATATTACCCTCATTTTCTATGCAGTCACCACTAGTACTCCAGTCTGTAATCAATGTCGTCCGGAATACCAGCGGCAAGTGTAGGCATCTTTGTGAACCAGGGCATAAAAACGTCGGCCAATCCTTGAATGTAGAATGCAGTCTTTCCACCATTTGTCAGTTACCACTCACTCAGTTTCACTGCGAGCGATTGTCTCTGCATGAGATGTGAGCCATAGCCATAAGCCAGATGTCAGTAAAAAAGTGGATTATCCCTGCTTCAGCATCCTTTATTGTGATTCAATTTTCGTACGTCATAGACACTGATGTTCAAAAAGTGGCACTGTCACTGGTCAGCATTTGATTTAAACAAACATTTTGAGACCGTGAACTGGAGAGGTGCTTGGTCAAACAATTGGTCGGTGGGTAGATGAAAGTGGTAATACAAACACGGTCAGCTGTGACACTGGGAAAGCAGATGTATGTTTGAAGCGAATGATTTTGATTTTCATGAGTACATAAAGAATGATATTTCTGAAAGTAATAGAGATTAAAGGTCCTGAGAGAAAATAAAAGCATTTTTTAAACAAAAGGGAGTGTTTAGGGGAGGGGGAGCAATCATTTTTACTCTAACCTGGCAATAAGAGATACAGTACTTGGCTTGTCAGCATTTGATCTCAAAATTCATTTTAAGAATTCAGGAACAAAATCACACATGAACCAGTGCAGCTTCTGCTTAAGCGGGGAGTTGTTTTTCCAATTTCTTTAACAGGTGATATGTAATATAAGTGCAAGTCTCCAGAGGTCAATAGAGTTTGCTGCAGTTATCAGGAGAAAACAGGCTTCGTGGTGAGTAAAGAAAACAGAATTCTTTTAATATCCACAATATCATTTGAATGTTTGATAAAAGATTCTATACACACATGTATACACGCATGTGCACATACATGTATACACACAGAGATATTAGTAATATGCTTCCAAAAAAAACCATTTCCTGCATGTATGACTTTGAAAGCTACAAATATCCATTAGCAGAAAGCAAAGAGAGAAAAAAAATATGTTTTCCTGTAAACTAAAGTGAAGATATTTGTAGGCTTTTTCAGTTCACACCAAGATTCTATAGATATTAGGGGGAAATTCTTTACTGTGAGGGTGGTGAGACACTGGAACAGGTTGCCCAGAGAAGTTGTGGATGCCCCATCCCTGGAGGTGTTCAAGGCCAGGCTGGATGGGGCTTTGAGCAGCCTGGTCTAGTGGGAGGTGTCCCTGCCCATGGCAGGGGGTTGGAACTAGATGATCTTTAAGGTCCCGTCTAACCCGAACCCTTCTGTGATTCTATAGGAGGACACTGCATGATATATGGAAAAACTCCTGTCAGTCTGAGAAATGGTGTCAGTTTCTGATATCACTCAAGCCTGTGACAAACCTCCCATTGGCTTGCATGAAACCAGAATGACATCTATTATGTTTTTCACATGACAAAGTACACCTACAGCAAAATAAGCTTTCAGAGCCATAGTCTCTCTCCTTTTGGTTATCATTACTTATTCTGTCTTATTGTAGCAACAACTTTAAAAAATGTGTTACCCTTCATCTCAAGAGGAAAAACTTGTACGTATTTCTTTAGAGTAAGTCTGTTTTCCTGCACAATATGGTCAGCAGAGATCCTGAAGGGAAAAAGTGTCCCCTGAAGCCTAGCCCAGCATTAAGTAGAGGTTCTTTTAGAACATCCAGTAAAGTTATTCAGGAAGTTTTATGGACATACTCTATTCTTAATAAATCCTATAAAAAACTGTGCAATGACAGTAATTTTTTTTATTCTTATATTGATACTGAAGTGTTTCAAATATAATAGTTGAAAATAAAGGTTGATTCTGTGGTGTCCTTTGTTGGTTTGGCAAAAAGTACTATAGAGACAAATTTCAGGAGCCAATCTGCAGTAGGGGAGAGAGGTTGTCATTGTTTGGAAAATACAATATGGTCAATACTGTTAAAAAATAAGCCTGTGTCTAAATTGAGTACTCAGCATAATTGGAATACTACAATTTCCCCAGGAAAGCTGGTCCTACACCTGGTGTGATC
This sequence comes from Fratercula arctica, assembly GCA_947846985.1. NCBI lineage: Eukaryota > Metazoa > Chordata > Aves > Charadriiformes > Alcidae > Fratercula > Fratercula arctica. The sequence goes on from CANTUZ010000003.1 coordinate 115,003,582, forward strand.
GGAAGCTGTGGTCAAATACTTGATGAAATTCTCAGCTGGTTAAAGTAGACGTAATGACCCTGACTTCAACAGATAGCTGGCACATAGGAGAATTTACTCTGTTAACTTTTTGAAAGCAACCATTTTATTTATTCTTCATCTCTGAGCATTTATGTTCCAGCTGGTCTCAAAAATCACATAACTGGAAGTTGTAAAGACATGCTGGGGAAAAAAAAAATAGTGGCAGGGAACTTGGCAGGAATCGAGACACTGAAAACTTGAAGCAGAAACTATGGCAACCTGAATCACTTGCTGGATGAAATGGGCAGGATTTTTTGCCAGTGACATCTGGAGGACCAGGGTTTCACCTCAGCAGTGCTGTCTTGCAGTGAGAGAAACGATTCTTGCCCTTGATTTGGCATGTGTGAGACGGCAACCCAGACAGCATCCACCCACCCGCTCTGTGGCGCACCCCAATAAAAAAAGGACATGGACAAACAGGAGCAAGTCCAATGGAGGACACCGTTGGTCAGGAGGCTGGAGCACAAGGTGTATGAAGAGCGTCTAAGGGAGATGGGTCTGTTCAGCTTGCAGAGGAGAAGACTCTGGGGTATCCTCTGAGGTGCACGGTGGTGATGAGAAGCTTTCAAAAGCTGGAAAACAGGAGATTCAGATTAGATATTAAAAATTATTTTTTTCACCATGGGGGTTGTTGAAGACTGGGAAAGAGGTGTTGATGCTCTCTAGAGATGTTCAAAACTCAGCCGGACAACGCCCTGCAACCTGATTTCATGTGGCTTTGTCTTCAGCAAAGATGACCTCCAGAGGTCCCTCCCAACCTGAATTATTCTATGTTTCTATGATACTGTTCAGTTTGCTTAAATTATTCTCTTTGTTTTCAAAGAGAAATGACAGTTTCAGAAATGGATCCAGCTGTTGATTATATGCTTGAGGGGGCAACGTTAATAGAGGAGCTGCAGCCCTTTTAACCCCCTGGTAAACTCAGGCCTTAGTTTTTATTGTTTTGTACCTTCAGCTATTGTGTAGCATTGCTGAGCTCATAAAGTAGCTGCTGTGAGTGGTGGGGAAAGTAATTGCTGCGTATACTTCATACGGCTTGTAAAATGATTTGGAAATTTCTGTAGAGAAGTGAGCTGCTACTTTTTTGTCGCTATAGAAAAACTCAAAATGGCAGATCACTGGATAAGGTATATGTATATATGTACATCAACCTTGTATATAAATACATATATACATCTATAAATATACCTATGGATACCAACGGTTAACATAATTCATGCTACCTTAGAATCTGGCCTTAAAATTTGCCCACCGCCAATTTTTTTTCCAGAAATAATGCTAGTACTATAATGATAACCTGAGTAAGGTGGAGCTCCGGATGACATATCACATAAACAATGTAAGAGGGAGCCTCTGCCCTCCTAAATTCAGGCTCTGCACGTGGGATTGATTCTTTTCTTCCAAGAAAACAGTGAGAGTCCTTTATGCATCCTACTTTCCTCAGCTTCTATTTCTTTTCACTACTTTTTAGAGAAGAATATCCATATATCTCACAGGATGGGCCTAGACTTTTATTAATTAAACTTTCAAGACCTTTGAAGACGAAAAAGAGAAAGTTTTTTTATCAAGGATTATTTAAACTATTTTTTTTTTTTTTGTGAGGCTGAAATACAGTCCAGCTGAGAGCTACATGCCAAAGCCTTAGTAAAAATAGTCAACCAGTGGGTTCTCAGCCAGTACAATGTCAAATTAAAATTATACTTCGCAACAGTAATTTCAGTGCTGATAAATCCATGTGGATTAAATATAGGAAGCTGAAAAAATAAACACCTATTTTTCTCATCCAGATTGTTCATCTTCCTGTTAGGGTTTTATTTCCAAAAAAAAAAAAAACCCAAACCTGAAATCTGTATGTGGGGATGTAAACAACTGCACGGGGAAAAAGGTAAGTACTTAGCAGCAGTGAAGTTTGTCCAAGGATTACCACAGTGAATAAAACCAACTTCCCTTCTAAAAGCTGAGTGTACTATTTTGGGAATGTGACCTCTTTTCATGAATAAATGACGTGGTGACATTTACAGATAAAGCAAGATTTAACTGCTATGAAAGGAGATGACAAATGTCAGGATGTCAGTAATGATCTGTGAACATAATGGTCTCTCACCAGAGCACTGAGTAGATATATAATGTAACTGTCGCCTGCTAATGCTGCCATGGAAGAAGAAAAGCAAAGCAATATGAGGAAGATCAAAAACCTCTCTGGAACCAACCTTAAAGTCTGATTGATAGGCATTGGCACAATTTAGCTAATAAATTATACTGCTAATGACTTAAAGTTTTTACCTTGTACATATTGCTATTACACACTGTGAAATTCCTGTATAACTTACAACTGTATTGTGTCAGAGGATGAAGTGTTGGCCATCAAAATGGCTTTCTGACAGTTTCTTTATCCCTGCTCTGCTGCCAGGGCTTGGCTGTTGCGAAGGTCTTGCTGGAGCTGAATGGATTTACGGCAACCAGAGGTGGTTCATGGAGCCCAGGTTGCTGCAGAGCAGAGCGGAGTGGGATTTTCCCTTGGCATGAACCAGTTGTGGGAAAGATCATGGAGACCTCCTACCCACGGCAGCGTTGTCCGCTTCAGGTATTCTCAAGTGTTATGTCTCTCAGTTTTTCACAGCCTGCCAGACCGTATGTAGGCCCAGCCTTGTGCTTGGTGTCAAACTCGCCTTGATGACTTCCTTGGGAAACCTAGAAATATGGTAGGGGAAAAAAAGCTTGGCATTATTTATGCAGTTGTCTTCTGAAGTTGTCTCAGGCAACTGCCTCCCACCCCCGGGCCCCAAACCAAATCCCATTTGTCTCCCATATTGAGTGCTTTCTCCAGCTGACAGTTAAATTGATTCCCGTTCGCTATGTAAAGTGAGGAGAGCGTCTGGAAATCGGCAGATTTAAAAATCCCGAGACCGAAGCACAGTGTAGCGTGGAAGGCAGGGAGTTTCTCTGCATGAGCTCCCCAGCCTCCTGGCAACTTCCCAGCTCTCAGCTGTGCAGCGGGTTTTGCTTTCTTCGTGCTTGTCGACCTTTTCTCTGAATAGGTTAGCCTGCCACAGGGCTTGGGTTACCCAGAAGACCAAGGATGTTTTCAGAGAGATGGTGAAACTGTGGTTGAAAGCCAGACATAGTCAAACTCTGGTGCAATCAGCCAGGAAGCATTTGGCTGGTAGCTGGTTTATGAGAAGAAATATCATGGATAAAGCATAAACATTAATACAATAAAAATGCCAAGCTCTGGCACATAGTGAAGATGATGCTGAACAGTGAATAGATGTATTTTTTTGGAAATATTCAGAGTTAAAACTCCTGTTAATAGTGCACAAGTGTATCTTTAACGCTACTTGTATAGATACAGTAATCACAGTATCTCTCAGACAAATCCACATTACAAAGGAAACTCATCCCAATCTGCTGTATCTTTTGATATGCACTTTACAGTCAGAGTCATCTATGACAATGGAGACGGAGGTGGCATTTTGGATAAGGCATTGTAGCAATCATATATTGCCATCCAGCAAGGATTCACCTCGGTTAACATTATCCATGTAAAAGTTAGATGTCTTCTCTACGCGAATTCTTTTAAGCTTCCTGTAAAGTCAGTGGAGAGACGTAGGCAGTGCAGAGGGCAATCGACCCTATCCTGAGATAAGTATTGTAAGATAAATTGTGCCTATTTCTTGCTATTCACTGTAGAGGGGACCCAACTCTCCAGAACAGATGCCTCCTTTTGAGGTGGCTATGCTTAGGTGAGACATATGGGAGGGGGAAGGAGTAAAGAAATGCTGTTCTAATTTCTGTGGAATGAGCTGATCTGAAGGGTCAATTGTTTTAACACAACCTTGTTACTGTGCAGCATTAAACTATTAAACCTGATTAGGGATTTATAGTGAGGAGTCCTTCAACCACCATATCTTGCACAGACGCAAGAAAATTAATTCTAAAGAAAAGAAGTGCACTTTCTAAAATAGAAAATACATAATTAAAAAGTGCACAAAAGAAGAAGAATTAAGCAAAAAACACTTGTGGTATTATGAAAGCATTGAGCTAATTAATCAACGTCCATGCGTGTCCCCTTTTAAAAGGTACTCAGTTAAAGCGAAGTGGCTGACGGTTCAGATGTTGAATCTTGAGATAATCATTGTGAAACTTTCCTTCTTTCTGGCAAAAGAGACACATCATTTGGAGAAGCAATACAGTCATTCTGATAATAACTGGGGAAAAGCCAATATCAATGCTTTCCGGATATAAGACAAAATGGAGTCCTGTTTGTATCATTCTGGCATTCCTGCTGATCCAGTGGGAATCGTTGGGTGTATTTGTGTTGATATGAATGTCCCAGTGAGTAAAGGTTATCAGTTAAGGCCAGGTTTTGTGACATGAAGCAGTAATTTTAGAGGCCATATAGTTGTTGATTTTAGTCCATAAAGCTTCTTCTTGAAAATGTTAAAAGGTAGTTTCTGGACTAACTAGGGTCCTGCTTAGGTCTAACTTTTAACCCATCCATCTTCATTCAGAGATTTCTAAACTCACATCTTTCTAACTTATTAGATATATATTCTAGTGTTAGTGGACCATTTCTGTTTAAACTACTTGGTATTTTCCAATGTAGTTCTTTTTGCTTGATTTATTGTAATATTTAATTAACTCTTACAATTGGGTGGATTTCTAGGTTGCAGTTATTGGACTATTATTTAGCTCTGTTGGAGTGAGAAGTCCATTACAAAATGTGCTAACAGTTCTACTGCTCACGGAAAATCTAGGAGTGTTCCACTTTTTCATTTCCAAAATACTGAGTTTTAGTCTCTGCTTTTAATGCCCTTTATACTCATCAGCTAGAGAAGGACATTAGTGGTTCTCTGAGTCCCTGTCGCTTACTAACAAAGACTGACAACTGCTGACACAACAACCTGCCTTGAATTATTTTTGGGTAGGGGGTGGAATGGGTTGGCTTAACACAAACATGTAATTTCAGTAAACGACCACTTTCAGAAAACGGTATTTTTTCAAATTTTCTTTGCTGACAAGGAGATGCATTTTTTCCCCCGGACCTGACTTAAAAACAATAATGCAGAGGATTGAATAGGAGAATGGTGTTGAAAGGAGAATTACAATATGTACTCAGTCAGTATTCCATTTTAATTTTTATTCTGAGTTCTACTCAAGTATAAATATGTATACAAATTCTTATCCTTAATTAACTGTAGAGCTTACAGAAAGCATTTATTGCTATCCATTTCTTTCCTATCCCTCCCCCTATCTCCCCTGATATGAGCTGCATGTTGAGTAGACACACTATAACCCCGTAATTTGAAGCTACTACTATAGCATCAATTCTTCTGGATGATACCACACCTTGCCAGTCAAAAATGATTTGAGCTTAAATTGTCAGTTAAAGATGCTCTTCAGTTTTATTGTCCTGAACTTGCAGGCAGTCTATTGGATGAAGTGAATTACTTTGTTGTTGAAAATGCTTGTAATTTTGTGTGAAGGACACAATCAGAATACACAATATTTTTTTCCCCTTTGCATTTCCCAACCTGCTCTGCTCCTTTGGTGCCCAGGCATATTACAAAATTGCTGACATCTAAGCTGATCAATCAAACCCTTCGCAGTTCTGTAAATGATCAAGCTTAACTGTCTATGCAGCTGTTATTTGGCAGTGCTCCATCTGGAAAATAAAATACAAACATCAAAAGAAGTTCAGCTAGGTTTATATTTCAGAGAGGTTTTTTTGATAGCTTGTCTGCCATATAACAGAGTCCCTCGGGTCAAATTAGAAGAAGGTAGACCTTTGTCCTTTCATAAATCTCTGGTCCCTGAGTTAGACAGATGACAATCACCTCCCAGAATAGGGACACCTAAGCAGTGTGTCGGTGCTGTGCTGATACTCTGCTGCACACTAATGTGCACAGCCTCCCAGGAAAACGTGGGATAAATACAGGAGTATTATACAGGAGGTAGGGAAATCTGGGGCAGCCGTAAGGTTTATAGGATTAAGAGGGTAGATCTTTTCGGCAATGGGTCCGTTATCCACTCCTCGGTTCTCCCCAGCTCTCTACCAAGCTTAACGCCATGGCATGCAGGGGCTGGGTTGGTTGCCTTTAAAACTGCCAATATTGATCCAATGCAGGTGTACTGTAGAGAACTCTGTGTATATTAGACTAGTCCCAATTCAGAAAAAATAAAATACCAGTGTTCATGAAGTGTTTCCCTTCTTCATACTCTGTCCCTGCATTTAAATTATGGCCTTCCCCATAGTTTTATGAATTCAGCTAAACTGATGATACAACTTGACCTGAACACGTCAGGCGAATGTACCAAACTGAAGCAGGAACACAACATGCGTGAACAGTTTGTGATTTATCTAGATGTGAATATGTGCTGCTATCCCTTGCCGCAGATATAGAGAACTGGGCAGGGAATTGATGGTCTGGTAGAGCGCAGGAAGTCATTCGCCAGGGCTGGAGAGAGGCAGCAAATCTCCCGACACTTTATGCTCTGATTGGTCATGCCCAAAAGGCGTAACAGCCAGCTCGAACAGATCAGCAAAGTTCTCATTAGCCAAATTCAGAGCTAACCTTTCCGGTCACTAACTGCAGAGAGGGCAAAACAGTAATCACAGTGGAAAAGGTGTGCTTAACACTCTAAAAAGAAATTATCAGACAATAAGTGTTGTTGATCAGACACGAAATCTGGAAATTTAAAGTATATCAGGAAATTAAAATATATCAGTGAATCAACAGCCTTCTCATCCTGGGCAAAGCACATAGGTGAAATTTATTTATGAGTGAGAATGCTTTACATGGTGTGATGCACATACTGCCAGTTGGTCCTCGTCAATTAAAATGGTTTTTTGGCATAATGGGCAGAAGAAGGTTTCCTCAAAGGACCATAAAGGAAATGAAATGCCCAATACCTTTGCCAGTTTTATAACTCTCAGACTATGTGGAAAATTCTAGCCAGAAAGAACTGGCAGGAAAAAGAAAATAATAACAAGAACAACAAAACAATGTTATATGTCATAGAAGTTGCAGCATATTTAAGAGATATTTTTTATATTCTTTTGCTTCGTGATGTGCTTTTGCACTGCATTTTATATGCTGCTTAGTTAAAGACTGCAATGTCAAGATATGGAAACACACAGCAAATTTTAAGCCTTTTAGCCAAAACCACAATATGCATCTAGAAAAATAGATCCAATTTTTTTCCCCAGCAGAAATTAGAACTGCTGCATTTAGAAGCACATCCCATTTCTATCAAATATACACCGTTTCCCCTGCAGCTCTTTTTATGTTAGTCAATATCTTTTAATGTTATCTGATGGTTTCCTAGGAGATGCCCTAAATGGCCAAACTCACTAGTTTGATGCTGGTGTTGGATAATATCTATATGCACTAAACATCTGTTTTGTTCACTGAAGTCTGGTCTGCCCTTTTTCCACTGGTCATTATGTTCCCCCTGTGGGTTTCTAATGGCTGCTAATGAGATAAGAAGAACGCTCCATGTACACTTCCATCTTCTCCAATGGTGTGTGATCAGAAGTCTGCGCTCTTTGTTAGGAGGAATTACTTCAAAATCATTGTTAGTATTTCTTTGTACAGTAGTTTGAATGCAAATTTTACACTTAAGGACTAAAGTGCCTTTTAAAAATCTGCAAGAAGCAATTAGAAAGAGAAAGATCACCACATTATAGGGTAAAGAGTTCTATTTGTGGAAGGGTGGGCTCAGTGTTGATTCATGTTTTTCAGATGGTACAGTACAGGTTGCATCATTAATAGAAGATTAAGACGCCAAATGGGGAATTTTTACCTTCTGTTTCTAAGTCTTTCACTGTAGGAAATCACCCAGATATGGCTAGAGGTTGATTTTATATAACATGATGAGCGGACAGAGTGTTCCTCAAATTTAACAGAGCCTGCTGTTACTGTGGGAAGAGGGGCTGACAACTTGGGTAGTATCCATACAAAGCTATAATTTCTAATCTGTCAAAACCACTTCCCTTTAGAAAGCCTGATTTCATTAGCATGTTCTTTGTCGGATGTGATTGTCTCTCTTAGCAGCTTTCCTTTTACAGCTGTCACAAAAGCCAATCAGATTATACCAAGGGCAGGAAATAAATAAGTCTTTTTGCTGTAAATTAATTTAAGCAGGAATAAATTGCATACGGTTAGGTGTAGCTCCTACTGTACGGAGTGTGAAATTTTAGCAAGGTAACAGATGAGGACTCTAAGACCAGGTATTGGCATAAATTTGGTTACAAACCATATTTCTTCTGGCACTCTGGTGGTAGGTATAGAAAATATACTTACATATAACCTATACGTCATAAATGGCAAACCAAGCTTTCAGCTAAACTGAGAACATATAGGCAAAACTGATGTATAACTGTCTTGGACAGAGAGGTCAAATTAAGCTTTTCTCAGATTCTGTCTGGGCTGCACTATTCTGGGGTAATTCTAACCCAAACCCTGAGCATTCATTTAAGTTAATTTTCTTCATATTTGATCTCCTGCGTTATTCAATTTACCTGTGTAGGCTCCACTGCGATATCACTAAAATCTGAGATTTTTGTACAGCTTGCTGTGTTCTGCTACCAAGGAGTCTCCAGGCTGAATCTTGCCTTTGTTCATCTCTTGCTTTGGAGCTCAGCATGTAAATAAGGAGGAACCAGGTGCTTTATGGCAACTTGTTTGTCTGCTTGATTCGGCTCTGCTTGATTTGGCTCTATGTTATGGCTTCAGAAGTTTGAGGAGTTATTCTTTTAAAAAAGTTTTTCACTCTGGAGAGTAAGACAAAGAACAATCCCTCAAAAGAGTAGTCCCATTTGGCTGCTAGGGTTGAAAAATAGCATTTTCAGAGGTCTTTACATACAGAAGAATGATGCCATGAGTGTCATAGAAAGAGGCTACCCAGTGTGTCAGCTGGCCAGTCCATCTTTCCCTGGGCCGTTTGCAACAGGGAACAGCACGAGCTGATAGCAAAGCTCATCAGTGGAGCTGTAGCTTTACTTTTCAGTCACTCTGCCCCATCTGGAGAACAGGTGAAGCTGTAATTTTTTGTAATGAGTCTTTCTGTACAGGTGCAGAGAACTGCTCCAGAAGAAGTCAAAGCATGCACCTACGGTGCTGCGTGATCAGTTTGGCTGAGAATTTCCTTTTTAATATCAGGAATCTTGCTAAGTTTTCACTTCTGTACAATCTATTACTTGTTAGAAATACATAGCAAGCACTACGTGGATCAGTCACTCTTTCCCTTACAGGTACTAACTAGTTGTATTACCTGAGCAGGTACAATGAGTCCCAGTGACCTTTCATTGTGCCCTGAAAGAAAGGTGAAAGGCCCCGCAATCATTATTACTTGCAACCAAAGTGTCTTTCCTTTCTACAAGGTAATCGGTCTTCCACCTTCCAGTTTTGGTACATCTGCACCTCTAAAGGCTCATTAATTACATCTCTTAATCTTTTTTAGAGCTAAAAGAATCCTCGTTTTTTCAAAATTTTTCCATTGACTATCTGTACTAGTCTAGCTGGTTTTTTTCTCTTCCTTTTTGCCAGTTCCATCTGGGCATTTAAAAACAGTAATTCTGTGTCTTTTCATGTGCTCCAGATCTCCTGCAATGCCAGTCTCTAACTGACAGTATTTGATCTGGTTTATGATTATCCTTCATCTGTTGCTGGCTCTTTTCCTGTATGCTGGTAATGGCTTTGATCACCTCTTGGCCAGAATCTATGGCTTCTCATAATTCCTTCTGGAAAGATTCTTTGTCTTCTTTTGATTACTTTTAACCATTACCTGGCTAGCATCCATCGCCTGTTTTCTGGTTTTAATTTTTGCCGCTGTGGTAGCTAATAGGACTCTTCTGTATTGGGACATTTAGGAAAGTCAATCCAAATTAAATGTTAAAGTTCACACTTTGGCTGCATTAAATCCCTGTGTAGACAGCCTTGTTAGAAGTAAAAACAACCTTAATTTTGTTTAATTTAATACATCCTAGAAATGTATTAAACTAAGTCAAATTTAACCACTTCAATTTTGAATAAATGTGTCTACACAATGTTTGTGAGATTTAACAAATCCATTTTAGCTTCATACTTTTTATTAATGTTTTCAATTTCCTGAGTTTCTTGTAGATAAGACCTCAGTTTTCTTCCTTATAGGAATAGTCTTTTTCTTCCAGCCTATTTTTTTTCTCTTCCTCTCCTTTTCTGGATGTTTGACTGTCACTCCTCTGCTCTGATGGTGGCTTTCATTAATTCTGAGGGGCAAGGAAGATGTACAGAACATAGTTGTTCTTATTATTTTATTAATTTACATTATAAAAAGCTACATATCTGTATTAAGTTCAGGATCATGTTAAAGTGGATGCTGTAAACACGTGCACGCATAGGATGGAGTTCATCTCCCATAACCTGACTGAGTAAAGACAGGCAGATGGAGTGTACCCTCAGCAAATTTGTAGATGATCAAAACTGAGGGGACTGGGTGGTACACCAGATGGTTGTGTCACCTTCAGAGAGACCTTGATCGGCCAGAGAGAAATCTTACAAAGTTCAACATGGGGTAGTGCAAAGCCCTGCATCTCGGGAGAGTTAACCCCGTGCCCCAGTACATGCTGGGGACAGACTGGCTGTAAAGCAGGTTGCTGAGCAAAACCTTGACGTCCTGGTGGATGTCGTGATCCAGCCATGATCCAGCAAAGCACCCTCACAGCAAAAAGGTCAAAAGAACTGATCTTTCACCTTTACTTAGCACTGGTGAGGCAGCAGATGGAGAACTGTGTCCAGTTCTGGGCTCCTCAGGAGAAAAGAGACATCAACATACTGCAGCGAGTCCAGCACAGGGCCACAAAGATTATTATGAGACTGGAATATCTTTCATGTGGGGAGAGGCTGAGAGAGCTGGGACCGTTTAGCCTGTGGAAGAGAAGGCTCAGGGGCATCTTACCAATGTGTGTAAATACCCGGTGGGAGGCAGTAAGGCAGAGGGAGCCAGGCTCTTCTCTGTTAGCGCCCAGTGACATGACAGGAGGAAACAGACACAAATTAAAACAGGTGGAATTACATCTGAACACAAGAATTTTTATTTTTATTTTTAATTGTGAATGTGGTCAAACATAGGAAGAGGTTACCTGTAGAGTTTGTGGAGTCTCCATCCTTGGAAAGTCAAAGCCTGACTGGACAGGATACTGCTCCAGCTGATTCTGCCTGAGGGGGAAGTTGGACTAGACAATCTCAAGAGGTTCTTGCCAACACCTAAAATATTATTATCTAAACAGAGAAGATATAACTCCTTCCAGGGCAAACCGTGCACCCAACATCACAGTGCGTCACTTTCAGACTTCTCCCATGTGTTCAGGCTGCTCTCCTGCCTTCTGAAAATTCCTGTGTTTTAGTTCATCCTTCCTGAGGTAACCCAAACCTTTAAGACAGTAGCAAATTTCCGTAGCTTGAAAGAGGACACCAGAAAACTCAATGTATATAGTGTGTGACTTTGTAAATAGTTCATTTTATCCCAGAGAACTGCTTGTTCTTGTGTATTATAAAGCTCCAAACACTGGACTTTAAGCCCACAGCCTTGTTCCCAGCTGTTTTCTGTGGGCTGCTGGTCTGAAGTTAAAGGTAATGACAGAAAGGCTCTGCTCCCATGGGTTTAATAAGGCAAGTTTGATAAGTATGTTGGCTTTTAAAATGAGCATGAATCCAGCTGTTTGTAGTGATGATGATGAAGAAGAAATATCTTCATAATTCTTAAATATTTATTATTTTGGGAGGAGGAGAGACAAGGACGTGAGACCTTCTGTAATGGAGAAAAGATGAACTCATGCTACTCTAGCTGTCCTTTTGCTGTCTGTTAAAATTGTTCCCAGTAAGTCTTTCTCAGCAACAGACAAATGAGCATTCCCATTTAAATCCGCTCTTATCTGGTAGGTAGACATTTGCAAGCCAAAAAAAGAATCATCCTCCTTACTTCTCAAAAGTATGGTCTGCCTTTCAGATAATACAGTCAGGTAAGGCAGTGCTTGAAAGCTTTTTAGCACTTACCCTCTTGTATAACGAGTTATCTCAGTAGGAGACTTTGCAACAGTCTTTAACCCCTTTTATATTCTCTTTCTGTCTCAGAGATGTCTCATGCAAGCTAATAAATTCCATGAAGTCTCTCCTTTTTCCACAACATTAATCTCCCATCAGCTAGTAATGAGCCTTGGTAGGTTCCTTGTGAGAATCTGAGCAACCACATTAATTCCTTAAAACTTCTTAAACAATAGTGATCCTATTAGCAGAGAGTTTAGGAATGTCTGATCCATACATTTAGCCTTAGGAGCTTTTGGTGGCCTACATTTATTGTGTCCTGAAATTCTTGAAGATCCTGCAAATGCCAAGTGCATCAACTTCTGCTAAAATGTCTCTGCTTACTGTCTTATGTAGCAAACTCTAATTGTGCTGCTAAAATCATGCTTTTTCACGATCATTTCTTGAGCTGAACATTTTTCCTTGAAAAATTATTGCAATCAAATACAAAGTTTTAAAGGTTGCTGCATGTTTTAGAACATGTGAAATGACTGCTGGTTCTTTAGAACACTGATTTTTCCCATAAAACATACCAGCATACCAGGCAACGTGCAGCCAACACTCATACGGCCAGCCTTGGCTATGGCTGTGGGACATGGCTAGGTGGGAGCTCACTCTTTCGTTTTAGCAGTCTAGAGAGACATAGGTGCCTTTGGAGATTTACAAAGGAAGTTCTTGGTGCTCAAGGTTGGGTATCTAAATTAGGTGTCCAAGATCCTACTTATCTAGCATTCTACTGACAGACAACCTGGAGCAGTAGAATGGGGTTAAAGAGAAAGGACTAGATACTACCAGAAAATACCAATTCTTTCCAGAAGTCTTGCATTTTATACACACTTCAGACAAAGTTTGACTTCCTATTAGCCTCACTTCCACATTCATGTCAATTAAAATACAAAACCAGTCAAATAATAAATGGGGAATCAAAGCTGAAAGTGGATTAAAAAAGAGGACTGTGGAACCACAGAAGACAACTGTGCATTCAAGACATTTTTCTATGCATGTCTCTGACATTACAGCCTGCACTCAATTTACTTCAGCTGAACTCTGCAATGCTAAAGGGAGAAAGGATGTCCATCAATTCAGCCCACTCATTTCTGTTTCTTTTCAGCATCAGCTTGTCGGTGAATTATTTCCTTCTGCTACGGCAGCTCTTTCACACTGTCATGGTATTTTTTTGGGGTCTCTTTTCCTTGGCCCATTGTTTTATGCCATTTTTATCTTTGCTTTGTTCCCTTGCAATATACAGTGAAATCTGCAATGCAATTAGCATAGTTAGTTACACTCATTCTGCCCTTTGACTTTTTTGAAGCCACTTTTTATGAATGTAAAAAAACAAAAATAAAATAGAAAGGAAATCAACCACCCCAAACTTGAAGTGTCTTATACATTACAGTTTCCTCTGTTCCCTCTGAATGTGTGGAGCCTGATAGCACCAAGGAAATGGTATATAAACAGACTTCACATACGCGTTACTTATTGTTTGCAGTGAATCAATTTTGTCATAAAAGAAAGCAAGTTTTCATTGTAGCTTGAACTAGCTTCAATATCATGAAAACCTCCATGAGTTTTTTTTCTCCAGAACTGTAATCTGAACTGAAATCTGCTGCTGAAACTCGAAAAGGATTATTGATTGGGAGAGGCTGCGTGCAAAGGAATTTCAGTTTGAATGAAACCAGTTTTTAATCTGTATTACAATAATACTTCCAAGTTGCATATATTGTGAGAAGAAGAAATAATACAAAGGCCATTACTGAGACTGTGACATGAATAGAGAGCCCAGTACATTAATTACTTAGCCACGACAAGAGAATGGCAACAATCTATCTTTTCTCTGAAATGAGGAGAAGAAAGAGAGGAAGCCATGGCTGGCAAGTATAAATGGCAAAACTTAAAGGTCTTCAAAAGGCTCTTAAGGAAAGAGGGTTGGCACTAAACATCTGCCCCGGAGCGATTAGAGAGGTTGGGCGCACAGTTGAGTGCTCACTGCACTGACTTGCTGGTTTGGCCGTTGGAATGTTCTGATCATTTTTTCCTCTTTAAACACAAAGCATTTGAAGGAGTTTTTAATTGATTGCCCCAAATCATTGTTCATTTTTGAAAGCTGAGCTTCACTTTTTAACTTGGTCCATTTGAACTTTCTTAAAGTAACTTAGATTTGCCGAACAAAATTCAGGCCCTTTTGCAATAACTGCAGTCCATTGAGCAGCTGATGTCTGGTATAAACTTAGCCTTTTTATCAGACTAACAAGGGAAAATTAACTTGGAATACTGTTTTCCAGCAACTTCCCTTTTTAAATCACCCCTGTGTGGATTCTCTTAGAAACAAATCATGGTAGTTCTAGGGAAGTCTAAGCAATAGTGAGTATACATTATGTATAAATCTGGTTTTCCTGCCCTAATATTTGAAATTTTAACCTTCTGTGTTTTAGAGATTGCATCTGAGAACGGGTAGATGTTCCGTGCTAGAAAACAAGGGTGTTTTGTGTCAGCTCTCTGAGGACAGAAGCAATTACGGTTAATGAGCTGGGTTATTGTTTGATTATTAAACTTCTGTTTTTCCACAGTGTGGCCATCTTAGTTACCTGGTTATGAGCCTCTTCTGCACCAGAAAATACAGTAATCTCCCTAGGCATGTGTGACCTGGACATAAAGATAGCAAAAATATGATGCAAATGCAAATTTTTCTGAATATGCCTTTTTACAGAGGAGCTGTGTAGTTTTCACATAAGAACGGGTGTGCATGTAGACCAGGGAAGCTGCTGGTTTCATCTTCTGCAGTTGCTCATCTCTCTCAGTAACACAATACATAGTTTTAGCCACTGTGGCTATTATCATTTAGCAGCAGAATGTCTGTTTGGTGATAAGTGCTCCTGTACCTTAACAAAATAAAAAATGTTATCCTCTGTCCTAGATGACGCAATGTTTATTGCCCTTGGCTGTGCTGTTTATGACTTTACACCTCTGAGTGACCGCGTATGTATCCAATCTAATTTGCCTCTGATGAAAACGTGTACATGAATTCGGATTTAGGAGATAGCTCTAAATACTATCTTGGTATGATCGCATTTGAAATGGTCCTTCCACATTTCTCCGCTTGGCTGAAGAAACAACAGCAAAAGCTGTTGCTAATTTTGTTTTTAATTAATTGTGCAACATGGATTTGTTGACGTGGCATGGGCAGGGGTCAACTAAATAGATTTGCCTTGGGTTAATAGAAGTTTTCCATCTCCTCTCTTTCTGATGCTTAAAATATTCCTTAACAACCTTAAGTTCACAAAATGAGTGCATAAAATCCTCATGATCAGCCTGTCAGCCTTTAACCAAGGCTGCCACCACCCTTTGCATTCATCTGCCGCGCAGCTCCCCTAACTGGTAGGAGGCCTGTGGAGTTCTTGGAAACAATGTTATGAATAAAAGAATTTCAAGGACTAAAACCCACTTTGTGTAAATTAAAATAATGTCTTTTGGACTTTTTGTAAAACACTATATGCTCTACTCATCCCCAGAGTGGATTTCTTCTACTATTATTACTGTGATGACACATAATTAAGTAGAGAGAGAATAGCTAAGACACAGTTCTAAATTATTCATCAATAAGTTTCACAAAAAAAAGCAAAAGGTAAGAATTTAAAATGTGCTCTCTGTTGTTTTTTTCTTCCTAAAACTAGATAATTTTATTATGGTATATTGAACAAATAAGTCTCTCTCTTCCTCCCCATGAGAGAACAAGAGACTTCATTTAACGCCACATGTGTTATTGTGCTTATCTGCTGATTACCATATTACTTTGATTTGTATGGTAGATTGTAAACTCTTGTAGGATTATGGAAAGATTTCTTTCCCCGGGCTGAACCAGGGAGATTTTCAGCATCATGAAGCCAGAGATGAGTAAGAAAGAAGTAGATTGGTTATTATATCTCTATGTATTTTTTACCCACTGGTTCATCTCATTTTTATCACTGCAGAGTCAGCATGAAAGCCGACTAAGTTAATACACCTCCACAACGTTGTCACACCACTAAGTTTTAATGTCTCTTCATATCCTCAACGTGCTTAGTGAAACTGTGAATTGCTGAAATGGGGTAGCCATAAAGAAGAGCAGGAGTACGCACATATATCCTTTGATTCAGTTAGTTAAAATACTTCTTTTGATTAGGAATGGATACTTTATGATGAAGGAAAGTGCTGATTTTCTAAACATCAGGGTTTTGTTGTGCACAATTCTTTCTTTCTGATTTTGGATGGGCTCATCCAAATTTGCAAGACAATTTACTTGGCATATTAAGCTAAGTATTTCCTTGTAGAAAATACAAGGAGAAGCAGAAGTGAGGAGGAAGTTTAGACCAGCAAAAGGAAAAATAGCTGTCCCATAAAGCTAAAAAATATTAATTCAGCTACTGTATCTCTGTGCTGTGTATATAACAGACTAGAAAAAGAAAATTAATTTGAATAGAAATTAGATAGAAATTTAAGATATGCAATGGAGATAATCATGGGGTTTCTGATACACTGGAAGGCTATGGGGAAACATGGGCCATGGACAGTCAAGAAGATGAGTACTGTCTGCTGGTACTGACTGGTGTCCATTTTGAAGTCTGCAATCCTCCTCCCGTTCTCTGGGAAAAAATGTTGGTGACACGTGTTTAAACTCAGTATAAGTGTGTCCTGACTATGTTCACTGGAATAGGCTGCCCAGGGAGGTGGTGGAGTCACCATCCCTGAATGTGTTTAAGAGTCGTTTAGATGTGGTGTTAGGGGATATGGTATAGGGGAGAACTCTGTAGAGTGGGGTTGATGGTTGGACTCAGTGATCCCAAGGGTCTTTTCCAACCTGAATGATTCTATGATTCAACAGCACTGATACAAAGAAGGAGGCACCTTTATGGTCAGGACTAGACAGAAGATATGGGTTCACTTTTTGCTGCTCTGCTGCTGGGCTCTGAAAGGTCAGAGAAGTGGCTTTATCTCCTGTTTTATGAAATAAAACCAACTACACTTTGTAATTGGGAAAAGTGGACCTGGAATCCTGCATGAAACTCTTGTCAACCGCATGCAAGATTAACCAAAGTTAGGGAGAAAAGCAGAATGGTAGGTGAAAAGATGGGGAGTAAAGTGTAGGGGTAAATTTACAGTTTTCTTGATGCAAAGGGGTTGTCAGTACAGACGAAGAGGGGAATCTTGGTAGGATCTGTACTGTTCATCACAGCTACAAATTATTTGGAAAAGCATGTGGTTAATGAGGTAAGCAAGTTTGCTGATACTACAGAATTCTTCAAGCTGACAGAAACTGACAGTGACAACAAAAGGTTAAACAGATCTTGTGATTTTGAGCGGTTGGAGATAAAACAGGAGACAAAATTCAGTGCTGATAAATAAAAAGTAATAGATGAGAGAAAGCATAATCCTAACAATTTTTACACTGCCATGGGTTCATAAATGAGGTATGGGTATTTTGGAAAGACATTTAGAGTTATCGTGGTTAGCTCTTTGAAAGGTGCTCGGTGAAAGCTGAAGATCATAAGAACAACAAAGAAAGCATCAAGGACAGAATAGTAGACATCACTTTTCCTTTGTATAAAACCAGGATCACCTCGTGTCCTGAATGCTGTCTGAGGTTCTTGCCTCCCTTTTTTCCAACGGAAAAAAATTTTGAAACAGACAAGGGCAGCAAAGATTAGATATGAAGAGGTTTTTGTGTGAAGAGCAATTAAGCTAGGATTATGGGTCTTTGGGGAGAAAATGACCGAGGGACAAAATTATAGAGTATATAAAATAATAAATAGGACAGAGTAGATGAACTGCCGTGTTTGCTCTGACGATGTTTGAAGAACTAGGGGCCAACCGATGAAATTATCATGCGGCTAGTTTAAGGTAAATGTAAGGAAGCACTTTTCTCACACAGCACATTTCCACAGCACATTTCAGCTGTGGAACTCATTGTCAGAAGATTTTTTGTAGTGCCCAAAGGATAAAATAGATTTTAAAAGGGTTCAGAAAATTACCTAGAAAAAAAGACCGTCAATGATTAGCCTATACAATATTATGATTTTTTTTTAATTCATATACAGGAGGAATATTTCTTATGCTTATTCTTTAAACAACCACAAACAGTGATTTGTGCATTACAGGAGATGGTTTGCTGGGTCTGGTGAAAATGAGTTTTACCCACTACTTTCTGTGTAACAGAACTGAACCCAGTCCACAGAAGGTGTACTGTTCAGAGGGAATTTTCATGAAAGAAAACTAAATTTAAAAAACCGACTCATTTAAACATCCTCATTCAAAATCAGAAGGAAAGTGACTTTATTATTTGTGAGTTGATCAGAGGACAAGCACTTGGGAAAGAAAAAGTCCTTAGAGTATAGGACAATGGAGGTGTGTTTGCCTTTAAGACATAAACTTAGTGTAGGATCACTCATGCCAGATTTGCATCCAACCCTGCATCTTATCTGGCATTAAATCTAATTAGAAGTGTGGAAGAATCCAGTCCTGAGAATCTTTTTGCCTTCCTCCATCTATAACTGCAGTTAATTGTTGACAATTAAAATATTTGTGAAGATGTGTTAGAAGGAGATGAGATTAACGATACCAGTTAGGAACAGAGCAGTACAGTCGCTTGTTTGGTCAAGTGGAGGGAGCAATACATTGCTTAAAACAGCTTTCACTCCACCCACCAGTGAGAAACAGAGCAGCGAGGCTGATAGCTGCTTGTTAGCTTGTGGCAGGTGGGAAAACTGAAAATAATTTTAAATAGCATTTCCCTTCTCCCACTTCACATGGGGATAACTGGAGAGTCATTGGAGCAACAAGCAAGGCTTTTTCTTCGCTTGGAAATTGTAAAGGTACCCAAAGGTATCAGGCATGAAATACGGGAAAGTTGCCTGAGCGCTGTACAAATTCTTGAAGTGAAAAGTGGAGAGATATTTAAAGATGTGGCTGGGGGAGGTGAGGGCTTGAGGAAGGAAGAGTGATTTTCTTTTGTCACTTTGACCTCAGCCTGAATCTTGAGTACAGCATCAAGTTGCCTTCTCTTAGGACTGAGCCTGGAACACATGCATGAGATGAGCTGGCATGCCCCGAGGTGGATCTGGAGCTCTGGCCGGCGTCCCAAGGACTGCCAGAGCTGCTGTGCTGAAATTCAAACTTTTTATGGACTGATGGTTTTCCTGCTTTAGTGCCAGCATGTTTTAAGCACTCTGGATGTTCTGGCTGCAGGTTAAGATCTCTGTGTAAATGTAAGTAACGTCTCTGACCAAGTATTCCTTACCTCACAGGGTTAAAAGAATACGTGCATCAAAATTTGAGGTGTTCTGGTGCCATGATAGTGAAGTCATGTAAGATATGGAACCATGTAAAGTCTAAAATTTGTTAGATGTATAGAGATAAGTCAAGCTGAAACATCTGAATGCAAATTGTGATCTGAACTCTCTCCCAGGAGCAAGAGCTTTGGGTCAGGTGTTAGTGTTCAAGACTATTTCCAAGCGAGTGACTGTGCCTTTTTATAACACAAACCTTGTTACACTTTGATTTCTTCCTCTGTCCTGGTCTGAATTATGTTACTTTTGTTGATATGAATTCACAGCCACTAGCCGATGACCATAAAAGCCATTCTATACCACATATCGGCTTGAAAGATTTAGGTCCCCGGTATAAAAGGATGGCACTTTATCCACTCAGCCAGACCAGACCCTTGATTTTACATTGCTGTTTTCTCGCTGAGTTTCAGAAGACCTTTTAATATTTCAGAACCATGCCAGTGCTTTCATAAACTTTCCAAAGAGTGAACAGTAGTAGCTGTATTCCAGCTGCTGCTGAATCTGCTGTGTTTGTTCAGCCCTGAAATGATCTTTTAAGATGTGAAAATAAAATGTTTCACTAGTACTGAGCCATAAACACAAAACTGACCAGGGGTGCTCTCCACCCAACAAAAACTACCTATTATGTATAAGGACCTTTTCTGCCAGCTTTCTGCAGAGAGGTCTGATTCTGATTTAACCTGATTTTTGTTTTTCAACACAGCAGGTAAAATAATATTAAAAAAAATAATTTTTAAAAGTTTTGAGAAGGTAATGGCTGTTACTTCACCCTTAACCATACTATGAAGCTTATTGCAAAGGCTTAAAGGAAATAAAGACTTTTTTTTTTTTCTCATAGAAAGCAAGCAAGCTTTATTTGCTTATTACAGAAATATTCCTCTGAATAAGTATTTTGACTAAAGTCACAAAGCTGCTTAAGTGTAAGACTGCAAGCTGATCTTGTGATTGCTTTTGTAGATATTTCCTCATTTTACATTATTTATTTGAATGTGTGAAATTCATATGCTTGTATATATGCTGTAGATACTTTCAGATTTTCTTAATAATGCAAGCAAATGAGGTGCCAGTACAGGGAGCTCTAAAATTCAGGCCCTTAATGTTTAATGCTAATAGAACTCACAAACTGCAATATGAACTCTCAGCAGAAATCATACAACTCTTAAAATATTATTTTCACTTTAGTTCCCTTTACCGACTAATTAGTAGGGAAAAAACCCAACAAAACAAAACTTCGTCCTTTAAACTAAGTGCCCAACTCAGGCAAGAATGGATCACTTATCGGACACAATGGCCTTGAGAACAGAGAACTAGCAAGCGCACCTCACGAGTAGCAGAACTAGCTTGTCTTCACAAGACAGTCTTCCCACCGCTTTTCAGGCACCTGTGAGCCTTATCAATTCTTTGAACACCAGGCCTGCATCATTTATTTCCTTGTGAGTGTTTGAGGCATTCCATTGAAGGCTTGGAGGGCCTTCTCCCCCTCGTCAGGGAATTTACAGGCCATCTCTTACAAACCCAACGTTGGGTTACAGGTGCACTAGAACAAGGAGAGAGGGCAGGCTCAGCTGTATAGATTAGCCTGTACCTGGGGTCATTGTGAAGTGGCTGTCAAAGTGAACATGGTGGAGTAAAATGTAGAAGGCGGAATGGAGCAAAATGAAGACTGATCTTGGACTAGGGCATGGATTGTGGTGCTGGATTGGGAGGAATGATGGTGTTTGGGATTCATGAGAGAAGAAAGTTGAGACAAGGTAAATAAGAAGAGTTGAAAGAAATATCTCTATGTATGTTGATGAAGACGGGGTGCTTAGGGTGGGAAGATTATGGATCTCCAGGATCCTAAAGGCTTTGGGATTGGAAGGTTTGAGAGAATAGGAATCCTAAACTGGTTGCAGAACAGATCTTTCTAAGAACATTAATGTTGAACTTCAACCAACAAAAAGGAGGATAGCGTAACAGCCCTAAATACCTAGTGAATAGTCACCTCTTGTCACCTCAGACAACTGTGCTTAAGTGTCTCTTCTGTTTGCCCCTCCGATGGAATAGTCTGCATAGCAACACAGGCTTTATAGATAGGCAGGTATTATCATTTATGCTGTTATGGCATCTTCTATACTCGTAAAATACATAGTGCTCAAGACAATGGATGCTGTCCACACTGACAGATTCCTTCACAATGTGAAATAGTGTAGAAACATGAAAATTACTTTGGCCAAAGTCAAATGTATCCCTAGCCATTTCTAAAGCCTGAATAGTATGGGTGATTGAAATCTAGTGCCCATGCCTCACTGCAAATTGATATAGTAATATAGCTGTAGACCATAGAAAACTTGTATCTTTCATTTTCATCAAAAATCCATAGTCCATCCAGAATTTTACTGTTGTCTGAAGGTGCTTAGTTTAGATTTGAAGTCTCTTCTGCAAGCGTTGGCAAGGTCTTCTAATATCCCTATCGCTTATTTTGTATTGACTGGGTATAAATCCTATTCTGGGTTCCACAGCAAGCTTGTAGGTCACAAGTGCATTGTTAACTGGTCCTATACTGCCTTCTGTCAACAATTAAGAAGCTGCTCAGGTCTTGAGTTCTGTGGGAGTACCGAAAGAATAATCTTGAATAGCCCTTCTCTTTTTAAAGGTCTCCCCTAGTTGGCAAATGGCACCATAATGCAAGAGGAATGCATGACAGACATGTTATTTCTGTGGGAATTATCTGAGTTTTCCGAGTTGGTAGCAATTCTAAATATTGTATGTAGCAGCTTAATTTATTATTAGAACTACTTCCATGCCAGAGAAGGAAAGCATTATTTTTTTTCCTTCAGAAACAGAGCTCTCTGGAATTAGCATATGTTTACTTTGACTGATAGAAAAGTTTAATATCTGCTGGTACACAACAGAATTTAATCTGATAAGTCAAGAAAGAACAGCGTTATTAGGTGTGTCTTTATTTACATGCTTGTTGGGAAGATTGTATTGCAGGTTCAATAGCTATTTGTTATGGCTAGAGGCAAAGCTGGAAGAGTAGTGCGTGTATGGTTTTGATGTCATTGATGTTTCATTTGATGACAGTTGCTTCAGCTGTTCCTTCTAATGAACAGTTCATGGTGGGAACCAACCCAAGCAATCAGAGTCTTAAAAAACTTTGGAAAAACACAAAAGGCACCAATACGTACTGAATTTTTCATGTGACTCCTTTGCAGGGGTTTAAAAGGTCTTCTCATTTCCCTGTACCTCCATGTCCAAATGCAATCCCACAGCATAGGACTGGAAGCAGTCATAATCTTATCCTGATAATAGCAGCTTAGCAGTTGCCAAGTAGAAGTTAGATAGGGATAGACACTAAAGAAAATCTGTTCCACTTTGCCAGCAATACCAATCTGTGTGAGGTGTGCTTCTGTGACCAAGTCACACTAGGATAACTGTTTAACATTGCCTTCCCTTTGCATTTTGAGTTGTCCTCCACATCTGATCACCGCTGTGTCACACAGTTCTGAGTCTTACACTAGATGAAATGATTTACTAACGTCCTGAGCAATGATATTGTGTTGTCCTTTATCTAGTTAAGCATTGCCTGCACTCCAACTGCTTGTCTAGTACTTTCTGAGACAAAATGGAATGAATGATGCCTTGTAGTTTCTGACCCCTCTGTGATCTAGAACATATTGCCCTGCAGGGCTATCCAATTGTACAGGTAATTTGACATTTCTTCAGCCAGGAGGTTTTAATGACAATTTTCTGAAGAACCTGTTCAGAGTATCTAATGTTAGACAAGGAGCTGTTGTATGTGGGTAGGGTGTGATAGGACTTGGCTTGATGGGAGGTCCAGTGCTGTTAATAGAGGCTCCATGTAAGGTCTGTGAGCAGGTAATGTTCATTTAAATATGTGTCAAAGCCACTACTTCTAAAGTGCAAGAAAAAGCTGTATTCCCCTCCCTCATCATGCTCCACGGGACGTGTCACTGACAAAGATGTTAAACAAGACCGGTCCCAGTACTGATCCTTGAGGGACTTCACTTGTCACTGGCCTCCACTTGGACATGGACCCATTGACAGCCACTCTTTGGGTGCGGCCATCAAGCCAGTTCTTTATCCACTGAATTGTCAGTCCATCAAACCCATGTTTTATCAGCTTGGAGACCAGGATGTCATGCGGGACGTGTCAAAGGCTTTGCTCAGGTCCAGGTAAATGACGTCAGTTGCTCTCCCCTTGTCTGTTGATGTTATGACCTTCTCATAGAAGGCCACCAGGTTTGTCAGGCATGATTTGCCCTTGGTGAAGCCGTGTTGATTGTACCCAGTCACCTCTTTGTTATTCTTCTGCCTCAGCAGTGCCTCCAGGAGGATCTACTCCATAATCTTACCAGGCATGGAGGTGAGACTGACTGGCCTATAGTTCCCTGGTTCCTCCTTCTTTCCCTTTTTGAAAATGGGGATTATGTTTCCCCTTTTCCAGTCAGTGGGGACCTCACCAGAGTGTCATGACTTTTGGAATATAATAGAGAGCAGTTTAGCAACCTCATCCGCCAGTTCCTTCAGTACTCGTGGGTGTATCCCATCAGGTCCCATGGACTTGTTCACTTTCAGGTTCATCAAATGGTCACGAACCTGATCTTCACTTACAATGGGCAGTTCTGTCCAACCCCTGCCATTATCTTCTGTGACTCTGGGAGTGTGGCTGGAGCCCTTGCCAGTGAAGACTGAGGAAAAGAAGTTGTTGAGAACCTTGACCTTCTCCATATCACTTGTCACCAGCTCCCCCATTTCCTTTCTGAAGGGGCCCACATCCTCCCTAGTCTTCTTCTTACCATTAATGTACCTATATAAATTTTTGCTGTTTCCCTTGATCTCCTTGGCTAGATTTAATTCTAACTGAGCTTTAGCTTTTCTCACCAGGTCTTTTGCTGTTCGGACAGCTTCCTTATATGCCCCCCATTCCAGCTGTCCTTTCTTCCACTCCTTATAAAGTTTCTTTTTGTGTGACAGTGTGTCCAGGAGCTCCCTGTTCATCCAGGCAGGTCTCCTAGCATTCTTTCCTGCCTTCCTCTTTGTCAGTATAGTTTGCTCCTGGACACGGAGAAGGTGATCCTTGAATACTGACCAGCTGTTCTGGGTCCCCCTTCCCTCTAGAGCTTTGTCCCACAGCACTTTGGCCAACAGATTCCTGAAGCAATCAAAATCTGCATGCCTAAAGTCCAGGGTCGTAAGCTTGGAATATATTCTCCTAGTTGCCCTGAGGATCTTAAATTCTATCGCTTCGTGGTCACTGCAGCCAAGGTTATCCCTGAGCCTCACATTGGTCACCAGCCCTTCCCTGTTGGTGAGAACGAGGTCCAGCATAGAACCTTTTCTTGTTGGTTCCTCTACCATTTGGAGGAAGGAGGAGGAAGTTGTCATCAATGCATTCCAGGAACATCCTGGATTGCTGGTGCCTTGCTGTGTTGTCTGTGTGTTGAAATCCTTTCTGTGGATCCATCTGACCTGCCAGTTTTCCTTGAAGATGATGGACAGTAACTTGTAGAGGATGTATATAACCCAAACAGCTGAATGTCTCATCCTATAGAAGGTACAAACCTGCTCTTACCAAGAGCTGCAGTGGGAATGCATAGGTGGCAGCTACATCTGGAGGCCTGCAAACAGGCTTTCTCAGTAGCTATATCTGTTTTAGCAACGTGGCTGTCTTGGTCAGACAGAAGCTCTGATGAAAATCAGAGGGATGCTGGATTTGAATGTCTGCAAATGAAGATGGTTGCAAGCACAGGTTTTAAAGAGCCCTTGCAGGTGTCTTAGACGGTGTCTCAAAGCCCTTTTTGAGGAGTATTATGTGAAGTTCATTCCTGGATTTTCAAGCATGTCTTCTGTATGTCATTACCTACTAACATTGTTAATAGATAATCCTGACGACTTTGAATATACCAGTAGAAAAAACCTACTTGACAAAATCTTCTAAGGAAAAGCTCTGTTGTGATTGTTTGTCTGTTATAAAGAAACCCCTTATAAAAAGTAAACTTCACAGTGAAGCTCTTGGAAATCCTACTGAGAGGCTGGAAATCATCACCTAATGGAGCTTACAACAGAACAGATACTACAGGGATTTTATTTTACAGTGATGAATTAGAGGTTAAGAATCCTAAAACATCAGTAGTACATTTTCTAACAGATGCAGTAAAAGTGAAGCAGTTACCAGAAACTCTTATGATTCTGCCGTATATTTGATCTTTTATTAGCCTATAACACTCAGGACAGCATGTTAATTAATGCTTGGCTTCAGACGGTCCTGGTTAAACCTAAAAAGCTACAGAAAACTGTTATATTTAGATGCATTGATAGTTTCTGTAAAACAAAAAAAATATCCCAAAAATACAGACGAACATTATCACATGTTTTCTTAGAGATTTGTTGGCAAAGTTAGCTTTCATGCTAGCCAGCTGGGGTCTTGGGTTTCTATATGAAAAGAATAGCTCAGCTATGTCTTGAGGCTAATACTGAAAAGGTCATGAGATTCTCTTTCATGAAAGGAATGAAAGTAAGCTGAGAAGTACAGGAAAACATAACGTTCACGATAAATGATATAACTGATGTAGTTCTATGCATTTCTCTGTGTATAGAAAATGACATTGAAATACATTTGTATTTAGATTTAGGGAGCAACTTACTTTCTGCCTCTACACCAGTTTATTATTTATTTCCAAACCTTATTATTTTAAAATGCTATAGCACCCAAAATATGCCAGACCATTTCTAAACACAATCACATAATGGATTTTTTCTATGAGGAGCAAAGCAGCCATTTGAAGTTCATTCACTGAGACCCTTTGGCCTTTAGAGCATTTAGTGAAGGGTTTGTTTTGTTTATTTTACAGTTCAGTGGAATGGAAAACAATTTTTCTTAAGCATTACTGGAGGCCATCAAACAGTGAGAAAGAATAATTTTTCTGGTGCTGCATGTTCAGCGGAATTTAAAGGTATCTATTAAAAAAACCAGGTGTAGTGATAAACCTAGATTTCCCCCCTTTTTTGAAAAAGTGTAATTATACTCATCAGACATAATGATCTGCTATTTTCCCCATCTTGCTATTGCTCAGCGTGTAATGAGAAAAGTTTGGTGATGCTGGGTGGGTTATGATTATTCACCATTTCTTCTTGGTCTTATCTCTTACCAAAAAGAAAATAGACCCAGCTCCCCCCCACCCCAAAAAAACCCAACTACAAACAACGAACACACCAACCAAATTCTGTTGTTTACTTATTCACAAAGCATGATTTGGATGTGCAGTGTATACATGGAAATAAAGTAATTGAAAGCATACTTTTGTCAGCCTGTTGCCATAGAACTATTTAGATTCAGATTTTGATTACTTGGAGAGGCAATAGGAGTTCCTGTTTTCATTCCTTTCTTTGTGTTTTTCAAAAACTAATTTCATAAGACATTACAAATATTATTAAGTGGAGGCAGAAAGATAAATAAAACTGTTTTGAACAATAATGAGATAAACTGAGAAATCAAGTGATTGGTGATACAGTCATTGTTAGGCTTGGAGCCTAAACCCTTCTTGAAGTCAAGAGCAAAAGTCCACCCTGCACAGCAACTGGGAATTACAGCTTCTTCTTAAGACGACACTTCAGTGAAGTCATTCTGACTTTACAACCATGTAGCTACAAGCTGCATCTAAATTCACATTTCATTAAAAATAACAGTCTTCAGAAGCAGCTTGTAGAGCTGAACTCTTGTCTGTCCCTGATACATTCAAGGAAGTTAGTGGTATTTGACCTTTAAGGAGGTTTTGAAAAGGATTCTAGAAAGCATCAAAGCTCATTCTTAAGTTAAGTTTGGCACATAAGCAGTGCAGTCCTATTGAATACTGGCAGGACTTGATATGCAGGTATCCCTTTTAGATGCTTAAAATGTTAATGGCTGTCCCAACAGAACGACTCAGGCAAGATGAGTTAGGCTTTCAGTCCCCTTTTCCCGCTAATAATACACAGGCATCAGAGGGGTAGCCTGGCGCTTATCCTGGATGCTTAGCCATGCCATGCTTATGACAAGCTGAACAGCCTTCATTCTTTGGAAGGCAGTGACACTATTCTTCATTATACTAGACACAAGAATCCTTGCTCTGGAGGCAAACCAGTGGACTGAAAACTGCTTTGCCCTTTCCCCAGAAGGATATCCTACCCTGCTGATATGGAATAGCTCTGCTGGGGCTGCCTATTGTGTTTACCCCTTCCTAACATCCTGTCAGAACTGGAAAGCTTCAAAGTCAGGCTTCCTTTTGTTTGCTATCATTCGGTCTTCTGACTCTTGTTGTTGGCTAATTGTAGATTGAGCTTCCCCAAGCACATTTTGCAAACTCTACCCCCAGAATTGAGAAGAGAAGGGAAGGGAAGGGAAGGGAAGGGAAGAATATTTCAGTTGGAAGGGACCTAAAATAATCTAGTCCAACTGCCTGACTGCTTCAGGGCTCACCAAGAGCTAAAACATTGTCCAAATGCCTCTTAAACACTGACAGGCTTGGGGTATTGACCACCGCTCTGGAAGCCTGTACCAGCGTTTGACCACACTCTCAGTAAATAAATACCTCCTAATGTCAAGTCTGAACCTCCCCTGATGCAGCTTTCAACCGTTCCCACGTGTCTTGTCCCTAGATCCCAGGGAGAAGAACTCAGCACCTCCCTCTCCATGTCCCCTCCTCAGGAATCGGTAGACTGCAATGAGGTCACCCCTCAGCCTTCTTTTCTCCAAATTAGACAAACTCAGAGTCCTCAGCCACTCCTCAGAGGACATTCCTTCCAACATTTTCACTGGCTTTGTTACCCTACTCTGGATGCATTCGAGTACCTTCACATACTTCATAAATTGTGGGGCCCAGAACTGCACACAGTGATCAAGGTGAGGCCACACCAACATGGAATACAGCAGAACAGTCACTGCTTTTGACCAGCTGGTTATGCTGTGTCTGGTGCACCCAGGATGAGGATTGCCATCTTGGCTGCCAGGGCACACTGCTGACTGACATTGAGCCTGCTTTTGACCAGCACCCCCAGATCCCTTTCTGTAGGGCTCCTCTCCAACCACTCCTCTCCTAATTTATGCTTGTGCCTGGTGTTACTCCATCCTAGGTGCAGAATCCAACATTTCTTCGTGTTAAATTTCATGCCATTAATGATTGCCCAGTGCTCCAGACTATCTAGAGCCCTCTGCAAGGCCTCGTGTCCCACGAGAGAGTCAACAACACCTCCCAGTTTGGTATCATCAGCAAACTTGCTAATGATGCATTCAACTCCTGCATCCAGAGTGTTGATAAAAATGTTGAAAAGGGCTGGCCCTGGACTTGAGCCCTGAGGAATACTGCTAGTGACCGTTCACCAGCCAAATATAGCCCCATTCACTACAACCCTTTGAGCTCTGCTGTTGAACCAGTTCTTCACCCAGTGCATCGTGAACCTGCTCATCCCACAGTCTAGAAGCATGCTGTAAGAGACGGTGTCAAAAGCCTTACTAAAATCCTGAAAAACTGCATCCACTGCCTTCCCTTCCTCCACTAGGTGGGTGACCTTTTCATAGAAAGATATCAAATTAGTTAGATAGGACTCTCCCTTTGTGAACCCATGATGACTGTGCCTGATGATTGCATTGCTCTTTAAATGCCTTTTAATAGTACCCAGTATGATCTTCTCCATGATCTTTTTGACCACTAAAATTCCTGATGAGTTTTTAGTGAGTTGGGTGTTAGAAAGGATCTATGCTTTGACCCAGGGTGTATTCAAAACCTCTGGCCTACTAACATGGTTCATATTTCATGGCACTTGCCAAAAGTCTGGAGTAATGTTCATCACGGTTCTAGCACTTGAAAGGCTCTGCTGAAAAAAACACTGGTTTTGGGAGATGTTTTCCAAACCTCCTTAAAGGTTAAAGCCTTTCTCAGTGTGACTGGGAATTTACTTTATTCTTTTTAAGATAAAGGCAAATTTAATGGTTGCTATATTTTAGATGACTGTCTATTTTTTGATTAGTGACAGTCAATTTTGTCTAGTGGAAGATTTCAAGACATAGAAATGAAATCGATA
The DNA here is from genome assembly GCA_947846985.1 of Fratercula arctica. Classification (NCBI taxonomy): domain Eukaryota; kingdom Metazoa; phylum Chordata; class Aves; order Charadriiformes; family Alcidae; genus Fratercula; species Fratercula arctica. The sequence continues at coordinate 115,033,088 of CANTUZ010000003.1, forward strand.
TTCAGGTTCTCTTAATAGTTAAATGCCTTGAACATGCATTCACAACACTGAAAAAAGAAAAACCCAACACAGTTCATTTCTGCTATAATACACGTAGTGTTTTTTCCGTTTGTTTGTTTATTTTCATGTTGAAGACAGGTGCTTTTAACAATGCATAAAGTGACATTTTCAGACTCTGGAACTCATTCCCTGCAGCATTAACTGTCTGTAACTATTCAAAGGTGACTTTGTATAGGCTGAGGTTAGCTTTTTGCTACTCTCTAGCCTAATATTTCCTATTTAATGTCATCATTTTCTTTCACTTGGAATCTTACTTTCTATTTTAAATTGCTGTCTTTTGCCTTTTTATTTTCCCCTTTCTGAGCTTGAATTGGTGTTAACTAGAGTTTTCTGGTGCTTCTAGAGATTTTTAACAGATCAGTTAGACACCTGGATTTCATATTGGAGGGTCATTCTCAGTGAGATTAACCTAGCCTTATTTAAGGCTAGTCAGACTTCAAACTGTCACTGTAGAGTCTGTCCATGGTTAATGAGAGAAATAAGTATCTCCAAAGGGCAATTCATGTGACCTGTCACATGCTTCTATCTTTGGATAAAACAATTGTCTCCTGGAGGTGCCTATTTCACTCTACTGACAATGCAGAATTATGCCACTAACACTGGCACCAGTGCCAGGGCAGATGAATTTCACTTGGTGTGTCTAGGCTATACATTTCTTTTTTTTTTTTTTTTTTTACTGTGCATCTGAGAAATTTGACTTTACAGTCATTTGGTATCTGTGCACATTTTTATTGCCTTCATGATATTCTTTTGCAAGTGAAAGCTAAAGTAAGTACTCGGCTGGGTTTCCTGCTTCCTTTGGAAAGTGAAAACCATTGTTTTTAAGCACTTATTCGAAGAAATGAAAAGGCAAAGATGAATGAAAACATAAGTTGTATCTTAAGTTAGAAGACATTATCAAAGCTGTAATTTTTAGTAGACATCCAAGAGCTTTATTTCATGGGCTTTCTTCAGTTTCCAATTAATAATTTTTCTTCCTCCCCTCTCCACTTTCTTATCACTATATGTAAAAAGGTGTGTTAAAATGAAGGAAAAGCTCACTGCTCAGTAGGTCCAACCAGATACTATCATGCTCTGCCCTTGGTAACCTTGCTGGAAGGCTCAATAATCTAAAACCAGAATATTTGCAAACAAAGTTTTAGTTATTTACCTGAAAGAGTCATGATTGGCAAGGAAAAGCATAGTGAGGCAAAAAAGGAAAACTAGAGCAAGACACTGAGGTCAGCACACTGTTTATATTCCTCTGAGGAAAGGAATAATAGAGTTCAGAGGTCTCTGATTTCCCCCCACAGGGGAGGAATTTTGCTGACAAAGGGGGAGAACATCATGTAGATATGTGGTACAACAATTATTCTTTTCACATAGCTTCCCTTCCCTTCCCTTCCCTTCCCTTCCCTTCCCTTCCCTTCCCTTCCCTTCCCTTCCCTTCCCTTCCCTTCCCTTCCCTTCCCTTCCCTTCCCTTCCCTTCCCTTCCCTTCCCTTCCCTTCCCTTCCCTTCCCTTCCCTTCCCTTCCCTTCCCTCCCCTCCCCTCCCCTCCCCTCCCCTCCCCTCCCCTCCCCTCCCCTTCCCTTCCCTTCCCTTCCCTTCCCTTCCCTTCCCTTCCCTTCCCTTCCCTTCCCTTCCCTTCCCTTCCCTTCCCTTCCCTTCCCTTCCCTTCCCTTCCCTTCCCTTCCCTTCCCTTCCCTTCCCTTCTCCTCTCTTCCTTTTTTTTGTTCCTTCTCCCAATAAGTGATTAAGGTGTAGTACTGCCTTCAGACTTGGTACTCTGCATGTGGTGTTGGTCATAGGGTTTTCCTACTTCTTTACCTTCTCCCTGTAGTAGAAACTACTTTAAAAAGGCCAGATGTATTGATAGCAAAAAGATCTAAAGGAAGAAACTGAAGCTAAGAGGATAATTAAAATAGGAAAACCAAACACTTTCAGCTAACAAGATAATGAAGGATCCTTCAGACGCTTTCAGCAGGGATCGATGGTACAGTCATGATAATCACATTACAGTACACTTTTCATCTGGAGGGTGTCAAAATGCTTTGGATATTCAGCACACCAGTGCAAGGAATTGCTTTGTCTATGACTAACACAAAACTACCCATGGGTTTACATCTGGCAGCTGCTCTTTGTGGAATGGCAGCACTGAAAAGGTGGGTAGGCAGAATATTTATCTGTTAAAAATTAAGAGCGCACAGGACATTAAAACTGGTGGGAAGATCAGACCTTACTGTATTCCGAGGTAAAGTGCCTGTTTTCCAAGGGTGTTAGTGCTGGTAGCCAGGCCCAGTGAATAAAAAGAAGGGATGTGCTGCCAAGAGGGATTTTGCTGTTATTTATATCACATGTGCCAAAGAGTGTTCACTGCAAAGGTAAAAGTCCAGAATGTTAGCAGGAAATGTGAACTTCTAACCTACTAAAATGGAGGAAATCTGAACTAAAAGGAGGTTTAAAAATAGGAACATGGACTCTGCAAAAGCTGGATTCCAGACTTCTTTACTCCGTGAAAAAATTAGGTAATATTTTTCTCCAGAAAAGTTGCCACAAAAGACATGGAAATGTATTTTCATCAGAGTTAGTCCCATTCAGAGCAGGGTGTCTATTTTAATTGCATTTGTTTCAGCAGTTTCCCAGTCTTTGATGTTTTTTCCTATAATTTTTCATGCATTAACCATATTGATGTATTTTTGGCTCTGTCCCAACCAGAAGATCACCCCTTGCCATTATAAGCCTTTCTTACTTATTATTCAGCTGGTGTTGAGCTGCATGTTTTATCTTTCCAAGAAAATTATTTAATACCTAAGCCTCTCTGTCTGTCCTCATCCTCAAGATTCTCAGCACAAAGCAAACGAAGGCTCAAACCACAGATATGTTTCTCCAGTTCAGCAGATCATGGAGGGCCAGCTGATCTGTGGTATCTCTCAAAGATCTCGATGTTAGTCCTTGGCAAATGCAAGGTATTGTAACTCAGCTCAGCCCTTTTTCAATATGGCATAAATGGAGTCAAATTGACCTACATTTATCACAGGTTAAAGGTACATCCAACTGTTTTCACTCCTTTGCCAGCTCACGTTTGAGCTGAAGAAACTTTACTGAAACGTTAAGCTTTCTTGAGTGATGTGCTCCTTGATTTTTTCTCTACTAGCAAAGTGATCACGTAATATTTTAAAATCTTTGCTGAACAGGCATTAGTATCAGTGCAGGTTTTTGTGAAACTGACTTTTAAAATACCACATGAAGATGCGTGCACCAAAGTGGCACTCATTAGGGAGCTGTTCGAAGGCCCACAATTTTTTTTTTTTTTTTTTTCTAAAAACTGATATGGTTATGGTCATATTGGTTGTAGTCAGGATGAATCTAAAAATGGCAATATCCCCTATAATGGGAAAGATTTGAATAAAATGAATGTTGAAATGTTGTGGTTCTGAGATGCTTGATTATATTACTTCATAGCTGGAAGTAGCTGTAGCACATGATCTCGTTTGCTTGAGAATGTACTTCTCCTCTTAGGCTGCTGTCAGCTGGGAAAAGAAGGGAGCCAGACGAAGGATAAATCCTTATGACGAGATCTGTGTTTGGCAGGCCAATCCAAAGCCTTTTAATGTGATGCGAAATTCTACAGTGGGCTTCGGTTCAAGCTCTGAATGGTCTGTGCTGACATCTTTAGCTTATGGCATTTGCTGCTGCCTTCGTTGCTGTCCGTGATGTCTCTGATAGGATATAATTTGCTACAGCTGGCTTAGGTGCAAAAGCGCCATGGGCAAAGCTTTATGTCTTTCCCCTTAGATGTGCCATTTCATTGCGTGTGTCATCAAAATCAGGCGAACAAATGTGGAGAGAGTAGGTGCTCCTGCATGTGTCATGCTCTGCAAATCAAGTGCATAGAAACAATTCTTTGCCCAGAGCCTGGCTTGTGTCACTGCACACACCAAAGCTCAGTGACAGAGGGTCTCATTTCTTCTGTTTCTACCTCTTCAAGATCAGAAGGGGTTTAAACACCTACCTACTGCTAAAGGTCATTATTTTCTGCTTGAATCCTAAGTGGGGTTGGGATAAGGGGAATACAAAAATTTGTTCTAAAGCATAATTACATGCAAGATTCGGGTAGGGATTTAGATGTGGGTTGATTAAAACAGAGTCCTTTTTTCTAATACAACTGAACATTACACTGAGAGTCCCGTTGTTTAAGCAAATTTTCAACGCCAGTTTAAAAAAAATGTTCTCTCTATTCTTTGACATCACATCTTAGCTGAAAACTCCCATCTTCAAGTGTATTCAGTAGGGTGGATCCTCAGCTGAAATATATCCATGTCGTTCCAGTTTCTCTGGTGTAATTACATCAATGAATGTCATCTAAGGATTGGGTGGATAAGAGAAGCAGAGGTCAGCACATATGTTGCTCATGCTATGATCATCACTGCAAGAATTCAGTTGACAATCTGAACTAGAGGGATAAAACTTTTGGGCTTAAGAAAAAGAAAAAAAGCACATCTATGAAGGTAAACTTTTCTGCATTCATTACACTACATTACATTTGCACATTAGTGGGAAACCAGGGGGAGAAAAGTGTTATTGTATTTTGTACAAGTGACTTTAATATAATGAGAGATAGTTGTTAGACTATGCTAATTCCAATGTTAAACTTCCAAGAACAGTGAGCTTTTGGTTTTCACTAATCAGTGACCTACACTGAGTTGTGTATTTAAAAAAAATAATAAAAAAAAAAAAGCTCAATTTTCTCTCTTGCTACAGCTGACTTCTGAGTAGTGCGTAAACATTACAAAAAGGGCAGCAGACTATATGGGGATTTTAACTGGCTGGACCAAACACTTAGGGGTCCTATTTATGCCAAAATATGTCCCTCCCTAATGGTCTGGGTAATGGGTGCTGTAAAATGAGTAGTGCTGGCGGAGTGACACACAGGATTTTGAAGGCTGATGGAAGCTTAGACATGCAGGATATGTCATTGGCAGGCATTATACAGGAGTAATGAATGGTGCAGATCTCTTGCCTATTGGGATGATGTCTATGGTTCCCTGAGGAGCCAGCAGAGCCAGCAGAAATATCCCTTCCTCCCATTTACTGCCATAAGCTTGAAAAAGAAACATGCAATTTCGTTAGAGTTCATCCAGCCAGCAGCTGCAACTAACACCAGGATACTCGCATCAGTTGCAATAACAGAAAGCCCCTAAGGGCTCCCCAGTGTCTCTCCTCTTTTATGGGGTATGGCCTGGGCCTCTGACTCTTCCATTTGGCCTAGAAAATTCACAACAGGGTCTTACAGGCAGCTGAACGGGCACATGTTGGCTGGGGCCCACCACAGGCCTGCCAAGCTCCTCACAGCATGTCTGCCCATTTGGCTGCCGGTTCGTGTTCTCCTATGGTGGGCAGTGCCCGCAGCCCGTACCTCCACAGCTCAGCTCCCCCACGCCTCGCCCGCAGCAGGGTGGCCAGACCTGGGCCTCCTCCTGCATCCCCAGAGCTGGGGAGGTGCGCGGAGCAGCGTCATGGCCCTCTCCCCGTTGGGTGACCAGGCAGACTCCATCTTCTCTTGCACATGGCTCTTCCTCTGGTCCCTTTCTCCTCACACCACATTACGCAGAAAGGGGATGTCTCAGGTGAGACGAGTTCATGCCGCACACAGCCACAGCTTTCCAGCTCAACCCATCACAAAGCAGTGTTCCCCCCTCACGCGCATCCAGGGTCCATATTTGCTCTTGGGAAAGGAAGAAAGTAAATATGGAGTGCAGTATGGAGGTGCAGTTAGAGAAATGCAGTATCAAAACACAATATCTGTTCCTATGAAGCTGAAGTCTGCAATATCCCTATCTCAGGCTGTAAAGAATCTGTATCTTAAAAGAAACAAAGTACGTGAATAAGGAATGCAGAACTTTTTTTTCAAGCTTATATTGTTCATCAATGAGACACGGCAAGGTGAAGGACAAGAAGTAGGTAGACAAAAAAGAAAAAAAAAGTGAAAAAGCAAATGCCTTTGCAGCTGATTGGTTTTATTTCTGGCTTTGGAAGTGAGATCATCTACTATCATTGCTAACACAGTCAAGTTTAATTCAAAATATTCTGGCACTTGTCTTCATTGTTTTGAAATCTTTAGATGACCCTGTGAGAGGCTGCTTCAATCAGAAAGGCTATAATTTCCTTTTCTGTAGAAAGCTAACATACCTAACATTTTAGTAATATTACCTTGTCACATTTTAATCTATGTGAGGGTTTCTGTTTTGTTTTGGTTTGGTTTGGTTTGTTTTGTTTGCCTTTGAAATATATTCTAGCCTGGTTTGCGAACTGTAGGGCTGCAGAGACAAGAGGAATGTTTGTCAATTGTCTAAATATTTGAAGCTGCAAGATATAAATTCTCACTTCTGCTTTTCTGAGGTATTTTTTATAATGCAGTGCTGTTTGCTATTATTGTTGCTCTGATGGCAGTGGCACTAGAGGCCGTTGGGGACATTCAGCAACCCTCACTCAAGACACAGCAGTAAGAGAAGATTAAGACAAAGTGACCTGCCCACATTCAAAAAACAAGTACGTAGCAGAGCTAACATTAAAACTCAATTTTTTAAAATCAAAATCTAAACCTAATACATCATGTAATAGGCTAAACAATGATTCTAAGTAATTTAAAAATATGTCGTACTTGAATCTTTCTAGATTATATTGTGCTAATCTTGGCTGACAGAAAAACTTGGAAATATATTAGCGGAAAAAAAAAAAACAACACAGCACAGTTGTGGTAACTGCGACTTGGTACCAGTAAGACCTTAATCTGTATATATGTAGGAAAATGATGATTGAGCGAAGTAAAACCTCATTCAGTAGTCCCTTAGGATGTTAGAAATTTTTAAGCATTAAAACACTTGAATAAAAACTGAGGACAAGTACCAGTGCTCAACAATGGAAAGCACTACACATTTTTTCATACACAAAGGGCAAAAAGTATTCTATGTTAATTTTATTTCACATAAAGGAAAATAATAAACAAATTATGCATATGAAATCCCAAGTGCAGATATTCAGTTGCTGCATATTTACTTTACTGGAGTTAAATTACCTGATACTTGTGGAGGTTCTGACCCACAAATGTTAAAGTAGACACCGATCTCCCTGCTTCATGAGCAATAACTTCTGTTGAAAAAATCTTGGGTTTAATTTGTAGATGTATTTGCATTCTTCATCTTTACTTCTTGTTTTTCCGTCCGGCTGCTGCTCTGTGATATGTGATATAAAAAGATTGAAGACTTTTAAATTGCTCCTACCTTTTGCAAGCAATGCAACTATTTCCTGTTCATGCAGATAAAACATTTTAGTAGACAATTAGATCTGGATTTCAATACTGGGTACTTTTCCAAACTTGTAACGCTATGTTCAAACTTAAAAAAATACAATTAGAAATGTACTCTGAGAGAAAAGTCAGGATCTGTCTAGTGTGGAGATTTTCTTCTATTCCGGATTGTCAGTATATGTCAAAATAAATTGAAACTCAGGTATGAAAAGGCATATTTCTATGTATTTCGGTGTGTTTCTACACACTCATGCGTCTATTTTAAATTCTGTAAATTATCTAATTTTTTGTCTGTAGGTGGTTCTTCCAGAGAGTTAAGACACTGTAACACAAATTTTGGGGACATTTGGGGAAGCTATCCCAGGTTTGAGAAACTATTCCATGAAGCTGTTGAGTGGAAAACTGTTGAGATCTGCAGGTCTCTCCAACCCTTAGAATTCAAGCCATGACCTACTGGATCACTGGATGGTGAAAGTAAATAAGTTACATAGTGATTACACAGACAACTTTGCAATTTCCCCCTCCTAAGGGAACATACTGCTCTATATTCATGATAGGGAAGGAGTCTGGAGGAAATCCATGGTAATATTAATTATTTTTAAATATGCTTAGAGAGGTATCACTAGTTTAATATTGTATACCATCTGGATCCAGATTCTGTGGTTTAATATTGTATACCATCTGGATCCAGATTCACTGCTTGAGAGAATGTTCATAGTTATGAGCTACAACTTCACTATAAGATTTACACACTTTATTCCTTCACTTTCATGATATTGTAAAATAATCAGTTTCCAACTGAAAAGTACAGGCCATAATTGAACCTGTATGAAGCCAACGCAAATTCTCAGTGAACTCTGGATCACATTGCCTGGCCAGACCTTAAACTGGGGTAAAGATGCTTTCAGTCACTGGTGACTCACAATGCTAAAAAGAGAGAGTTGTTTTTCCTTTTCTGCTGAGCGGCTCTGAATGCCGTTGACAGCCAGCCCTGCAGAGAGATGGAAACAGAATGCAATCAGACTTCCAAATCTTCCCTTAATGCAGTGTCTTTCTTTGGAGCTTTTCCCTGTAGGGTACCTCTCAGATGGGGATAAGTAATGCTGTTAGTACATAATCCAATCACTGATGCAGATTGCTCCTAGACAACCCTGAGCAGCCGATTTTTTTTTTTTTTTTTAACTTTATAAAGAAAGTAGCTTTTCTGCAGTAAAAGAAAAAAGGATGTGGCTTAGAAGTTATTAACAATATAAATAAGTCTTGTTATATCTTGCCTGCACATGATAAAATTGGAAGCTTAGTTTACCATAAAATATCAAAAAATAAAGTGAAAAAGGGAAACATTTTATTGTTCAGAACAGGATTCCAGTTCTGTGCTCTCCCCTCACCGTTGCATTGTACAGTCAGCCAGGGATGTACACTACTCCTTCTTATTCCCAGACTGTTTCTGGGATTACCAAGGTAGGGGTCTCATTCTAGATCTTTTGCTGCCATTGCTGTGCTCTCTCCCTTTTGTCTCTATCACTGTGCTTAATAAGGCGTTATTGGTGGTGTGACCTGCAGATCCAGTTACTGGACTGGGACTTTCTACACGTGGTTTCTGTTTTCAGCCCCACATCTACCTGTTACTCAAATTCACATCATCTTCCCTACTTCCATCCCATCTCCCTCCCATCATGTCTCTGTCTCCTTTATTTTGACTGCAGACTTTTGGGGCATGGGATTTTATCTCTCTCTCGAATATATAAGGTTTAGCACTCTAGAGGGCTGAACACATCTAGAGACCATGTAACCAACAGAAATTCATGGAGTGGTGTCCCACCTGCCCAGTTTAAGCAGCTAACTTTGACCTACTGAAGGAATTGTTGAAGTTCTCTATAGAGGCAATAGAGACAGGTGGGTGCCTTTGAAGCTGTCAAGATGTATGCCCTTCAGGTATCCAAGTTAAGAGCACAGTATCTAGCTCTCCAGGCTGTCAGAAACATCTGCCTCTACTGTGAAAACTGTATGCTTATAAACTCAATCCCTCCCATAAATAGGAACAAAAAGACCAACAGAAAATATGTATGGTTGTTCCAGAAGAACTGAGTCGCTGATATTATGATAAATGACTGATTTCTTCAAAATCTCTCAGGATTCTTTCAAAATGGTGCATTAGTACTTCTCAGTTCCATGGAGCTGGTTTGTTTAAAATGCGGCTTTAGCATCTGCTAATGTTTCTAACAAAATGAAATTTGCAGGTGTAATGTAATTCTCGAACAGATGTCTAAAATGAAAAATATATTGAGGACATATGGAAATAACGTTATTTACGTCCCTTGAATGATTTTTAATAATTTGAAATGTTTTATATGACCGTAATCTTTCCATCTAATCTTCTATTCTTGAGTATTTACCACATGAAGTTGCTTGTCAATCATACCACCAGAAGACGGATTCAGATCTATAGCCAGGAACATCTTCTGCCTTTTGTAGCAATTAGTGGATTGTCAACAAATTAACAATGTTAAAAAATATGGTGTAAGCATGTGAAAGGCTTATTTCAGCAAAGGTAAAAACCTAAAAAACAGTATGAAGATGTACTCAAGAAAGATTACTAGTCCTCTTCATGTTATTGTTAATTATTGTAACATTATTGGACTGCTTAAAACAAATACAGGGATCCTGTTAGCTGTGGCAGTTACTAGAAAACATGCAGCGGGAAAGCTTACTAATTTTGAAGAGTTTATAAGTTAGAAGAACAAGCAAAGGCCTGGAAAGAAAACCAGCAGGGAGAACTGGAAGGATTTGTTTACGGCTACAGAAGAAGAGGTAGCAATAAACCAAATGATTTCTGACCTCAGATTAGTCTGTGACCACTAGGCCAGGTGTTTTTCTTTGCCTGGTAGATCATCAGTTGCTTTTAGTGCTGCTAGGGAGAGGTCCAGCTTTCTAGGGATGGATTCTGCCAAATCTTACACCAGTGCCAATCAGGTGTCTTCCCTATTGAGAAAATTGATTAACAGGTGATTGAGCAAAGGAAAGGGACCTGGCCTACCTTTTCTTCCCGTGTAGATAGCAATGTAATACCATTAAGAACACCCGCTTCTGGCTGATTTCATTAGGCTGGGGTAAGTGAGATGCAAAAACAGAAAACAAAGTGTGCAGTCTGTCTTCCAAGCTAGAAATTTCCACCGTCTCATATAGGACAGAACTACTTACAGATTTCATATCGAGTCAGTGCTTAATGGAGGTGAAGAGGTCAGCGTAGGCTGGCTGTTTCTTGTCTTTTTCTTTTTACAGAAACACAGCAAGGATCTCATTTTCTGCTACTCGAATTGGCTGAACGGAGCAGGGGATGTCAAAATGTATGGATTTCTTAGCAGGTTTGTTAAAGTTTTTGATTCCCTTGATTTATCCTTTCGTAACTATCATGAAAAATGAAAGTGCTGGCAATTAGAGTTAATGAGCATTTCATTGCTTGTGACAGTTTATTTCAATTAGCATTGTTCCTGTTTTCTTCTTTAAGTGGGAAAAATGTTCTGGAAAGCTTCTGTGGTAACACATGGAGCCAAGCTTGAGATCTCTAGAGCTGGCTGAGAACAGCAGACACAACCTTTACAAGAAGGGAATATATTATTCTTAAAGGAGTCTTCAGCTCTCTGTTGGCTCTGCTGCATACATTTATATGTTTCTTTAGAAGATTTTTGCCACCAAAGACCTCTCTACAGGTGGACCTCTCACAGACCAAATGCCACACTCATTTCTACAGTTTTTTCCCAAATGGGTTGTTCTGATACACAGAGGTTATGGAACTAATCAATCATTCTCCCTTCCTTCCTTTCTTCCTCCCTCCCTCTTTCCCTTCCTTCCCTCACTCCATTCATCTGTCTGTCTCTCCTTCTGTCCTTCCGTCCCTTCTTCATTCCTCTGTACACATTGGGAATAAGGAAACATGGTCAAACTCAAGCAATAAACAAATGCAGAGGTCATGTAACAAACCTGATTCTTAGAGAGCTGAGGAAACATGGAGCATGAGTGTTGATAATTGACAATTGCTCATGTTAGTTTAACAGTACTAGTTTCAGAAAAGTCCCTCTCCTTCCGAGAGATGAATCAATGAATCTGAGCATGAAAATCAATGTGTAATTGCAATAAGCCTGATCCTGCAGTTGTGGGTCTGTAAGGAATTTGATACTGCAGACAATAATTCCAGCCAAGGCTGAGCTATATGCAACATTTGACAGCAGAAAGACTGGACTTCTAAAGTAAAGTTCTAGTCCTGTATGTCACTGCATTCATTCCCTATGTTATTTTTAATATTTGTTTTCGTGGTCTTAGCTCATTGTTCTGATTAAATATTAGTCTTTCATTCTTCTTTATTAAAACAGATTGCAGATTTCTCAACACAGAAATATTTAGTACCTTAAAAATCCCAGACTGACTGAGGTCAACAGAAGCTTTGTGGGACTTTTAAATCCATTTAACAGAATAATATACTTTACCATGAAATGCTAACGCTATTGTTATTATTACTATCATTTTTATTTACATGTCATCAGATACATGTAGGTATAGTATAGACAAAGTGTACAGCAAAACTCTTCTTGACTAAATAAATGCCTTCCCTCAGGTCAGGTAGCATAAAATGTTCCAATGAACTATGTCCCTCCAGATGTCTAATGAACTATGTCCGCCCAAAGATGTCTTACCATGTTTCTTTTAACTTCTCTAACAGAAACACTGTCTAGCTCACTCAAAATTTTTCTTCCCAAGCAAATCATTAACGTTATTGTTGACTTTCATCAGGAGAGCATTCAGTCTGCCTTCTGAAATAGGAAAATCCTCATTTACCCACTTATTTATATCACTGATATTTTTGTTACCAGTTCACTGTTGACAGGAATAATTTCATTAGCACTTCTTGAACTGAAGTTATAATCACACAAACAAATATGACAGATTAGTTTTATGAAGTTATCACAGCAGTTTACTTCATCCAAAATAAAACACATCTTTATGTAAGTGCATTCATCATAATCTTCCTATACCTTCAATACTTCTTGCAGTCCTGAAAACCCCGTTTCAAACAGGGAACAACTTAGGAAGATGTAATGAGGATGTCTAAAAGGACAATCATAGGCATGAATTCCATGTATGAGGAAAAAGAAAGGACTGAAAAAGATGGTAGAGTCTATAAGATCAAGAATGCCATTAATAACTGAATGCAATGCACAGCTAAACTGTGGTTATCTTTGCTACAGGATGTTCTGGAGGTCAGACGTATAAATGGGTTTGGAACAGGATCCAGAGCTCTAAGGTGAATCTACTTAAACATTTTTCTTATTAAACAGCATACTCAAAACACCAAGGGGGTTTATCATCTCAAAAGCCAAATTTGGACAAGAACTAGAATAACTAGCTTCTGTAAAACTTAAACTGACTGCAAAGTTGACTACATGAGAAGGAACTGAAAAGAAGTTCATAGACACACCTTCACCTACTTGTTGTGGCCTTGCAGAGCAATTTCTTGCTTCCAGACTCATTTATTAACAGCTTGATTTTCTGTTTGCCCCAAAGTCTCCAGTGACTTTCAGGAATTTTTTTCTTGATGTACCTTTTTCTGCTTCTCTCAGCAGTTTTTCAGGCACTCTGCTGATCTACAGACTCCCATCTCTTTCATGAATCTAACTCATCCTTTGCTTGCCACGCTTTGCATTTTTGAAGCTCTTCGGCTTCATGGAGGCTCCATTGTTCTCCAAGGGCATGAGGTACAGCCAGACATCCCCACCTGGCCCAGACACTTCTTTTTTTTAAAAAAAAGAACATGATATTGAAAAAAGAACTGACAAGAAACATAAAATAGGTGCTATCACTGAGTTCATAAGAGCATTTGATTTACCTCTTTTTTGTCTCGTGTTTTTAGTGATGTACATCCGGTGGTGTAAACCTCTATGGAAATCAATACACAAATCTCTCTTTGTGGGAACACTACAAAAGACAACAGGAACTGCTCTGTTCTTTAGTTATGTATGTATTTGGAAAGAGTTACTGACCTTTTTTTCTCCTACCATAGTTCATAGGGCAAGTGGTGAACTGACCATCTTGGTCAGCTTTTGGTTTACTTGATCTGGACATCTCTGGATTCCTGCCCCAAAACTGGCTATTTTCTTTTCTGCACCTAGAGCACAGAATAATGGCAAAAAATGGATCACGTGCATTTCATATGTACTTCTAAACTAGCAAGTAGTTTAGAAGGCTACTAAAATAGGAAGTGAAGTTTCCAGGCTTTGTCAGTTAGACAAGGTGGTTAGAAGGCTATGGAAGGTTTCCCTTAAAGTGATTGGAGGCTTTTGTTTCTTTTTTTTTTTTTAAAAAAAAGAACCTCTGCCCCCCAAGCAAGCCTGAAGCTGTTTGCTCGAATCCAACAACTATTAAGCAAGTGTCAGGGCTCAGCTCACAAATTCCTACAGCGTTTGCACAGCCCAGTTGTCTAGATGTTATTAATCAGCTCCTGTTCTCACCAAGTCAAAGTCTCTGCGTAACTAACTGTGAAGTATTATTGCAAAGTCTATGAAAGGAATAATCTCCTAAAACCCTGTCTATGACTTTGTTAGATGCTCCCCTGGCTTTGCTGCTCATGACTTCTCCTTTATGCACCTCTTTCTTCCTACCTGTTACGTCTTAAATGTGAAACTGTATCTGAGTGGCCAGATGAGCACGTGTGTGAATGCAACCAAATTAAACTGCGGAGTCACCTGATTGTGTACACACTAGAAATGCCACGCTAAGAAGAATTTAAAGAACCCCAGAGGATTAGTTTATATTGCAGAAGTCAATGATGATAAATCCAGGTAAATCCTATTTTAAGACTAGAGTTAATTCAAAGGGCAAAGAGGCTGGCAAAATAAATAAATAAAAAAAAAGGTAAATTTTCAGTTATTTAGCTTTGTCTTATGACTGGATTGTATGGGTCAGAGAATATCAGAGACTGAAATCCAAAAAACACCTGTGCCTGTAATGAGGCTAATTAGAATGACAGTTAATTTAAATGAGTCTTTCACAGTTTATTCTGGAATTCAGTAACCCGTTTTTCCTCATATCCTATAGCATTTTTTATTTTTTATCTATGGAGAAGGAATCTATCCTTGAGCTTTGAGGTGGTACAGCTCTGAATAGTGCAGCTGAACCCTGATTACATTATCTGTGATTATGGTAAAAATAGAATTTCCCTTTGCCAAGACGTTTCCATATTTCAAAAATGTTTTCAAACTAAATGGATACAAAATGTTGATATTTCCTAGAGAACAGACATTCACAATTTATATTAGAAAACATTGACTAACCATAATAACAGTGACTCAACTTTTTTGAATTTGTCTGGATAATCTTAAGCAGCGTACAAATCACCTGTTCATCTACATTATCAAGTACAGTGCTCTAATAACTACTTAATATAAATATAATCTGAAAGCCAAAACACAATGAAGCAGTCTTATGTTACAAAACTTAGTATTTTTAGGTGAAGACTTTGAAACCTATAGCCAGGAATATTTTGATTTAGATAAAAAAGTAGCAGCTAATTAAAGAAATGTTCCCAACCATTTCTCACGTTGAGCACTTCAGAAAAATAGTATTGTACGGAAGCAGTTTTCCCTTTAAAAATGTCATGAAAATGTGCTATTTCTTCAAAGATATTTTGGTTTTAACCAAAGATCCTTTGGAAAAGTGTCAGGGGTCTGAAAAGTTAGGAGGAGAAAAACACTTTGATGTTGTGCAATTCATGGACTGGGGTACTATTGTAGGATGTAGAAAATCCTCTTTATCAGGTAAAGCATCAAGGAAAAATTGGATGAGGCACATTTGACATTGCTGGTCCCAAAAGAAGGCATCGCTGACTGGGGTTCACTGACATTGCAGTACCTGTGCCTAATCAAAACTTCTGGTTTCAGTTAAAAATGCAAGTCATCCACCCATTCTCTGTAGATTAGCAGTACAACAGATAGCCACGGAGTTTTCAGTAGGCACCTTTTAGTTTTCCACTGAAATGCTGTTAGCATTCTGCTGTATATTTATAAAATCTGCAGCTTATATTTGTATATCTCTGAAAAGAATTAAAAAATCTCTACAAATAGATGCCATGGGATCCTATCCAAATATTTAGGCACATATGCTTAAGTTTAACTAATACATGCATCCCAATGCATAGAAATTTTCTCTCAATATCCAGCTTGAATCTTTACTGCCACTGTCTATCCACTAAATTTAAACAATACCAAATTGTTGCCTTTTCTTTTGTGACAGCCGTTAACCTATTTGAAATTTATTCTCATGTCTTCTCTCATTTTTCTCCTTTTTCCTTAGCAACACCAATTGTTCGGCTTTCTCCTCCTAGCAATATTTTCTACATCCTTGACCAATCACCGTCATTGCTTTTCTCAGGACTGTTCCTACTTGCCCGTTTTTCAGAAATTCAGGAAATTGTACGAGACTTTATTGTTGGGGCTTGTTGTGATGAAGTGCACTGGAAGGATAACTCTATACTTTTATTCAAACATCAAGTCTGCTGCTTGAATGGAGAGCCAGACATATGTTTTTTAGTGTTACCAATTGATTTCTCTCAAGTCCTGAAAGTAATTGCCCTAAATACACTTGTTGCATTTGTCCTAAAAATAACCAAATGCCGTATAAAAGATGCTGATGTTTTCCTGACAAGTGTGATTCATGAGGAGCGGCAGTGTGATGACTGGAAATTTTCCCAGCCAAAGTGATTACAGTGACAACCTCACTATATGGGATGAACCGACTGAACAGCTGGTTTTACATTTACTCTTTATATATGCACAGCTGGCAAGTACCATCCTTTGGATAGACAGATGGATGTCTGTTTGTTTGGGGGGGAAGTAACATATTTATCATGCATCCGCTGTCATCTCCTGAGACTATGCATTGCAATAAATATTAAATATAAAGCTTCACATTACCAGAAAAAAAAGGAATTTTAAGCCTCTGTATGTGGTGCAGTCGGTGTTACAGCTTGAAACACTGATTACTGCTGCGGTTCTGCAAGACTTGCTCAAACATTATTAATAGGGACAGGCTGAGATTACTAACAGTAAAGGCATGGGCACAGAAAGGTGGGGGAAAACTAGGGTATGAACTGTCAAAACCTTCAGCTGCTTTTGTGGAGTCGCCTGGGCGGACACTCGCTCCTGATGGCACTGCATGCGCCTCTCGCTAAGGAGTTACACTGCATTGCCCGGAAGGTAAATGCGTGCACATATGCCGTCACTGCGGAAAGATAACGTGGAATCATAGAATAGTTTTGGTTGGAAGGGACCTTTAAATGTCATCTAGTCCAGCCCCCCTGCAATGAGCAAGGACACCTTCAACTAGATCAGGTTGCTCAGAGCCTCAAGCCTGGCCTTATATGCTAAGTGTTTTCCCTAGTATGGCCTGCAAAAACACAGTTTATCAGTTGAAGTGATCCACTCTACAAGAGTGACCACACCTCTCCCAATATAAATTATTCTCATAGTGGAATGTTTTCTCTGAAGCTATAAGCTCTTTGAGGTCCTGTTGGTGGTAATTGATGATTGCCATTCCTGCACTGCAAGTGCCACACCATGCAAATACCTTATGTCTGTTTCCATAACTTTAGCAGTAAAATAATATGAAACCTGCCTGTAGACAAACCCACAGTTCCACAGGTCTTTCAGAAATACAGCACTTTTGAAAGCAACTGGTAAAATTATCTCTTTTTACCTGTATGATCTCTTAGCAGAGCAAAAATGCCTTCATGGTTCATTCTCATTTTATTTAATGCACATGGCGAAAACTTACGACGTCATGGGGATTTATGCTAGCAGATTTGGCGGCCTTTTAATATTTACTTAGGCTGTAAAATATAATTTGAATTTTGGAAGTATTTGTCATTGTATCTAAGATGGATAAAGGTATGTTTATTATAGCTGTATTTGCTATGTGTGATTTACATTGTTATATGTTGACTTTTCATTTCCTCAAATGTCACAGTTGCATTTTTGCCTTTCTAACTTCCTTGAAGTATAGAAAGTTAAATATTTTTTTCACACTGATGGCAATCAAATCTTGTTACAAAGTGTTAGGGTTAGACTGCTATACCTACCAAGCGATGACTTGTTTTTTAAAAATACTTCACGATGTCTTCTATTGTCAACGTAGTACGATTCGGCACACCCAAAAGTCTCATTGTATAGAGACATTGTATAGTAAAGATCTATGTTTATACTACACTAAACCAGCATCCTGGGGAGTGGCCATAAGCAGAATCTCTTCTTACTGCTTCTTTTTCTTGCCCTCCCACCCCGCCTTAAGTGTGCATTCTTCTCTTGGACATCTCTATTGCATACTCTGAAGTTTGTGCCTGCAAGTTTTGAACAACAACCTCAAAGAAAGCTTCACGGTGCTCTTAAAAGATGGTTTAAACACAGCCAAGGAGTTTATTCTTTTTCCCACAGCATAGCTATCATCCACAGTTCTTTTTTTTTTTCCCTTTTTCAGTCTAGTTGTATAGAAGGCAACTGGTTTAGTCAGTCCTGAGACGTTAATTTTTAGATATTAGGTAATATTTGTGAGGTGTTTTCTTCTTGTGTGTATGTTTGCTTAAAACACATTAAACACATGGGCACTGGTGATACCACCAGAAGCAGCCTGAGGAATATCAAGAAGGATTATAGAGCCCTGGGAGTGCCGATCAGGGACTCCGGGGCGCAGTTAGTTTTTTCTTCAATCCTCCTCATCAAAAGGAAGGGGGTCGATAGGGCTAAGTGACTTCGGCAAATCAACAATTGGTTACAGGACTGGTGCCACAGCCAGGGGTTTGGATACTTAGACCATGGGAGTTGCTTTGAGAAACTACTGGGGCCTGATGGGGTGCAATTTTCAGAGAAGGGGAAGAGCATCTTTGGTCTCGGGCTTGCCAAGCTTGTGAAGAGGCTTTAAACTAGAGTTGCTGGGGAAGGGGAACCTGAATCCATCCTACCCCTACCAGTTTGATGCCAGTGCCAGCAATAGATGCCCAGAGCCTGAAGAAGGATCACAGGTCAGCAGGAGAGCTCCTGGAGTGCAGCACAAACTCCATCCGCTCCAGCCAGTAAGTCAGCTTCACTGGGGGCCCAACTTGCCTGTATGCAATGCATGTAGCATGAGGAATAAACAAGAGGAGTTAGAGAAGTGCATGCACCTGCAGGGCTTTGATCTTACTGGCATCATGGAGACGTGGTGGGATGGCTCCTATGACTGGAGTGTTGGAATGGAAGAATACAGGAAGGACAGGCAGGGGAGACAAGGAGGGGGTGTCGCTCTCTATGTCAATGGCAAGCTGGAGTGCATGGAGCTCCGCCTGGGGATGGATGAGGAGCCGACTGAGAACGTATGGGTCAGGATTAAAGGGATGGCAGAGACAGGTGACATCACAGTTGGGGTCTGTTACAGGCCACCTGATGAGGAAGACCAAGTGGATGAGGCCCTCTATAGACAGATAGGAGCAGCCTCATCTTCACAAGCCCTGGTTCTCATGGGGGACTCAACCACCCCAATATTTGTTGGAGGGACAACACAGCGGGGCATAAGCAATCCAAGAGGTTCCTGGAATGCATTGATGATAACTTCTGTCTCCAAGTGATAGAGGAGCCAAAGAGAAGAGGTGCTATGCTGAACCTTGTTCTCACCAACAAGGAGGGGCTGGTGGGCAATGTGAAGCTTCAGGGCAGATTTGGCTGCACTGACCATGAGATGGTGGAGTGCAAGATCCTTAGGGCAATGAGGAGAGCGCACAGCAAGCTCACTACCCTGGACTTCAGGAGAGCAGATTTTGGCCTCTTCAGTAACCTGCTTGGTAGACTAACATGGGTTAAAGCCCTGGAGGGAAGAAGTGCCCAAGGAAGCTGGTTAATATTCAAGGATCACCTCCTCCAAGCTCAGGAGTGATGCATCCCAACAAAAAGGAAGACAGGCAAAAGCACCAAGAGGCCTGCATGGATGAAAAAGGAGCTCCTGGTCACACACAAACTCAAAAAGGAAGCCTACAGATGGCAGAAGCAGGGACAGGTAGCCTGGGAGGAATATAGAGAAATGGCCTGAGCAGCCAGGCATCAGGTTAGGAAAGCTAAAGCCCAGATATAATCAAATCAGGCCAAGGACTTAGAAGGGCAACAAGAAAAGCTTCTATAGGTATGTCAGTGATAAAAGGAAGACTAGCGAAAATGTGGGCCCTCTCCAGAAGGAAACAGGAGACCTGGACACCTGGGATATGGAGAAGGATGAGGTGCTCAACTTTTTTGCCTTAGTCTTTACCAGCAAGTGCTCTAGCCACACTGCCCAAGTCGCAGAAGGCAAAAGCAGGGACTGGGAGAATGAGCAACCACCCACTGTAGAAGAAGACCAGGTTTGAGACCATCTGAGGAAACTTAAGGTGCATAAGTCCATGGGCCCTGATGAGATACGTCCACAGGTCCTGAGGGAACTGGCAGATGAAGTTGCTAAACCACATATTTGTGAAGTTGTGGCAGTCAGGTGAAGTTCCCACTGACTGGAAAAGAGGAAACATAATCCCCATTTTCAAAAAGAGAAAAAAGGAAGACCTGGGAAATTCAGGCCAGTCAGTCTCCCCTTTGTACTTGGCAAGATCATGGAGCAGATCCTCCTGAAAATTAAGCTAGGGCACAGAGAAAATAAGGAGGTGCTCGGTGACAACCAACATGGCTTCACTAAAGGCAAATCGTGCCTGATAAATTTGGTGGCCTTCTATGATGGGGTTACAGCACTGATGGATAAGGGAAGAGTAACTGGAATCATCTACCTGGAGTTGTGCAAAGCATTTGACACTGTCTCACATGACATCCTTGTCTCTAAATTGGAGAGACACAGACTTGATGGATGGACCACTTGGTGGATAAGGAATTGTTTTGCTGGTCACACTTAAAGGGTTGCAGTCAATGGCTGAATGTCTAAGTGGTGAGCAGTGACAGATGGTGTTCCTCAGGGGTCGGTAACAGGACGGGCCCAGTTTAACATCTTTGTCAGCAACATGGACAGTGAGACTGAGTGCACCCTCAGCAAATCTGCCGATGACGCCAAGCTGTGTGGTGCAGTCGACAGTCCCAGCTCCTTCAATCGCTCCTCACATTTATTCTGCAGGCCCTTCACCAGCTTTGTTGCCCTCCTCTGCACTCGCTCCAGCACCTCAATATCTCTCTCGTATTGAGGTGCCCAGAACTGGACACAATACTCAAGGTGTGGCCTCACCAGTGGTGAGCACAGGGGGACAATCACCTCCCTACTTCTGCTGGTCACACTATTTCTAATACAAGCCAGGATGCCATTGGCTTTCTCGGCCACCTGGGCACACTGCTGGCTCATGTTCAGCCGCTTGTCAATTAGAACCCCCAGGTCTTTTTCTGCCAGGCAGCTCTCCAGCCACTCTTCCCCAAGCCTGTAGTGATTTTTATTGTGAGGGTGGTGAGACACTGGAACAGGTTGCCCAGGACAGTTGTGGATGCCCCATCCCTGGAGGTGTTCAAGGCCAGGCTGGATGGGGCTTTGAGCAGCCTGGTCTAGTGGGAGGTGTCCCCGCCCATGGCAGGGGGTTGGAACTGGATGATCTTTAAGGTCCCTTCCAACACAAACCATTCTCTGATTCTATGATTCTATAATATATCACTAAAGTTATTTCGTTGATTTAGACACTATTTTGTTTGAATAAGTCACATTAATAAATTATCTAAATCACTCATTTCTAAGTCCTTACTACTATTAAATGTTCTTACACCCTTTTCATCAGCTATAAACTTTATCAGCAACAGTTTTTTATTGACTTTCAAATCACAGACAAAAGTATTGAGTGGTCACAGTCTTTCATAAAATCAGATCCAGTGAAACTCATGCCTGGTTTATGCAGGGAGTCACAGCCCTGGCACATAATCTTTGTGAAGGAATATCAAATACTAGGCAGAGCAAATGTACCATTCACTACATCTCTCTGCCTCCTCATCCGTAGACTATGAAACTCCTTTGGATGATGCCTGTACAACTTTATGTACAATACTGTTCCTTATTTTTGTGTCTCTAGATTTTGTGTGAAGTGACTTCCTCTTAGTAGGTGTTTGCATCAGGAGCTCAGACTCTTTGGACCCTTTAAGCCACGGCTGAAATAGTAACAGTTGGCAATTAAGCAGTTGACCATACAGCAAACAAGAGCATGTAAGCTATTTACAGGAAATCTGCCCACCCATTAGCTGTCATTTAAACTGTACATATGTTAGATTCCATAGTTCACCCCTTAAGTAAAAGAGGCATATTTTCAAAATTACTGAAGACCTATAGTTTCCACAAAATTCATGGGAATCTTTGACTTTTCACTGCTTCTGATAATGAGACCTTTTTATGTAGCTGTTTAAGTACAAACTTAAATGCCTCTAAGGTGTTAAAATTTTGGCTGGTATTCAGCCAAAATCAATCAAAAACTCTTACAAAACACAGGGAGCATGAAAACAACCCAGATATTTACAGTACAGTGGGCTAAGTGTTTCGAGGAGTAAGAACTGCTCTTACGTACCTTGTCTTTTGTACATGTGGTCTGATCCCCCAGCAAGCAGCCAAAATGTCTGGGATCTAAGGAGCATCTTGGCATAAGATTAACGTTAATAAGATGTGTTGCTTACAGAAAGAAAAAAGGGAAATCTTTACTTGCAATTTTGCTGCCTTGCAGTCTCTGGTGTGGGCAGAGGTAACATTTGAGAAACATCTATCCTGGAAAAAAATATAACACCTGAGGCATCTAATGGCAAGGTTGGGAAGTCAAATGACAGATGCTTGAGAAGCCAAACAGCAAGGGATTTTGAGAGTTCAGACAGCAGATGCACGGCAAGGCAAAAGGGCTCATCTGAGAGAACACCTGCCATTTTTCATGCACCTGTTTAATTTTTGAACTATAATATTTATGTATACGGGGGGATGTGAGGAGGCAAAACTGAAGCCACAAACCCAAGGGGCTGAGGTCTTAGTCTTTGTATTTGGGACAATCAGCATAGTTGCCCTCGTGAAATCCTTAGTGTAATCAAATGAAGCAGCTGTTTGCACTGCTGGATCTATTCAGACTGGGAAAAAAGGGGTAAACACTTCTAATGCAAATATCAGCCTTGCCTCTCTACACTTGCTGCAATGATTCTGTTATTTAGCCACTTACGGTGGCAATTGGTGCAGAAAATCTCCAGAGCAAACAAGGCTTTAATTAATAATCAGTTATTTTCCGCAATAAGTAATTGGGAGGAAGCTGAGTTTAATGCTCGGACTTGAATATATATATTTGTGGTCTGATAAAGAAAGTGGATTATTCAACTGCTTTGTTAATATTTCCTGTATATCTGTATGTCAAATTTTAGGATAATGCTATGTTCCTCATAGCTTTGATAAAGAGAAGGAATGGAAGTGTGAAGTGGTACTAATCATTAGGATGTTTTTGCTTATTGGAAAATCCAGTGACTGAAAATTTTAATGACTTTTCACACTAAATATAAATAATCCCTAAAGGGAAGTTGGCGTTGCTATGAGTGCTTGCTTCAGAAGCCCATAAAAAATGGAAGATTGTATCTAACACATTACAGGAAATTCTTTTATTCCTCAAAGCCCTGAGCACTGAGGCATAACATTATAATATAGAAAATATGTGTCTGTATAAACTGAAAAACACATGTGTAAATGTCTCAAAGTTCATAGTATAAAGTGGTAGAGCTTATTGCATACTTGGAAAAATTTTCTATACTACATATATAAACAGTAATAAAAAATTATGGCTCTTTGTGACAAGCACAATTTGTTATATACAGTTTAATGTGTGTAACATAATTTAATGGATACACTACACATTAAGAAATCTTAGCAGTCAGTTGTTCCAAATTTGGCTCAAGGATAGAGTTGAAATCCCTTTTTTGTTTACTAGCAGCATTAGCCACGAGTTTTTTCTCTTTCTGGGCCTGATCCTCTACTAAGTGAAGTTAATGACAATAATTCTGTTTCGTTAAAGGGAGAACTGGATGGAACTATAGCTTTCCTTTTTCTGTTTCTCCTGGTTTAATTTGCCACTAGGAGCTAAAAAGTTGTATGACATTCTTAACACTGTTTTGTTAGTCTTCACTTTCTTTTGAATTGTTTCTCCTATTGTATTTGATGAATAAGCTCTCTGAAAAGTGTAACCAAATAGATAACTAACCATAAAGAGACATGAAAGAATGCATGAAAATGTATTAATCTAGACTCAGACATATGCTAAAATTTATTTTCTCTACATATCATTTCATCTCATCAAAGTCGGTTTTGGGGTTTTTTTTTGGTTTTTGGTTTGGGTTTTTTTGTTTGGTTGGGTTTTGTTTTTGTTTTTTTTTTTGTTTTGTTTTTGTTTTTAATTTTTTTGTTGTTGTTTTTTTTTTTCAAAATATATTATTTTTCTACTGTGTTTAAAGCTGTGTGTATACATAGCATTTAATAATTTTTCCCAGTGGTACCTATTTCTATTTCCACTTTCACTTCATTTTTGGTAACATTTTATACAATATAATAAGTGTTACAGCTAAAGAGAGAAGTTTAAGATCTCAGATCAGTGTTATTTTAGGTATATAACGTATCAAGTAAATATTTTTTATCACATAGTTATGGGAGCTATCTAAAAAAATAGAGCAACAGATTATATCCCTTCTGGTCTTGAGTGGAATGAAATTCCTAGCGAGTCCCCCACCCTTCTTTGTCAAAGCTAAATAATGTGAAATGCAGAGTTCTTCCCCTTCTAACGTTGTCAAGACTGCTCACTAAATAACCTTTTTGATAGCTACTAGAAGTAACTGTCTAAAGTTCCTTATTCCCTTTTTAAATGTACGATAACAGAGTTTAAATTACTTTCAGATGATAAGCCAGATTTGAATATAGATGTTTCTCTTTCTTGCTCCCACTGTCACATATTTTGTTCATCTGCAAAAAGCTGTATATTTTCAACTCCTCTTCTGTGGTATCTGATTGTTCTAGAAGTTCTTTAATAATATTTTTTTTTCATGGCACGTATATGATGTATCCTAAAACATACACCTGTCTGAAATACTCTGGACTTGTAATAGAAGTGGTAGAATCTTTCAAGAAAATTTTGGGGATAGATGTCAAGTTGTCAGACTACTGGACACAGAATTTACTTTGTGTAATTCAGACATCTCAAATGTTGAAAGGAGACGGGCTTTGAGAAAGGAGTGCATGGTTTTCTCTCACAGGTATTCCCAAACAATGACTTTATTCTTATATCTGATTGCCATTCCAATACCTGTTTTTCAAGGGTGAATTACACTCTCTTCCAAAAGCTGACAATACATCGGGGTTCATCAGCTTGACAGCTGCACGTACAAATACTGCTGTTACTCTTGTGCATTTTGTGAAGCAGTTTAAACCATAAAGGTTTTAAAAATCTAGCAGGGAGGAGTTGACTGGAAGGGCAAATCGGTGGTTTCCTATGATGCAGATGTTAGGTAATGGAGGAAAGGCAGAGAAACCAAAGTAGCGTTCTAATTAAGAGTGATGCTACCTTCCAAGCTAGTCTATCAGTGTCATCCTCTAGTGTGTGCTTCATCATATGATGAAAATAGATCAGGTGAATTGCAACCAAACAGCAGCTATTTTTCTCCAGAAAAGGAACCCTGGATGGCTGCCTTAGTTGGAGATATCTGCAATGTCAATGACAAAAGGTGAGATGAGTTCTGCTGTATGAATCTAGAAATCAGAGAAAACATACAAGATAGCATACTTCACCAAAACTCAGTCACCAGCCTCCCAGGCAGATACAGGGCAACTGAAGGGTTGTATTCTGAAAAGCATCTCTGCTGACTGGATGCTCCTTCAGCCCTATGCCTCATCAGCCTCTTTCAGGCAACTTCACTCCATTGCTATGACACTCCTTAGTCTTTCTTTTTTTCGTCCTCTGCCACCCTTGCCTATAAATGTGTCTGCCTTTCCACTAACCAGCTCCTATGAGGCTACCTCTCTCCTTCCATCATTTTTCAATGAAAGAATTAGCATCATGCTTATAAATCATGGTTTGCTTTTAAATCAAGCTTATTCATTATGCTTTTATGTTACAAACAACCGCATCACCTTTTACCCATCTTTTCTGTTTGAAATAGAAGTTTGGAAAGTCTAGAAATTATTTTCAATCCTAATTTTTAAAGATTTTAAATGTATCCCCATTCGTTTGAGGGAAAAAACAAATATGTATGTGAAAGACTGTCTATGGCTGGTTTGTGGGAACTTTTCTTTGTCTGCTTTGGGGAATGAAAAGTGAGAAAAAATGATGGGATCCCCAGATAGGTCTGGTTCCTAAGGAACTTCATGGAAATGCAGGAGACCCAGGTCAGCTACATCATCAGTAAGCTGTTGGCTGTCCTCAGTACTATTCACTGGAATTATCCCAATCTCTATCATTAATTAAAGATTCATTAGACCATGAAATCACCTCGTATCCCAATGGAATATGTAAGTTACCTAGAATGGCAGAGACTGGATAAAGTTCCCATCCTAAAGAAAAAGATTTCCACACTTAATTAGTATTACAACGAAACTACTTGCTATTCTGAGAAGAGTAGCTGTCTTTTTGTATGTTTTACCAGAAATTCCAACCTCGACCAAAGGATCAGTTTCAATTAATCAACATTTTCCAACGAAAGATCCCCCAAAGGACATTTGAAAACCATGATAAGCTCTTAGTGTTAGTTATTGGCCTGTCCTAATCATTTTCAGAAGTGTTATACAGAACATTTAATACAGATGAGAATAATTAACACATGAAGCAATAGATGAAATTCACGTAGGGTATAGATATGATATGAATTCAGTAGAAATTGTGTCCAAGCTCAAAATTTAACATTACTGTTAGAATTAATTTCATGCCTTTTATAATCTTTTATGCACTTATTTTTGGATGGTATGAAAATTGCCCTTTGGAAGTGCCAGTCTCTCACCAGTGTCAGCAGAGGAACCTTAGATGACTAGCCTAGATAAGGCATGTAACTTTTAGATTAATTCCACTCTACATAATTATCTGAGAAATGCTTAAAAAGACTCAAAAAGTAAGAAAAGTGAGGCCTGCAAAGTGGGAAATTCGTTTTAAAAAAAAGAAGAGGTGAGGGAGCATAAAATGTCCTTGTGACAGGTTCTTAAGATTATATCTGAAAGATAGTTAAACTACAGGGAAATATGTGCTTGCTAGCTCATTACTCCTATATCTGTAGACACAGATTTTTTTTCTGAGCCTCTTTCATCAGAACAATGAAATAGGCAACCTGTGCAAATTCTCATCCAAAGAAAGCACAAACAGGGAAGTTTACGGCACACAAAGCGAATGTGGTCAGTAAGAAGAGGAACCTGCCTTTGCAATCAATAAGAGATCTTGAGGCTGTCTGAAATCTAATATCTCCTCCCGCATTGTCACAGACCAGAATAACGGTCAGAGCTGGGTAGACTATGACTCCTTCCTTCAGTGCGGGTCACGCTGATCATAATACTTTTATTATCCTGTTGCTGTGGATCATCTAAAATGATCAGTGTGACCATCTGTTTGATTTTACCTCTGAAAGGTCCTTAGGGGAGGAAAAAAGTAGTTATCAAAGCTATCTCAAAGAAAATAGATTTTTTTTTTTTTCCGAATGGCTTAATCGTCTTGCTAGAAAATGCTTTTAACATATAAAAATGATCAGCCATTTATCTTTTTGTCAGCTAAACGTGTACTATTAAATACTGTTATGTAAATACACATCATTGCAGTACAACCGTTAAATGTAGCATGTAAATTATAACAAGCAGCCCTCAAACGAGAAATAATTAACTTCTCAGTGGTCTCAGCACCTTGTCCACTTACTGTTTACTGAAACTTTCTCACTCCGTTATGAAAAATCTTCCCTTGTGACAACAAATAACAGGGCGTTCTACTCTCTTCGTGTTAACATTTTAATTTCCTCCTTCCACATGTATAAAATGTATGTATATGTATGTATGTACTGTATACCCTGTGGTCATCATAGGTGGTATGAGCCATTTAGTGCACTGATATCATGACTAAGCAATGATGAAATAACAATATGCCAGATCCTTGTCCTACAGTTCTGATGCATCTAAATATCAGAGCCTCACTCACGTTGCGGGGGAACTCAAGATGTTTTGTTTCTTAAATTCCACTTTGTTGCCACTTATATAGATGCATAGAGTATGTTTGATGGCTAGGAACACACACTTTTGCAGCTTACCTACACATATTCTTTGACACTTTTTTAATTCTAATTTCTTTTTAGTTTCTTTGTTCAACTCTTTGTATGAAGTACAAATGAATCACATACCTGTGAAAAATGAATCTTGCTATTACCTGGAACTTTAATCACTCAGTAAAATGACTCAGTAAAAATGCACACATTTCCCACCGATTGCTCCCAAATTACTATCTCAAGAACCCCCCTCGCAGGGGAGGATGTGGCTATATTACACTGCCTCTAGCCTAAGTGGCATTTTTCCTGGTGTAAGTTTGCATTATGAAATTAATTGAGTCTTTATACCAGTAAGAAGATACCACTGCTTCAAGAATCTAGCTAGTTGTCAGGTGGAAAAAGCACTTATTTCAAAGATGTTTCTGAAAAGAATGGAAAAAAAACCACTACCTCTTCGTGCTTCATCTTGATCTCACTTAAACTGTGATAATTAGCTATTACAGTGGTGGTAATCTGTATTTATATCAGTGTAAATGATATGTAAACCAAAACTCTACAGGTTTTTACCATATAAAACATTACTTTAAGGAATAAATATTGTTGTTAAATGTGGAGGTACTTTATCAAAAGAGACAATCAGAGAACTGGTCTGCAACGTAGTGCAACGTAATTGAGAAAGCCCACCTCAAAGCAGTGTGTCATCCAGGAGACACAGCTTAAAAATAGGTAATTCCCCACATTTGAAAGTGGAGAATCTGCCCTCCTGTACTCCAAAACCAGAAATGCGTGAATACCTTGATGCTCTTTCAGCACATGCCATCAGCCCACCATCACCAGTCTGACTTCTGAGGTCTGTCACAGAATCAGAGAATCACAGAATGGTAGGGGTTGGAAGGCACCTCTGGAGATCATCTAGTCCAACCCCCCTGCCAGAGCAGGGTCACCCAGAGTAGGTCGCACAGGAACGCATCCAGGCGGGTTTGGAATGTCTCCAGAGACGGAGACTCCACCACCTCTCTGGGCAGCCTGTGCCAGGGTTCTGACAGCCTGTTCCAGTGCTCTGTCACATTGCTTTCAGATGATACGCAGATATTCTTCCAGACAGAAGTGTTTTGTGTTTATACTGAGGACTTACACTCAACATCACACATTTCCTTTCTTCATTATGATGATCCAAGATCTTTTTTGGGGGGATCTTTTGCTTGCCGTGCAGGGTTGCATCTACATTAGCATTCTAGTTTGGAGGAAGTGTGCACCACTGAAGCAAGTGCTTGCTTACC
Source organism: Fratercula arctica (assembly GCA_947846985.1). NCBI lineage: Eukaryota > Metazoa > Chordata > Aves > Charadriiformes > Alcidae > Fratercula > Fratercula arctica. The sequence continues at coordinate 115,061,958 of CANTUZ010000003.1, forward strand.
ATGCTTTGCTTCACGTTGGGAAGCAGTCTTGGAGCACTCAAAATGGATTTCTTTGTGATGAAACTGCATCACTTCTTGTGATGAAGCTGCAAAAGATATGCAGCTAATGTTGTCCAGCCGCTAATGGAAGTTCAGTCAGTCACAGCGGACCACTATGGGAGTGAACCCTCCAACCAGCCCTTTCCTTCCGTAGATCTCTTCTTTTGGGCTGCTCTGTCTGGTAATGTAAAGACACGCTAAGTTAGCTGAAGTGTTTGTCAGGTAGGCTTGTAGCAGATAAATAGAGGATTTTTAATCAAGATTCAGCATCAAATTTTAATCTAACATGAAAAGAGAGGACATTTTTTTCTCATATTTCTGACACTTTTTTCTTTTTTCTTTTTTTTTTTTTTTTCTCTTGAAGGTGCAGAATCTTGGGTTTTTGGATACTTAGTCTAGTTCTAATGCCCAGGCATTATAATTTGGTATTCTAGACTATTTAATTGTTTAAATGGTCCCTGGTACAGTTAGTAAGGCAATCAGAGTTAGGGACCCTTCCCAAAAGGACCTAGGGACAAAGCCCCCAGATGCCTAAGGGTCTTAAATAGGCATAGCCAGACTATGCCAGCTTGCCTCAAAACCAAGGAACCGTCCCTGCTGCTGTTGGGGTTGCTAGTATGGCTATAGCCCAGAGTAGATAAGGCACAGACAAGGAGTAAAGCGAGCAGGAAGGTGGAGGCACAATAAAAATGGGTTGGTTCGCTGAGGCGCTGAGCCACCTGCGTGTGTAACGATTGACTTGCTGCTGAGGCTTTCTCTCCTCGATGGCTGTAGCGGAATGTCGGTGCAGGAGGGTTATTGGAGACCCTTCTTTGGCCTTGCTCTGCAACAGGCCAAATCTTATCCCTATCCTCCTCATGATACTAAGTGAAGAAAACATCTCAGTTAGTCAAAACATTTTGCCTGACATTCAGTAGGTCTCCAAATTAATTAGGGAATGAACTGAAAAAAAGTTCCTGGCCCTTTAAGTGCTGTTCAGGAACTGCAAATAATCTAGCTGCTATTGAAAATTCATCTTTTCTGAAGTGTTGTTAGAATAATTTAGTTGTAGTCTTGTGTAGGTGGCAAATTAGGTTATTTATAGCGTGGGCAGCAGCTGACAATATAAATTTGGAATTATTTGTTTTCAGAGTTCAGCTTTCTCTTCTCAGATCCTGCTAGCTCTGCTGGCTGGCAAAGAGGAATAGGGAAGAGAGGTCATCTTGTGATGGAATGATCTTTTCACCAATTTTTTTTAAGGCATCAACCCACAGATGTAATCAGTGCTTTCCCCTCTGCTCTCCTAGTCTTTAGCCCAATACAAACAGGATTCTTACGTTGGTACTGACTTTTTTTATTGCCCTGTTCAGCCTAGTATCAGACTGTCATTTAGTAAAGCCCATTTAAATAAAGCTACATTTATAATTGTTTCCAAAATGGAAAGTGTAGGAAGAAAAGTCTAATTTGCTTATTTAGCCAGTTATGCTGCACAGAACAGGGATCAAAAAAGGGACATTCCAATCTTAAGTCTGGGAGTTCACATTACAGCCAAGGTACAAAAATGGACGATAGACTCATGAACAATCTTAGGTATTTTAAGTACTTTTCTCCTGACAGGTATATTTACTAGTAAACTTAACTTCAAAGAACTGAAGCAAAGGAAAGATGAAATCATACTGTACCATTGTGGTTATTGTTGTCCAGTGTTATCATATTTACTAGTTCTGTGTAATCTGACCAATCTTCTGTAGAAGTATAAATTGACTAGATGTGAGTAGCCTAAAAAAGATAATGTGACTTTCTTTAATAACCTTACATTGCAAAATCAAGATTTATCCAGGAAATTTAGGTTTTAACTCCTTCATTCCATTGTTGAGAAGTTTAATCGTATTTCTGTGAAGAGTTGTTCAGGTAGGATTCATGTGAGCTAACTTTAGTCATATAAATAACAGCTACAGCATCACAGAATAATTTAGGTTGGAAGTGATGTCTTGAGATCATCTAGTTGAAGCTCCTGCACAGAGCTCACATCAAGTTGTGCAAATCTTTAATCCTTGATTCTCAGACACTATCAAGGATGGAGGTTCCCCAACCTCTCTGAGCAACCTGTGTCATTATTTGACCACCTTCATGTTTGACTTTTTTTCCCCATATATCTAATCAGAATTTCGCATGTTCCCACTTGCCTCTCTTGCCTCTCATTCTACTGCTGTCCACCTTTAAGAAGACTGTCTTCTTTTCCATGTGCTTCATGCAGGTAGCTGTAGACAGCACTAAGCTCCCCTGTGAGCATTCTCTTCTCAAGGCTGAACAGACACACCTCTCTCAGCCTCTTCTGTGCTCAGCCAGCTTGGTGGCCTCCACTGAACTTGCTTCAGTATGTCAACATCTTTTGTGTAATGAGGCATCCAAAAAGAACACAGCACTTGAAATTCTTGTGAGGCCATTTCTCCAGCCTGTCCAGGTTCTTCTGACTGGCAGCCTCCACCATGTTGACCACTCCCCCACTTTGATATCATCTGTAAACTGCTGAGGGTGCTTTCTCTCCTGTCATCCAGGCTGCTAACAGAGATACCAAATAGTACTGGACTCATCTAGTCTAAATAAAGGGTTTGGATTTTGTCAGTGTTTAAGGGAGAGAGCTGCCACTCCAAAAAGTTATTCATCACAGCCCAAGCCTCCACCTAAAAGCCCTATCAAGGAATGGAGGCAGCTTAATTTCTGGGGTGGAGTGACTGAGATTTTGTTTATGTAGCGGTAACACTGCTTCAGTCTGGAGTGGATGTATATGAGACCAGTGGAGTTAAATTGGATTCATGCTGCTTTAACTGACAGAGAAATCTTCCTTTGTTAACTTCTTCTCTGTGGGAAAATCCTTCAGGCTTTGTATGATTGATGGCCATTTTACTTGTAAAAACACTATGAAAATTAAACCACTGGTTTACAGCTCTTAACTATTTTATCTGTAGTCTGCTCAAGACATACACAAATCATTTGTAATGATTCACTGAATTAATTAGATGTGGTAGTTAGAATATAGTATGTAGGACATGCGAGTTTTCCTGTAATCAGGATGATCAATTTGTGTTCGTGAGATGACAGCTGACTTTCAACCACCCGGAAAAAAACTTTGCTCTGAGTAAATCTCCTGCTGCATGAGCCAATCCGTGTATTTGGACTGGAATTAGTGTCTCCTAGATATCAGTACAGAAAGACTGTTTTAATCTATCCGTGACAGATGGCAGGCCAGTCATTGGTCCACCTTGCTGTCATGTCTCTACACTTTGTTTTTAGTCTGGTCAATAGTGTTTGCCAGGATAGCTCTCAAATCTTCTCCCAGACCCTGACATTTTGAAATAATCAACCTGGTTTACAAAAGAAATGCATTTAGACAAATTAATCAAATGGCTTTCATGAAGGAACATTTTCTAAGGTTTGTTCACCGAGAAATTCAGAATGAGAAATATTATTGCTGACAAAAAGCTCAGTAGATGAACAGCTTTGAGATCCAGAATGCTGAGCAAGGATAAAAATCAGAAAGACAGGATTTTTTTTTTTTTTTTTTTACCTGTAGCAAAAGAAGAAAAGGTCACTTGCCAAAAAGACAGCTGAAATGGAATTAGTTTTCAAATTATAAGATTAAAGAGTGTTTGCTTGAAGAGAGTGTTATTATAAAGTGTGTAAAGAAAGAGAAGAGATTAAAACGTATGGAAGATCTAATCAGAGCAAAGATAAACTGTGTATCCTATAGGTTATAAGGGTTTCTGTGAGCTTTGTTTGCCAGTAGGGTTTCATAAGCCACAAAAGTCTGAAATCTTATTTTTAAATAAGAGTTTTTTCTCATGTGCAGGAGGAGCTCACCTCTTTTTGATTTTGTATGGGTGATAAAGCAGCAAAGCTGCCACCAAACAGAGGAAAGAAAAATTACTTAGAGAAATTTCTCAAACATAAGTTGGGTATTTTTCAATGTCTAGGCCGGATTCTGCTGCCATTTCAGTTGGTGTAAATCCTCAGTATGGGTGGCTGAGTGTTCTCCTTTGCTATTTACAGAGGAGTTTGTGTGACTATTTGCATTGCTTTTTAATAAAAGAAAGTACTTATCATATGCAAATCCGGCATTTCATGGTAAACAATGTACCCTCTGAACTACAGGGCACCACACCTCCTGCTCTGTGTTGTCAAATGGCTTTCAAAACACACGGCAGGGCTTTCTGTAATATTCAAGTGTATTAACCCTTCCATTTCCATTTTTTGTTTTCTCAGTATTATTCTGGCTCTTAAATTGAGTGGCAAAAAGGAAGAAACGCAAGTTTATGTAAAGGAAGGGAAAAGCCTGGCCGTGGTGTTGTGTTATGCTGCTAAAATATTTCCTTTTCTTCCCGGCTGCTGCCTGTGCAGCCAGCCCCTGCCCGCACTCCTGCATGGTGTGGCTCAGTCTCGGATTCCGGACTTTGCATTTCATGTCCTACCATTTCTCCAGCCTGACAAAGTCCCTCTGAAGAGCAGCGCACTGACTTCTCCACCTAAGTTTCAGAGGGAACCCTCTGCCCCATTGCCTGAGTCATTTATGAGGGTATTAAACAGTGTCAGCCCCAGCACTGGCCCTGAGGGTGGCAGTAGTAACTGGCCACCAGCTGGGCTTACTCTCTGCATTTCCATCCAAGCATTTCTGCTTTGTAAGGCTGGGACAATACGTCCCATGCCCTGTAATAACAAACGTCTTTTCCTTTATTTAGGCTTAGCTGCACAGTCTTTTTCTTTCTTTCCTTGAAAAACCAAACCAAACCAACCCAACCCCCAAACTTATTCTAATTCTTTTTTTGTTATCCGTTAAACCCTACTCACCTTTACACTTAGAGTCTGAAGTCGAGCAAGTTTGTGTTTCTGATCTGTTCCTGTTTTTGTTTGGGTTTAGTTTTTTGATTTTTTAAACAAGTTTTTCTAAGTTTTCTCATAGAGAGTCTCAGGCTTTCTAAAACCCTAGATCAGCACAGTGATATTTATATAGATCCGTGTTTCTTTTTCTTCTTTTCTCCTTCTCTCTCTTCCCCTGTCACCTCCCCAGCATCTTGACTATTTGGACATGTTTTCTACTAAGGGAGTTATTTAAAGTTTTCAAAGCCAGTTCTGAAACGTGATTTGTGACTTTAACATGTGTGACTGTCGGTGCAGTTCTTCATTTGTGAGGATATGTACAAAACTGAGGGACTGGTATGATTTCCAAATACGTAAATGCAGTCATTTCACTATTTTATTCACTATCTCTACCTTCCCAGTTATGTATATTTCAGAACTGCTACATGTAGATGTTATATAGTGCAATCCCCTTCAGGAAGAAAAAAAATGTCCTTGAAATACTAGCTACTACCTTTGGGCATTATACAGTGCTCCTTAGTCATTTGTTAGCTGGGGAACATTCCCATTAAAATTAAATTTATTTATAGGACTATGTCAGTTAGATTGAGGTACTTGCGTATTTCACCTATAACCCTATGACTGTCTATTTTTCAGACTGAAAAGATAACCCTAAACTCCAAGCAGTCATATTTCACCTTCCTGTGTTTCAAGAAATATTGCATTGATTTTCTTGACACGAACCAAAGTAGCTTGATACCCACTTAGACAATCTTCAGGAAAATTTTCAAGATACTCACTCAACCCGTTTTTCATTGAGATCTTTTCAATCCCAAGTACTATAGGAAGAGATTCAAAAAGAATATATAACGTCTATCAGCAGAGAAGTGTGTAACGCCCGTTTAATGATCTCTGTAGATGTGAATTGACACAAAGCGAGCCTGTGATACGCAGAGATGAGAAGTAAAAGAGCTTGAGAGTGCCTGACCCACCGTTTTACAGCTGCGTGCTATTTATCACCCACCATTCAGAGCACAGCAGGTGGCCAACACGGTGGTGCTCAGCAGAGTTTTCCAACTCTCTTTAAGAGGACTATGTGATTTCTTTCCCCATCCCCTCTTCCTCCCAAACAACCTCTTTTTTTAGTACAAAGCAGTTCCAGAGCAGTCGATGTGCTATTTAGAACAGGGATGGTTGGTTTAGTCATTGGATCATAGGATTTTTTTTTTTTATTTTTTTTTTTTTTCAGTTAGCCAACAGTTCCGAAGGCTGTAAAACAGCTGGAGGTCTGGGATTGCCCATTCTCCACCATGCACGGACTTTTTATGGCTCATGTTTAGAACTTGATTTTAGAATCTGTAGAATATGTGCTACAAGGGAAAATGTTGTTTTGGCTATTGATGAACTAGACGACCATTCCTAAAATCCCTTCTGTTCCTCATTTCTATGACTTCATCATGCTTTCTCACAGTGTCTTAATTACTTGTTTCATCTCTCTCCGCCTCCTCTTCTTCCATCCAGTTCTTAACAAATGCTGTTCTCAACTTTTATTGAGTTTAGTAGATGTGATATGCATTCAGTGTCTTTCATTATCAGCCCAATAAATGCAAAATGATTCACATCGTCAATCTTAACTCTGTTCTGCCTTTTGGGCACCACATTTGTCAATTGATCCCTTTTAGGAGTACAGCATTCCTCTTCTCTGTTGCACCCTGTGTTCCTCCACTGATAATATTCAAGCACTAACTCACTGATTCTTTTCAGAGGGAGATGAACATTATTGAGGGGTGAGAAAAAGCAAAGGCAAAGAAAGAAATGTGTGTGTATGTTGATCAGTCAGGGCAGAGAAGGAAGAGAGGAAGGAGGTTAGAAGACAGAAGGAAGTAAATTATTAGCAAGAATGTAGCAGTGCACAACAGTGTGTTTATTAATTTCAGACCTAAACTGGTAATTCCACGGGATGTTGCAGTGAATCATGCAGGCGGACTAGCTTGTATTTCTTCTAGCTCAGAGATCTCTGGACTACACTTCATTGCAACAGAAGGCAATATAGACGTGTTCAAGAGAGCACAGCTTGGTTAGCCTCTTAAAACAAAGGCTGAAAAGGGACATAGTTGATTCTTATAAGCAAACTCAGGAGAATAAACAGCAGGGAAAGGAAATAATTGTTTAAGGCAGAGGATAACGTCACTACAAGAACAAACAGTTATGGATCACCAAAGAATAAACTGAAGGCAGAAACTAGATTATGTTTTCTATCTCTTATAGAAGGAGGGTGATGCAATAAGATATGTACAGGATTATTGAGGGTAAAGAAAAAATAAAAGAATGAACAGCCACCCCTCAACCCTATTTTTATTTTCTTGCTTAAAACCCTGTGTATTTTGGGTCAAGTTCAGTTGACTCAGAAGATAAATCTCTCCTGCCGTTATCACAGATGCAAATAGAAGAGCTAATAAATACTCACTTTTTATGCTTTTCCCCATCTTTTGAGTAAGCATCTTGATGTCAGCACGTCCATTTTAAAGAGTTTGTTATATGTAGAGAGGAGATCAACAAGAAGGCCTGTGATGAAAAAATATAGGAGGAATGACACAAAGGAAGTACCCTGTGGTGGTCTGTTGTACTCTTCAGATTATAATACAGACAGAGTGGGGAGAATTTTCCCTTTTTCCAACGAAACTTTCTTTACCAGAAAATGTAACTTCAAGGCTGCTAAATGATTGACATATTTAGGTCATAGTCAACAAATATTTCAACAATTCGAGGGGAAGAGGAAGGATGGGTCAACATGTTTCATGTTAGCATTTCCATTAAAAGCTCACTTTTTCAGTCTGGTTTTAAAAGGAGATGTAGGATGTGAGACTGTGGAGGAAAATTTGGGCTAGGTACCTTCTTTCAAAGGGAAAATGTTAATCTCTCCTGTCAAATAGATAAAGACTGACAGAAACAAAAAGGGAGAGCAGTACAGAATGAGTGCATGCTGATGCTTAGCTTAACGAGCCTGCATGATGAAAAATGAGTTCTATTATTTTCAGAAAATAAATATTTTATTTTCAGAAAATAAACCCAGGAGACCTTTAAAAATAGGAGGATCACTATTCTTCTAATCCATAGCTCAAATATTTTCTGTTTGTCTGCTACTTGAGAAGAATTCTAGGCAAAGACTTACATGGATTTTATACACGTGGAAATCTTTTCTATTCTTGAAAGCTTCTCTGCCTGCACTTCCTGATATTGATATACAAGGAGGGGGAAAAAAAAAGGCAGTCCTTAAGATAAGTCAAACTTTCCACAAGCAATGACTTCTCTCACAGCAGTGATTTGTTTCAGCAAGGGCAGTCGAGTTTTAAAGCCTTTATGAAGTTTGAGGGCTTGCGCTGCAGAGAGAATGAAAAAATACTATCTCAGACTTGGAAATGGTCTTGGTGGCTCAGTGTTAATGGTATGTGGATGTAACAGCTGGGCCACTCTCAGTCTCTGTTCTGAGACTCCTAAACTTACTGTTTTTTCTAGCATAAACAATGATAGTGTGACAATTCAGTCACAATATTTTTCCCATTACACATGTTATGTTTGGATTTGAGTAGACTGGACAACAATTTATCTTTGAGCGGGGGAAGGGAGCAGTAGTGCTTTATCAAAATTTTCACTCAATTCTGTCAGTGCTTTGCTGACTTGCACTTAATTCAGACCCAATTTTAGTTTCACATAACTTCCCAGATTTCTGCTTCTGTCTTATTCCGTAGGGCTCTCTCTATGGCAGGTCATAACTTGGGTCATTACATTTCCCTCTGGGCAGTGGCGGATGCTTTCTTCTATTTATCTTATTCAGCTGCTGTGAAGTCTGCCCATGGGTAGCAAGAGTTTATTACTTTTTTCCCCTAGTGGGTTGGTTTTTTGTTTTTTTTTTTCTTTTTTCTGCTGCACCATGCCAGTGTGCTGCTAAACTATCAGAACTCCTGCTTCATTGATTTAATTTAGAAGCCTTTTATACATGTGTCTTTGCCAGAGCATCCACAGTATTATTCTCAGTCATATGCTGACTATAATCCTTTATATTAATAGTACACTATCTGCTCGGCTCTCTGCTGCTTGACCCTTGCCTTGAGCTCTGTGTATTTCTGGTAAATATTTTCCAGCATATGATCTTGAAGCAAAAATTAGGTTAATGCTGATATTTTTCATAGTATACATTTCCCGCTCCTCCCTGTCTATTTAATGGATTTTCCAATTAAAAGGGACCTTCCTGGCCATTTTATCTGACCCCCTGCATTACAAGGCTAAAGCAAGCTGCACAGCAATTGCATGATAATGCAATGACAACAGCCCATCTTTTTCGTCCTTCAGCTTTGGGGAAAGCACATATACATGCAGATGTCCACAGCTATTATCATTTTATCACTTGAAAAAAAAGGACATTCAGAATTTCAAAGACACTTTGACATAGATATCCACTAAAAAGTTAATGTTTATGAGCAGGATAAGGTATGTCTTCTGAGCACTCACTGTTTATTTTCATGCTTGGGCAAAGTTTTTACAGGATGACTTTGGTTTAGCACAAAGAGGTCTGAAGAAATATGTCCCATAATGCCTCTAGTCTTCCATGCAATAGCTCTTCAGCCATTCACACCTTCAAGAGATGCAGCAGCTGAGGAACACTGGTATATTGCATGGCAATTTACTTCATGTTTCCTATCTATATCATCGTTTGTGGCAAGCATGTCTTAAAATGTGTCCTTTCACTGGTCTTTATCTGCCCCTGAAGGTAAGGGCAGAGCTGATCAGTTATAGATCTGCTTTTGTATGGAATTTGGACACGCAGATTCCTATTCACATCTCACATAGGGTACATGTTCAAGCAAATATCCAGAATGATAAAAAGCATATCAATTTATATGTAAATACTAGGGCATTAAGCACTCAGGCCTCCAGACTCCTGCCAAATTGGCAACAAAGGTTGGGTTGTTACAAGATTGGAGTCCCCTTACAGGAAGAAACAACTTCTTTTTGCCAGTTGAAAAAATTATCTGGAACATATGCTGAATTTGCCAAATTTATTTGGTCAAAATCCAACTCTGGAAAAAAAAAAAAGACTGATTTAAAAATCCAGAGATTATTGTTAATTCAGTTTTCATTTTGCAATTAACCATGGAGGAGAATTTTTCCCTTCTGACTTTTGAGCCTACAAGCTTTACAGTTTTCATCACTGAGTCCAGAATTATTTTTTTTTCTTTAAAGACTGATATTCTTGAGTATTTGGTTACCTCCAAGAGAAACACAAACTGCTGTGGCAACTGACAAAGTTAAACTTAAAATAAAACCTTTAAAGAAAATAAAATGGAGTAAAAAATTGTACTTAATAAATGATTAGTTATTTCTTGTAGAGGGTAGATTTGTGGAGGTGGTCAACAGGTGATTTTGGTAAATTCCATGTGGTTCGGAGGTTGCCAGAAAGGCATACAATCCACAAGAATTAGTTACCAATTTAGGAACGTGTTTAAGGGGAAGATATTCTTATGGAAATGTATGAAACTATATCATTGGGGTATGTAGTGTCTGGACAATCTACATTATATCTGGGTATATGCGTTTAGATATGTATCCTCTTCAGGGATCTCATAGGACTTCATCTCTTTTTTCTATATTTTGGAAGTCCTCTTTATACTAGGATGTGGAGGACCATGCCTTCACATGCCTTGTAGGCTTCGATTACTCTGTGTACAAACTACTTGGCTACGTAACCAACTTTTGAAGGCTTAGACCCTTTGGGGGATGAAGATGCTGTATGTAAAAATAATATACATTGAGTGCAACAGGTTATCCTTATGATAACATCTGAACTGACTGCAAGCAGTAAAATCAGAGGGTACTGTCTGTGTGAGTAGATGTATATGTATTTTAGTACTGAGATAACCTTCAGTCTGGGATATACCGAACGCCCTAGCAGCAGGGAAATCTATGATTCTCATCAGGCTGGTTTATTCCAGGTTTATTCCTATTCATGCTTGCACTGGAGATGAAAAGGATATTTTAAAGATGCTGGCTTAGAGAAAAAGGGGCAATTCAGTGGACTGGCAGCAACAGATGAAGATCTGTCTGTAGAGGAAAGGGATATGAAAACAACAGCAAGTAGGGACTACCTTTCTGTCTTTCTATATATGGAGGTAACAAGTGAATGGAAAGTATCAGAGCCTGAAAAAAGTTGTGAGAGCAAGGGAAATAGAGATGCTAATTCCTGTTGTTTTTCACTTTTCATAGAAAGTATCTTATGAAAATATGCATTTCTATTTTTTTTTTTTTTGTGGGGAGTTTTTGTATGTAATCACTTCAAAGTGAGATTTTTGAAGTTGTCTGAATAATATATTTTGCAAGTTTCTAACATCGTTATTTCATTATTCCATGAGACCTGATGAAATCCATCCACGGGTCCTGAGGGAGCTGGCGGATGAAGTTGCTAAGCTGCTATCCATTATATTTGAAAAGTTGTGGCAGTCTGGTGAAGTTCCCGCGGACTGGAAAAGGGGAAACATAACCCCCATTTTCAAAAAGGGAAAAAAGGAAGACTCAGGGAACTATAGGCCAGCCAGTCTCACCTCTGTGCCCAGCAAGATCATGGAGCAGATCCTCCTGGAATCTCTGCTAAGGCATGTGAAAAACAAGAACGCGATTGATGACAGCCAACATGCCTGCATCAAGGGCAAGCCATGCCTGACAAATCTGTTGGCCTTCTACGATGGTACTACAGCGTTGGCAGATAAGGGGAGAGCAACAGATGCCATTTACCTGGAATTATGCAAAGCGTTTGATACTGTCCTGCATGACATCCTGGTCTCTAAATTGGAAAAGTGTGGATTTGATGGATGGACCATTCGGTGGATAAGGAACTGGCTATATGTCTGCACTCAAAACGTTGCAGTCAACAGATCTACGTCCAAGTGGAAACCAGTGACGAGTGGCATTCCTCAGGGGTCAGTACTGGGACTAGTGCTATTTAACATCTTTCTTGGAGACATGGAGAGTGGGATGAAGTGCACCCTCAGCCAGTTTGCCGATGACACCAAGCTGTGTGGTGCAGTCGACACACTGGAGGGAAGGGATGCCATCCAGCATCCCTGTCTTGTGCAAAGCATTTGACACTGTCTCACATGACATCCTTGTCTCTAAATTGGAGAGACACAGACTTGATGGATGGACCACTTGGTGGACAAGGAATTGTTTGGCTGGTCACACTTAAAGGTCAATGGCTGAATGTCTAAGTGGCGCGCAGTGACGGATGGTGTTCCTCAGGGGTTGGTAATAGGACGGGCCCAGTTTAACATCTTTGCCAGCAACATGGACAGTGAGACTGAGTGCACCCTCAGCAAATTTGCCAGTGACTCCAAGCTGTGTGGTGCAGTCGACACGCTGGAGGGAAGGGATGCCATCCAGAGGGACCTGGACAGGCTGGAGAGGTGGGCCCATGCAAACCTCAAGCAGTTCAGCAAGGCCAAGTGCAAGGTCCTGCACAAGGGTTGGGGCAATCCCAAGCAGAAATACAGGCTGGGTGGAGAATGGCTTGAGAGCAGCCCTGAGGAGAAGGACTTGGTAGTGTTGTTGAGGAGAAGTTCAACATGAGACAGCAATGCATGCTGACAGACCAAAAAGCCAACCAAATTCTGGGCTGCATCAAACAAAGTGTGGCCAGCAGGTCAAGGCAAATGACTCTGCCCCTCTGCTCCACTCTCATGAGTCCCCATCTGGAGTACTGCATCCAGCTCTGGAGTCCCCAACACAAGAAGGATATGGCCCAGTTGAAACAGGTGCAGAGGAGGGCCGTGAAGATAATCAGGGAGCTGGAGCATCTCTGGTATGAGGGCGGGCTGAGAGAGTTGGGTTTGTTCAGCCTGGAGAAGAGAAGGCTCCAGGGAGAGCTTATAGCAGCCTTGCAGTACCTAAAGATGGGGAGGGATTCTTTTTGAGGGATTATAGTGATAGGACGAGGGGTGACAGTTTTAAACTGAAAGAGGGGAGATTTAGGTTGGATATCAGGAAGAAATTCTTTCCTGCGAGGGTGGTGAGGCACTGGAACAGGTTGCCCAGAGAAGCTGTGGATGCCCCATCCCTGGAGGTGTTCAAGGCCAGGCTGGATGGGGGTTTGAGCAGCCTGGTCTAGTGGGAGGTGTCCCTGCCCATGGCAGGGGGGTTGGAACTAGGTGATCTTTAAGATCCCTTCTGACCTAAACCATTCTATGATTCTATGATTATTTTTGTTAATGGTTGAGACCGTCCCTTAAGATTGATGGGATCAGACAGTGGTGTGCAAGATAACACACCAGTAGGCTGTGGGATGCACACTTGGAGGTTGTAAATGGGGCTTCCAACTGCTCTATCCATAACTGTGATGTCCATGTTAAAAACAACACACTTTTACGTTTAGAATTAAATCCTGTTATTCAGGACCATAGCAGAGGTGGGAGTCTGAATTATTATGGTCACCTGCTAAAAGTATTTGTTGTACCTTATGTTGCATGTTAAGTGGGCAGAATGGAGCTACCATATTCAATATCATTCCTGGGTTAGAATATTGTAAATTGGAATATATTTCCTACAGCAAAGTAACCTGCCATTATTTTTGAATAGCCAATAGAATAATTAATTTTCAGTGCATTAGGAAGAGAGTTGCAGTGAATTAAAGCCCAGCTAATAACCATAGAATTCACTGAGGCTGAGGCTCATGTGGCATCTGCTTTATTTCTGGATTTCAGTGGGGTAAATGCATGAGTCTGACAAACACAGCTTAATCCTATTTGATTGTGTGTATGTAGATAAAGGGAAAATGCTGTTGGTATTTTGAAAAATGAAATGGTTCATATGCCTTCGAACATTAGTGCTTTTGCTCAGATAGTTCTTGCCTTTCATAAATGTATCTTTGATTTTATGTTACCTCAGTTGCCTGAAAAATACTTTTTTTTTCCCTAGGATATCATGACAAGCCATCTTCTGTGTTGATTTCTATTTTGGAGATATTTGAAGCACATGTTTGCAAGCAGGAAGTTGCCTCTTTTGCAAGAGGATTTTTTTTTTTCCCTTGGCCACAAATTTTAGCAAACTTTTTATTTTATTTTTCAGGCTGACATGCTCTGATAAGGTCCCCCATCCTTTTCAGCCATTTGTGGCCATTCTTTGTGGGCAGTGGCAAAATTGAAAAGAATCTATACTTCTGAGATCTTTGTAGGTCATAAGAATCTATCAAGAAAGAAGAGAAGTTGCAAGATGGTGTTAGATTGATCAAGCAGAGTTCATTCCCGGGGTAACACCCTGCCATTCCCTATTGTTATTTCCTTATATTTTTGACACTGAAGGACATTTATTTTTATATTAGTTATTCACATGAATTCTATACACAGTTTTTCCTTTTTCAGCAATTTAAAACAGATTTTTTTTTTTTTTTTTTATTTTTAGAAAATAAATAGGGAGCAGTAATATATTTTATGCATTGAATTGTTTTATTTTTTAAAGGCTGTAATCCTTATATATATCGTCGCCTGGGGTGAGAAAGGTCTGTTACTCTTTTGTGCTTAGAATTTGAGAATCAGAATGAGCAGAAGCAGAAATGGAGCAAGAATTAGATACTGTATTTTCTTGACAGAACTTTTTGAAAAGTAAAACCAAATTATGTGAATGGCTGAAACAGGAATAGCTTTAAGAAATTTAATTTTTTTTAAAAAATATCTTAAAAAGAAAATAAAATAGCAAGTCATAACTTCTCCACAAAACACTTACAACACCAGCCTAAGAACTACTGACAGTTTCAGATGAACTCTGGATTGTGTCTAGAAATTACCAGAAACTATCTTTCTTTTGCACTCTTAGAAGTGTCCTTAGAAAGCCTAACTGTCACTTTAACTGTACATGGAATGACAAACACCATTGGACTAGATGGATTTACTGGGAATTTGTTCATTTCTGCCTACACTACCAGAATAAAGTTAAAAATGCAAAGTATTATGTTGAGAACAATTCCCAGAACAATTCTCTGAGCAAGAACTGGAAGACATGTGGCTATGTCAGTGAGGAATGCAGTCTGTAATTTTGGTGGAGAAGCTGAAGAAGCGACCCAGACTGAACCTGGTCCCAAGAATGGAACTGAACTGCTGCAACATGGGAGTCTGTCTCCGATTCTCTTTACAGGGAGGAAAAGGCACTTCCATGCAGTAATTCATCCTTCCCTAGAAGAGACACTTAAAAGAGATGAGATGAATTGAGCTCTAGAGAAGCCCATTTTTCCCTGTCGATCCTAAAAACTCATCATACATAGCTTAGACAGACATTTTCATTTTGTAGCTGCTGTCTAAAGGCATACGTGATATATCCTGCCGTATCCGTATTGAACTTAATACCCAAACTAGCTCAGGTTTCTCCACAGTACATCAAATGCCCTCTGCTCAGCATAACTGAGAAACAGACTGGTGAGTAGCCCTGAAAACCCCAATTAGGTTTTCAGCTTTTCTGTCCTCCCTCTGCAGAGTGCAACTCTGTTATAATCACATTTATGATTGAATAGGTACTTAACAGTCTTATGAATTAAATTATTTATCTCTTTAAAAATATCGGCAGACAAATCTTGAGTTTTAAATGTTGACACTTCTCTTGGGAAGCAGGAAGGAAGAGATCAGGAAGATATCACAGTGCCAATTAATGAGGCCAAGCCTTCAAGTAGAACATTCACTAGGTTATGTGGTAGTCTCAGAAATGCAGTCCAAAGTGTATTTAACTGTTGAGCAATACTTTCCAAAACTTTGAGAATGACTGGAGGAAAAGGAAAATTAAGTGATAGAAATGCATCACTTTAAACAGCCTCTCCCCTTCTCTTTGTAGAATAATAGAGAGTCTGAAGCCAACACAGTAGCTGTAGGGTCAGGATGAGTTTTGACCTCTGTTGAGTTTCCCACATTATTAGCAGAGCAATAGGCATGGAGAGAAAAGACATTAATGAAAGGGTGTCCTTTCATTATGTTGTTTCCACTATTACAGACAGAAGACTAATAACCTGATTTTGTCCTCAGTTTAGTATATTGAGCAGAAAAGAACAAGTGAAGTAAATGATGGAGAGTATGAGAAATATGTATGAAAGTAGTGATGGAAAGAAATCAGTGCACTCTGCATTACCTTCTGAATTCTACATTTGGGAAAAATATTCCTGCTGGATGAATTCCTATCTACATTGACAAAAC
This sequence comes from Fratercula arctica, assembly GCA_947846985.1. NCBI lineage: Eukaryota > Metazoa > Chordata > Aves > Charadriiformes > Alcidae > Fratercula > Fratercula arctica. Next base: position 115,078,046 of record CANTUZ010000003.1, read on the forward strand.
ATGAACTATAGAAAGGCTTTGCTTTAGAAAGTACATGTTTTTTCAAGTTATGGAAGTATTTCACTATGTCTAACAAGGAATTTAATGCCGTAAGGGACAGGGCATGAAATATGTCCCTGTACTGAACTCAGTAACCTCAGTTATAAGCTAAATCACTTAATTCTCAATAGATATAAATATGGATGCACCATAGGTAAAGATCAGGTGAAACTGAAATACCAACAATGCCGGAGGCCATTGCAATGGCAGGGAATCAATTGGATAAAATACATCTAGATGAGCTTACAGGGCACATGTATCCTATACTGCTGAGTCCCAAACAACCTTACCTAAGGGAAATTCCTTACTGACACTAAATCTGGAAATGCTTGATCCTGGGCATGTGAGCAAGACAATTCCCAAGAATATAAGAGATAAAATGTTCGTTTCACCCTATTGGAGAACTGGTCTACCCAACCAGTGTTTTATTTCTATCCGTCAAACATTTCTGAGGGGAAAAGCGGGGGGGAGATATATATGTATTTGTATGTTTATTGGTTATGTGTACATATATAGGAAAAAAAAAATATATATATACATACACATAATCTAGACTATAGCAAGCCAACTTTGGTTGCAGATGTGAAAAAGGAAGGGAGAACTTCCTTTTTTTATGCCACACAGCCCTTCTTCTAGTGAGGGTCTTGAGTCCTCTATGAGATCACTCAATAGGAGGACACTGATACAGTCCTGTCCTCTTCGTAGGCAAGAGCTGAAGGGAATGAGATAGTCACTGATTTTAAGTCAGACCTCATTCACTAAGTCCCTCCTTTTGCTGCTCAAGTGGTGCTAATGCTGCAGGAGAGGGGATGAGTGGTAAGAGAAGTGTGGGATAAAACAATTAAGAAAAGGTAAAACTTTCCTCTCTATCATTTCTGGGTCAGGGTGTAGAGCCCAACCTCCATATGAAACCACAGCAAAGGCAGTGTGGATGCCATCAGTGTTGACTGGCTGGAGAGATATGTAACTGCATCATGATAAAACTGCACTACTTTTCAAAACCTTCTACCCACGCAAGAACATGGCTTGCATTCCTACTTCCATCAGCTCAGAGCCTGCACTTTCAGATAGGCTGCTGAGCCACGGGGGAGCTTAGGCTGCCCCAACCCTGTGCGTCCTGCAAGGAAAGACATGGGCATGGTCTGTGTGTCCACCACTGCCCAAACAGGAACTGAACCCATCCCTGAAAATCACAGGAAAAGAAAATAATCTCCAAATGATTTGCTATCATTTTAGCAGATCCCAAGGCTCCACCTGGGGACTCCCAGCCTGACACAGCAGTCACCCCAGCAGAGACAGCGTCAAGGGATGGGGAAATATATGAATCTTTGGTGGGAGAACACATGGCTTCTACACATTGGTAGATTGTGGATTAAGGGGTATAAATTCTTGGTGGGAAACAATGCTTCAAGCCATTAATGAATTTCTTACATTTTTATTTCATATGCTTTATCAATTGCTACTACAAGCCAGTATTAATAATTTAATATGAACTTGTTGAATTATAACTCCCTTAACTTGTGTAGAGAGAAAAGAGGAATATGGTATCTCTAGGGCAAAATCCCCTTCTTTCTTTAAGCCGGCTTCCTGCTCAGTCCAACAGCCTCTCTTTTGATTTTTTTAGCTGCTTGAGACTTATTTATTAATCCTGTGTAGTCCATGGGGAGGCTTTTTATAAATGTTTGAATAAAATATAATCAGTGAGTAGGGTTGGTGTCCGTGTGAATTTCAGCATCCTATACGGGATGGTCTGCAAAAGGAGGGAGAACTGATAGTAATAATTATCACCTTTCCAGAGCTTACTTACCTGGTTTACTTACAACATTTCAGACAACATTTTGTGTGATTGCCTCCAATTTTTCAGTTTTCTGCTTTGGATTCTTTATAAAAAACATTTTATCAATATTTTCTTGTCAGGAAATGTGCATTATTGACAGAGTTCTTTGTAAAAATATGAATGACTGTATAATTGGTGCTTGAAAGAAACAGATCCACCTTCTGGCTAGATCCAATTGGAGAGGAAAAATCGTTCCTAACCATTGTTGGAATAATACTAGCCAAAACCAGAGCAAACTCTTACGTCCCTAAATGTTTGGCACTGAATTCTTTGGCACTTACTGAGTCTCGGTAATCATTAATTTATCCAATAATCACCTCACTGTGGATGGATTTAAATAATTTCAAACAGTTTTATGTGAGACTTTGTGGTATTGTTTCCCTTTCAGTTTGGGAGAGATAAGACATTGACATTTTTTCTTCACTTGAAAGACACCCAAAATATCAAAGCAAAACCTAGCTGATGCTGATAAAAGCACTTTTGTGCAGAAATGAAACACAATTTCTTGTATTTCACCCGTTTTGGTCTAAATGTTGTCTGTATCCTTCTCTGGCACCTGGAAGTGACTGAAATCTCAGTCCAAGTTTGTGGAAAGCCTCGTGAACCTTAATGGACCTATCAGTAAACATGTCCTCAGCTTCAGGTTCATAGCAGAGCCAATCTTACGCACAGCTACTTCTGAAATATAACAGTGAATGAAGATACTCTGACCTTTGCTTTATTTATTAAAAAGATCAATCATTGTTCTAATTTTTTTAATGGAGTGTTCAGGAAAAAACGTTCCCAACCAGATTCTAGGTCAGGTATGAATTTATATGCTTCCTTTGCTGGATACGGGAAAATGTTTACTCCTCTTCTGCTCAGCTGCAGAGACTTCCAGGTAGCTACAGGAGGATGTCATCTTACAAGCAATGCTTCATTCACTTGGGCTTTAGGGATTTTTATTTATAAGACACTATAAATGCATTTATTCATTTATTTGCATTTCCCAAAACTGAAAGTTGCTTAAAATAGATAATGTGAAGAGTAGGGAAGACAGTGAGATATGCATCTTTGGTGTTCATCCAGCCATCGCACTTCATCCCAGTGATGGTGGCAATTGTCACCTTAGGTTAATAATTATAAAGTGCTTGGGGATCCCTCAATATAAAACAAAATGTAAAAAATACAAAAGGCTATCATTGCTGATAACGTGGCCCTCCTGAACACTTGCTCTGCATCACCAATAATATGCTGAAAAAAAAACATGTTCTAAAATTTGGCTTAATGCAAGAATTAATTAGCTTTCAAAATCAATTTCTGGCCAAGGAGAACACTTGGGGGTTCCCGGCAGGACCGCTCACTAGAGACTGGCGAAGAAGCTCTCTATATGCTTAATTGGAAACACTTTGCCAACTCATCGCTGTTTGCCCATTATGCTCAGGTTGAAAAAGCAGAGCAGGAAAGCTGTCAAAACACAAACGCTTTTATGTCCAAGACAGTCACTTTATTTTAGAGTGAGGCTAGTCAGGGGGAAAGAGTTCATGACCCCACAATAAAAAATATCTAACAGGAACAAGCCTAATTGTTTGTTTTCTCTTACTCCTCCAGTACCGAGTCTCAATCAGGGTGTCACTTCGGAGAATTTTATATCTTATTTAACAAAAAATCAAAATAGGAGTCTGTTTAGAGTATGCAGGGATTTTTCCCCACTTCTCAAGCTCTAGTATAATCTGTGGATTGGTCTATTCACAGTTGGTATTTGAATTAGTAACAAACTCAGATGATGTAGGAGTCTACCCTTGATATAATGCACTAGGGGGTCAACTTGGGCAATTTCTATTGGTGTTAACGGAAATGATGTTCATAAATCACCCACACATCGGTGGGGAAATAGACACTTTAGTCTATCAAATGCTTAATGTTCCAGTATCACAAATTCAAATCTGATCTTTAATATTTGAAGAGTTTCTTCTTCTTCTTAAATATACAGAACATGAATGATCTAATCACTTATTCTCAGTTTGATGTAGTTTCTGTTGGGAGACAGGGTGGGTTGGTTTTGTTTTTTATTTACTTTTCTTTAGCGAAACTGTCATAGACCTTGTAAAGGACCCTGCTGAAAGTCTGGAGAACTCTGGCTACAACTGTATTAGTAAAGGAAAGAGTGCTAGGGAGCCTTCCCAGGCACTGCAGGTCAGCTGGGCATGCTGCTAAATAGCTGGAAGGGTTTCTGCCATGCTAGAAGGCTGTGCCACCTAGCGCTCTACCAAATAATTTGTGGGCTTATTTTGTTAGCAACTCAGAGTTTTCTGGGTGCAAACATTTTGTTTTGGAGGACAGGAGAGTTTAATAATATCGACTCAGGCTATTTCTTGACAGGTGAACGATCTGGAGAAAGTTTAATTTTACTAGCATAGACTTAGTCTCCTTGTCTCTTGCATTACATAACCTGTGTGGTTCCAAAGCTTTGCAAGACCGGGTGCATCTTGTTGCCACTAGTCATGTCTTCATTTGAGAACCTTTTACAGAGGCTGAAAGTGTCTTTCCAGAATAAATACAAGTAGGAATAAAGCAATAGTTCTTACAGGCTCTGAATCTCCTTCTCAAACCATAAAATGACCAATTAGTGGTAAATATTATGAGTGAATGAAGTGGATACTTTTCTATTGAACATAAGACTAAGCAAAGCAATTTATTTCAGTCCCTCACCCAAGAGGCACAGAAGGACAGAATTCCGTATAACTGATGGATAGACAACCCTTCTTTTAAACAAGTTTCTTCAATTTGTGTTCTGGATGAACCATAAGGATGATATTTATTATTTGTTTACCCCAATAGCCATGGTTACTTTCAAATCACTGACCAAGAAATAATCAGTGCTGTGTTACCCCCCAAAGTCATTTATTCTCTACATTGCCCATTTTAACAAAACTTTAAATTATGTGAAAGCTTGGCTACCAGTGATGGTCTGGGCAGTTGTGGTTTTGGACTCCAGGGAATCCATCTGGTGTTGCTGCTAATTTATTTGTTAATGTTTTACTCTTGACAGAGACTAAATATTTATAGTTTGTGACCTGCTCTATCTCCAACAGTTTGAGGCTTTTAATTTTAATATTATTTTTTACATATACTGCAGCAAAAGAAAACACTCTTCTAAATAGTTTTTTTTTTCTTTCCTTTTTTCCCCTCTGTGGTTCTCCGAAAGGTTAGCTTTGACAATAGGAATATAGTCACAGATACTCTAGGCAACAAATGAGAAATGTTCTTTTGTGACCTTAATGTTGGCAAGTGATAATAACCAGTGAACCATGAAATACTGCTGCAATATTGTTCATGACTTTTCTGTTTTCTAAGATTAATTTTATGTTCTGAAATGAAGTGACAATCATTTATTATTCTGTTTTACATAGCTTCCACTGGGAAGCAAATATGAAAAGCTTAATTTTGTAGTCCACTTGCAGCAGTGTTCCTAGTGAAGAGTCAGATATATGTTTAAATATTCCTTGTTTAATGTATACAATATAATCCTTTTGTTTAGGCTTAGTCAGAAATATCTGGTTTAGGATAGAGTTGGCTAATGTTTAAAAGCGGAAATTACTTTTCTCTCCTAGGGGTTAAATAGTTATAGTACTAATTATTAATACTCTATGGGTGTGAACTTTGCAAGAATATTTAATTTTGAGGTACTGTTTTCTGAGAACATATCATATTTTCCTAAAGAAACATTTTCCCTTTTCTCCAAATCATGGTTTCTTTAAAATGCAGCAAACAGGAATTTAACTACCAAAACCTTCTTGCTGCCAGCAATTTCTATTCTATAAATAGATTAGAATAACATTTTCCTCAGAGGAAGCGTGTATAGTTCTCATATCAATCCTAGATAACCTTCCCACGTACACCATTATCTTTTCGTCCATAGGCTGTGGGTAAGCAAACAATCTTAGGGCTTGATAGTGCAAGTCTTACTCATGTTGAGTAGCATTTACCCATATGAATGCTTCTGTTGACTTCAGTAATATTTCTGCTCTGAAATGCATCAGGTGAGTAAAGCCAAGAAAAAGAAAAGCCTTTAATTTCAAGGTCAAATGGATGGGGGAAAGTAAATAGCAATATTTTTAAAGTCAATGTATTTTGTTTTTTTTCTTCAAGACATGTGTGTGGTTATGTATTAGGATATAATTGTTTAGGTAATTAAGGGCTTGGTTCTCAGAGGAGCTGAATACTAATAGTTTTTATTAATATTAATTTTCCCAGTAAGGAATTTCAAGAAGCTAAGCACCGTCCAATGATTGTTTATCTGGAATGGGATCCATTCAGAATGCAATGGATACCTCTTCTTCTGGAAAACTAAACAGTTTCCAAATCTGGGTGCATGAAATTACACACTGGATCTTTTGTTTGGTCATCTCTCTTAAAGCAGGCTAGTTTCGAGAGGGGGTGGCTGGATTCAAAAGGAAATTTCGGCACTTTTGAACATCAAACCAGAACTAGTAGAATTACTTAAGTACAGGATTAGGTGCCTGGCATCAACATTTGCCAACAGAAAAATACTGATCTATGTACACTGTGAGTGAGGGGCCAAAGACAAGGGCTGTGGTGCACCCATATGGAACACTGTGCTCCCAGTGTCTCTCGCACTGACTAGTATTAACTGGTAGATCAAATAACCGCTAATAATTCTGGAGTCTTAAAATAAACAGATTAAAAAGAAATCCTCTGTGTTAATATCCTGGTAAGTAGCCTAAACTCCAAGGTGGTGTGCTGTAGCGTGGCTCAGTTGGGTTCCAGCTGTTCACACATTGCAGGCTGTTGTTTCCCGGTTTAACGATAATCCCTTTTCTGGAGTGTTCTGATTAGATAATTGTTAAAAGCAAGAGTAAAATGTTAGGTTCACTACTATTAGTTACCAAAGTCTCAGCTGCCAGGAATTAGATACAGTGCTGCTGCCACTAGATGTACAATAAATAGTGTTTGTGTTAAGAGTCAGAGATTACTTTTGTTCGAGACAGCTCTGCTCATTATAAGTCTACTTGAGGAGCCTTCTTGAAGATTCACAGCAAAGCCCAAGCTAAGACTAAATATAAAGTCCGCATCCTAGTGGGATTTAAAACAAATAGAAGATAAAGGACCCTTCTTTTATCTACTGAAATGGCCACAACTTGAAGTGGATAATTTACTGAATTGCATTTCATTTCCTTGTAATGTAGTACATGACATACAAGCAAGATTAGGTGCTGGGATTCAGAAGCAATGAAACAGAAGTCTTTGGGTGCTCAGTGGATATTTATACATTTCTTTGAAACATGTTTTATCCAAGGAAATTCAAACGAAGGCTATATACTGCTATTCAGAAAGGAGTTTTGTGACATGATCATGGATTATGCAATCACGACATGCAGTGGCTATACCTGAACTACTCAATTTTCACTACGTGATTCAGTAAGACTGCCATAAAGGAGGTGTATACAAGAGTGACTAGAAAATGAATTTTCCTTATAGAGAATACAGAATTTTTCTCTGAAGTTATTAAAATTGGCACACATTGAAACACAGTGCACAAGACAGTTTTGGAGGCTGAGAGCTCTGGAAGAAAGGGACACTAATCAAAAAGAAGGGAAGTATTGGCTTCTCTATCTACATTTTCCCATTCCTATTAAGATAATATTGTCCCTTGTTTCTGTATTTTACAACAATTTATGCTGGCATAAAAGTTCCAGGTGTTCAGCACAGGATATGTGCAGAACTGATTGTTTCAAGGTAAACTTTCAGGTTAAAGTCAGATGAGAGGCAGTTTTGTCTCAAAGTGTTTAATCATAGAATCATAGAATTGCCTATGTTGGAAGGAACCTTTCAGATCATCTAGTCCAACCATCAACCTAACTGACAAAAACCATTACTAAACTAAAAGTCTTCAGGTAGATTCTCAAATGCCTCTAGTCCATTCCATCTCTGTTCTGGGCCCTGTGCCTGCGTCAGGGGTGGGTCTAGCCCTCAGCTGTTGAATTATTTGGACACTTTGAAACTTGCATCCTGCAGTGCTGTACAATAGCCATCCACATCCGTTATCCTCTGTCTCATACATATTTCAGCAGGAATTTTGGACATGTAATAATGTATAATAAAAATCTTCACTTGCAGAATATTCACAAAATATGCAGGTATCATTTAAGTGCTCATGGATGGCAAATAACAAGATCCTGCACAAGTGTATGAAAGAAAAGATAGTACCTTTTTTATTTGAAAATCTATTTCTTTGTTACTCGTAACAAGCTCTGCACTGAACATTCTCTGTATGAAAACTCCCACCCCCCACAAACAAGAGATGAAAACTAATTGAAGGGTTGATTTCCTGCTCCGATTTTAATGATTCATATAGATATTTCTGGTATATAAATAAGTTGTACCTAGGCCTGAACAAAAAGTGAAGTAAAATCAGGAAATTATTGCATTTCCTCAGCTGGAGATAATTTTTTTCTTTCTCCTAGGAAGCAAGAAGTTATATTTTGCTGGAAATAAACAGGTTTCTCTGAGTGGCAAATGAAACTTGTTTGTCACAGCAGAGGGCAGAGCTGAAGGTCAGAGCAGAAACTCTGGTTGCTGTGACACATTTTCATGAGCTGGATCATCTCTCTGTGATTGACAAAGCTGACACTTGCAAGAAAGTGACTGAAGGTGAAGGGGCAGCAGATTTCCTCATGGTTCTGGGGAGGGGGAGGAAGGGAAAAGAGGGACTGGTAGTAAGGCCCTCTGAGCGTTAATTTAACATCATAAAAAAATAAATAGCTGGCTAAGTGGCAGAGCCCAAGGTTGAGCCCTTAGAGGGGTAGGTAGAGGAACAGATGCTTTCCAATGGACTTTAATCAGCTGCTGCCCTAGTGGCTTTCTCTACCACCTGCTGAGGTTCAGGGCCTTTGTTTTTTAATGGAAATGCAAGGGAATTAAAGAGGTGCGTGGTATCTGGGAATGAAGGAAAGGAATTTTTGCCATTAAAATAAATATATTAAGAAGGGATGTTGAAGTCAGGTTCATGATACAATGAAACAATCCAGACTAAAATCTTGCAGCAAAGTGAAATGAACTTCCAGTGTATCTTGAAATCATTAAATACTGATTTGAAAGGTCAGTTTGTTTGTGTTTATTTGATTTCACAGTGAGACTTTCATTTTTCCTTCTGATGATACATCTACCTGCCATGAATTTCTCTCCATGTTCTCCCCAGAGCTTCAGCCCTTTCTATATTGGTACAGGAGAATCAGCAGACATCTTCTGTTTCAACGTCATTATTTAGACTTTTTTTTGACATGCTAGTTGCATATGTGATCTGGAGAAATAGAATAAACTACTAAATGTTTGGTAAAAGTCTTTTTGTAAAACTGTAATCAGAGCAGGAGTTGGTGTCTCATTGTCTGCATGAATGCCTGTAGATACCAAGGTGGGAGAAGGTGCGAAAACACTGAAGGACAGAATTAAGAGTTCAAAATTATCCTGCCAGCTTACCTTTCTTAAGGATAGAGGTCTGGACTAGATGATTATTTGACACCCCCCTATCCCCAGCTGAATTTGCTAGCATTGACTTCCAGTTCCTCCTTTCTGTGATTTCATCTGCTGACACTCAACAGTTACATCCCCTTCTACCATGGGCATCAACTCCGAAACATGAAACCTTACCTATGACCTCTGTCCTACCCTCTTCTCTGAGGATGGAGAGCTTCATCTTCTCCCAGGTCTGCCAGCTCCATCACTGTCCTATCTAATTACTTCCCACTATAATTTCTATGAATAATCTTAGTCTCTTCCAACCTTAAGTTTTGTTCCTTTAAGGATATCAAGGAAGAAGAACTATGCAGTGTTGCAGGGGAAGTGGCTGTTGATTTTTTTCCCTGACATCTTTTTCTATAGTCATTATTACTTGGATGACTTTTTCTACTATATCTTGGGATCTGTATGAGTAATTCTCTGGAAAGGGGAGATTATAGAAGGCTACATTTGTGGAGGGTTGTGAGCTGTTTGTGAGATCTACATGGCAGGAAGGGACAAGGAATGGGAGTGAAGACTGAAATGTTTTTCAACATCTATATGAGTTCCATACAGTCAGTGGGCTTCAAAGCCTCACACATTTTCTTCTCTGGCGGCTGAGTGCAGAGCTTGTTGAACTCAACCCAAACATCCTTTTGACTTCAGTAAGGTTTGAATTAGGCCATTGCACTTTTCAGTTTGATTTCTTTCTAGATTATCCTCTAGTTTTTCTTGTTATTCTCAGCTCATTTTTTGTCACTGCTATTTATCATTATTTATGAGCCCTAAGAAACAGCAATTTCAGCAAAATAAGACTAACTTCTAAGACTGGGAGCTAGCTGTCTGGTGCAAATTCAGTTGGGAAATAATACACTTCTACTGCTGTTCACCAATCTCAGACTCCTCCTGTAAATCTTAATAAGGTCTCAAATCTGGCAAGGAGGGATACCCTTGGGAGAGCTTTAATGATTTGACAGTACTAAACATGTGTAGAGGACAAGCAGGATGCTTTGTCTCCAGGCTTGTAAAATGTAAAGCGCTACTGAGTCTTGTCAAGTTACAGACTTTACATACTATAAATAAGCATAACGAGGCATTGGAAACAGAGGTGGGGAATTGGAAAACTCTTTATTATCAAGGCAAATATTTCTTTGCATCGTTAGTCCAAAATTTCACAGAATGACACTAGAGCAGGAAATTTACAAGTCAAAGGGTTGCAATAAGGGGATGAAAGGTCAGGAATTTGTTGTTATATTTACTTACATTTTGGTTTTGCAGGGACAAGGATCAACTTCTTCACCATGAAAGAGCTCCAACTTTGCTTGTGTATCAGAGATTATGTTTCTTTCTCCACTTGTCAATTTACTTTCTCAAACAACATACATAACAATATAATCTGAGTGCTTCCCTGGTGAATCACACCTTTTTATTACTTTTTTTATTCTTGAATGATTTGATAAGGACCTTGTTTTGTCATCATTTAGTCTTTTCGTCAAGATAGTGTTATGCATGTTTCTCAGACAGCTTCTCTTTGCAACTCTGCTTCTTCATTGCAATTGTGATAGCCATAAAATAGAATTTTCTAAAATTGGAGAACAAGCTGATATGCTTCATCCAGCAGAGCTGCAGGCTATTTTTCATGATTGCGTTGATTATGATGAAGCCAAAAGATCTTTAAATAGGAAAAAAATAAAAAGGGGTGCCGGGGGAGGGAGGGAGAAAAACAATAGTCTCCTGCCTTCTGCAGACTGGCAGAAGCTCCTGAAAGAGATTAAAGATGAAAATGTCTTATGAAATCTTATTATTCTGAGTTATACTGAGGTGGGTCAGTATTTTTGCTCTTTTACTGGGCAATTGCTCGATTGCTTTGATATTTTCTTTTTTTTTTTTTTTTTTTTTAAAGAAAAAGTTGATAATATCTTTGCATGGCATAACATGGAACATTTTGATGCATATGACATTTTGTATATTCAAGTTATTTATTACGGAAAATTACTGCATCATAACTACTGTGACTGTAGCTTATTAAACAGCATCTGCCATTCAGAGCTCTCCTGTTACAATGGCTCAGTAAGGTAGGAACGTGTACACTACTGCATATATGGAGAAACTTGTGTATAAAAAGGGAAAGATGTGTATTAAGCAAACTAGAAGTAGAATAAACAAAAGAATAGAGATGTTGTGGCTTTCAAGACAAGGGCATTTCTATTTGTTAAAGGGATGGATGCCTTTGTACTTCATTTCCTATGGGATTATCATTAGAAGTGATTTATGCAGATCCCACAGACAAACAACTGTGTAACCAGCCTTCCTTGTGGTCTTTATGTTGGTAGAGGTTTATGTCTACAGGTTTGTCCACAGCAAGCAAAGTTGACCGCAAGGTACATTAAGAACTATGCAACCTAATTTCCTGGGGTTCAGTGAAGAACATTATTGCAGAACACAGTTCAGCTGCCACATCTGCCACTCATTCTTTATTCCATCAAATTATTTAATTTCCCCAGCCTCCATTTTTTACAGTTAGCATTTAGCAAAAAAGGGTTTCTTGCTGCCTCTGGCCTTCAAGAAAACTTTTTAGAAGGTATCAACTGTGGTTGTTGCAGATGAAGGACCCAAGGAAGACATTGGAAAGTTTGAATTTCTGGTAAGAGTTTTTAAAATAGATCTCATTTACAAGGAATAACACCTACATTAATATGACTGAGCTTTTAAAGTGATTTCATTAAACTGCATTAAATTCAACAGCTAACATCCTTTTTGAGAATAAAAATATATTAGTTTTAATTAGCTCCCTGCCAAAGGTGAAGCAAAATAAATAGAAACAAGTCCACTTTTATTCTTCCTAGGAGTGTTCACAAATGCATGTCAGCTAATCCACTTTCAAGTCACACTTTTACTTAAGTCAGGTTCATTTTCCTGATTGCCCCTATTTAGACAGGTCTTTGGAAATGGGCTCCAGTTGCAAAGCTCAGGTTAGGATGTGAATGTAAATTAGTGAACTCTAAGCCTACTATTGGGATCCTGCCTGGGTCAGGCCAACATAGCTTTGCCCGGTTAACCTCTTTTACCCTTCAGCAGCAATGCCTTTAACATCATTTTACTGTTATTAATGCTGCCCCTTTCTGTAACTTTTTGAGCAAAACGACATTGGGCTCTTCTGAGGTAAAGCCCAGCAGTGGCTAATAGCAGGGCTAGTGGCACTGCTGCTGAGGAAAATAGCAGTGACAGGAAGAAACACAGACAAAATTGACACCGAGTCTCTGACACAGTAAAGATTATTTTCATGTGAAAATTACTCCCTCTTGTAAGCCAACAGCGAGACCATCAGAGGGATCCTGCCACCAACATCCCCCCCACGGAAAGAGAAACCAGGGAGTTTTATTCACCCTTTTTTTTTTTTTTTTTGAAAAGTGAAGCTGGTAGTCTGCCTACGCCTCCCAAAGGTTCAAACGTGGCGTTTCAAATCCTTTGCACCAGACACTTCCTTCAAATGCACATTACTAGTGGCAGCAGCACCTTGCTCTCTCACAAACTCCTTTGCACCTTCTGACAGGCAAACACGTGTCCTAGGAGTGCCCATCGCCACTCTGCAAGCCAAGACGCCTCTTCACCTGCGCTCAGTCATGGCTCAGCCTTTGTTCCCGGTGTGCTTGTGTGGCATGTCAAGGGCAGGGTTTTCTGAGAGAAAAAGAGACCATCTGAAGCACTCCTAGAAGCAAAAAGTCCTGGGACGTGTGAAAGAGAGGGCCTGAGGTTGGTTGTGCAAGAAATTGCATGGGAACGGGCAAGAAAGAGCATAAGGGCCCATCTCAGCTTGAAAAGGGAAAATGATTAATGGTACAAGGGGATTTTGTGTCTCCCATGAGAAATGGAGGGAGGGACATTGCTGCTGTGGCCCTGAGGAATCTCCAGATTTTTGGTTAAGAAGGGGTTTTGATTACCATTTCTGGCCTGCATGAATTCAGGTTGAAAAAGGAACAGTTGACTTCAGAGCAAAGTTGTTCTTTCCAGGGATAATGCGGGCTGAGCTCAGACCGAAATCTCCCGTCCTAAATTCTGCTCAACTGCAACCAGTTCCTCCGACCAAGTGTGGACTTCTCAAACAGACGATCTGAATCAGCCTCTAGCAGTGTCCCTTTGTCCTCATTTGAATATAAAAGATATTTAGCACGATTAGCTCATATCCAGGCACTGACGCTATGGGTGAGATGACTCATGCTGCCTATGATTAACTCTGGAGACTTGGCAAGATCTAACCTATTCCCAAACTTGCTCTGAGCACAAGAACGGCAATGGTGACTCCTGGGTGATGATACACGTGCACAAGGTTACACCGGTATAGGATTATCCACCTGCACGATTACAGCCCTCTAGGCTAAAGCTGTGGGAAAGTCCACACGGCATATGAAGATGATGTTGCGTGACACCATGTGAAGGTACCACCCTCGGGCTCTGTGGATGTTGCATTCCTTGAGCTCTGTTTGGTGATGGATACAGGCCAGACGTGTGGTGTCACCACTAGTACTTCTATGGTTGCCTTGCATTAATGTTGCTTCAGACCAGTATCAAATGTTTGTTTGTGATGAGTATCTTTATTTTTCCAGATGTGTCCAGTTCATGGCTTTAAGTTTGAAACAAGAACATGGAACTGCGTGAGAATTCAGGATATTATGGGATGAGTGTGAGAGTTGAGAGTCTGAAAAAAATACAATCAGTAATTAGTTCCTGTTCTGATAACCTAGAAGCTGAATCTTTTAAAAATAAATCACAGTGATGTAGCTGATACATTTTGATGCTAATATTAAATGTCATTCCCGCTCAAAATACAAAACACAAAAGGATTCTAAAAACCTGTCCAAACATCTGTGTGTTACAGTAATATACATAACTGCTTTCAGGGAGAGAATGAATGTGGTTTAGTCTCTGGAGCCTACAGCATGCCCTAGTCAAGTGGAATGAGATACATAAATAGCACAGATACATAAATGCAAGCATGGACATAGATACATTACCTGCTTGTTCTCAGGAGTAAGGTAGCTGGGTTTTGACACTGATCCTTAATTTTTTTTTTTCTCAGGCAACAGTTTAATTGCGTGCATTTTATTCAACTCATTGGTGGATTTACTGTTAAATTTCTTATTCCTTTCATATAGTCTTAGAATTCCAGCTTATCTCACTATCCATTACATACTGATATGAATACGAGTTTGCTGTTGCTGTTTGCTTCACTGGATTTAGCCTTCTGAATTTCACACCGAGAGTTACGGAAATTATGGGGGCAGAAGCTGATTTAAAGAATACGTGGACAAAAAGACATAAGATTAATGCACTGATAAAAAGAAGATGTAAAGCAAAGCTAAAAGAAATCTTGAGAGATTTTCTTAGATAAAATGCCATAAACTAGGGTGGAAATTGCATCATAAATTTAGTCTATAAGAAAACCATTAAGATTTTGTTCTTGAATTGGAAAAATACGAAGAAATTTCCCAGTATTTTATGCTTTCATTGGTTGAACCTTGAGAGATTTGAAAGCAAGATTTGGGCAGAAGGACTAGATTTTTTTTTTTTAATAAGTTCTGAAATTCAGGGTGGTCTTGTGGTTTAGTCACTAAATCCTCAATGCTGAGTGTAGCTTCTGTTCTGGCTCAGTCATATATTTTCTATGCAGAAGTAATGTAATATCTTTCTGCTTCTGTTTTTCATTTGTAGGATAGAGACAAAACATCTTATTTCTCTCCTTCTTTTTAAGTCTCATTTGTCTATGTTATAAACTCCTCAGGCAAGGAGTAATTTTGACTATCAATTTTACAGTGCACAACATCTACCTGTGATAGAGCCTGAACATGCTTCCACAATAATAAAAATAGTCATAGAAATGACAAGATAGAACTTTAATGATTTGAAAGGTTTCTGAAGCAGCAGTTCACAGGATCTCATTATTTAATCTGTGTGTCTGATATTAACATAAAGATTTAATCATTGTGTGAAGTGTTTGTGTATGAGTGAGTAAGGTATATGTGCATATATCTATTAAAATATGATGTATGAGTATGTATGTGCAAGTTTCCAGTCCTTATGGAGAAAACCTGGAAAGATGGTTTCTGTTCCCCCCAAAGACTCAAAAATCAGAATGAATTCGAACTAATTCCCCAAATACAATTTTCTAGGTTTCACAAATTTAGAGCACATCCCATTTTCTGAGCCCCCTGTGTCAGTGCAGAGTACAACTTCTCTTAATTCACATCTGTCAGCCAAACTATCTTTTTTTTCTTACCTAACTCAGGGGGGAAGACTAGAATACACAAAGAAAGCACAATGACTAGTATTTCTTTGCATTTCTCTCCCCAGAACGATTTATAGCTCAGTACTGTTCCTCTCAAAGAACAGCTGAATTTGCCTTTTCCTAGACCATATGTACTTATTTTCACTTATTGGAGTGTTTTCCACAAGGAAATTAAATGATGGTTTTCATGGAAATAGTTTTGTGGAAATTTATACATATATAGTGTATGTATATATATATATACAATTGATGTAAAATAAAATTAACAGCTTTTCATGTTAACTATGATACTAAGGAGATGCAGACATTTAGCTGGTTACTGTTTGGTGTTTTAACTTTAATCTGTGAGAATAAATTCATGGCAGTAGCTGTTGCCTCTTCCTGACTCAGTGATTTAACATCTCAGGAAATGCTTGTTTGTGAAACTGTGTTCTTATCTACCTGGAAGTGATGATAACCTGGAATAAGACATCGTAGGGGACATTCTTTCCTGTCATACATTCCTTTTTACATAGCATTGAAAAGCACTATGTAAACCAAAAAATGTAATTGAAATACAGGAGAAGTGAGGGACAAACAATATTTTTTTTTAATGGAATGGCTGCAACATGCGGTCTTGCTCCCATTTAGCTTAGCAGAGTGTGTGTCATGAAGGAGAGTGCAGATATGAAAGAGTGACAGTGAAATCCCAGGTTAGGAATGGTGAAGGTAAGGGTGGTTTGCAAATGGTAGTTCTCATACTTAGGCTCTAATCCTTGGGGAAAAAATTACCCATATGTACTTTCTACCAAAAAGGAACACCAGTTCAGATGGCGGCCTTTATTTTTTCTCAGATCCCTTTTCTTAGGACAGGCCCATCTGTTTAAACAGATTTCAATTGCCCACGAAGAATTTCCTAAGCCTTAACTTGACACCTTAATCAAAATATCAATTTTTAACACTTCTCCAAAGGGTTAATGGCTGCTCCATTCTGGCTTATATCAGTGCTGATGTCTCTTTGACAAGACAAAAAAGATTCATTTCACAGCCAGGAAATGAAAGTCTTTACTGAATGTGAATGCAAATTTTAAGTAGGGAGTTAATATTCAACTACTAATAAATCATTTACCTATTGCGAGCAAAGGACTCTATGAGGAGTCGTAGGGCATAGTTCAAACCTTGGTACATAACCTTTTATGCACTGAAAATATATGTTTCATACAAATAGACACTCTGAGAACCCATCTTTAGACACTTAATATGAGAACAATACGTGAACCTCACTCTTGATGGAGAACAAGCACAATGAGATTCAATTAACTTTGGGGTGATGGTAGTTTTGGCTTGCTGGGATTGAGGGACAGTGTGATAACAATACAGGAGTAAAATCCCTGTGAATGGCTCTCAGGGGAGCTTTTGGCTTATCATCATTTTGAGGATTTCAGCAGAGAGAAAAGAAAAATACATAGTGCTAACCATGGCCATTATTCAGTACCATTATCAGCACAGGAATTCCCTTTCATTCATTTTGAAGCACTTCTCACTCTTCTTTAAAACTGGTTTCACATGAGAGAGAAGGAGATCCAGGGCTTGATCTCTAGAAGGATGTGCACATAATTTCAGGAATAAAAACAGCATCCATTTGAGCACTTCATCAGACTTGGCCACGTGGTTGCATGGTCAGTGTGGGTAACTGCATCTGGATGTACAAGAAGCCTGTGCCCAGCTGCCCTACACATACATGTAGAACACATATATTTGTATACATCTGTAAAAGAAGTGTAAAGTATATATTTATAATAACTCTGAGTGTATATTTATAATACCTGTGTGGGTGTTCTTGCTCCTGTCTCACCTTTAGGCCTTTTTAGTTGCCTTAGCAACAAGATTTGTGTCCTTACTCACTTGCACCTATAAAGGAAACATAAACAAACAGTCTTTCCAACAAGGGACAAACACCGGCTTGAGTATAAAGCCACCTGATAGACTGACCTGTTGTCATCAGCTTTCTTTTTTTTTGGCCTTTTTTCTGTCATAGTAATTTGATCTTTAAATGTTCTTTAAACAGGGTTAATGTTTATTTCCAGATTTGTCCAGTTCTTGTATAATAGGCTTTTATTGCAAAATTAAGGCTTAACTTGAATGATAGATGCTTTTACCTATCAGAGTTTCTCAGAAAACTTACATCAACACTGAGATCAGTTGCTTAGACTATGGATTTTCTCTCTGAAATTATACAACTGTATCCTAGTCCGTTCCAATAACTCAGATGTGAGAGCACTAAGTTGTGAAGCAGACAATCAAGATCTCATAGGGGCAAAAATGAGAATCCCTAACACAGTTCTGAGGTGTTAAAAAGAGATTTTCGTATGATGGCATACATGTTGTTCCACAGATAAAGTGTTGATATCTCTTCACTTGTACTTGGAATCATAGAATAGTTTAGGTCGGAAGGGACATTTAAATGTCACCTAGTCCAACCTCGCTGCAATGAGCAGGGACATCCTCAACTAGATCAGGTTGCCCAGAGCCCCGTCCAACCTGGCCTTGAATGTCTCCAGGGATGGGGCCTCCACCACCTCTCAGGGCAACCTGTTCCAGTGTTTCACCACCCTCAGTGTAATGAATTTCTTCCTTCTTTCTCGTCCAAATCTACCCTCTTTTATTTTAAAACCATTACCCCTTGTTCTATTGCAACAGGCCCTGCTAAAAAGTTTGTCCCCATTTTTCTTGTAGCCCCCTTTAGATACTGAAAGGCTGCTATAAGGTCTCCCTGGAGCCTTCTCTTCTCCAGGATGAACAACCCCAACTCTCTCAGCCTGTCCTCACAGCAGAGATGCTCCAGCCCTCTGATCACCTTCACGATCCCCCTCTGGATCTGCTCAAAGAGGTCCATGTCTCGCCTGTGCTGTACTTAAAGTTTGTAGGTTTTAATCCCCCTGTCATTCTTGTCTTCAAGCCATACTTTGTTGTAAATTCATCTGAAAAAGAAAAAGAATAAATTTGCTGTCCTAACCATGTACCACTGCACTCAGAGATTTGCATGTATTGAACTTCTATGCACAAATATCCAAAGGTGTGTGCCAACCCAGTAATGTATGCAAAATTGTGAGCCTACAGTGTCTTTTTGTTGCTGCAAAGTGGATTCTGGAACATAAATAAATAGGAACCAGGGATTATTTTTATTAACACAAGTGAAAAAATTAGTCAGCAATGAAGGACAACAAAAACAGAATGTCACTTTTGCCTGAGGTCCCATTTATTTAAGGGAGACGAAGTAATTCTTGTTGTCAGGTGGTTCATTTTGTTAGTTGTTATAATTAATTTAAAAGCTAGTAGAGGGTTCAAGTAATCCATTTTACAAGGTTTTACCTAATGTTTATACCTATTTTTGTATCATTACTAGATAACGTCAACTTTTTCCCAAAGTCTTCTCTGGATGCCTAAATATATCTGTTAATGATAGAAGTTTCAGTGATTCTTTCACACAGATCGCTCAACAGCATTGGTCCAAACTTGGAATTTTAGAGTGTCTTGTTGATAACTTCTTTCCATATATCAAATTGATCCTTTCTCCATTGAGTTGCTTTTCTGTGGCCTTGCCATTTTCTAAAAACACTGCACATTCCAGCTGCTTGGAGCGAAATCCTGGTCCCAGTGGAGTCATTTTTTGTCTCTTTAACAGCCTATTGTAAGAGACTGTATCAAAGGCTTCCAGGAGGTTCCAATAAACTATTTTAACTGGCTCTTCTTTACTGACTCTTTTGTTAATGCTATAAAAGAATTGTAGCATATATAGGGCAAGACTTGCTTTTCTCCAAACTGTACTGCTTAATCCCTGCTAACCCGTTCATGTGTGCAGTTTGGTTACTCTAGCTTTAATTAGTATTTCAGCTATTTTACCAGGTACTGAGGAAAATCTATTCTGACTGCTATTGCTAGAATCTATTCCTTTTTTGATCTAGGTACGTCATTTACTACTTCCTAGTCTTCTGCAATATAGCTGATTTTAATGAGCAACTGCTTGTGGTTAGTGTCTCAAAAGACAATGCTTTGTGTTTATTTCAGCTATTGCCTACCCCCTGGAGAGACTTAATCTTCACTTACATCTAAATGAAGATAAATGTGGCTGATTAAGTTGACAATTAGTGTTCCTTATGGAAATTATTTTTCAAGTGTTTGCAGTTCCTAACCCAGATTCAGGTTCTGCTTTGGGATGTCAAAGGTCTCTGTGGAAAGACAGTGTGGTCCAACATCTAAGGCCAGGCTCAGACCTGGATGCTTAGGTGGACTCTATTACTAGCTCTGGTAAGGACTTACGGTATGATATTTGGCAAGTCACTTGATCTTGCTGTGTCTCTGTTCCCCTACAAGTACCGTCATAAACACCTGATTTACCAATGAGCTGTCAAACCCTCTGGTTAAAAGCGTTAACACAGGACCTCTGTTTCTCCCTTCTGGATAGCTTGTCCATGCTCAGAGCTGATGTTCCTGCAGTAGGGGAGAGTTTAAACTGCAGTGCATCTTATTTAGGGTGGTATTTTATGAGTTGGGTCCAACCCTAACGTAGCCTTTCATGTTGCTGTAAACATGGAGTCACTGCTTTCTAGTGGAGTGAACAGTGGGGATGAACAGGATTTTCACTTATATTATTCTCATGAGAGTTTTCCTTTCAACACCATTTCTGGAGATTCTTAACATATTATTTCTGTGTCGGTTTTCTGCATGAAGCATTTCCTTTTTTACACAAAGCAAGTCCTCTAGGTCACATAAACACCAAATTGATAGAGACAGGGACCTCCCCTTGTGATAATGAAGAAATCATCGACACTAATTCAAATTCAGATTTTCTTCTCAGTCTTTATATAAGATGAAAACAACAAAGCTAATTACTTTGACTGTAAGAATTTTTTTTAGACAGTCAGAGGGGAAAGTGCCAGCGAATTCTAATTACAAAGGTTAGAAGACAAACTGAACAACAATAAAGTAAATTTAGAAAGAGCTCTAAAGACAAAGTGCTAGCCTTACTGAATCTGCCTTTACTGCTTACTACCTAACATTTTACGTACTCTACAGTGAAGATTTAACTAGAGTGTTAAAAACCTATATAAATACTCCCCCAAACTCTCCTTTTTATAGAAAACACCTTTTCATGCTTAAAGCATAAACAGGATTTTGCATGCATACCTTCTATGCAAGGTTTGCTAAAGATTTGCTTGGATTTTATTAAAATGTTGAGTATGTTTGTTCCAGCCTTTTCCCCTGTGAGTTCTAATGATTTTTGTTCTCTCAGTACATTGCATATAATAGTGCCTTGGTCTAATGAAACCAGCAGAGGGTTGAGCTACTGAAATATCTGTATTCTAGCTCGCACTGTAGCTTACTTGGGAAGGTCATTTTTGTAATGTAATTGTGGATCACCAGATGGCACTCTCGCAGACAGTATATCAAGTTAGAAACCCTGTTTGTAAAAAGGGAAAAGAATATATAACTCTCATTATACTTCTGCTTTTTGTAATCTCACCAGGTCCAACCATTCTGTTGCCATCTTTTTGACACTGTCTCACAAATTTATTTTCCAGCTCCTGATCCTGCTTTCTGTTCAAATCCAGGATGTGTTTTACGTATTTGTCTGTCTATGACTTTCACATCTCCTCTTAACTCTCTTCCCATTATCTGAAACTTAACATTGTCCAAATTAAATAGAAAGCTCTTTTTACTCCCTTTTTTGCCTCTGGCTCAGAACACTATCATGCTTTCTTGGTCTCAAGTTTCATATGGGTGTTTAAGTTGGAGGTTTTTCCTTTCTTTCCCTCCTCATTTCTGGTTGTTCCTGGTTCCTCTCTGGACCATAGTAGACCAAAGTTCACATCAGGTTGAGTTCTGAGTAGCACAACCTCACACTGACTTCTTTAAGGCAGAACTGAATGCAGAACTGGGTGCAGCGTGGTGCGATGGGAAGATGGCAGAAGAAGGGCAGTCATATCAGACCTGTGATAAGGCGTAGCTTGGAACTGCAGTTTCTTGTTTAGCAGCAGCAATACATCCAGCAATAGCCAGCTGGAGGTCCTGCCTGTAGCAATATACCTGACTGTACTGGGTCTGGCTGGGATGGAGTTAATTTTCTTCATAACAGCCCATAGAGTGCTGTGCTTAGATTTGTGACAAAAACAGTGTTGATAATACAGCAGTGTTTTGGCTATCGCTGAGCAACCCTCGCTCAGCATGGAGGCTTTGTCTTCTTCCTGCTCTGTCTTCCTAGCAAAAACCAAGAAGCTGGGAGGCAACACAGCCAGGACGGTCAATCCCAACTGATCAAAAAGGTATTCTGAGCCATATAATGTCATGTTCAGCAATCAAAAAGGAGGGAAGGGAGTTTTGGGAGAGGTAGCCATTGCTCAGAGACTGGGTGGGCATTGGTCAACTTGTGGGAGGTGGTGAGTGATTGCTTCTGCATCACTTTTTTCCCCCTCTTTGCTTCACTTATTAGACTAATTTTATCTCATCCCATGAATGTTATTGCTTTTGCTCTTCCTTTTCTCTGCCTGGGCCCACTGGGCTGGGGAGTGAGTGAGCAGCTGTGTGGTGCTTAGCTGCTGGCTGGGGTTAACCTACCACACTGACACAACATCTGTAGCTAGGTGATGAGCACTGGGATCAGGCCCGGGGTTGGAGAAGGCATTCACACGCAGTTGAGAACAAAACCACAAATGACTGAAGTATTGGCCTAGTTCTAGAGGGGTAAATCTCACCTCCGTTACCTCAGACCTGTCAGGTCTGTACCTCTCCTATCCTTTTGCTGGATTATATAAAACGCAGTCCTAATGTTCTCATTCTGATCAGTCCTTTTGCGTATTCTGCTCCCACTCTCCCCACATCGTTACAGAGATTCCTGTTCAATGACATCTTTCTTGATGCCCATATTTCCCCACAAATATCCCTGTGCTGTTCTTCCATATTGTCCTCCATTTGTGGAACAGGCTTTGGTTGGTCACTTCTTTCCTCCCTGTCAAACAGTCTGTCAGTCCTCATCTATGCTTTGACAGGTCCCCTCTGCAGTGATAAATTTCCCCCATTAGGAGTTACTGCAGAGCCTGCAATTCCATATAATAGTATGCAAACAACACGTCACCTTATACAGCGTTCTCTGAGCAATTTCCCCTTCAATGGCTGTTTCCTTACGTTTTCAGAGCTATATATGTAATTTAGTCTGTGTGACTCCTATCAGCTGCAAAAAGCTAAATCCATATGTAAATTTTTGAAAATTTGGGGGTGCCTTGCCAAGTCTTAGGCTATCTATCACCCTAATCAGCTCAATAAATCTGACGACGCATCTTTCAAATAAATAATAATGGGTTTTGCCTGAAGCTTTTACTGTTTTTCAATCTGTATCTATCAGCTGAAATTTTACGTGCACTCAACAAGTGTTACTCTTTTGCTAGGAATTCTGTTATTGCTGGCTGCAATAACATTCATTTGAATTATATGGATGTAAAAGATTCTTTGTTTCTCACACAGAGCAGTTAAATTGTAAGACAGCATTAGTTAAAAAACAGTGTCATTATTATGAGAAGTTGTGTGTCTGATTTTATCCTTATTCTAATTCTAAACATGTTCTGAAAACATTCTAGGTCTAGGTTAAAGTAACATTTCCAAAATTGATGAGACTCTGGAAAAGAACTTTGCTATCCTCAAAGCTGGCTAAGTTAGAAAATTACTCGAAATCATGATTTTCCATTTTTTCAAAATACAAAGTTGGAGTCAATTCAGATTGATCTGCTTCACCTGTAACTGCTGTATATATCCAGCGCTGGAATGTGTGAAATAATAAGTAAGGGTCTGAAAACATCTGTACTTAGACATGCCTATTGGTTCACAAGCAGAATCACTATTGTGACACTTTTATTTTACAGTCACACACAAGACTATCTACCTTGTGTGTGCTATCTTGTGTGTGTGTTAGCATCTACCTAATGTGCTACCAAAGCACATTACCAACAAAATTGATGTTACTGGCATGGCAAAGACACATGTTTTACAATCTTGTCGTGTTTAGCAAGTGAAAGAGGATTCATTCTTTTCTAAATTAGACCTTGACCCCAAAAAGCCCTAAGTTCCTAAACTTTTCAGTACTGCACATATTTGTGCAGCGTCCGACTCAGTAGGCAGGGGGGTGGGAGGAGAATGCCATTACCTTGAAGAAAAAAGTGAAAGTGAGAGTGTCATGAGAATGACATGTATAGCGGTCACTGAGGAACTGGCTTTAAATATGACCGTTTTAGTTTTGTACCCAGATCTGGTAATCCTGGGAACAATTTGGGCGTCTGATTGTCCAACTGGAATCATAAATTGTTTAGAGAAAAGATGCCTCTTGCTAGGGGTATTGCCGGGTTCTAGAGCAACTGAGAACAGTTACTAGCAGCGCACAAAGAATTCCTGATGAGATGCATAACTAGTGACTGTTTTGGCTGGGACCTTTATGTGTTGTAAAAATTATAAATGCTATTATAAAAGGTGAAGTCAATGAGAATCGTATTTACAAGGAGCTCTGAATCACACCTATAGATAGCACATCTGCAAAGCAATTCAGCACTGCTGCAGTTAGGGGGAAGCAGGCACTAAATCAGCAACAGAGCAGTGTTCTGTAGTGTATGATATCATTGAAAGCATGAAACTCTTATATAAAATGTAAACCTGGTGCCTGGAGACCCATTATTAATAAAGACCAGCAGTCGGGGTTTTTTTTGAGATATCAGAGGCATTGACTCTAACAGTCTGGGTAAAATCCAAACTGGCAAATACTTATCAGAGGCATACAAAGCATTTCTAATGAAATGCAAAGCTGGTAGCAATTCAAGTTTTTGGGTATTTTATTACAGACATCAATATAAGCTTATCTGAGTGGAGTAAGTACACATACTTTCAAGTAAAATTAGATGTTGTATCCCAAGAAGGTGGAAGAAACATCGAGTCTATCATCTGCCTCGCTGAGTGAAAGTGATCACATTTTATAGATAAGTCTTTCATGTTGAAAGGACATGAAAATTCATGTTCATAGAGACATTTGGATTGGAGGGATGTATTTTCCTTGAAATGCTTAAAAATAAAAAGATGTAAATTTGGGCAAGATAGAGAAGGTATGGGGGAAAAGTATAATTTAAAAATAGGAGACTTTATCTTTTGATATTTAATTAGATTTCACATAACACTACAAGGTACAAATTTCTCCATGTAACTTCCCACAACATATTATAAATTGTCTAAATCCTTGCATTACTTTCTGGGAAAACTATCTATTGTGGCAACTAGAATGGATTTAGATGTCCAGATAAGATATAATCTCTGGCTGCCTATCCTCAGAAGTTGAAAAACTAGCAACACCTCCGTTTTAGGAGGTTAATTTCTCCCAGCAGCCTAAGCACAGTCATCGGAAACAAACTAAATAACAGCCAGATATTTAGCTGACACTTAAAAGCCATCAGTAGTGAAGAGCTGAGGACAGGGAGGCTCCACTGAAATTCCCAAGAAAGATCATACCAAACCTGAACAGCACAGAGTCTGTCTTTTCTGCTAGAAAAGACAGATCAGAGTAACTTTATTCAGACAAGAGAACACAGATCTGAGACTCACCTCAGCCTGAGTTGATACAGACCCACAGCTTACTTTTTCCAGGAGACAGTCCTAACCTCAGTAGGTAAGGCTCTCACACTGCATTAGATGCAAGACTTCTGGTATCAGGAAGACCGTAAGTGAGGAAGACCCTAGCTACATAATCCAGTGAGATGATGAACCCCCAGAGATTTGTTCTCAGTAAAAGAAAATGTTTCCATTTTATTTCAGTTCTTTCGTCTCTGACAAATATTACCCACCCTTTCTCTGACCTTCATCACAGATGTAATTTGTTAGCTTTTATAGCAACACAGATGGGTCTGCCAGTCTTTCATAGAAACTTTGTCATTCTGCATTTTACAAGGGCTGAAAGGCTTTTTGAAATTAGAAATGTCACCTACAACATCAAGCTGAGTTAAATGTCCTTTCACGTTCATTCTCACTTGCCCACTTAGCCTTAGAGCTTTTACTATCTGCTGTCCTTCTGCAGCTGCGGTGGTGCTCATGTTGGCAGGGAGAAGTGACAAGATACATAGGCAAGGAGGCCAATGAGGTTCTGAAGGCAAGCAGAAGATCAGCATTTGAACAGACAGCAGCAATAGCTTTGAAATAATCTGATTCACTGAAAGGTTTCAAGGGAGGAAAGTCTGTGTGTGCAGGGAATATGTTGAAATTGTTGTGGTGCCGACAGTCTGCATAGCCCAGGGAAGGAAATGAAATTCATGAGTCATTGAACATCCCAGGTGAGTTCTGGTGATTTTCTGAACAACGCAGCTGTTCCACATCTGGGTGCTTTAGGCACAGTACTCCCACTCAGTGCCAGCTCTCTGCCTTTTTATCTGGTATCTCCCTGATACTTCTTAAGGTGAGCAAATTCATAACCAGTGATATGGTTGCAAATGCAACAACAGACCTTAGGGGGTGAATGAAATCAGGATTGCAGAAATGCATTAGTAAGGGAGTTGGTGATAAATCTAAATGAAGACAGGCAGAAAAAGAAGCATTTTTATTTTCATTTTATTAATGAAATATTGAGGTAAGAGAATAAGTCTAGATCTATATCGTTTTTTAAGCACTGAGCTCTTGCAAGCCCACATTCTAACCTTGTTTTTGAATCTTTCTGGAGATAAATCTGTGATCATGACTGGACAATGAGCAAACTCTACAGCAAGGGAAGACAAAGAACTTGGTCCTGCATTATCCTTCAGGGCAAGCCAAAAGGTGACCCTTTCTCCAGTGTATGAAAACCAAATATGTGAAAAACTACTTCTGCTGCCATAGTATGATATGGTTTCTGAAGAGGTTATAAATCACTCCAAATGGATTGTCATTCTAGAGTGTTCTATTGTGTCTGGTCTCAGTGAAAAACCAGAAAGATATACATAAAGTCCACTGAACAGCTAGACCGTTTAGATATTCATATCATATAAATTTTTAATGTATTGACCAATTTACTGAATTTAAGATTCAGTGAAAGATACATTCCTTGCTGGGAAATGCTGAATAGCCACCAAAGACAGGGGTGTAGACTTTTACATCTCATTGAAAAAAGAGATGTTTACCAACCAAACACAAGAGATCACACCTAGCGTAACAAAAAGCCATTTACTCACCTATAAAAGAGAAACACCATTTTCTCTAAATAAAATGAGGGCCAGTCAGTCTCCTATTCAGGAAAAAAAAAGGGGGGGGGGGAAAAAGGCATTTTGGGGGCAAATAAGTGAAACCATTTTGTCCTTCACATGTGGCTTCCAGATTGAGCACGGAGCCCAAAGAAGGCTGTTTCTCTTCTGGACTGACAGCTGGAGATAAGGGAGGAAAGCCACGGGGCATAAAATGACAAATCTGTCTGTGCTTTGAGAATGGAATCTCTCCTCCCCTTGTGGTCTCCCACATAAATGTCTACCCCTGGATTTACCCAAAGATCCCTAGATGTCAATGGAGACAAGTGGGGCCATCTAAGCTCTGAATTATCACATTAAGACAGGATGGATTTCACTTTAGAAGTGCATCTCTCTCCTGATGTATCTTAAAGAGAGCTTCAGGTGATTATACTGAATCACACACAGAATCATAGAATGGTTTGGGTTGGAAGGGACCTTAAAGACCATCTAGTTCCAACCCCCCCGCCCTGGGCAGGGACACCTCCCACTAGTTTAGATACACCTCTCATTAGTTTAGCTATAGCAATGGGATCAGCTCACAAATTTAGACATGTAAATTTAGGAATGTGTGTGCAGACACATAGGTCAACACTGAAACACAGGTGTCTATCAGTAGGTGAATACAGGTGTGCAAGGGTCCAAAGCTCCAGTTATAGTCAATAGAAGTCTCATCAATACAGCCTCTGGAGCTTGAAGGCAAGTTCAGTTCACACTAAAGTAGATAAGAATTCAGTCGCTCACATGACAGTGCCTGTTGCAGTCTGGCTGGTATATTCCACCTTGCAGCAGCTGATCTGTTTTATGCAGGTCCTGTGTTGTATCTCTCAGCTGCATAAGGATGTCTCCTACACCACAGGTCATCTCAAATAGCACTAGGTGTCTGATTTTATGCAACTGAGCTGTGCCCCTCCGTGGCTGCCAGGATGAAATCTATTGAGTAGTTCTCCATGAAGCACAAGGGGAGGGAAGGTCCCAAGTGTGCCTCTAAGCACCTTCATTTAGATGTCCTTACCCCTGAACTGAATCCTTGCTCTACTGCTGCTCAGCTGAATCCTGTCATGGGAGCTTGTCCCAACAATTTTTCCTGAAAGTCTTGGTTTCATGAAAAGCAGTCTGGAAATCTTGAAATACTTCAGTAGAGCTGAAAACCCGTAAGACTCCATGAATTCCAGCTCTAGGACTGTGAGTTTCAGAGCCAGGCAGGGTTCTGGGAAGGTGCAAATAACCCCTCACTGCTGGACATGCTGACCTGGACCTCAGGCAGAAGTGTGCTCATTTAAATAGGATTTTGCACTTCGAGAAGGTGAACAGGCAGAGTCGAAAAAGATGGGAAAGTGCTCATAAAAGTTACAGTGGCATTAAGGCAGGAAACTGGGTGAGAAAATGTCTGTTTCTGTGATTCCTCTTAAGAGCGAAGGTGCTGGCATATATGGAGCTTTACTTGATTAAAGAGACTTTCCTGGTGACAGAGCCCTGACTGTTCTGTAACAAGCCTGTGTGCCCTAGGACTGCGCAGTGGCAGTACTGGGTTCCTAAAAAACAGAACTGTCAGAAAAAACACCTGCTAATCATCAAAGAACCACTGAATCCATGAAGTTTTGGGATTACATTCGCCATATGATTTCATGTTTTTCTGTTCTTTCTCAGGAAAAAAAAAAAATAGCCCATTAGGTTTAGTTTTCAGTGGGGAGAGAGACATTCTCTTAATCACAAAGCTTTCCTTTATCTTAGAAGGTAGTATTAGGAAGGATACTTTGCCACTGCTGCTTCATCTGTATCTGCCCTATCTTCGGTACTGTACGTCCTAGCTCTAAATTTGCTTAGAAATATATACGTACATAAGTAATGCTGAAAAAGACAGCAACATGACTGAAGGCTGAAGCACAGACAAGACAATTGGTTTCACTGTATCTTTGTCTACTAAGGTGCATTAATCTTGCAAAAGCAAAATGTTATTAATGGTAATTTGAAAGAAAGAAGTAGGTTACTTTCAAACTGATTTATTTCTCCGGACAGTACCACTGTATGCTAGTGCATTTACAGCTACAGTTCAAGGACAATAATGTATGCAATTGCTTGCAAGCCAGGTAGCCAGCCATATTTTCAGGCTTGATAGACAAATGTCCGTTTACCATGACTTCTGTTTTCAAAATAGTTTCTTTGTATTTTCAACATCTGTTGACAGAACCCTAAATATAGGAATTATGCTAAATCTTCGCTCTGACTGCTACGCTTTTGTGATATGATCTATTGCAGAAATATCAAGCTGAAATTGGATCAGGAAAGCAGACTTGCAATTGTGAGCTATCAAAACGATGTAGCATTGTTGTACAGTATAGTTTCAGAAAATATGGTGGCAAAAAAGATTGCTGTGGCTATTTTTAAGTTGTGAGAATATAAAAAGTAGAGGCTTGCAAGGCTTCTTTTTCCAATATTGCAATTTGAGATTTTATATTGACCAAGGAAAATGCACTTAATGAGGGTGAAAGAAAGTATTTTTTAGGAGAATAACTTATAAGAATGGTTATTTAAACCAGAATATCAGTACTTGGAGTTATTTTTCTTCTGAGGCAAAGATCCTGAAAGGGACAGTGCATACTTTGCCAATATTCAGCACAGTAATGGAGCCATTAGAGTAAATCACTACATTTGCTTCACCACTCATGTAAATGATTGTGTTAATGTCTCGTCTATCAGCTTAATAATATTCATTATGTAACTGTGTGTTTCAGCTCCAACCCAGATAAAAGGAGGCCTGGTGAAGGCGATTTTGTAGAGCTCCATGCCGGCAGATCCCATAGTAGGATTGATAGGTGTAACTGAGGGGATCAGACTGTCACTGGAAGCAGAGATTGGCCAGTATTGGGTGTTTCTGAAAGCAGCGTTGACTGGATCAAAGCCACTATTTGTTTACCTGTACATGGATCTACTTTATTTTCCAATCGTCCAAGCGTATAGTCACAGTGAGGGCTCACAAAGAGCTATTTCAGTCTGTTCTGACATCTTTTCTTTGTGTTTAAAAGAAGAATGTGATGTTCAATGTACATGAAAATTCAGTTTAAATATAAAGCTACAATGAAAATTATCGAAGAAATGTAAAGTTCCCCACAGAGTCACTCTTAAGATAAAAATCACACTAAATTTTAGTCAGGATCTGCACTTCTAATAAACCAGAATGTCATTTCACAGTAGAGTAAGTAAAATGGAACAGTTTTTAATCTAATTTACATTTGAGAGAACATGTGTTAGATCTGGTCTTAAAACTTGGCCCATTCCCACTCAAAATGCTCGCCAGTCTGTTATAAATTGTCTCAACACCACATTCCCTGTTTTCCTTTGTGTAAGTACAGGGTCTGGATAAAGTCTAGTCAGGATTTTCTAGTTCCGAAACTATCCAAATCTTCCTCTGGGAAGCAGAGGCTCCCAGGAAGCTTTCCCCAGATCAGCCTTTGGGCCTTGAAAATGTACCCTCCCACCACATGCTGACTCTCACATTTGGGTATCTCCTCTTTAGGAGATGCTGCATTAATCTCTCCTTGGACAATGCAGCAGGGGAGCTGAAAACACAGCAAATGGATGAATTTTTAATTATAGTCATCCGGTTTGTTGTGAATATCTTTTCTGGACAATACCATAATCTAACTTTAGATTAGATGAGATTAGATGAATTGAGCTCATGACACAAAATGAAGTTCCCAAATTCAGAATGGAAAGGAATTCTCAAAGCAGTTTGTAATTTGACAGAGATGTATTTCACCATGGCATTTTTTCCTGTACTCCGCTCACTTTGGGCCAGGATTTTGCACCATATGCTGGAAATGCTGTTTCAAAATTTCTGATTGTTGGACACCAAAGTATTAGGATTATTGATAATAGGCGTAGGCATTTAATTATCCTACCACACATCTTGAGGGACGTGATCTTGAAAGAAAGAAAGGACAACATACAGGCTCTCTCCGAATTGTCTCTGCCATAGTAACTTCATTAAATGCAAATAGGACTTCAGGGAGGACGCTCATCAGTGTAAGGAAAGTTATGATAATACGGTCTGAAGGCAATTGTGCAAAAGTGTGTTGCAGCAGTTAAAGAAGAACGAGAGGAGAGCTTAGTCCTTATAAAATCTAAATACTCTTAGTTTTCTGTCCCTTGGTTTTCCTTAAGCACATTTTAACGTAAGCATCTTTTTATCAGTTACAGAAACTGTGCTCTAAAAAAAAAAATAATTGTAAAACAAATACCTCACATATAATTCCCTAATTTATCAGTATGATTTCTGCAGACATGCGTATATCCTCCTCTCTTTGCAATGCTAACTGAAGGGGGAAAAGAGGCAGTAACCTGGTTTATTCTGGAAACAGCAGGTAGTTTCATCTATTTTTACTGCAGATTATTTCCCAGGACACTGTGGTTCTTATATTTTTAATCAAATGTGTGAATCGAAAACTGTGGTGTGACCTTTGGAAAAGACACTGCAGGACATCAGCTGAAGCTGTGAATAGTTTAAGCACAAACAGGAAGTTGACTTGGTTGTTCTGTAACAAAAGACTGCGGTAATTTATGGAGTAGGAGTTGCAGTTTCAAAACATTTTTAATTGCCACATTTGATCTGCTATGCAGTATTGTGTGACAACAGCTAAGAATGAAATGTCAGTGCCCGTGTTCCAGCATAAATTTATACAGTGTGAAAGCAAAGAACCCTGTCGATTCCAGCTTTTCTTTTTCTAAGTGTTTCAGATTTGCTTGAATTACTTTCAGGTTAAATAAGGAGCGAAGAGGTCCTCAGTCTTGCAAAGCGTTTAAGTAGATGCATAGCTTTTTTCTTATTAAGTCTACTTATGATGAAAAGAAATTTTAATATATAGGGGAAATAAAATAGGAAGGGATTTCACAGTGACCTATGTACCTGGGATAACTCTGATAAATGTGTCACTCTCAGGATGGAAATGTATTAATATCCACTCTCTTTGCTTTTAGTTCATTATTATGGTAAATTAGGCCTATGAAAAATTCCAGAAGTTTCACTTACAGGAGTGGTTGCACAGGTACTTAGGAGTACCTAACTTTTCTAACTTGATGAAAAAAATCCCCTGTTGTCATATTTTATAAGGGATTACTTAAGAAAAAAATCAGAACCACAATTATGGGCTCAAAGTCTTATCGGAAGTTTATGTAAGACAGACTTATTTCCACAGCACACCTTTCAAAAGCTCTTATTTACTTCCTTAGAGGACAATATACCATACCAGTAGCTGCATGCTGCTTCTTGGTGCTGTCTGTGATATACCCTGTGGGCACCCAAGTCTTCTCATAAACCATGAGAATGGAACATAAATCCTCTGTGAGCAAACTCCTGAGTGATTTCCAGAGATAACCACTGATCATTACTGGGATCAGAAACGAGTGATCCACTTGGTCATTTTTATGCAATTGATAAAAGGATATGCTGTTAACAACAAGGAACTGATTCTGTTCTGAGATATAATGTTATTTTCCTAACAAGAAGGAGATTTTGAAGATAACAGTCATTAATTACAGAGATTATTTCTATGTGGATATACAAACTTTTATGTTCCTTCAGCCAGGAGCTATATTTTGATATAATCAACAAAAATTACTTGTGAACATCAAATACATGGGTATTTATGCACTTATGAACACTTCTCATGCTCAGATTTCTCAGAGAAGCTCAGCACTTTCCTGAATCAAAGTGAAGTTTTTCCTCATTTTTCCTGATGTCTTTTACAAAGAATGGCTTTTGCAAAAAATCAGGGTTTGCTTTATTGTAAATGTTTGGTCCTGTGTTATCAGAGTAAATAATGAGAACTTGGGCAAGAAGGTTTGCCAGTGGGAATCTTTGCAATGTAACACTGTAGGTAAGACCAGAAGGTTTTATCCCTGTGTAGAAATAGCTTTCAATGGGCTTAGCTTTCAACGGACAAAATTTACTCAGAATGCATTATTCAGAATTAATGATCCTTTTCATAGATATTAAACTAACATTTAAATGAAAGAGTTCAAGTTCATTACTAATTTTTTTATACTATATTTTAAAATTCATTCTAAATATACAGTTTTGCATGTCAATGTTTTTCAACTAATAAAACTGGAGAGATCTATCTTTTCATTATGGTGTATGCACTCTCTGTTATCACTGTAATCAAAACATCTAGTTTCAGGAATATCTGTTTAAAACCTTTGCAAATCAGTTAATAATGCTGCAAGTTATTTGCTTACAGTAGTATCAACATTAAATGTGGTTTAGGGCATCTTTCATGACAAAATTCTTTAACAGTGACAAGAAACCCGTGTGATAAGTTTGTGTCAACAATTTCATACATTTTTCAAACTCGGAGAGAGGATTTTTAGTGGTTTCTTCCATACTCGGTCTTAAGGACAGAACTGGAAACCACATTGGACGCTTTCACTTTCTGCAAGGAGAAAAAGACCGTGAAGAAAACTGACAATCAGAAAAATGAGATGAACTGCTTAGAAATTTTCATCTCGTAAATAATTGTCACGATGCTGAGAAAAGCTTTTTCTCCAGATGAATAAGTACAAAACAATGCACCTGCATTTTTTTTCCATGGAAAAGTCACAGTAATAATTGCTTGTTCTGTCAGTAGCCAGGATTCTCATTTTCAAAATCCTGACTGCAGTGAGAATTTTAATAAAAGAAATAAAATAAAGAAAGAAATGCAAAATACAAACCCAAAGGTTTGACTGTTCCCTCCTTTTAAAGGGAACACTGTCAAGTCAGGTTTATTGGTTTTTGTGCTGTGTTGCTGTTGAAGGGAAATTATGATGACTTGTGGCTTAAGACTGCTTCTCAAAAATTGCATGAAAATATAGAAATGAGAGTTTGTAGAGCAAGAAATCACAAGCCCAGAACTACTCCTGTAAGAGCCACTGGCAAAATGTACATTGAGTGCAGTGGGGCATAGTCAGTCCCCATCATAGTGGGTGTTTTTTTGGTTGTTCTTTTTTGGCTTGAAGAGTCCGAAATCAAAAGACAGAAGATTTAATTAAAGTATCAGACTTGGGAAAGAATACTAATCTTCCATCAGAGATTTCCAGAATGAGTTTGAAATGCCTTCTGTACAGAGGCCCCTATCGTTACAGTCAGATCCAATTACTTCAGAACCTTAGTCACTCTTCCATGCTCATCTTTCTTTATTTCTTTTATTCTTTCCTTCACTATTTCTTTGTCTTCTTTTTTCTGCCCTGAGTTCTTTGCCCTCTGGGTAAAGAACTCTGAGATACTGGGCAAGGAGTCAGAATTGCTCAATCAGAATGAACGATCTGTTCAGAAAAAACATCTACACTTTCACCATTGACTTCTGATAAGGTTTGTTATTGGAAAATAAGGCAAGGTCTGCCTAAGTGCAAAGGTCATTTTTAGTGGTCGCAGAATTACTTTGAACTCGATTCTGGTAGTACTATGCACAATCAAGTTTATGTTTCTTAATCCTATAAAGATAGCAAAGACCACATAATAGGAAAGGGTAAACATAGCAGAGTTGGCTGGACATTTTTTCATTGAAAAACATTTCTAATTAATTTCATTTTTAGAGAATTGATTTGCCAAGGTCTGAAAGACCCAGTTTAACTCCTGTTGAACACTGGACTACAGAATTTACAGGTCTGGGAGAGGTTCACCAAACTTGATGACAATGGACTCAAACAATCCAGAGCTTCCCACCAGCCTTCTGCAGATTCAGGAGCCTTCAAACCGCAAGTGTCTTTGCTGTAGCAGAGACTCCTGAGTTACTCTCCTGACTCTGCTGTAGTGATATCCAGAGTCCAAGGTACCTCTGTCTGAGGTGTGGATTTCCTATAGGTGGGGTGTTCCCTGACTCTGAAATACTTAGCTCTATTTAACTTACCAGAACCTCTCACAATCTGTGAATGTTCAGTTAATATTTCTGGAACGAGAGAGATGGGGAATACCTGAAAAGTGTAAGTTCAAGGTTGATTTTAGAGAACAAAACCAATGAAGCCCGATTCCTTTTCAAATAAAAGCAAAACCAAAACCAAACACTACACAAAAAAAAAAAAACAAAAAAAACCCAAAAAACAACCAAAACCAAAAACCCCAAAATACTGAAAACTGTGTCATAATCTTTTTTCATAATAACCTGGGATACCTTTGTTAAAAAAAATTGGTATGTCTCATTGGACAGAAATTCCATATTTCAACCATTTCAAGAACATAGAATTCACAAAGGAATTAGGCTCTTTATGAATAATAGTGTGTGACTAAGAAAAGACAGGACTACTTCTGTGTGCAGTCAGATCTACCGCATTAAGTCCTCGAGTACCTCCCATCACAGCTGGGTACTACTGATTTGTTAGATACTACAGAATTTGAAAAGATGACTTTAAAGTATCTTGTAACAATTGCCTGGGCCATCCAGTCCCTTAGTGAAATACCTTTTCAAAGGATACTCCATCTCTATCTCGCCTACTGTTTCTAAATGTGTTGTTTATATTAAGAAATTTATAATACTGACATTTAGCATTTGGCAGTGAAATATAATGTTCTTTAGGTTAATTACCCTTCCTACACACAGTGACAAGTACTATAAGATACAGTCGATAGAACAGCTGGGACATTTTTGTGTGGGATTTCAAAAACCTAAATCTTCTATGAGTAATGTGAACAACACTCAGTGTGGGAAATGCTTTATGACGGTATAGAATGATGTGTTTAATTAAGTGCTGTATACGTATACTATATACTCCCTCAGCCCTGTTACAACCTGTTCCTCATTACTGACTGCTTTGTACATAGGAGAGATTCAACATTTGCAAGAAAACTTCAAGAGGTCAAAGCTTTATGGACCTGATCCAGCTCCGTTGAAATAATTGGAGTGACTTCCATTGACTTCAACAGGATTTGGATCACGGCACTCAGTAAGTAATTTCAGTCAGCAAACCCGATTGAAGAAAGGTTCTTGAAGCTTGTTAAAGTCCCAACAGCTGAAGATTTGTTAAGAAAGCTTTCTGAATGAGTCTAAGTAAGTAAGGAGCCTGACTGTATGATCCTTTCCTGAATAAAACCCCTAAATTTAGTCAAGTAGGGATGCCAACTAAAGAAGAATAAAAACGTGAATATTGAAATATGCAGTGGAACAAGTCACGTTGCTAACTTTATTTTTTGCTTTTTTACATAACACATAGTTTCTAGATTTGTGTTAAAAAACACAAAGAAACTGAACACCTACTGAAATCATCCTTCATTACTGAAAGCACATACTGAAGTCTCCTTACTGTGTGTTTTAGAAACAGGAATAACACGAGGTAGCCAACCTAAACTGCAGCCCTTAGACAAAAATGAGAGAGGAACAGTCACAGTTTGTATGTTCAGAGGGTCTCACATAGGTCTTCCCTCCCTCCACAGACTGCCCCTTTCTCATATGACTCCTTCATGTTTATTTTGACTCTTTTCTTTCTGCAACTATCAGCTACAACTGATTTTCAGTCTGATCACCAAGGTAAACCAGAAATTATTAAGAAGTTACCACATGATTAGCATTTCTGTTTAGCTTCTAGTAGAAATATTGGTAGAAACATATTAATGAGTTTGGCCCATTCCCTTTTACCAATTCCCTCTGTCCTCTAAAGTAGATACTGGGGTAAAGTCATGCAATGCCCAGTTTCATACCAGTCATTTGTAGTAACACAAAATGTACCACGTGATCCAGACCCAATCCTGGAACTGCTTTCCTGCTTTCACTTAATTTCGCTTGTTTTATTGTCAAGTAGGTCTATGAAAGAGACAAAACAACTGCTAAATGTCCTAAGAAATCCACCATTTTTATGTGATGACAGTCTCATTTTGAATCATGATTACTCTTTTAAACAAGGAACAGTGAGAAAGCTAAAGACGTTAGAAGTCTTACTTATCAGAAATACCTAAATGAGATAGCACACTACAAAGTGATTAAATATAAGACTATTGCTCTAAATCTAAATCTTTAAAAGATAAGATACTTCAGTACTGAAGCACTTGACTAGAAAACTTAAACAATTATTCACTGGTTGGCAAAAAGGTGGAAATGTGGGTTTTTTTTAAACATAATGCCTGAAATTGAATTTGCTTTTTTCCATATTAGAGGTAAAGGAAGAAATGTACAATCATCTTAAACTTCTGACAGGCTTGTTTTTTAGTGTAGTGGGATTGCATTTTCACAGAAAATATTTACTATGTGAAGGACATAACATCCTTGAGAATGGTAGAGACTAATTGACGTCTCCTTGAAGATCTGCTTGAGGAAGAATGAGATCTGCTCTATTCATTAGATACCAACTTCCCTAAAAATCAGCTAAGAAACTGCCAACAAGGCATCTGTGCTGCCTAAGCCTATCTCTGAAGTCAGTAGAGTGGCACCTCAGAAGATCGGTGCATAAATCTTGTATGTTAACTTATCTGGTGATAAGATTAACTTATCCGGTAACAGTCAAGTGATGCTATGCACAGGCCTGTCTAACCTCCTCTGTGCCATTTACATTGCTGATATAGTGCAAAACTGGTTTTTTGAGGTTTGTTGTGTGTTGTTGTTTTTTGGGTTTTTTTTTTGTATCTGACACTGTAGAGTTCGTTAGCAAGCACTGTACAGAACAGGGTCTAGAGCCCCATGGGTTTTGTGGCTGTCCTCCACGCTTTCCTTTCCTCAGAAATACATTCTCCAGGGATACAAATAAATCTCAGCTCTGCTGAAGGATGGCATGAATCGGGAGAGATAGAACCCCCTTGCCATCCCCTACTGTAGACACTGTTGCACTCTCCTCACCGCTCATTCTCCCCGTCACCATGTTAAGTTGTGCTACTTGTCACAGGCAAAGGGAAGATAGGTGTCCAGTACAAGGGGAAGCAGATAGCTACCCCCCTCACTTGGCCATTCTCATGGCCAATGCAAAGCATGCTGCCAATGCTTTTCTTTTCTCTCTTGACTTTTCTCTTCCTTACCTGAACCTGGAGCCAGATCTTATTGCCGTATCTTAGACTTAGGTTGTGTGGGGCTGCCTTCCTCAGCGAGACCCTCACCCTGTCCTAGAATCAGCAGAAAATTACCTTTCTGCCTTAGGGATTGGACACAAATAGATTGTGGTGGGAGCAGGGGAAAAATAGGAGGGCGGAATAAGAAAGATATGGGCAATAAGTCAAGAAAACAGACTTGCTGTAACATCCAGAAATACTTTGCTGGTGTTGAGTGTAAAACAGCTTCCTGTTCTCAAATGTAAGCACATGACATATGCCTCTTGGAGATGGACTGAGATTTACAAAGACCTCCACGTCATGCTCAGTTGCCATGCAAGGATGTTCTTGCCCCCTCCATTCCTGGTGGGACCAGCATCCTTGGTGTTCTCATCTTCTATAATTCTCAGGATGTGTAAGAAAAAGCACAGAGGTCATCTCAAATGGCTCATAGAGAGATCCTGACAGACCTTGCACAATTCACACAGATGTGGATCAAGTACAGGTATCTTATTTTGTTTGAGGGGTTCTTGTAAGTTTTGTAAGTTAAATAAGGGTGAAGTGTTCTAGAAGTTTCTCTCTTCCATAGCACTGCAAGGGTACTTCAGAGGATGCATAAAGTGCTCCACATTTTGCCTCAGCTGGGAGGTTGATCTTAGGTGCTCTGTACCAGGACTGCATGGACAACATATTGGAATTTTTATTCCACTCAGGCTGCAGCAAAGAAATCTATGGTCTCCATCACTCAAGACAGCAAAAGACCAACACAACATGTTATAAAACATTGTTTCCAAAAGTAAATAAAACTTAATGTAAATACTGAAATCAGTCCAAACAAGAAGGTTTCCTGATACCTTGGAAAATTATTCTGATTTTCTGGTGAATTAGGAGAACAAAGATGAGAAAGCAATGAAGCAACAGTGGCACATCAAAAATTAACTTTAACAGATGAATAAAAAGATGAGAAGATGAGATATTATGCCAGTTGCGATGCTTGGCA
The DNA here is from genome assembly GCA_947846985.1 of Fratercula arctica. Classification (NCBI taxonomy): domain Eukaryota; kingdom Metazoa; phylum Chordata; class Aves; order Charadriiformes; family Alcidae; genus Fratercula; species Fratercula arctica. Next base: position 115,116,932 of record CANTUZ010000003.1, read on the forward strand.
GTGATGGTTTGACAGTGCTGCCGGGAGCACAACAAACCAGAAAGGAATAACATCTTTCATTTCAGCTGCCAGGCTTACCATATTTTAGGCGCTCAGAATTTGTGGTGACGTTTTTATATTTCTGTGCTTCTGATCTTGAGAAATCAGAGAAGCAGACATGGGTTGAGTGGACAAGAGAGACACAGAGGAAGAGTGCAACAAAAGCATCTCTTCCACCAGCTTTGGCTGAGTCCTGAAAGCTGGTTACAACATCTGACTTTTGCTCTTGTTGTAACTCTCAGCCTTGTCTTTCCTCATCTTTATGTTCTCTGTCTGCCCCCTCCGCTTTTCCTTTTAAATAAAATCTAGCTTAGCTTGGCCAAGCCTCTCTATTTATTTTTCTCTCTTCTGTATTTTGTATTTTCTTGCCTTCCCCCCCCCCCACCCCCTTTTTTTTTTTTTTTACTTTCTTGGTTTGTTTGTTTTTTTAACCCTGTGACCAGAAAGGCAGCTAATAGTAATGTCTTAAGCAGCTTGACATTGGTTCAAACTTGCCAGGTCTTGGAGTGGCTGATAAGACTGTGTGCTGTGCTTGTCTTTCTCCAGCAGCAAGGTTACAAATCAGAGTCAACAGTACAAACAGAAGCTTTTTTTTCCTCTCTTGGCTATTTTCCCTACTCCCTTTGTGTATGTGCTTGTCCTGTTTTATTTTCGAGGGAGCAGACCCAGATTCCAATAAAAGAGACAGCAAATACAGCTCCAGCCATCTCAGCTACTTTTTATTTTCTTTTTCTCTCCCAAAGGGGGAGTTAATATCATCTTAATACTGTATAAAAAGACACTATCAACCAGGGAATTTTCCTCATAAAAATGCTCTGCAGCTAAAAGAAAAGGGAATAATGGATGCTGTTAAAATGAACGTCCCCTTGAATACTTTACATAACAAACACTTTGTCTGCTTGTCTTCTGAATCTTTCATAAAAGATTTAAAAGATTTCAATAGTGATCATTTCCCGTAAGACTTAGTTGGACACGTATCCGCGTACCCAGTCCCATAGAGCGTACATCTATTCTGAGCTCTGCAATGAGAAAGCCATGACGGCACCTTTGCCCCCAAGCTCCTTGTGCTCCAAAATGTGAGCAATTCACAGAACACATGCAATTCCACCCCACACCCCCCATCCAAGGCGTTTCGGGGATTGCATTGCAGCAAGAACTGTTCCAAAGGGTATTTAGTGCATATATGTAATTTTTGCAGTCTTGACACGTGCATTTCCATCTTCTCAGAGGAGAAACATACAGTCCCCCTCCTTAGCTGGGGAAGGTGTTACAGCTTGCCACTGTTCTCTCCAGAAGTGATTATCTCCTCTCAGCAAGGGCTGGTGTGGCTGAGCAGGTCCCATTGTACAGTGGCAGTTCATTGGCTAGAAAGGTTGTCATGCATCACTGGTGTCTACGGTGTTTCAATTCAAAGCTTTGCATTATGTTTAATGGCGTAACAGCAAAGGGCTCCTTGGGATGACGGGAAGCGAAATGTGAGGCTGTATCACCGCTGCTTGTGACAGCGTGAGGTTTGTCTACTGTGCAAAAACACAGGTTATCAGCTCAAACCTGAAGTAGCAAATGCAGATATTTAAGAAAATGTGTAATTTATACACAGAAGCTGATGGAGAAACGGGAAAAAAAGAAAAAAACCCAAAACACCTCTGCTTTTCTTTTGTCTAAGAAATGTAAAGTATAATGACAAAGGGCAATAGAAACTACACAACCGTGACTCATCTTTAAAGAAGTTTTTAGTGCTGAAGCCCTTTCTACCAGAATGCCTTTCTCACAGAGGACACTACTTTTTCCTTTTCACAAGGTCCAGCAGCATAAATTGGCAGTACATAAGTAAAAAACAAGAGTTGAAAAGCAGTGATTTGATATTTTAACATTTTTTTTTTTCTACAAATGCATAAAACCCGCTTTACTCAGACAAACTAGTCCATTATAAGCTTTTATAGTCCAGTATTCTACCTCCAGCAATGGCCAAAACTGAATACTGAAAATAATCTTAACATATGATTTACACACATACATATGTATGCAACATCAGTGAAATTTCCGGTATCTGGCATCCCACATGGGGGGTGATCTTCAGCTCAAGACCTTCCACAGCCAGAGTGGGATCTTTCACCAAAGTATTCACCTGTGAAAACTACTGACCATTAATGATGTAATCAGCAGAAATCAAGAGGCAGTGTTGACATTTTGTACATGAAGATCAGAAAGGCAATGAATATTAATTTTAGTAAAGTCATAGTACAGCTAGAGAAGTGGGTATATTTCTAGGGCACTTTCTCATGAAGCTGGTGGACAGCTGACGGACAAAAACATCCATCAATTCTTCACTGTAGGAAACAGGAAAATTCCAGCTCATGACAAAGATGTTCACAGACTCTATTGAGCTGTATATTTCTTTTACTCTGCATTGGAGAGAAAGATGGAGGAACATGTGACTAAGCAATGTCTTGAATCAGATGCCAGGAAGAGTTCATTTTTTATACGCTGCTCCCTTGGCCTTTTCAAATTGGGAAGGGATCCCAGAGGTACCCAGTCATGTAATCTACAGCAGAGAAATTGCTATGAGCCCCAAGACAAAGCTTAAAGCAGAAGATGTGAAGATGAACTCATTTCTTTCCATACTCATAGGGCTATTTCTGAGTCAAGCTGCACTTCTGTAGGCAGGAACTGTAAAGGATTCAAGGCACATGAACTCCCATCTCAACTGCTTATAGCAACACTCGGGAATATGGAAGCAGGTACCTGTGTCCAAGGATGCTCGTCTTTCCAGGATTACGTCCTTTGTCATCATCTCAGTTCCTGAGAGGGCAAATTAGCAAGAGGAACACATGTGTTTACACTAAGAAATTTGACTGATTTTAACATATTTAAAATAAGCAAAGTGTGCGGGTAATCAGCATGTGACTGCTCGCTTCATTTGCATTGAATAAGTTACTTCACAGGAAGTCAGAGAATGGAAAATATGCTTTAAATGGGGTCTTAATGTTTGCTTTTAAGCTGGGAGTACCCTGTTACTTGTCTTTGCACAGGATTTGTTTTTTCTTTCCCCCTGCATCCCCCAGCCCCCAGCATATGTGAGGACTGTAAGACCTCAACATTTGCGGTGAGTAGCCTTCAACAATTGCTTAGAGGGAGTCATGGACTGCTTATAGCTGTCTCTTCACCTCTGCCAGTCCAGGGTCATTCCTGATGGCAGCATGCACTGCACATGGCTAAGTGTGAGCTCTGCACCTATACTGGAGAGTAGCTGGGACTGGGTTATCCGAGCTGTTATGGGAGCAGCAACTTGCTCAGCCTCCTTATAGTGGGTAGACAAGGATTTAGCAGAGCAAGCCTAAAATAATGTAGCAGAGACTATGCACCTTCATGGAAGATAAATATGGGCAGACCAAATCATTCATTTCCCTCTTTAGAATTCTACATGAATAACCCTTGCAGGATGCAAATCTCCCCAGGCTAAAAAAGATATCTACTTTTTATGGACAATTGCCTGTTTTCCTCTGCTATGTATTAAAAAGGGAACCAACCAAATATATCTCAATTCTGGGTTTTTGGGGGTCCCTCTGTCACTTAGGAGGAAGCTTTTTTCTGGGATCTTCAGTAAATGGCAGTTCCACGTGAAGACCTCCTTTCATGGATCCCCAACTTAGGGGAACTCAGGGAACACATGAAGTTCACTGAACTGATTTAAGAGTCACCCTGAAAAAAACCCAAAAAAGATTTCAGGTATTACAAAAGGAGCAATCTTACATCATTGGGCTGTGATGTGCTGGTCCCTTCAGAAATACTAGTCCTCCTTGGGGGCCTTATCGTGAAGGCTGCTTCCTGAAGAAGAATAATGTGAACTAAGCATGTTTTAGCTCTTGACAGCACAAGGTCTGCCTACTGTGCTAAACACAGGTTACTCATCCAAACTCAAAATAGAAAATATATAATTTATACACAAAAGCTGCGTTAAAAAATTGTGATGTTTCCAGTATCTAACTAGAATCTAATTATCCTAAAAAAAATTTGGCAGCATCAAGCTACCCAGCTGTGATTAGCCTGGGACTCATTTTTGTAACACAGAGGATGCTTGTCTGGTGTGTTTTCCATTCAGAAGGCAATATATTTTGTGATTGTCCAGGTCAAAGCATATGCTAGAACATATGAACTCGATGTTTTTTAAAATTATTTTTGATAAAGCTTTTTCTTTTTTGCAGAAGCAACATACAAAATCATTTAAAAATGTAGTATAATTAAAATACAGAATTACAGTCACTCTATTTGTTAGAAAATGTGGATTATCTATGCTGTGGTTTAATTGCTGTTAGAAATATGTGTTGAATGATAGGTTCCATATGATGAATTTAGATTGACAGTAAAGCACTGAAGCTTTGTTTTATTGTGGTCAGCTCTTCTGTCCAACTTCTGTTTTAAAAGAGTAAGAAATCAGACTGTTCACATTTTAGCAGAAGGCTCCAGTCGGTATTTTTATACATACACACAGAAATCTTCATCAGTGGAGACTCCTGTTTTGAAGTCTATCAAACTTGTCAGTGTTGCCTGTCTCTATGGCTCTGATCTTCTCTCTTGAAACAAGCCAACAGGAGAACGCAGAGATGATAATATTTCCTTCATTAATAATTTCATTGTAAATTTAGTGCTGACAATAAGCAACATAGAAGTATAATAGTGGAATCAAGTTTATCGTTTAGTCACATGTGGTATACGAGCATTGATAATTCAAATCTCCAAAGACATAAATGCTTGTAAACCTGACCATCAAGATCCCTCTCTATGAATGGGCCCCTCTGGCACTTTGGCAGTGTTCTTGTGCAAATTGTGTACTGTTTATTAAGGTGGTTGATGTGATGTATGCCTTATCTGCTACCAAGCCAGCAGAGACAAATAATTTGATTCATTTAGGTTACTACACAACTATAATGTAACAAAGACTTTCAGTCAGTGGTTAAGGATTCAGGACACTGAATGAAAATTTTAAAAATCTGTGTTATTAGTGATACTTTGAACCAGTTCTTGCATTCTTTTTTTTAATCTCATAGATAAGTAGACTACTTGAACCATGTGCTTTCTAAAAGCATCTGGGGCAGAAATAAGAATGGAAAGGCAGGCCGTCAAGAAGGACAGGGAACTGCTGGAGAGGGTACAGCAAAGGGCTACAAAGATGATCAAGGGAATGGAGCTCCTCTCGTGTGAGAAAAGGCTGAGAGATGTGGGTCTGTTTAGCCTGGAGAAGAGAAGACTGAGAGGGGATCTCATCAACATTTATAAGTATCTAAAGGGCAGGTGTCAAGAGGATGGGTCAAACTTTTCTCAGTGGTGCCCAACGACAGGACAAGGGGCAACAGGCACAAACTAGAACACAGGAAGTTCTATCTGAACATGAGGAAAAAATTCTTTACTTTGAGGGTGCCAGAGCCCTGGAACAGGCTGCCCAGAGAGGTTGTGGTCTCCTTCTCTGGAGATATTCAAAACCCACCTAGATGCATTCCTGTGCAACCTGCTGTAGGTGACCCTGCTTTGGCAGGGGGATTGGACTAGATTACTGCCAAAGGTCCCTTCCAACCCCTAAAATTCTGTGATTCTGTGAAAATATTGTATACATTTTAATATACAAAGTTAGCACATCTTATTTTTAATAACTGTTGTCCAGGTTTTTGTTACTTCCATTTTTGTCCTTTCCCCCCCCCCCCCCCCCCATTTACAAGTTGAAAAAGTGGAATGAAAAAGAGAAGAAAAGCAGCATAGCTGAGGTAAGACAATGGACTGGAAAATCACTATTTTTGTTTACCACTTCCATTGAAAATAAGGAAAATTAGTGGAAAGTGTTTTCAACCTCAGAAGATGGTAATTTTTCAACAAAAAGAATGTACCCAACAATGCACTAACTCAAGAAATACCTCTAGCTCTCTATCTGTGTTGTTACTGGATTTTATGCAGATATTGCCGTGCTCCACCGACTGAAATGTTCAGTTCTACAGTTTTAGGAAATCAGGGAATGGAAGGGAGAAAGGAGAGCAAAAACAACCCAGAACAAAAAAAATGTGTCATAACACATACTTATTTTAAAAGATCAGTCAAAGAGAAAAATGGTGAAAGTGGAAAAAATTTCTCAATCATATTTTAAAACTTACAATGTTATGATTTAATCAAAAGTTGCAAAATAATAAGCTACTCTATTAGCAGTAGAGATATGTATTCACGGTTGGCTACATATCTAAACATTGCCCTTGCATTTTATCATTGGTTAAGGACAATGTATTTTAGAAACATCCATCTGCAATAAAAAACTACTTTGCTTTCTTTCAAAATCCAAAATGACTAACATACTTTCTTTCGGCTTCCATTCCTAGTCTCTTCTTTACAGCACTCTTCAGCACAGTTTGTGTTCACCTAAAGGAAATAGCTATTAGCTAAAATAAATATTTTAGAATTGCATTATCATAATGCATTTATAAAGCTACCAGAGGAATTGAGTTCTAGAGCAGCTTCCAAAGTGTGAATAGAAACTCCCTGAATTAACAATTTTTTGGAAGATGCTTGATATTGTATTCTTGATTTGTCCTTTAGCATAGCCGCATAAGCCAGAAAGCAATGAACAGTAAGGTTTTCTTTACATTCAAATATTCCTACTTCCTTTAAAGCTTTCTGGCATGCAAATCATACTTCAAATATTTGTTTATTACCTTACAATTTCATAGACTACTGTGGTTCTAAATTCTAAAGTACTTGGACTGATTAAGTAACCAATGTGCACTGGTGATACACACTCCCATATTCATGAAAGTCTCACTTCTCCCAGGTGCCTGTTTCATTGCTATTGAATATCCAAATCCTGTTTCTTTAGTTGAATTAAGATTATAATCTTATGGGGGTATGTTTTTGTTATATATTTGTATAATACCTACAACAATACAGCTTTGATCTTCCATGTGTTACTGGAGTGCAAATAAATGATAATACTCCTTATTACATATATCAGGGGAGGGGGGAAGAAAAAGAAAAGTCATGTTTTAACTGTGATTCCCAGCTGCAGATAAAAGGACATAAATAATGTAGACATGCCCATTGATTTAGACATTTTTAACAATGTTTTGCTGGAAAAAAAAAAAAAAAAAACCCACACAAAAAAACCCCAAACCCAAAATACAACTTGGGGGGAAACATTTCTGTACAGGAAATGTTTCCTTAAAAATTCGTTGGTGATGATTTCACCAGGTACAAAACTCATGTGGAATTTTCAGGTAGATCTTGCTATGGATGGGAAAACAGCATAAGTCTCAGGGAGCTGATGCTATGTTCCTGCATCGAGTTTGTTATGCTCAAAGTCTTTTGTGTGGGCAAAGAGGAAATATTCCTTATTCATAAAGCCAAGAATTTATTGATTGTATAAAAGAAATCTTACCAGCCTCATTGAAGAATCGTACTTAATGCAGATCTAATTATTATATAAAAAGAAAGAACACTTTTGTGCTGAAAAGTCTCAATAATAATAATAAAGTGAATATTTCTATACAGACACTTTTCCACTCCTTTTCCTGGAGTTTTGCTTACCCTTCTACTTCCCTCTGGGTCCTTAGCTCTGTTCCTAGGATCCACCTGGCATTATTTTTAGATGTTTGCTCACATTCTTGTACACTTTGCTTTTTCTTCATTGGTCTGCAACTCCATGTTACAACTGAATTTATTAAATATGGTACTTTTTCTGTATGCTAGATAATTATTTGTTTTTCTTATTTTTCACTCCTAAGGCCAATGTGGTCCAGCTTCAAGTTTACATTCATTTAATTGGCAATTGGTGAGCTTTTTTACAGCAAAGAGATTTCTAGTGCCAAACTTGTGCCAAGCCCCACACTGTTACTCTTCTACACTGTATCCTGTCTCTCCACTCCTCAAAGCCTCTGCTATCATAACAGGTCCGTATTCCTCTATACTACATTGCTAGAGTCTGATATACCTTGTTCTGCACAGTGTAACTCCTTGTTACTCATATCTGTATGAAAATATGATTGTACCATACAATAATGAGAAAAGCAAAACAAAACAAATTAGCCATAGCTACTTGGTCAGAAGAAAAAAATGCTGTTACAGTGATAAGTTAACACAACTTTATCCTAGCAAGTCCTGAGACCTTGCAAGTTTAGTAGAGAGCCTGTGGCTCTTATTAGCAAAAGCAATTCTGGATTTCTGGGCTACAGGTTTCTAGGTCTTTCAGCACTCAGTTTGTGTGCCTCACTGCTCTTGGTCTGTTTTGCTTTTATTATACCCCCATGAAACAGGAATTATTGCTGTTGTTCCATTATCTCCCCTACTGAACTGCTTTGTAGGTTATGTTACTCTCCAGAGGTTAAACACAAAGTTTTGAGAATTAAAATCGGGTGTGCTACACTCTAGTTGAGTGTCTTCCCAATTAAAATATATTCTGCAGGAAATGAACTGAGAATTTCTCTGCCACCATATATCCCAATTCTGAAACTTAACAATTAGCTATTCATTTTTAAGCTATGCTTTTCCTCTTTATTTTAACATTGCCTTAAATTTGACATGAAAGGTTTTAATGAAGGTGTGAAATACTTGGCAGTTAAATCTAGCATATGCTATAACACCTGTTAATTTCAACTGTTCATTTTAAGCTGTTACTTTATTCTTGGCATTTAGTCCAATTCACACTGTGATTCTTAGTTTGAAAGAAAAAAAAATCCAAGCTGCTTATATATTCCCTTCTACATCAACTTTTACTTAATATTTTGTATTTCTGACATTTTTTTAACATTGTGCATTTGTAAGGAAAGGGTGTTAAAATCAGGATTGCAACCTCATGCCACAAAAGATTAAACTGGAAGATGAGAAAACATGGAAGTTAATGATTGAAGATTTATCTTGAATTTTTCTAGGAAAGTTGGATAAGCTCAAATCCTTGGAGCCTTCTGGCAGTCTCCATCCATTTAAATTTGATTTAAACATAGGTCTGATCTTAATGTTTAGATATTGCTAACATAGAAATCTGACTTTTTGCATTATAAATTTAGCAATAATGTGTGATAAAATTAAAGTTTATAAAGCTTCATCTTTATCTTAAGATGATGGTGAGCATTGTGCTTGTTGCCGTGTTAAACCTAGTGATGGTTTATCAGCAGCTGGATTAGTTGTGTTAAGAATTCCAGGACTGTTCCAGCCAAAATCAGTGAACATTTCAAATAAGGCTGTGAACCAATATTCAAAGCTGATTCATAAGGATGCTTCAACTGCATTTTATAGAGTAGTCTAAATATGTAGCTCTTTTCCATGTATATCAAGTACTTCCATTATTCTGTGAGTATAATGCCAAAAGATGTACTGCTGTTAAAACAGGCTCTATAATTAAGTGTGAATCTGGAGGTAAGGTTATTGTATATCATATGGGCTGATAGATACTAGATACATAAATTGCATCATAGAATCATAGAATGGTTAAAGTTGGAAGGGACCTTAAAGATCATCCAGTTCCAACCCCCTGCCCTGGGCAGGGACACCTCCCACTAGACCAGGCTGCTCAAAGCCCCATCCAGCCTGGCCTTGAACACTTCCAGGGATGGGGTGTCCACAAATTCTCTGGGCAACCTGTTCCAGTGCCTCACCACCCTCATGGTGAAAAATTTCTTCCTGAAATAATAGAGTCCTCCTCAAGGTCACTATGACTTTCTAGATTCCACAGTTGCAACATGTAGGGCATCAATGATCTGAAATTCCTGGTGTTTCTTTCCATTTCTCAGACTACTCAGACTACAGAGACATAAGAGATGACATTTTCCACTGCTTGAGTAAAGGAATCAGTACATACTAGCCGTTGAGACTAGAGTCTAGAATGGTAACACATAGGTATTTTAGTCTTAGTAAAACAGAGTTGGAGAAGACCTCATGTCAATCACCTCACTCTAAGGCAAAAGCAACAACACCTGTAATTTAAAAATGTGTGGAAGGCTGGGACACAGTATATAGCCAAAGAAAGTAACCCAGCAAATATCTGTGTTTAAAGGACAAGAGACTCTGTTTCCTCAAGAAAAAAATACATTTCCTTGATGGATTTACTATCTTTTCTTCTTCTCAATAAGTGGCACATTGCATGTAAGGAACATTTTCTCCTCTTGATTTAGTTGGTTATTTTTTCCTTTGTAGATAGTTAATTTATGCATGAATATGCACATATATGTGTATCTTAAATTTTCAGTTCTAGATATATTTGCTGCACTAGAAGTACTCTGGGAATAACTAGCTCTGGTCTAGTATTTTTCAAGGAGCTTTGTTGGAAATAAGGAGCTGCAAAAGCTTTGGTCACATTTTGGAAACAAAAGAAGTGTTGAACGCTAGCTTTGTTTGAAACTATGGTCCAGATTGAGAGATGAGCTCTTTGAAAATTGTGACCCTGGATGCTGATTTAACCTGAAAACAAAAGAGACACCAGGAACTGAACCCCACCATGCACATTAAATTCCTCAAATGTCCCAAACTGCCCTCACAACTCTCCTTTTAAAATAACCACAATTCCAGTCTGATGATAGGTTTCACAAATCATAGTTCTCAGATTTCATTACTAATGAAATTTGTCGTCTAGGTTTGGCAGCTGTGATTGCCACGCAAATGTGAGCCACTAATTAGATTGATTGTCTATTTGATGCCTGCTGATTAGCTTATGAAAACCCTCTGTATTTCTGACTTCATGATAAAATGTTCCTGACTTCATGATTGCTGATTGATGCTCAGAAAATCTGATTACTGTCTTGAATAGCCAAGTAATGGCTCTGTCAACTTTCCAAGGATATAGATATTCACCTGACAAGGATGATAGGGTAGGATCTTACTTTTAGTGTTGACTATTACATGTTTAAAGGTTTTTTAATTAAAATGTTCATGATGCTTCTCTGAGCTATGAATGGTAGATGTTTACATCTGGGTCCAAAATCTGCACCATCAGGTGTCTACTTTCTGACCTTGGACCTGGACCAAGTCCAAGAGATTCGGGAACTATCGCAAGCAAATTCTCTGATTTGAAATTACAGTGAGAGAGACATCTAGTGACATACCATTTAGTAATCAGGTCATTTGTAGGAGAGAACAGCATGCTACTTGAATTTTTTAGAACCATTTTCTGCAGCAAGTTCAAAGAGAAGAGGTAATGGCATATGAGCTTCAAAGACCTTAAAATTATTGGCTTGGGCTGTTATATGCTCCACAAATTTACTGCTGCAAGATATTTAGATATTACATTAGTCTATGAAAGTGAATACACTATCCTTGGACATACGTTTTTTATGTGTGTTTTATCAGTTCATAAGTTAGTTTTCCACTGGTTTCTGTAACTGTGAGGTGTTATTTGATGTTTAAGTTAACAGAGAAAGCAGTGGTTTGATCCAATGGAGGTATCCTAATAGTCAAAAAAACTTCATTCTGAAATTAGGTGCTCTCCTAGGTGTACGGAAATTGATGTTTCTTTCACTGTGGCTTAGGTATCCATTTGTGTAGAGGTAAAAGTGTGTTAGATGATTGATATCTATATTAACAACAGTTACAATGTGGTAATGATAATCTGATTGTTTAAGGTGTCTAAACCTCACTATTACTCTTCAGAAAGTAAAAGGACTGATGACTGTGCTTATTATGTCTGATCCCGATATATTTGGCAGAAGTAATCCTACCCACCAAGCAGATCATGTCCCGGTCAGCTTCCAGTCTGTAGAACAGGTTTCCTAAAAGTATCACACAAAGAAGGTGGTAAGACTGAAGGGATGAGAATGCAGAGACAAGCATCTGAGCTTCTCCCTCTGCAAATGGCTCAGCCATTGATTCACTATGTAAACCCGGACAAGTTGTTTAACCTTTAGCGTCTTCATTTCCCACGTGTCAAGTTGGATATCCTTGGTGAGGCACTACAAGTGAAAGTTGCCATGTAATTACTAACCACCTTTACTGCTCTGATACTTGCCACCAACATAATTTTGGACGGCTTCAGTACATTGTTGAAAACCAGTCTCTTGTTAAAAGCTATTTGCATGGTGCTTTTATGGCTTATAAAGTGTCAGTGACTATTAAATTATATTGAAAGGTATACTTGGTTGATATTAGTGACATTTTCTTTGACTTTATTGGACTTATTTTAAAAGCCATTAACTTCAAGAAAGTGAATAAAGTAGCAAAACTATATTATGCCTTACAATAATGTATAAACAATTATATGCAAATTAATTAACATACCAAAGGTCATAGAGTCAAAATGGTGCAACCTTTGAAATAAATCCATTGCAATAATCGCATTAATAGCAAAACACATTTCAAGTCCTTATTGGCCTTTTAACACTTCATTGTATATGTGGTAGGACTATTGAATGAAAAAGATGTTGATATTTAGATTTTATTACGACAGAGAGCCAGTTATGTGTAAAGCCCAAGGTACTTCAAAAAGGCTGATTACATACATTGATTGATGATTGGCTTCAGAATAGTTTTCCTTCCCTAGATGAGAAAACTGATGGTTTTGACCCTGCTCATTCAATCAAAATGTTAATGCAAGAGAAAGCATGGCTGCCTGCAGATTCAACAAGCCAGGAGAGAATCTAAATTATGCACTGTTTGTCTCTAATGTACGTTTATGAATAAACCCCCATCCCCTCTGCCACCCCCATCCTCTCTGCCAGTGCTGAAACCCAAATACATTTTTGTCATGTTACAGTCAAACAAGAGATTCTGAGGGAATAAGGAATTGTTTTTAGTACTTAGTATTTCATGTGAACTGAAATTATTTCTATCCTTTAATATACTATTTTCTGTTAGAAGTTCAGGTAGAATAAATGCATATGATTGGAATGCCTTCTGCACACAATGAAGAAAAAAACATTGCCCAAAATATACCTCCTGAATATTCCACATGATGCAGAACATTACGTAAATTACTTAAGAGTTTTCTTCAGGTCCCTCTTTCTATCATCCCTTTTTTTGCCTTTTTCACTGCTGCTCCTATTTACAGACAAGTTAATGTAACTGTAAATCCTGTCCTTCCAGGAACAGAAGTTTTAACTTTACAACTGAAACATTGTGAAGATGGAAGATAGTCTTTCAATCAAGATAGGAAGCAGAGTGATGAAGTTAGAAATGAACAGGAGTATAGTAAAACTGTCTTATATACTAAATGTTAGCTGCTGACAGATTTTTAGCTTCCTAGCAATACTGAGACATACATCAGTCATTGCCAATGGTTTTATTTCATACCACTGTTTTCTGTACTTGACCATGGTTTGCATGTTTTTCCTATTATGCAACGTTTTGGGTTTTATTTCTGGGCCTCATAGGAGAGCATGAAATCAAATTAACAGACTGTTATGAAGAAATTCGAATTGCCCAGGCCACAGATTCACTTGGGGGAATTTCTGTTCTGGGTGCTATGACCATACCAATGGTCATAACCAATATTCATAACCAATAAATGTATCCTTTAGGAGCCCATTGAATACACCTAAATAAACTATTTGATCATCCCAGTGTTTATGCTTCTGCTGTCCTTCACAAAGGTAGAACAGTAAAACAAAATGAAGCGCCCATAGGCCAGCAGTGGTCACACCCGGAGATGCACACCAGAGGCTCCATGTGATCAAGAACCATTACAGCCAACAACCATGTGCATATAGAATCATAGAATCATAGAATCATTTAGGTTGGAAAAGACCCTTGGGATCACTGAGTACAACCATCAACCCCACTCTACAAAGTTCTCCCCTACACCATATCCCCTAACACCACACCTAAACGACTCTTAAACACATTCAGGGATGGTGACTCCAGCACCTCCCTGGGCAGCCTATTCCAATGTCTGACCACTCTTCCTGTGAAGAATTTTTTCCTAATGTCCAATCTAAACCTACCCTGTTGCAGCTTAAAGCCATTCCCTCTTGTTCTATCGCTAATTACCTGTGAGAAGAGACCAGCACCAACCTCTCTACAGTGTTCTTTCAAGTAGTTGTAGAGAGTGATGAGGTCTCCCCTCAGCCTCCTCTTCCTCAAACTAAACAGTCCCAGCTCCTTCAATCGCTCCTCATAACATTTATTCTGCAGGACCCTCACCAGCTTTGTTGCCCTCCTCTGCACTCGCTCCAGCACCTCGATATCTCTCTCTCATATTGAGGTGCCCAGAACTGGACACAATACTCAAGGTATGGCCTCACCAGTGGTGAGCACAGGGGGACAATCACCTCCCTACTTCTGCTGGTCACACTATTTCTAATACAAGCCAGGATGCGCTTACCTTTCTTGGCCACCTGGGCACACTGCTGGCTCATATTCAGCCGCTTGTCAATTAGAACCCCCAGGTCCTTTTCTGCCAGGCAGCTCTCCAGCCACACTTCCCCCAGCCTGTAGTGATGCATGGGGTTGTTGTGGCCCAAGTGCAGGACCCGGCATTTGGCCTTGTTGAAGCTCATTCCATAAGCGTTGGCCCATCCAATCTATCCAGGTCTCTCTGTAGAGCCTCCCTGTCCTCATGCAAATCAACACTCCCGCTTAACTTGGTGTCATCTGCAAACTTACTGATGATACACTCTATGTCCTTATCAAGATGATCAATAAAGATGTTAAACAGAAATGGTCCCAACGCTGAGCCCTGAAGAACACCACATGTGACCGGCCACCAGCTGGATTTAACTCTTGCTTGATCCAGTAGATCGTATGCTCATCCAGGCCATGAGCAGCCATTTTTCCATGAGAATTCTATGGGGAACAGTGTCAAATGCTATGCTCATAGAGCTCAAGAGAAGGACAAATTTGAGAGAGGAGTGATAGCAGTGACTATCTAGCCTGTCACAGGGGGACTTGGCTAGACAGCTGGCTATATGCTACCGTGCCTACCAATGTCTTTGCATCCAAAAGTAGGGACCCAAAACCACCCAGCATGACTATGATACATCATTGGTCATGTGAAATAGCTCCGGTTTGGGAGCTACAAAGAAACCACAGGCAGCAAAAGTCACATTTCACCTCTCCTCACTTGTGGTTTAAAAAAAGTCATTTCAGTTCAGCTAATTCACCTTCAGGTGAAGCTTCAGGTAAGGCTGATCTACCTCACAAAGAGAGCTTGAAACAGAACAAATAGACATATAGATCTACAGGAGAAAACTGCCCTATTTGGCAGTGTCTGCTGATGGGAACTACTCAAGATTTTTCCAGTGTAACAGGTTGCCAGAAGAAAATGTCAATGTAGCAACACCTAAATATTTTTCAAGAATGTACCAAATTAATTTAAAAACCTTGATGGGAAAATTACCAACACGAAACATTTTTATAAGGTCAAAACATTTCATTTTGACATTTATTTTATATTATAATTTAATATATAGTAAAAGTAAAAAAGGTGAAACAACTTTTCCAACTTTATCAGAATAGCAGATTTCTAGCTTATCAAAATGTAATGCTTCAGAGCAGTTGAAACAAAGTTTTTTGGAACCTCGTGCCTTGCAGAAAAACCTTAGATTTTGACTTTTGTTCCCCTTTAGAAATGAGGACACATCTAAAGTCTGAATTTTGTACGCAAAGAAGTTCCATTTGGAAGACAGTTCTAACATAGCGTTCACCTTTTGATCTTGTAATGTATTATTTCTGAGTCATATGAACTGTTGAACAGCTTCTGACAGCAGATGATGAGGTTGCATTAGACCTAAAGAGTGGAATTTAGTTTTTGATTAAGATACCTAGATGTATGAGTTGTCGTCTCAAACTGAATTCCCCCAAAATGTGTGGAATTAAAATGTAAATATTCATAAATAAATAATAAGACTATTAGACTTCAAGATTCTCAAAAAGACAGAGTTCCAAATGATTACTGGGGACAGTGATGAGTAGCTATACATACCAAAATCATGATGTGACTTGAAACATAATTAATAAAAAGCAGGCATTTCATTTGGGATTGTCAGAAGATTCTATAGGTAGCAGCTACCTAAATCGTGTACCTTCTTTGACAATACCAGCTTAGTTTTAGAATGCATAAGGGTTTTAATTCACTTGATATAGATCTCTGCAACAACACTAAATTTTTGAAATGGAAGCTACTGCTTTCATATAGTGCAATTAGTAAACTCTAAAGTTTCAGCATGTTTCCTCTGAAATAATTTTATAATTACATTTGGATTTTCCTTTATTTTTAAACTTCTTATGGTATAAATTCAGGGTGCAAATCAGAGATCCCAGTCTGTAGTTCAGCCTAATGTGTGGCAATAATATCATGGTGATGAACTTAACATAATTTGAAATTCTGGTCCATTATTTTTTCTTGTTTACACATCTTGAAAGCATGGCTCTGCTCTATATACTGCATAAACCTGTGAATGAATCTGCGCATGTTCCTCAAACTTGCATAAGATATAGCAGCTCTTGTTTCAAAAGCAGACATTTTTTGTCTTCCCTGTTGTAAGATACAGGTTTTGAAAGTCGTTATCATCTGGAGGTATGTAAGGAAAGAAAAAGAAGGCAAGAGATATTATTTTAATTTTTTTTTTTTTTTTTTTTTTTTTTTTCCTGAGCTGTGAGTTCGAGGAACGCTGCTAGCTACTCTGTGCATCCACAGCACCAAGGATCAAGTAAGTCTGTTGAGGGCTGTGGGTACAGCAGATGTAAGGCTCAGTTTCCTCAGAAGTGCAAGCATCCAATGAAAAATCCCAGTGCCTGTTACAGCTCACTGACATTCCCAGGAGACCATGGGAAACTATTTCATGTAAAACAAACCACTGCATGATTCATTTCACCGTTTCATTTCAAGTAGAGGTAAAGGTGCATTCTGATTTCTCAGAAAACCATGACCTTAAGTTCAGGTAGTGACACAGTAATAAAAACACTTTGTTTTGTTTCTGTCAAGTTTTGTCTTTGTGGGGTTTTTTTTTGCCACCTAAATCTTGTGTGGCTTGTACTGCAGGCAGCAGAGCTAGGGTAGTACATCATGTAAAATCACATGGAGTTGCTTGTGATGTCCAGTCACACCTCACTGGGTACAGCACACACTGTTAGGAAGCGGAGGTATTGTATGACAAATTATATATCTATATCACTATATCCGTGCATGAACAGGTAGAATTGTGAGATTCATCTGATGCTTTTTGAAAGAGCAGCTGTTTGGAGAAACAATTTGTTTCCCTTTAATGAAATCAAAATGAATATTGAGAGGAAAAAACCAACAAACAAAATAAGAAGCATTTCATACTACTCTTGAGCTGGAGAGTTAACCAAGAGATAGGAGTGTGCTACGTTTTTCACCTTCTGAAGGACCATGTGGAATGGATATAAAATAGACTGGAAAAAAGAACAATAATCTGGTTTAAGTCAGTGACTTTCCCCATATATGTTCATCTGTGGAGTGTTATTTTGTGGTAGATTTGTTACAGAGGTGTCAGTGGAATGGACCACCGCATAAACAAAACAAGAATAACCATGTGGTGTATCTTGGGCTTTCGTTCTATTTGTAGATGGCCTTTTTTTTTTAATTATTGTTATTTTCATGAGAAGTTTATCTTGATACTCTTGATGAGTTACTTGTTAAGAGCCAAGAGCATGCTAAGACACAACTCAAAACCTCTGAGCCTCTGTCGCATAGTAACTGTCTCATCTAGTAAATTGGGTCTAGTACATTTGCAGTTTGGAGACAGTGGTATTTTATAACTACTTTGCACAAGTATAGATGACTGATGCTCTAATAAGAGGGGATCTCAAGACCCTGAAATCTAGGACATTAACAAAATTTACTGCTATAAGCTTACATAGTCACGGGGGGGGTGGGGTGGGGGGGGGGTGGGGTGTCTAGGTTTTCAGGTCAAATTATTGTTATCTGTCATTTTCTTACCAAAAAAAAAAAAAATCTGGCAGCAAAAGGAATTATTTTTTCCTTCCTCTTTACTGTTAACATCTCCTGTTTCTCTTCTTTTAAGCTCAGAGGAATCCTTGCTTAACGTTGCTAAAGTTTATATTCTCATCATTGCATAGCTCTTGTTAAATTTGCTTCTAATTTCTTCTGATCTACACAAAAACCTCTCTCTCATGAGCTTCTTGATGGAACCGTCTGGGCTAACTGTTTAGGCTGGGTTCTGCTGTCTCTTGAGCTGACAGGCCACCATGAAGACAGTACAGAAGCCTAATAGCTCCCAGCAGGACAGGTGGGACCTTTCATGATGAATTGGGAAAGAATGGTAGAGGACATCTGTATCAGTGGACTTCAGGTACTTCAGTTCAGCAGATGCCTACGCTTACGTTCCCTATCTGCACCCACACACTAACATCAGTCTTCGTAATGTGAGACTTTTATATAATCTGATTTCCAAAAAAAAAGGAAACCCACATGTGTGCTCTAGCCATGAATCAAGGTTTGCTGCAGAAGTCAAGATAGACTAGGATCCTGGGGGTGCATTTCAGCAAGCTCCAGTGAGGAAATATAAATTCATCTGCAAAACATCCTCAATGTGCAATTGAGACATGGAGAATGTCCCCAGAATACCAAAGGATTGAACAAGAATGGGCAACACTAGTGAGGGTATCGAGTATGGTCTTGCAGTATGGACACATGCAGCAGAGAGATTAATTTGGCTGTTAAAGCCTGAAAACAAGCAACTCAGGTTACCTCTGGAATGAACACATATGGTTAAAAGGATTCAAAAGTCACATTTGTTGTCTTTTTGTTATTGTTTTCTTTTCTCTTTGAAAGGAGAAAAGAAAGAGAGTTTAGGGCAACTTGAGATCTTGCAGTTGAAGTCTGATCCTATCTCCTGCTAGATAAAGCAAAATAAATGAACACAAACAAGGAGAGAAAAGAACAGTAAAAATATAAAAGGCAGGTTCTGTCTCTGGGGCTGATTTCCACTTCTAACGTTGCTATGGGAGAAGCAGATCATGCACACCAAGGTCTGACACACTTGCTGGGTTGATCATCTCTACAAACAGGTGCTTCCTTCTTCTTTGGTCACAGGTTAGCAGCACTGAAAATGTTGAATTTGATTCTAAGAAAACAAAGAATATTAGCTGAAGGGATAGGTGAGTAGAAATACATGGCTAAAGGAAAATTGTGGAAAAGATGATGTTCAATGTTTAGCAAAGACAACAGAGGTGTTGCAGCACCTAGTTCCCTTACTCTGTCCTTTTCCAGTCAGGATGCATTTAATGACCTGCCTGACGAAGTCAGAGTAGCATTGTGGAAGATCCCAGAAATCTGGGACACAAGAACAGCAGCATTGGTATGAAAAGTTCCTTCTTCCAGCTTGATTCAGTGCCAGTAACCCACTAATATAGTCCAAGGCAGGATACCAGTCTCACCTTATTGTAATCAAATTAATTTCAATAATTCCAGCTGTAAACTTTTTGTCCCATTTATAGAATCTTTCAGTTCATTATTGTACCAGTCTTTGGCATTACCAGGGGCTTGGGTGACCTCTGATGACAGTTTCCTTCCTCTGAACAACTCCTTTATTTGAACTGCTTTTATAAATAGTCCCTTTCCACACACCCTACAGGCTAAGCTAGATTTTCATGTCTTTAGGTACCCTAAGGCTTCATCACCAGAGCAAAAATTTAGTTCGGAAAGGTGCATTCAGATGATATGATGAGTAATACAGGCCGTCTGATCACGAGAAGTGGCCAAATTAGTAGTGGAGGGCTTGCAGCACCACAAGGACTGTACCCCTGCTCGCACTGCTTTCTGCACCACTGTTGTACCTGAGGTCACTGTGGCACTGTGCTCATGTAAGAGCTGTTCGGGTGGGAAGGAGGATGAACTTCCAGAAAACCCAACGTCCAATTCCAGTAGTTGGGAAAGCTTGCTACGCTTCAACCTTTGCACTAGGTGTTAAGATAAGGGGAGGAGAAGCAGAGTTTTAAGAGAGCCAATGAAGGTGATGCGCAGCACAGCAGACACTTGGAGAGCTCTTTCGCTCCAGGAAAAGCAGGAGGGTTTTGCTGTTAGAGCAGGGAAATCACCTCACTTTGGAGGTGAGAATTCAAGTCTTCTTCAGTCTTGTCTTGCAGACTGAGAAGCTTTTACTTCTTCAAATTAGCATACGACCATTTGAGCAAAGGAGTTACAGGTGAATGAGTACTAACATTATTTGCCTCTCTCCCTTGAGGGCCACTGGCTATTAGGGCTGCTGTGCTTGAAAAATCATATTAGCCACTTAGGCGGACTGGCTGGTGACTTACATGTTGGGTTTCTGACAGCGGTATTACCAAGTAGGTTGGTACTAGAATAAGGATTAAATATAGCAATAGTGATTTCTGGTCCAACAGGAAAAAGAAAGGAACAAGAGGTCAAAGCATCACATATTCAAAAAAGGGGAAGAAAATGAGCAGAAGAACAGATTAAATCTATATACAACTTGTAATGGGGCTTTGTAAATAAGAGATATGAATGTAAGTATAGAAATACATAGTATGTCAGATGTCAGTAGACGTTGTTCTTGAATACATAGTTAAGTGCTATGTTTTGTCACACCAAAACCAACTTCTTGTTACACACTGAATTGGATTTTTGTGCATAGATGTTTACAAGCATCTTTTAAGAAGTGCCTATATTTGTCTTTTGTAGAGTAAGAAGTGAGATGAATTGTGACAGCATTCACAAGGAAAAAAGAGAGGTTAGAATGATGCTGAATAGGCAACCCTGATTTTTATTTAAGCTATCTTTACAAATGCATGAGTCCTACTAAAACAAGAAGGAAGCTAAGCTGAATTTGAAACTAGCATATGGTTCATTGTTTGCCCATCCAAATGAAGTTGGAGTGGAGCTTCAACTTGTCAGATTATGTTATAGAGGACATCCAAGATTCTATTATATTCTTATTAGCTGTCCAGAACTTAATGAGCTCAATAGAGATAGATTGCTTAATAAGGCCCCTCAAAGTGTATTTTTTCTGTCAGGAGATGGGGAAGTAATTTGACCGATCTTGCTGTCCAGGAGTTCAATATTTTAATCACCCAGATGTATGAAAAAAAGCCTTTCTCAGGAACATCTACAGGAGTCAGATTTTTCTCAGTTATATCATTTATATACTTTCAGTAATTACACTCCATTTACTGGGTCATGGGAACTGACATTTAACTTTGAAGTGAAATGAATAACAATGAATTCACCTCTAATAGTTTCCCGGTTACTCTGACCTTGCAAAATTACATTGCGATTTATTTTTTGTTGTATGAATTTACCTATTGTCTTACTAAATATCTACTTAGGGCAGAACGCAAAATAAAAATCAGATAGAAATTACTAAAGTGTTACCTGCATTCAACCTTTGTAAACCGCTCATACTCTCGTCAGGAGTGCTTCAGTGTATCAACATACGAAATGGAAGACTACGTACCTGAACACACTCTGTGGGCCCTTCCTGAAATTTGGCAAACCAACCAAATTTGTATTTGTGGGCAAATCCATATGGATCATGTTTCAGAGTGAATTATGACATTAGCAAGCTGCAAAATGTGCTGTGTGCACGTTTCTCCTCCCATGAAAGAAAACATAGAGACTTTCCTGGAATCAAAGGCCCTCTGGTTACTAAAAAACAGTAAAAAAAAAATCAACCCCCAAAACCCCAACCACCAAAAGGTTATTCTGAATAACTTTTAAGATAATACTGTTTACAATAATAAACTACTGGGTGGCTAATTTACAGTATTTGTAACTATTTTGCTATTGCCAGTGAAAAGTACAATAGTCTGATAAACCCTTGTCCTTGGAACATGTGTAATTAAGAAATTATTCAATATTGCATCAATTTTTATATAGTTATCCTTTGTTTTAATGATGACAGAGAAAAGCAACTATTGTGTGTATACAGAGATTAAATTTAGCCTTAAATTCACTAGGTGAAACTGAAATTTTCCTTGGATTTAGATTTAACACAGTGGTATTAATGACATTTAAATCCCCCAAATGATAGTAATATCATAAAGTCAGTTGATTTTCTGAAATGCAAATCCTTCATGGCAAGCCGTTTTGGATAGATGCTGCTTACATCATAGATAGAGCTATGCTTTTAGACACCTTCTGGACTCTGAACCTGAAAGTATGAAAACTAAGCACCACTCAAATATAAGATTCTGATTAACACTTGCATTCTCTTTGGTCCATTTGTTTCAGAAAACCTGGTATCTGAATATATCTCCAGAGAAAAAGATTCCTGCTACCTCACTGAAATTGGCAGTGATTATCACATGCAGAATGTTAACAGTTTTACGTACATTTGTGGCATACACCTGGTTGGAAGGTTAACTCAAGACCACAACCAAACCCAACGGCTTTCACCTTCTCTAAGTAATGTGGTAAATTTCTCCTTTTCTCAGGAGCTACATCGTGTTTAGTATCATCTCAAAAGTTGTGGCTGGTTTTTGTTTTATTTTTTTGTTACTCTGATGTGAATTCTCTTTGCTTCTTTTAAGCACTTCATGGTAGGACTCTGCTTGACTCACGACACTGATACAAATTAAAAAAAATATTTAATGTAGAAGACAAGAATAATCCAATATCTCTCCTTTCTAATCTATGCTATAAAGTTTAAAACTGTCTACCAATCAAACAGGTCAAGACTAGAAGGCTATTCTGCTTTTCAAACTCTTGATTTTATGACCTTTGTATTTTTCTATGGCCCAGCAAAGACCACAGTTGTTGTATAGTACAGCATACAAAATCAGGCCCCCCAGAATACTCCACCGTGGCAGTGCTTAGGGGCAACCAATGCATCTTTGGAAAAAGGCATAACATTTCACTATGCACTTACAATAATTATCCACTGGAACAAAGTCCTTATGTGTCATCTAAAAGGCCCTAAGGATAAAAGTGATAAGGTGTCCAACAGATGACTGTCAAAACTCAAGGTTCAATTGCTTCTTGTCAGAGTCTAATTTTCTCTTACATTATCTGTTATACTATCTAATCAAGCACTAATGGCACAGAAAGTGCTCCCCCCACACACTTAAAGAGCTTTGTGTCCTCTCAAGCCTCTCACAGGAGAGCTTTCAAGCCATATTTCACATGCATTTGCTATTTCCCCAAACCGTTTGTCTTCTATCAGATTAAATCTTTTGATTTTTGACCATTGAGACGAAAGACTGACTGCTACCAAGCTAGTTTTACTTTTTGTTGGATTTTTAATTTTCTTTTTTTTCTGAAAGAGCTATTACTGACAGTAGCAAAAGAAATATTTTTATTGGAGATTTTAGAGATAAAATATTTTGCCTGGCAACACAACAACAGGAGAATCCCCAAGTGGGATTAGTGCCTCATTCTGCTATGTATTTTACAAACATAGTAGGAGACAGTTCTTGCACCAAAGAGTTTCCAGTCAACAAAACAAAACAAAACAACAAACCCAAGGCAAAGAATGAAATGAAATCAAGGTGCTCTAATTTTAATAACAGGGAGATTTGTGGCAGAACAGTGAAAGATTCACTGAGATTTTTGTAAAGATAAAACTTTCGGTAATGAATAGTACAAATTTGGATGGTAAAATGTTATATTTTGATTGTAAAAATACTGACATGGAACCTTATAGCTATGGAACCAAAGAAATTAAGAATGAATTTTCAAGGTGGAAGTAATAACTCATACGAATAATTGTAATTATTACTCATTTAATAATTATTTGGATGTGTTAGAAATTGTGTTAGAAGAGCAACCTTTGGATGTCTTAGAAGAGCAATAAGGACAACTTGACATTCTTCCTTTTTTTTAATATATTTTCTTTCAGACATGTGAGATATAACCTATGGAGGAGGATTCAGCCTGATTTGGATAGGGATGTAGAAAATAATAAATGTCACAGAAAAAGAGAAAAAATGAAGGAGGTCATGATAGCAAATGGAAAAGAAATTACATATGATAAGGGAAGAAAATAACTTTTTGAATCCAGTTCCTTCTTTATTTTTTTTTATTGAAAAGGTGCCTGGAGAGTATGGAAAATATTACAAGTGATTTAGAAAATGTGGTTTGTTTAATCTGGAAAAGAGAACATTAATGAATTGCCAGTTCCTCAACTTAAAAAAATCTCATTTTTATAAAGAGGGAAATAACTCTGTATTTTCCAAGGCTCAAGGAAAGGAAAAAAATCTGTTTAATGTACAAGAAATATGGTCAAGCATTGGATCAGACTGCATGAGACTGATAGAGAATCTGTGTCAAGAGATTTTTTTAAAGAAAAATTTAAGCAGGCATCTGACTGGATGGTTACGGTGTTACTGACAGTGTCTGAGAAAAGTTATTGACTTTAGTTCTTCACAGTTCTCTGATTCTCTGATTGTATTTCTTTGCCAGAGGAATGAACTTTGGGAAGAAAGGAAAATCTGAGGGCAGTGGTAACAGGAAGGCTCATACAGAGTCTAAATGCTGATCGAATATCCCAGGATAAATGCTGAGTTCTACAGATGACATGAGGTTTCCATGCAGGAAACATTCTTGCTTGCTTTTTCTATAATAGTTTCCCAAGTGATTATGAAAATTAATGGCAAAAGGCTTGCTTGAGACTGCTGTTTGCTCTTCAGTTCTCAACTGAATACATAGTATGATATGTCCAGAGTTAAATCTTTCACCATCATTTGCTTCACTTTTCTGTAAGCCTGACCAATGTACATGTAGGATTGTCATGATGCACTGGGTTTGGGTGGCAAGGTTTTGGTAGCAGTGGGGCTACAGGGGTGGCTTCTGTGAGAAGCTACTCGAAGCTTCCTTGATGTCCAATAGAGCCAATGCCAGCTGGATCCAAGACAGACCCACCACTGGCCACGGCTAAGCCCATCAGCGACAGTGGTAGCACCTCTGGGATAACACAGTTAAAAAGGAGAAAAACTGCTGTGCAGCAATAGCCAGAAGAGAGAACTGAGAATATGTGAGAGAAACAACTCTGCAGACAACAAGGTCAGTGAAGAAGGAGATGATGCTCCAGGCGCTGGAGCAGAGATTCCCCTGCAGCCTGTGGTGAAGACCATGGTGAGGCAGGCTGTCCCCCTGTAGCCCATGGAGGTTAACAGTGGAGCAGATATCCACCTGCAGCCCCTGGAGGATCCCAGGTCAGCAGGTGGGTACCTGAAGGAGGCTGTGACTCTGTGGATAGCCCACGCTGGAGCAGGCTCCTGGCAGGACCTGTGGACCTGTGGAGAGAGAGGAGCCCACGCTGGAGCAGGTTTGCTGGCAGGACTTGTGACCCCATGGGGGTCCCATGCTGGAGCAGTGTGTTCCTGAAGGACTGCACCCTGTGGAAGGGACCCACGCTGGAGCAGTTTGTGAAGAACTGTAACCCGTGGGAAGGACTCACATTGTAGAAGTTCATGGAGGACTGTCTCCTGTGTGTGGGACCCTATGTTGGAGCTGGGGAAAACAGTGAGGAGGAAGGAGCGTCAGAGACATGTGATGAACTGACCACAAGCCCCACTCCCTTTCCTCCAGTCCTGCTTGGGGAAAGGAGGTAGAGAAATTGGGAATGAAGTTGAGCCCAGGAAGAAGTGAGGACTGGGGGAAAAAAGTTTTAAGATTTGTTTTTATTTCTCATTATACTACTCTGGCCTTTGATTGGCAACAAATTAATTTCCCCAAGTCTGTTTTGCCCATGACAGTAATTGGTGCATAATCTCCTTTTCCTTATCTCAACCCACAAGCCTTTCATCATATTTCCACCTCCCCCCCACCCCAGTCCGGCTGAGGACGCTGAGTGATAGAGTGGCTTAGTGGGCACCTGGTGTCCAGCCAAGGTCAACCCACCGCACGTGGACAAAAGTTCCCTCAAGTAGTAAAGAATTTTCCTTCCAACAGGGATGTTAGAGCTGAGCTCTTAAACCGATCAACCCTTTGCAGAGCTCAGAACAGGTGTCTTCAACAGACTTTATATCACTGATTAGTTAGCGTGAGTCATAAGTACAGGGACTAAAAGTTTAGTCTTTGTGGAGAAGATCATGTAGATGAGGGAGTTTTCAAATGAAAGTCTGCCAATTTTGAAGTCTGCAAGTATATTCTAACAAGCTTTTAAAAAAAAAATTCAATGTTAGACCAACTGTAATGAAATGTTTCCAGTCATTCTACTAAGTTGTCTCAGCTTGAAAACTTGAGACAGTTTGGGGTTGTGCAGTGATCTGTTTTGGAATTCTGAAAAGACGGGGCTGCATTCATTCCCAAACGGGTTGTCAGAAAGGCCTCAAACAAAGTTTTCATTGCACTGAGGCAACGGTGATCTTAGCCTTGCTGTATTTCTCTGACTAATGCGGCTCCCATAGAGATCTCAAGGTCCAGAAAAGACGTGGAAATAATTGGTAGGTTTTAAGGAAAAATCATATTCCACCACACTGCACCTCCAGAGAAAGAGTGTTGTCTGCAGAGTTTAGTAGTCAGCTGACATTATTTATGCTTCATCTGAATGGAGTAGGAAAAGACCAGTTAACATAAAAGAACGTATGTCTGATAATCATACGGCCAGTTTGAAGGACCTTTTATCTGGGTCTGTGGATTCCCGTATCTGTATGCTGTTGAGGAGATAGTTAGAATTTTGATTACAGACTAAAACACCTACAGAAAGTGCTGTATGCAAATGCTGGAGAGCATGGGTCAAAGTTTTATGCTTCCTGGGACTGCCTAGCACATTAACAGGTCTAGGGAAAAAATGACTGCGGTTAAAAATTAATAGCACACTGACAAGTATGATTTAAACCTATCCAAATCTAAATCAGTCAGCCCTAGTAAAATCTTCAAATCCTTAAGAGGTAACCCATAGCCAGTGGTGTCAAAAAGTGCTGTGAGGATTGAGAAATTAATCTGTATTTCTCTCACATAGCAGTTTTGTTCTTGTGTGAAAAGTAAGTGAGGGATTTTGCTGCCCTTGTGTCTTTTATTTAACCTCCATTAGCGCTGCATGTAGTAAAATGCTACTGTGTTAAATAAACATTACTTCTTTGAAAAACAAATTAGATAGCAAATAATATGTTAAGAGCTTACTGAATTCTTCCTCCCGATTTAGTTGTGATACATCTCCTTTTTCCTTTGTCAAGCATTTGTTGCTTCGCACTTCCTTATGTTCATCAGAAAGCTGGATAAATTATTTTCAGACACTGGAATAACTGTGAATTGATTGCTTCCTGTAACTGGCATTTATGGTGTGGCTAGATCGTCTAAATACCATACTGCTTACTAAGTAGGTGGCAGAAACTTCCATAATTGGGGAACAGCAAAGGAGTTATAGTTATTTACAGAGAAAATGTTTGAAAGTTTTGAAAATATTTCCCCTACCCAGCTGCTGTCTGTATGTTAATCAATCATCTGACCTTATGTAATAGAGCAAACCAATCTTGACTCAATTATTAACGAAAGTGCTTTCTGAAACTACTTGGCCACGTCTGTATATAAAAAAAAACATTGATGGCACTGTGTAATACAAAGATTGCAGCAATAAATCAGGCCATAGAATGAATGGCAACATCCATATCTGGCTCTGGATCCAAAAGGTCATCTATTTTGTTATTTTCTTCACTTAACAGCATATGTGTTAAGTGCTTTGCTTTCAAGAAGGACATTTAAAGGAGTTCACATCTAGGAAAAGCTAGGAAAAAAAAAGAATAAGGAGAAAAGAAGCAACAGTAGATGATTCATACAAATATCAGCTGGACACTTTACTGCAGAAGTGGGGTTTTTTTAACAGAAGTTTAAATGTGCAATGGGGAGAGGTGCTTACTGATAACTTGAAACCACTTCAGTTGCTTTAGCAGTTCATGTCACTGGCTGATTTATGGTGTTGTGCTTTGGGCCGGACTTGCCACTGAAACAAACAACAGATGCGCTCCCCCACCTCTCCTGGAAGAGACATGAGGAAGAGAGGGAAAGAGACATGGGTTTAGAAAAATCTAAACTACTTTAATGAAATATTAATAACAAAATAAAAATAAAATAATGAAATATGTACAATATATACAAAAGCATATCAAGCTCCCAAGATGATGATCATGTCACCAGCAGGCACTGGGACAGTCCCAGACTGGAGTCAGTGATGGATGGGAACTGGATTCTGGATGCAGATTCAGAAGCACATGGATCGGGATCCAAGGCAGATGAACAGAGTCGTCCCCGGATGCCGGCCATTGAAGAAAGAGGGCTGACCCTTTGATCCCTCAGCTTTTATACTGAGCATGGGGCAGATGGGATGGAATACCCTGTTGGACAATTTTGGGTCACCTGCTGTGTCCGCTCCTCCCTGCAGGTGCGACCCCTCTATGCTTTTCCCATTCCGACCCTCCAATGGGGCAAATAACAGTTAGCTGACCTTGGTTGTTATAGCAATAAGTACAAGCAAGAGCGCCTCTGCATACCATTCCTTGGCATAAATTAGAAACAATTAGGTTTTATCAGTCTCTGGAAGTGGACAATGTCTGAAAAGTATGCTGTTAATTTCAGAGAGTTCAATTAGTTAAAAGAGGCTTAACCAAAAAGTAAAGTTACTGAACAGAAACTTGGTTCTGTCTTACCTCAAACCAGGACATGTGATAATCTTAACCTGTACTCATAGCCCCTTCCCCATTGCTGTGTTATTATTCAACAATCACAAACTGTGAACCACTGGCTCCTCTCTGAGCCTCATACAGGTGTATTTCAGTTCTGCCCTGGCTTGGACATGTCTTGCAGCTTCATCCACACCTACGTTAGAGATTTGCTTCGGAGCAGTAGTACAGTTTTGAACTACCTTAACTACCTCCATTTTCTCTGCTTTGCTTTGATTAGCAAAGTGATTTTGGTACGTAGGAAGCAGACTTCTGTCAGAAGCAACTAAATGAGAATTTCCTCTCCACATGGGGAACTATTTTTTTTTATCCCTGTACGGAGACCAGAGGATAAGAAATAATGACCAATCACTGATAGGGCTTTGAAATATCCAGTGGGGATGTTTGGTCCAAGGGACCAGAGTAAATCTATCTAATGTACACCCTTGAATCACTCTGAATTATTTCCTAACATAAGCATATGCTTTCTGTGTCCGATACGGCTTCAGCTGGCTTCATTGTTCTTGTTCACCTAATGCATAAATTAAATTAATAGTGTTTAATGAAGTCAGAAAGATAGCAAAGATGTACAATTTACTGATGTAAAGTTCTCTGAGAACTTTGGACATTAGTTCTGTAAAATGGCAAATCATTACTATATGAAACAAATGCCTTATTGTCTTGAAATCTAATGAGGTAAATAACTTAAATGTTTTAACATTAAGTGTTCAAAAGCACTTAGTATTGCTTAATAAAGAAAGCAATAACAAGAAGGAAAGAAGGAGATCAAGTAAGCAACTGCAATGCCTAAGGCAATTCCAGTGTTAGGCAAAGAACTAGTGTGCAATGAAGTCTCATTATAAAGAGAAATAATATTTGCATTTTTACTGATTCTTTTGTTGAGTGTTATATTTGAAAGGAAGTGAACCTATCAGTATTATGTATCTAATTTAGAAATTTAATTTAAATTGGTTTCTCTTTCCTTTTCAGTTCACTCATTTTTTATTGTATTTTGTAATAGCATAAGCATATATGAAAAAAGAGTAAAAATGGGTAATTATCTGCACAACTATTTTTAAAATACTGTAACAATGTCAAGGATAAGCTGAAAAGTACTCATACACTATTAGTGTCAAGGTATAGGCCACAAATTAGGAACAGTCAGAGGATTAATGTTAGCAAACAAAAGATACCTCTAACATTACAGATATTAAAGATAGACAGACAGACAGACAGATAGATAGGGTGTGTGTACATATATATATATATATGTGTGTGTGTATATATATATATATATATGGTTACCAAAGAAACTAAAATGCAGGTTGGCTTCTTGCTCCCTAACCTAAAATTTATAGTGAGCACAGCATTAACGTGTATTACAGATCTCCACCTCTACCCACTGCAGATAAACACAAAAGAGACACTGAACTGGCAACCTGTGGGTTTTGCTTGACCCGAAGAGCCAATATATAGGCTGCTGTCAGAGAAAATTGTGTCACATCTACAGTAGACCATCTACAGTCACCTGATCTGGGTGATCTCATGAAAGCTCTGAAGCCTCAGATGAGACTCTATTTGGCATTTCTGTTTTTATAGCCAATGAAAATTCTTATAAGTTTCCACACACTGGATAAAAAACACTATTTAAATGTACAGCTGACCTTTAGATATTATACAGAAACAGAGCGGAGGCTGAGAAAGAACCAGCTAAAACATTAATCCAGAGGAAACCTAAAGATGGGGACTGGCTTTAAGCCAGAGCCTTGCATTCTTCACTTTTATACAGTTATCTGACTTCCAGAATGGGATAATTATTTTCTCTGGAAATAAATCTCTACCACATCCAGAAAAATACTAACTTTTATGGTGGAAAATGCAATTTTCTTTTTCAGTTCTTCTACAGCTTGGCCCAAACAAATGCTCTAAAATATGTAAGTTGGGATACTTCTTTGTAGTCAGGTAGTTAATTATATTTGTCATCCGAGGCTTAAAACAAAGCAAAACTTTAAAGAGCACATTGACTCCTGAAGATATTCAATTTAGAAATTGTTATCTTATAATATCAAAACCAAGAGTTTAAAAATCCTCAAAATCTAATTTCACAGCTATGAATTTCACTTTGCTGTTAAACTGTAATAAGGCTATGGACTTACTGTAGGTCTTTTTTTTCCAAATCATGCATTTTTTCCAGGAAGCATATTGCCCTAGAGGAAAATCGAAGTAACATCTTTCAGAAAGTTAGACTTCCTGAAGGCTACTTAGAAGAATAAATTCTTCCAGATTGGCACAAAAGCTTGCAGAGTTAAAAGATCAAAAGTATTTCCTTAGTGAGTGTTTTCCCCAGTAGTTATAGTGGCAAAAGAATCCCTTTCATTTTGTAAAGGGTTTGCTTAGTTGATCCAAATAACCTACTCACAGTATCCCAAGGGAGAACACTAATTATATAGAGATGTAAATATGTTGTTTCAACAAATAGCAACAGAACAAGACTCCTACCACCCACATAAAACTCTAAATAAAATTCAGCATGTTCTCCCTTTCCCTGTAACAAGATAATATTTAACTGTTTTAGTTGCTCAAGGTCTTTCCAAGATTTTAATGTCATTTTCATATTATTGAAAATATTTTGTCATTCATTTAAATCTCAACTTCCCTGAAGCAGAGATATTTTGCATTAAAGATTGTGCATGACCAGCTTCGTAACTAATTCTCCTGGGCATCCTATGGCTTAAAGTCTATTTTTTATTTTAATTCCGTAATATGACTGAGACTAGGAACAATTTAGAGAAGGATCATTAGAGGCACATACATCAGATAAACATATGTACACACATGGATGTGTATGTGCTCCTACGTGTTCAAAGGCAATTCAGTTTTGTCCTTTAACATTGAGAAACAGCTATTAAACTAAAACTACCTAATGTCTTAAAAAGTAAATTTTTAACATTTCCTGGATGGAATGCCTTTAGGACGGAGTTCTCACGCTTTGCCAGACTTCTTGTAAAAATACAGTTAAATTTTACTAGTTGTTTTTTCAGATTTACTAAAGTTGTGAACCAGCTGCTTTCAGATCGATGTTTTCCCACTGTGATCTTTGGCATATACCATTGTTTCCATAGAGGTGTTATTGCCTTTGAAGTCCCTTCCCTTTCAACCTCTGATACTTCAGTCTGTGAAAGAAAAGCACTTGTCACTCTTGGCATTGCCTTCCCAGATTGAGAAATGAGAAAAGGAGGCGTGGTGACAACTACTCATCATTCGGAGCTGATGGAAGGGATACGTTATGTGGAGGAGGGAGTGCCTGAAGTGGGTACAGGGAGTGTGTCATTGGCAAGCCTAGAGTAGGGGTAAACGTGGGTCAGGAGAGAAATGTTGGTGAATTCACTGAAATTGGAGTAAAGGGAAATTCCACAGCAAACGGAGCTGATATGAATCCTTCCTTGCCTTCTCCCTTTGGGATAATTAGCCAGATTTTAATTCACCCATTCAAATTCCTAACACAGAGTGATCAGAGTGAGTTCATAATGAGGGGAAGATGAAACTTAATAGTATCTTTTAGGAACAAACCCAAAGTCTTCCCCCAATGGCAAAGCAAACTGGAAAAACTGTCGCTATTTTGCAGCTTTTGGAGTTGGCAGTGCAGTGAGAGAGCACAAGGACCATTAGTAAGCATATCAAGGCAAGAGCTGCATTTAATGGCATTTATGCCCAAGACATCTGGTTCTTTCAGCCAGCCAACTTTTCTACCTTCCTGTAGAAAATAGAAAAAAAAATCTTACTAACTCCAGAACTGTCCCTCTTACTCGATCTGTTCCTACCTTACCAAGATTGTTCATCTTTTAAAACTTTCCGTTATGGCACCAAACTATCTTTTCTTCCATCAAAAGCTGTACCCCATCAAATAGGTTTCCTTCTGCATGCTGCTCTTGTTCTCAAGAAGCTGAGGAACTCCTTATTTTCTAAATGAGATGAGGAGAGGAGAGAAGAGTAAAAGCAACGTGGAGGGACAAGACAAAAGAAAGAAGTAAAGGAGATGATAACAGACATGAAGTATTTCTCTTTGGACACGCTTGCCCTAGTGTTACAGACCTCCTTTTAATGTTCCACTCTCAAAGAACACACCACATGGAAAAGAAAACAGGTGCTATTGACATGTCACCTCCCAAAGCGCACAACAAAGTCACGTAAAAATTTGCAACATATTCATAGCTCTTTTCAAAGGAAATATCTGATTACATAGAAAAGATTGCACCTATGGCCCATTTCACCTCAGAATACTCAGAGGGCTGCAGAGATGTTGATATTTTTGAAATATTTGGAACTGCATTCATTAAATTAAGAGCTCTAATACACAGAAGCAGAAAAACTAGTCCTAATTATAACCAGTTTTCTCGCCTTTGCTCATTTCATTATAAGGCTCATAAGTTGCCTAAGCATTACTTGCAGCCAGGTATGGCCTAAGACCTTCAATGCATTTCTAATGATTTTTTTTTTTTTTGCTTAGCTTGAATATTAATGAATGATGCACTGAAATTTTTCTTATGATGTGCAATGAGGAAATTTTCAAAAATTAAAGTTCTTCTGGTTCTTTATCCTAAGGATTTTTCTGTTGGTTCAAGTTAGTGTATCACCTTATGTAGCACTCTCAAAAATGTGTTACCTTGCTTAACGACCTTTATTCTTATGGAAATCTATTAAGTTATCATCCTGAGGCATTCTAGCAAGAATGTGACAATTATGTATAATACAAATTGGGCTACAAACATATCTCAACTGCTTTCCTCGTTTTGTTTAAATTTGAACTGTCATTTGTTGATTGTGACATTTATTTCCAATTGTCAAATAAAATTCAATACTACAAAATCTGTCTGGATATCAAATAACAATAGACACTAAAAGCTAATTAAATATATTCTGCATGAAGATTCACACATTCCTATATTTTGGATTTTTCTTAACACACCTGGAAATATTCAGTATGGTACAATAGAAAAATGAATTACATTAGGATTCTGGAAATTTGGACTGAATTTCCAATGTTACAATCAATCTATTAGGTGATGTGATGAGAGTCACTTTACATTTCTGTGTCAAGTTACTCTCCCATTCTGCTTCTGTCTCATATGCTTAGACTGTAGATTGCTTGAAAGGGATATTGTCTATCACCAAGTGGATAGAAAACACCTCCTCCACTGAGGTCTGATTTTTACCGAGAATTCAAGATTTTACAATGGTAAAAAAACAGCAACAGCAATAATAGGACTCCAAGTATTTGCAAGATTTTCACTCGTTTGAAAATACTAAACAAAAATGAGTCTACACTAAGGACTTATATGCCTGCTCTTCTAATCTCTCTTCTTCATTAACTTGAATATATTTTCTTGTGTTATTTACAGGGTAAGCAACATGATTTAAAAGCCTTGTGGAAGTGTATATGTAACTGTATATATATATGTACGTATTTATAAAAATTCATCTTGGAAACTCTCTTACTTGGAACTCCAGGGTCAAGTATATATTAAACCTTTTACAACTCTATTCCAGTTTTCAGATTTTGTTGTTAGGCCCAATATTCCTGGCTTTGTCTCTTTACTTCTTGCTGAGGTAGTTTAAGAGTTTCTTCAATCCATTTAATAAAACATCCAGTGTTACCATCTCCTGGATCTTCGTACTCTATTATGTCAATATAGCAGGAGCCATTAGTCCCTGGAGTGCCCTTGTAACTTACAAATTGCAAAAAGTACGTATTACTTGTCTGAGCGATACACTTGAAATGTTCTTCAATGTATAACCTAAATGTCTGAATCTGATGAAAATCTCTTTTTTTCTCTTCTTTTCTCTAGATGAACGTAATGCTCTGGATTCATAGTGTGCATCTCTCTAAAGTTTGATTTAACTTACATGAGCTTACTATTTGGTTACTTTTCTGAGGCAACAATGCCATGTCAGATGAAGAAGGAGGTTACGAAATTTTAGAGCTCTGAGCAGGTATTTTGGGAAGCCCATGGAGTTCTGCTATATCCTGTAAGGCTTGAAAGAAAGCAAATAGAGTGCCTATGTTTAACAAATGAGATAAAGAAGAGCTGTAGAAATGCAGATCAATCAACCAGCTTTATTAATTTCCTAGAAGAATACTGTAAAAGGATAATCAGACAATTTGTAGCTGGAAGGTAACAAAATGGTGAATAAGAGACAGCGTGGACTTACCCAGTGTGATTTGTATCAAATCAATCTAGTTTCTTTTTTATAGCAGGGTAGCAGGCTATGGGAAAAGGAGAAACAGTCATACTCTTGTTTTCATATGATTCCATTGCCATACATCTTCAATTTTTTGAATGGTTTTTGTTTTGTTTTGTCTCATGTAGCATTCTTAGAAGTTTGTTATGGCAACCTTATTTGCATAATATTACTATAACATAGGTGCAAAGATGTTTGAAAGCTGAATATAAGGAACAGTTTCAATATAAGGTTGTACCAAGTTAGTGTCTGCCAAGATGTATCTTGTGTGGAACTCATCAGTATTTTTATGAATAAACATTAGAATAAAGAGTAGATGTATTAAATCTACTAGTAACAGAGGTCAAAGGGATTGTCACTATGTTGGGGTATGCAAATAAAGTTCAAAATGATCTTAATGAAGGAGAGAGATAACTCTCAGAAAAAGAATACACCATTTGGTAGAAAAAAATGCAAGATGTCATTCTCAAGTGAGAATAATACAGCGTACGAATAGAGGATGGGAGAGAACAGACTGAAATAATGCTACAAAAATGAATTTGGGGGCTACAGTGAATCAAAACCTGAATTTTATTTAAAAAGTTATAAAGAAATCAAATTTCATACTGGGGATATAAAAACATGAGTAGCTTCTCCAGAACTCCTGAATAAATCTCTTCACTTTCCTCAGCAGAGGGGAGAATTCCATCAGGGTTCTTTGAGTGGTACTATGCTACTGTGACTTTAGTTATAGGATCCTTTAAGAAGTCTTAAGAGTAATTTTTCTGGTCAAATCAGACATTTCAACTATTACTCAATGTTGTTATAAAAGCCTTCATGATGTTATTTCGGTTACCACAGTTTCTTATGTACTCCTATTTTTTCCCTTATGGCAAAGTGATTCTGTAGTAGATAGGTTTTTTTGTTGCACTGATTTTGTCTGCAGTGACCTAGCATTATTTTAGCTATAGCTTTGTCTCAGAGTTAGTACTCACATGAAGTAGCTTCTTAGTGTCCTGTTCTCTCTTTCATTCTCTTGGCATTATAGTGGCAACATGATGGAGAATGTATGTTATCAAAAAGAGTTCTTCTTACAAGCAGAAGTTCATGTATGGACTTGTCTCAAAAAAGACAAATTAAAACTTACAAACTGCTTTAACAGTGAACTTTAAATTCATGTTGTGAGGAAAGTCTGCTTGCATACCCACAAGAATATTTTCCCATGATATACAAATACCAGCGTACTGTTTTTTGGGCCCCAGGGAATCAAGGCATTTTATCATTGCAGTCAAAGTTACATAAGAAGATTTATTATATGTTCCCAGGTCATATAATGAGGCACACTCTTCTATCGCCTCTTAAGCCTTTGGACCTTCTAATGGAAGACCAGATGGAGTTGTTAACTCTCTGAGGAGCTATGTAACAATTTTATGACTGTCTTTGAGTTTTCCCAGAGATGCATATATAAATATATATATATATATATATACTCAACCTCCTTCTACTTGTGCAATCACTTGACTATCTCTCTGAAGAGAGACTGCTATTAAATCCTTCTCTGGGTTAGATCAAATTCAAGCCCACTATTTATAATGTGTATATCAGCTTCGTAACACATTTCTTTCCTTCCTGAAATAATTGGATGGTTGATGTCAGGAAGAGATGACATATGCCACATCATTTTCCTCATCAGAATCCCTTGACAACTTTCAAACTCAACTTCTCTAACAAGGAGCTGTTCTACAATCAAGACCTAATAAAGTGAACAGTCTTTTGATAAAAAAATCATATCCATAGATGCTGATAATTTTGTGATGGTGAAAACAGTGGGAATATAAATAGAAAAAGTTATGGCTTGTGGTTATGTTTATTTTAATTACCAAACAGTGCCAAGGTTTGCTTTCTGGCTTTAAAGACGAATGGTAAAATTGCAGCACATGCATTTGACTAATCTCTCTTAGCCTCTAAAACAGGGTGGCCATATGTGAAGCATCTAATGAGAATTATTCCTGGCCCAGGCTACCTTCTTAAATACACCTGTTATTTGAAAGTGTTGGTTGGCTCAGGTTAAAATAGTTTCGGTATTTATCCGTTATAGATGATTGAATTCCAGTGCAAGGGCCTGTCCTCTCACACTAATTTGCTCTTCTGAGACACTGCAATGGATGGAAATTTGGTCAGTTGGCTGGATATGGAACTAGGAATAATTTGGCTTTGACACTGAAGAAGATACTTGGGTTTTGTTAAACTGTTTGGTTAATAAATTCTTCTGGCATGTTGATTTCCTGTTTTGGAATGTGTTTATCTTGCAATAACATGTGCAATCTAAGCTGTTTTCACACCACAGGTTTTGCTAAGATACGTTAAGATCCCTTAAATAGAATAAGATATCCCAACATTTTGTGGATGGTATGACCATATATAGATTTAAATAAATACGTAAATTGCATAGTTTGAATCGAATTTTGAAGGAACTTTTGAACACTGGTTGCTTGTCACTTCGCCCAAGATATATCTTTAGCATCTGCTGCTCATTTGCTCTGCCAGGCCATGGTCTTTATGGATATGAATTGAGTAATAAAGTGCTTCCATTTTAGTACTGTCATTCCTGATTCCCACTGTTAAGAATTCCTAAATTTTGCTAACAACCTTACTAGGGCAATTAGAATTGACTAAATAAATGTAAAAGGTTTTACCTAACCTGAACATAATCTTTTTATTGATATTTAATTGCAACAGTCCTCCTGGCACTTCTATTTACGAAAGGCCAGCCAAGTTTTGCATTCTGTTTCTGTAGCGAAGTCTATAGCTATTCAGTTAGGCTTCTACTTCTGTGATGTCTAAACAGTTCCTTTTCTCCAGCTTGAAGATGCTGGAGAATTCTCTCTTCTAATCCTCAGAAGATGAAAAAGCAGAACTATTCCTTTTTATTTTCTTTAAAAACAGGAAAAGTCTGATAATTTTTGTTGGATATCTCACTTTCTGACTGATGAAATTTACTATGAACTTTCAGTAGGAACAATAACAAAAGTTATGCCATTGTTCCTTGTCATCCTGTCTACAGCAAACCTATTAGATTTGTATTCCTTTTCAGTCATAGAATCACAGAATCATAGAATCACAGAATGGTTTGTGTTGGAAGAGACCTTAAAGATCATCTAGTTCCACCCCCCCTGCCATGGGCAAGGACACCTTCACATAGATCAGCTTGCTCAAAGTCCCATCCAACCTGGTCTTGAACACTTCCAGGGATGGGGCATCCACAGCTTCTTTGGGCAACCTGTTCCAGCATCTGACCACCCTCAGAGTAAAGAATTTCTTCCTAATATCTAATCTAAATCTCCCCTCTTTCAGTTTAAAACTGTTAACCCTCATCCTATGGCTCCACTCCCTAATAAAGAGTCCCTCACCATCTTTCCTGTAGGGCCCCTTTAAGTACTCAAAGGCTACTATAAGGTCCCCCCAGAGCCTTCTCTTCTCCGGATTGAAGAACCCAAACTCTCTCAGCCTATCTTCATAGGAGAGGTGTTCCAGCCCTCTGATCATCTTCGTGGTGCTCCTCTGGATTTGCTCCAACAGGTCCATGTCCTTCTTGCTTTGGGGACGCCAGAGCTGGACACAGTACTCCAGTTGGGGTCTCACAAGAGCAGACTAGAAGGGCAAAAGAACATCCCTTGACCTGCTGCCCATGCTTCTTCTGATGCAGCCCAGGATGTGGTTGGCTTTCTGGACTGTGAGCACACATTGCTGTCTCATGTTGAGCTTCTCATCAACCAACACCCACAAGTCCTTCTCCTCAAGGCTGCTCTCAGTCCCTTCATCCCCCAGTCTGTATAGATTCTGGGGGTTGCACCAAACCAGGTGCAGGACCTTGCACTTGGCCTGGATGAGCTTCATGAGGTTTGCATGAGCCCACTTCTCAAGCCTGTCTAGGTCACCCTGGATGGCACCCCTTCCCTCCAGTGTGTTGACTGCACCACACAGCTTGGTGTTGTCCACAAACTTGCTGACGGTTTACCCAATCCCACTGTCCATGTCGCTGACAAAGATGTTAAATAGTGCCAGTCTCAATATCGACCCCTGAGGAACGCCACTTGTCGCTGGTTTCCACTTGGACATTGAGCCACTGACCGCAAAACTCTGAGTGTGACCATCCAACCAATTCCTTATCCACCAAGTGGTCCATCCATCAAATCCATGCCTCTCCATTTTAGAGACAAGGATGTCGTGTGGGACAGTGTCAAATGCTTTGCACAAGTCCAGGTAGATGATGACAGTTGCTCTTCCCTTGTCCACCAATGCTATAATCGCGTCATAGAATGCCACCAAATTTATCAGGCACAATTTGCCCTTCATGAAGCCATGTTGGCTGTCACCAATCACCTCCTTATTTTCCATGTGCCTTAGCAGAGTTTCCAGGAGGATCTGCTCCATGATCATGCTGGGCACAGAGGTGAGACTGACTGGCCTGTAGTTACCTGGGTCTTCCTTTTTTCCCTTTTTGAAAATGGGGGTTATGTTTCCCCTTTTCCAGTCAACAGGAACTTCACCAGACTGCCACAACTTCTCAAATATGATGGATAGTGACTTAGCAACTTCATCTGCCAGTTCCTTCAGGAGCCACAGATGCATCTCGTCAGGTCCCAGGGATTTGTGCACCTTCAGGTTCCTTAGATGGTCTCGAACCTTATCTTCTCCTACAGTGAGAGATTCTACCTTCTTTTCCAAAACACATTGAATTTCCAACTGTTATCCTACTTTTTGTACTGCTATTATTTGCTGACACTTCTTTCTCCCAGACCCTGCCTTTGCGAAATTAAAATTCAGGCTTACAGGTGGGTCCAACCTATGACTAAAGTTTTATAAGAATTGAGGAGCCACAGATTGATGCTGAACATGGTTTAAATAGCCTGTATTAGCTGTGTTCAGATCAGTGGAACTGACAGTGTCTTCTGCCACCACAACAGCAAGCATTGGACTCACTGGGACTTCTTTTGTCAAAGAAATCCTTTTTGTCCTTTGAAAATGCAGTTCAAGTTGTTATATTTCTCTAGATCCATGCAGTATTTTCCTGGTAAGTCTATAGTTCTGCATGAGTTCATTTTTTGGGTTTTTTGGGCTTTTTGGGCAGGGGGAGGGATTTGTAGTTTTTTGTTGTTTTGGTTTTTTTTGTCCTGGGAAAAGTTAATTGAAGAATTTTAATTTAGGTGTAGCCAACCATAGCCAGGCAGTTTTCATTTTTCTGATGTACTTCGCATATATGAAATAAAGCTCTGTGTGTTGTACACTTAAGTGATATGTTTCTTCTGTTCCTTTCTGAAGCATACACATATTGCTATTCAGCTTCATTTCACACCTTCAGAGTAATCTGATTACTTTTCTCTTTGTTATTAGCGTATAAACATTCCATCAAATAGAAAGCTTCCCAACAACTGAGTGCAGTTCCTTTGCACTCTACCTGCCTGAACACAGATTCACCACTTAAAGAAGCTGTTTATTATTGTCACAGACATATGCACATTCCCCAAGACATTAGCACTGTTCATCTAAATGTTATATTGGAGTTTCTAGAGCCCTCTTCAAAAAATATCTTTTCCATTTAAAAGGAGAACACAAATACAGATTTCTAATATTTGTGACCCATCAACTAGTGAAATCAAGCAGAGAAAGAACTGGGATTCTGGTCCCCACCTCCAACCCTATGTTATACATTTTTACTTTAGAGAATCTTTTCAATAAAAATATAAGAAATGGCTTGTTTTTCTGGGCCCATGAATTCTGTCGGTTTGGACTATGTTTAACGCCTGAGGGGAAAGGTCCAATTATTCAGAAGAACTGTTGTTTTTGGCACTATCCTGAGAACGGCTGGCTAAGCTCAGATTTCCCAGTTCCTGAGCAAGTGTTCCAGCCATCCGCCTAATGCTTGGAGAGCGTATGGCAGCACCACCAAGAGCAGCAGCTTTCAAGAAAACAGTACTCTTGCTCTTTCTGCATAGTAAAGACAAGAAAATGCATTATATTTTATCAGGTTTTGAATCTTCTTTTATAAACTCATGTTGGGATGAAATTCAACTTCTGGCCATCTATAAATTAGGCATCTAGTCTAAGGAGGTCATCAGGCTTCTCTTCACAGTGAACAATGAGAGTTAAATGCCATCAGAACTCAGTCCATTCCATCTTAAAATAGGAGTTTAAAATAGACGGAATGAATGATCTACTATAAATTTTTATCTCTCTACAAGATATAGCCTAGACAATTGACTTTAATTTTAAAACCAGCCTTCAGACTCCTAAAGTTAAGAAAGACGAGTCTCACTTTCACAGGGATTGAATGAATAACATGAATGTGTACTTTAGGGTACTATTAGGGTGAGGTGATACAAAATTAAATCTTTTTAGGGGTTTGCATAATGTGTAAGACTTTTCCCCCTAATTTTACCACTTCCTTATGATTTCAAGATATTGTAAATGTTCAGTCTAGAGCTACTGAAGTGTGTGGTCACTTGGAGGCTACTGCAGATTGCATGTGACTAGTATCATGTACTATCAATATTTATCATCTTAATTGGTGATCAAGGAAAATTGGATTTTCTGAATAAGAATGATTTATTGTCTTCATTGTGGCTAACTGAATAGGTATATAATTGTCAGGACTAGGCTTGTGTTCTGCCTCTAGAACAAAGGAGTCCGCTGGGGTATCAATTCTCTCTGTTAAGTTTGTTTGCGGGTTTTATCATATGCTAGTCCTACAATATGTTTTAATTGTGATCTGGCACTGAATTCACTGCATTGACTAAAGAGTCCAGATGTTTCGATTTCACAAAACCTATGATTTTTATCTGCAGTGTTGCATCGTCAGCATTTCTAACATTTACATGCTAGCTGCTAAGGAATCATCTACAAGAACACTTTATCTTCTGTATTGTCAGACTGTTTTATAGCCTCCACATCACAAAGTAATGCTGTGTGCTTCTCAAACTGTCAGTAGTTGTTATGACTGGGAAGTGGATTTTGCTGTAATCTCTGTCAGAGTCAACGGGCAGCTGAAGCTGTTCTCTGAACTCCTAATACTGCTTTGATGTTAATTTCTGAAGTGAAAACTTAGAAAAGGAAATTTCTATTTTCAGCATCTTTTTGACTCATGAAATATGTTTTTACTGGTATATCTGAACTGAAATTTTTGTATTCTGGATTTAAGTACAATCAGTTTTTCCTTCAAAAGTGTCTGCATTTTGTTTGTGCATTGAACTCACTGCTCAACAAAGAAAAGTATTAGCATGTCCACATTACTGTGATAGCTTTCTTTCCTGTTATCAGGAAAGTTCCTGCCTCAAGCAGCAGCTCCACTTCTAAGATTTCATACATAAGGACCACTGATTGACTTTCCTGTTCTGATAAAAGATGTACCAAGTGATAAGAGATATTCAAAGTCATGTACTCTGACAGATTCTACCTGATAATAATTTTTAATAATTTTGTAATTTATTTTTTCTTCAAACTTTTGATTTCTTCGGTTGTTGAGAAGCATTTTTCTGTGATGAAGACACGCAATCATGACCATCAGTGTTCCATTTTCTTATCAAAGTCAAGGAAAGGTATTATGCATTTTGTTTACCACTTCTTTTTCTCTTTTTTAATAATTAATCTAGAAACTGTGGTAGGAGGGGCTAACATGATTTATGCAGTAAAATTCAGCTTTGAGATACTTAAGCCTATTTGTTCACAATGTCTATTTTCATGAGAACTAACATTTAAGCTCCTGTTATAGTTAACAGATAAATAGTTGATGTAGTCCTTGGAGTCGAGAGAGCTGATTTTCACTAGCTACATCTATACAAGCAAATTAAACAGAGAGAAGGTGAGGACTGAGGTATTGGATGTTAGTCATCCACACTACTAAATTGTCCTTTAGTTTTAGCTTTTTCCAGGCAATGCTCACCTGAATAATTCCCAGGCATGTTTTGAAACATAGCATAGATCAGAGACTATTTCCAACAGGTAACTTGGATGGTGACAACCTGTTTTGGACACAGAGAGTAGTAATAAGGACATAATTATACTATACTATTTGACCTCCAGGCCTGCAGAGTTCAGGTTTGCTTAAGGATTTGCCTTGGTTACCAACAGATAGATGTTTACTGACACCTTAGATGCTCTAGCAAGCCCTGGCCAGCTCTCAGCGCTCTCTGGAAATGGACATAGAACTCCCCTAGGTTCTCTGCTCTATCTGTGAGCAGTCTGTAGATGTTTCATATATCTTAGTGTACCTCAAATGATACTAGGTATTTATGTGAAGCCAAGTGAATCAAGACCTACATGCAGTCTTTAGGGTGAGCTGAAAAGCTGTCGAGGTTCTATTAACTGTATTGTCAGAAGAGTTTTATATGGCACCAGGCTACTGTGTTTAGTCAATCGAATGTGTTCTAGGAATCTTAAATAATTTTAGCTAAGGCTTTGATACAGTTTAGGTCAGTTTAAAAAGGTTTATATTTAAAGCTTCCTTTTCAGGAAAGGACTGATGGAGTTGGGGTTGTTCAGTCTGGAGAAAAGAAGGCTCCGAGGAGACCTTATTGTGGCCTACCAGTATTTTAAGGGGGCCTACAAGAAAGCTGGTGAGGGACTTTTTAGGATGTCGGGTAATGGTAGGACTAGAGGGAATGGATTAAAACTAGAGATGGGATGATTCAGACTGGACGTTAGGAAGAAGTTCTTCACCATGAGGGTGGTGAGACACTGGAACAGGTTGCCCAGAGAGCTGGTGAAAGCCCCATCCCTGGAAGTGTTCAAGGTCAGGCTGGACGGGGCTCTGAGCAACATGATCTAGTGGGAGATGTCCCTGACCGTGGCAGGGGGGTTGGAAATAGGTGATCTTTAAGGTCCCTTCCAACCCTGACAATTCTGTGATTCTATAAATATAGATTTGTAGGGTATTATGACAGCCATTTTGAGTTGTCTGTTCTGGGATGAAATGACTTGCGTTCTTACACACACTCTTCCTGTCCAGCGAATATAAAGAGAGGCTGTGCAACTAATGAAGAAATAGATGCCCATGCTGTAGATATTCAAAGTTATCAATCCCTAATGCATTGCATTATAATGACTTCTCTTTACAGAAGTATAAACAGCATTACTAAACTGTTTGTTTTGCCAGTGTACCACATCACCTTTGATCATATTGATATAGCCAGATATTGTTTATATATATGTAGATCTCCCACTTGATTTGAGAATTCAGCTGACCAATCACAGGTACCTGTGACTACCTCTGATGACAAGGTCAATCACTGTTTGCAAGCCTTGCCATTCCCTTGCAGCTTCTTAGATGCTTCTTTATATTTACCCACAGTTTTCCACTTGTGTGACAGCATGTGAGTATTGTGCTTGTGCCTCTTTCAATGCTTGGACATTTTCCAGCTTCTCTACTAACTGCAGTGGCTATGTTGCCAGCTGCTCTAACAGAGGTATAATCATAAACTCGTTGTTATACTGTCTACTTGGGTTTGTCGCTTTTTGCTAATGTCAGCATGGGGTTGAATTAGAAGTTTTCTGGCAGTTTCTGTCCCTTTTATACACACAATGTTCCTGTCTCTTCTCATTTCTTCACGTGAGTGAGGAAATGTGTTCGGTTGGACTAGGCTCTCTGCAGCTATTTGCGAGTCCTATTTAGTT
Source organism: Fratercula arctica (assembly GCA_947846985.1). NCBI lineage: Eukaryota > Metazoa > Chordata > Aves > Charadriiformes > Alcidae > Fratercula > Fratercula arctica. The sequence goes on from CANTUZ010000003.1 coordinate 115,161,350, forward strand.
TAAATTAAGCCTGGGTTCTGCTATCTTATGGGGAAGTGAATCTCAAACATATGATGCTTTGACTTCTTATTTTTTCTGTCTTCAGTTAACAATTCCAAGAATTCATTGTCCACACTTTCCATTGTAACTTCCAGGATTCCTGCTCAGCCCATACAAAGCTCAAGTCTGATGAAGCTGAGCCGTGAATGAGGACAATATTAATAAGATGTCTTCCTTAAATTTTGGAAGTTTGAAGATGTCCCATAAGAACCTTTCTGTCCATGCTACGGTCAGCCTCTCACAGATCTCTATCCTGCATTCAAAATGTCTCATGGAAACTCTTATTAGTGACATCACCTTCTTTTCTTTCTGTCTTTGTCTTTTTCCTCTGTTTGACTTCCTCACAAATGGAGAAGATCAGGAACAATCATCCTTCTATTCCCCCGTCTCAGTCTTGAGGAGACAGTTAAAATCCTGTGCTCCTTGTACTCCCTTTGCATCCTTGCTTTAAAAATAAAATTAGTTCTTCCTTCTGTTGTGTTCCTCTCCCCACCTACCCATTTTATAGTGAGTAAAAATTAGCCTCCTTGAATCTCCTACACCATCTCATATGTATTGAAATTTCCATGTCGTATGTATTGAAATAATTCCAAGTGTTTGGCATATTTTATTTCATTCCTCACTACCTAATATTTTCAAGTTTCTCTGACTTGCAGTATTATTCTTTTGAATGTATTATGCATATACAAAAGTACAGATATATAGACACATACAGTGCAAATCTGAACTGATTTGTGACTCGAAAGTGGTGTGGATTTACTAAGGTGGATAGTGTAAGTGTAAGCATCAGTGTAATTGTAGCTCAGATTAATAACACTGATGATAGCATGCACCTTCCCAGTCCCACTGTGTAATGTCCATTTTCATGTAAACTACCCCAAATCAAATAAATCAAATTTCCTTCCTTTTTTTTTTTTTTTTTTTTTTTTTGAGGAAATTCAATTTTGTATTCTTAGCTCCCCTTGACAGCAACTTGAGCTATCACAAAATCATGGAGCTTGGGAAAGGGCCTTGGAGGCAGTGTTTGTCGATGGTTGTATGCTAGGCATGTATCTCCAACATGGAAAATAGCACCCCTGGAGAGATATATGATAGGCTGGGCAAGGGAGAGAAATCCCGTTGCGTCTCATATCTGGTTCTCCACATACCACTCTACATGTGAGAGGCTATAGTCTGTGAATGTCCATTGCATTCCTATTTCCTGGTATTTCAAAAGTATGTTTTTGTTGTTAAGATTCTACCCTGTAAGCCTCTACTTTTAGTTTGACCTTTTTCAGAGCCAAGACCATGCCATCTTCCACCTAATTAGCTATTTCTTCGGAGATATTTTGTGAGCATGTCTCATTTCTCAGTTTTAGATTCTGAGCCTGATTTGATGAACTAATGATCCTATTAGTAGACTCAGCATGGTAGTGACATTTTCAGAAATAGCATATAGGAAAAGATTGGGAAATAGGTTGTGGTTTTTTACACATTACTCATATTCTTCCTGCTCCATCCTTCCGAAGAATCTGCATGGTGACATTTTGTGGATAAATAGAGCAAAAATATTTTATAACGGGGTGGCAACATTCTGCTGATTCTGAGTTTGCGTGGGTAAACTGCTCTTGGGGTCGGAATATCTTGCTTCATTCCTAATTACCTAAGGGTGGGTTTTTTTCACTATCTGCAATATTTTGCTGTATTTGTTTTCATTTGAACTAAATTGTGGCTGGAAGTACCCTTTCTATCTCTTATTATGCCAATTTTCTATCCTACTTTTTATGAAACAGTCAGACTCTGACTTTAGCAGCTAAGCTGTGGCTTGAGCAGCTAAGGACTCAGTTGGTATTCAGGGGTGTGTTTCTAAATTTTAACTATTAGTTCTGCAATTAGAGGGAGACAGTTTCCCTGCAGAAGATAGGAGTGGGAGGCAGCAGCCACAGGGAATGGAAAGATCTGGAGATATGTTTTACTGCTTTGATAAGGGCTGTGATTTTAATCAGTCTTCTACCAAACTGGACAAAATCATTCCACTTCTGAGTAGCCCTGGATATGTAACGTGGATACAATACACAGTGGGGTAGTGTACGTGAGCAGAGCTGACAGAGAAAGCATGATGGTTCTCATGGATAGCAGATATAAAAACTGGCACCTGGATATTTCCCATTTAAAAATAGTCATATACTATTCACTGCTGTTATCAGTGCTATCAGAAAAAGTACTAAGCAACAAACATTTATATTAAGTCCTTACATTCACTGTTTTATCTGGGTATGATTTTTCTTAATTGCTACTGTGATTAGAAGCAGTAGGAGGAGCACTGTTAAAGTTATAATCCTCACCACATGGATTTTCACAAGAAAGAGGAATCTTAATGTGAATCTAACTTCGACCAAAACATTGGTGAATTTGGAAAATTAATTAATTCTCCAGTATTTTCAAGTGCCCAGCAATGATGATTGAGGAAAGGACACACTGTTTATGACAGAGCCAGCTATGCATTTATCTAATGTGACTGTGATTTGCGTGTAGTGCCAAAGCATCACAAAGAATTTATAAGTATACACATTCAACTCCAAAGGATTTTTAAAATTCCTGGCATAACTGACTACATTTGTTAGTCTTGCATTTCAAATTCAATATTCTCATCAAACAAGAAAAATCAAATTTAAGATAAAGCACTGTTCCTCTCTTTATAATGACCCTATTTAGACATTTCAAAGTAATGATTGAAAAATACAATAACCTTTTAATGGTCTTGTTCTCTTAGAAGACCTCGTCTGGTCTAAAATTATATTTTTGTCTTTACTTTAGTCTTCACATCTTACACAGCACTGCTAAATTCATAGAGGTATATTCTGTCTTTTCTCCAGATAGCTTGCTATATCCACTTTAATATGACTGACCATATACCCTATCTTTTGGATTTGCACCTTGCCTATCCTCGGTGCTGCTTTACTGTCTTGTAATCAAATAGGTATCCACTTAAAGACAAGACAAAACAAAACCCAAAAAAAACCAATCAAACCACACTTCTCTAATTTTTTTCTCTTCTTTTTTTTTTTTTTTTTTTTTTTTTAAATCTCCATGAAACCCATTTGCTACACCTTTCTTCCTTGAATTTGCTTTTGATGTCAGTCTAATGCCTTACGCTTACCAGGATTTACTCTTTGGAATAGTTCTCAAGGTCCTCTCAGTTCATCTTCTACTCCTGTAAATTTACTTCCATTATATGATTCTCTTCCAGTGCTCTTAGACCTTTCCTTTCACTCTTCTTTCCAACCTGAAGCCTTTCACATATGAACTTGGTATTACCTAGCACAATGCTAATATCCTCTTGCTCCTCCAATTTTAGATGTCTTCTTTGAACATTTTGCTGCAGAAGAATTTCATGTAGCACAATATTTTTTTTACTTTTATTGTCCTTTTTTCTACAGATCTGTGTCTTCAGTATCCACAAATACTTAAAAGTGAAAGAGTCATTCAGATCAGAAGGGACCTTCAGAGCTCTTTAGTACAAACTCCTGCTCAAGCAAGGTCAACGCTGAATTCAGACTGAGTTTCTTAGGACATTGTCCTGTCATGTTTTGAAAACCTCTGAGAACTGAAAATTAATAGCTCCTCTCTGTGACCTGTGACAATGGTTAATTATTCTCATAGTGAAAATTTATTTCTTTATATTTAATCAGAACTTCCCCATTTCAATTCATGATCACTGTCTCTCCTCAACTCACTGTATACCTAAGTAAAGAGCCTGGCTTCATCTTCTTGGTAAGCTACCCATAGGTAATGGAAGGCTCCAGTTAGACCCCACCAAAATCACCTCTTCTTCATGCTGAAAAAGCCCAAATCCTTCAGCCTCTCCTCACAGGGTAAGTGTTCAAGCCCTGACCATTTTGGTGTCACCACATGAATTTCCTTCTGTTTGTCAGCATCCTTCTTGTATGGGGAAGCTCAAAACTGGTAGCAATATTCCAGGTATGTTTGAATAAGTGCAAAGAAAAGATGAGTCATCACTTCCTTGATTGGGTATGATTTTCTTGATACAGCCCAGTGTCTTGTCAGCCTTCATTACTGCTACAGTGCACTCTTGACATACACTACTGTCATCTAGGACCTCCAGGCCCTCTCCTGCAGAGCTGTCCTCATTCACACAATCCCCAGCCTGAACAAACACAAGGGATTAGTCCTACCGCAGTACAGGATTTTGCATTTGTCCTTGTTGAATTTCACAAGGTTCTTCTTGAAATATTCTTCCAGCCTTAATTGTCTCTCTGAATGGCAGTCCTGCCCTTTACTGTCCACCTCAAATTAGCGCCACCTGAAAATTTGAAGACAGTTACTTCTGCCTCCTTCTTTAGGTCACTGATAAATATATTAAGCAGGATGAGTCTCAGAATAGACTGCTGAGAAACTTTATTTGTAACCACCCTCAAGATAGAGTATGAACCATTATTTATTATTCTTTGAACCCAAAGATTCGAGCAGTATTTCACCCAGCTAGTAGTTCACCTAGTAGTTCATCTAGTAGTTCAGTAGATCATAACATGGCAACTTAAAGACATGCAGGAGACCGTGTCAAAAGTCTTGCTGAAGTCACTATACAAAACAATTACTATGTTCCTCTCATAGAATCATAGAATCATTTAGGTTGGAAAAGACCCTTGGGATCACTGAGTCCAACCATCAACCCCACTCTACAAAGTTCTCCCCTACACCATATCCCCTAACACCACACCTAAATGACTCTTAAACACATTCAGGGATGGTGACTCCACCACCTCCCTGGGCAGCCTATTCCAATGTCTGACCACTCTTCCTGTGAAGAATTTTTTCCTAATGTCCAGTCTAAACCTACCCTGTTGCAGCTTAAAGCCATTCCCTCTTGTTCTATCGCTAATTACCTGTGAGAAGAGACCAGCACCAACCTCTCTCCAGTGTTCTTTCAAGTAGTTGTAGAGAGTGATGAGGTGTCCCCTCAGCCTCCTCTTCCTCAAACTAAACAGTCCCAGCTCCTTCAATCGCTCCTCATAACATTTATTCTGCAGACCCTTCACCAGCTTTGTTGCCCTCCTCTGCACTCGCTCCAGCACCTCGATATCTCTCTCTCATATTGAGGTGCCCAAAACTGGACACAGTACTCAAGGTGTGGCCTCACCAGTGGTGAGCACAGGGGGACAATCACCTCCCTACTTCTGCTGGTCACACTATTTCTAATACAAGCCAGGATGCCCTTGCCTTTCTTGGCCACCTGGGCACACTGCTGGCTCATGTTCAGCCGCTTGTCAATTAGAACCCCCAGGTCTTTTTCTGCCAGGCAGCTCTCCAGCCACACTTCCCCCAGCCTGTAGCGATGCATGGGGTTGTTGTGGCCCAAGTGCAGGACCCGGCACTTGGCCTTGTTGAAGCTCATTCCATAAGCGTTGGCCCATCGATCCAATCTATCCAGGTGTCTCTGTAGAGCCTCCCTGTCCTCATGCGGATCAACACTCCCGCTTAACTTGGTGTCATCTGCAAACTTACTGATGATACACTCTATGGAAATGGTAGCAACACTGAGCCCTGAGGGACACCACTTGTGACCGGCCACCAGCTGGATTTAACTCCATTGACCACCACTCTTTGTGACCGTCCATCCAGCCAGTGCTTGATCCAGCAGATCGTATGCTCATCCAGGCCATGAGCAGCCAGTTTGTCCATGAGAATTCTATGTGGAACACTGTCAAATGCTTTTTGAAAGTCTAGGTAGATAATATCCACAGCCTTTCCCTCGTCCAATAGTTGGGCCATCTTGTCATAGAAGGAGATCAGGTTCGCCAGGCAGGACCTGCTTTTCATAAACCCATGCTGACTAGGCCTGATCCCCTGGTTGTCCATTATATGACTTGTAATGGCACTCAAGATGATCTGCTCCATGACCTTCCCTGGTACCGAGGTCAGACTGACAGGTCTATAGTTTCTCGGATTTTCAATTCTGCCTTTCTTGTAGATGGGTGCTACATTTGCTACCCTCCAGTCCATTGGGACCTCCCCAGTTAGCCATGACTTCAGGTAAATAATGGAAAGTGGCTTGACGAACACATCTGCCAACTCTTTCAGCACTCTTGGATGTAACTCATCTGGCCCCATAGACTTGTGTGCATCCAAGTGGTGTAGCAGGTCACTGATCACTTCCTCTTTAATTGTGATGATCTCGTCCAGCTTCCCCTCCCTGTCTCCTAGCTCATGAGGCTGGGTGCCCAGGGAACAGTTAGTTCCACTGCTAAAGACTGAGGCAAAGTAGGCGCTGAGCACCTCAGTCTTTTCCTCATCCTTTGTGACTATGTTTCCCTCTGCATCCAATAAGAGAGGGAGATTTTCCCTAATCCTCCTTTTGTTGTTAATGAATTTATAGACACATTTTTTGTTATCCTTAACAGCTGTAGCTAGGCTGAGCTCTAGCTGTGCTTTGGCTCTCCTAATTTTCTCCCTGCATAGCTTCACTACATCTTTATAGTCTTTGTAAGAGACCTGCCCCCTCTTCCAAAGGTCATAGACTCTCCTTTTGTTCTTGAAGTCCAGCCAGCCAAAGGTCCCTATTTAGCCAGGCCAGTCTCCTTCCCCGCCTACTTGTTTTTTGGCACACGGGGACAGCCTGCTCCTGTGCCTTTAAGACTTCTCTCCTGAAGTATGTCCAGCCTTTCTGGGCTCCTATATCCTTCAGGGCAGCCTCCCGAGGGATTTTGTCCAGCAGTCTTCTGAACAGGTCAAAGTTTGCCCTCTGGAAGTCTAAGGTGGTAGTTTTACTAACCCCTCTCCTTGTTTCTCCAAGAATCAAAAACTCAATCATCTCATGATCACTGTGCCCTAGACGGCCACCAGCCTTTACTTCCCCCACGAGTTCTTCCCTGTTCACAAGAAGCAGGTCCAGGAGGGCACCTTCCCTGGTCGGCTCACTTACCAGCTGTGTGAGGAAGTTATCCTCCATACATTCCAGGAACCTCCTGGATTGTTCCCTCTCTGCTGTGTTGTATTCCCAACAGATATCCGGGAGGTTAAAGTATCCCACAAGAACAACTGCAAGTGACTGCAAGATTTTCCCCAGCTGCTTATAGAAAGCTTCATCCGCCTCACTGTTTTGGTTGGGAGGTCTATAGCAGACTCCCACAGCGATATCAGCTTTATTGGCCCCTAACCTAATCCAAACACTCTCAACCCCATCATCACTATAATTGATTTCCAAGCTCTCACAGCATTCTCTAACATACAGGGCCACTCCACCACCTCTCCTTTCCAGTCTATCCCTTCTGAAGAGCTTGTAGCCGTCGATTGTGGCACTCCAGTCATGTGAGACATCCCACCACATTTCTGTGATAGCCGTCAGTGATCATCCACAGTCTTAGCCATTTTATCACAAGAGGTGATCAGGTAGGTCAAACACTCACTGACACTTAGTTGTGAATTCCCTGTTTAGCCAAAACAGTCTCCTGATACATCTGCTTGTACTTCAAGTTTATTCATTTTATTCTTCCTTAATTTATTTATTAAAATTACATTTTTGCAAGGAATTCCAAAAGCTTATAATCAATATTCTGGTTAGAATCATAGAATTATAGGATTGTCTAGGTTGGGAGGGACCTTTAAGCTCATCAAGTCAACCATTAACCTAACAATGCCGAGTCCACCACTAAACCATGTCCCTAAGAACCACATCTACACATCTTTTAAATACCTCCAGGGATGGTGACTCAACCACTTCCCTGGGCAGCTTGTGCCAGTGATTGACAACCATTTTCGTGAAGAAATTCTTCCTGATATCCAATCTAAACCTCTCCTGGTGCAACTTGAGGCTGTTTCAGTTGGGAGAAGAGACTGACCTGCACCTCACTACACCCTCCTTTCAGGTAGTTGTAAAGAGCAAGAAGGTCTCCCCTCAGCCTCTTTTCTCCGGGTTGAACAACCCCAGCTCCCTCAACCGCTCCTCATAAGACTTGTGGTCACCAGCTTTGTTGCTCTTCCTTGGACATGCTCCAGGTTCTCAATGTCTTTCTTGTAGTGAGGGGCCCAAAACTAAACACAGTATTCATGGTGAGGCCTCACCAGTGCTGAGTACAGGGGGACAATCACTGCCCTAGTCCTGCTGACCACACTATTTACGATACAAGCCAGGATGCTGTTGGCCTTCTCGGCTACCTGGGCACACCACACTGCTGGCTTATATTCAGCCGGCTGTCGACCAACACACCCAGGGGTCCTTTTCTGCCAGGCAGCTCTCCAGCCACTCTTACCCAAGCCTGTAGCATTGCATGGGGTTGTTGTGACCCAAATGCATGACCTGGTTATCTGCTATCATGTCATTAACCATTTACAACTTCTGTAATACTTGTGCAATTCCTTTTAAAACCTTATTAATTTAAACACAAATTAAATAATTTATAACAAATTAATAAAATTGACTGGTGCTTAAAAATAAAAGTGAAGCAGGTGTCCTTTCTTTAATCATTTAATAGCCTTCCTTCTATATCTGTGTTTTTCAGTCAATAGAAATGGGCATTTAAGAGGAGTGATGACAAGGAGTCATTGAAGAGTTACTGTTGATAAGCTCTATATCTTGCTTGTCCAGTATTTTAATTTACATTTCAGGTACAGTAGATACCTCTTCATGCAAGTTTGCATAAATTTTACAAAGACATCCATCCAAATAACCTTATAATTTACTTGGATGGTACACTATGCAATACTTGGCAGTACACTGAAAATATGCACTGCTGGATGTTCATTTTTACTCCCATCTTTTTTGTTCTTGAAGGATTCCAATTATTTTCAACATTCTTACAGTATAAAGGCAAGCAGCTAATTTTTTTAAGTGTCTATTTCTTTTCTTCTTAATTCTGCCACACCTGATCACATTTATCAATTTTTTCTTACAGTGTAACTGTAAAAGGTTAAAGAACATGGTCCATCCTTCTACCATTCTTCTAGGTCTGCCTTTTCTTAGCATGTCATGTGGATGGAATCTGGGCAAATTTGTTAAGTGCATTAACCAATAGCTGTAAAATCCATCGTTCCCTGGTGCCTTTCAATGATGTAATTTTCTTTTGCATTCTCTGTTCACTTCATTTTCATGAATGATACCTTGTCATGTGTTATTGTATTTGTCTAGTCACAGTGCTTCAAATTTTGATTGTTAACTGGAATCCAATTGTGCTTGGTGCACGTAGTTGTTGCTTGTGTTCTTAAATCTACAGGTATGAACTGTGAAGGACCATAAAAATAACTTTAGCATTCAGAGGACATTGTCATCGTTGGAACTTTTTTTGGAGAGGTTGGACAGCAATGGTGTTGGTTGTATCTTACTCGTGTGTCTCCAACTAATGACTTTCTGATCTATATCATTCTATTATAGGGACAGGAATAAGGCAAATTTTGGTCTATAATTGGGCCACTTTGGGATAACTGACATATTTGCAGGGCTACTATCTTTTTAATCTTATTGTATTTCACAGTATTATTTCAGTTGGAGATCCCTTAAACCTGTTTTATCTTATTATTATCTGAATTTGAAAGGATATTATATTTCTTCTAGAACACTACTTCAGGTTCTGCATATGCTCTCTAGACTTGTACTCTTGAACCCAATATAGTCAGAAGCTGGATTTTCCCACTGCACTTTGAGAACAGACAGTTCTGACAGCTGGTGACTTTTGAATTTGTGTTCATTGTTCTTTAGATCATGCAGCTAAGCCATCAGCAACAGTACTACAGTTCAATACCTGTACAAGCCAGCCCAATAGCTACTGTTTAGGAGAGGGAGGATAAACAGAGAAGCAGCAATGATTCTGGAACTATTCCTGTGGTCATAAAACTTAGACATAATGTTTTGCTCAGATCTATGATAGAACTCAAAAATGACATTCTTCTGAATTCTGAACAGACCACACTTTATAAACTCATTAGTTTATAGACTTTATAAACTTTATAAAGTCATTAGGATGGACTGTGTGATCCTTGGCATGCTTCTGCTGAAAGTGAGGAAGGATAAGGAAGTGGAGAGTGTAGCTCTAAGCAAATAAAATCTATTTTAAAGCACTGATTATTATAGAGGGCAGCTTAGATCACTTTGGTTCAGTTGGACAGCCCTCCATGAATACTCTGTGTGAACGTCTCCTCTCAGGTATAGCATATGTTAGTACACTTTCAGGAAGACTGGGAATGTAGAATGTGCTAAAAAGTAGGGATTTTAGGAAATTTTAAGTGAATGTTAAACTCTGTTTCTGTCCACATCGAATCGAAAGCATTCGCCCTCCCTCTATGTCTAGTGGTAGCTCTTGGATACTATAGCTGCTTAGGGCAATTGGTGTTTCTGTCAATTTCCAAAATAATCCCCACCATTAAACTCATGATACTGTAATTTCCACTGGGCAGTTGCAGAGGACTTGGCTCTTGAGCAGCTGTATGAATCTGATTTGAGTATTTAATAGTTTGTGAGATCCCTGTCCCTGTGGCAAATCTACCAGGAATTAAAATGGTTCCCTGCAAACCCTGCAGTAGTGAAAGCTTGTTAAACCCAAGATGTTCGAAATGAGACAGTTGGGCTCAATGAACTGTGTGTTTCTGTGTAACTTTATTTTGTCAGGGCTTATTTGACTAGCTGTACATGTTGACAGCTGCCGACAGACAAATACCTTATCAGTAGTCTAAACAGTGTGATTGTTCTAACAGAGAAAAATGGATCGTACTTGATGCGTTTATCAAGTGCTTCAAACTAAACTCTCGCCACTGCAGAAACACATCTGACTCTTGCACAAAACTTATGTGCAGTAATTGGAGATATTCATCATCATTCCCCACTTCCTTCCTCATCTCAGTTCTGGTTTGGCCTGTGAAGCTCAGAGATAAAGATAAACTATAATGTGGTGTTTTGGATACTGCTAACGAGAAACAGAATCATACGGAAAACTGTTTTCAATTTCACAAAGCCAGGAACACCTCATTATCATGGGAAACATAAATTTGAGTCTGAGTCTGCTACAACCCAAGCACAGTTAAATGCGTTCAAACCCAGATTACGGAGCATGTTCACAAGCACTCCTGTAAAATTCTCTTTTCAGACGGATGTTTTAATGATTCATATTTCTTTCCAATGAGGAATTTAAAAAAAAGATATACAATAATTAACAAAAATTACTGTGGCATATAGATGTCCTCTAGTTTGCTCTGCTTCATCCAATCTCTTGGTTTTGTGTTGCAATCAGGGAGGAACAGTGTTATGGATAAGCCAAAGCCCCCTCAAAATCTAATTTATCATCATCTGCAAGTGCTTTAATGCCCATGTCAGAACGGCTGCCTCCCCACCAACACCAGTGGTTTACTAGGAAAGTTGCCACATACCAGGTCCAGTTATGAATAGATCCCTCTCACTACAACTTCTCACTCACACCAGAGTCACCAGGACAGACAGACGAACAGTGAAGTATCTGAAAGAGTGTCAGAAAACAGACTTTAGAACAGAGTTCTGTCAATCCAGGAAAACTTACGGCCTCATCCCTTCAAACCAAACTCTCAGTGACAGTAGGTGTTCCCAAGCTGCAGTCCAGACATCTGTGCTATGAAGTCATCAAATGTGGTATGTTACTGTAACAGCCTGGCGCTTTCTGTTTTGAAAACAAATGAACTTGAATTTATGCTATTTGCTTAAAGTTAACCTCAACGTGTTAATCCTGTGATACACTTTTGTTTGGAAATGTTCTTGCTGTTTCTCAGATGTCTCCAGCAAGATACTTGTTTTCTGTTAGCTTTGCTTTGTTTTTCCCAGTGAGGTTTCTTAGAGAAATAAAATTTAAGTGATCATATTGTATGTCTGTCTACCCCTTCCCTTTGCTTGTCCATAATTTTTTAACCTGTCCACCAAGTTCAACACACTTTGACATAGACACAGTCGTTTCAAAGATACTCTGTTCCTAGACATATTGTGCGAACAGACAGCTAAGTACTTGAGAGAGAACGTACAGCTGTCTGCAGTGTGACCTCAGCCCTTATTAAACAGTAGGGAATACACATGGAAGAACCGCATTACGAAAACTTCAACCATCAGATAAATTTTATGTGGAAGTCATATCTTCCTAGATAACATCGGAGACAACTCCATAGGAAATAAAAATTTATTATTTTTCTCTGTACACGGAGCTATTGGTTTTAGTTTTTAAAAAGTTTCTGTCTCTGTTTAAAACATTTCGGATGAACATTTCATCATTAGTATTATTTTTTTAAATACCTAACTCCACTTTTCTCTATTTACATTCTCACTCTCTTTTCTTTTTCCTCTCCCTAAGAAACTTAGAAATACTCAGTTCGCACTCAACACCTGCATATGGAGCTGTATGAACCAGAATGAAGTTTTCTGTAAAGTTTCTGGCTTCTACAGTATCTGAACTCTTACATTCACTTGCATTTCCCACATTAGCACTACAGGAGCTTTTTTGGAGATTAACTTTACCATCTGATGTCCTGCTTTCTGTAAACTACCCTGAATCACCTTTACAAGAGCTGTGCCATGCTGTGAATTAAGTGCTGCAATCTGGACAGATATTTGCCTTCTAAGTCACAACCAAAGTTGTCGAGTTAATAGCATGTAAATAATGATCAGGAAATCCTCTTATCTTGAGCTGAGTTCACTTTTTCTAGACCATGAATTCATAATGGAGAGCCAGCAAAACTCAGGAAAAAAATGAAAGGAAACAAAGAAAAGTAAGGTCAGGCATCTTACTCAGTGCAAGCGCTAATCTGAAAGCAGATGGAGTACATCTTCATACACAACATCCTGAGACACTCTACTCAACAGGCCAGCCCATTTGATGAAGTACATTACTGTCCTGAATTTTAATTTGACAGGTGTACTTTTAAGCCTCTTGATTATGTTCAGTACTTGAGGACTGTGGAAGGATCACAGCGGACTCCTTCATCTACCTCTATTTGTTGATCATGTGTAGGAAAAAGAGAATGTAACGAGGTCCTCACCCATCCATCTGATGTGTCACTCTATGCAGTTTTAACATTGAGTGAAGTACAGAGCTCAATGCATGTGAAAGGATTTTACACAAGCTGCAGAATAATAAGAATGAAATATCCATAATAAAAATATTTTTACCTTACCCAAGCAGCAAAACACCTGCAGATGGGGGTGGGCTTTTTATATGCATCTAAAGTTGGGATCCACAAACCATCACATGGTTTCATCACAGCCTCTCTGTCCCTCCTAACCAAACTTGCACGGGACCAAACCAGCTGTTCCCAAGACACCACTGTGGCATAATTCAATTCTATTTCTGAAGTCATTATGGTAAACCCGTTGCTATGACAACATAACACTCTCTGTTGCAAATGCATATGTCTCAGAAACAATTAGAGAAGTACCCCTATCCCAAAATTGACTTTAATTAGATTAGTTCAAAAATTAGTCTTTAATACCATACATCGGGGGGAAGTGTGTAATAGATCTTTTCTTTAATAAATGATTCCCGGCAAAAATAGCTTGGTTCAGCTATATTCCCCTTACTTTTATAGCTGTTGACCTTTTAGTTATACATAAGGAAAAAAGGAGGTGAAATCAACAGTTCTATTCTTCCTACTTGGGAATATGAAACAATCACATTTAACCAGGAAGTCTTAAAAGGAAAATGCATATTTACTTGCTAAACACCTTGCTTCTCCTGAATATTTTTAAATGTTCAGATAGATCTAGAGGTTTTTAGGTTCTTATTGCAATTTTTTTTTTTTTTTTCTCTTTGTATTACAGTGCTTACTAACATGGGCATTCACTACGGGATGCATCTGATTATACAAACCTGTCCCTCCACAAAAATATGCATCATTTGTCACTAAGATAAGTTTTCAAGTCTCATTCCACATGCTCTTATCCCACCGGAATTTTAACTATATGTTTTTCAGATTTTTATCTCAACTTTGCTGGTAGTCCTTTATCCTAATTTACTGTTTGACAGTGACAATAGAGACAATACAATAAAATAATGTTAAGGTTGGTGGGAGTGATCTCCCAGACTAACACTCTTCCAGTGGGGTTCTGCCGAGCCAACAGGTCCTTTCCAGTCCTGAACACCTGTACAATGGCAATGTTTTTACCTAGCATAGTGTGGAAGAAGAGAAGATTTGGGATTTTCAGCTTTATATATGCAACCAGACAGTACATATTCAACAAATAAAAAATTATTCTTTAAACTGAATTATTAAAATTATTCTTTAAACTGAATTTGTTGTAAGAACAACTCTCCCAAAGCTGCAGGTTCCACGTTGCTCCATTACTTTTCTGAACTCCTTATTTGATGTGTGTCACCATAACCACATGCAGTTGTCGTGTCACAGAACAAATAGTGTGTCCTGGTTTGAGGTAAAACAGAACTAATATTCTGTTTTGTAATTTTACTTTTTAGCTGGGCTTCTTCTAACTGACTAAACTCTGAAATTAACAGCATATTGTTCAGAAACCGTTCGCTTTCAGAGGGATAAGACCTGATTATACCAAGGAAGGGTATGCAGAGAGGCTCTTGCTTATGCTTATTGCTATAACAACCAAGGTCAGCTAACTTCACTGTTTGCCCCGTTAGAGGGTCAGAAGCAGAAAAGCAGAGAAGGGTCCCACCTGCAGGGAGGAGCAGACAGGACAGGTGACCCAAAACTGACCAACAGGATATTCCATCCCATATGATTCATGCTCAGTAGAAAAGCTCAGGGATCAAAGGGACAAGTCGCTTTCTTCAGTGGCCGACGTCCAAGGAGGACCCTGTCTATTCGTCTGCCTTTGATCCCGATCTGAGAATTCCTGACTCCAGATGCGGAATTCAGCTCCTGTCTGTTGCTGGGACTTTCCCTGTGTCTGCTGGTGATGCGATTGTCATCCTGGGAGCTGGATACGGTTTTGTATATATTGTATTTTTTTTTTTTATTTTACTATTATTTATTATTTCCTTATTTTTGTGTTGTTTTCATTAAAGTAGTTTAGTTCTTTTTCTAAACTCATAAATGTCCTTATCTCTTCCTCTCCTCTCTTTGGAGCAGGGGGGAGAGCCATCTGTCATTCTGATTGGCCAATCCAACCAAAACCATGACATAGTACAACTGTCTTTAAATTAATTTCTTGCTTATTTAAAAACGTGTTCCATGTTAACATTTCTTTTCCTTTTTGTTTGTGGAAAAAAACATCATTCAAAAATAATTACAAACAGAAAAGTTCACTTAATTATTCTTGAACTACATTGTAGCAAGTTTAAAAAAACCCTCTAAAAGTATATCTATATCTTCCTCTCTTTTAATTTTTTACATATAAAACCAAAGCTAACTTTGTTATTTTCCCCGTTAGAGGGTCAGAAAGAAAAGCATAGAAGGGTCCCACCTGCAGGGAGGACAGGTGACCCAAAACTGTCCAACAGGATATTCCATCCCATATGATTCATGCTCAGTAATAATGAATCAGTTTTCTTTATGTTCTTTCTCAATGCCTGGGAAAGTCACAACTGTTGGATTTGGAACAGTTGAAAAATTATAGCATCAAGTACTAATTTCTTCCCTACTCAGTAGTTTCTCAAAACTAGGATTAGCTGAAGAAATGAGGTCTTCCTGAAGAAAATGGGGTAATTCCTAAGCATCCCTCAGCAAAACTGTTTCTTGTCCCTGTGCGATAAAACTCTTTCCTCAGCTGAGAGATAGTGGCTCTGAGCTCTGTCTCACCTTGTAGCTGTAATGCCCCTCACTGAGGTATAGATTCAGCCTACCTAAGTGCAGTATCCATAATAAAATAGCATAAATCCAGGCCTTCTTGACATAAGCACGGATGATTTTGAGGACACAGATGCCTCCAAAATAAGGGCTGATTCAAAAGCCTGGTGACCCCAGAAATCAATATGACACTGAGAGAACAGTCAGCTGTGCTGGGTCACGAAGAAAGCTGTCAGAGCAATCCTAACTTCACACCATTCACATGTTTTCCATTCTCACATGGAGCCAAAGCTTAATTTATGGTGGCCACATTGTTACATGGATATAAGCAGAAGTACCTCACCTGTGATGAAATCCCTTGTCCAACTTGAAAAGAAGAGATCCATGCATCATGACCACATCAGATTTTTCAGGACAGACCATCTGGTGGGAAATGACATAGAGCCTTTACAGTTTCTCAAAGATAAATGGGATCGTGTATGTGCAAGCTTTGAAGAAAATTAATTCTTGAGAAACAATTGAATATTTTTTCAGTTTCTCTGAAATCTGTAAGTCCCTTAATGAGGGCATCAAGACCACCTGCCAGGGGGAGCATTCAGAGTCCTGTAAGAACCTGAGCGGATGCAAAACCACTCAGGTGCCACTAAAGGCTCCATCTTGCAGGTAATTTCACAAGCTATATAGAAAATTAGGACTTGTACACAGGACTACCTGTGGGGTTGGATAGATGGCATCTGTCCCTCATATGTTTTACAAACACTCTATTGATTAAGGGACACCTGAGAAAAGGAGACTTCTTGTTAAGTTCCTGCTGTGCCTAGTTTGGAATTATTTTTGAGACATAGCATTAGGATTCCTCCTCTCTCTCTCTCTTGTTGTGGTTCCCTCTTACCTAGTTTAGACAGCTCACTACTCAACTTGACAGTTTCCATGTATTTTACTATTAGCTGTCCTGCTCTGCTCATGCACTGTATTGGTAGGCTGGGCAGATATTTGGGATTGCGTAATGGAAAACTTCTGGAATGCAACTACAACAAAACTATTACCAAAGCTGTTTCAGACAGTCCCTTAATGACATATGAGTAGACCACTATGTTGCATTTTATTCTTTTATTAAAAAGACAGGTAAACTTGAGCAATGAGTCCCTTTCTATTTGTTGCTGGTGCTTGTGAATGAATAAAGCGGTCCTGTGGCTACTGTACCTTCCACGATGACTACTAGGAAGATAGCAAAGATGATGTGTGTTTCTGCTGGATTTATTGCTGGATTGTTGATTTACCTAAATGGTGTTCTCTTCCCCTGGAGGTGCA